>OU862870.1:62418765-63668765 GCA_917880715.2 Matsumyia berberina
AAATAAATAAATAAATAGCTGGCGCGACAGCTCTAGGTGGACCAAGGCCTAGCCTCTCGCAACCATTCATGTTGTGCGGGTTGCATTTTTCGCACGAATGGACGGGACCTAGTACGTATTTATTTCCGACTCCGAACGGTAATTTGAGAAGCTTCTTCATGACAAATTATACTCTCGGGGGCTTGTCATTCTTCGACGAGAGATGGTACCGCAAACAGTTTTCGGTGGACATAGCTGGGGCTTGAATCCACGTTCAGTAAAGCTCAGTAACGGAAAAATAAAAAAATAGTAGAGTCCCAGTCGATGTAGGTGCATTGGAAGAACAATTTCTGCATATTTGTAACGAAGACCAACACCCTGCAATCAGGCAGAACGAACCATTTAACCTAGACTTCTGCCCATAAGGTGAAATCGAAGTGCGGATAGCAACATCCAATCTGAAGTTTGCTCTACCTCCGTCTGTTATTAAATTAAAATCCAGAACTTCCATCAAATTGTGTAGAGAAAAGTGATAAAACCCATTTTAAGGACAAAATAACATATAAGTACTCCATTTTGAATTGATTACAATTTTTTTACAACGGAAAATTAAACAAAAAAAAATCGATTAGTACTTTCTAAAAAATCTTCGCAAACTTATTCGTTTTCTTATTAATTTGCTGTGTCTTCTGCGTATTGGCAATGCAACCAGCATTCTCTGGCCAATCACAGTACTTGGACTTTGAATTGAAATGCATATCCTGAGGACAACTGATCACTTCAATGGCACGCCTCTCGAACCAATCCCAACGACAGCGAACGTATTTGGTACAATCGCCCGGCATCGCGATCAGTGCACCAACAGGTTCATCGGCACAAATATTCGAACTAGGAACTGCAACGTTGTTGTTTTCTTTTTGGTCGTCCTTGGGTAAAACAATATTTGGAGGCACTGGCATGTGTACGGAAACTGATGGACGTTCATTGGGCTTTGCATTACCTCCTGGCCTTCTATGGGGTTCATAGTCTTCTGGTAGTGGTGGTATCGGTACTGGTTTCTTACCCCATTGAGATTCCTTCACTTTTTCTTCCTTTTCAATTTCTGGTTTCGGTGCTGGTTTCTTACCATGTGCCTGTTCTTCTTCTACTTGTGGTCGCTTTATTGGTTTCTTACCCCACTGAGGTACCCTCACTTCCTCTTCCTTTTCTAATTGTGGTTTCGGTGCTGGTTTCTTACCCCACTGTGGCCATCCTTGTACCTGCATATCTTCCTCTTCTTCTTCATCTACTAGTGGAGGCCTTGGCCTTTTGCCACCATGTGGTTTCTGTTGTACCCCCCCTTCAAGAGTTGGCTTTTTTCCATGGTGTGGCCTCATGTGAGGCGGCTTGAGTTCATCTTCATTTTCAATTTGCCAATACACTGGCCTCTGATGGAATACGTCTTCATCTTCAAAGTCTAATGGAATTGGTTTTGGTCTTGGCAACGGCATTGGCTTAGTGTCCACAGGAATATACTCATCTTCAGGCAAAATAACATCATCGTCCTCGATCGCTGGGCAGTACATGCGAATTTTTGAATCACAGTAACGCTTCTGCGGATTAAACTGCAAGCTTCCACATGACTTGAGATAGCCCAAACCTTGAATACACAAGTAGAATTTATTGCAGCTACCAAAGATCGGAACATTGAAGCCATCGGGATAACTGCGACACACGCGATGGGAGATCATGTACATTGTGGGTTTGAATGTTCCATCGGGCACTTCATGATTGGAGAAGCCTTCGTCTATAATGTCCTTGTCGAGCACTGCACTACATCTGGCACGATCCGGAATGTCACAGACCAGACTTTCCGGGCTGAATTCCAGGAATTTGCCACAACTTCCTTGGAATTTCTTACCATTGACGCATACGAGAAAATTGGAGCAGCTTCCCATGGCTGGGTAAATGCCATCATCTCGACCACAGCAAGGACCCTCACAGCTGAAAGCTGGTTCCATTTGTTCTGGTTGACACTTAGACAGCCTGGCATCTAGGCATGTCAAACCAGCAATGCTGAAGTGCATTCCCACCTTACATGTCAATCGTTGTGCCACACCCTGTTGGCATTCGTAATAGTCGGCGCAACTTCCAGCAACAGGTAGACGTAAGCCGTTCGGCTTGCCACGGCAAGCAAACTGCATGTAGAGGAAGTTATCTACTAGCATTGGTGCGTCGGAATGTGTTTTCTGCAAATGTCAACTGTTAATTAAATTCAACGCCCACTGTCAGTTTACTTACATTTCCCGGTTTGACAACTGTCGAGTTATTGCCCTTCGATGTGAAGGACTCCAGCGCTTGAACATTTTGCCAAGAGGTCATGACTAATCCAAGGATAAGCGGCAGCACTACCTGAGTCCAATTCATGTCTTGATTGTTGTATTGTTTGGAAATTGACTAGACTAACGTCAGTTACATCACCTTATATATCGGAGCCAACAAACCGGGAATCTAATTTTGTTAATTGCTTTCTTGAGTCGAAAATAAGGCGCAGATAGGCGGTGGAACTTTTCGTCGTAATTTGGAAAAGTGGAAGCCTCTGTGGTGTATGACATGATGCCGAGCGTTATCTCGCACCACATTGTGTCACTGAGGCGAATGCCAACGAATTGGTGGCTGTTAACAGGTTTAATAACATGTGTGGCATGTTTGACATGTGTTTTCGTCGTCTTGACTGACAATCGGTAGAAATTGATGAGTAAATGGGTGCCAACCCTATGTGGCTGTGAATAGCCTTGACAGCGTTGAGACGATGTTTGGAATGTCAATTTCCGTAGAAGGCCATAGTGACTCAGTGTTTTGATTTAGAATAAACTGCGACATTGAAAAGATAAGAACACCTTCATTCTACGTCAATCCTAAAACGGTTTCAAGATCCTAGACGGATTCCTTCCACTAACCTCATTTTCAGAATGCATCCGATATTCATTCCTCATCCCTCATCAAAGTCGGGTAACAGTCTACATCAACCATTTGCAATGTCGATGGTTATCAAACCAATTTATCAATGTTGCAATCGAAAAGCAATTTTGCATAAGGAACTCTCTCCTATCGATAGCACACGTCAAATCGCAAAACTGTGTGCCTTTGATAAACATTGGCCACGGTTTTTTCAACACAACACTTGTTTAAGTATCACCCGCTCCGGGAGATATACTTGACAACTTTCCTGCAAAATAAATTTAACGAGAATCGTCGAAAGAGGAACCCTCACATTTCTCGTAGAGAATTCTTGGCGCGTGTGCAACTCTTAAAACTTCGGAAGAAGACTTCCACACGCTTCCAAACTACAAATTTCTTTTTCTTCCAACTGTTCAAATACTGTTCCAAATGTCAATATCACAATGGTAAATACAGCAAAATTCTGAAAAATAATAGCAAATGTTTTAGTTATTTTCGGCAGATTGTGTTGATTCAGCTTCTTTGGCCTGTTCCGTTCGATCCAGGCTTCGTGTAGATGGATTCCTTTAAAAACGGTTCGTAGATTGCAGTTCCGAATCATTTGGAGTTTGGAAGTACTCAAATATGAGACTCGCTGTGGTGCCTATTTGTGCGCTACTCTGCGCTGGCCTAGTGGCTACCGCAAGTGTAAATAAACCAGAAGAGGGAATTGATAGTTACTTAAGCATCATACGACCCGACCTTGTCCCTGAAGTGTCCAAAGTTACTATACTTCCACCAGTGATACCGTCAGTGTTTTTGAGTCCAAAAGAAGAAACTGACGATGTGAAGCTTGGTGCTAAACCGAAACAATGTCGTTTGAGGAAAAAGCGTGTGAAACCGATCGAACCAGTACCGGAGATTAAAGTTGAATTGCCGCCAGTTCAGGGGGAGCCCGTGGCAAATGAAGCAACTGTAGAACCTATTGCAGAACCGATTGTGGAAGAACCAATTCAGGTTATAGAGGAAACCGTTCCAGAGATTCCAGTTGAAGAACCAATTGAGGAACCAGTTGTTGAGGAACCCGTTCCAGAGGTTCCAGTTGAAGAACCAATTGTAGAGGAACCCGTTCCAGAGACTCCAGTTGAAGAACCAATTGAGGAACCCATTCCAGAGGTTCTCGTTGAAGAACCAATTATAGAGGAACCCGTTCCAGAGGTTCCAGTTGAAGAACCAATTGAGGAACCAATTGTAGAGGAACCCATTCCAGAAGTTCCAGTTGAAGATCCAGTTGAGGAAATTATTCCGGAAACGAAAGTTGAAGTACCCGTTGAAGAACAAATTGTAGAAGAACCCGTTCCAGAGACTCCAGTTGAAGAACCAATTGAGGAACCAATTGCAGAGGAACTTGTTCCAGAGGTGCCCGTTGAAGAACCAATTGAGGAACCAATTGTAGAGGAACCCGTTCCAGAGGCTCCAGTTGAAGAACCAATTGAGGAACCAATTGTAGAGGAACCCGTTCCAGAGGCTCCAGTTGAAGAACCAATTGAGGAACCACTTGTAGAGGAACCCGTTCCAGAGACTCCAGTTGAAGAACCAATTGAGGAACCAATTGCAGAGGAACCTGTTCCAGAGGTGCCCGTTGAAGAATCAATTGAGGAACCAATTGTAGAGGAACCTGTTCCAGAGATTCCCGTTGAAGAACCGATTGTAGAGGAACCCGTTCCAGAGGCTCCAGTTGAAGAACCAATTGAGAAACCTGTTCCAGAGGTGCCCGTTGAAGAACCAATTGAGGAACCACTTGTAGAGGAACCCGTTCCAGAGACTCCAGTTGAAGAACCAATTGAGGAACCAATTATAGAGGAACCCGTTCCAGAGGCTCAAGTTGAAGAACCAATTCAAATACAAATTGTAGAGGAACCCGTTCCAGAGACTCCAGTTGAAGAACCAATTGAGGAACCAATTGTAGAGGAACCCATTCCAGAGGTTCTCGTTGAAGAACCAATTGTAGAGGAACCCGTTCCAGAAGCTCCAGTTGAAGAACCAATTGAGGAACCACTTGTAGAGGAACCCATTCCAGAAGTTCCAGTTGAAGATCCAGTTGAGGAAATTATTCCGGAAACGAAAGTTGAAGTACCCGTTGAAGAACAAATTGTAGAAGAACCCGTTCCAGAGACTCCAGTTGAAGAACCAATTGAGGAACCAATTGTAGAGGAACCTGTTCCAGAAGTGCCCGTTGAAGAACCAATTGAGGAACCAATTGTAGAGGAACCCGTTCCAGAGGCTCCAGTTGAAGAACCAATTGAGGAACCAATTGTAGAGGAACCCGTTCTAGAGGCTACAGTTGAAGAACCAATTGAGGAACCACTTGTAGAGGAACCCGTTCCAGAGACTCCAGTTGAAGAACCAATTGAGGAACCAATTGCAGAGAAACCTGTTCCTGAGGTGCCCGTTGAAGAACCAATTGAGGAACCAATTGTAGAGGAACCCGTTCCAGAGGCTCCAGTTGAAGAACCAATTCAAATACAAATTGTAGAGGAACCCGTTCCAGAGACTCCAGTTGAAGAACCAATTGAGGAACCAATTGTAGAGGAACCCATTCCAGAGGTTCTCGTTGAAGAACCAATTGTAGAGGAACCCGTTCCAGAAGCTCCAGTTGAAGAACCAATTGAGGAACCACTTGTAGAGGAACCCATTCCAGAAGTTCCAGTTGAAGATCCAGTTGAGGAAATTATTCCGGAAACGAAAGTTGAAGTACCCGTTGAAGAACAAATTGTAGAAGAACCCGTTCCAGAGACTCCAGTTGAAGAACCAATTGAGGAACCAATTGTAGAGGAACCTGTTCCAGAAGTGCCCGTTGAAGAACCAATTGAGGAACCAATTGTAGAGGAACCCGTTCCAGAGGCTCCAGTTGAAGAACCAATTGAGGAACCAATTGTAGAGGAACCCGTTCCAGAGACTCCAGTTGAAGAACCAATTGAGGAACCAATTGCCGAGGAACCAGTTCCAGAGGTTCCCGTTGAAGAACCAATTCAAATACAAATTGTAGAGGAACCTGTTCCAGAGGTTCCCGTTGAAGAACCAATTGTAGAGGAACCCGTTACAGAGACTCCAGTTGAAGAACCAATTGAGGAACCAATTGCCGAGGAACAAGTTCCAGAGGCTCCAGTTGAAGAACCAATTGAGGAACCAATTGTAGAGGAACCCGTTCCAGAGACTCCAGTTGAAGAACCAATTGAGGAACCAATTGCCGAGGAACCAGTTCCAGAGGTTCCCGTTGAAGAACCAATTCAAATACAAATTGTAGAGGAACCTGTTCCAGAGGTTCCAGTTGAAGAACCAATTGTAGAGGAATCCGTTCCAGAAGCTCCAGTTGAAGAACCAATTGAGGAACCAATTGTGGAGGAACCCGTTCCAGAGGCTCCAATTGAGGAACCACTTGTAGAGGAACCCGTTCCAGAGGCTGAATCACAAGTAGTAGAAAGCGTTGCCGATTCGACTTTGGAACAAGCCACCCGTTCCATCGTTAGGATATCCGAAAACAGTGAAAGTAATAGCGCATCATCCAATGCAGCCCTTGAAGAGATAACAAAGACCAGTGAATCTAAATCCAAGAATAATTCGAAATATAGAACTGGATCCAGCATTTCAAATGACGCTGATTGGGAGGAAGAGACTACGACCACCGTTCGAAAATCAAATAAGAACGGAATCAATGAGTCTGGTTCGAGCGCTTCAAGTGCTTCTTCCAGCTCTGCTCTAGAAGAACTGACGAAGGCCAATGGCAAGACATCGAAAACGAATGGAAAAATTTCGACCAGTTCCAAGCAAAGTGAGGATGAAGATTGGCAAGAATCAAGTACTACTGTCGTGAGGAAATCGACGCAAAACGGAAAGAAACAGTCCTCTTCGAGCAATGGCAGCATATCTTTAAGCGACGGACAAAAAGAGACAACCACTACCAGTGGCAAGACATCGAAGAAGAGTGGAAGCCAGTCATCCAGCTCTACTGAAGGCGGCGAGTCTGGCTTCGAAGAAGAAACTACCACCACCATCAGGAGATCATCAAAGAATGGAAGGAATCAATCTGGTTCCACCGGTGGCATCGTAAGCGATGGTGTAGAAGAAACATCCACTACCAGCGGCAAGGTATCTAGAAAGAATGGAAGGAAATCTTCAGGTTCCATCGGAGGTGACGAGTCTGCATTGGCAGAAGAGACTACAACTACAACTATCAGGAAGTCATCAAAGAACGGAAAGAATCAATCCGGTTCCACCGGTGGCATCGTAAGCGATGGTGTAGAAGAAACATCCACTACCAGCGGCAAGGTATCTAGAAAGAATGGAAAGAAATCATCAGGTTCCATCGGAGGTGATGAGTCTAGCTTGGCAGAAGAAACTACAACTACAACTATCAGGAAGTCATCAAAGAATGGAAAGAATCAATCTGGTTCCACCGATGGCATTGTGTCTTCAAGTGACGGCCTAGAAGAGACATCCACTACCAGCGGAAAGGTATCTAGAAAGAATGGAAGGAAATCGTCAGGTTCCATCGGAGGTGATGAATCTGCGTTGGAAGAAGAGACTACAACCACCATCAGGAGATCATCAAAGAACGGAAAGAGCCAATCCGGTTCCACCGGTGGTGTCGTAAGCGATGGTCTAGAAGAAACATCCACTACCAGCGGAAAGGTATCTAGAAAGAATGGAAAGAAATCATCAGGTTCCATTGGAGGTGATGAATCTGCATTGGAAGAAGAGACTACAACCACCATCAGGAGATCATCAAAGAACGGAAAGAGTCAATCCGGTTCCACCGGTGGTGTCGTAAGCGATGGTCTAGAAGAAACATCCACTACCAGCGGAAAGGTATCTAGAAAGAATGGAAAGAAATCATCAGGTTCCATTGGAGGTGATGAATCTGCATTGGAAGAAGAGACTACAACCACCATCAGGAGATCATCAAAGAACGGAAAGAGTCAATCCGGTTCCACCGGTGGTGTCGTAAGCGATGGTCTAGAAGAAACATCCACTACCAGCGGAAAGGTATCTAGAAAGAATGGAAAGAAATCATCAGGTTCCATCGGAGGTGAAGAGTCTGCATTGGAGGAAGAGACTACAACCACCATCAGGAGATCATCAAAGAACGGAAAGAGTCAATCCGGTTCCACCGGTGGTGTCGTAAGCGATGGTCTAGAAGAAACATCCACTACCAGCGGAAAGGTATCTAGAAAGAATGGAAAGAAATCATCAGGTTCCATTGGAGGTAATGAATCTGCATTGGAAGAAGAGACTACAACCACCATCAGGAGATCATCAAAGAACGGAAAGAGCCAATCCGGTTCCACCGGTGATGTCGTAAGCGATGGTCTAGAAGAAACATCCACTACCAGCGGCAAACTATCTAGAAAGAATGGAAGGAAATCGTCAGGTTCCATCGGAGGTGATGAGTCTGTATTGGAAGAAGAGACTACAACCACCATCAGGAAATCATCAAAGAACGGAAAGAGCCAATCCGGTTCCACCGGTGGTGTCGTAAGCGATGGTCAAGAAGAAACATCCACTACCAGCGGAAAGGTATCTAGAAAGAATGGAAAGAAATCATCAGGTTCCATTGGAGGTAATGAATCTGCATTGGAAGAAGAGACTACAACCACCATCAGGAGATCATCAAAGAACGGAAAGAGCCAATCCGGTTCCACCGGTGATGTCGTAAGCGATGGTCTAGAAGAAACATCCACTACCAGCGGCAAACTATCTAGAAAGAATGGAAGGAAATCATCAGGTTCCATCGGAGGTGATGAGTCTGCATTGGAAGAAGAGACTACCACCACCATCAAAAGGTCGTCGAAGAATGGAAAGAATCGATCCGGTTCCAGCGGTGGCATCGTATCTTCAAGCGATGGGCTTGAAGAAACAATTGCAACCAGTGGAAAGAAATCAAGAAAGAATGGAAAGAAATCCACTCAAAGTGATGACTCAGGTTCAGAAGAGGAGACATCCACCACCATCAGGAAGTTGAAGATAAAGGGCAGGAAACAATCAGGTTCTAGTGGTAGTATCGTATCTTCAAGCGACGGTCTAGAGGGTTCATCCGCTGCAAGTGGTAGAAAGTCGTGGCAGTATGGAAGAAACAGGTCTCTTAATGGTACTAGAACTTCCGGAAACGGATGGGAAGAAGCTAGTTCGGGTAGTGGGAAAACTTTCAGGAGGCGACTGAGGAATAATTCGACTTCTGTCGATGGATCTGACTCTGGAGACGAGTGGGAAGAAGTGACAACGACACGAAGAGTGAAGAAAAATAAGAGGAATCAGTCTGGATCCATCAATGGTACTGAAGTTTCCGGCAACGAATCTGCAGATGCGTGGAAGTCCAGGTGGAGTGAAAGAAGAAAGGCCGGTTCCGAAGGTGGCGGTAATGAAAATTCAGAAGATTCCTGGGAAGAAGTAACGACGACAACCAGACGAAAGGTGAACAGGAATGGCAGCAACAGTACCGATGATAGCGATGGAAGCGTTCGACGGTGGGGTAAGTGGGGTTCCCGTGGCAATAGGACACATATTCGTGGTGGATCTCGAAATGAAACAGACGATGGCTCTGAAACATACATAACCCGTCATCGTGTTCAACGTGGACGCTACAACCATACTAATGCAGATGGGTCAAGAGATTCAAACGAATCCAGGTGGTTCCGCCAGAACCGGGTGAACAGGGAAGGCAATTCTGAAACAAACTCCGAAAGTAATTCGACAGATTCTGCCTGGGAACGCCTTGGCTGGTTGCAACGCACTACGAAATACGTCAAATCCATGTTTGACTCAAACGATGAAAATATTGCATCAGGTGCTGTAACATCTGACGTTGTGACATCGGACGTTGTATCGTCGAATGCTGCATCTGATGTTGCATCTTCTGCTATTGTATCTTCGTCTGATGTTGTATCATCTGATGTTGCATCCTCTGCTATTGTATCGTCGTCTGATGTTGCATCGTCGTCTGATGTTGCATCGTCTAACGTTGTATCCTCGGCTGTGGAATCGTCTAACATTGGTTCATCTTCATCACAGAGCTCTGTAAGCTCATCAAACGTTGTTAGTTCATCGAATTCAGCTAGTTCATCCAACTCAGCTAGTTCATCGGTCATTTCGGAATCGCTGAAAACTCAAATAGAATCCATCGACGCATCATTGGAATCCGACGAATGGGAAGAAGAGCCCGATGAATCCTATGAAATTCAAACCATTAGAACGATCAAGAAATCGAAAAATAAGGTCACTGGTGAACCCATTGAAGAGGTGAAGCTGAAAATGGTTAAGGTCGAGAAGAACGACGCCCTCGGCGATGAGGTACTTTACGATGGAATTGTGCCAAAAGATGATGTCATCACCATCACTGATCGCGTAATGGCTGACTTTTTGAAGGCCAGAGAAGCAGCAAAGGAAGCAGCACGTGAAGCAGGAAAGAAACAGACTTAATGAAAGTTTCAAACCTTTCCTTAAGGCGACTCTATTTTATTGAATAAATTGAAGAATAGAATGTTCTATGTTTAATTGCATTGGAGTGTCTTTTTATTTCCTTCTCTTGTCATCCTTCGTTTTCCTCAAGAATTGTTTCTTTAGGCAAACAAAATAGTTCTTCTTGACCAGTTTCCGTCTTTTGAGGAAGCACGCTAAAAGATTAGGGATCTTAGTTTCAGATGATTGCAGGTACTGCAACGATCTATGCGCCACTAAGGACATAACACACATACCTATAAAACTTCTCGGCTGCTACATATTTCTTTAGCAATCTAAAGACGCCAGGCTTTGAAACCTATGAAGCTAGGTTTTGCTATTTTTGATTTCACAGGGATCGCGATGGACTCCCTATGGTGCCCACTGTTCTCGGCAAGCGCTGGCTGCATAGCCCTACTCTACCTAACCTAACACAACCTTTTAGTTGACTGAGCGATTGAAGTTGGAAAAACTATTTTGTGCGGCCTTCAACTAAAGTAGAGCCCTGAGTCAAAGTGTTTATTGACAAGAGTTTAAGGCATACAGCTTTTGCCTTATACCAAGTTTCCTTTGTTTCAGAGAGCGTTGAGTATACTGTCTTTGACTCAGTACTGTTCCCCTAAATATGCGGAGCAAACCTCAGGACTTGCATATAGTACCCTTTCTCGCAGAAACATGTGAGATTATTGATGTATTTATTACCAAACGCGACAAAGTCATCTCCAACATCGACGTATGGATATTGGAGAGCTAAACTTCTACTTCACGCGACTACTTTGCAGATCATGAAAGTTTTCGGGTCTTTCGCAACAGGTTTGGACAGAAAAAATTGAGGAGGCATAGCACGTCATGTCCCTCTCGACGGCTTAACTTCAGGCAGCATAAACAGGCAGATGATAATCACGGAAGAACATTGAGACACAGTTAGCGCCACTGTGGCAACGATTATGAAGAAGAAGCGCCTGAAAAAATGCCGACCCGTACCGCGAGCCTTTATTTTTTTAACACGTAAGCGGCTCTGCTTGGATTTGAACACAATCTGTGGTAAGAGATGATTACCCATAGTAGTAGATATAACAGAGTGGCTTTACGTGAGCACCTGCCTAAAGAGGCTTAATTTCACGGTGGGCCTACCTACAGTATCAGGACCCAGCAAAAGCGCTGGCCGGCGCCCCAGGAGATTACGAGTACTCCCCCAGTGCAAGACGCTATTGAGAAGGATTAACTCAGTAGCGGTCGCAGAAGCAAAACTTTTTGTTCTTGACAGTTACTTAACAAAACTAATCCATTGACGGGATTAGCCATTTAGTTTGACAGTTTTCGGGCGTCAAAAACGGGCATTTTAGTCGCCTCTTACGACAGGCATGCTTACCTCGGGTATATTCTAACCCCTACCCGACGGGGGCGTCCTCAGACCAGTGAGAATACATCTAAGAAGCAAAAAAGGCATTTGGACTAAATGAAAAAAGTTTGCCTTGTGTCCCCATTGAGGCCACGTTATGAGCGGCAAGCGACAGAAAATATTGTCAGAAGTGACACTTTCCGCTCAATGACTGCGTGGCAACAAGCATACGATTTCATACGTTTTAATTTTGCCGCTCTGCCGCTTTCCCGCTTGCCTCTCATTGCATGGCAGGGGCCTTAGGACGCATTGGTGCTAAACCGTGGTTTGCGAATAAACTAAAATCATCCCAGCTATTTTGTCTGAGTAAAAAACTGAGTAAAGAATCAAACAGATGGCAGGGAAAAGTTCTCCAGATGGCATTACTAATACAAGTTCGAAAAACACACCAAGTACACCTTGTATGGCCTTCTATAATGTATTCTCACCTCTGACCTACAAGGAGTGGTTTGTCTGTCCCTTCATACTTAAGTTACATATTTAATTCAGGATCCGGCGCTCACAATCGAGTTGTGCCGCCGGGGTAACTCTTTGAACACGAAAAAATATAGCATTCCTTGTCGGGGGAATGGCAAATCTTCAAGAGTAAAATTTGTCCTGAAAAAGCTCCTCAATTCGCCGTTCGAAGTTGGCAATAACTTATAGGTCCCTTCCATTGGTGCGAAATATGAAAGAAGCACAACACGAATTGTTATGAGAAGCTAGGCCTTGACTCATCTCGAGCTGTCGCGCCAGTTATTTATTTATTTTTATCGAGGCCATAACGAATTTCCTGTTAATGACTCCTGCCAACTAAATAAGGACAACAACCTTTGAACTTTCATGTCTCCTGTGTAGCCAACTAGCTTTCTGTATCCACCAAGGTATGATTGCGGATCTGAATACCCCAGCGACAAGGAATTGCTGTCAAAGAATTTGAGGTCCGACGGCTGGATCCGCGAGAGATCGCCAAAGTCTACTTTGGTCGATTGTGGGGAAAAACTGAACAAATGATTTCACAAACAAAACTCAATAAACTCCAAAGACTACCTTGTGTCAAAGCGACTTCTGTGAAGATCCACCTTTCAGTAAACAACCATATACGTACATTTTGCAGGCTATTATTTGCCAAAAACAGACGGAAATATGTCAACAACTCACAAAACTAAATAGTCTTGGCCTCACTCTGCGTCGAACGAGCTGAGCAGAAACTTAAAAGCCGGCTCAGCTTTTTTTGCCAAAAACAGACGGAAATATGTCTACAACTCACAAAACTAAATAGTCTCGGCCTCACTCTGCGTCGAACGAGCTGAGCAGAAACTTAAGAGTCGGCTCAACTTTATCTCCCAAACTACGCCAAATTAAAAGGCAGAAAAAAGTTGGTGTTAAGTGCAAAAGAGGTTATTTGCCAAGCTTCCAGCCAGACCGGCTGCTAAAAGAACACTCTCATCAAACAACGAGCTAATTTGGCTTTATCCACCAAGACCAACTGCACAAACATGCGTCGCGAGAAATATTGGAAGAAATACAACACAATTCAGATCAATATTTGGCCAATGTGCAAAATGTTGCTCTGTTTACACCCGAGGAGGCACTAACGTGGTCGGGCTTTAAAAGCAGATAGCAGACGTATTTTAGGCATCAGGTGAATTTGACAAACGCCTTCAGAAGGATGAGGTTGATATTTAGCGTGATACTCTACGCCACGTTTGTGATCGGCCTTGTGACCTCGGCTAGTTTAGAACGAGCGAGGGTAGGACCAGCAGACGCCGAATTAGATGACAGAAAAGAACTTGGTGACGTTAAAGCTGATCTTGGTGGGTACTGGAAAGAAGAAAGTAAAGAGTCAGGGCTTACATGTTTGTTATATTTAGGGCGACTCAATGAAGATGCAGCTTCAAATGGGGACGATCTAGAATGTGATGATGAAGAAGAAGCCAGTGACAATGTTAGTGATGTGTCAGTGCAACCAGTTGTTGAAGAAGAGAAAGTAATTCAGGAGGATGGAGAGCAACCCATGTCTGGTGCTGAAGACTTGGAATGTGACGATGAAAATGAAGCCGAAGTAGTTCCTGAGCCCGAGGTAATTATTGCACCTTCTCCCAGTGAACCCGATTCAGAGGAATTGGAATGCGATGAAGAAGACGAAAGTGAGACACCTACATCCGACATAGACACAGTACCAATTCCAAGGGAAGTAATACCTCCAGTACCCATTCCGGAAGAAGATGTCACTCCTGTTCTCGAAGACTCGAGCATCGAAGACTTGGAGTGTGATGACGACAGTGCAGAATCTGATAAAAATGATACAAGAGAAGAAGTAATAATTCCAGATCAAAACCAAGGGCCTTCACCGACGGAATCAGACCTTGAAAAACCACAGGTAGATAGCAACTCAAGCACTGAAGAATTGGAATGCGATGAAGATTCTCCTGAGGAAGAGCAACCGCAAGCGGACGAACCACACAGGGATCCTAGGTATCCTAAAGATATTGAGGAAGAAATAGTACAACCTGTGACGCCCGTGGAAGAAGGAATTCAGCCTGCAGAACCTGAGGAAGAAATAGTTCAACCTGCGACACCCGTGGAAGAGGAAGTTCAGCCTGCTGAACCTGAGGAAGAAATAGTTCAACCTGTGACACCCGTGGAAGAGGAAGTTCAGCCGGCAGAACCAGAGGAAAAAGTGATCGAACCTGAGCAGCCAGTGGAAGAAGAAATTCAGCCGGCAGAACCAGAGGAAGAAATAGTTCAACCTGCGACACCTGTGGAAGAGGAAGTTCAACCTGCAGAATCACAGGAAGAAGTGATCGAACCTGTGCAGCCAGTGGAAGAAGAAATTCAGCCTGCTGAACCAGAGGAAGAAAAAGTTCAACCTGCGACACCCGTGGAAGAGGAAGTTCAGCCTGCTGAACCTGAGGAAGAAATAGTTCAACCTGTGACACCCGTGGAAGAAGAAGTTCAGCCTGACGAACCTGAGGAAGAAATAGTTCAACCAGCGACACCCGTGGAAGAGGAAGTTCAGCCTGAAGAAATTGAGGAAGAAACAGTTCAACCTGTGACACCCGTGGAAGAGGAAGTTCAGCCTGCAGAACCAGAGGAAAAAGTGATCGAACCTGAACAGCCAGTGGAAGAAGAAGTTCAGCCTGCTGAAACTGAGGAAGAAGCGATCGAACCTGAGCAACCAGAGGAAGAAGAAATTCAGCCGGCAGAATCAGAGGAAGAAATAGTTCAACCTGCGACACCTGTCGAAGAGGAAGTTCAGCCTGCTGAACCTGAGGAAGAAATGATCGAACCTGAACAACCAGTGGAAGAAGAAATTCAGCCGGCAGAACCTGAGGAAGAAATAGTTCAACCTGCGACACCCGTGGAAGAGGAAGTTCAGCCTGAAGAAATTGAGGAAGAAACAGTTCAACCTGTGACACCCGTGGAAGAGGAAGTTCAGCCTGCAGAACCAGAGGAAAAAGTGATCGAACCTGAACAGCCAGTGGAAGAAGAAGTTCAGCCTGCTGAACCTGAGGAAGAAGTGATCGAACCTGAGCAACCAGTGGAAGAAGAAATTCAGCCGGCAGAACCTGAGAAAGAAATAGTTCAACCTGCGACACCTGTGGAAGAGGAAGTTCAGCCTGCTGAACCTGAGGAAGAAATACCCGTGAAAGAGGAAATTAAGGTTCCAGAACCTGAAGCACAAGTGATCGAACCTGAGCAGCCAAAGGAAGAAAAAATTCAGCCTGTAGAGCCTGAGGAAGAAATAGTTCAACCTGTGACACCCGTGGAAGAGGAAGTTCAACCTGCAGAACCTGAGGAAGAAATAGTTCAACCTGCGACACCCGTGGAAGAAGAAGTTCAGCCTGCTGAACCGGAGGAAGAAGTGATCGAACCTGAACAACCAGTGGAAGAAGAAATTCAGCCGGCAGAACCTGAGGAAGAAATAGTTCAACCTGCGACACCTGTGGAAGAGGAAGTTCAGCCCGCAGAACCTGAGGAAGAACTGATCGAACCTGAACAGCCAGTGGAAGAAGAAGTTCAGCCTGCTGAACCTGAGGAAGAAGTGATCGAACCTGAACAGCCAGTGGAAGAAGAAGTTCAGCCTGCTGAACCTGAGGAAGAAGTGATCGAACCTGAGCAACCAGTGGAAGAAGAAATTCAGCCGGCAGAACCTGAGGAAGAAATAGTTCAACCTGCGACACCCGCAGAAGAGGAAGTCCAGCCTGAAGAACCTGAGGAAGAAATAGTTCAACCTGTGACACCCGTGGAAGAGGAAGTTCAGCCTGCTGAACCAGAGGAAAAAGTGATCGAACCTGAGCAGCCAGTGGAAGAAGAATTTCAGCCTGCTGAACCTGAGAAAGAAGTGATCGAACCTGAGCAACCAGTGGAAGAAGAAATTCAGCCGGCAGTACCAGAGGAAGAAATAGTTCAACCTGCGACACCTGTGGAAGAGGAAATTCAGCCTGCTGAACCTGAGGAAGAAGTGATCGAACCTGAACAGCCAGTGGAAGAAGAAGTTCAGCCTGCTGAACCGGAGGAAGAAGTGATCGAACCTGAACAACCAGTGGAAGAAGAAATTCAGCCGGCAGAACCTGAGGAAGAAATAGTTCAACCTGCGACACCTGTGGAAGAGGAAGTTCAGCCTGCTGAACCTGAGGAAGAAGTGATCGAACCTGAACAGCCAGTGGAAGAAGAAGTTCAGCCTGCTGAACCTGAGGAAGAAGTGATCGAACCTGAGCAACCAGTGGAAGAAGAAATTCAGCCGGCAGAACCAGAGGAAGAAATAGTTCAACCTGCGACGCCTGTGGAAGAGGAAGTTCAGCCTGCAGAACCTGAGGAAGAAGTGATCGAACCTGAGCAACCAGTGGAAGAAGAAATTCAGCCGGCAGAACCTGAGGAAGAAATAGTTCAACCTGCGACACCTGTGGAAGAGGAAGTTCAGCCTGCTGAACCTGAGGAAGAAGTGATCGAACCTGAACAGCCAGTGGAAGAAGAAGTTCAGCCTGCTGAACCTGAGGAAGAAATTATCGAACCTGAACAGCCAGTGGAAGAAGAAGTTCAGCCTGCTGAACCTGAGGAAGAAGTGATCGAACCTGAGCAACCAGTGGAAGAAGAAATTCAGCCGGCAGAACCTGAGAAAGAAATAGTTCAACCTGCGACACCTGTGGAAGAGGAAGTTCAGCCTGCTGAACCTGAGGAAGAAATACCCGTGAAAGAGGAAATTAAGGTTCCAGAACCTGAAGCACAAGTGATCGAACCTGAGCAGCCAAAGGAAGAAAAAATTCAGCCTGTAGAGCCTGAGGAAGAAATAGTTCAACCTGTGACACCCGTGGAAGAGGAAGTTCAACCTGCAGAACCTGAGGAAGAAATAGTTCAACCTGCGACACCCGTGGAAGAAGAAGTTCAGCCTGCTGAACCGGAGGAAGAAGTGATCGAACCTGAACAACCAGTGGAAGAAGAAATTCAGCCGGCAGAACCTGAGGAAGAAATAGTTCAACCTGCGACACCTGTGGAAGAGGAAGTTCAGCCCGCAGAACCTGAGGAAGAACTGATCGAACCTGAACAGCCAGTGGAAGAAGAAGTTCAGCCTGCTGAACCTGAGGAAGAAGTGATCGAACCTGAACAGCCAGTGGAAGAAGAAGTTCAGCCTGCTGAACCTGAGGAAGAAGTGATCGAACCTGAGCAACCAGTGGAAGAAGAAATTCAGCCGGCAGAACCTGAGGAAGAAATAGTTCAACCTGCGACACCCGCAGAAGAGGAAGTCCAGCCTGAAGAACCTGAGGAAGAAATAGTTCAACCTGTGACACCCGTGGAAGAGGAAGTTCAGCCTGCTGAACCAGAGGAAAAAGTGATCGAACCTGAGCAGCCAGTGGAAGAAGAATTTCAGCCTGCTGAACCTGAGAAGGAAGTGATCGAACCTGAGCAACCAGTGGAAGAAGAAATTCAGCCGGCAGTACCAGAGGAAGAAATAGTTCAACCTGCGACACCTGTGGAAGAGGAAATTCAGCCTGCTGAACCTGAGGAAGAAGTGATCGAACCTGAACAGCCAGTGGAAGAAGAAGTTCAGCCTGCTGAACCGGAGGAAGAAGTGATCGAACCTGAACAACCAGTGGAAGAAGAAATTCAGCCGGCAGAACCTGAGGAAGAAATAGTTCAACCTGCGACACCTGTGGAAGAGGAAGTTCAGCCTGCTGAACCTGAGGAAGAAGTGATCGAACCTGAACAGCCAGTGGAAGAAGAAGTTCAGCCTGCTGAACCTGAGGAAGAAGTGATCGAACCTGAGCAACCAGTGGAAGAAGAAATTCAGCCGGCAGAACCAGAGGAAGAAATAGTTCAACCTGCGACGCCTGTGGAAGAGGAAGTTCAGCCTGCAGAACCTGAGGAAGAAGTGATCGAACCTGAACAACCAGTGGAAGAAGAAATTCAGCCGGCAGAACCTGAGGAAGAAATAGTTCAACCTGCGACACCTGTGGAAGAGGAAGTTCAGCCTGCTGAACCTGAGGAAGAAATGATCGAACCTGAACAGCCAGTGGAAGAAGAAGTTCAGCCTGCTGAACCTGAGGAAGAAGTGATCGAACCTGAGCAACCAGTGGAAGAAGAAATTCAGCCGGCAGAACCTGAGAAAGAAATAGTTCAACCTGCGACACCTGTGGAAGAGGAAGTTCAGCCTGCTGAACCTGAGGAAGAAATACCCGTGAAAGAGGAAATTAAGGTTCCAGAACCTGAAGCACAAGTGATCGAACCTGAGCAGCCAAAGGAAGAAAAAATTCAGCCTGTAGAGCCTGAGGAAGAAATAGTTCAACCTGTGACACCCGTGGAAGAGGAAGTTCAACCTGCAGAACCTGAGGAAGAAATAGTTCAACCTGCGACACCCGTGGAAGAGGAAGTTCAGCCTGCTGAACCTGAGGAAGAAGTGATCGAACCTGAGCAACCAGTGGAAGAAGAAATTCAGCCGGCAGAACCTGAGGAAGAAATAGTTCAACCTGCGACACCTGTGGAAGAGGAAGTTCAGCCTGCTGAACCTGAGGAAGAAGTGATCGAACCTGAACAGCCAGTGGAAGAAGAAGTTCAGCCTGCTGAACCTGAGGAAGAAGTGATCGAACCTGAGCAACCAGTGGAAGAAGAAATTCAGCCGGCAGAACCAGAGGAAGAAATAGTTCAACCTGCGACGCCTGTGGAAGAGGAAGTTCAGCCTGCAGAACCTGAGGAAGAAATGATCGAACCTGAACAGCCAGTGGAAGAAGAAGTTCAGCCTGCTGAACCTGAGGAAGAAGTGATCGAACCTGAGCAACCAGTGGAACAAGAAATTCAGCCGGCAGAACCTGAGGAAGAAATAGTTCAACCTGAACAGCCAGTGGAAGAGGAAGTTCAGCTCTTAGACCCTGAGGAAGAAATACCCGCGAAAGAGGAAATTAAGGTTCCAGAACCTGAGGCACAAGTGATCGAACCTGAGCAGCCAAATGAAGAAAAAATTCAGCCTGCAGAGCCTGAGGAAGAAATAGTTCAACCTGCGACACCCGCGGAAGAAGAAGTTCAACCTGCAGAACCTGAGGAAGAAATAGTTAAACCTGCGACACCTGTGGAAGAGGAAGTTCAGCCTGCTGAACCTGAGGAAGAAGTGATCGAACCTGAACAGCCAGTGGAAGAAGAAGTTCAGTCTGCTGAACCTGAGGAAGAAGTGATCGAACCTGAACAGCCAAGGGAAGAAGTAGTTCAGCCTGCAGAGCCTGAGGAAGAAATAGTTCAACCTGCGGCACCTGTGGAAGAGGAAGTTCAGCCTGCTGAACCTGAGGAAGTAGAGATAGAACATGAACAGCCATTGGAAGAAGAAGTTCAGCCTGCTGAACCTGAGGAAGAAGTGATCGAACCTGAACAGCCAGTGGAAGAAGAAGTTCAGCCTGCTGAACCTGAGGAAGAAGTGATCGAACCTGAGCAACCAGTGGAAGAAGAAATTCAGCCGGCAGAACCTGAGGAAGAAATAGTTCAACCTGCGACACCTGTGGAAGAAGAAGTTCAGCCTGCTGAACCTGAGGAAGAAGTGATCGAACCTGAGCAACCAGTGGAAGAAGAAGTTCAGCCTGCAGAGCCTGAGGAAGAAATAGTTCAACCTGTGACGTCCGCGGAAGAGGAAGTTCAACCTGCTGAACCTGAGCAAGAAATAGTTCAACCTGTGACACCTGTGGAAGAGGAAGTTCAGCCTGCTGAACCTGAGGAAAAAGTGATCGAACCTGAGCAACCAGTGGAAGAAGAAATTCTGCCTACACAACCAGAAGAAGAAGTGATCAAACCTGAAGAGCCAACGAAAGAAGAAGTTCAGCCGGCAGAACCAGAGGAAGAAATAGTTCAACCTGCGACACCTGTGGAAGAGGAAGTCCAGCCTGCAGAACCTGAGGAAGAAATAGTTAAACCTGCGACACCTGTGGAAGAGGAAGTTCAGCCTGCAGAACCTGAGGAAGAAGAGTTGCAACCTGTGGAACCTGAACAAAATCAGGTCGAGCCTGTGATTCCTTGTTCTGAACAACCTGAGAGAGACCAACCGCAGATTATTATTGAAAACCCAATAATAGAAACCCCCATCACGCCGGCGAATGATATAATTGGCTTTGAAGAAGCAGATGAGGATCAGGGTAAACCAGAGGTTACTGAAAGTCAGGCTGATGAAATTGATGATCAACTTGAGGAATCTTATGATCTGTCGAAGGAAGCCAATGAAAAGCCTTGCAATATTGAAAAAATAATCAACCGACTCAGGAAGGACTCCGGTGGTCAAATACCCTACGCTCTCCAATATCTTCTGCGTTCGTACGATAGTTCTTCATCGTCATCTTCGAAAGTGGCCACGACGTTAGAAACTAAAACCTCGCAGACATATAAATATCCCGTCACTCTGTTCCCAGTTCAGTGGATTCCTGTGCCAATTATGCCAAGTGCGTCATGGGGAACCTTCCCATATCCATGGGGTTCAAGTCAACTGAAACCAGTCGATGAACCTGCACCCAAAAGTCCTTGCGAAGCAGCAGCTGCCAACAATGATGCAATTCTTAAACAACCGCCTTTACAGTGGGGAACCTTCCCGTATCCATGGGGTCCAAGTCAACTGAAACCAGTCGATGAACCTGCACCCAAAAGTCCTTGCGAAGCAGCAGCTGCCAAAAATGATGCAGTTCTTAAACAACCGCCTCTACAGTGGCTTCCTTATGGGTATAGTCGTCAATAGGACTGTCAAAACTTTTCTGTAATAAACATAATTAATGCAAGAGGACGCTTCTTTTTTTTTTTTGATTTGGATTATATTTAGAGCAAATCTAGGGATGGCTTTGAACAGAAAAGAACAGTTAATTTTTTGGTTTTTTTCTTTATTGATGATTCGTTACACAGGGATGGAAGTAAAGTTTATCCGCAAAGGATAATCATCTTATGCCTTTTCTGAGCCCTTGTTGGATTCTTGGTTGTCGGGTTTTTCCTCTCCTTGTCCTGGTTCTTGGCCTTGTCCTGGTTTTTGATCTTGTCCTGGTTTTGGTCCCTGTCCTGGTTTTTGTTCTTGTCCTGGTTTTGGTCCTTGTCCTGGTTTTGGTCCATGTCCTGGTTTTGGTCCGTGGTGGTGTGGTGGATGTCCATGTGGTCCCTTTGGTAGATGTGGATGTTTTCCCTTTGGTGGTTGTTTTCCCTTTGGTGGACCATGTTCTGGTTTCTTTCCGTCTTTTGGTGGTCCATGTGGTTTTCCATGTCCTGGATGAGGCTTGTGTTCTCCAACTGGCTTTTCTGGTTTTTCCTCTTCCTTTTCATCATCAGGCTTGTCTTCTGGCTTGGCTACATCTTTTTTATCTTCTCCATCACTGGGGGCTTTTTCCGAAAGTTTAGCACTGGCAATAGCCAGAACTGCGAACAAAGTCAAAACTACTAAAAACTTCATGTTGTAATAATTGTTAAGGAAGACTTAACTGTGCTTTAATCGATCTCAAGACGGTCGGTCAATTTATATCGTTTGAGGGTAGAAAAATTACTGACCACCTTCCGGGTTGGACTGTTTACACAAGTTTTACGACGCCACTAATGAAGTGCAAATATTTACGACCTGCAAATAATTATGCAACTAAGAATTCAGCTGATAAAATATTACATATAGTAAATGTGCTGCAAGTGGCTACGGCTTAAAGCTTAGTTTGGCAGTTCGTCGCTGTAGGGCATAGGCTTGGAAGATTAAAGCGCATTTTGCTCTTGCAACAAACGATGCTCTTTTTTAAGAAGAGACAGCTGCCTTAAGGACAGGACAGGACTTTGATAGAGAAGATGTTAGATGTTAGATGTCAGATATTGGGGTGTGTTGTGTATCCACTGTGCCTCTTAGAGATCTGTTGTGCTCCCCGAACTCGTGTTAGTCGATCTAAAACACGTCCTTCAATCCAATTGCTCTGGGAATCAGAGTATGTGGATTGGGTCCAATGATGGGAGTTCCGTTTTAAAGAACTGGTACGATTCCAAGTGTGTTCTTCAGTACTCAACAGTTCACAAGGAGATATGATGCAGTCTCCTCAGCATCGCTGCAGAATCTGCTGTTTCCTGAAATCCTCCCTGAGTCTGCAATGACCTGTTAGGAAGCCGATTTGAATATGTAGCTAGTTTATATTGGTGCCTGGACAGGTCTTGCATCTCTTCCGGTTACTTTTCTGAGAAGTCCTTTCTATACCTCTCCTCCTCTCTTCGAAATCTCAGCCTACAGAATGGTTCGGGTCCAACAAATGCGGTCTCTGCCCTTTCCTTGCCAGTTCATCTTGGACCTCATTTCCCTCTACTCCTTCATAACCTGGATGGAACCCATTAGAAAGTGACTTTATTGTTCTGGCCAAGCCTGATTATCTTTTCCAGGCACTCATAGGCTAGTTTGGGTCTGATGAGGAAGAAATAGTTCAACCTGCGGCACCTGTGGAATAGGAAGTTCAGCCTGCTGAACCTGAGGAAGTAGTGATAGAACCTGAACAACCATTGGAAGAAGAAGTTCAGCCTGCTGAACCTGAGGAAGAAGTGATCGAACCTGAACAGCCAGTGGAAGAAGAAGTTCAGCCTGCTAAAGCTGAGGAAGAAGTGATCGAACCTGAACAGCCAGTGGAAGAAAAAATTCATTCGCCAGAACCTAAGGAAGAAATAGTTCAACCTGCGACACCTGTGGAAGAGAAAGTTCAGCCTGCTGAACTTGAGGAAGAAGTGATCGAACCTGAACAGCCAGTGGAAGAAGAAGTTCAGCCTGCTAAACCTGAGGAAGAAGTGATCGAACCTGAACAGCCAGTGGAAGAAGAAGTTCAGCCTCCAGAACTAGAGGAAAAAGTGATCGAACCTGAGCAGCCAGTGGAAGAAGAAATTCAGCCGGCAGAACCTAAGGAAGAAATAGTTCAACCTGCGACACCTGTGGAAGGAGTTCAGCCTGCTGAATCTGAGGAAGAAGTGATCGAACCTGAACAGCCAGTGGAAGAAGAAGTTCAGCCTGCTGAACCTGACGAAGAAGTGATCGATTCTGAACAGCCAGTGGAAGAGGAAGTTCAGCCTTTAAACCCTGAGGAAGAAATACCCGTGAAAGAGGAAATTAAGGTTCCAGAACTTGAGACACAAGTGATCGAACCTGAGCAGCCAAAGGAAGAAAAAATTCAGCCTGCAGAGCCTGAGGAAGAAATAGTTCAACCTGTGACACCCGTGGAAGAGGAAGTTCAACCTGCAGAACCTGAGGAAGAAATAGTTCAACCTGCGACACCCGTGGAAGAAGAAGTTCAGCCTGCAGAACCAGAGGAAAAAGTGATCGAACCTGAGCAGCCAAAGGAAGAAAAAATTCAGCCTGCAGAGCCTGAGGAAGAAATAGTTCAACCTGCGACACATGTGGAAGGAGTTCAGCCTGCTGAATCTGAGGAAGAAGCGATCGAACCTGAACAGCCAGTGGAAGAAGAAGTTCAGCCTGCTGAACCTGACGAAGAAGTGATCGAACCTGAACAGCGACTGGAAGAAGAAGTTCAGCCTGCTGAACCTGAGGAAGAAGTGATCGAACCTGAGCAACCAGTGGAAGAAGAAATTCAGCCGGCAGAACCTGAGGAAGAAATAGTTCAACCTGCGACACCTGTGGAAGAGGAAGTTCAGCCTGCTGAACCTGAGGAAGAAGTGATCGAACCTGAACAGCCAGTGGAAGAGGAAGTTCAGCCTTTAGACCCTGAGGAAGAAATACCCGTGAAAGAGGAAATTAAGGTTCCAGAACTTGAGGCACAAGTGATCGAACCTGAGCAGCCAAAGGAAGAAAAAATTCAGCCTGCAGAGCCTGAGGAAGAAATAGTTCAACCTGTGACACCCGTGGAAGAGGAAGTTCAACCTGCAGAACCTGAGGAAGAAATAGTTCAACCTGCGACACCTGTGGAAGAGGAAGTCCAGCCTGCAGAACCTGAGGAAGAAATAGTTAAACCTGCGACACCTGTGGAAGAGGAAGTTCAGCCTGCAGAACCTGAGGAAGAAGAGTTGCAACCTGTGGAACCTGAACAAAATCAGGTCGAGCCTGTATTTCCTTGTTCTGAACAACCTGAGAGAGACCAACCGCAGATTATTATTGAAAACCCAATAATAGAAACCCCCATCACGCCGGCGAATGATATAATTGGCTTTGAAGAAGCAGATGAGGATCAGGGTAAACCAGAGGTTACTGAAAGTCAGGCTGATGAAATTGATGATCAACTTGAGGAATCTTATGATCTGTCGAAGGAAGCCAATGAAAAGCCTTGCAATATTGAAAAAATAATCAACCGACTCAGGAAGGACTCCGGTGGTCAAATACCCTACGCTCTCCAATATCTTCTGCGTTCGTACGATAGTTCTTCATCGTCATCTTCGAAAGTGGCCACGACGTTAGAAACTAAAACCTCGCAGACATATAAATATCCCGTCACTCTGTTCCCGGTTCAGTGGATTCCTGTGCCAATTATGCCAAGTGCGTCATGGGGAACCTTCCCATATCCATGGGGTTCAAGTCAACTGAAACCAGTCGATGAACCTGCACCCAAAAGTCCTTGCGAAGCAGCAGCTGCCAACAATGATGCAGTTCTTAAACAACCGCCTCTACAGTGGCTTCCTTATGGGTATAGTCGTCAATAGGACTGTCAAAACTTTTCTGTAATAAACATAATTAATGCAAGAGGACGCTTCTTTTTTTTTTTTTTGATTTGGATTATATTTAGAGCAAATCTAGGGATGGCTTTGAACAGAAAAGAACAGTTAATTTTTTGGTTTTTTTCTTTATTGATGATTCGTTACACAGGGATGGAAGTAAAGTTTATCCGCAAAGGATAATCATCTTATGCCTTTTCTGAGCCCTTGTTGGATTCTTGGTTGTCGGGTTTTTCCTCTCCTTGTCCTGGTTCTTGGCCTTGTCCTGGTTTTTGATCTTGTCCTGGTTTTGTTCCCTGTCCTGGTTTTTGTTCTTGTCCTGGTTTTGGTCCTTGTCCTGGTTTTGGTCCATGTCCTGGTTTTGGTCCGTGGTGGTGTGGTGGATGTCCATGTGGTCCCTTTGGTAGATGTGGATGTTTTCCCTTTGGTGGTTGTTTTCCCTTTGGTGGACCATGTTCTGGTTTCTTTCCGTCTTTTGGTGGTCCATGTGGTTTTCCATGTCCTGGATGAGGCTTGTGTTCTCCAACTGGCTTTTCTGGTTTTTCCTCTTCCTTTTCATCATCAGGCTTGTCTTCTGGCTTAGCTACATCTTTTTTATCTTCTCCATCACTGGGGGCTTTTTCCGAAAGTTTAGCACTGGCAATAGCCAGAACTGCGAACAAAGTCAAAACTACTAAAAACTTCATGTTGTAATAATTGTTAAGGAAGACTTAACTGTGCTTTAATCGATCTCAAGACGGTCGGTCAATTTATATCGTTTGAGGGTAGAAAAATTACTGACCACCTTCCAGGTTGGACTGTTTACACAAGTTTTACTATGCAACTAAGAATTCAGCTGATAAAATATTACATATAGTAAATGTGCTGCAAGTGGCTACGGCTTAAAGCTTAGTTTGGCAGTTCGTCGCTGTAGGGCATAGGCTTGGAAGATTAAAGCGCATTTTGCTCTTGCAACAAACGATGCTCTTTTTTTAAGAAGAGACAGCTGCCTTAAGGACAGGACAGGACTTTGATAGAGAAGATGTTAGATGTTAGATGTCAGATATTGGGGTGTGTTGTGTATCCACTGTGCCTCTTAGAGATCTGTTGTGCTCCCCGAACTCGTGTTAGTCGATCTAAAACACGTCCTTCAATCCAATTGCTCTGGGAATCAGAGTATGTGGATTGGGTCCAATGATGGGAGTTCCGTTTTAAAGAACTGGTACGATTCCAAGTGTGTTCTTCAGTACTCAACAGTTCACAAGGAGATATGATGCAGTCTCCTCAGCATCGCTGCAGAATCTGCTGTTTCCTGAAATCCTCCCTGAGTCTGCAATGACCTGTTAGGAAGCCGATTTGAATATGTAGCTAGATTATATTGGTGCCTGGACAGGTCTTGCATCTCTTCCGGTTACTTTTCTGAGAAGTCCTTTCTATACCTCTCCTCCTCTCTTCGAAATCTCAGCCTACAGAATGGTTCGGGTCCAACAAATGCGGTCTCTGCCCTTTCCTTGCCAGTTCATCTTGGACCTCATTTCCCTCTACTCCTTCATAACCTGGATGGAACCCATTAGAAAGTGACTTTATTGTTCTGGCCAAGCCTGATTATCTTTTCCAGGCACTCATAGGCTAGTTTGGGTCTGATTCCATAGGACCTCAGTATCTTGATGGCTATCTGATAGTTTCGCGATGTTTTGCTCGAGATACTGCCTACTGAGGTTGAATTGGGCACATCTTTCGATCGCATATTGTATGTACCTTTGCTTGAAAGATACTGGCTGATACACATCGTGTGCATCGTGCATTGTGTCCTTGAGTTGAGTTGGGCGGACTATGAAGAATCTTCGAATTAACGGTTTGAGTTAGACACACATATGTATGTATGTTGTACGTCCTGTGTTTCTACATCAAACATTCTTGAAAGTATGTGTTGCCAGCGAGGGCAATGAGCGTGCCGACGAGCTGCCAGGAAAGGATCGGCCCTTAACAGTTCACTTGCAGAAAGAGTCGATATTCCGCTGGGCACTGTTAAGGGCTTTGTACAACTACACTTCCTCCAGCTTGCAAATCAAAGATGGAATGGCCTGTCCAGCTGCGTCATCTCAAGAAAGACCTGGCCCAATTACAATAAAACTAAGTCAAGAGAGCTACTTGGCAAATCAAGACTAGATATTGCCAGAATTACGGGCCATTGGCCAGTAGGAGCCATGCGGTCAAACTTGGTATTCCTCACAACAACTTCTGCAGAAGCTGCAAAGACCTTAATGAGAAAGAATCTCTACTTCACTTCCTCTGCAGGTGTCCGGCCCTAGCGAGAACCAGACAGCGCTTTTTAGGCAAACTCTTCTTCATGGACCTCGCCGAGATAGCTGAGAAAAGGATTGGAGAACTGATCCTGTATCTAAACTCCATCGGCTGGATATAGCCATCCTAAACCACCAAATCAACAACCATATACCAATAAGGTTTAAACGAGTTTCGTGGTTACAAAACGAGTCACTCTAGCGCTAATTGGGCTCTAAAGAGCCGCCACTTTACCTACCTACCATACATATGTTGCCAGGGTATCAACAGATCGTCAACATTCCTGAGACTGGACTACAAGGCTCTATTTGTAGAAAAAGTATCGTGATCGAGGCCTGTACAGAGGATGACTCTTGTTATCCTTCTTTCGATTTATGAACACAATCTTGTGTAGTTACCATCGAAAAATAACGAAAACTACGACTACAATTCACCGGCATTTAGCAAAATACAGTAGCATTTAGACCAATTGAGCGGCATGTTTCCTATTGGCTGTACTTTCTTATGTTCCCAACATCATTAGAAGACTAATTCAGTTGATCGAAACAGCTATTATAAGAAATGTTGTACAATAAAAAACTAAAGGTGTCTGCGTCAGTTAACATTTGTGGCATATATTTTTATTTTAACAACATAACTGCCAAAGTGAGATGTAAAGAGAATAAAAGAATGAACCACACGGAGATGGTGGAACCTGCTGACCATCTGAAGGTGGTTGTGGTACTCCTGTTGGTCCTTCCGTGGGTTTTTTATCCGCTTGGGTGGTTTTTGGTGTTGTTTCCGGAGGAGATGTTGATCCTGGTGTAGATGATGTAATTGGTGGTGATTCACTAGCCGGTTTTGTTGATGATGTCGGTGGCCGTGTTCCTTGGCTAGATGTTACTGGAGGTGGTCGACTACCTGGCGTTGTTGACGAAATTGGTGGCGGCCGTGTTCCCGGACCAGATGTTGTTACCGGTGGTGGAGGTCGACTACTCGGTCTTGCTGTGGACGTTGGCTTTGGTTTCTTCGTCGTTGTAACTGGTGGTGGCCGAGTGCTTGGCTTTGGATGTGTTACTGGCTTCGTTGGATGTGTCACTGGCGAAGAAGGTGTTACTGGAGGTGGTCGACTACCTGGCCTTGTTGAAGAAATTGGTGGCGGCCGTGTTGCCGGACCAGATGTTGTTACCGGTGGTGGAGGTCGACTACTCGGTCTTGCTGTGGACGTTGGCTTTGGTTTCTTTGTTGGTGTAACTGGTGGTGGTCGAGTGCTTGGCTTTGGATGTGTTACTGGCTTCGTTGGATGTGTCACTGGCGAAGAAGGTGTTACTGGAGGTGGTCGACTACCTGGCCTTGTTGAAGAAATTGGTGGCGGCCGTGTTCCCGGACCAGATGTTGTTACCGGTGGTGGAGGTCGACTACTCGGTCTTGCTGTGGACGTTGGCTTTGGTTTCTTCGTTGGTGTAACTGGTGGTGGTCGAGTGCTTGGCTTTGGATGTGTTCCTGGCTTCGTTGGATGTGTCACTGGCGAAGGAGATGTTACTGGAGGTGGTCGACTACCTGGCCTTGTTGAAGAAATTGGTGGCGGCCGGGTTCCCGGACCAGATGTTGTTACCGGTGGTGGAGGTCGGCTACTCGGTCTTGCTGTGGACGTTGGCTTTGGTTTCTTCGTCGGTGTAACTGGTGGTGGTCGTGTGGTTGGCTTTGGATGTGTCACTGGCGAAGAATGTGTGCCTGGTTTCTTTGGGTGTGGACCTTCAGTTGCCGTATTTTCCGGTATTATCGAATGTACTTCCTTTCCAGCAGTTGATGCTGTAATTCCACGATGTGGTGGCCGAATTGGATAACGTGGTGGAAAAACTGGACGATAAGGTAGCACAATTGGTACTCGTGGATGTTCAATAACCACACGTCTTTTTAAGCCTTTGGCTAAATCTTTGAGCTCTGGAAGTTCGACTGATGCCAACTCCTCCTCAGAGCTGTCTTGTTGATCAGCAGCGATAACTGCTAAAGCAGTTACAAGTACCACTGCTGCTAGTGCCTTCATTTTGTGTAATACAACACTTAAGAATGCTAAACTGGTCACAGCCTTTATTTATATCTCTTGGGAACAAAGAAACATCTACTTGACCAACACAAGCTTCCGAGTGTCCGTTTTTTGTTTATAACTGACAAAGTGTAAATATTTGAGGTGCTGGGGCAAACATATTTTCATTTGAAAACGTTCTAAGTTGATTTTCACCGCACACTTCGATCACATCTGTGTAAATCGTCTACGAAGTTACGAAACTATAAGCAAAGCGCACATTTGCGACGGGGTGGGCCGAAGCGACTGACTGTCGGTGAATGATCATACTCTACAAATGGACATGCTAGTTCGTGGCTATGCGAATGGTCGCCAAATTATTGAATTTCAGTCAAAGAAAGGTCAGAACTAGGCATAAAGGATAGCAATAGGAGCTTTTTCGTATTCAAAGACTTAAAGTTGAGCCTATGACCGACTACAATCTGTTCATATGTACATATAACCACACAAAAAGTAATAAATTCTGTTTCGAAGTTAGAATTGTTGCAATTACCTCGTTTGTTTCATAGGGAGAAACTTAGACTACCTCCACCTAGAGAGTTCCACCTCAAGTTTCGACTGAATCCCTTCTTTTGACAGATACATCGAGGTTTCTAACGCGCCTACCTTATGCATAGGCTTTCACAAGTTTTTTACAGCAAGCTCTTAACCTGCGGCTCATTCAAGTGTATCTCAGGACGGCCACCTTATACAAATTGCATCACTAAGAAGAGCTCGATTCAGAATCAAAAAGGAGAGCAGGCGATGACAAATACATACATTGTAAACCAAAAATCTTGCAAATAATCCTTAAAGAATGAGAGGATTCTGTAGACTCCCTAATACCGAAACGTCCCCCGTGCATACTTCGCACTAACTTCTCAGAGTCCTTTCTAAACTCTTTAGTGATATTGAGCGATTCGATGGCATCTTCTCCCGTTTTGACGGAGCAACAAATGTTCTCAATCTTCACCCTTCATAAGCAAATGTACTGCGTACATTTATTATCTATTTTCAGGAAAAAAAACTCAAATACTTACTTTGCTGTTTTTTCACAAAGATTTCTCCTAATTTCCAGTGTCAATACATTGATTCTCTTCAGCATTTTTGCATTTCACGCGTTTTTAAATCATCTAATCCTTCATTTCATCATGGAAAATCCATCCAAAAACAGTCAAAAATCTGAACGAAAGTTACACAAGATTTGAAGTTTCATTTCTGTGACACAAAACAGACGAAAAAATACGTTGAGTTCATATATGAACTCAGTGCACTTTTCGGCTCTGCACATGTTCGTATTAGATTTTTTAGAAAAATCAGTTTTTCGATGGAAATATTGTTAGAAATTGATTGCAACACTTGTGTTTATATGTTAATGGTTTAAATAAATCCAATTGCAATGATATTTCATCAGAAAACTGCATAAAATATTAAAAGTCTTGTTTTCGGTACCCCTGGTGTGTGACAAAGGTAGTAACTCAACGTGATGGAGTGTATTTGACTACCAATTTGACAGCTATTGCTGTCTATTCGCTTGATGTTTCCGAAAAACTGTTTCCGCTTTTATTAAAAAAAACATCAACTTAGAACTCGAAGGTGAAAAGAAGGGATTCGGTATTAGATATAGGTTTGCCAAACAGGGGGAAGGCGTTCGACTAGGGGACAAGAGGGAATTTATTTCGATTGTATTTGGTAGGAGAGTTGAAAAACAGCTCGGGGTACATACATACATACATATACAGATAGAAATCGATGCATTTTTCTTTAGTTATAACCCTGCGGTTTCAGATGAAACATACTGTGTTGTCCCTTGGTATTTTTAGAAAGTCTTCCTCACCTCACCTCATCGCACCTGTTATGGGCGATATTCAGACGTTAAGATGCAATAACGTCGTCATTGGCATGGAATCGTTCTACACTATGACCAAAGTGGGACCAATGTGCTCCTATTTTTTCCAATGGAACTATAGGAACAGATCAGGTTTGGAATGTGTGTTGAAAACGATGCAGGTAAAGTGAGTACAGTAACGCAGTTTACACTACTCCTCTTATGGTTGAAGCCTTTCTCGGTGAACCCCAGGACTCTTTTACGCATTACGTACTTCAGCTCAGAATTCTTTGTAGTACCTATCCTCATTTCAATGTACCAAATGAGGTCGTGTTTCAATGGGTCATGTTCTAGAGTTCGGAGCAAGATTACCAACATTTATTACATCTATTAAAGGACACAGAGTACGTGTGGTCCTCTAGAAAAGAGCTACACTTTAACCAACGGTGGGTCCATTGAGATGTCCCTATTGACATCGCGGACATTGCGATATTTAGTAAGAAATAAACCACAAACGTTTTAATTCCAGACAACAGCGTTAAATTTATTTTTAATCAAAAATCTTCAACGTAGTTCAATCAATCCAGTTTTATTGGCAATGGTCGTGGTCTGATTGGCCACCATCTACGGGGAGGAGGGACAATTGGGTAGCGCACACCGTTAATACTAACCCATTGTGTTCCGTCGTGTTTTGGCTTTTCCTCCGATGATCCCGATTCGTCGGAATCACTTTCTTCTGAGGATTTTGGTCGACCTTCATCGATCCAGATCTCCCCTTCTGGCGCAACCAAGCCTCCCTCATCGATTTGAGTTTCTCCATTTCCCCAGGATTCAGCTGTTACCACAGCAATCGTTATCAATAAAACCATAAAGCACTTCATCTTCAAGTTGCAAGATCTGTTACTATGTATGACAAGTCGATGTAATCGCGTCCTTTTATACTCGTGCAGGAGCGGGGAAAAAAATTAAAAGAACCAGAAACGAAAGACAAATATTTACTAACGCTCTGACGGTTTGGTTTTTTTATTTTGGTTGCATGTTTATTCAATTAGATTCCATTATTTAGTACTAAAAACTTTTTGTTTCTCTTCTTTTATCTGGTTTTAACAATTTTTTGTAATTTTCTGATTAAATATAATACATACGTTGTTTAGAGACTTAGTTCTAGGAAATAAAACAGTTTACATAGTTAATTTAACGGTAATATAGAAAATGCTGTACGCTTCCATTAAAAATATCCTTCCAGCCCGATTTAGAATATTTTTAATGTCCTTGCCAAGCATTTTGTTTTGTTTTAAGCTACTGGGAGTGTAAAATCTTTTCGGAGGCCGTAGTTTATTTGTTTTAAATTAGAAACAATAACTCTGTGGGGTGATAACAAGTTAGTAGATCTCTGTGGCAGGATCTTGAGAGTTGCCAAGTAATTCCCTTGCACTGATTGAACCATCGTGATTCATGTCAACGAATCGGTGAAGGAGGAGCCGAATAAGAGCTGGATTCGCTGTCAATTCATGTGCCATCCAGTCGATTGGAATGCTGTTTGAGGAATAGATAAGACAGTGAAAACTTTAAATTTTATGGTTGTCAACATTTTGATTTCTTACCTCTCATCTTCGAGTTCGTCCAATCCGCTGGTGGTCATTTTTTCCCGATTCATGGTGGAGTCCCTCTTTCCATAGCCACGGGCAACCATAATTTCGGGATTTTTAAATGGGGCACGTATTTGGCGACCATTGCGGACTGACATTGGGAAGGTCAATGTAAATGGCCCAGCCTCGACAATACTCAGCACCAATAATATTGACATTGTCACGAGAAGAGCTCTGCTGAATGTTGACATACTGTAATTTGAAAAAAGAAAAAAATGGAAGCTAACGTCAATTGTTCGTCTTAACTGCGCACATTAGATGCAACTGTGCTAATATTGACTGGAAAAGTCAGTGGGTTACAATCTTCAAACAAGTTGGAAAAACTATAAGAAGGCTAAGGCCAGATGCATCTGCCTAGTATACAATGGATCGAGTAGTAGTGAGTATTCTGACTGTGATTGGTATAGGATCGCCACCGCCGGGTCTACCGGGAAATGGAACCAACGTTCTTCCACCGCTGCCCTTGAGACCTGGATGCAATGGATTTCCACCTCTTTTGCCACCATGGAGACCTGGATGCAATGGCTCCTATCCTATTTTGCCCCCATTGATGCCAGGCTGTAATGGAACAAATCCGTTGCCACCACCCTGGTGGCCTATTTTTCCGCCATCGTGGAGACCTCCATGCCGTCCACCGCTTCCCCCACCAACAACTACTGAGCCGAGCCAAAATGAGTCAACTACTGCACCAACAACGCAGCCCCCAGATGCCACAACGACAACGGGACCAAATGAGCCACCAACCCTGTCACCGAATGTCACAACGACAACCGGGCCAAATGAGACACCAACTACAACTACCTGTACACCATGTGACTCAAGTCCTGGCACACCTTCAACGTCCTCTACTTCGACATCAACTGAGGAAACGTCAAAATCCACGGAATCAAATGAAACAACAACTGAGTCTATTCCTCCAACTTCTATGAAACCAAGTGATAACGAAACAACTTCATGGGATCCTAGTTCTACGGAACCGAGTAATAACGAGACGACAACGAGTGAAACCTCTTCCTGGGATCCAACTCCCAGCGGCCCGACGACTGAAGTTTCACCATCGGAACCGAATACTAATCAGACAGAGTCCACAACAATCGGACCAACTTCAACTGATTCGAACAGCAGTGAAACATCGAATGCGGAGGAAAATAAGCCAACAACAGCCGACACAACATCCTCAGATCCTGGTTCTTCCGACCCAACCACTGCTCCGCCATCTTCGGAATCGACTGTGGTTTCATCGGAGGTTCCTGGTTCAAGTGAATCAACGGAATCGACTGTGACTTCATCTGAAGATTCTGGTTCCAGTGAATCAACAACCACCGGTTCAACCGAAGGTGATACCTCATCTCCAGGACCAACTTCAACTGAATCAAGCAGCAGTGAATCGTCGACTGCGGAGGAAAATAAACCAACAACAGCCGAGACAACATCATCAACATCCACTGATCCATCGTCTTCGGAATCAACTGTGACTTCATCTGAGGCTCCTGGTTCCAGTGAATCAACGGAATCGACTGTGACTTCATCTGAAGATCCTGGTTCCAGTGAATCAACTACCCCTGGTTCAACCGAAGGTGATTCCTCATCTCCAGGACCAACTTCAAGTGAATCAAGCAGCAGTGAATCGTCGACTGCGGAAGAAAGTAAACCAACAACAGCCGAGACAACATCCTCAACATCCACTGATCCATCGTCTTCAGAATCAACTGTGGTTTCATCTGAGGCTCCTGGTTCCAGTGAGTCAACGGAATCGACTGTGACTTCATCTGAAGATCCTGGTTCCAGTGAATCAACAACCTCCGGTTCAACCGAAGGTAATACTTCATCTCCAGGACCAACTTCAACTGAATCAAGCAGCAGTGAATCGTCGACTGCGGAGGAAAATAAACCAACAACAGCCGAGACAACATCCTCAACATCCACTGATCCATCGTCTTCGGAATCAACTGTGACTTCATCGGAGGCTCCTGGTTCCAGTGAGTCAACGGAATCGACTGTGACTTCATCTGAAGATCCTGGTTCCAGTGAATCAACTACCCCTGGTTCAACCGAAGGTGATACTTCATCTCCAGGACCAACTTCAACTGATTCGAGCAGCAGTGAATCGTCGACTGCGGAAGAAAGTAAACCAACAACAGCCGAGACAACATCCTCAACATCCACTGATCCATCGTGTTCGGAATCAACTGTGACTTCATCTGAGGCTCCTGGTTCCAGTGAATCAACGGAATCGACTGTGACTTCATCTGAAGATTCTGGTTCCAGTGAATCAACAACCCCCGGTTCAACCGAAGGTGATACTTCATCTCCAGGACCAACTTCAACTGAATCAAGCAGCAGTGAATCGTCGACTGTGGAGGAAAATAAACCAACAACAGCCGAGCCAACATCCTCAACATCCACTGATTCGCCGTCTTCAGAATCAACTGTGACTTCATCTGAGGCTCCTGGTTCCAGTGAATCAACGGAATCGACTGTGACTTCATCTGAAGATCCTGGTTCCAGTGAATCAACAACCCCCGGTTCAACCGAAGGTGATACTTCATCTCCAGGACCAACTTCAAGTGAATCAAGCAGCAGTGAATCGTCAACTGCGGAGGAAAATAAACCAACAACAGCCGAGCCAACATCCTCAACATCCACTGATTCGACGTCTTCAGAATCAACTGTGACTTCATCTGAGGCTCCTGGTTCCAGTGAATCAACGGAATCGACTGTGACTTCATCTGAAGATCCTGGTTCCAGTGAATCAACTACCCCCGGTTCAACCGAAGGTGATACTTCATCTCCAGGACCAACTTCAACTGAATCAAGCAGCAGTGAATCTTCGACTGCGGAGGAAAATAAACCAACAACAGCCGAGACAACATCCTCAACATCCACTGATCCATCGTCTTCGGAATCAACTGTGACTTCATCTGAGGCTCCTGGTTCCAGTGAATCAACGGAATCGACTGTGACTTCATCTGAAGATCCTGGTTCCAGTGAATCAACAACCCCCGGTTCAACCGAAGGTAATACTTCATCTCCAGGACCAACTTCAAGTGAATCAAGCAGCAGTGAATCGTCAACTGCGGAAGAAAGTAAACCAACAACAGCCGAGACAACATCCTCAACATCCACTGATTCGCCGTCTTCAGAATCAACTGTGACTTCATCTGAGGCTCCTGGTTCCAGTGAATCAACGGAATCGACTGTGACTTCATCTGAAGATCCTGGTTCCAGTGAATCAACAACCCCCGGTTCAACCGAAGGTGATACTTCATCTCCAGGACCAACTTCAAGTGAATCAAGCAGCAGTGAATCGTCAACTGCGGAGGAAAATAAACCAACAACAGCCGAGACAACATCCTCAACATCCACTGATCCATCGTCTTCGGAATCAACTGTGACTTCATCTGAGGCTCCTGGTTCCAGTGAATCAACGGAATCGACTGTGAATTCATCTGAAGATCCTGGTTCCAGTGAATCAACAACCCCCGGTTCAACCGAAGGTAATACTTCATCTCCAGGACCAACTTCAAGTGAATCAAGCAGCAGTGAATCGTCAACTGCGGAAGAAAGTAAACCAACAACAGCCGAGACAACATCCTCAACATCCACTGATTCGCCGTCTTCAGAATCAACTGTAACTTCATCTGAGGCTCCTGGTTCCAGTGAATCAACGGAATCGACTGTGACTTCATCTGAAGATCCTGGTTCCAGTGAATCAACGGAATCGACTGTGAATTCATCTGAAGATCCTGATTCCAGTGAATCAACAACCCCCGGTTCAACCGAAGGTAATACTTCATCTCCAGGACCAACTTCAAGTGAATCAAGCAGCAGTGAATCGTCAACTGCGGAAGAAAGTAAACCAACAACAGCCGAGACAACATCCTCAACATCCACTGATTCGCCGTCTTCAGAATCAACTGTGACTTCATCTGTGGCTCCTGGTTCCAGTGAATCAACGGAATCGACTGTGACTTCAGCTGAAGATCCTGGTTCCAGTGAATCAACAACCCCCGGTTCAACCGAAGGTGATACTTCATCTCCAGGACCAACTTCAACTGAATCAAGCAGCAGTGAATCGTCGACTGTGGAGGAAAATAAACCAACAACAGCCGAGCCAACATCCTCAGATCCTGGCTCCTCCGACACAACAGGTTCAGAATCGACAGTGACTGAGGCACCTATCTCTAGCGAATCAACAGGATCTACTGTGACTTCATCAGTGACATCTTCTTCCAGTCAATCACCAACAACCAATCCAACTGAAAATGCATCTTCATCTTTAGTACCACCCACCACGGATATAGTTTCGTCAACTACGCCCGAAGATGAAGGCTCATCGGCTAGTCTTCCATTCGATAAACCACATTTTTTGGCTAATCGCAGTGGTATTGTGCACCTTCACGAGTGGAAATTCCTTGACATCGCCAAAGAGTGCGAAACCTTCCTTGCACCAAATGGTTTCGCAGCCGTTCTGACATCACCGGTCAGCGAGAATCTCATTATCGTCGGTCGACCTTGGTATGAACGTTACCAACCCATATCGTACGAAGTTAAAACAAGATCTGGAGATGCCAAAGACTTCCTAGAAATGACACGAAGATGCCAACGAGTTGGAATACGGTAAAGTTTACGCTCAGCCTTAGGAATTCTCTAACAAACAATTTTTTTGGCAGAATTTACGTCGACGTTGTGCTAAATCATATGACGACGAATGTAGTGGGTATAGCTAGGGGAACAGCTGGATCCGTTGCCTATCCCAAGAACTTCCACTACCCAGCAGTGCCATACGACGCATCCCATTTCCATCACCCAACATGCGCTATAAAGAACTTCGATGATCCCAAAGAGGCCCGTGTCTGCGAACTGGAGAGTCGTCATGATCTGAACCAGAGTCTTCCCCATGTTCAGAGCTCCATTGCAAATTTCTTGAATTACTTGGTAGCAATCGGTGCCGCTGGATTCAGGGTTGATGCTGCAAGCCACATCTATCCTCACGACTTAAAGGTAAGCAAAGAAGTTATTCTCAAGCCCTCCACTATATTACTGCGTCTTTTAGAAAATCTACAGTCGCTTAAGCCCTATGCCAGAGATGTACGGGTTCCGGGCCAACTCCTATCCCTTCATTTACCAAGAAGTCGGCAACAGTTGGAAGTTCAACTACAGCAAGCTGGGAGCAGTCACTGAATTCGACCACGCCACCAACATGGCGGCTTTCTTTAAAAATAAACTTAATGCCTCCGCCCTTCAAAACTATGGCGGCCCTGGCATGGGTATGTTACCCAATAATAGCGCCCTAGTCTTTTTGGACAACCCCGGATTGCAACGACAAAATTCCATCACATTGAACTACAAGAGCCCCCGGGAGTATAGAGCAGCTCATGTCTTCACCCTCGCACACCCCTATGGCGTACCAAGTGTTATGAGCTCATTTACCTTCAAGACCAGCAAAGATGGTCCACCCCACGACGCATTTTACAACATACAAAGTCCACGATTCGATTTAAATGGCCAGTGTCGGAGTGGTTGGGTCTGTGAACATCGTTGGCCCGCTATAGCAAATATGATCGCCTTCAGAAACGAAGTCGGCAATAGCCCGCTGGAGAAATTCTGGGCTGATGACAGTCAGGGTGTTGTATCCTTCTGTCGTGGCAACCGGGGATTCGTGATTATTAGTGCCGGCACTCATAACTTTGAAGCAAGAGTGCCGATATGCCTTCCGCCAGGTACTTACTGTAACTCAGTGACACAGAAGCGTATAACATCGAAGTGTGAACATTCATCACGAGTAGTCGTGCGGTACGATGGAACGGCGCTAATTAGCTTGCCAAAGAAAGGAGACGAGCTGGCTGTTGCCTTACATCGTGGAGGCCTCATAAAGGCCGATGGTGGCAATCAACAGACTGGACTGCGTTTGTCACTTGCAGTTGGTTAACGACATGAAATGAAATAAACTGCAGCACAATTATCACGTCTTGTTTTCTTTATTACGCTCCAAATCCACGTTCTAGGATTTATCAACCAAACGCACAAAGTTGGAGCTTGACTCGACCAATCACGGGTGAGGTTTCTCTATGACATCACTCTTCCTACAATATTCTCCAATTGTGGGAGATTTTCCCTCGACACAGTTCGGAGTGAATCTGGATCCTTAGCCCAAAAGTTTCTCCAGTTAGCCCTATCGTTGGCTTACTACTTGTATCTCTAGGTGCGCACTCCAAGTTGATTGAGTTCTACGTCTACTTGTGCGCGCCCTGGCTAAATAGCCCGATAGTAATTCTAGAAACTGTTTAATAATTCCCTAAACTTACCATCGCTTTAGAGCCCACAGCGTGCTTATTCTGCTACAAATCTCTTGAACAAAAGAATGTCCTTTGTCCTGAATCAAAATCAAGTTCCTGTCTAAAATCATAGATTCCTCTGATTGTCTACAAATTAATCGCCTATATCATGCTCGGCCACATCCTACGCTTTTGTGGCTCCGGAACGGAATATAATTTACAATATTTCAGTCCTCACCCCTTATAAAACTTAACAAGATATTCATTATGTGTTTCCATTGAACAAAGGAGTAAACTTAATATTGTCTAATCAAGGAAGGATGTGTCCATCCGCCTCTGCGATGGATATGCCTACATTGCCCCCATCCACCAACATTTATCGTGTCCTGAATGTGAAATATCCTTCCTTCTTCGAAATTCGTCCACAATTCACATGCACACACGCACTCACGTCCTTTTTAAGTTGAAATTTCAGTTGTGATCTTTGTTTTCTGCGGCGAATTTGATGAAAATTATGTCGACGAGCCGTCAAAACTAATCAGAAAACTTGACTTTGTCTAATCCCCACGGTGACACTTCAAGGCTCTCTAAATCCAATTGACAATCAAATGCCAGCGGAGTCTTAAAACGGATTTTCTCTTTGATTCCGGTTTTTCGTCCTAATTGTACCCCATGGGCGATTTTCCTTAAAAACCCCAATGTCGTGGGGAGCACTCTGTTAAAACAGTTAAGTAAAATGTCTGCTTAATGGATGAAAAGGATGAAGGATATGAATCCATTGTTGTTGCTAATTAAGGCTAAAAGCGGGAAGGAGGAAAATTTCAACGCAAACGGATATTATAAAGTGGGGTCGACCGCCATCGTCGTCGTCAACAACGTAGGAGGATGACGTAAAGGTGCCATTTTGAATGACAATAAGAAGATTTGTTTGGGGGTATTGTTATGATAATTTGTTGGCACATCACATGTAATGGTGCGATATGCGGCAACGTTAATTTGTTTATCTCGCCTTTTTTGGGGACGAATTACAACAGACGTGTGGAATAAATGTGTGTTAAGCCGTCTTATTGTGGGAAAATTCGGTTTAATGCGTGCGTGGGATTTCTCTCGGTGGGCACATTCGGAATTCGGATACTTGTTCCTGAATGACACAGTTGGGAGTTTATTAATTTCGTCCACGATTTGGTGGTATTCCGGATAAGGACTAATGGCTTTATGGGACTTGGAAGAGCATTTTGTAAAAGGTTTAACCTTTTGGTCAGAGTGGGATGTGGATTTTGCTGATCGGGACCGCCATCAGTGTAAGCGCGTAAACCTAAAATGGCACATAGCCACTGATTTTTTAAATTTTCTGGTCAGTGTCTGTAGAATTGTTTTTCATACTATTCTGAGAGCATAGGCCTAATTCAGGGCAAACTAACTGCACCTAGCCTTAGAAAAACTGTCCGCAGCCATGCCCAGTACAGAATCAAGATTCAAATTCACTCTGACCAATGAATTAAGAAGGCGGAGTCTCTAAATTACCTAGAAATAGAATTTCTAAAACAATGTTAGAGCAAATTTTCTTAAGAAAAAACCACCATTTGACCTATTTGGCCAGCTTGTTTCAATGAACCATGCTCATCAAGTGCAAACACTAAACAAGTGACGCTTCTATTCCCTCTGTCAGATAGTAGAGAGCAATCAAAATTTACCAATTTCCTCCATTACCTGATTGATTGATCGGAATTTGTCAAATTTTTGCAATTACCTGTCATTGTTGTGTTTGACAATCTTAATTGGAAGTTGTATCCTGATGATTTACACCAAAAATTGCAAATGATATTTGACATTAGCATGACAATCATCTTTGACGCAACAAATTGACATTTATTTTCTGTCATAAATAGTTGCCCTCTGTTTCAATTGTCCTCCTTCAGGAAGTGACCGTTAGGGACTTACAATTTCTACTTAGTTATTGTGATACTCTCCACGTTTTTTATTTTTTTTCCTTTTTGTCACAGCTGGTCCAACTTGTCTTGGTCTCATAAGGACCTTTAAGGATGCTGTTCGTTTTTGTTTTTCTTGTAAACAGTGCAAGAGTCAAGTATCCAATTCCCTTGAGAATATGTTTTTGTTGAGATTGTCTGTTGCCCTCTTCTTCCTTTTTTTGTTTTTCTTTTCCTGTGATCTCCTTAAGGATGTTTAACCAGGCGATACATTGCATTAACTAAGGAAAGGGATACAAAACGCTGTCGGGCTGAATAGGGTATTGTTGGAAAGAGATTAACTTTTAACCGACCGACACAAGTCGTTGGGTTGATTTTACCTTTTTTTTTTTGCTTTTTGATTACAGGCTTACTAGGACATTTAAGGTGGTAAATGTGTGTCTGTGTGCTTGTGGAGTTCATTAATTTTATCTAAGTGGTCAGGCGCGCGGCGTGCTGCTGCATGGTTGTGGGTTTTTTTTTATTTTCTGTCTTCTCTGTGTAAGGGAGATGAGATGAATTAGAAGAAAATGATTTAATTAAAAAGGACTAAGACTGATGTAGAGGAAGGCAATTGGGATTTAGTAAACATGGAACAGTCGAAGGAATGCGAAGGTGTCCGTTTTTAGAGAGTCTGATTGAAAGTTGGCCAATCGATTTGTGTCAGGCAAATCACAACTGTTGATAGACAATTGTTGAATTTGGTAATGGATACTCGACACGCGTTTAAAAGAAAAATCCGTTCCAAGGTATTTCCTGACATAATTGCCGAACCATTCAGAGCATTTAAATAAGCAGGACTACACACTAGAAAACACAACGCAATTTTGTAGTCGGTCGCCGGGGCTCACTGGTTAGTGCTTTGAACTGCTGTGCTGTGCTGGAAGGAATAACCCTCAAAATTTTATTTTCTCATAAAAAAGATTCTCAATTTGACGTTCTGAGTTGGCAATAAATTGAATGTCCCTTTTATTCAAGAGAAAAAAATATAACACGCACAATATGAATGTTTGCGAGAAGCTAGGCCTTGGCTCATCCCGAGTTGCCGCGCCACCTATATTTTATTTGCGTACGATTTGTGTGCATTTGGAGAGAAAATAGTCGTTCCTGCACGGAAAAATATCACACTTAAGGATGCTTATTCTTTATTCCAAGGCTTTAATGTCCAATGGTTAGTTGATTTGTGGAATGGATGTCCTAAAGACTTACCTGAACCTCTGGGGAATCTATTGCACCCCTAAAAGGGAGTGCGTATTGCAAGACTCGCCCCAACGAATAGATCTTACATCCCAACTTAACACACTCTAAATGTCATAACAAGCAACTGAACTAAATAGATATCATGGCAACGTGAAATGAACAGATTTTAACATTTCCGTACATGCACTCACAATCTATCTGGAAATTCCTGAATCTCTTTGGGAATATACCTATAGCTTCCTTCCCGTCATTTTCTACATTCTCGCATGAAGTCCCGTCAAAAAAGTTAAATTAAATTTAGAAGATTATGAGCAAACAAATCATTGTAGAACGTCATCCACTCCATTATCCTTTTCTCTCTATTTTCCTACAAAAAAAAACCCAAAAGGTGTCCTGTCATTTTTCTTTTGTCAAAATGCTGACTTAATGTTAAAAATTTTGCGTGCACTTTTATTTTATTATTCTCTTTCGCTTCTATTTAATTTTCTTCTATTTTTGCTAAGGTACCCCCTTGAGGGTATTCCACAATCTATTTTTTATCCTTTTCCACGGGGTGTAGTTTCTGTAATGAAAAACTTTTTTCTTAAATTCACTACGAAATTTTGAATGAAACAGTTAGCCAAGAATGCCCGCGGATAGAATTCACTTAAGTATACGACAGACCAATTATAAAAGTGAAGCAAATTGCTTATAATGTGGATTGTATTAGGGCAAGTTTGTAGCTAAACGAAGATGTTCACAGGTCGAATTGAAGGTTTCATACTATACACGATAGCAGTTTAAAGGATTCTTCTATGCAATGAGTCTATGTTTGTCGCCGTAGTTTAGAGGTTAGTGCGTTGCGAGCTGCGTGGGTTTAGGCCTCAGTCATGTCCATCGAACATTTTTCGCGGCACCACCTCTCGTCGGGGAATGACGAACCTCCTGCTTGTCATGAAAAAGCTTCTCAATTCGCCGTTCGGAATCGGCAATAAATTGTAGGTCCCTGCCATTTGTGAGTTGCGAGAAGCTAGGCCTGGGCTCATCCCGAGATGTCGAGTCAGCTATTTTTTTTTATGCAGTTTAAGTGGGACCTAGCTATGAAATAAAGGAGGTGAGAGACACAACTTAAAAGGGCTATAGACCACTCGGGTATAGATTCTGCTGGCTAATGTGAATTTCTGTGGTGGATGCAATTTGTTAGCCAGATATTCACGGAGAATATATTCAGAGGATTCCTGCTCTTCTATTGTAGATATAACTCAGCCACCAATATTATGTGAAAAACCAATTAGCCTTTGTTACAAGGAAGAACAAAATGTCTTCTGGGTATAAATAAAAAAATACTCGCAACCTAGTAGGTGTACTGACGGGACATTGTGCCATAGGTACCATGGCCAGCAGACTCGACAGACGGAAACCGTCAAGTACTTACTCTGTGAGTGTCCCAACCTCCAAAACCGCCGACTCCGACACATGGGAAACAGGCTGTTTGGAGAACTGAGTAACCTAGCAGAAGTACTGATAACGAGCATACTTCACTTCATTAAGAGTACAGGGTGGTTTGACAGTCCACCCATCTAGAACCCAGGGTTGGAACATGGCCCACAGCACAAAGGGGAACACAATGGACCAGTAGGGCCCCGTGAACGCTTAGTCATTGGACTAGGCACTTCCCCCATAACCTAACCTAAGGATGAATCCGAAATTCCTTCCCAATTGTTCACCAGCGCTGTGACTGTTATGCCACAGAATGAATCTGATTCTTAGAACGCGGAAGGTGAGCCAACTCTATTGTATCAAGCTCGAACCATGTGGTTTTAAATTAAGAAGGCATTCTGCAGCTAGTAAGTGTCAACAGAGAGTAATGTTATTTTAATTTTGCAATGTCTCGAGAACATATTCACATAATATTGGTGGTTTTCGGGTTGCAATCCATGCCATTAAGATATGCGCCAGGACTAAATTGATTGGTTATGTCAAAGATGCCATCATCTGCCTTATACAATACAGTTACAGCTGCCACTGACAATGAAGTCGTTGAGACAAATAGCTAAATATCCTAGAATAGCCAGGCCTAACCCTGTAAATACAAAAGTCAACACGTTATTTATAGCCGGACCCCAAGACTCGTCATTTTTCAACACATGTCATTACATCATATCCCTTTGCGTCAGTGCTAATTAAATCTTTCACCACATGTTACCCACCCAACGTAAATGAAAAATAGAAAACTTATCCATCATCCTTCTGTCAAACTTCCATTTCATTTCTATTCATATACTCCACCGGGAAAGGAAACGTCATTTTCATAGCCCAACTCCAACAAAGGACATTTCTAAGACTTCTGACAGTTCTCGAAGCATAAAACTATAAATGTCCTGGCAAATTTTGCGAAAACCCACTTTCGGACAAAAATAAGTAAAACATCTTATTCAAGACCAACTTCATCTACAATTCACCCGTAGGATAGCAATTTTTGGAGACCCTACGACTGTTAAGGCACAACCCTAACTCAATCTGCTCTTGTTGTTTGATGTACGAGTATTCTAACCGGCAGCTATAGATGATGTGATGTTGGCGGACCAATTTGTTTCCTCTTATTCGGTTTCTTTTTTTAACAAAGAATATGATGATGAGCGATTGGTAAGTTAACCGCAGGATAATACGAACGATAATACATCATCTCCGTTATTGAATTGGCTTTGTACTCAAATTTTATTTTCACCATGTAGGGAATGGATAAAACATTTTAATTCAGCTATTCAGCGTGAAGTTCAAGGATATTGATAAAATTTTCGATTTCAAAAAGGGATTCAATTTCATAGGGTTCTTGGCAAAGATGCTGCAATTAAAAAAGAGGAGTGAGACAACATCGGATAGTATGTGTGGGGTTCTTACATACATATTTTTTTAAATTTCAAGTTAAAAACTTTGTTTCAGTCAAAATGACTTTGTTAATGAGATCCCTTTCGAAATAAAAAGAAAAAAATTCTCTTTTAATGGATGGATTAATTTCAAGGACTTTAACCGTCAAACAGAAGGAGGTATAAAGCGATGCAACATCAATATCATGGAAGAACATGGAACTTCATCATCAAGGAGAATGTGAAAGGAAAAGTGGGTGATTCACTAAAGATTCCGAAAGTGTTTCACCCCAGTCGGTGGTTGTCTTATAACAGCTTTAAGAGGAAAAAAAAGGAAGCCATTGGTGGCAAAGTTGTACCTTAAGTTGGGTGCTAAGTTGAAATAGGTACTTGATAACGTGTCTCAAAAAGTTTAAAGCAGCGAGATCAAGGCATTGTCAATGCAACCAGTTGATATTTCCATGCAAAATGAAATTATTGGCCACTAGAACATGTAAAAAAAAACTTTTACAACATCTCTCCGGAATTTTCAAGCACCAAAAATACCTGATTAGCCCATAAAACGAAACCGAATAACATTCTTATTCGTACACCAAAAGTTTTTTCCCTCAGGAATCAATTCGGAAATGAAAAACCTCAATAAAACAGAATTAATACACTTTTATCCACAAGAATTTCGTGAGCGAAGCATGCAAAACGTCAATGTTAAATAATTTCATTCCATTGTTGCATCACTCCAGCCAGCAACAAGGAGAACATTTCTCACTGAAGGATAAAAGTGTTTCGAAAGAAAGTGAAGCGAATTAAATCGAAAATTGATTGCATGTAGTGAATTTACTGTAAAAGAAAGGTTGCCATGGTCATTTTTTACTTCAAAGAGGAGCAGCTTTTTGCATCACCAATTGCTGTGGAAACTATCGCCAACAGGGCGATAGGACCTTTGAAATATCATCTCCATTGTAAATCACTACATGTCAATCCAAATGCCACATTTGGACATTTCAAAACTATGACATGTGACGTCTAAAATTTAGTTGAAAACTTTCATTGACTTTGGCCCTGGAAATATGTAGATTGCCAATCAATTTCCCAGAAGCATGCGTCAAATCAGAATCGATTAAAATTTGATTACTGTAATCTCAAATTAATTTTAGAACTTTCCTTCAATCCAAAGCGTTATCTCTGTTAGAGTGTTGAGTTTTATGACTTATCAATATACCTGTGGCAAGTAGGAGAGCGGTACCTTTCACTTCATTCTTGATTAGACATTTACCTACTTAGATACATGTGTATTTTATTTGGTTTATTGCATCGCAAATGATTATCGTATACCAATTTCCGATTTCCTGTCGTATTTTGTTTTCGATTTCAATGGAAACCGGAAATGATAAGAAATATTCGGACAGTGGTACATAGCGACATTTGACAAATTCTTTGGCACAAAAACCACCCGAAGCTAATAAAAATTGAATAACGATGGTGACGATGACAAAAAGGATACTCCATGATGTGTTCGCTAATGTGACCATTATTTTACGTAGCATTTTAGCAGTCATTTCTTATGACATCACAAACATTAAGGCCCATTTCGCTATAGCTATGTGCCGTCGGATTTGTACGTTTTAACCACTTTATTCCACCACACAGGACAGCACCAGCTTTTAAAGACTGAACTCCTTCCAGTCAATTTCACAAAGCCCCCCATAGAACACTCCGAAGTGTAACAAGATTAATCCCAGTTGGACAATTTAAATGTGACGTCTCTCAACATAAATTTTCTTATCTCCTCGCAAAGGTGCTATACACACACGCAATCACTTTCTCTTAGTAACGCTCCTTGCAAATTGATTCAATCCCAAGTATTAATATTTACAATAGCAGAATGCCAAACAGGATTTAAACGGAATCCGCAGGTATGCAACCACATATACAAAAACATCGTCCTTCGTGTAAGGACAATTGTTAGTTGGGGGAACATTGCATCAATTTTGTGGGTTTACAAAGATGAAATAATATCCTGAAATAGTTGAACTCCTATCTTCTCTGCTGTGATGGGAAATAGCTTCCTGCAACAGGAATCACAGTGCAACCAAGTTGAATGGCAAATTGATTGCTATGGCTTATTGTTTTGCCCTTCTGTCAAACACGTGTTTAAATGCAAATTCTATTTGTATCCTTATTAGGGAAGATATTTATATCTTGTTGAATGAAAGGAGTAAGTATCCTGTGTGGTGTGGATCTTATGAAAGGATGAAAGCCACTGTGTGGCATTGAAAATGGATGGAGGATGTGGCTTTCAATTTGTGCTTCAGTTTTGAACAGTATTCGACTGTTAAGACATCGATACGGAAATATTTAAAGACGGTGAAACGTTTAAAGTTTAAAGAGAAGCATGAATGGAATGCAATGGGGGAAAAATCGAGTAAACCAAGGGAAAGTGATACGGAATGTCTGACATATACGATGAAAACATCGTTTCCAGGTCTTAAAAAGCAGAAATCAGCTCTAGATTGAATAAATATTGAACCGATAGTCGATTGAAACATTGATAGATGAAATCTTTTAATGTTCCTCAATGATTTCTCAGCCAAGAGGAAAGCTAGACATTAGAGCCAAAAAATCAGGACAAATCGGGACATTTAGAAATATTAAACAACACATAAGTATATGTATGCATCCACCTCCGAACATGACATTTTCCAATGGATCCTTTATCTCATAGAGGATGACTAAAACTAAAATACTGAGGCGTATGTGGAGCATTTTAACCGATTTTTTCAGGTTTTTTCAAGCAGCAATAATGACTGATGAGATGGACGAGTGGCAGCTGTTTTCAAAAGCAATCATTACCTCAGCAGGTGATGTTTGCGGAGTGAAGCGGCTCGATGTGGCGGTTGATGGTGAGAAAAGAACTGCGTGGCTTCAAACACCCGGAGTCCAAGAAGCCATCAGAGAAGACGAAATCCTTCCAGGTGTGGATACACATGGAGAATTCAGCTTCTCGCAACAGGTACATGGAGGTGCAAACTGGCTGTTAAAGCAGCTAAAGAATACAGTAATGGAATACATACTGCCGAAATGAGATTTATTTGTCGTATTGCTGGGGAAACTCGTCGAGATCGAGTTAGGAAAACCAGAATACGCGAGGCACTCAATGTCGACCAGCTACTTCTTCGAGCGGGGAGGTCCATACTTCGATGGTTTGGGCACGTTCAACGCATGTCACCAACTCGGCTTCCAAGACGTGTCATGGAATCCATGCCATGAGGTAGGCGTCCCTTGGTAGGCCTAGGATGAGATGGATGGACCAAGTCCGAAATCTAACCTCTACTCGTATGGGGATAGCTCCTGATGATTTAGAGTCGATGGCGGAAGATTGGGAGATGTGGAGAGTCTACTTGAACTCACTTACCCCGCGACCCTCATAGTGGATAAGCGGGTCATTGAAAATTATGATAATGATTATGAGATGGAGAATTTAATAGATGGATTCAGCCCAAATGAGTTTCTATATGATACACGGCATCCTGACTACAAAGATGTTTCAAAAAAATTGAACACTTTGAGTGAGATAAATAAAGGTTCCTATTCCTATTGGCTTTCTGCAGTTCGTAAACATTTTTGAGATCTTCGGTGCTATGAGTTCGCATATCATCTCAAACTGCTCTCGAGACATGCGAAAATAACTGAAAAAACGGTCTTCAAATAAATTAAGATCCTTACAAAGACGATGGAGTTCACCAAAATCCCTCCTTTTTTTTATTTATTTTATGGGTCCACTTTCTCCTCTTCTTTGATGCAAGAGTAAGAAGAAGAAGCATTTCATCTTCCTCAAAACTACTACTCATTTCTGTTGCACACCGATGTGTTCTGGAGAAAATTACTTTAATAACTGGAACACTGAATGCTGACCGCTTTATGTTTGACATCATTGACCGCAGCGGAAAACAGCGCATTCTGCCCGCGTTCAGAAATTTTCAATCAAAACAAAAAATCCAACATAAAGTAGGAAAAGTCGGGATAGGGTTAAAGAATCAGGACTGTCGCGCCAAAATCGGGACGTCTGACAGGCCTTAGTAAAGCTCAGTGAGTTAATTAATTCGACAGCAAGGACACATCGTCAACAAAATGAAAATGTTTAACGTGAAAGTCATTGTTAAATATCCTGGCTTCGCTGAAGTATAATTTGATGAATAGCCGAGCCTCTATTGAACTTCGAAAAATTTTATTTTTACGATACCACCTTTGACATTTGAATAAAGTGCTGGAAGAGGAAATGCTTGATGCACCTAGTGGGTGGCATCATATTTTTTGCAGCTCGAGTTACCAGCATCACTGCCATCATACATAGAAGGTGCAAACCATTTTCTACGCTGCTCATATTGGTGAGTACCCTCAACAAATGCACTGTAGTGCAACGTATTATACATTAAGGAGATTAAAAGTAGTAAGAGAAACCATTCAAGTTAATGTCAAAATTGATGTTCAAAAATATTTTTCCTGGAATGTCACACCCACTCATTGTAAAGCCTCCTCTTATGTACACGTCAATTGAACTCAAGACCATACATCAAAAAAAGAAAAAAAATATCAAACATCAATCATCACATACGTCATACGTCAAAATTTGGAAACTATGTTTCCTCTTGTGAAATTCATCACCGTGATCTTAATTTCAATTTGTTTCACTTCTAAAACGGGAAATTAATTTCAACCTCTCTTCTACCGTATCCCGTAGGTATCACTTAATTACGAATGAAAACTTCATCGATGTCAGTCGTTGTCTCCCGGCTCCAAGGTCCCATTGCCATGTCAACGGTGACAATATAGTCGACGATCTGAAACGTACTTAATCAGTAGAAACACGTTCGACGGTTCAAATACAATTGAATCGAATCAACCGGATGAATGAATCATATACCAAGTGTGCACATGGTTTAAGAACCATGAAATTAAGAAAACGTCATTAAAACAAGAAAAAAAAGGAAGAAAACCAGGAGCACGGGCATGGATATCAGGAGGGGGAAAGTCTGCAGATTTTAAGAATAAAACATCTAGGTACACATGGTGAACACATCCGGAATCAATGAGGCATTTTATAAGCAATCCACATATTAAATGTGTTTTCTTCTTCGTTTCGTTTTCCCTTTCGTTATTGTTGCGGGAAAGTGAACGAAGGAATTCAATATTTCGCAGACTACAGATGGAACAAGAGGGAAATTTCAATAAAGCCCTCTGCGTAAATAAGTTTACTTTACGCCGTAGGCCGTTGGCATAAAAGGCTGCAAAACAATTTCAAAAGTCTCGCTGTGAGACTGGATTGCTTCACGGTTTTAAGCCATTGTTCATATTCGGTTGGGATAATGCAGGCGTGTATCCTTTTCCGTTTTAAATATTAAGATCCCTTAACGAAAGAAACGTGTTAACGGTGTGGTGAACTGTAACGATGGGTTTAAGTGGTTTTTTTTTCGATGAGATTTTCCCTCGAATAGCCGACCATAATGTGGTGACAATTGTTGCCTCCAATGATTACATTTGATTGAATTTAAAGGTTACATTAAGAAAAATTATTTTTGGGTCCCTAAAAAGGCCGAGAGAAGGAGTTGTTGTTGTTGTTGCAGTTGGGGTTATGAAACGTGCTTCTAGGAATTTTGTGTTTGTGTTTCGTGTCGAAAGGCGCTTAATTTCTGATGACCATATGGTAGATTTAAATAAAAAGAGAGCACCGATAACGACATTGAATTGAGATTGCTTTAGAAGGACAAACCCATTGATTCGATTCTGTTCTTGCCCAAGTCAAAGCTATTTAGCGCACAATGGTGCCTATGCCTAATACTTTAATGCATATTTAGAGTCACAAACCCGTCTTTTTCTAACCTAATCTACTTGTCAGGGCTCATCACATCTCTTTGAGCCAATCAGAGCAAAGAGTGATGTTTATTGGTTTAACTTGTAAACGGTCAAACGTAATTTATGGCATTGCATGCCTCTAAATCTAAGCAAATCACTTAAAAATTAATTTTCTCAAGTGGGTACTTATCTCAGCAAACAAAAGTACTTCAACCTCAACCCCTATTGATAAGAGTTTCACGCTTTTGTTAAAATTTCGGACAGGAAATCCCGATTATGAAGCGCAAACGTGGAGACCCGGATAACGCTTCAAAGCAACAACTGAAAATACAATTTGCAATCATAAAAGATAAGATAAGGTTCATGGAGGTGGTTTGGAACTTAGAAGGTATACTAATAGGTGACGACATGATTCGAATGATAAATCAATCTTATCACTTCTACGTGATAGGTTAGGTTTGTGGGCTAATGAGGGTTGCCTCATCACTCTTAGGTCCATGTACACCCATTCCTTGGTGCCAACCATTCAGGCGCCCTTGCAAATTTGAGAAGTTCGTCGATAAGATCGAAAAATAATTTGCCTAGGGTCCTATTGTGTGATATCTTAGCATGTTGTGGCCAGTAAGTACTCCCACCAACCTTTTGCCTTATCATATTCTGGCCACTCCTACGTGATAAAAAGCGAAGTTTGGTCAGCAAAAATACGAATCAGTCGCGCTCTTCTTTAGATAGCAATAGAAAACAAAAACCAAGTGTAAACATGTTTGTCAACACTAAGGTTTCCTCTGTTTTTTATCAAAAAAAATATAAAATTTATTTAAAGGACAGCCCCTTAACCCATTCGGTTTCCTTTATCCGAATCAATTGGGTCACATCAAAACAAACTTTAAATAGAAAACGAAACCACCCTCTTGGGAGCTGGGCAACTTGACAACCAGAATCCATATTGTAACGCCAGACACATATTCATACTCTAAAACCACATCCATGCTCATTGCTTCTCATCTCCTTGAAGAAAACCACATCACTGACTGACGGTAGTGAAGGTATTTCAGAAATAAAAAGAAAATTCCCAAACAATTTCAATAAGCTGCGAATTTACAGGTATGTAAGTATTTCTATGTCACAGGACACAATGCCACACCGAGAACACAGTTCTACGCACTTATTTTCCGAAACATCAAAACTGATATGATCAACTTTCGATATGTGAAAGTTGGCCGAAAGGCGAAAACTGGAAAATAGAAATTCACAATGGCAATACATGGGTGAAAACTCTTTCAATTGGCTTCCTGATGTCCTTTCTTCGTGTTGAGCAGGATAACAATCATGTGGATGGTTGGTTGCCTTGTGGCGGTGAAGGTGGTGCTGGTTGTTGTCACTAGGGAACTAATATGTATGTCAGGGGGTTTTTCGTTGTTTCTTTTGGAATTGAATGTGTATGAATATTTTCAAAGCAAAAGCCTGAGTGGTCCTTTGAAAAATATGTACTTTGAGTGCGTTGTGGCAGAAACTGCTAAGTTTGTAGATTTCCTAATCTGCTTTGAAAATACGCAGGAATGTGAAAATCGTTTTAAAAAAAATCATCTCATCAAATTTCATGGAGTTGATGTCCTTCTCCATCGTCAGAATGCAGTGCTTTATGCCTCGCAAATACCATTATCTACCAGGAACCAGAGAAGTGGACTGTATGTGCATTTATTGCACATAAAAGATTTGGTGGATAGTTAAGGTACTCTGAAATCCATTGGAATAAATAGAATCAAATCAAAGGTAATCAAGAAACGTGGCAATGGATCATATGCCATTACCTACCACAAAGTCAGACTGTTCTGGATATGGAAACCAACCAACTAGCGAAATTGGGATCGGCTATGAGCACCAGTGAGGCTTACACCTTTATACTAGAATTGCTTAACACGACCGATGACATTATAGAAAATGAGGACAATGATCTGTGAACCTGGACGATGAACTGTATTTCGTCTCGCAACGGGATATTGACTGAACAAAAACCATAATGTAGACAGATCCTCCATCTGCATACTATCTGGTGTATTCAGTGGACACCGCGGCTAGGCTCTGCAAATGGCAAAATGAGTCCAACGATATTCGTGAAAGAAAACTGAATCGATCACTACAAGACCTCTTCGCGTTCTCTGGGCTACAGATTCTTGAACAGCACAGCAGAGCTTGGAATAATTCATAAGAAGCACAATCTGGTTTACAAGATGAAAAAAGGTTGAACTCCTAAATCATGAAAGGATTTACAATAGGCCTTTGATTCTCCGAGTGGAAATTATGCGGTATACCATCATACAACCTTCTCAGTCGAACCTAGCCTCCCAAAGAACTTATATCAGAGAACGATCGTTTCCAAAATAAATGGTTAGAAGACTTTTAAGAGACTTTTAGAGCAGGAGTGGGTATATTTTCGAAAGGTCTAGATCCTGTCCGCCATCTCAGTCTTAAGAAATGTTGGAACTACGCATTGGACAATGTAATACAGTTTCTACAGCCTGATAAAGAAAAAGCTAAGGATTAACCTTGGTCGTCGCCTTGGCTCAGCGGTTAGTGCGTGGGACTGCTAAGCAAGCCGGGTGGGTTCAAGCCCCAGCCATGTCCACCGAAAATTTTTCGCAGCACCACCTCTCGTTTTGGTTCCAGTTCAGCCTAAAAATGAATAAGAAAGTGTAGGCAACATCAACCTTCAAGGAGTTCAGTCGTATAGAAATCTTGAAAATAAGTTAAATTGCCAAAAGGAATAGAAATCTCTATGTATACGCGGTCCGATCAGAGACCGACAGGATACAATGTGAAACAGTGCAAATAACCAACACATTCCTTTCCCAACAAAGTGTAATTCCAAACGGACGAACAAAGAAACCACTGTGAACAGAAACTACGACACAAAAAACAGCAATTTGCATATTAATATCTCCAGCCGCTCCACTGACCGCCTTCCAATTTCCTCAAAAATTCACTTTAAACCCCCTCAGGGCGTCTATTAACCACCTCGTCCTTGTTCCCTTTTTTGTCTGCCAACTTTCATGAAAAACTTTCAAAATGCCAAAATGATAACCAACAGCAAAATGTCATCTCAAATGCTCACACTTTGACTCTCTAAATTGGTCCCTATTGCATCCACAAGGCCGTCCCCTAAGTCCAACGATAAACAACTTTTTACCTCAAGCAAAAAAGAACCCCCCCAACTACAACTTGTTAAATAATAATAAAGGAACACTGAATAAATTATTCTATGGTCAACCGGAAGTTAGCCACATTACCGTGAGATCCTTCTCAGCAACCTACACACACCGTTTACAATCTCGGTCCAATTCATTTATGAGAAAAAGAAATCCCGCTCCACTCGAAGCGGAGTCCTTAAAATTAAAGACAAATACAATCAAAAAAGAAGGGAATTTCCATGTAAATGAGAAAAAAAACCTCGGTTAGTTAATAAAACACATCCTTGTCGAACCGGTACCGGTGGTCTACCGTGAAGCATAGTTCGACATTCTCCCTCCGAAAGAGGAAGTAAAAGACACAGCACCAACGGAGAAAAAAGTGAAATTAATGACAGTCGGCAAGGTTACGATTTTCATCATCCATCCCAGATGAAGGATGTCACGGTTCTAGGATATTCATTGTGTCGACTAAATAGCCCACACACTATACACAGGAGATTAGAAATGTAAATTAAGGCTGAACTTGTTCTCTCACTTATCCTGAGGGTTAATCATAAAAAAAAAAATTGGAATCCAACAGGTAGACCATTTATTATCCTGTCGTTGGCTGTGTGTCAACACGGATTTGCTGAGTGGTAATTTCCTCTTTCAATTGAAGGAACTTAATTAGATGAGAACTCTCGACAAAGGACATTCACGCCTCAAATCAGTGTCAATAATTGTTCTCTTCAGCGCCAAGGACCCTTGATGTCCTTTTGATATAATTTTTTCTTAGTATTTTGTAACTTACCTGATGGTAATTTGTAAAGCACGCACTTTGTGTTCGAGGATAGAATTTAAATGAAAACCGCTACACAGCACAAGCCAAATGCACTTTAAAGTCGAAGTGGAGAATCCTTTTTTTTTTGTGTGAGACGGATCTATCTGGGTTATATCGCGAAACACAAGGTTCACAACACTGTTTTTAGTTGAAAGTTTTTTTTATTTGAATCTTAACACCCTTCGATGTTCTTACTGTGCTTCACTTGATCCTGTATTCTCTGTCGAAGTCAGTGAATGAATGTTGTAAGGACTTGAGCTGCAGGTTCTTTTATATTTGAAATGGAACTTTATTTGGTGGTCGGGAAAAATGCGAGAAGATAATGTCTTTGACGATAAGGATGCGTACGTACACCCACTCAAAGGAATCGTATTGGTTGGAATGGTTCATACAGTGGGGATATGGGGTTCAGATGAAGAGATTTTCCTTTTTCTATCGATGTGTGCGTGTTAGATTTAAGGACATTTCTCCTCTCTAATGGAAAAGCTTTCGGTGGGGAAATTTTCTTCGTTGGCTGTTAAGGATGTACTGTGCTGTTTAGTGACAAATTGTCCATAGACATGGGAGGTCATTCCCAATTTTTCTCTGCGTTCTGCGATTCGGTTCGAAGGTTCGAAATAGAATTTTTAATTTTGTTCCTTTTGGCTGATGTAACCTTTGTTCGTTGTATTTAAGGTTGAGGACACGATGAAGGGTTTCTAAGTTTTTCCTTGACATTTTAAACGAACACGGTTCAGTGCACCATAATAATCGAAAAAGTTCTAAAAAAATTCCTTCTGAACTTGGGAAGGATGGACTTTAGAACTAAATAAACCATTATTTTCCGATGAATCTGTGGTGGCGTCTACTCAAAGATTTAGATCTAACCCACTGGTTTTTATCTGAGACGAGAGCTACACGCGTTTGACCACTTTCGTCAAGTGTGAGGTAGAAGAAAGCTAATTGTATTGGACAATAAAGCAGTCATTAGGCATTAGTAACACGAAACGCAATTTCAAGTATCAACTTAAAGAGATTGCTCTTGTAGAGGAAGATACCTGCAAACTATGCCTAGAAGACGCAAGGGTCTACTTACTTACGTAGGTGACGCTACAATTCGTGGTGATCCTGAATTAACAAGGCTCTGTGGTTAACTCGGTGCTTGCCTGGTATCTACCTGCTTTCAGTTGCACACCCCAAGTTGGTTGAGGTTCTTTTTGGCTTAGATAAGTCTTTTTCTATTGCGTTATCCTTTCAAATTCGAAGACTCTGCGGACCAGAGTGTAAATGTCCATTGTAATAGCCATCTGAAATGTCCATTGCGCAGTCTTTTGCAGGCATCAATGTTGCAAACCATCTCCTCTAATGCCCATGAAATTAAAGTGTTACAAATGATTCTTCGCTCGGACCAAGAATATCTTTATACTTGATTAATAGAGTCCGTGTCTCAGGGCCATAGAGTGAAACTGGTATGATTGGGATCTTATATAGGATATATAAGATAGGAGATAGGATCTACTACTCAGTAAATACTTGATTCTACCCCCGCTCAACCTTTCATACAGTTCATGCAGTAAAGGTCTTTCGATCTAGTGGTCAAACCTTCTAATTCCTTGATTCCAGATACAATTGCAAGCCACATAGGGCACTTAACCACTTGATAAGTTTATAGCAACGGTGGTCGCCGTGGCTCAGTGGTAAGTGCGTTGAACTGCTGACCGAGCGGCATGGGTTCAAGCCCCAGCCATATCCACTGAACATTTTTAGCGGCACTACCTCTCGTCGGGTAATAACAAACCTCCGAGAGTATAATCTGTCATGAAAGAGCTTCTCGATTCGCCGTTCGGAGTCGACAATAAATTGTAGGTGCCTTCCATTCGTGCGAAAAATGTAACACGCACAACATGAATGGTTGCGAGAAGGTAGGCCTTGGCTCATCCCGAGCTGTCGCGCCAGCTATTAATTTTTTTATTTTATAACGGTGAGAAGACTGATATTTCTGAAGTTGATACAGTTGAGGTTCCTTTCTTTTAAAGGTTGATATACCCCCTCTACCGAACCTTCTCCAGATGTTGTCAGGTCCAGCAGTCTGAATGGATTTTGGTTTGAATATTGTCACCCGCACTTTGTTTTAATCAGTTGGGCGGTAGGTTTGGTGATCACCGCTTAGGTTAAGTGATTCGTTCTGCCTGACAGAGCAAAAGGAATTCTTTCGAATTATCTACACGTTAGGTACAGGCTTTGCTACTCTAACACGGCCTTTTCACTGTTTGTTAAAACGTCAATACATTGTTTCTGCAGTATAATCTCTCATCAGTCTGAGTTTCAAAGCTTCTCATGCTCTTTTGCTGTCTTTTGGTCAAACCACTGTTTTTCTTTTTATTCTATTTTGTTCGTACAGCTAGAGAGTAGCCCTCGTCCTTCTTTGCAGCACAGCCTTATACATCTTTTATGTTGCTGCATATGCTTATCGGCATTCCTCGTCAAACAAGAGATTCCATAGTGTAGGTTGACCGAAACTAAGCCCGTCAGTTGCGACATCTTCGGCACTTGATGCTGGCGGCAAAATATGTAGTTGTTGCGTTTGACGAATATTCTTCGATTGCAGCCTCTTAATGTTGTGTCACAATTCTTTTCACTGTAAGCCAGTAAGGCTAATCAAACCTTTATTTTAAAAATCGAACGACCTCAAGTACGAGGAATCTTGGCTTAAAGAACCATTAACAAAACGCCTGTAGTTCGCTTTATTAAAAACAAACGACAATTGTAAAGCAAGATCTTCCCGAGAACATAAAAGGAAACCTGGATGAGAACCCTCATCATATTACAAAGCCTAAGAGAGAAGGATTCATAGTTCTATCCACAATGTTGCTTTTTAAAGACACTCTAGAGGCAAACATACCCTATGCATTGTCCAAAATGTTATCATCAATCCATTTTTTAAATTCTTTAACCTAAACGCGTCAGTGCACTTCTAAGATGCATCTTGATTAAGGGAACCAAATCTATTTTCAGATCTCTTTGATGCAACTCCGCAATTAAAATACCATTTCGTCTAATTTGTAGCAATCAGCGCAAGATTTGAGTAAAATCCATCAAATTAGTCTTCAACTAGAAAATTCATCTGTCCGAAGACTAATAAATAATCCATCTAACGGATGAAGGATTTCCGACAACAAAAACATGAATCTATCTCTTATTTACCTGAGTCCGAGCAGCATTCCTTCCAACAGATCTACCCACCCTAAGTCCTCATTTAAAATCTTTTATTTCTCCGTTTCCGAGAATCTATTGAAAGACTTACGCTTGGGTGGCTCGCTAATGACAGGGAGATTCAGTGCCATGACACAGGAAACAAAAGCCCCAAACACGGACCAGGGAAGTCCTTTTTTTTATGTTCTCTTTTGAAGGGTGTAGTATATGGAGCTCTTGGTCACTTTATTTCAATGTTGGGAGTTGAAAACGACTACTTATCACTAATAGGGAATTACCTGCTATCTCCTGAGCTCCTGGGTGATACAATATAAATTAAGGACCACGGCGACATGGCTGGAGTTAGGAAATGACGTTATAGCGAGACCCACACCGCCGTCATCAGAGTGTGGTAAGTAAGTAGGTATTCCTCGTAACCAATTTAAGAGAAATGCGTAACCATTAAGCAAACAATAGCATGTTCATCATTAGAAGATGTCCAGCAGAGGATGAGTGCACAATCTTATGACACCCACTCGGCGTGGATGGTGTGGAGTGTCCTGAGAGGTATTTACAGTAATTTGATTGGCTGAACTAGCCCTGTAACCTTGAATACTATGAAAACGAGTGGTTGGAGTTAAGCATAGAGTGGGGAAGCCAAAACTTGTGACGCATGCAACAAGTTGAGAAGCTTTTTTCAGAGGAGAAAATGTCCCTCGCCCAGTGGGACATGGGAAATTTGCTTTCAACGGATTTTTAGTTGGAATGAATCCAAAGAACATGGTGAATGTCGATGTAACCTGAAGAGACTGACTTTAAGTTAAAGTTATGCGTTTGGAAGGCTTCACCTTTTGGAGATTGACTAGCGTGTCTTTTGAGTAGACAGCTAAAAAAGAAGTGTGTCCATGGTGGTTGATTTTATAAAACAAAAACAGAAACAGATATCTTATGGCCAGACAACTTGCAGCGAAGGTGAGAGACAAGAACTTTCAAAGTTATGGAATCAATGTCCGTTTTTACTTGGGTTTCCCTCTAGAGGGCATTGACTTTGTTGAAACTTCAGACTTTGACTTTGTCTGAATTTTTTTTTGTGGGTCATCCTGTAGAACTGTTGTCCATGATTGAGAGTCTTTCATGATCACTGCTAGTCGGACGGGTTAAATGTTTGAAGGGTCTCTGGAAAGCGTGCATCTATAGAAATCGTCAACACTGAGGAAAACTCCTTGCCTTGTTTGCAAAATTAATAAAAAATCATCCAAGGTCTTCGAATTGTACTATACCATCGACCTGTGCTTTTAAAAAAAGTTTCATTTACATTAATTGTACATCAATCCATTTGTCAGAAAGTTTTTCGATCAATATCCTTTAAAGAATCCTCGAAACTAACAATTTTACAATTTTGCCTTTATTTGCATACACAGTTGACGAGCGCAGTTTATTAAATTCTCCATCCCTCAAGACGCCGCTGATGATCCCAATCCCAACCCCAATCCCAACGACAACGCCAACACCAAACCACACAACGAACTTTAAAGTGTGGTAAATTAATTTCAAATTAAAGGACAATCAAACAAAGTAGCGCTACCAACTTGACGCCACAGCTCTTAGGCGAACTACCTTAAGATGTGCCAATATCCTGGCCATAAGTATCGTCGTTTTTTGTTCAAAAAGTACTCACTTCTGTGTGAACACATACTTTATGCAAATATCCCTTGCTAAGGTTGAGTGCAAAATGCAACAAATGTCTTCATGCGCGTCCTGAAAATGCGTCGTCCTCGTCGTCGGTAATAAAGAACTTTTTATTGACCTGAGCAATTTTTATTGAACAACATGCAGGAGGAGTTGGTGTGTCCTGGTGAACAGTGGACTTTTCCCCAGATAAAAGTAAGTGCAGATGCTGGACGCCGGATGGCAAATTCATTGTCTGCGTTTAATTGGAAAATTGTAGGCAAATAAGGATGTAGTTCGGCCTTGGGTGGGTTGGGCGCAGTGTGTAGGCAGATACGTTCTTTTGGCAACAAAAATTTATTGGACTACGATTGGAGTGGCCGCAGGATGACGCTGAAACCAAAAGGGTTCTGAGGAATATTTTTGGGTAAATATTTGCCTGAATAAGGACATTAATGGAAAGAAGTTGACACAACTGATTAAGGGAAATTACATGAAATTGCAATAATTCGGATTGAGATGTAATTATTCTTTTATTGGGCAGACGCGTGTTCCTTTTGTGGCACCACTATGTAAACAGGACAAACAGGAATCGACTCGGTTTTGTCAGAGGCAAACTTATGAAGGCAATTCAACAAAATAGTGCGCATCCAAAGGAAATATTTAAGCAGGAAGAAGAATCCATCAATTATGTATATGCAAAGAAATCAAGTGCTTTGAGGAAAGAAGTTAGGTTTATCAGTCCTTTGAAAGCTCTCCAAAAGATACAATGGGCCCATTCTAACCTAACCTACATGAATTCTCAGTAAAACCATCGACGTAACAATGTTTATCTTATGGCATCCTTTTGTGCCCTTCTACATCCGCAGTTTGAATTAAAATGAAAGTCATAATGTACATATACGCATAAGGTACAGGTACAGCTGTTTGAACAAATATTTACAAAGCTGTAGGTACATATGTACATATGTAGCTACTCTACGATCCCAAGCAAAGAGTGTGCACATCATCTAAATAAATACAGAACCTTTGTTGACACAATTAAGTATTCATTGAGTTCTAGAACTCTAGAACTTCTAGAACAATCTTTTTGTTTAAGTTTGGAGACACTTTTGAAGCAAAGGTCTGGTGATGAGTTTTTTTTTTATTAATTTCTTTCGTAAGACGGAACGTTTCGACTTAAAGCAACTAAGAACTCTCGGTAGTCAATCCTTCGACGGTATTTGAATTCTATGAATCACCCAGAGATTCCTCTTTCCACGTCAACGTCAATTTCGTCGTCGCTCTTTATTTATTTTTTCCTAAAGTTGGCAATTGAACGATCGAGTTTAGTTCCAGCCTTCCTTTGGAAATACCAACCGAACAGTACCCCTTTTCAAAGGTGCAGAAAAACGGCACCAAAAGGACGAAAGGGATCACATCACATCACAAAGGTTAGGTTAGGTTGAAGTAGCTGCCAGCCAAAGCCAACACATAAAGACCCATGAGGGGTCCATTGTGATACCACAAGGATCTCGGAAAGATATTTTACCTACTCATTGAACCAATTGGAGCTCCCTATGAAGCATAGGAGGCTACCACTAACATCAATGCTTATCAGGTCACCTAAGTTTGTATAGAAGATGGCTCCTAAATAAGTGAAGTTTTTTTTTCGGGAAAGCGACAGGTGCAAAGAAGATGGAAAATAGTCTCCTCCTCCTCCTAGTCTATACAGCTTTCGCAGAAGTGGTTTGCGTTAACGCCAAGCCTTGTTACATTGCTTGTCTATTGGATAGTGCCCAGTAATGACACCTATTATAGTGAGATCTATTAAGAGAAATTAAATACTTAGAGCGTTTTAAATCCAGCTTTGGCCAAATCTGCTTTGTCACTAGACATGTTATACAACTTGTCCAACTAAGATTTGTTCTTTCGATAGCATCCAGCTTTAGTTTGAGTTTACAAATACCAAGGCGCGCTTATCCCAATAGGTAATGTTGTTCCACATCTGGCGGGTTCATCAGCCTTACAGTTCCCTGGAATGTCACTGTGTCCTGACACCCGACAAAGGTGAATATTAAACTGCTCTACCATCTGTATAAGAGACGATCGGCAATCTAGGGCTATTATTGGATTTAAAGACTGATTCCAAGGACTTCAGTGCGGCTTGACTGTCCGAAAAGATGCGAATATCCACGACTGATATCAAGTTTTTCTAAAGGATTTATCAATAGAGGCATAATAACCCTTAAATTTGCTTTATGATCTGTCAATGTCAAAACGACAGTCAAGGCTTACATTTTTATCAAGTTCACGAACGAAATTCTGAGTTGGTGGTAGTAACTTTAAGAGCGTTTACTCGATTTTTTTTCAATTTGGTGTCAACCTATTCACTATTAAATGTTCTTGTGCCAGTGAGACAACACACCGGTTAAAGTACCGAAAATATAACAGCCGTTGTTCAAAATGAGCCAAATCAATCGATTCCATGCCGTTCACATGAATTGGAAATCTCTGTGTGGAAGAGTGGTCGAAAATTGACTCTAAAGAATCGATTGCTGCAAACGTGGTCACGGTAGTCATATGAACGAGACCGAATTCCATACTAAATTTAACTTGGTGTACTACACCTGGAATAAATTTCAGCCCGATATCTCTATTATTCTGTCTTTAATTTAAATACAAAGTTGTTTCGTCCGTATTGAAAAAACCCTTCACTTCTTGTAGCAATTTGGTGATAAGGTGAAGGTGGAAGCCGTGGGACAGAGGTTAGCATCATTATTATGACCCTTTCCCTAGAGCGCTTCACCTCTACTGAAATATGTAGTTGAATTGTTTAGTCCACTGTTAATGCCGAGATAGAAATCGGATTTTGGTCTGAAATATTCTGCTGGACAACGTAGACAAACTTCTTGATAAGTATTTTCCATGTTTCAAACATAAATGTTGACCAGCATGGCAATGTGAAGCCCCTCAAAGATCTTCGTGAAATCAAAGCTTGTCATAGAAACTACTATGGCAACTACTACAAGGTAGACTGGATGTCGATCCTCATAACGACAAATGCTGACAACCGTGTGGGAGCCGTTATATAGGAGCTGTGTCTAATGAAATTACATACGCAAACTTCTGAAGCGTAATCCCCTCTGTTCGCCTCTGAGAATTTCTCCATAATTCTTCAGCGAAAACACTTTTCCGGACACATCAAGCGAATAGACAGCAATGACTGTCAACTTGGTAGTGAAATGCACTCTATCAAAATGAATCACCACTTTTGTCATACCCCAAGAGTATCGAAAAATAATTTTGAATATTTTATGCAGTTTTCTGATAAAGTATTATTTTAATTTAATTTATTTAAACCACTAGCTGAATAATACACGGCGTTGCTCGGGCTATTACATGTCAATCGAGAAATGGATATCTTCTTCAAACAATTTATGAAGGACTAATCCTGATTCTATAAAATGTCGCAATCTCATCTTAAATCTGAATCACAATTTTATATTCAACCCGAACCGAACCTCCTTTAACTCGAACTTCCCTCTAACTCGAGTTTGTTCACCTATTGTCCCCCGTCAGTTTTCTTTCGAAAAGTCATCCTCCAAGTCAAATTCATTCTTAATCAAAAGTCCTTGGAAATTAAATACATTCGTTAAATACATACATACATATGTACAAGTTAAGGTTTTGTGCGCGGTGTTTGTAAAAAAAAACAATTTTTTTGCTGAACTACCGTCCACTTTATTAGTCAGATACAAACTCAAAACTAAATCTAATTGACATCAATATTTATAGACTATTCATTAGTTGCTGACATGACATGTTGCAGCGATGAACCGTCGCGCTGTTTCCTGCTGACACAGCGTCTGGGGTTTTGGGTGATTGGCATCGGCGGATATGGTTCCTAGAATTTTGTTGCATCGGCGAAGCAGGTGTGCATTGTGTGAGAACTTTGGTTTGGCTGTGTTCCCAATATGAGGGCGATACCCCTTATAGCTGATGTTAACATATTTCGTGCTAACATGCAAGTTAACAAAATTCCATATACAATTCTAACAACAATAACACCTCATCAAATTCTTGCACTTGCACATAATTACGCGCAGTATTCATGTTTCCAAATTCTAAGTTCCCACATTCCTATCCTATAATGACTTTGCGTCTGGAGCCAACAGGTGAATATCAGAATTTCTTCATTTTCTCATATTCTCTCTTTCCCATATTTTTCGCCGCATAGTTTAAGATAGGTGATAAGTTTATTACATTTGTTTTGTCAAGTTAGTCTTAAGTGGAAGTTAGTGGAATAAAGAGGCTTCACCTCTAAAAAAAATAAAAATAAAAATTATTTTTTTATGAAAAACAAAATCAAAACAAAAATTCCCCTCCCGCAACTGGCAATATTATACCTACATCAAACAAGAGAATCCATTAAAAAAAATTGCCAGGAAAAATGTGTAGACAATTGTGCATATGCGTAATAAAATAAATAATCCGGCTGGCTCGAAAAAAAGATGATGTGTCATCATAACAATACCAAAGTTCACTCGCCCACAAATGGAACGGGCAAACTGATCCAACTGCGCTATGACCTTTTCCCTCATGAACTCAACAATGAAAAACTACCCTTGTAAAACTGGGCAAAAAAAACAACACACACGATCATCGAGCGATGTGTCTCACTATCGAGAAAATATTTTTTCGTGTGCGGCAAGGAATTTCTTCTGACTTGCTCCACGTTTTTGTTGCTCAGCTCTTGAATAAGATAGCGTTATAATACATGGCCTATTATATGACCCGAGGTACAACCATTCTGTGTGCAAAATTTGAGGATGATTGGTTTAGTAGTTTTCGCATAGCTCAAATCAAAACAAACAAACGGACAACGTTTCACTTTTATAATATTAGTAGTGATAGTGATAGGGATAGTAGTGATAAGGGATGAATAAGGTATAAAGGATAGATAAGGGATAAATAAGTTATAAGGAATATAAAAGTGTAGACTCAGAATGACTTAGGTTGAGATGCTTTGAGAAGGTAGAGTGACCCGTCATGTCTTTTTTAACCAAGGTAGCTTCAGTACCCTGGTTGTGATCCACAACAGATTGATCAAGAAAATATGTACATACATATGTACATGTGTAGACATATTATTTCCATTAAACTTTTGCAAAATGGGGAGGACTATGTATTGCAGAACATTTGTGCTAGATTTTAAACAGCTTAAGGGATAGATAAGGAATAAGGGATATATAAGGAATAAGGGATAAATAAGGTATAAGGGACAGATAAGGGATAAATAAGGTATAAGAGAGGACATATAAGGAATAAGGAATAAATAAGGTATAAGGGATAGATAAGGGATATATAAGATATAAGGGATTTATAAGGTACTAGCTGGTACCCGCGACTACGTCCGCGTGGAAAAAAGTCACATTATACCCTATGTGATTGCCCGGGTTTCAGGAAATTGATAATTAAGTATAGACTTTCAATTCCTCATATCACCCACCTTGTTAATAACATTCCTGGTTTTTCTTTCTGACCAGGTCGTCAGGTGAACTGATTCTGAGCACGCTATGAGACAAACAATCACTCCTCAGATCCAACCATCCGCTTTCAAACTCTGCTCCTGTACTTTATTGATGGTCATGGCGTAGAAAACCTTAACGGAAAATTACAGACGTTTGAATTCAAAGCGGTATCAGGGGAATGTGGGGAATGAAGACGGTTTCTCCCTAATTGACGCCTGTGAAAATGCTAGCTTTGATTACGTGTCTGTGGAGAGTCTCCAACTGAAGCCATTGCACAATATCGTGAGGTTTAGATTACGCAACATTAATCTCATCTTAAATCTGAATCGGAATTTCACATCAAACACACACAATCTTATACACAGGCTGACGCGTCGCATCGGTGCGCTATTCTTACATCTACGTAAAAAAAAGATTCCTAAAAAAAAAATACCACGAGAGAAAAGTAAACAATTGCCATACCAACCAGCAAATCATCACCCTCTCCTCACGAACAAAAAAAAAAAAAAAAAACGCAGAATAAAAAGGAATGAAAAACTACAAACAAAACAAAAACAACACACGATCACGAACCGATGTGTCTCACTTTACTGAAAACGATCATTTGGAGGCAACGATCATTCAAAGGCAACGATCATTAAGGGGTAAAGAAAGAAATAAAAAAGCAACAAAAAAAAAGGAAAAACCACCCTTAAGCAGAAGCAACACACGATCACGATTTGCGATCGATCCGATGTGCTGCTGGTTGAATGGCGCAGGTCAGGTCAATGATTTTCTAGGGACACAAATAAATGGCTGTTTCATAAAGAAGTATGCATTTTTAGAAATAAAAATTAAGCCTATGTCCTATTTGAATATACAGACTATTTACTCACGAAGTTTCATGCAAATCCGTTTAGCCGTTTAGGCGACACGTGGCAACAAACATCCAAACATCCAAACATATTAGTAGGATAGGATAGGATAGGATACGATAGGATAGGATAGGATAGGATAGGATAGGAAGGAAGGATAGGAAGGATAGGATAGGATAGGATAGGATAGTAACCAATTTCTAACAATATTTCCATCGAAAAACTGATTTTTCAGAAAAATCTAATACGACCTTGTGCACAGCCAAAAAATGCAGGGAGTTCACATATAAACTCAACGCATTTTTTCGTCTGTTTTGTGTCACACAAATGAAATTTCAAATCTGGTGGAATTTCTTTCGGGGTTTTCGGTTAGTTTTGGATGGTTTTTCGACTGGAAACATGATGAAATATCGGGAGGGGTGGACTACGTCCATTAGAAACGAGTGAAATACATCAAATCTGTAAAGAATCAATTTATTGACGACCAGAATTATTCTGGACTAGCCGATACCCGCGACTACGCCCGCGTGGAAATAGGTCACATTATACCCTATATCCTGCCCCGCGTTTCAAGCCGTTAATGAGTAGGTATAAACTTACAATTTATCATATTAATTTTTCAAGGCGTCCCCGTAAACAACATTCCTGGCGACGGCAGTATTTCTTTCCCCCCTAGTTGTAGCCCACAACACAAGATCAAGAATATACACACAAATATTCATGTGTATGTACTTACATGTGTAAATGATTTCCTGCCAAATAGGTAGGATTATGTATCGTAGAATATTTGTGTTCAAGTTGCGAGGACAACAAAAAATATTTCCATCAAATACATACGTACATACATGAATAGATACCGTGCTGAGTGAAGAAAAGCAGCACAAAGAAAAATGAAAAAAACTACCCTTGTACAACTGGGCAAAACAAAAACAACACACGATCACGTAACGATATGTGCCGCTGACTACGGTTGCGCATTACTATAAATAGCAAAACGTTGACGCCCTGTATCTTGGCCCACAGTCATAATTTTGAAAAACGGTAAAACACGTGTTTAATTATTTCTGTTCTAGAATATACTCATCAAATTTCAATTCCAAAGTCCAATTTTTTCATACAAACTTTAACACCCTGTAACACCCTGTTAAAGCTGAGTTTCGAAAATCCCTTCTTAGTGCGTGTCTACGCCACAAAAGGAAACTACTGTCCAAATTCCAAGTTTCTAGCACCAGCCGTTTGGGCTGTACGCCTATTTCTGGGTCAGTCAGACAGTCAGTCAGTCAGTCAGTCAGGACAAAGAGTTTTATATATATAGATAAGTAATGAGTCGCGTGTTATCACTGTGAACGTACGGTACGTTTAGTGATCTTTTGAGTTCGCATATTGATTTTGTTGTTGGAAAAAGAAACGATTCTCTACCGAAAAAATACACTAAACGTACCGTACGTTTAGTGTATTTCGTTCGGTATTCGGGTTGTGTACGCGTACACAAACTTTATGAGAGGACGTAGAGTTTGTGTTCTTTTTAGGTACGGTACGTTTAGTGTACGGTTTTTTTTCGAACTCTGCTAGGAACACGCCATCAGAAGAAATATTTCCAGACATATTCGATTATTACATTCAAAAGCAAAGTGGACAAAGGCCTGCAAACATCTCGGGCAGGGCGCTACAGAAGCTTTATAGGTACATACATAAGTAACATACATGTGTACAAGCATACATACATACGTAATCACATCTATATGCCTTTCCCGAGAAATGTAAATACAGTCAAACTTCCATAACTCGAACTAAATAGAGTGTCAACAGCATTTAGGTGTCAAATTGCATACAATTCTGCTTCCGTAACTCGAACTTCTATAACTCGAATTTCTCCATAACTCGAATAAAAATTATGGCACGACCATTCCATAACTCGAATTTTTAGGGAAAACCCCCGATTAAGCTTGGTTATTTTTGTTTCTGTTTCAATTTTTTTTGTCTTGTTTTGAGTATTTTACTGTTTGGGGAAATCCCAAAAATGATTGTTTTATGTTCTCCTTTTGTTTTTAATTCTTTTGTGTCAGTCGCTCATAATCAATGTAAAGCCAATGTAAGTTTATTAGCTATGGCGTCAAAACGTGTGTTAAAATGTTTATCACTAGAAGAAAAATTCAAACTTATCAAAGAAATTGAAAGTGGACTAAAAAAAAAGGATGCAGCTAAGAAATTTGATATCCCAGCGAGTACGGTTTCCACAATCTTAAAAAATAAAGAATCAATAATCACGTCATTTGAATCGGGAACTTTTTCTGGATGCAGCAAACGAGCGAAAATACCAATGTTTCAAAATGTCGACAAGGCTGTCCTGGATTGGTTTACAGCAGCTAGAAACCGAAACATGCCCATATCTGGAGGAATATTGAAGGATAAAGCGCAACAGAAAGTGATGAAGAGGGTTCGGTGGAAGGAATTATTCATCATCCTTCCAAGAACGATGTAGAAAACGCCTTCAAAACGTTGAATGTATATTTACAAACGAGTGACACTACCTCTGATGACCACTATAAGGCTTTGAACAAACTTGAATCTGTTTTTGTTGAAAATAACAAGAAAAAGGGAAATTTTCAGTCACTAATTTCTGATTTCTTTAATACTCTGTAACTTGTGAAAAGTTTTCGTATTTTAAAATAAATATACAAGTATACACAATTGCAGTTTCATTTAACAACCATAAAAAAATATAATTTCTGTAAGTCGAAGTCTCTATAAGTCGAACTTTTACCTTGGATAGTGGTGATTCGAGTTAGGGAAGTTTGACTGTACATATATAAAAATAAAACATTTCGGGGAATGGACTTGATGGTGGGTACTGCTGGAGTGCTCGGGCTCAAGAACGGGCTATGAAACGCGCACACACATCAGTCCACGCATTAAACCAATCCGATCTCAAAAAATCAGATAATATACCCACACGCAGTCCCGCGCATCTATTTGCTAACAGCGACGGACGCTGCTTGACTTCGGAGACAGTTGAGAGAGAACCTGGTTTCTCAGGGTATAATGGTGATTGAGGGTTGATAATGGCAGATTCTGGGTGAGTTCATAATTGTAAAAATACCGCAGCTGTGCAGAATTTTGCGTTCATAAATGTAATAATACTGCATTACTACTGCAGCTATATTGGTATCACTTGGGTTCATAAACATCGAATGACTGCCTTTGTTTTGTAAATTTGCAGTAAATTTTGTTTTGATGCACAGCTGCGATGATAGCGAAAATGTAAACGCTGCACAGCTCCGGTATTTTTACAATTATGAACTCACCCGTAAACTCTGCACAGCTGCGGTATTTTTACAATTATGAACTCACCCTCTATATGTTGGGAGGGATCAAAGGACAGTGGGTACAATTATGGTGTTAACACTAATGTACGTGTAATCTTCCTATTTCTTTGGTCCAAGTTGTCAGCGATTCCTGTACCAATGAGATGCTTTTGGTCCGGTGTGCCTGTTACCTTCTCTCTAAGTCTGAGCAGTGGCATGGTCCGAACTTCTTAAAGGAGCAGGTATGTAGAAGTCTTGGCCATATAAAGTCTAGGAAATTAGGTTCCATTGATCTTTCCATCCGACAGATCTCGGAAAAAAAACATTAAACATCCCTACAGTTGAACCCATCCCTACAAATTCAAAACAAACTGACTTAAGTATTTCTAATCTGTTTTTTATTTCTCCAGCAAAAAAAAATTAAGAACAAAAGTTTATATATTTCTTTAGAATACATTTTTCATTTTAGCCGCCTGATCGTACATCTAAGTATGATTGGCTCAAGTTTTAATTAATAATTAGAATAATAATTACATAGTTTTTTTTTTTTAATTCTTTTCTTTAATTCTATTCTCTGCGTGTGTTTATTGTTTAAGAGCAAAAGGAATTTATGTATGAAATTCACCTGGATTAACGTGTGTTTACGCTAGTATTGCAAGAACAGTTGTAGAAACGAAAGAGGATACAAAACAAATTAACAAAATCCAAAAAAAAAATTGAAAAACATGGAATTTTAGTTAAACTAACAAAAAACAGTGAGTGGGTGGGGAAAAGATGAAAAGAAAATAAAATAATAATAATCGACGGCACCTGTAAAGAGAAAGAGAGTTCTGTGTGGAACTAGTGGTAATAGTTAGCGGTAGTAGTGTCAGCAGAAGTTTCTCTTATCACCTAAGTGTGTATTTATATTTATTTTTAATGTAAGTTCATTTACATCGGGAAATTTGGTTGGTTTTGATGGTTCTCCATTTTAATTCTAATTCAGAGAGTGGACTTCACATCGGATCGAATGGGAGGGGGGGGGGAGGGGGTTATATGGATGTGTAATAGTAGAAAATAGATAAGGATATTACATATAGAACTGTGTTTGTATTTGAGTGAGAGCAAGGCTTAACGTAGAAAACCGGCTGCTTTCCGCTTCTGATCCTCCAGGTATTCCTGAGTGGAGAGTTGGATTGCTTGTTGGAGCATTTCGCTTTCAGAAAGCTGTGCATAACCTGCAGAAGGAAATCGATTTGAGAACAGAAATGAATTGTGCGGGGTGTGGGGGGAAACTGTACCATTGCACGTACCATCACCAGCATATGACGACTCTAACAAGGACTGATAGAATGTCGACAAGGGCGGCTGATTAGATGATTGTGGTAGTGACGATGATGAAGAGGAGGCATTAGCGGCAACTTTTTGTGTGACTTGCTTCGATGTGCCAGGTGACGATGATGGTGACGATGACGAAGGTGTGGGCGATAATGGTACGGATGATGACTTCGGGGGAGATGTTGTCATCTGAACTGTCGGCTCTTGCTGGGGAGAATCGGCTTTATCAGTGGGAATTGTACTGTTAGCTGGTGTTGTTGGCCTGGAGCGCTTTCTTTCAGAATCACAGAATGTTGGGGCGTTCTGTTGCTTGGCTGTTGTTAGTTTTTCATCGTTTCCGTTGTTGCTGCAGAGAAATAGTTGTTTAAAGTTGAATTGTGGACATAAATTGGGTTCAAAAAAAACATAACATTCTAGGGCTGCAGATAAATGCCGCGAAAAAAAACGCTCCTAGACTTTCGAACTCAAACGCTCAACTAAACATTGCTGACCAGAAGCTCGAGAGAATCAACTGATTTCTTTAAAAAAAAACACAGAATTCATCTAAAACTTACTCTTTATCGTCTCCGTGCAAACTACCAGAGTTGCCAGCAATTTCACGCCGTCGTCTTTTGCTCAGCCTGGAGTTGGGACCACGATTTTTCGACTTCTTGCCGCGACTAGCCAATTTCTCGCCCGACGGATGATCGATAGAACTTGTGCTACTCATGTCAGTGTCATCACTGTCAAAGCACAACTCCGAGTCCTTCCGCAGACTCTGAGCGAAAGCAGTCAAAGACTTTGGTGACAAATTACCAACACTGAGCGCCGGAGCTGTAGTAGTGGCTGTTGCCGTAGACGATGGCGGCGGGACCGTAGCAGGTGGCACTGAACTTGCGGATGAAGTAGACGATGTCGACGTATTGAGATTTTCATTAGTCACTGTGCATGTTGAGTTCCTCAGCTGATGCTGATGATACTTCGATGGTGATGCAATTGCAGCCGCTTCAGCAGATGTAACCGTTGCCGATGTAGTAGCTGCCGCAGCACTACTTCCACTAGCATGATTGCTATTACTTGTTGTTCCTGCTGTGGTAGGCATGCGCGCCTTTTGCATATTTTCCCGACACCATTGCAAATAGGACTCGCGTGCGATTTGTTCTTCGATTGCCTCGTTTGTGGCCTCCCAATCGGTTGTCTTCAATTTGTCCTCGAACATTGTCTAAGAAATGATGAGAAAAAATACACCATAACCCACCAGCCAGTAAACAAGACAACCTAGCTCCACAAACCTGTTCAATTTCCAACTGTTCACTGAGTAGGACCGCGTCTTTTGTTTGCAGCTCAGGCTTGTAGCCAGCCAGTCCTAAGCCTACACCAACCGTGGCGTTATATGGATCAATGATTGCATTGTAATGAGATCCGCGCTGATAAGAGAGACGCAGAGGAGGGAACCCCTTGTTCAGTTGCTCCGAATTGAAAATGTTAATCGGTGCTGCAAAGAAATGCACGTACAGAATGAGGTAAAAGGTGATCAATTTCCGCTTTCTTACTTGACTTGTAGCAATACAACTCGACTGGGCGATTGTAAATCTCCGACATGGCTTGGACTTCAATGTGATTACCATGCGAGTCCTTCTTGCGTTTACGCTTAATGTAACTGTTGATGTCCTCAGTTACAAAGTGCGAGAAATATTCACGGTTTTGGTACTGAAAAAAAAAAAAACAAAATAAACCATAGACTCCTCTTATTTCCAAGGCTTTGGGGTTAACTCACAATGTAATCCATTGTCTGTTGACGAATTTGATCGTGCATCTCTTCGTCGCCAAAGATTTGCAGTGAAATCGCTCGAAACAAGCACGCACCATCTTCTTCAATGTTCTTCAGAATGAAACCTTGTTCGGACATCATCTTGTCGAACTGCTCATCGCGAAGTTTCCATTCCTCTGGACTGATAAATCCCTCCTTGGGGCGTAAATGTTCATCGCCACTGTTGTACCCAGAATAGGCCTCTTCGACGGCCTTTATGAGATTTGCTGTCCCCTGGACAGTTGGAGAGGGAGCTTGCCCTGATACCGATGCATGGGGTGACTGCTCACCTGGTGATTTAGTTCCTAAATTCGGAGTAAACGCAGGATGATGGGGGCTGTTGCACTTTTGAACGGTTGTTGAGATTTTCTCACGTTCACGCTCACGTTTGTGGTGTTCACGTTTGGATCTGCCACTGCTAGGAATTTTAAAATGAAACGAATTTAAGCCAAAAGAATGTGTGAGGGCTCACCTTTTGTGCGGACTACGTCGATGACGGGAAATCTCTTCGTATACATCTCCACGACGTTGGGGACTCTGAAAAGAAAAAATGAACGAAGGATTGGATTATAATGAGTGGATTCAGGATCACATGGCTAGATGGATCACACGAGCAAAGTTATGTACAAATTCCAAAAGCATTTCACATCCAAATTGTGTCACTCTGTCAGCGCTTCTCCTGACTCACCAAACCACTTCATATTATCGTTCTCGCTCAATCATATGCACTGTACCTATGATTCACTGGCAAAGAATCCAACACATCACCGACATAAATAATTCTTTCTATCCGCACCACCAAACTTTCCACAGCGCGTTTCGCGCAGCACACTTCCAGCTAAACAAAGGTGACCCCTCTCCACTGAGACAATTAATATCCACAGCGAGTGTACGCCATTTCCTATACACCAAATGGCTCCCAGATTGCCGCACATCTGATACAAATCCATTAGGAAGTCCCGTCTCTCGTGTCGTCTCCCGCGAAATCCCTTTTTAACTTGGCGCACACCCACCACCCCGAACCGAGGATGTAATTCGCTCGAAAAATAAACAAAACCCAAATGTCAGAACTCCCCAAGTCACTCAACTTCCTCCCCCAGTTTACCCCGCGACCCCAACAACTAGTCTATTTACATTCCAACAACACATGCTGCTTCCATCGTTGGTGAGCGCTGCTGATGCATTTCATGCACCGTGGAATTGATGATCACACATTCACACTCACCTGTGCATGGTTGTCGATTACGACATTGCGATGTGTGGAGCGGACGACATTTTGATTTGGAGCCTCTCCTCCAACAACCTGAACATGGCCATGGGAGTCTTTCTTTCCTCCATCCGTTGACTTCTGGCTACCGATGGGTTTGATCGTCATATTCCCCTAGTTGTCGTCGTCGTCGCTCTCGCTGTTTTTTCCTCCGTCGTTGCGTCGTCTTCACGTTGCTTCTCGTTCTTTCTTTGTGCTGCCTGTGTTTTCTTCTTTTTACGTTATCTCGCCTCCTTTTGTTCTCCACCCGTTTTTTTTCTTTCTTTTTCTCTCTTCTAGCGAAATTTTTCCACTGCGTTTGGTGGTTTTTATTATGCTCAAACTATTAATTGATCGGGAAATTTCGTCCAAATATTGAAGAAATTCATTGATTTCTATTGAAATTCAATGTAGACTGTGTTTTTCGAAAGTTTTGAAGTATTTATTTGAAGTTTTTTCCGGACTGCGAACGTGTAATGACGAACGAATTTCGCTTCGGAGAAAATTCTACGACCATATTTTCTTTTCTTCTACACAGACACAGTTGTTGTTTTTTTTTTCAGTTTAATGATGTTCATTTTGTTGAATGATGAGAGTTCATCGTGACTATTCGCTCACCATCTGTCGTTTATTTGAGCGAATGAATTTTGAAAATTACCTACAATTTATTTATTAGCAAATAGAATGGTGGAATTTTATTTGGCAAGTAAAAACAACAACAATTTTTCTCATCACTTCGTGGGCTAAGGGCGAATGCACACTGGTTGGAGAGAATACAGAATTTATTTAATTAAAAATAATAGCAGTCTCAGAAACTACGTTGAACAGAAAAAGGACGTCTTTCAGGTCGATAAAGTCCAGAAATGAGAGAAGCTTACTTACTGTGAGAAATTTTAATACCATCAAATGCAACTCGATCTTGACTACCGTCTGGAAGACTCTTAGATTGAACTGCTGACAAATATACTACATAATTCTGTACAAACTTAATGGGTGGGTAGCTGAAAACCTAAACTGTCAGTTTGCATAGACATGCGGTGGCCAATATCGACGTGTAAAGATGGTTCCATATTCCTTGCAACTTCCAAAGACACAGACGACGACGACCTATAGCAGAATGTTCCCGTAGGAAGGATTTGGAGACGGTTTTGGCGACCATGATGTAACGGCTAGCATTCTCCATCTTTTCCTGTACAGAAGAACGAGATCGATAAGCATGACAAAACTAGACCAGGCATTCACACGGGATCTTGTAGTCGATGCTAAGGAGACTATTGGCGAAGTTGGGGGGATCATCATAAGCAATAGAGCTTTTAAACAAAAAGTTGCATACCGTCAATGCGCTTTCTGGCACAAGTCACTTAAATGCAACGCCAACCTTAAATGCAGGTGTTTGCTAATGAACAACAACAAATAATTCATTTCGCAGGGGAAAATACTTTCGCACTGAAATCATCTGATGCAATGACCTAATCATGTGTTTATTTCCTCAATTCAATTCTCTCTCCTTACTTCTCCTTCTTTGTGTTCATTTCATTCTCTCACACATCTGCGGTTCTCTTCCGCATCAGCCAAAAGAAACCTTAGTGTCGGTAATTTAAAAAATATTTTTTATTATTTTCGTTATATGAAACTAGTTTTACTTTACACATCACCATTCGCACTTTGTTTTTTTTTTTCATTTTACCATTACAAATATTGTTTTAAAGTTTCTTAAAATTATTTCTACATTAACATCTATGGTTTTTTCTTTATTTTTTAATGCTAGCTTCCTGTTTTATTTGAAGCATCCATTTTGTTTAGTGAACCTAATTACAATGTTTTTTGTTTCTTCTTCTTCTGTTGTCTTTGACTTTACTCTATGTTTAGCGTTGTAAAAATATTTTAAATTCTAATAGTTAAACATTCTTAGTGTTATTTCTATACATAGTTTTAGTACATCGATTTGTTAATTAATTTGTTTTTGTTTTTGTTTTTTTTTTTCAAGTGGTGGAATTTGCACTCGGCTGTTTCAGATATAAAAAATATATTTTTCGTCTTTTGTTTTATAACTAATGCGTTTAGTTTTATTTAGTGTTCGGTGCGATATTAAACGATTTAAGTTTTTGAAATTATAAACATTTTCACAAAAGAGGAGCCAGTGTAAACAATTGCTTTTTAATTTATTCCTTTTGTATTACTTACGGTATCACAAGTTAAATAAAATATTTTGTTGTTAAGCATTCGGAAATGAATGTAGTATTTGGCGTAGATCTTGGAAAGGAAACGTTTCATGATCAAATTACCTAATGGCTCAAGACAGGACCAAACTTCCAATGTTCCTTACTACGTAAAGCAAAAGCCCTGCGCCCCAACCACTTTACCAAATTAACTTCTAGGCAAGCGTCAGTGACTCTGAAATGTTGGCAAACGAGCCTTCCATCATCCGGTTAATAAACCAGGCAGTGTGTTCAAGTGTTAGCTATCACCGAAGCCTCCAGAAAACTATCCAAACGTCAGCGGAGAAATATAAATCTTTATATGTATCCAGGCATAGTCAAGACGTGTAAAGAGGTGCCGCAACTTGCTTAACTTCCTCGGCTCGCAGAATTGTGCCTGGTAAACCATAGTTCACAAGTAGATAATTCATTCTTAGGTTGGTTGGCTTTCTGAGTGTCCTGGTATATTTGGTCCTCTGGGGGTTTATCAGATCTTCAAAAACTTGAGAACCAATGAAGGTGTAGAGATGTGCCTTGAAGAAGACACAAGCGTCCACATGCCTACTTTGTGGTGAAGGCGGAATGCTGCATGTCCAGTGTCTCAACTCGAGGTTGGGTTGCAACTCCTTTGGTGATAGCTAACAAGAGGAAAGGAAACGAGTGTTTCGACTAAGGCTCTCTGTCTTGGATCAGGGCGGCAGCGGAAGGATTCTCCCGCATCACTGGCGTCTGCAGTTCCAGTTAGGTCGAACTACTTATTAAACACCTAACATGTACCTGTTCGCCCCGTTTAGATTGACGGGCACTGCAAAAGTAGATTTAACCACGTGCAATACGAGCTGTACAGCGACATCCGTCTAGTCAATGGACTTCAAGCTCAGGCTCGCAGAATATTCGAATCATACTCGAAGGAACAAAACATTTAAGGATGACACCGTCTAAGGTGGTGCGCATAACTACAAGGAGACCTTAACTATGAACGCGATGGGTAGGACATGAAGCCCATCATTTTCTACACAGATTCTTTACAAAACGTATGTCTCCTAGGAGTCCTATGGCAGTCAGATGGCCGTCTTGAATTTGAATCTTCTCAATTATGGCCGAAGACAATACCACGCCGTTAACTTATAACTAAACAAGCTGAAGGGCACCTTCCAAAACCACTTCCGTGGTGTCCTGCATCTCTAGCAAGTCTCTCTCGGTCTAATTCCGGTTTTGAACAACGAAATTCCTTGAAACATTTAGAATCCTACTTACGTCAATTATAGAGGCAAGGGTGACTGTTGGTTGTAGGTCGCTTTGCCTCTCGCACCCTCAGTTCATCATTTGAGTTTGTTGTGGTTGTTGTTGAGATTGCTGCTGTTGTTGTTGTTGTTGCTGTTGTTGTTGATGGTGTTGTGCAACGTTTTGTTGGGCCTGGTTGTGATGTTGTTGTTGCATTTGTTGTTGCTGATGCATTTGATGTTGCTGTTGAACTTGTTGCTGATTAGTTTGCTGCTGTTGTTGCTGCTGTTGCTGCTGCTGTGCCGCTTGTTGTTGTTGATGCTGTTGCATTGCAGCCTGCGCCTGCTGTTGTATACTCAAATTTGGTTGCAACATACTTGTCCCGCCATTTTGATTTTGCATACTCAATTCGGCCTTGACGCGTCTTGCTATATGTGATCGAGTATGCTTTCGCAGGTGATCCTTGCGATAGAATCCCTTGCCACATTCGATGCAAATGTGTCGCTTCTCCCCCGAATGGATGACAAAATGTAGGCTCAGCTGCTCCTTTCTTTTGAAAGCCTTGAGGCAGACGGTACAGATAAATGGCCTTTCGGGGTTATGCGACTGTTTGTGGCGCGTCAGATGATCCTTACGTTTGAGGGCCGCATTACAAATGTCACAGATGTAACGCCTTTCGAGATTATGGCCGACGAGGTGAATTTCCAGAAGATCCTGTTCGGGGTAGGCGACTTGACACTCGGGACACATATACAGAGGACTCCCATCGAGGGCTGTAGTCAGACGGATTTCACCAGGACGTAGCTTTGGCTTACGTTCCTTTGGGTGTTTCTTCCTCTTTTTCCGTTTTGGCGCTGTGCCCGTTGTTGTGGAGGTTGTGGCATTGCCTGACGTTCCCTGCTGTTGGTGTTGCTGGGACGGATGCTGAGCTTGTTGATGCGTCACCAGCTGGGTGGGGGCTTGATGCTGAGGTATAGTTATCGTGCTTAGTCCAATAGGTGGTCCGGTTTGTACCTGAGAGGTTAAGATAAAGCATGGGTTTTAACATGATTCACAGACAGGTCTCAACGCTTTGTACTTACTACATTTTGATTCTCCTTCTTAATTGTCTCCGTTGAATACTTCAAAAAATGGTGGAGAGACAACGGAAGGGTGTTTGCAGGTAGATGTGACAGATAGTCCGCCACCGTCGTGCCAGGGGTTAGTCCTTGCCATGTGGAATTTTGCAACACTAGAAGGAAATTTTAAGCAACAAAATTACGATGGTCTACTCCTACTTACCCCTCTTAGTGTCCACACTCTGCTGCTGCAATATTGCATTGCACAAGTCCTGAGTGAGTTCCTGCGGTGGCTGCTGTACATGTCCACCGGAAGTTCCAGCCACTGCAGTGGCGGTAATTGAATTCTGGGCATACGAGATAGTTGGCACCGTGGCCAGACGTTTATCACCGTCTGATTGCTGGCCATACGGATTTGTTGTAGTATACTGCTGCTGGGTGACACCTGTCGTCACCAGATGGCCATTGTTGTACTTATCCGCATTTGCTGCATCATCTGTGCGGAACTTGGCCGTAGGAATTGTACTTGTAGCCGTCGGGTGTGGCTGATTAAAATGTGTCATGTTAACCGCTGTTGTATTGTGATAACGATTGATAGGCGTTTCCTGATTCGTAGTGACAGTTGTAGCCAGAGGTGCTGCGGTAGTTGTGAATTGTGGAATTCCTGGTATTGTGCCGGGAAATGGACCGCCAAATGGTGTGAAATTCATCGCGAATGATGATTAGGAGCCGTTCGTAGGAAATTCTGAAATAAATGGTTTATTTCGAAAATAAAGTATTACGTTTGTTGAGCTACTCTGGGTTGCATCCTGTGTCAGAGATACAACACGCCTATCAATGTAAAAAATCTGTGCTTAAAAATGGGATCAGAATCTGTTGCATTTGTCAGGAAAGAGCAATAGGCATTTTCATCGTCATTGAGGGTCTGCTTTGTAACCACATTTCCTACGATTTTTTCAATTGTGTCTTGGCCATTTTGACAGTCGGGAAGGGATCGGCAATTATCCAAAGAGTATAATCTTCTTTTATTGTCCAACCTTAACGAGCTTCCGACAGGAGAACCTGGGGTCTCTGAGGGGCATTTTGGACCTAAAGGAAACGATGGCATCCTAGATTTCACTACGAAAACAGAATAACTCTCTCGACCATACTAGTGTTAACTCCATGATTGTAGCCACTCTCATCCTTCCAAACACACATCCCAAAATTTATTTATTTCGACGGTTCAGATAGAAAAAGAGGTCAACATCTTGGCTTACATAAAGAGCTTCCGGCTCACCCTCGAATACCATCACTAGGGCACAGACCTTTCTTATGCAGGATTGGGGAAAGAGAATGCATTTCGGACTGAGGGTAGATAAAAGCAGATTTTATGTACAGAATCTAACCTTTCCTCTGCCGGTTTGGGAGGTTGTTGGAGAGAAAGAATCAAAGGATGGAAAAAGTTGATTCGATCTTTTAATAGAGGGAAGGTGACCTTTTAATAGAGTTGACTGGCAACTGAGACAACTCTAAAGTTTCGCAAAGGTGTTCGACTCATGGACTTTTGGACAATATCTCCAAATATCACGTTAAGGACTCAGGAATGTAGAGATCCAGGGAATACTTTGCGAGATTCAAAAGTAATTACCGTCAACAGATAGTCCGTTAAACATCTCCTGTTTAAATATTTTTTTAATAATCAAAGTTCATGCTACAAATACACAAGGACTTCCATTCTTTTAAGTGAAAGCAACAGGCTTTCAACTTATCCTCAAAAACACAGTTGTATTTACTGTCAAAAGTTTCAGTGTCAACATTCCGAGAGAAGTGCCACCATTTCTTAGAATCTATTACTACAGTTACTATCAAAGCACTTAGCCAACATAACGATGACCTGCGCGCTGCCAGAGTGTCAACAAAACTCGCCAAAGGAAACGAAAAAGAGAGAAGCACAATCCAAAGCAATACAAAACGTCAAAGTTATCCCAGCAAAAAGGACACGATTTATTTTTCCTTTTAAGACCCGACTACGTTTTGTAAAAATCTGTGGAAAACATTGTGCAACTCGATTTGGTTTTGTGTAAAATTAATTAAAATCACACCTTTCCCTCGGCGCTGTGAGTATCCTTCGAAGCCATTTTCACAACAAAAAAAGAAGTGAAATTTATTCTCCGTATAATCCTTATTACGACACGTTTCAGTGAATTACAATAAGTTCACGTGAATACAAATAATTTGCAACGAATTAAGCCAACGGTGGGTGTTGAATTATTTGCCCGAAAACCGAATCCTTTATCCACACCATCAGCAGGGATATGCAACTTCAGTGCACCGCCGAAAAAAAAAACCGAAAGCAGAAAATGCTTGTTTCCCAGCAACACACACGACCCGTTTATGCAGTACCTTCGCACCCCACGTTACACGAATTTGAACTGGCAAGCCAACCCGTCCCCGGAAAGGACTGAGTTAACTCCTGAGCCGGGTAAGTATCGCAGAAAGAGGATTGGCGAACTGGCCCCCAAAGATGGGGTCGTCAAAGAATGGGTCGCCAAAGAAGGGTTCGTGAGAGAATGGGTGGCAAAAAGACAACCGCCGTGGTTTGAGGGCCTCAGGAGGGGCGTTGATATAATTGTGCGAGAGTTTCGGTCCTTGGCGGCGGAGAGGCGGAAAAAATGTGTGTGGGTTGAGGATTTTTTTCCCGTCTGTTTGCAAGGATAAGGATAAAAATTTGCGAAAGAATGAGGAAAAAATACATGTGGAGTGGAGTGAAAAATCGCACAGTTTGGGGGTCTGTTTGTCTGTCGGAAAGTAGGCTGCTGTCAGATAGGTTGGGGCGAAATGGCGCTGGCAGACGACGATGCCGGAAGTGTGTGTGTTCGTGTGTGTGTGCGAGTGTGAGTGTGGAACAAGATGGCTGTGCTATGGCGAGTGCACACCTGCATCACCCCCCGAACAGTGTTTGATCCTTTCACTTGACGATATCCTTTTAGCGGCTCGGCGGCAGCAACAACGGTGGCGGTGGCACTACGGATGGATATGATGTACCATCCGCCTGTGCGCTGCCTCCCGAAAAACGGGCAAATCGATTTCACTTTCAAACGGGGATCCTGGGCAGACACGGATGGTGTGTAAGTGTGTGTGTTTCTGTACTGTGCTGTATACCGGGGACGCCTTCCGGTGGCTGTAGAATTAAGCAAACTTTGATTTCGTGGTCCTATCGTCTGGCTTAACTGAATGGATGGATGGTCCAGGCATGCATTCGCATTTTAAGCGAAAGTTCCACGTACACACACGCCGTGTGCAAACAAACACAGGACGCAGTGCAGGATATTGATTAATACACACAGCAAGTGTTCGAGTACGAGTATGTCTCACTTCCAGCGTACTTACCACCAAAAATTTCAAAGGAATTTCGTTGTAGTCCTCGTGCTTCAACCTCCACGCGTTTTATTTCCCACTTCCACGCTTTCTGCTCCCATCCACAGCTGATGTCCTTTGTACTTATAATTTGGTGTGGTGGGTGTCCTTCCTCCCTTCCACACTTCAGAAAAAAAACCCTAGCCGTCGTGCGACACTTTCCCGAAAAAAAAACCCGAAGACAGGATAATACGGCACACCACGATAGAAAAAAAAAATCCAGGACAACCGAGACTATAGGTATCTATATCCTTTTTTTAATTTTTCAACTATTTTCTTCGTTTTATTTTCGTATGACTCTCGCGGGCGTGTAAATACGGGCGACAACGGGGGGACGGGCCGACAAGGTGAAAGGAGAAAGCACGAAGGATGAAAAAAAGGATCTCCTCGAACGTTGTTGGCCGTGGTCGACAGCAAAGCAAAAAAAAAAGGATTCCAAAGGACCGGCGAGAGTAGTAGGTGTAGGAGTTTTCCGTTTTTTTTCTTTTTTTCGTGTTCTTTCCTACATTTGGAGTACCCTTGGCGTTTTTATTTCTCGGAAAAAGGATTCCGTGCTTTTTTTTTTCCTCCTCTTTCTCTTGGGGCGAACAGAACAGAAACAAAAATGAAAAATTCCGTAGTATGCGAGTAGATATGTTGTATAAAGAAGGCGGCGTACGTAGAGAGATCCTCTTTCGGTTGAAAAGGAAGAAAATTTATTGTTTGTATGCTATGCGGAGCCACACTCCACACTCCAGTCAATCCCGAACTGGACTGTTTTTCTGTGGGGGGTTTGTTGTTAGGGATGTCGATTGTGCCGTTGTACATATATATGTGTGTGTGTATTTTCTGTGGGGGGTTTTATTCATTTTTGTATGGTTGAAGATAGCAAAAGTCCTTTTTTCCCGTTTTTTACATACACAATCAATTTTTTGTTGTGTTAGGTAGACACGAATAGGGGATGTTGTCGCTGGTACCTTTTTTTGTTTTATACTATCATTCGGTGCTTTGGTCCTTTATCGTGCTGTTTCACTTGATTTTTGTTATTTTTTTTTTTAAATAATTTTATTTATGCAATTGCAAAACAATTGAGAGCGAGACAAAAGTATAGTAAATCACGGGTAGGATGTGATGGGATGTAAGGTGTATCCTGTGGGGTGGGTACGTATTTTTGTGCAAAATTTTTGTTTACGCTGGGGATTTTACAATTTTTTTAGCTTCAAATGGATGCTTTACATTTTGACTTTGCTAGGCCCTAAGGGTAGTCTTTATTTTTTTTTTTTTTTGTTACTGTGTATGTGAGTGGTTGTGGGTAGAATTTGTGTACTATGGGTTGAAAGAGGCGCATGCACCGGGGCTTGATTACGACCGACGGTGGTATGAATCCCTATTGGCATTTGTCAATATTTGTGTGTATAGGGGTTGAGCATTTGATGTAGACTTGTGTATATATATATAGAAGTGTAGGGGCTTTTTTTTTGTTGTTGCGAATTGCAGTCTTTAGTTTTGTGAAAATCAGGGAGAAATGAACTCCTTTCTTTGGAATTTCAAATGACTTTGGTTGAAAGAGGATGTTGGCGTAAGAGATCTAAGAAGGAAAGTGTTGCCGTATGCTGTTTATGGAATGAAATCTGATTAAGGAGATTTACAATTCACAGAATGGGCAGATATTTATTAAATAACGTCACTAACTAGAAACAATTGCGGCACTTCTTCTTCTGACCTTTAGAAAGGCTTACAAACACTGGTTTCAAGATCCCTTGTCTTTCTAAATAAAACAAGAAAAGCTACCCCTCGAGGTGGAATGAAGATCTTTTCAGACTTAAAGAGATGACTAGGGCTATTTAGTCGTACAAAGACGACCTTCGTGTTTATTGAACCTGTTAAACAAATTTCTTACTGAGCTAAACATAGAGAAGCATCTTAATCGTTGGATTTTAACCAAAGTTAGCAATGGAAGAACGCCACAGAGTGGAGTGAACTTACCTCCTTTTGGTCACAAACAAGATTCGAAAGAGACAATAAAGGAAGTTGAAGGAAGTGGAATCGTGGAAGCAGCCTTAAGCTGCGGACTCGATGTCAACCTGGACAAGATTTAACTGATGCTTTTCACTATCAAAAACCAAAAGACAGGACCTCATTCTTCCTCAACCTCTTTCACTATCCTTCAATGTCTTGGTTTAGTTTTTGGTTCCAAACTTAGCTGAAAACCAAACATAGAACAGCTAATGCCTGCAGCAGAACCAAGTTTCTTAGCAAGCCACACTTGGATATCACTAGAATTGTAGCCATCAGGCCTATAAAAATCACAGATGATGTTGTCCTATCTTTTGCATCCCATAATTTCAAGGCGACGGCAACTCTTCTCGAAAGGGTATTAGAGAACACTGCTAAACACCCTACCCCAGCTAAGCATTCCCACTAGATGGTGTCCTCTCCTGTTTTCGCAGTAAATCCACTCGATTTTCTCTTTCCACCACTTTGGCATTCAGTTGCTCCACCTACTCCACTCCATGCCAAAACGGAATATCCTTGAAACCGTTCACTAGCTAACTAACTAAAGTGGTATGAGTAGCATTCACTCTAAGTACGGAACGAGTGAGAGGACTAGATGGCACAAGGCGCACACAGAATGGTTAGGGTTCTGTCTGCCTGCGCGTTGTGCAAGGATGCACAAAAGTGGTGACTCACCCTTGGGGTAAATCTGGAGTAGTCTACTCTCTACTTGCCGCCACAGTATAGGCATCTCTATACATACCTACATATATATATCTCTATATATGTATGGCGCATGGATAGAAAGAGAGAATGGTGCGTGGACAAGTTTTGGGGGCAATAGCAGGCACTAGCAAGAGTGGCAAGCAACCCTAGTCGTGTTGCTTTGTGATGTAAATCGCTGCTAGCTGTTTGGGTTTTCGAATTCAACGGTATAACGGTGTATACATATAGAAATATACACGGTGAAGCGTAAATCCTATTTTGAAGAGTGAAAAAGATAATATTTGCATTGCTTTGGTCTGACGTTGGGGATGCAAGGCTAAATTTTCACTTTTCTTTGATGTTCACTTGTTAAGTTGACTAAAGTTTCCCAGGTAGTTGCAAGGGATCCTAGGCCATTGTGAAGCCAAATTAACTATGAGAGAGAGGGTACTTATCCACTTAAAAGAGGATTTTATAGACTTCAAAATATCGATCGAAAGGGATTGCTGGAAACGACCTTATTGTTTGATGAGAGCAATTTGGCGTGTATTTCAAAGTTTGTCATTTTGACTTCACACAAAAGACTTGTGATTGCTCCTTCATAAATCTCGTCCAGCAAAGCGGACCGTGAAACCTTTTCAACTCGTGAACTTGATCCTACTTTTTCAACACACATCACATTGATTAGCTATCAAATCCAACGCCGATTGGAACTGAAAATGCATTTTAGAAATACCATCCATGTCCATTTCCAAAGTTCATCCAAAACTTAACTCTTCTCGAACTTTGAGCAAAACCCAAAATTTAATTCCCTCCATTCACGTTTGCCACGAAAATCCTACAACAGACCTGCACACGACAACACACAGAACCCACCGACAATTGCGAAACCCCTCCTTGCATCCGTATCCGTTTACCCAATTCAGGCCACCACCGCAGCACCATCGACAATCAGTGCTGTGTGGAGTATCTCTCTCGTCGTGTCGATGCATTTGTTCCAACGACATTCAGTATCTTCACCTGACCTCCCCCACCAGTACCGACACCGTGAAACATATGCCTACCTGTGTCTACCATTTCTAGGTTTCTGGAGCACAGCCGCTAAGTGACTTCACACTGCCTGTGGCATCATACAGGACGCACTTTATTTTGGGCAGAGAATACTGCATACACCCCCACATCCAGTTCACACACAACCCTCTTTCGCTCGCCAGGGATGAGATTTCTTTCCATGGAACTGTGGGATATACTCGGTTTTTTTTTTAATTTCCTCTGGTGGTTGCTGGCGTTTGGAGGAGGATAGGGGTGGTCCTCGCGTTGAGGAAAGGATAAAGGCAGACAGGCTGTGGAAATAAAAATCCATTTTATTTATTTTTATTTCTTCTTTTTTTATTTTGTTCGTCCTCATTCTTCCACTTATGTGCTCCCTGGTTGGGAACGGGCTATTATAGGAAGTCCTTAGCTGTGTATTGTGTGGGATTGTTGTGGTTTGGTATTGGTGGAGGGAAAAAAAAAAGACGACGACGACGATGACTACGACGACTTCGACGATGATGATGACGGCGGCGACGACGACGACGACGACGTCAATGACATTGACATTAAACTAGGTCGAGGACAAGGACACACACGGTGAATGCCACCGAATACCGGTTCTCTGGCAATCACACCCTCGAAAGGATGAACCACTCGAAAATGAGGCAGCCAGTGGGTGTCAGTGCGAGAGGGATTGGTGGTACTTCGTGGATTGGGTTTCACACAATTTCGGGAACGGGTCATACAATGGGGTAGTGCTAGGAGTGTTTTGGTATTCGCAGTTGAGTGGGGTTCGTGTTTTTTTTTTTCTCGGAAATTTTGGTGGTCGTTCTCCTCGTCGCCAGTCGTCGTCTGGTGCAAATGGAGTGTTGATGGTTGCATTTCTGCTCCTGTTTGTTGGCTTGATGATGGGATTGGGATTGGAAGTAAGCAAAGTGGGCAGAGAATTAAGTCCTTGAAATGGGAATGCGTGTATTTTGTAGCATTCGTGTTGGGTGGTTGAGAGGGATTCACCAACAGCTAATGCTAGTTGTCAATGAGAATGGTTCGTAGTTGTAATATAATGGAAGGAGAAGGGAAGACAGTCAAACTTGCAGATTTTCTTGGGGCAACAAGTGGTTTGCTGTTTACGAAATTGAATCTTTTCACAACTTACCCACTCTCTTCCAAGGGACTTATCTTAGGTATAATCCATGGGTTTCTAAATGACTATAAAGTTCTTGCAAATCAGCTCACTGCAAAGTGTGCTTATATCTATGAAGAAGTGTTATCCTAATGTTTTAAAGTTTAGGTGCTGGAGGTCTGAGCTATAACAGAGACGGTTGTTCTCGTACCCATCGCCAAAGCCTCTACATAGATCGTACTCCTCACACTTATTCATTTATTCACCTACAAGATCACCGTTCATATCCTATGTATGCATCTTCACCGAAGAAAATTTCGTTGCCTGACATTTACAAAGTCCAGCACAAGTCCAACACAGACGTTCGCATCTAAAAATATCTTAAATGCAAATCAACAACACATTAACAGCGCGTACCACACAACGCATACCTGTTCCATTACTCAGTGCAATATGCGAACTCACTTAACCCACCAACAATCCATTTATCCATCTAGGTAACCACCAGGTATGCCATTTGCCTACTCGACTTCTTAAGAGAGGCACCTGTCCCGAGACCGCTACCAGTCTCTTATTACACGTCTCACCTGTGTGTTGAAACGAAAGTAACACACAACATAACAGTTCTCCGTGGTTATACACTGTTCCTCGGTGCTTTGTTTACATTCTTTCACCTCCCATTCAACCGTCCACGAAGAAAACGAAATGAAACAACAAAGCAGAGAGACAGAGAGAGAGAGAGCACGCAAAAATTCCATCAAACAAAGATAGAAGCTACGATTAAGGTGAAAACCAGCTTATGGCCAAGAGATGTAGAACCCCATTCACGGATCGGACCTCTAACTGGACAGATACGATTGCTTCGAGAACATTTGGTTCATTCTGTTATTTCTATCTAGAACGCTCGAAGAGCACTTAAGAGAGTGCGCGCTTTGATTTCGTGTTTCTTGTTTCTGGTTACCTGTAACAACTTTTCGGTATCTTTGCAGGCTCTTAAGACTCTTTTTTAACTTCAGTCTGTGTCCGATGTTACGTGGCGGCGGTGCTGGTTTAACGGAGTGTGCCTAACAACAAACGTTCTACGGTCGACTTGATCGCGTTTAACTTTCATCAGTGAATCGAAACGGGAAAAACAAATAACGACCAGAAACCCGCGAGAGAAAGTGTCAAAACTCGAGTGTTAAATTGTATCTTCAAACAATGTACCACTGAATTGTATCTATCAATCGATCGTGCGTCTGTGTATGTGCGTGTGTCTATCGCATGTGAAAAATAACAAAACAATGGCCACTCTAACGAGCACTCTACTGAGACGTCGTGCAGCAACAACAACAGCAAATTCAGCGAAAAAATCAACAAAACTTCACAACGCAGAAAATTCCTCAGCACCAACAGCATTAGCAACGTCAGGCACCATGCCTCCAGCAAACGAAAGACTTCAACCGCGCCACAGCAGAGGTGGCAGTGCCAGTGAGAAACTTGAAAAACTTTCGTCGGACCGTTCACCGTCGTCGGCGTCGACGAATACCTCATTTCACGAATCGTGTTGCAATGGGATTTTGGCCAATTTACAAAACACCACCGACAATGAGAAGCTCTCGCGGAATAGCGTTGCACGAGCATTCACCAGCGACCGTGAGGACAGCTGTGCCTGCTGTTGCTGTTCCGAGGGTGCCACAGCAAAGACGTTGGGGTACTCCCTTGACGCACAGCGACAACATGAGGAGCGTGCGAACTTCATGATCAGTCTGAGCTTTGACTTGGTGGCGTTACTGCTGTTTGTGGTCGCATTTTGTACGCGTTTCTATAAGCTATCGACACCGAACAATGTTGTGTGAGTATAAAAAGTTTTAAGAGGCGATTATGCATCAATTGCCGTTAATTTATCAATCTTTTGGGTGATCCGGTGATGGGTGAGCCATCAAACTGGGTTGGGTCTCAGGGAATTCGGGTTGAATGTCTCCTTCAGAGATCTGACCTACTTAAGTCGGCGGCTATGGTGATGACTTGCTTGACACACAGCTGTGGGCCGCAAATGGATGGATTTAATTTAGAGATTAACGTTGGGCTGGTCGGTTTGGTTTTCCGTTCCCATTTTTGAAATAAATCACTTAGCTGAAGTCTGACGACGACAGTGGAGAGGTGTGTACCGAGTGTCATTTTCTAGTTTTGGTTTTATATTCACTTTTAATGACGATGACCACCACAACCGGTTGGGTTAGCCTAGAGAATAACACGGTAAGATATCCCGACAGTGGAAGCTAAAAGTGTCAAATTGACTTAATGATTCGAGCGGAAGTGTCAAAGTAGAAAGTTTGGCACGGAAGTGGAAGTTGTTGAAGTTATCATCTGATTTGTTTAATGTCAGCGAAAGTATGTGGTGTGACAGGATCATTTGCTGTTTTTTTTATTTAGAATTCTGCGTCATGGCGGTTTGAATGGCAAGACGTCAATGACAGTCGTTCGAATTTGATCGAAAATTTTTTTTAACAAACTTGTCATAATCTTTCGATTAGCATGACAGTAAACATTTATTTACCAAGTTGCCGAATTGTTTACTCGTTCCTTATTGAAATGCCATTTAAGACTGATGATACTTGTTCCATCGATTTGCACATACAAACAATTTTATGTGACAGTGACAAATTGATTACAGTTAGAGATGAGAAGATCTTCAGAAGCAAATTCCACTTGAGATTTGATTGAACACTTTTGCATACTTGGGCAATTGAATATCCTACACGGTAGTTATGATGCTGTTAACCTTGTCAAACTAACAAGGCGCTGGGTGGTGCATTACAAGTTGGGGTGGCAGTGGCATCAATCGAATTTCCAATGCACAGTTTTTGTGGTCAGCACGACGGAACCCGTTTGGTTTGAATAAATTTATGTCTATTACTGTCTATGATGGCGGTCTAGTCATAGTGTGTATGATACAAAGTCCATTTTGCAATTTATGCAAAAGTCTGCTAAACATCAAATCGTGATAAATGATGGCAAATGTGAACGGCTCATCTTTGAAGAAGATGGACATTTCACGTGCTTAGGCTAGATACGATTTCGCTGAGAAAGCAGAAAGATTACCGAGATCACATGCTCTGTAGTACATATAGTTCTGTAATTGTTTTCACCTTCCTCAGATTCCTTCCAAACGGATATAGGTACAAGTACCCTCAAGTCTCCCGACCCGCCGTCCAACCAGTCGTAGAAATTTAAAAAACATGCTAGGCGTTAGCCCTCTACGGACTGTCGGGATAGTTTTTATTTTATAGCAGGTAGTTTGCACAGAGGCTGTTATTCTTTGTCTGTTCTGGGTAGGCTTGCCAACTGTTCTCTTTTGAAGGACTTTTGGAGACGTCCAGGGATATTTTTTAAATGTTTCCAGGATCTTTAATCTCGGCGCGGAATGTTTAGATTGTGCGAGAGAGAGAGAGAGAGGAGTAAATGGCTCTGACTTGCATATTTTGCTCTTGAGGATAATGAACACCGAAAACACCCTCCTCCTATGCTCCTGGCGCTTTATTACAATATTTCTAGTGTGTCCGGTCTTATGGACGCAATTTTCGGGGTTTTCTGATGGCAACCTTAATTCCGGGAATTCAGAAGACTACCCCTACATCAAAATAATCAATTGATTGGAGTTTGCTTTTCTGTCGGTTCCTCAAATCGTTCGTCGTTGTCAATTCTATGCGTATGTCCTTTTCTTAGGGCGTGTACCTCGCTTTCTAAGGCGAATACTGTCCTTACATTCCAGAAAACAATCTTAGCCGGCGTAGAGTAGCAAAAATTCAATACTATCTCATCATTTCTTATCCAAGGCGTAGTGTCGTTCTCATTATGGTATGGTACGACATCTACAGTATTATATTCTAACAGTCCTAGACTGTTCGTCCTTTAATCTGCACGCGCAGGGTCTAGTAGTTGACTAAGTCCGGTGACCACTACAAAAAGGTAAAGCAAATTTGAAACTGGTTGCTCCCAAATTTTTAACAGTATCACAAGCAATCGTAGTCTATGTGACTCCTCAGTGTCTAGGGGCTATCAACAAACTTGTATCACCCGTTTTCTGCTACCAATCGATGACTTTCAATTCAAGGTGAAGGCACTACCAATCATTTTCAACTCCAGATTCCAGTTTTTATTCGCGATAGGTCTTTAATCCACGGTTAAGGACCGGTCTCCCGACAAAATATCACACCAAGCCACAGATGACATTCGTCAATGTCATTCGCATACAAATTTAACTTTCGTAGCAATATGTATTCTGAATTCTCTTCGATTGCTAGTAAATCACTTTCTACGACACGACATCGGTCGTCGGGTTCTTGCTTTGTTACTCCATTTATGTAACGCATACACAATGGAATACTTGTGGAAGTGATGCCGGGCCAAAGCTTACAAGTTGAGTCATCATAACTCAGTCCAATCGCAAGAGCAATGTTTACAGGTCTCAATTTATGGTAATTAACTCATTTAACTGCCGCATAACATTTGAAAAGAAATATGTAGGAGACACGTTTTATCGCCGTCAGAATTGTGATTGGCACCGAAATCAAGTTTTAATTGTTTAAGCATATACGAGTAGTTTCGCGAATTAAATTAAATTTACATTTAATGTTAATGGACCGTAAGATGAAAGAATTATAATCTGCGGGCGGTTAGATTTCGCGCTTGCGCAGGCAAAGTAGTTCTTTTCGATTTTTTGGGGACAACCAGTGGTTTTATGAATAAACTTTGAGAGCAAATTTATGGAAATGTTCACAGGCTCCACTTGACAATTGTGAGAGTGACAGTAACGGGAGAGTGTAGAAATTCCATATTTGAGGTCAAGAACCTACAATAATTAATTTGAGATTTTAAAGAAGGAGAACGATTTAACCACAAAAACTCATGTCGGACGCTTGGAGAAGGTAACTTCTTAGTCATCGTCTGTGGTTTACAGCAGTGCACAACTAAACGAGTGGAAGGGAATAAATGGCAAATGAATTTAGCCTTTTTTTTGTCTGTCTGCTAGACAAGCCAAAAAAACGTGGTCAAATTCTCGCCTTAATCTGATCATAACTAGAATTTTAAACGCCACATGCGTGACTAATTTTATAATCCGTTCATCTATCATTTGTGTTATGAGGCTTGTAATCTTACAGGGTGGTCTCAGTTAAAGCTATTCCAGCAAAAGGAGGGAGAAATGACCCGATTTAGTACATAAATTTGTAGGTCTATAATTCTCTGTGAAGGCAGGCAGATATGTTTGGCGTAGTCCAAGTATTTGAAATAAGATTTTATAGCTCATTCCATACTTAGCTTTTTTTCCGATAAAGTTGTGGGTAGCAACGGTAAATGTATGCATTTCGGCCGTACACACTTTTGAGCTTCAGAGTCCTCTGATTTCCTAGCCGTAGCTCTGTCGTACTTCGCTTTGGCCTTCAAATTCCTCTGAAATACTATCATTGTGTAGAACGCGACACTAAACACCTTCGTCGGCGATGAGAATGCCCCTCCCGACTCAAACTTGGAAAGCCCTTTTTAAGTCGACAAAAAAACAGATAAATCATCATCATCATTTTCCAGTGGCCCGCTTATCCACTATGAGGTTCGCGGGATAAGGGAGTTTAACTGGGCTCTGCACATTTCTCGATCTTCTGCCATCGACTCTAAATCATCAAGGGCTATGCCCATATGGGTAGAGGTGAGATTTCGGACTTGATCCAGCCATTTCATCCTAGGCCTAAATGGGGTACGTCTACCTGATGGCACGGATTCCATGGCACGTCTTGGAAACCGAGTTGGAGACATGCGTTTAACTTGTCCAAACCATCGAAGTATGGACCTCTCCGTACGTCACCACAACAATACAAGGAAGAAATCTCATTTCGGCAGCTTGTATCCGCGGTCTTATTCTGTCGGTCATTACCCAAACCTCATGACCATGGCTGATGGTCGGAACAAATACTGGATAAGGTTCGGCCCTCCTGATAACAAATTGGCCAAGCTATCGTAAACTTGCTCCAGCCTGAGCAATCCTACAAGATAACTCGGTATTGCTCCTTCGATGACTCTTGAATAAAACCCCGAGATACTTAAACTTCTCCACCTGTTTCAATGGGACTCCACTAAGATGAAGAGGGCATTTAACAGACGTTCGGGAAATTACCATAACCTCCGATTTGTCGACGTTTACCTTCATGCCAGCTTCAACACAGATTGCGACGAACCTATCTAGTGCGCGCTGAAGTTCGGTATGTGTGGACGTAAGGATGACCAAGTCATCAGCAAAAAGCAGATGACTTATCCTTAAGTCTCCCAATTCGAACCGTTCCTCACCACGGGTCCACTGTAACATCCAATCCATATACACTATGAAAAGGAGAGGTGACAGAACGCACCCCTGGCGAAGTCCAACGCCCACAGTGAAAGGTGTGGTCTTAACGGCGTTCACCCGAACACAGCTCTTGCAATTAGTCTATAGGGATTTAATGATATCAGAAGAGCGCCGTCAATCCCATACTCCTGCAGAGTTTACCTCGAGGGACCTAATCATATGCTTTCTCCAAACAACTGTAGATAGGTTTGGCATACTCCTAGGCCTGTAATGCTGTCTTCTAGAGCTGGCTTGACCCAATGACCTGAATGCAGCCATCTTGCACTCTTTCTAACCACATTCTCTAATCTTTTCCAGCTTCGACGAGCTTCACTATGGAAAATACATATCCCTATACATAAGGAATATATTCTTTTTCGATCAACATCCGCCGCTGGGGAAGCAACTGATCGCGGCAGTGTCCAATTTTGCTGGCTACGATGGGAATTATACATTTCCCCGAATTGGCTCGTCATACACACCAAATGTGCCGGTCTTCTGGTTGAGGTTTCTGCCAGCACTCTGCGGGAGTCTTCTATCACCCGTGGCATACAAACTCTTGCTGGAAGTCCCTGTCAACCGATGGACCGCTCTGCTAGGAGGGATACTGATTATCTTCGGTAAGACGATGCCAGTATTCTTCTGTTTCAAGTTCTAAAGATTCTTGCCTTTAGATAACTCGCTCCTGACCCAATCTCGATTTGTTCTCATGGAATCGATGCTACTTCTCTTCTGCACTCTGGGCCTTTTGTACCTCTTGCGCTTTCAAAAGAGTAACTTTGCAAGCCTGCGATGGATCATCTCTGGCCTGGCTTCGGCGTCATTTTTTGCCTTCGCGTTGAGTGTGAAGTATGTTGGATTCTATTCAGGGTGCCTGGCATTCTATTTGATGTGTCGGTACCTTTGGAATATGCTCTATGACTCTTCTGTGACAGGTGAGTACCAAGAATCTTTTTGCAATCTGGTGTGATTTCATTGGTTTCTCTTAGATTTTCAGATAATCCTCCAAGCGCTCAGTCGGGCGTTGATATTCAGCGTGATTCCCATTGGAATCTACATCGGTGTATTTTATCTTCATCTCAACATCCTTACCAAAGCAGGACCACATGACAATGTGATGACCAGTGCCTTTCAAGCATCACTCGAGGGTGGCTTAGCATCGATTACAAAGGGACAACCCCTCAAGATTGTTCATGGTTCACAGATAACTCTGAGGCACACTCATGGACGTGCTTGTTGGTTGCATTCGCATGCCCATGTCTATCCGGTGCGGTATCCCGATAAACGGGGCTCGTCACATCAACAGCAGGTCACGTGTTATAGCTTCAAGGATGTCAACAACTGGTGGATTGTTAAACGGCCTACAAAGGAGGAACTGGTTGTCGGAGATGAGTTGGATCCTATTCGGGATGGAGATATAATTCAGTTGGTTCACGGGATAACAAGTCGGGCGCTAAATAGTCACGATGTAGCAGCGCCAATGACACCGGCTTGTCAGGAGGTGACTTGTTACATCGACTATGAAATCAAAATGGAAGGACAGCTGCTGTGGAAGGTGGAAATTTTGAACAAGGAAACGGTGAGTTACAGGAAACTTATTTACAAGGTCAACCAGTTTGGTTTTGTTTCAGGAAGGACCCATTTGGCACGCAATCAAATCTCAAATCCGACTTATTCACGTGACCACCGAGGTGGCCCTGCGCTACAGTGGTAAACAGCTTTCTGATTGGGGCTTCAATCAGCATGAAGTAGTCGGCGATAGGAATACAAACAACAAGGACGCCATTTGGAATGTCGAGGAACATCGGTACACAAAAAGTAAGCTTAAGATCCTTCTCAGAGTCTTGTTCCCTACTAAAATGCTTCCATTCCAGCTCAAGATCAACGTGAACGTGAACGACAACTTCTCAACGCAGAAATGATCCCGACACGCAAGACCAAACTCTCGTTTTGGGACAAATTCTTTGAGCTTCAGTCGAAAATGATTTGGAGCACGAAGAACGAAATATCGTCTCACATGTATAGCTCAGAACCGCTGGAATGGCCTCTTTTAGACAAAGGAATTGCCTATTGGGTTGATAAGAAATCCAATGGACAGATTCATCTCCTAGGAAACATTGCCATTTGGTATACTGGAACTCTTGCCATTTTCTCCTATGTCGCTTTGTTCATCTTCTACTTAATACGACGACGACGACTGGCCTATGATCTACCACCACGGGAGTGGCAACGCTTTCTCGAAGCCGGCGACATCTTTGTCGGAGGATACTTATTCCACTATCTGCCTTATTTTTTTGTAGAACGTACTTTATTTTTACACAATTACTTGCCATCGTTGTTGTTCAAGATGTTGCTCCTTTGCTTTATGCTGGAGCATATAGACTACTTGCTGAGAAGATTTACAACAAATCCCTGGTACGTTCGTGCTTATCGCCTAGGTGTGATCGCATGGGTTTTTGGTGTTTTCTATGTGTACAGAAGACTGCTACCGATAACCTATGGAATTGAGAAACTTACAGGAAGTCAAGTGACGGAACTAAGATGGAAGGACACATGGGATTTGATTGTTCACAAGGAGTTGGTGTTGAATTAGTGCTGAATAGGGAAATTTGTCGAGTATTATCTGTACATGACCTCGGTTTCTATGTTTTTTTAATGTGTCGTGTGGTTTTTGTCATGTTCATGAGATTACCGAGTGAGGTTGTTTTTTATAGAATAAATTATGTGACTAGAGAAGTTGACACGAATTTCGTTTGCTGTACCAATGAGTTTGCAAATACCTACTTCTGTGAACAAACGGCAAAAACAGGAGTGAAAATGATAAAAGCAAAAACGAAGATGCTGAGACACAAGTAAAAACTGAGCTGCGAAACTGATTAAGATTAGGGGTTCCTCGATAAGAAAAGGATCCGACGATCTCTAGCAACTGGAGCCTTTCGACATCAAAGTACTTTCTTGCTTTTGAAGTGTTTAAAATATCCCGCAGGTTAATTCAAAGACGTACACGATCTGTCTCTACCGTCTTCACGGTATGCCTGATAAATTGCAGAGCTTGTGTTGCACGTACGTACAGAATCTCCACAAAGATGGTTTTACACTTAGAAGCGCCCCAGCATCATTAACCAGATGATATATTTGAAGCACTAGCAAACGCTAAAGGAATAATAAAAAGTTATGGCTTTGAGATCAGTCTCAATGCTTTCCAGTTCGCAGAGCCTCAACCACGTCCAACGGAAATAATCATTTAAGTTTTTTTCAGAAAAATAGGAACCTCTCCACATAGGAAGTACTCGATACACAACCAAGTTTGATTTAAAAAAAGGCCAATACCGCTTTACTACCAGTGAATTACAATTTATAAATCAGTTTACAATATAAATGTATTAATGGACTTGAAATCTCTTAGCCGCGTCCTTATTCTTCCATGGGAACAGGCAAAACTTCCTCCGTGACCTCAAATTTGAAAACTTTTGTGTCCAAAACCGCTGTGGTTCCTAATTTGAAATCGTAGTTCAACTGAAAATACCCACAATCAGTATTTTTCCTTCATAATTCATCAGTGGTACTTACCTTCCTCTGGCCCTTTTGATTCGACAGCTCATAGTTCCTCAAGTAATCACAAGAATCCTTTCGAATCACACACAAATCCACATTCGATCCAGAGCCCAAATCATTGAAAATACCCGCACGGATAGCATCCCGTACAAGCAATTTTCCCTCCTCCTCTTCCATGTCGGGCTTCCAACGTGATTCAAACACAGACATAGCTGCTAAACTTCCCGATCCCATTGTGGCATATGGTAGCTTGTCTGTCGAACCATGTGGATGAATGCAATAGATGTACGCGCCGGTCTTATCGACACCACCCAAGACTAAGGCAGCACTAATGTGACCTTGATAGCGGAACAACATTTGCTTCAACAATGTGTTGGCCGCAACAACTGGAACCTGTCGACCAGTGTTCAAACGATGTAACTCCAACTGAGATGCGATTGTGTCAGTGGTCATTTCAGTATCGGCAGCTGTACCAGCTCCACAGCAGCTAAAGAGGGTTTGTTTTATGAGAATTCGATGTGGAAACAATGTTCCTCGGATACTTACTACATATTCTTTGCCAAATAGTGAATCTTGGAGCAATTTTTGTCGGAAACAATTGGCCCTTCTGTGGCACGGGTATCGGCGCCTAGAATAACCCCATCCTTGTAGATTATTCCAACGATGGTTGTACCGGTTTTGACTACCTTCGGAGGGACAAATCCCTTCTGCATGAGTAATTCATTCCTGAGGATGGATGGAAAACAAAGAAATTTGAGAAATAATTATAAATTCACAGAGGTTATGTGGCCGGAGAATGACCGAGCAAGATGCGTCTGTATCTTACCTCTTGCAATTGTCGAAGTTAAATCCGGCTTTTGGAATATCTCTAGCAATATCTACAGACATGGTTTGTGGTAAATAATATTATTTTCGAACGAAAAACTGAGATAAATTCAGAAAAATTTGTTTTAAGACACAAGATTCCAAATTGCCGCAATGACAAAACACAAAATTTGTGAAATGTCAAAAACGATACAAAAGAAAAGATGATGGAGTTGGTTTTGGTTGGTTGTTTTCCACCACAGAGGTGTTTAAGCTGTGGCAATGCATAGTTGGAGATGCTGTGTAAAAAAGTGTTGACTTGGGAAATTATTGAATTTTGGAGAAAATATTGCGATTTTAAGCGTTATTGGTGCGTAAAAATTACGAAAGTAAACTCCTAGAATGTATATAAGAACTCCCACAGTCTCAATTCATGCCCGAACTGGACACATGGTTAGTCTTAAGGATTTGAAAAACGCAGTCGGAACATGACTCCAATTGGCTTTGAACATAATTGATGGTTTTATGGCTTTGATTGGTGTCTTTCACTAGAGTAAGATATCTCGGACAGGCATTTTCAAGTCTTGAATTGAAAAGAAATCGTAGAAATGGGACGAACAATAAAATTATGACGAGTGATGGGTGGCTTTATAAGAAAAAAAAACTCCCCACAGAATTCCATGTTATTGGCATCACCCTTGCACCATCTGCATGCCATGAACTGTCAAATTCGCCGTCTGCCGCTGAGGAAAAATATCAATCCTTTGGATTCCTCATCGAAAATATCGAAAATCTCCCAAGAAAACACATTAATTAAACGAAAGTCCAATTTAAAATGACTCTGGTCACAAAACTCTTCCACCAGCAATGGAAATCGCTGCAAGTTCTTTCAAGATTCACTCCACCTAGTAAGTTTCCTGTGACCAAACCACCCGCTCACTGTGTCATAACCTGCCTTTACAACATCTTTCTCAGGATCCATGTCCACAAAAGAATCCATAGCTAAACGAAATCAACTTTTCGAAGAGGAAGCAAGCCGCCAACAGGAGAGTGTAGGTCGTATTGAGAAAATTGAAGTACGTTACCTTGGTTTACCAGAGGACGTGACTCTTATGATGAATCGTGGTATCTCCACGCCCTACAATTGCGCTCAACATTTGTCCGAAGGACATTGCAAACGCTCCGCATTGGCATTAATCGATGGAAACATTCCCTGGGATATGTACAGACCGCTAAAGGAATCCTGCACGCTACAATTGCTGAATTTCACAGTCACTGATCCGCATTTGATTAATAAGTGAGTTAACTTGTCGCCATACCGATCAGAGACTGGGTGTCAATGGAATTGTTTGGTTTTTTAGGGCATTTTGGCGGAGTTGTTCATTCATACTGGGTGCAGCACTACAGGAGTCATTCAGAGAATCTGCCGGCCTTCAACTACACAGTTTTCCTGGTCCAAATAGTAAGATCTTCTATCGCCATGTGTTCCCGTCACTGATTTTGTCTTTGTAGTCAAATCTGGAAGCTTTGTGCATGATATTTATCTCTCCAGCCGAGGATGGTCACCTGCCAATCATGAACTCCGTGCAATATCCGCCGAAATGGTAAAACTATCCGCGAAAGACCTAAAAATCGAACGTCTCGACGTTAACAGTGAGTTGGCAATCAAAATGTTCGACGACAATCGTTACAAAAAGGAACAGTTGCCCAGTATTCTGTCTCAGAATCAAGGACGGGTCACACTGTATCGTGTGGGTACACATATTGACATCTCTCGTGGACCAATGATTTCGTCGACGCGATTCCTGGGCAAATGTACCATCGCTGCAGTGCATGAGGTGGCCAAAGAGGGTGACAAGGGAAGCATATATCGTATTCAAGGAGTGGCGCTACCGACAGGGATTATCATCAATCACTTTGCCTATGGAATCCTTGAGAAACGAGCGAAGAAAATTGTAAGTAGCGATGGAGATTGCAACATAATGGGGTTTGATCTGGAATTTCTTTCTAGAATCCCGCACGATTGCCAACGGAGCCGTTTGAGGAGCATGCGGCTGAACAATTGATTGCTTAGTTTGTAGTTAATATTGAGATGAGATATGTTGTTTTAATTGAGAAATAAATTCATACAAATCGATTTGTATTGGTGTCAAGTTGTTTCGAAGGGAGAATCTAATAAGATTCACCAATTAGAAAAATGATTTAAAAAAAATCGAGACTTGGCAGCACTGTTTTGTAACCTACCACTCAGTAAAATGTTGCTCACCAAGTTCAACAGTTCCGTTATTCTTTCCTTCTTTGACAATTTAAATTGAATAAAGTTCAAGTGGAGAATTCTCTCCAAAGAAAATTCGAATTTCATAGAAAATAGTGAGTCTTTTGCAACAAAAATACTTTTAAATTATTTATAAGATATTTTCACATAAATTTCCGATAAAATATCAATCCGGGCCAATGAATTTCATCCGAAATTCATAATCCAAATTCCGGCGTTGTAAACCACTTGTGAGATTTCTTGTCAAAGTGGGGAAGTAGCTGCCCCACCATCTTTAAATTTTTTTGAGAGAGCATTTCATTTGTAAAATCGGAAATTTGTGGGAAAATAATTCGTTTTTCATTCAATAAATTCGGGAAAATCGTTTATTAAGTAATTTTGCACAAAATTTCGATAGAATTCGATCATAGCGCCGTGTATTATGAGGTTAAATCTTAGATTGATTTGGGCACTGTGAAGGTCTGATTGAGTTTCGTGTGTAGTGGAAAGCCGGCATTCTACCATATTGCGAATGTTGCAATGGGTAAAGTTAGGTTTGTGGAGAAATTAAAAATTTAGCGATTTGCATTCGGTTGTCGGGTAAATTCTTCGCGGAAATACATTTGTATGCGTTCGCCTTGAAATTTAATTTTTTTAATCGGAATTGAGAATGTAAATTGGTTGTGCAAATTCGCCATTTTGGTGTCTCCTCTTGAAGTTAGAATATAGTGCACCAGAATATTTGAAAAGCTTAGTTGTGTTATCCACCATTGCAGGAGAGCGTTTTTCCCCATTGCCCGTTAGACTTCTATTCTGCCGCAGTAAATTTTGTAAGGAAAATTCTCTCCAAGGAAAATCCAAGTTTTATAGAAAATAGTGAGTCTTTCGCCCCAAAAATACATTTAAATTGTTTATTAAAGATTTTAACATAAATTTCCGGTAAAATATCAATCCGGGCCAATGAATTTCAACGGAAATTCATAATCCAAATTCCGGCGTTGTAGATCACTTGTGAGATTTCCTGTCAAAGTGAGGAAATAGCTGCCCCCACCATCTTTAATTATTTTTTTGGGGAGCATTTCATTTGCAAAATCGGAAATTTGTGGGTGAATATTTCGTTTTTCATTTAATAAATTCGGGAAAATCGTTTGTCAAGTAATTTTGCACAAAATTTCGATAGAATTCGATCATCGCGCCGTGTATTATGAGGTTAAATCTTAGATTGATTTGCGCATTGTTAAGATCTGATTTGAGTTTCGTGTTTGGTAGAAAGCCGGTGTTAGCCATTTTACGAATGTTGCAATGGGCGAAGTTGTTCGAGGAAAAATTAAAATTTAGTCGATCTGAATTCGTTTTTCGTGTGGAAAAATCGAGGTAAATTCTTCGCGGAAATACATTTGTATGCGTTTGCCTTGAAATGCGATTTTTTTAATCGGAATTGAGGGTGTGAATTGGTTTGCGGATTCGCCATTTTGGCGTCTCTTCGTGAAGTTAGGAAATAGTGCACCAGAATATTTGAAAAGCGTAGTTGTGTTATGCACGACTGTAGGAATGCGATTTTTCCCACTATCCGTTAGACTTCTATTCTGCCGCAGTAAATTTTGTAAGGAAAATTCTCTCCAAGGAAAATCCAAGTTTTATAGAAAATAGTGAGTCTTTCGCCCCAAAAATACATTTAAATTGTTCAATAAGTATTTTAACATAAATTTCCGGTAAAATATCAATCCGGGCCAATGAATTTCAACGGAAATTCATAATCCAAATTCCAGCGTTGTAGATCACTTGTGAGATTTCCTGTCAAAGTGAGGAAATAGCTGCCCACCATCTTTAAATTTTTTTGGGGAAATAATTTCACTTGTAAAATCGGAAGTTTGTGTGAAAATTCTTCGTTTTCCATCCATTAAATTCGAATAAATCGTTTGTCAAATATTTTTGCACAAAACTTCTATAGGATTTGATAGAACCAATTTGCGTTTCACGTTCAATGGGGGAAACCGGCGATTCATCATTTTGCAAATTATTTGCTTCAAGAAGATATAAAAATTTATTTGATTTGCCGGCGGTTTTCGGCAGGAAAACTGTAGGTAAATCCGTAGCGACAATACTTTCGTATGCAAGTGGGGTGAAATGTATGTTTTTTCATTGAAATTTAGGAAAAGATTGCTTGTACGAGTCCGGCATTTTGGTGGCTCGTCGTGAAATTAGAACATTTTTCCCGCAGATCATTGCAACGGCGCGGTTGTTCTATTCTCCACTTCACAAAGTAGTTTTTCCTCAATATTGATGTTAACTAATGGAGAAAATGGACATAGGCAATATTTCCTCAAGCAACCCAGTATAGACGCGTACGGTTTTTGCTTTGCCTCCTCCTTCTTCCAGTGCTAAGCATTTTGTTAAAGGTTTTCGTCCAGTTCCGTTTTCAGAAATCCGATTTTTTTAAGGTGTGTTGCTAGGCAGCTGTATCCGGTTTCAAGTCTTGTCAATGCTACTGCTTCTTTTATTGGTGCTTGGGCTGCGGTATGGCAAATGTTTATTCTCTCGTAGCTCTTTCGTTTTATTGGTATTTATGCATTTTTGGTCTTTTTCGGTGAGAAATGTTTTGATCCTTTCCCAGTCTACTTATGGTGTACTTTTTGGGTTTCTATCTTTGGCTCCTTTTTTGGCCTGGCTGTATGCTATTTTATTTCCCTGTATGTATATCCGTCGGTTTTTGTCGGTAAATTCTGCGTGCGGTTGGCTTTTGACCTCGACGGTAATAATCGGTGGTTAGCTTGCGAAAATTCGTTCGTCGTGCGCGTCTACCACCTTAGTAACTCGGTTTAAAGTCACTGGTTTGCCACCAATGTGATAAGATACGAACTTCTGTCTGCGTGCGGTTGGCTTTTCACGTCGACGGTGAAATTTGGTGGTTCACTTCCGAAATTTCGTTCGAAACTACTATGTACATTATGTCGTTGAACATTTGAAAAACTATTTGTGTCCAACAATTTCCTCCCAATGTCTGTCGTTTGTGGTTCAAAAGTGTAAATCTATTTCCTTTGTCGTCAAACGATCAAAATGTTCAAAGTGTTTTCCTTGTTTTCCCCTTGTGGTTTCAAATGTGTCGTTCGGTTTTATTTGCTAATCTGTTCAATGCGTTCCGGGAACGTTTGTTATATAAAAAAAGGCCTTGTCCCCTCATTTTTGACTTCTTTCGCGACCTAAATCTTCCTCCAGTGCGTGGTTTTTCCTGAAAAAGTGTAAATTTTCATCACCATTAATGAAAGCCCCTGAATTAAGCGTCTAATTTTTCCCTTCCTTAGAGTGTCTCATGCGTTTTCCATCAAAAAAGTTTAATGTCCACTGATCTTATCACCTTCTGTGAAACGCCCCTGAGTTTTTTTTACTGAGTTTCTCACCTTTTTTAATGTTTTAAGCCGGTTTTGCCCATGTTTGCGCTTAAAGATCCCCAATTTCTCTCCAAAATTAACGTCTTTTTATCGCGATGCATTTTAGATTTCTCTTTTAGTGCGTGGTATCTGCAGTGATTATGACTTTTCCCCCGAAATGTGACAATTTCATCCTAAAATTACCTCGGTTTTCATTAAGTAAATGTTTCCAATCGAACTGTCATTTGTTTCGTGCTTCCGTATCTTCCGTATACGTATCTGAAATATTAATTTTGTCTGCTTTTCTCTGTCGGTGCATCCTAAATTTAGAGTGTAGTCCTTCGCGGTCTTTTCAAAAATTTAATTTTGTTCGTTTGGTAGAAACTGTCTCGTGGTCTTTCCCAGCTTTTCTCGAGTTCGAAGCAGTTTCAAGCGGTTTCCACGTTTATAACCTGGAAACCTGTCTTTTCTCGCGTTTGAAGTGATCTAAAAAGCGTGTTTCTGATCTTTTTTGCGTTTAAAGTGATCTCACGACTGTTTTCCCTTGCCCTGTGTTCATAGTGTTCTCTATCAGCCTTTCTCGTGTTTAAAGTGTTCATTCAGGTGTTTCATAGTGCAAGTGCAAAGCCCTTTTCATTTTGTGTTCATAGTGCGGTCTTTCCCTACCCTTGTCTGAAACATTTAAATCTATTCAGTGTTTTGATCAACCAAAAGCATCTCAAGATATACAAGGTAAGTGACCAATTTTTTTTTTAAATTTTATACAATTTTCTGTTTCTATGTTTTATATTTCTATGTTCTAAATAATTTCCCGTTGAATGTCACGGGTGGTACAGCATTGTAAACTTTGTGGTACTCAATAGATGGCATCACAGTCTAGGGTGCCAATAAGTCTAGACGCACACGAAGTTGTTTGATGTCCTTTTTCACTTGTTGGTCATATTTGTGGGTTGAATCCTCTAGACCTAGAGGGTGGGGAAAGAATCAATATCGCCTGCCACAGAACTTATCTTCACAGCTCTGAGTGGAGTGTAGATTCTCTCCACAATAGAGCTGTCAAGTAGTGATTTTCGCCTGGCTTCTTTCGCTTGTCGGCTTCCTACTTCATATGGCAGCTACCCAGATGTTCTGAGTCTAGGTCTCAGGCTCATTAATCATTCTTCTTCAATTAGTAGTTGTTTCTCTGAAGGCTGTCCATTTACTCACGCCGACCGCTGGATTGTGTAATTTCTATACACTTAGATTCTAAGGCCCCTGCCACGTAATGGGCGGCAAAGCGGTAGAACGACAGAAAATATGCTCACAAATGACGCTTGCCGCTCAAAGACTGTGTGGCCACAATAATACGATTTTACACGGTTTAATTTTGCCGCTTGCTGCTCATTGCGTAGGACGGGCCTTAGGGGATTCACTCTGGCTTTCTTGACGCTGTTCGTCACATCATCTCGAACTCAAAGAAGTTTTCTTTCGAAGCAACCAAGGGTAGGATAGGGCAGGACTATGATGGCACCAGACCAAAACAGACAGTTGAAGTTTGGCTTCGGTAGCATAAACGGGGTCATTTTCGCCTGCCTGCGTGTCTGTATTTCAACTTGGCAACGAACATCAAGCCATCATCGTCATTTGGAGTTCGATTTACTATCTTTGAGTGAGTTCTCAGCTGGGCTGAAGTGTTTCTTAAGCGACGCAGGCATTAAGCTGCGTAAGCTGAGTTTAAGTTGGTGCTAAGCTAGTTAAGTGGTTGGTCAGCGCGCCTATAACTGAGTTCAAACTACCCTCGTGGTTTCCTTTCGAAAGAACTTATTCTTGGAAGTTTATTCTATGCTTTCATTGCATTGAAGGCCATTTTCAGGAGCCATCACTCCTTTGATAAAAAAAAGACCCGAGACAACTTTGATAAAACCCTTTTTTTATTGAGAAATTTCACTCCCCTTGGAAACGTGAAACCCAGAAAGCTGCACACAGCACAGCTCTAGGCCATTGTTACATAAGTAGGCGTGGTCATAACTCCGCAGTTATTCTTCTTCGCGGCCATCAGTACATAGCCATCGTTTCCCCAGTAAGTGGACCATGAATTCTTGATCAGCCAATAGTCTTCACCCTTCAACTTGCCATAGCCGACAGCCAACACAGCATGATCCAACTGATCCACACGATTGTGGCAATCGGGCTCGTAGTACAGACCATGTGAGTAGAAACTGAAACTCTTGTGGGATGCATCAATGGCCACTGACAATGGTCCGTTGTTAATAAGAGCAATCTTGAAAGCATTCAGATCGTTGGATGTTACATTGACAAATCCAGAGATTTTGGCGACAAGTGGAACACTGTCGACATGACACAAACCATCCTGACCGAGATATGGTCCATAGTCTTCCTCGGTTGGGATTCCTCCGACTTTCATCATCCACTGGTAGGCACGGAAGTCTTCACCACCATCACAGCCATTGTTGCCAAATTCCCAGGAGCAATCGATGAGAGCCTGTTGCGATAGACGCACCAAGTTTCCGCCGTTGTGAAGGAAATATGCACCCTCGACAGTACCAACAGTCGCGAAAGACCAACATGATCCGCAAACAGATTGATCTGAGGAAAAAGAAAAAAACTTGAGAAGATGGATGGGAGTCTGGAACAGTGCTTGCTTACCTTTGACTGGCGTAACAGCCCCAAGTAGTCTCCAATCGTATTGTTCTGGAAGGTTGTCCTTCAGTTTCTCGGTTTTGTAGGGGAATGGCTTGCCGGTGTTGTAAATTCCAGACGATTTGAATCCACGCAATGCCTTCAATTCATCGTCCGTCTTGTCAGCCAAATGGTTGATTGCAAGGGAATAGCCCAACTTCTCGCGGTTCTTTGAGTGAATATAACGCAGATTCTGGCGGAAAATGTTCTTGCGCATCTCGTGTTCAGTTTCGTTCATGTAACGCACATCATGTTTGCCCTTGAATCTGGTAAACTCCGCTTCCACATGATGATCACTGGTTGGGTGTACGAACTCCTTCATCGGGTTGAAGGTGGCATAGTGACCCTCGCCAGGACCGGGGAAACTAACACAAACCATATCAGGATCGAGTTCGAAAACCTCATTTGGAACTTCCTCATGAGAGTAGCTTTCATAGTCCAGATAGTAGTGATCGTAATGCGAACCCAACAAGGTGTTGTAACCTCTCATCTCATAGCGAACTGGGATTGGCATGCGAGTGCCGGGATACTTTGGTGACTTCTTGTATCGCACCCATAGAGTGTAGACGTTCTTTTTGTAACCAACGACTTCCTCCAAACGGAATTTATCACAGACGATTCCGAGAATTGTTTCCGTTCCGATCAGATTGAAACCCTTCACATCGGGTAGGATTGATTGGATTTCGACGACATTGTCCGACGTGCCATTGACTTGCAAACAAGTGTTCTTATTCAATTGTGTCGATGTGGTTACCGGAGCCAATTTCAGCGATGTACCATAGCGTGCTTCGTTTGCTAGTTGATAGGTTTTCACTATGCCGCCGTAGTAATCGATACGGGAACGACTGGTTTGCTTGTCATACCACGCGTAGAAAGGTTCTGCAATTTCCGCATAGGGAATGTTGATGGTACCACGGACGGTGTAAGTAGGATCCCAAATCGGGGGTTTCGTGGCGACAGCTGAAAGGAAGATGAACGAGGGTTAGTTGAGTGTGCTGCGGGTATGTAGGTGGGATCTCTTAGAATTTTTATTGAAAAAAGGTTCAAAGGAGGGAGTAGAGGCGGAGTGAGTCTTAGGTTCAACTCTGGTTCAACTCGGTTCTTGCAATGAGGTACCTGAAGCTGTGACTTTAAAAAGCCAATTTTAGATCATTTCACAAACGATCTACTGTGACCTTCAGTCACCTTCAATGGTGACTGATGGCGGAATTTCAAACATGAAGCTTAGCATCTGAAGAAGCTTGAAAATTATCCTGAGAATCAGTGACAATTACTTAGGAAAATGTGAATTCTATTAAATTTTTGAGAGCGGGACTCCTTCCACAAAATCCAAATTAGTTTCTACCAAGTGATGTTCCAACCGTTACCCCTTACAATGATCATGCAACAGTAGAAATTTACTGTACTAACTGTCACTATCTACCGGAACGTCACTTCTCCGTTCGTCACTGACCCTTTAATCTGTCTCCCGTTCCTGAATCACTATCAAAATGATAATTTGCGTAGAAAATAAAACCGGACCACGACGGAGAAGTGAAAATCAATTTAAACAAAAGCAGAAGAATGTTCCCGTAATCAGTATCTGCACTTTACACACTCACATCTGTGGTTATTAAATTGAGCGCAAAATTGACCTTTTTCTTAAAACAACTCAACTCAACACAGCTCAGGCTGAACAATAGAATTAATTTGACAAATGAACATTCGTACTGTAATTAATATTTACCTGTAGCTGCCAAGGCACAAAAAACAACCAAAGATACACAAAAAGACCTCATGGTGGGTGAGGTGGTTGGATAAAGTAAAAGGAAAGCACTAACTTGCTTAAAACTATTCACAAAAAAAAAAAAAATAAAATGTTAAAAAATTCTCAGAGTACGATCGAACAACAAATCCAAACCAAGCGAGAGCTCTAGAGCAACTGAAATCTAGACAATAGAGTCTGGTGTATATAAGTTGAGTTTGATGGACGGAACAGACAATCAAGTCCCGGTTGGAGATGTGTTTGTAATTGAGTCAAGTTGCTACTGCTCTTGAGTGGAAATTTTAGATGAAGCCACTTGGACAATTTAAGCGCTAAATTTGCTTATACTGTTTGTAGCATGTGTCTGTATCGCTAGTTCCTGAGTTTATTATCATCTCTTTTGGAACAAAAAATGACACGGACAACACTTCAGTTTTCAATCGTAGCGTAGTTTCATGAAAAACAGTGCATACTCTCAGCCAAAAGACGATCTGCATTGTGTTGTTTGAGTCCCATTAGACATACTTACAGTCGGGGTCCGTAAAAATGTATTTCAGCTAGCTTCCAATCGAAATTAAGTTTTTATCAATGTGCTCTTTGGATGAATCTTTGAATTTGGCTTAAAATAGGCCCTTTTGCACAGGACTATTACTTACTTACTTAAGATGGAGTTACAGTCAAGGTTGGACCTGGCCCTTAACCAACAAACGTCTTCAGCCAGCTCGATGCCTTCAGTTTCGCACGCCAAGTTGGTTGAGGTCCCCTTCCACTTGCGTGCGCCACTCATGTGGTCTTCCTCTACTGCGCCGTCGCAGTAGATAGATTCGAAGATTTTCCGGGCCGGAGCATTGGTGTCAATCCGCTCTACATGACCCAGCCATCTCAGTCGTTGGAGCTTTACTCTTCTAGCTAGGTCGATGCCGCCGTACAGCCCATACAATTCGACGTTGTATCTCCTCCTCCACTCACGGTCTATGCAGACGGGACCCAAAATCACCCGAAGAATTTTCCTCTCGAAACAGCCAAGATCGACCTCATCCACTTCTGACAAAGTGCATGCCTTTGCGCCATTGAGCAGGACTGCGGTCGATAAAGGGCTTATACAGGGTCACCTTAGTCGTTCGAGAGAGGGCTTTGCTACTTAATTGTCTTCTTAGCCCAAAGAAACAGAGATTGGCAAGAGTTATTCTTCGTTTGATCTCAGTGCTGGTGTCGTTGTCTGAGTTGATAGCGTAGACAGTCCTTAACTACCTCAAAGTTATAACCGTCTATTGTGACGTGCTGTCAGAGACGTTGGTGTATGGTGTTCTTTCTTGTTGACAGCATATACTTGGTCTTGCCCTCATTGACCGCTAAACCCATCTTCGCCATCTTCGTATCAATACTCACGAACGCGCCAGTGACATCACGCTACGTTCTTCCGATTGTAAATATCGTCGGCGTACCCTAGTAATTGAACGGCGCGTGAGTTTCTTTCAAGAATGATATTGAAGAAGTCGCATGCTAGCGCGTCGCCTTTATCATCAAAGGTCTCGGTCTTGACCGACCTTGATGGAGTAGCGTGCATTCTTGACATTGATGCCAAGACTAGACATGGCTCTGTATAGCCCATCTCTATAGATGCTGTCATACGCGGCCTTAAAATCGATGAAAAGGTGGTAGCTATCGATTTGAAGTTCCTGGGTTTTTTCCAAGATCTGCCGCAGTGTGAATATTTGATCGATGGTGGACTTTCCTGGCCTGAAACCACACTGATATGGACCGATCAGGTTGTTGACGAAGGGCTTCAGACGTTCACACAACACGGCAGATCAGATCTTGTAGGCGATGTTAAGAAGACTGATGCCTCTGTAGTTGGCGCAGTTCAGAGGGTCTCCTTGCTTGAGGGCAAACAATGCTGAGGTTCCATTCATCGGGCATACTTTCCTCCGACCATATTTTACAGATGAGTTGGTGTATGCTCCTTGCCAAGTCATCGCCCGCCGCTTTGAACAACTCGGCAACTAGGCTGTCACCTCCAGCAGCTTTGTTGGACTTAAGTTTGGATATGGCTATTTTTACCTCGTCCAGGTCAGGTGGACGGAATTGTTGGACTTCGTCGTCCAGGTTGAATGGTGCAGCGGGATTTAGTTCGTCGTCGCCGTTAAACAGTCTGCAGAAGTAGTTCTTCCATATTCCCAGCATCGACTGCGATTCCACTACGATGTTCGCTTGTTCACCCTTGCAGGCTTCTGTTTGGGCTCTGTAGTCGTGGCAGGTTCTTTTTACCCTTTAGTAAAACTTCCGAACCTCATTCCTTCAGTAGCACCTCTCTATTTCTTCGAACGGGCGCTTCTCATGCTCTTTCTTCTTCCTCCTGAGAAGCCGGTGTTTGTCTCTTCTCTTCTGCTGGTATAGATCGCGAGCAGCTCTGGTCTTTCTAAGCAGCGCCGCTTTGTATGCCTCTTGTTTCGTTGCATGTGCTTGTCGGAACTCGTCGTCAATCCAGAGGTTTCGTTGAGGTGGCCGAGGGAAACGCAGCACATCAGAGGCGGCGTCTCTGATAGCTTTTTGCCACTGGTCTTCAATACTTGATGCTAGCGGCATAGGACCTCTTGAGAGATTGAGAGAGACTCGATCGGAAAAGGATCTGGTGATCTCTTGCGATTGAAGCCGTCTGACGTCAAACTTCCTCACAGTATTTCCTTGTCTTGGCGATCTTCAGGATATCCGCAGCCGTAGCTTGGCTACAACAAGGTAGTGGTCCGAGTCAATGTTGGCCCCTCAGACTGTTCGCACATCCATAATACGGTAGGAATGCCTTGCATTGATCGCAAAGTGGGCAATTTGGTTGACGGTTGATTCATCAGGAGATCTCCGTGTTCCTTTGTGAATATCGGGATGTGGGAACCGCGTTCTAGCTACGACAAGATTTCGCCCCGCAGCAAAGTCGATCAGCCTCAATCCGTTATCGGGATGCTGTACTTTCCATACTGTAGGACAGCCAGTACCTCTTTTCCTAGCTTTGCGTGAAAATCTTAATGTCATAGCTAGGGGACTGCTTGTAAGTCTTGTCCAGGAACTCTTAGAATCTGTCTTTGGTGTCGTCGTCTTTTACCTCTGTCAGTGCATACGCCCATATCAGGCTTTGTTGGCGAAATTAGCTTTGATGCGAATTGTCGTGAGGCGCTCGTTCACTTACTTGAAACTTAAGACTTCTTGCCTAAGTCCGCCTCCAACGACGAAACCACATCTAAATAAGCGCGGCTTTTGCTGCCGGTAGCAATCGCCGTAGTAGATATCGCAATTTTCCATCCTCTTTTTGACCGGCCCGTCCCATCGCACCTCTTGCCAAGGTAATCAACAGTAAACGCCTCCGTATCCGATGCTGTTAGTTGTTTCGTGACATGTTTTGTTTTCCGTGGGAGAGCCGTCAATCCCACGCCCAACCCCCAACTTGGAGGGCAAGTTCCCTTGTAAAAACCACTAGGACGAGGGGCCTAGTGCTCCGGAAACTTATTACGCCGCCGTTGATTCTAGAGAATTCTTCCGCTGTCGTATTTATAGTGCTGCAACTTTTTCCTTCTGGTCAGCACTCGCGCTTATAAATTTGGTAAGTTAACAACAACCAGTACCCAATGGTAAAATAAGCGCAATTGATGTGTAGGAACAGTTACAACACTGGGCATCGCCTAGTTGATATCAATCATAGTCTACCCTATTACTACAACACCCAGTCATCGTACAAGACTTTTAGAAGATCATTAAACGTCGCTCCTAAATCAGAGATTGTGTGAGAAGTTCGTAGTAAAGTAGCCGAGGTTAAACTGCCTTTTCTTATTTTAAAGCAAAAACGTCTACGAGATCATACTGGTCGAAAGTGACTTTGAGAGTCATCGCAAAATGCTCTCTGGACTACAGCCTCAAGTAGGAAAGAGTTAAATTTTTTTTCACATTTCACAATGCATTTGTGCACGGCCAATTTCTTGCGACCTCCACGGAAGCGATATCTATTGCAAAAAGCTATAAGTTAGGTTAGATAAGATTAGTGAGAATCCTACTCGCTCTTGTCCACCTTTTCTGATACAAGAAGCAGTTAAATTATAAAGAATTCTATCTCATGAAACGTGTGGTTTGTGTGTGTGCTATATTGTAATTTTTAACGGACGATTTAGGCTGTGGTTATGTAGCAAACGAGTAATACTAGCGTTAGCAAGCGCGAGCTCGCGCTTTAAATTTGAGTGCATTTTGCCAGGACATTGTGGTTACATAACGAAATTTTACAAGCGCGAGCAAGCGCGAGCTCTCTTTAGCTCGCGCTTTTAAATTTTCTGCAGTGTGTTGAATTTCATTTACAAGCGCGAGCTTAGTCGAAATTTCATACCAACCGAAGATGAATTGTGCGAAATTGGAGAACGAAGCACAGAAACGGCGTTGTCTGTGGGACATGTGAACAAAATAATTTAGCAAGGACGGTGGAGGGTGCAAGGAGTCATTCGGTGATATTCGAAAAAACATTTTTCATCTTCCTTAAGCATTTTGTGCAAGTGGTAATATTCACCTATTATAATTGAGACTGCAATTCATTTATAGGACGAATACGACTTTTTTCCTTCTTTAAAATAATAAAAAATAGCGACACGTTGTGCACTTCACTGGAACCAAACAAGAACTGCAGCTTTTACTAGCTCAATTCTAATCGAACAGCTTACAAGCTCAAGCTAGAGCGAGCTCGCGCTTGCAATATGAAGCGCGAGATCGCGCTCGTATTACTCGCTTGCTACATAACCGCAGCCTTAAACGGTGATCCCATTATTTCCATCGGTCCATATCAGTTTTAACTTTACAAGACGTTCTTTCGTTGTCATTTTAATTCGATTTCCTGGTCAGACAGCGACTATTTTGACCTCGAGAGCCTTCAAACAGATGGTTTGTTCGAAACGCTTGGTGTCTTTGCTACTTTTAATACCTGTTTTGTTAGACATGCGTTCCACCGGTAATAGAAAATTTCCAACACTTCAAAATATTTATTTATTTATCGTAATTCAACTCTATATCGCGATTATTATTTACAGACTAGACAATAAAGTTAAATATTCTCTAACAATGTCATGTACAACTTGAGTATTTACGGCTTAAATTTCCTAAAAAAAATATCAAAACTTTGGTAACAATCAAAAAAAGTCTCTTACATGCTATGTCAAAAGTTTATCTAGTTGTTCCCCCACTTTTTCGTTTCTCTTTACCCTAATATCACAATTTTAAATTCCACAAACTATACAACAACATCCACAAAAAGACGCAAAACAGAAACAAAACTAAAACTCCTATGTATTGGCACCTTGAATTCACATTGTTTACCCTAGAAATCAAAGAAATAAATAAAACTTAGGTTAAGTATAAGCTAAAAGGTCCATCTGTGGGTGAAATGATATACAATCCACAGGAGAAAAACCCATTTTGAAGTTGGGTTCCACACAGTTGCAGCACTGTCTACGGTCGGTTGCACCATGTTGGCGACCGTGAGGGCACTGAGTGCTAGATTTGTAGTCACTCGATGGCTTTGCGACTGGATGAGGGTTGCAATCTTTTGAGCCTCCCTGGAGCAGGCTTCGATTTGAATATCAGTCGGTTTGAGGGTTCGGGGAACGATGCCCACAAAAATATCCACTTCCATGGTGAGGAATCCAGTGAGTTGACACTCGGAGACTTGAATTAGTTCGTCTAAGGCTTTGAGGATACCGCGGAGGGTTACGAGTTCCATGTTTTTGCCTTTTAGGGCGTATAGGGCTCGGTCGACCTGTTTGCGGGAGAATATCACGCGGAACGCTCCGGAGCAGATAGGGCAGCAGGCCCCGGGTGGAACTATGTTTTGGCAGTGTGGTGATAGGGGTCTGGGGCACTTGAGCAGTTTGCAGCGACGGCCCATGTCGGAGGTTAGCACCCCGACCTCCTTGCAGCGGCCTTTGTAGTCCACGAGGATGTAGTCTGCCCAGGCTTCGCACTCATTGCGATAAGTGGCTCCATTGATGCCGCACACAGGGCCTTTCCATGAACAGCTGCGGAAGCACGAACCAAAGTGGGCTAGTTGGTTCTTCGAACGAAGTAAATCACAGGCGGAGGGGTGTGTTTGGCCCCTTGTATCGCAGACTGGTTGGCCTGCGTTAACACAGTCTGTTGTCAGGTTAACTAGGGGGAAGAGAAAGGGGTTTAGTGTCGGCAAATTACTTGTATGCATCAAACTTACCACAGCGATACTGCAAGCATGGCCTATGCATTACCGAGAGGCAGATTTTGCGGTCCTCAAGGCACTTAGTTCCCTTTGGACAGGTAAATGAACCGTCTTCGCAGGGATTCCATGAGGTGCAGGCTCCGAATTCTATGTCGCTGTCTTGTAACCCGAGACACTTGGCAACACACGCCGAATGGTAGGTGTTTCCATTCTTTCCACAAACAGGGACATAGTGCGTCGGGCAATTGCAAGGCAAACTCGTGTACGAATGGTCCGAGATGCCCGGTATCCGGCACTGCTTCTTAGTACAGGTTATCTCACCGGCGAAGCAGCTACAAATGTTACATTCCAAGTACACTGACACACCGTGTTCGATGCCGCGTCCTCCCAGGCTACACGAGTCATAGGAAAAACTGGGCAACGGTTGACAATGTTCGATCCTTCCACTCGCACTGCAGCGGCAGACCTTGAAACTCCCTCGTTGGTTCGGCGACACCGGTATTCGTACGTAGGCCCCGAATGGGACCACATAAGCCGAGGCTGCTTCCCCTAAGGCACATCCGGGAATGCACTGGTAGCCAGTGCTTTCATTCCTATTTGCCAGACAGGCCTCTGAGGAGTTGCAAGGGTGACCCTTGCAAGGTACTGTTAGTCCATGATGCCCTCCTGTCTCGAGCGGAGCATCACTCGGCTCGAGATACGGCTTCAGAGAGACACAGGGGCCTTCCTCACCGTCGGGATGGAATTGTGAGCAAATTGCAGCCACGTTGACTCCAGGGTTCACCCTTGTCCAATCCACGCACTCACTCAGGATGTCATAGCAGTCCTCGCGACAGACGTGGTTGTAGTGTTTGACCCTTGTGCAAGGCCGGATCTGAAGAGTGCAGGCGATGGCCCGCCACTTTTCCGGAGAACACTTCGAAATGTTGTTGATCGGCAACTTGTTGTCTGGAAGGCTAACGTAACCCTCTTGAGACCACATGGCCACATCGGACCGAGCAGCCATGTCGGCGTGGGAGTGACAGCTCCGGAACAGCTCCGTTGGGCGGTTGTTGAAGTTGGTGCAAAAGGACAGTCCGTCACAGCCAAGTTCACAGGGCTCATCCACCTCGTCTATGCATTGACGGAGTTCAAGTTCGTTGGGCTGCTTAAGACAGTCGACCTCAAAGTCTCCCCTCGTCGTAGTCCAGTCATTCGAGAAGGTCTGGACACAGAGACGCCGGCACTTTGGCGCGATAGCCTTGTGGCAACAATGCAGCTTTGCCGAATCAATCCCGATCTGATTGATCTGGGAGACTTCGTTGGAAGCCGACGATTGACTAAGGACCTTCTTCCCTGCCGACAAGAAGCACTGCCAAAGTGGGTCATGGGGCAGTGGTGGTCCGCATCCACCTGCCTCCAAGTCATCGATTATGACATCCGTGCTCTCGCCATTTTTCAGTGCCTGGCGACAGGTATTGCGGCACTTCTCCTCCAACGAGAATTCGCAGCACGGCATATCTGGAAGAGGAAACACTCTTTGTAAGATAAGTTAGGACTCTTTCATACGTCTACTTACATTTATGTGAATTGGTGACCGGCGTCATGTCCGTAAAGTTCTTAACGCACTGAAACACGTCGACATTCCGCTCTCCGCACGTCTGATCCAGCAGCCTGCGATTGGGTTTCTTCTGCGACGAATGCGGCTCGAAAATCTCCCGACATGCCTGTGGAAAGTCAGACATCAAAGTGTCACTTGAACACTCGCCAAACGAATTTATTACCTGAAGACACTCCGGTGTTCTAGCGTTGCCGCAGCATCGATCACCGGCCTCCTGACGCTCGAAACACGAGAACATGTGCTGTTCGTCGCTTTGGCGGCACGCATAAATCAATTTATCCGTGGATGATGATGTTGCACAGGCGTTCCGGCATCTGGGTGACATACCAAGGGAGCAGCAGCGCCGTCCAGACCACTGCGAACCACGTTGCACCTCTGAGAGAGACAAATGCGTGAGCTACGAGTATAGAGATTGATTGTGCGAGTGTCACCTTGACGCGTGAGGAGATTACCATGCGCCCAACCGATCGAGCGGAATTTAATTGATTTTATTCACATGCTCTACGTTGCATGGGCTCTACTCGTATGTGTGCATTGGTCAATCGAACGCGACAACAGAGGAATGTTGATCCTTTTGATGTGCAGAGCAATGGCCATCAAGTTGGATGTAGTCCAACATAATGAGGGGCGTGCATCGATTAGGAAATGTTTGTTTCAAAGGTACAACTCGATTACCCCGCGATTAGAATTGCAAATGGCATGCGATTGCCTTTGATCTTTGCAAATAGGTTTTTTTAAAGATCATTTGTGCGGAATTAATTGACAGATGGCGCTGTATTTGTTTGAAATGACAGAGTGTAGATTCACATCTAGTGCTATGCACGTGATGGCGACTGACACTGTTTGATTGACAATCATACCATTTACGGAGCGATAACTGATGTCTTCGAACTGAGCCAGGAGCTTGTATAAAGCCCTTTTTTGGGTGAAAATTACGTTCGACATGAAGCTATATAGTACAATAGATGCCACTAAGGGGCTGATAGAACAGCAGCGATTGCTTCAGTTTACATGGCGGTAGTCGGCCACTTACACTTTTATAGGAATGAAAGTAGAAAGTACATTGCTTGCCAATTGTAGGAACTTACGGTCCACATGGGGGTTGTAGTATCGAATCTATACTGTTTAACTTCGATTTATACTTGGGTACAACTGTGACACCTACACCTTAGTAGGTAAAGAAATTTGAATAGTGGTGGTCGCCGTAGTAGAACAAAACATGCAGACATAGTAGACATCTCCACAACAATCAAAATCGTCCCTAAAAATTACAATCCACAGAGTTTCTACTCACCTTGAAGCGTCCTATTCAGGCAGTTCCAAAACTCCACCTGCAGAGAAGCAAAAAAACAATTCCAAATGTCATCGAGATCATTAGTCAGAGAATAAATTATGTACCACCCACCTGAATTGGTGGACAGAACTTCTTCAGTTCGCCGACACGATAACCACGTCCATTCCAGTCGGAAGCAGCCAGCTGAACCAGAGAGAACTGCAAGAAAAGATAAAAGATCCACACACATGAAATCAATGATTAATGCTACATGATGCAAATTCACTAGATGACCAACCCGCAGTACAATTAATTCCCCTTGCTCCCCCTTGGGCAAAGTCTTTCGATTGTCATCCACACGGGAGGAGGACATACAACACGAGACAACAGCATATTCCTCGTAATCCTTCTCTACGAGTCCATAAATCATTTTCAACTTACATTCCAAACCCACCCTCGAGGCATGGATGCAATAGCTATCAGACAGAGAGAGAGAGAGTGCAGTAATCTTCCGAGATGAATGGATGATGATGATGAACCCACCGCCAGAGATCGCTTATCCCCCGCACAGATGGAGCCACGGTAACCAGAAGCAGCCCTTACCGCGACCACCACCGCCGGAGGTCAGAGATAACAAATTAACAGGCGAGGAGCCATGCTATGCATTCATGTTTTGTCCAATTCATCAACAACAATCCCGCAGGAACGCGGAGTGCGACGACGGAGGAAAACACAAAAAGGAAGTTCCACCGTTCTGATGAATATTCAAGTATGACGGCCACACACGTAACGAAAGAGAGGGAATCCTTGTGAGGTTGCATGCAACTATGGGACCGCGATTTACATCCTAAAGGCGACAAGTCTCCTAGCGCAAAGCATAACATATGCAGGTTTATTTTGTCAGAACAGAGTAAGTAGCCTGTCAGGGAGAAATGGAGTGGAGGAAGGAAAAGTGCGACGGGAAAACTTTTACGAGCGTGATCTTGTTTGAACAGCGTCGGCGTTATGTATGCCCTGTCGCCTGAACGAGGTTGTAGCCCGCTCTCTTGATTAGTTATGCAAATCTCCGCTCGGTAAGGATTATAATAAATTACCGCCGGCGAAAAATGCAATCAGACATAGACTAGGAGAAGAACACAAATAACTGAATGTGTGTGTTTGGCTGGAGGCGCGACTGTCGTATGGGGCTTGTCACGGGGGATTACCATTGAATCCAACTTGGTTCTATTTGATGTGGGTTATCCCACGTGATATGCAATTTTGTTGGATGGAGTGACAATCCACAAAAATTCTCATCATTCTCAAGTTCAACGTCGAACTAACAACAGTCTCTGACGAGCGGACCACACCGTTCAACTCAAATGAAACATAGTGCAGCATGAACTGCGCCATGCACTCTCGATTTATCTTACTTGACAGTGACATTTAAGCATGCCCGCCACGCTCATCTGGCTCATCGTGCTCATCCTCTACGGATTTAGTATCTTTTACTGTTGACTTTAATTTAAATTTAATTTTTCCTCTTTACTTTGGCTTTGGTTATCCTCCTGCATTCCACATTCCGCCATTCCGCCCAAAGTGTCGTGCAATAAAGTTCATGGAACTTGTTTCCACACTTGCTCGGCCATTCTCTCCACTCCGCTACACCAGATTTTGACAGTGAAAAAGTTATTTTCGGTGTTTCTGTTTCCCCCTCAACGAGATCGTGTGCGATCTCGATTGTCATGTTCCGTGTCGGACAGGAAGACGCAAAGAGAGAGAGCGAATGAAAGGGAAGAAGTGTGATACTCTTAATTACGCATCGTGTTGTCGTTTTGATGAGCGCCTCAGCACGGATTGCAATCAAGCCCCCAAAGTGGTCGTCGTCATCAGACAAGGGAGAAAGACTGTGAGCGTTTTCCTTTCCCTAAAGATTTTATCGCGCGCGATGCAAAAAGGTCACACAATCATCGAAAATGTGTTAATTGGACTAATTAAGTTAACGAGCGAATTATTTTCTCTAGAAAAACGAAAATTCTATCGATTCAGCAGTATCCGAGATGATAGCGGGGTGGCGGTCTTTTGTGGAAATCGTGTGGAGACATAAAAAAACTTTTTATGGGCGCCTTCAAATAGATTTTACGGGCTTTCGGAGTATAGATTGGTTTATGGGCTCCCATTTCATGCTTTTTAGCGGGATAATTATTGCCTTTGTGGGCCGTGAAATTCGGAAGACAGGTGTAGTTTTTGTGGGGGATTCCTCGAGATTTTATTGTCGAGGCGACATGACTGTGTCGAGTTGTTTTTTGATGCGTTTTTTAGATTAAGTTGACAGTTTTCGGTTTTTTTTATTGCTCCTTACTGGAGGGAGGTCGTTTAAAGTGGAGAGCACCTGGTGCTTTTGACTTGAGTTTGCTTTACTCAAAGCCGAACCCAATAGGGGTTTTCGTTATTCGTTTGGATTCATACTGTGTTTGTCTGTAATACGCACTATTTGAAATACAGAAATGGTGCATCAAAGAAGGCCACGCTGTAAACCCCAAAAAGACATCTTTAGTTCCTTTTACCAAAAGAAGAAACCTAAGTCTTCTAATTCGCCCCTCCGTCTCTTTCGAAACCATTCGGTTCTCGCAAGAAGTAAAGTACCGTGGGGTAATCGTGGACTGTAAATTGTCCTGGAAGCCCCACATCGACCGGATTGTTGGAAAAGCCACACGAGCACTGTGGAATTTTTTTTTTTTTTTTTGTAAAAAAGGTGGAAAGCTTCCAATCGAAAGCCGGAGTGTGGGACTTTACCCTAACTAAAACCACCTCTGCCTTCAAACCCTAATGCCCACAGTACCGCCGCTAGACATTTCGTCATGAGGGAGGATTTCAGCCGTAGCTGCCTTCTTCTATCTGAACATGCGTGTGCGTCCGTTCGGTTGGGGAATGTACATATGTATGTATCACTGGTGTAGGTGTCTATAGTGGTCCCCGTGGGTCTGTGGTTAGTGCGTTGGATTGCTGACCGAGCGGCGTGGGTTTAAGCCCCAGCCAGGAAAACACCCAACATTTTTCGCGGCACCACCTCTCGTCGAGGAATGACAAGCCTCTGGAAGTAGAATCTGCCATGAAAGAGCTTCTCAATTCGCCGTCCGGAGTCGGCAATAAATTGTAGGTCCCTTCCATTCGTGCAAAATTTAACACGTACAACATGAATGGTTGTGAGAAGCTAGGCCTTGGCTTATCCCGAGCTGTCCCGCCAGCTATTTTTTTTATACTCTTTTTCAAGTTCTTCCCACGTCTGTGTTTGACTGCAGAGCGAATTAAACTGACTAAGGTAAGGTAAACTAAGGTAATTTTTTTTTCAAAATCGTCCCAATTCATTCTAAATTCAACAGTTTTTTTTTCAAACAATTTTTTTTTCAAAATCGTCCCAATTCATTCTAAATTCAACAGGAATGAAACACTGTGGAACATAACCTGTAAATCACAGCCAGTACTCTACCAACCACCAGAGGTCATTCACACACTCCTTGCTTTCCTCTCAACAAATCAGCCACCTCTGACATCTCATAATTCTCTCGTAACAAAATCCTTATCTCGACATTCATTCTAATCAATATCTGCCCCACAATTTGTAATATGAATCCTGTTCCCGAGATAACCCCATCGGGGTACTCCTCCTCTAGCCACTACCAAATCTCTCTCTCTCTCTCTCGGTAATGTTTCGTCGGTTTATCTACGAACATGTCATGGGATACGCGTGTAAATTGAAGGGAATAACTTGTCCGACGAATGCTGCTGTTCCTTGTAGATAAGCATCTTTCCTAATCTTCCTCCCTCCCGTTTACGAGAAACACAAAACACATCATCATCATCATTATCATCAGCAGCATCATCATCGTCGATGGTTCTCGATGGTCGTTGATGGTATTTTTCAATCTCGTAGGTCGTTGTTCCACTCACGTTCCACTGGCGACAATAAATTTTCAATTTTGTTTCACTTTTGTTTTGTATTTGTTTCTCGGTTCTCCCGTGTTTTCAAATGTTGAAAGAAAAACAAACAAAAAAATGTATCCCGTCGGACATTTAATACTTCGTAGTAAAACACGTCAAGGTAGGGGCCCATGTCACACGCTGGGCGCGCTCAATAAAACCATAAGAGACCTCTGGAGGAGATTTTTATCTCCACTCTTCGAAAGTGTCTCATGTTTTCTGATTGCAATTGTCTCTGGCGACAAAACGCCTCAGTTCGACTGCGTGTCGGTATGTTGCTCACTGGACGGTGCGTGGATGCGCGAAACAAATTAAAAGACGCATCAAGGATAATTTGCATTTTGTTTTCCCGTCGTGTTTGCTGGTTTCGTTTTCTTGTTTCTTGATTCCATGTTGTGGTCGGAACAGAACTGTTGGCGAGAGTAGACCCGTCCCTGTACAGGGCCGGCCACCGCCTGTGGTGAATGTCAATGTCAATGAAGAACAGCAGTCAGTTAATCACGTTAATTGCTTTACACAGTTGATTGTGGTTACATTTTGGATTCACGGAGGAAGCGGAATTGATTTGGTTTTCAGATGGCTATGGGAGCTTGATTAGTGACTAATGAGTGGGCGGTGGTTGCGCTGTGGAAAGTGGGACCAACTCAGTATCTGTTACAACTGACAAGAATCTATAATGTCTACAACAATATATCACAGCGAAGTGTCATATGTAAAATACGCCATTATGCGTACGTGCTGGGCTCCGAAAGGAAATCATTTTCATTACAATAATTTTAATTGAAAATTAATTGCGCCGTGATCAGGTAATTCGGCCATTTAGAGGTCTAAACGGGTTGAATGCCATTGAACGCCAAAGTTGGATGAGTTTTCTCCAAATTGTGGCTGACTTCGCTTATAAATTCTCCAAAGCGAACGTGAAGTCCATAGAAATTGTCAAATCAACGAAATTCAAAACGAAAGAGCAGAGTGGTCTCACGTAGGACCTTTTGGAAATCGAATTGAAACATCTTAGACACACAACGAAATCAGGTAAAACTCGTTTCAAAATACTTCAGTGACACAACCAGACAGACACTAGATGTAGATGCAATATTGTACATTCATTTCCTTGACATTGATTGCCTGCGATACCTAAACGTTTCATAAGCTAATTAATGCAAAATCAAAGCGGACACTTGTCAACCACAGCTAATTGGGAGAGAAACGCTTTCAAGGTGCCAACCTCCACCTGCAAAAACCTACCAAGCGAACACCTGCTTGCAGAGTTTCATTGCCTGCCAAAGGCACTCCCATTGCTCTCGAATTCCCAAACGGTCTGCAACTAGTTTACATATAGATTTAGTGGACTGCGAAGTGGAACCACACTCAGCTATAGTCGTACACAAATTTCAATAAACATGTCCAACTTAATCGGATTCCAATCGTCCAAAGTAATTATCTTATGCCTATCTTATGCCGACACCACCGGCTGACTATTTCATAATTCCTTGGTCCTAATAGCCCAGCGGCCAGTGGTTAGCAGCTGCTGGTCAAGGCACAGCAGCTCTAGATTTTAAATTTTATCGGCCAGCCGCTGCTCACCGCCTGGATAGAGACATTTTGACAAATGTCTATCCAATGAACTCGCTGGTCGCGACGGCTTCTAGACCACGACTGCAGTCGACAAAATTGAACAACATCAATCGACTTGGTGATTTGCATGTTATTTGCTATTCGGGAGGCGGGGAGGGTGTACAAGCCTCCAAAGTCGTGAAGGCGTGCAATAAATTATTTAGAAGAAGGAAGGCTGCTTCTGCATGCAACTCCCTGTGAGAAATTGAACACATGCTCCACATGAGTTGCTTGCAATTAAAAAGTTAGCACGATTCTGAATTGAAAAACATTTGTCTGACAGACGTGTTCTTGTTGGTTTGCTGCATCGCGCAGTTCATTAAGTGAAGTTGAGTTCAGTGCTGGACTATCATCACCTCGATTGGAGTGATGAACGATGGAGAAATTCAATCAATGAATTGTAACAATTGATCACAACAATTAGAGGGAAGTAAATCAGAGTGTGATTAATGGGGACGCGACAAGATTCAATCGCCGATAGATGGCGGTGGGTGGTTTTCCATTTTTTTTTGCTTGACAGGGCGTAGGAGACAATTAGAGTGTGGGTTGATCCACCCATTTCAATCCAATTGACTACAATATGAGTCAAAAAAGTGTTAAGTTACTTTTACTTGATGACATGTATTGACTGCAACTAGATGGCGTTGGCGTTGATTGTCTATTTGGCACAGTGAGCCACAATTCCATAACCAAATTGTGAACTGTTGTGGATCGTGTTGCAACATTTTTCTTCAGAAAGCAGGTGTTCATAATGGACATGCCGTTTGCACAGCAAAAGCCTAACAGCTTCTCTCCGTTCGCATTCTAATCCGGGTCACCGTTTCTCCCAATCACACTTACCCATGTCATTACGTGCACAGAACATAAGAATCCAGCCACCTGTTCCATCTACAGGTATCTACTTCATATAAGAAAGCTGTATACTCCGACTCCAGATTCGGTGCATAGACCTGCACCAGAACCAGAATTAACCTTTCAAGCTTTAGCTTTAAGATCGCAGCTCTCCCTCCTAATGGAATCCACTCTAATACTCTGCCTGCCAGCCTGGGACTTGTGAGTATCACCACTCCCGCAGACATTGCAGGTGCTACTCTTGACCTGAAGAGCTTCCACCCATCCGTAAGGTCCACAGTTCTAAAGGCTCTTTGTTTTATTGAGGAGATACCAACTATATCTAGTCGATATTTAGTAGTCTCCCTAAAAAGCTCAAGATCGTCTCCTGTGAGCGATGCCGTTGTCGAGAAGCGCATCTCCCCTTTGACCCCCGTAATGGTTTGCGAAACCATTGCCGGGAACCTCGTAGCCGTTTCGGGTTAAACCCTGCCGGCTGCCGAGCGGGACAAGCCGACCATCAGACGCTCGCATGTTGCCAACTTCTATGCCTGGCATAGCAGACTTCGCAATATCCGAGGCCTGTTTCACTCTTCTTCGGGTTTTGCGCTTCGTTAGCCATATCTGGCCAGTACGGGTAGATCAACTATTTAGCTACTCTACCCGTACTTCCCAGACATGTTGCCCTCCCTGACCGCAAGGAGGTCAGCTGCACGAGGGGGCCACAATTCCATAACCAAATTGTGAACTTAACTGCCACTGAAGCCTGTTGTGGATCGTGTTGCAATGAGGCACAAAGAGTATTCGATTTACCTTCACGATCTCTGATAATCCGCTTGTCAAAGCCCAATGTGTCAAATTATTATGACACAACTAGTTGCATGCTCATATCACTGTCAATTGTTGATTGACCCAAATTCCCAGCCTCTCATTGCTTGTTCTTTCAAAGTTCCCGCTGCCATCGATTGCTAATCCCTCGTTTCAGTAGTAATACGACCCAAAGCCACAGAAGAAATAGAAACCAATCGACATATGTAGACAGACAATTACTCGAAAGTGTCAGACTAATCGGTAGATCAACAACTACCAATAGTATTCACCACAAAGCAATACAAACCCAATCGAATACCTTCCACCTCATCAATGGAGGATTAAATCTCAATTCATCGCGAACAAAATAAAGAACCGACAACCATTTGAACGTGGGAAGTAAATTCCGAACAGATTGCGGCTCCTAAGGTGATGATTTAATCCGCCCTTTCAATTGTTGTGTGCGCGCCTACCTCAGAACAAAGGGAAATGCATTCATCTCCGTGTGGGATTGTGTGAATAGGAAGCATCTCATGTTGCACCATCAGCAGCAAAACACTTCACAAAACAAAAAAAAAAAAAAAGGTGGAAAAAGTCCTTGCGAAAGAAACAATAATTGCGGTCGATTATCAGCAAGGATCAATGCTCGTAAATCTCTTACACAATGTCACCAGTGACACCTGGAGCCGGAAGAAGATGTACAAGCAGAGGCAACTGAGTGTGTGGGTGTGCTGGGTGTATGCTTTACGCGTCTCGTTGTCGTTTATGTCCCACACACTTCATTCGAAGTTGACCACAATTGCATGATAAAAAACTCACGCAGCGTCTTCATATCAGATGCAGTTTCCTTTTCCTCTCCTTGTCCTTTTTTTTTCTAAATTTGTTTTAAAGTTTCCGATTTCCAATTGCAAGTGTTCACCCCCGCATGCAATCGGATACCGGTCCACGACATTAAACGATTTCCTTCTCGAAGATGAAACGAAATTAAATGTCAAAATATTCCAAGATAAATGGCGATTGAGGGTCCCCTCAGCCATGATGTGTTGAGATATTTACAAGTGACACACCGCTAGATGACACTTCTCCAATGACAGATGTCAAATGACTCTAATTTCTCGGCACCAAATTATGCCGGTGTCGATGGATATAGGAGAAATTTATCAATCCAAGTGCCAATGGCGTTCGAATCCACCGCACAGAGCGTGTGACAGATGCAAACCTTTTTCAAAAGAATTATGCGCCGCGATTTAATTGAGTTGTAAACTTGACGCGATGTGAAATCTCGTCATTGGAGATGGAGACAGAACGTCATTTAATTTTACGTCCCACAAAGCATATCCACTTACACACACAAACACGTATAGTTTCTGTAAAACGCATCGTCCATTAAGTCTATTAATGTTCTCCGAAGTCCTATTCGGTGTGATGTGCGGCCTTAGGCTGGCTAAGAGGAAATATCGGTCTTGTGGATTGGACGCGCGATAAAGATAAGAAAATCAATTAAATGCGTGGCTCAAGTAAAGATGTGTTGCAGAGTGCCATTCTCCATCGTTGGAGCGTAGCACAACTTTAACGCTGACAATGACATTCAATGTGCAGTTTTGTTTTCTTTTTTTCTGCAATGCATGGAGTTCTATGCTCAAGCTCAGGTCCAAGCAAGCGGTTTCATTGTTGCAAATGTCGACTGGAAAGACATGTTGCCGCTGCAAGGCTCCAATGGAATGCAAAACGATTAAACGAGTGAAGTTGACGGCTTCCTGTTTATTCAGTGAGTGCCTGCAGTGAAATGACACTTTGACAGTTTATTTGCGTCAAATCATTGTCAGAGTTGTCAGGGGAATAAGCGCAGAGGTCGCGTCATCATTGAGTTGATCCGCCTATGCCTAATGGGCTTCGTTCGACGTGCGTTTCTATTGAAAAGGTGATGCAGACTGACTTGGAGAAACTGATCTGTAGATCACACTTCTTGTTCGTCGCTCTTAGGATATCTTTTCTTTCAATTCTGACGACTGTGGTGGTTTATTCTTTGGAGGTAGTACATTCCACCAGTTTTTACTTTTCACTCCTCTGTAGACATTGCCATCGACGCGCCAGGTACTTTTCCGTCTCTAACTTTTGTGTAGATTTCCAAAGGACACGAACTGATTGCGTCCTCGACATTCCTTTTTGATACGAGAACAGTCCTGCGGACTGAATTTTAAAACTCGCTTTAAAATTCAAGACACACCGCCGAGACCAACAGACATTTTCATGCTCACATTCTGCTTCGGCAAGCTTTCTACTTAACAACGACCTTTGTCGCGCAACTCTTTCAAATGACTTCCCCTATCGATTTGGCCATTAAATTAAGATACTTAACAACTTTATCAATCTTAGATAATCCCAGTCGAATCGAAAACCCGACCGTTACCGTCGCCGTCACTGCATTCGCCTGGAATTGCAATTATGTTTTCCCTATCATAAAATATAATCTCCTGAAACGAGTTGGCCAATGCCTCCATAGGCCAGCTGCATCGACTAAACACAGCGCGTCTGGCTTTAATCTTTAGCCCCCAGTCCTGTCGCCCGTAGTCCCCCGAGATGCATTTGCCAGGCCAAGTGCAGTGGAATGAAAGTGTCTGTGCGCGGTCCATTCCGCTTTGCATGTCACTTGTTGTGTACGTACGGGTGTGTGTGTATGACTTTTAATCTCTCGCCGAAGTCGGACTTGCGCAGATAACCAAATCGAGGAGGAAGCGAAAATATGCAATAAAATTGCAAATTCCAATGAATCCGACATTTTTGTTGCATTTTGTGATCGGCCAGGCGGCCGACTGCTCCATGGACTAATTGCTCAAGATTAGGCCGCGAGGAGACTGTGGGTTCAAATGCAGAGTTGTTCTCTGATTGCTGATTGGGTTGCAAGTGTTACATTGATTGTAATTGGACGATGAAAGAGTATGTGAGGTCAAGTGATGTCAAAAGATTTCTTTCGATTGCATTGGAGTGAGCAACTTTGCAAACACACCACACGCAACATTTCATTGACTTTTCCCAGAACTGATCATTATTCCCAGCAAACAAATTACCGACGACCAATCCTCGGTAACAAAATTCATAAGTCACACTCTCGCTGGATCGATTTGATGATAACAAACGGAAAAAATAAATAAAGAAATGAAAAATTGTATGTGATTCCCGCGATAAATCATCGAAGGCAGACCCTACTTCACCCAAAACACAAACAAGAGTCCCCGGCCCTTTCCACTGCGACATTAGAATGCACGCCTGGGCACTCTCGGTTATGACTGGATTCGGGCACTGCACAGTGGCACCTACCACCACGTCCTATGAATTTTAATTAATCCACCAAGTGGATATCGCTTCTCTCTTTGGCCCTCTTCCTGGGAAGATTAGGTTTAATGATACCTCCTTTCGATAGTTTATTGTTCTCGCTAGACAGAGGAAACACGATCGATGATCACAAATATTGATTCAAGCCATCGATACGGGAGGAAGGTTTTTGTGATACAAAATTCTGGGAAATACGTACGTTTTGATGGTGAAAAAGTGTGAGGATGCATGGTAAAATGGAATAGCGTGTACGTTTTAGACTCACATTTTGACAGCTTACTTCCCTTTTCGTCTTGCTTTGGGGAATGAGTTATTGCTTTCGTGTATTACGATCATTGACATTGGCAAAAATTATGCTTCGAACTTGTTTTACTATAATAGTTCCTGTTATCAGCTATGCTATGGTGAGAACGCCGATTTTTAGTGAAGAGTTTCTCACTTAAGTGTTTTCTTCATGTAAGCATCAAGTCGATCTTTCAATTCGGCTGCAACAGTCATCATTGACCCCTCTAAACGTATGTGTCGCATTCATTAGGTTGATTTGGTTAACAATTTTCTACAAGGTGACGCAAAAGTATCACCCTATCGGAAGATGCTATAATTTTTGCAAATGGCGGCAAGTGTCAATTCTACTTTGACATTTGTGAAGTAAACAGGTACAAAATACACATCAACAAGACATGAATTGCTATACTCCTTAAAATCGCGGAATACTCGTGACTATTTTTTCATCATCATCATCATTTTCAATGACCCGCTTATCTACTATGAGGGTCGCGGGGTTAGGGTGCTATTTTTTTACGAAATAATTCGTCAGTGATTTTGGCGGAACGTGAATTTTGGCACAGATTTTCCGCCCATTCTACACCAACTGGTCAAACACTTAGGCATTAAGCCGCTCGCCTCGAAGAGGTGGGTCGTGGTTTCCTCTTCCTCCTCGTCCCTACAGCTTCTGCAGAAATCGTTGGAGGGGACCTCCTGTCTAAGAGCCTGCCTGCCTATCAAGCAATGTCCGGTAAGGACCCTTATCAGTGAACCTAGATTTTTCCGGTTTGTGGATAAAAGTTTCTCCGTCTTCTTTAAACCCAGGTATTGCCAGATTTGTTTTGACAGGAGACAAGTGCTGATGTTGTTCCACCAATGGCTTGCCAGTTTCTTGGCATCTGTGTCAAGGAGGAACATGATCGATTCGATAGGCGCAGAGGGTTCCTCAAGGTTTTCGGGGAGAAACTCTTCTGCTCCCTCTTTTGCTAGCTCGTCCGCTTTGCAGTTGCTTGGAACGTCTCCTGGGACCCAGCACAGGGATACGTCGCACCTATCTGCAATCTCGTTAAGAGATCTCCGGCATTGCTTTACCAACCTTGATCGTATTGTCGGCGATTCCAAGGCTTTAATAGCTACCTGACTATCTATGCGCTACAATCTATCGCATTATTTGAAAGCCAAGCCGCAGCTTCGCAGACTGCCGTAATTTCCGCTTGAAACACACTTCAGTGATCCAGCAGTCGCGTGGTGATGAAGCCAGGTGCATTGGGGAAGACTCCAGCCCAGGTACCACCCGCTGTCTTGGATCCATCTTTGAATATTTCTATATTTGAAGTCAATATAGGGGACAACTTAGTCCGTTTTACTAGGAGTAGTATGGTTGCCCTTAAGTATCCTAGAGTGGCACATTGCTGTGTTGATCAGCTAGGAGGATTCTCTGAACCTTAATGCTACTTTGACCGGCAATTGCTTACCCAAGATATCAACAGGAAGCAGATGGAGCATTACCTCCAGTGCAGCAATGGGGGTTGTTTTCAAGGCACTCGTTATGCAGATGCATGATCCTGCTTTTAAGCATTTGCTCGATCCAGAAGCAGAGGCAGTTGTCAACCTTCAGGTTGCGGAGTGCAGCGGACATTGCCTCTGTTCTGACGTTGTTGAAAGCTCCCTCAATATCGAGGAAGGATACCATTGTGTATTCCTTGCTATGCAAGGAAATCTTAATGGCCTTCGCTATCTAAAGTTTTCAGAAGAAAGGACGATAAACTGATCAGACGGAAGTCTTTGGGGGAAGTGTGCGAGATCTCGTTCCCGATTTCTTTTTGTTGGGTTTTTTTTTTTGAAGTCATGAGTCTATGTCAACAAGCCTCAGACTCTTGAGGCCCTCAAAGAGAATATCTGTCAAGAATGCGAGGACCTATCGCCGGAAGTTCTGGCAAGAGTGATGGAAAATGCCATAAATCGGGTCTGAATGGTCATCAATTCTGGCGGCGGCCACTTAGCTTATATCATTTTCTCGACTTGTCCAAAAGCAGACCGAAAGTTTTTCATTCATAAAAAAAATTACAGCCAAAGAACATCGTGTGACAACTTCTGCGCCACCTTACCTTGTATATCCACCCATACGAACTACATCGCATGTTCCTTTCTCTGCGTAGAACCAAGGTCTTAGACCTCAAAAATTCAACCACCGCTTTCATTAATTCAATTATCCCCGAACAAAATCCAATCTAAACTGCTGCCGTCTAAACGATGATTCTTGAGCAAATTGTTCCACAAAAAAAAAAGAAACATGCCCGACTAAATAAAGTAATTATTGTTTCCTCTAATATTTCATTCAATATTTAACGCCTCCTTTTTCCTTGGCCCGCCCTCCAAACATGCTCTGCTCGCACACACATGATCCCCATCCGACATTCTACATGATCTCCAACCACTTGCAACCAATTACTTGTGGAAAATTGATTTTTCTTCCCAAACGTAGGCTTTGCTGTAGCAAACCCACACCTACATATCTAGCTGGCGGCATCCAAACACTGATTAGTCCCAAAGACTAGTTTGTTAAATTCAGAGCCCCTCCGCGAAACTAGTTAAGGCAGAGAGGGAAGATTACACTTAAACGGACGCATAAATGTATAGACTTTGTATAATTATGACCACAAAAGAGAATAAAACCAACACGCTCAGCCTGCCTTCCCCCATTAGCTATGCAAATAACTCTCGGGAACTCGGGATAATTAACCATCATTTCACTTATTGTCCCGCTTTTATTGATGTCCCCGTGGAAAATACTGAAAACTAATCGCCTGAACGCTTGTCAATTCAAAATGAATAATTCGCCATTTTCATGTTAATTACGTAGCTCCACCTGTTGGCGTACGCTTGTAGCCCACACGATCGTTGTGTCCCCGACGCGCGCTTTGATTAATCACCGTGCACTTGAGATTATGGAAATTAATCGCATGCGGATGGGTCATAAATTTCTGCACATCCTTCTTTCAAAAGGACACATTCCCCAGACGACTGGCCGGCCGGTTCGCTTTACTTACGTTCTCGCATGATGTCCGACATGATCCGAATACTTCCGAGCAGCATGTAAAAATATCTGCAAAAGAAAAAGCAAAAGATTAACGTGGTTTCGGTAAAGAAGAGGAGCAGAGATATGTAAGTGACAGCATGGGCTCATGTGATACGCTTCATCAATCTTCAAGATGAGCCTTGACATGTGCACAAAATGAGGCGAGCGCATGAGCCTTTGATCAGGGATACACTTTTCATGGGAATTTACGACTCAAAGTGGAACGCATTCGACTAACCGAGAAATTTTTTAACAATGGAATCCACCGACTTACAAATAAAATGCCAATGCCCATCCCATCATGGTTATTAAAACTGTCATAACCCATTAAAGACCCACGCTCAGTGTCAAGTGAATAGAGCCGTCCAGAGTATGGCCTTTTAACAAGTGTGAATTTATGATCCATTCCGGGGGTTTAGAAAACTTCCTCCAAACAGCCTTAATTAACATAAAACACTGGTGGATGCGGGTTATTCCACGGCGGCGGCTACTGGAATTTGATTCCGCATCAGTTGAGTTTATTGGTCTTAATGCGTTGTGAATATATTAAGACGGTTGTGTGCCGGTTTCGGTGATGGGAATACGAAATGCTTGAGGAGTAGATCACTTTGTCAAGTGACATGGTCAGAAGACCGTTTTGGTGGTTCATTGATCTTACTGCGAGCGTTTCGCGATCTACGCACAAGGTGCGTTAGGAGAGGATTTACTTCTACTCATTCAGTGATTTTGTTGCGAGTCAGGATTCCCTTTGGTCATGGCGGAATCCATAAGACCCTCGCCAAGTTAACCAAAGGTACTTCTGGTCTGGCATGCTGGCGGATGTGCGGGAGTGGGTAAAGTCTTGCGAAATCTGCAAATCGACAAAACCGCAGAACGTGATTTCCCGACCGCCGATGGGACAACAGACCATGACGGAGCTCCCTTTTCAACGTCTATATATAGATTTTTTAGGACCCTACCCTCGGACGAAGAACGGACATACACATATATTTATATTGCTCGACTACTTCAGTAAGTTTGTGTTCTTAAAGCCTATTCGAAAAGCAACGGCAGCCGAGGTAGTAAAATTTTTAGAAGATAGTGTGTTTCATGTTTTTGGTGTGCCGGAGTTTATTCATTCTGACAATGGTAAGCAATTCGTCTCAGAATTGTTTGCCAGCTTACTTGCAAAATACGGGGTCAAGCATGTTCGCACCGCGTTCTACTCTCCTCAAGCTAAAGCGTCAGAGAGAGCCAACCGTTCAGTGTTGACAAAGATTCGGTCGTACATCGGCAGCGACCAAAGAAATTGGGACCTTCACGTCAGCAACGCGGCGTTTTCTCTATTACGCGGTGTTCGCGACACCAGTGATCCAGCACAGATTCTTTCTTTTCGATTTTCTCCTCTTACTATCTTTTGTCCGTCCGTAGGGAATTAGAGACTTTCTTTTCTACCAGCTAGTTTTTTTCTTTACTTGGCACGAGATTTTTGTGTGCTGAGCAGGTGGTGCAAGGTGGAGTTGACAACAAGAACCATCCCGTCCGACGAGTTGAGCCGAGCAACCGCAAGCGTGCCGCCGTCTTCTTCACCTGCACCGAAGGTGCCCGCGTGGCCCAATCCTGACTCGCAACAACTTGATCGACTTGATCTTCAAATGGAGAACGCCAATTCCTTAAACGGGATTCACACGAATATAGCCAACGGAATCCAAATCTTGTTGCTTTGTACCAACCCAAGGACAGCGGCCTTTGTATCCTTAAAAGTGTTCACCTCGTTCTTTCCTGTTAAAGTCAGAGAGAGTCTTCATGGACAGCAACCAAAAGTCACAATTTCATTGCCCAATGCTAAACGCCAACAACACTGCTCACACTGACCTCTACTGACCCACACTTTCCACTTGATAGCCTCAGAAATTACTTACACCAAGTCCAAGAGCCTCATGATCATGCAAGATACCCATCACCCATCACCACCACATTATCATCATAGTCATCACTGTAGAGAGCTGGTGCTTGTTCTCATTAAAAACACTTTTTCCTCATATCTCACTCAAAAATTGACGGACAAATCCCATTTCCCATGCAGGCAAACACACAGCCCCACCTCCCATTCCATGCATGCGAAGGGAGGCTAGATACAGAAGTATCTATGCACTTACCGCCCCAGCCAGTTGTAGATAATTAACAACAGTTGGCAGAATGCAATCATCTCGATTTCAAAGGAAAAACGTCACAATCGTCATCATCACATGATGTACGACGGCGAACTGAAACAGACACAGCGCAGGGAGCGGCTGAATAAATCAGCCGCAGATGATTGAAATACCAGCAGAAGTGCAATATGGCGTTCATGCGGGTGGTGGCGGAGGCAAATTTCCCGAAAAGGAACAAGGCGGACCACCAGAATTCCTCCCTAATGTCAATAAAAAGTCGCTTGCACATCACCTCATCGTTGGAGTTGAACCTGTTGTCGCCCTTTGTTGCGGTTGATAAACCGTTAAATCATGTAAACTTCGGTACGAGTACCCCAGGACTGCCATGTCAGGCCAGACGCATTTTGTGTTTTTTTTTTCATTTCATTGGCGTGTGGTGTGGTTTTTCGGTTGCTGCGGTTGACAGGATGGATGCGGCAAGGCGGTGTGGGGCTAGCTGGTATCTGTTCGGCTCCTGCCCCTCTGTGGGTACAACTCTGTAATGATTAATTTCATCCTAAGTATCTCTTTGGTTGTACGAGCGTGCGATCGTTTGTCTTTGATATTTTATGCGCTCTTCGTCTATTTATAGGCCGCTGCGATGGAAGGTTGCACAAATAGACTCTGGCGACGACGATGACGGAGTGACAAGAAACGCCTGCACTTGCTGTGTTGCCGCAGTATGGTAATCAGAAAATAATTACACGCACCTTGTGCAAAAACGAGCAGAAGATCGGCATGAGGCATTGGGGACAGCAGGAGATTTGGGAGTCAGATTTAATTTTGCGCATAATTTAGAGTTTCCTTTGAGGCGCGCACGGATCCTTCCTTGATTGAGGGGGAATTTATTTTTGATTCAATCAGTGGAAATGGGAGTTTCGATTCGTCACACTGGAGGGAGGATGCTCTGGTTGTTTATTTACTAAAATGTCAGCTTGAAGTGATTTAGAAGCGTTTTAATGGGGTGTGGCTTGTGGCTAAAAGGAGAAGGTGTTCCATTGGCTTGGAGATCGAAATGAAATTGATTTAACATTCTGGCATAGGATGACCTGAAACTGATTATATTCGAGAAACGTAGCTCGAAATGTAAAGAAGTATCACCGATCTGCACTTCAAAACACTTCTATGTCCCTCAGCGTTTTGATTAGATCTCTTCCGCCGGACTCTTTCCTTGAACTTTAACCTTGAAAAACTTTTCGTAGGAGGTCCCCACAGAGCTTAATTTTGAGACTCCCAAAGTAGGTGTCTTTTGGCTTAGAGAGAGAAGATAGTATTTCGAATTAAAAAAAACGTTTTATAGGCAGGTACTGTGTCCTTGTTAATATTTGAGGGCTTGATGTGAAATTGCGCCCGATGGCTAAGTGGCTCTAGCTCAATCGGTCACCATCTTCAGTAACAAGTCATCTTTGCTACTTCTAACAAACCTGTCGCTCAGGCCTCCAAAGCAGTTCTGAGTGGTTGGTTGGTTGGTTGGTTGGTTTAGTGGGTATCTTAAAGACTTACTTAGACCTCAAGCGGGTCCATTGTACTAATAAAAAGTATACTCATGTAAGTCAAACCAAGGGATAGGGTTAGCTAATCCGGAAACCACCCAGAAAGGGATAGAAATCTCAGGAGTTTCCTAAAATCAGCGATATTAAGGTCCTCCAGCCTATGGCAGAAGCTGCTATCAAGAGTTCGCAATTTTCTGGTGGCGAGTGCGGGACATTCGCATAGCAGGTGCTGGATGGATTCTATTTCCTCTTCCTCTATGCAACTTCTGCAATAATCATTGTAGGGCAAGCAAGACGCTCCTGGATTGCTATTCCGCAGTGTCCTGTAAGGACACTGGAGACGACTCGTATTTCCCTTCGCCTAAGTTGTACGAGATTTTTGGAATTCTTCTTATCGAAAACTGGCCATAGTGACCTGGTTATTGCACATGTGTCCATGTGACACCACCGCGTATTAGCCATGATCACGGTTTCCTCATCTACTTTCCCGTAAAGAGTGAGGTTTTGTCTGCAGACTTTTACCAGCTTCGATTTTGTCGATGCTGACTGCAGAGACTTAAAGCCGCCTGGCTGTCAATATAGAAAGAAATCGTTTCTCTGACAATGCTGTCGTTTTTGATTAGCTTTGCGGACTGCAAAATGCCAGTTATCTTGGCTTGAAAAATGCTGTATCCGTCTTGAATTTGGAAGGATTGATTTACCCCTCTGGATTCACAGAAGGTACCAGTACCAGTGTCCATTTTGGATCTGTCGGTGTAGAAGGCTAGCTTTTCTTCAGTGCATAGTATACTACCATCCCAGTCCTCTTTTCTTGGTATTTTTATATAGAAGTCTGAGGTTGGAATGATGTAGTTGGTGTCTATGTTCTCCTTCGTAGTAGTCCATCGGGTTAGAACGGAGGCGTGACCATAGGTGCTATTTGTCCAGAGACCTGCTTCCCTTTGTCTGAGTACCGTTTTTGCCGCCCTGCTACTGGAAGTAGGTCCAGCATTGTTTCAAGTGCCGCTATGGGTATTGATCTTATCGATCCTGTTATCCCTATGCAGCCTGCTCTTTGAATCTTGGTTTCACTTGTAAGATGGCATTTCTTCTCATGTGCCTTCCACCAGACAGTCGAGTCGTATGTTAGGATAGGTCGTACTACAGCAGTGTGTCTATAAAGCGTTCCAGGGTCTTCAGAAGGAAAAAAAAAGGATGGTCTGATAGGTCGTGTGACTAGGCTTCCCCACTTTACGAATGAAGACCACCCTCCAGAATTTAGGATCATTCAGCCACGCTTGTGCCATTCTGATGGGTTTTCAGCAGTACGGTATGACGATACACGAAGCTACGAACCTCCCAAATATGCAGAAATGTCCATCGCAATTCGACGTCGTGTCTTAGGAACCTGCGGAATCTCCATCCTACTTTGACGAGATTGTAAGGATCAATAGACGAACGAGACTACAAGACCCGAATCTACGTCTTGTCCAAGATCTACATGAAGTAGCCCATGATCATTGGAAAAGATATTCGAAGGCGACAACGATCAGGATTCTGGACAACGACGTCACCGTATCGATGGAAGAGGTTGATTCTCCAATGTGCTGCAATCTTCTACTACCATCTGATACGAAGTTTGGATCCGTAAATCTCGACTACGAAGTCGAGATTTCGCGGCCAGTGGAGAACTATGCTCCTAGAATAGAGAAGCGGACAAACGTAAAGATGACGATCGTTCTCCAAAATTAAACTTCAATTTTTCAACGGCCAAGAAGACTTGCACCGTTGGAGAAAGACATCGTGGATGAGCAGGTCGGGAAGCGGTTGGAAGGCGGAGCGGTAAGACCAAGTTGATCGGAGTTCGCAAGTCAGATCGTAAAACAAAAAGGATGGGAAGAAACTATCGAAAAATTAACCGCAAGATTATACGAGATCGATTTTCAATGCCGCTGATCGAGGACCAGATAGATGCCTTGAGCGAAGCCAAAGTTTTTTCTACGCGAGACCTGGAAAACGGATTCTTCCACGTTGAAGTCGCATAGAAAACTAAAAAGTACAAATAGAACGCTTCTTCGTTTTCCTTATGCTCCTCTAGTCTCTCATTTCAAAGTCCTCCAGTTCTGGGCGTGGTACCCGATATTGAGACGATCACACCGTCAGTGCAAGTTGAACCCACTTTACTGCGATACTACCAAAACCTCATTCATAACAAACAGACATATTGGGTATAAGAGACGCTAAGCTGTTTCTCTACAGTCGAGCATGTTCTACAATGCTTCTGCGTTTATTCAACCGAAAATGGTTGCTTAAGGTGTTTTTCGCTCTCTGTCACTCAGTTGTCTTACTTCGGGTTCCCATCTGCAAATTTTTGGACATGCCAACTCTCCCTCTGACGAGAATCTTAATTCGATCGTCACTCGTTCTTGTACTGCACCAGACAATGATAAAACACTCCCACCTGCGCTCCAATTTGTATGGTCTCCTAGCTCCACCCACAACTCAGTCGCCTCATCTGGTCGATTAATCAAAATTCCGCTAATCGCAAACTTAATCACCACTCATACGGCACTTATACACCACTTATAGTTCAGTTAATATTCCATCATTACCCTCAGTCGCTCCATCAATTGTGTATGCGAATATTTACCGCCACCGTTCGCGTTTTGAATAATTCAAACTTCACCAGCGGAAAAGCACCATTCAGCCGCCAATAAACAACAACGAGAGGAGATACAGCTCCAACAAGTACTTGCACAACGACAAGCCCAAAGTGAACTCGAAAAGAAGGCGCTTTGATGACAAAATGAAGCCGCCTTGTCGCTGCCCCTGCCAGTTACCATTAAGCCATGTCACACTCTAATCACCGATTATGATTGTGTCTTTCTCGTCGCATTTCAGATGTTTCACCGAAAAGTGTTTTGCCTCCCGGGGCCCTGAACCTAGATAGATGAACGCCATCTTCATTACGACGTATTATGTATAGTTATTGCTACCATCAACCCCGTACATGACTTGGTTGCGTCGCAGCGGACGCGTAACTATGCAGCCAAAGTGCTCAAAGGAACGGCATAACGCGCGCTAATTTTTGATTCAGTTATCATCCAAAGGAAGCGTTTAATAATTTTCTACACTGTAGCTGTGTAGATTCTCATTCCGAGTGCGTAAGTTGACAATAAAATTGCCACTAGCGCACCACCATCGCCGGGCACCGGCTGTCTTCATTCCAAGGAAGGCCGACCACTAGAAGGCGGAGCGTCAACTGGCAGTTTAATGACACTTTAGCGCAAAGCGTGAGATATTTTGCATTCGTTGTGTTGTTCGAAAACAATCGGTTGGGCCAGCAGCACGTAAAGCCCTTCTGTGCACTCGGTATCTGTGCGAGTATCTATATCTACGAGTATCTGCAACAAGTGTGGATGGATATCCGGTTCGGGGTACACGAGGACGATAAACATTTTAAGAATTCCGCGAGGTTTATTTATTCTTTTCGAGTTATTTTCCTAAATCAACTTAATATTGTCCACTATCCGTTCCGATTCTTTTTCTCTCGTATAAAATGTGGATCATTGGAGTCTAAAAATATCTCAGAGATAAGCAGCTGAAGATCTAAAATTATTTTGTTTTGTCTTTGCACACTGGGCTGCGGCAATGGCGGGGAAGGAAAACGCGGTTTTATTTTAGATTAATTGATTGCCGGGCCTTGGAAGTGGACGTCGTCGTTTCAGGTGGTCACCCGCTTTCTTTTTCTTGGTGTTGGGGTCGTTTTTTAGCTACATTTTGGGAGCTGAATGGGTAACATTCAGCTGATAAAGTGATACACTTTCGTCGTAGGTCCAAAGATTAATTATCCCGTTTGAATGGAATGAGAAATGGGGTGTGGAAGGTGTGTGTGGAACATGAAAATCCGTAGTTTGAGTTATCAATCTTGTTTCCAGGAGTTGCTGATGGAGACGTTAAGTTGTACTATTTTTCTTAATTCACTGAAACGGGGAACAAGAAGGTGATGAATGGGACGTGGTTTTAGGAAAATCGAAGGAATAATTTAAAGGTGACAACATTCGGAAACTGATCGATTGAAAGTGGGGGAAGATGCTGTTCCGGTTGTGCATGCTAGAGATAGGTAGCCCTTCGTTACTCTGTTTACTTGAGTAGAGACAATGGGATTTGGGATCAGGCAGGACGAAGAAACTCTTTTTTGAATCGACTACGTGACCAAATGAGCTACTCCCTTGGGAAGTCGATCTCTCAGGGATTACATGCGAACGATTCATCAAATTTAAAAGGAAAAGTCAAAAGGTATTTCAGTTATCTTCAATTTTTTCGTTGTATCCTTCGATCCCTCGAGGGGCATAGGGCGTTAACAACGCCTTCTTGTGTGAATGCGTTTGACCACCATCCAGTTTACCCTCAATGACCTCGATATGTCCACCACATTTGCTTAGGGCGAACCACTTTTCTGCCGGACTAGTCACTTTTTTTCGGCTTTCGTCCACTTTCCGGAGAGCTCAACTCTAAAGTTGGTAACAGCCCGAAATCCACACCCTTTGCCAGCCAAAGCTGGACATTTTTCTTTTTTCTTTAGAAGAGGCGGAGAATGCATCATGCACCGTCAGGGGGGTTGGTAAACTCACTTGCTGTGTCAAACTCCTACCGACTAAACTGTCATCGCCAAAAATCCTGTTTGCATTACTTCAGGTCCAATACCTTATGTCCAATACGGTTTCGGTATGATTCTTATGAAGGTATGTCTTCGTCTTCTTCTCTCTTTTTTCCTTGCAACACCAACTCGATAAAGGAGGCTATTTGGTTCCACTGGTCGTAACTCGAGATCATCATTCTCTCGACATTTTCCGGGGTGATATTGCCTGTCTCTAGTTCCAGCCTGGCTCAAATGTGTTGCTTGCGTCATCTACTAAGGAGTCGCTGTATCGACAAGCTGGGCTCCCTTCTTTTCCCATCTTATGGAGGCATGCGTTGAAGTTTCCATGTCCAGCTAGACACTGAGTGATGTAATAGTTTACTTCTCCATGTTTCCGCTCCGTCCATTTAGCAAAGTTTTGTCGTCCACCTTCATCTACTCTCAGAGCTCCACCACCTTTGCCATTGTTGTTTGGTGAGCTCCTTGGACATATCCTCTCTGCCGCAAGAATATCGATGGGAGTCACTCCCGGCACTACCAGGACGGCTGATTCCGACACCGTAAGAGCTTACTACCCGGAGGTCTCCGCGTCTTTGTACTGCTGCCATCTGTTTCCTGTATTTCTCTTTCCTAAGGGCATCGGCCAAAATGTCGTAGCCAAACGGGAAAATCGCATGCGTGATCGACATAAGAAGTCTTCTCCTGCTGGCAGTTGGACCACCTACGTGACTTTTGCAGCTCGCTCCGATAAGGACTTTATCTGATGTCAGTAAGTGAGTTTGGAGTCTATTGGCTATTACTTCAGCGCCTATTTGTAACTCCACACCCGCCGGGATCTAGTCAGGGGGACTCTTTCCGTTTTCTCGGCCTCCAGACTAAGGCCATGAACTTGGTTAAGTCTTCGTTGTGCTTCTTCGGTGTCTCTTGGTTTAATCACCGCGCCGATGTCATCTGCGTACTCCAGCAGGAAGGACATGCGGAGAATACCATCGTAGGAGATATTCCGCAGACCATGTCCCACAATTGAGCTTTGCGCTGCTCCTACAGTGATTGTCTTTCCTCTGAGTTCCACCTCGGTGTCGTATAATAGCTCCCGGTCTTTGAAGTAATCTTTAATCATCAACCAGGAGGTATTGTTGCGGTATCCTATAAAGGTGTTCTCGAGCGTGGTTTGGCTAACTGTCCAGCTGGCTGAGTTAAAGGCATTTATTCTTACATCAAAGGTTGCCAACAGGACGATTTTTCTCGATCATTGATTGCCCTGTTGGCCCACTTTGGCAGCCTTAACCACTCCTCTACTGCCCTTTCTAAATTCGTGGTGTCTCTCGGATAAGCCACCTGCTCTGTGGGCTGCATCTGTCTGCGGGTCAGCATCTTCTCCAGTTATTTTCCGGCGGTGTCAAGCATGCACAAAGGCCTGTATGGTAAAGGGGAGTTTGGGTCTCCTTTTCCTTTACTGATCAGAACCAAGGGCTGTGTCTTACAGCTCTCATAGAACACCCCATCCTTAAGGCAACTGTTGTACTTATTCAGCAATAGCTGAGGACAAGTTCGGTCGTATACTTTCAGGCCTAGAGGCTTTCGTTTTCTGTAAAGATTCCGCTGTCAGGAGCAGCTACTTTTCGCTAAACATTGGGATATCCTGTTGTTGGAGAAGGGAAGATGTCCGCAGGTCTGACAGGGTGAGTCGGAATGAGTGTGTCCAGGAGTCCCTTTTGACGTCTTGTCGGAGCTCTTCTTACTTCCTTTTTGGAGATTGGCCCAGCATAGGCAATGCTATCTTCAAGGTATAGTCTGCAGTTCTCATTTCCCACCAGGCCGATTTTCCTAAGATGAACTCTAAATTTCCAACCATTTTCAAGCATTCATTTGAGATGTCCTCGTGAGTCGTGAGAACTTCTCTATTAATTCAGCCGTCAAGCTTATCGCTTGGCCATCTTTTTATTTGCTCGCACGTTGAATCCACTGCCTATAGCAGCAAACGGTTCGGGGTCAAAATACTCCAAGATTGACCCCCACCCTTTGATTCCTGCATGTCCCTTAGCTCAAGCCAGTATTAGCACATTCTAGGTTGCACATGCACTGAGTTTCTAAATGCACATCACCGTCACTGATGACTGAATTACCTTTCCTTTCGTCAAGGATTTTTGCACGATTTTGGTTCTAATATTGCACTCGTATAGTTGAAGTTTGACTGTATCATATGCTTGCTCCCGGTGGTCACAACTGAGAACGTAGTCAGAGATAAGCTTGAAAGGAAAATTTCAACTGGAAGTACACCCGTGAACCCGAGATCTCGAGATCATTCTCGTTACGAGAAGTTGCCGATAAGAATACTGCAGTTCTGAGAGTCGTTGCCGATTAAAGAGTTGTGCATGCCCTAAGCTGCATGCTTTGAACAACTTGTTATGGCTTAAGGAAATCCCACCACGAGTGTTATCGCTAATTTCAACTTACTTGTCATTATTGGAGCGCGCTCTCCATAAATCACTGCAAGTCGAACGATAACCTTCTCATTCCACATGAGTAATATTTACAAAGAGTAAGCTATGCACAGAGTATCTACTCGCAGAAATATGCGGTTGGCTCTGCTGATAAGGAAATTCATTCATGGGTCATGTCATATCTTCACTTGGTAGTTAAAACGTGAAATATATTTACGATGTCCTCGGGACAAGACGCACTTACCATGTTGTCCATTATTCGTTGCCGCAATAGTATCTGGGGGCGATGAGTTATCACTGTGATAGTCCTCCTCTTCTTCGGAGCAATTGACAACTTCAGTGGAGCACAATACCAGTGCCAGTAGTAAAATCCACGAATTCATGATTGGAAATAGTTTTCTACACACGCACACACACTCGCGAACACCGAGCAAATGAAATATTCGGCACTCTATCCCACAGTGGAACGCAAGTGAAATTAACTCAGTTTATTCAAAAAAAATTAACCAACATCGTGGTTGTGGTGGTTGACACTGTATATATCTGCACAGTCACATCGGTTAATTAATTTTTATTACAGTTAATTGTTATGGCACTTAAATCAGCGTTGCAACGAGTGGTATCTCGGGAATAAAACGACGACGACACTCCTCAGACGACCATGATTCTAATTAATTTCTTCATTTAGTTTTGCTGCGAGGGGAGAGGGTGGATATTAAAACTGTATCTACGTGATCAAATAGTGTTTGAAACGAATGTGTCCTGAGATACACTCAAACTTGCATTCGATGGGAACTCTGTGGAACAACCTGTGATTTCTCAATCAAAACATCGTTACTCCAGAGATTCAATTATAAAGTGTTCCTCACTTGAGGAAAAAAAAAACAATAAAAACACTTTCAATTGATGCCAGAAATAGACATCAAAGCAGCACAACACAGAAGACAAATTAACTCTTTTGCTTTTGCTGCTGCTTGTGGTGGCTGGCTGGCTGAAGGGATCAATAAGGCACCGCTATCGAGCGCGGCCTTTGTGTGCCATCATTGCTAGACCAGATGGCAGCAATCCCAGAAAGAACAAAACAAATTAAGTGGATGAAATCCACCTGCAGACCGAAAATACCATCAAAGATACAATGAATTTCCACCCACCCTCTCAGCGAAACAACTTACGATCCACATTGAAATCCACACAGAATTTTCTGCTTATACTTCCGTTTCCGCACATGTAAACACTCGTCAAATCACCGCCTATCCGATCGTTAATCCTTGCTCACGCCAAAAAGGATTCTCCACTCAATAGACACACGGTATCAGTGAGGAAAATATGTCACAATCGCAAGTGCTTTTGTTTAACCCGGCGTATCTTTTCTTTGAAACTGCTCGGCTCGTTCGTTCGTGAGCTATAAGTTCCGTCGGAAAATGAATTTAATAAGAAAAAAAAAACGCTAGCACACCACCAGACCAGGCAAACGACCACGAACGCTATCAATCGAAAACTGGGAGGGAGAAGTCTGTCGCGTTTGAAAGAGACCAGAGACCTCAACTCAACCTCATCGTCATCATCGTCGTTGTCGTTTCGACGTCGTCAGTCGTTTGGATTTCATTTTTCTTTCCTTTTTCGTTGGTTTTTGTTTTGGTCGCTTTTTTCTCGTCGTGTGTCGTTTGTGGATGTCACATGTTGTGTGTGTTGATTATGTTTTTCTTTTTTTTTTCTTTGGGCTCTTCTCTTCGTTTTGAATGCTGCAAAAGCATAGTGGTGGAGTGTATTTTCTCGCCTTTGATGTTATTTTACTCAGCTTTGCGTTTTTGTTTTGATTTCTCTGTGACGTCATGAGGAGATCCTTAAGGTAGGTATTAAGTATCTGTTCACCCTTTTCGGTGCCGGTGTCGTTGTGCTTGGTGTGTATCTTAAGTGGAGAGAAATTAGTGTGAAATATTTGAATTGAGGTGGGTGTGCGGTATTAGAAGGATGAGATATGAGGGCATGAAAGACCTGGGTGCGGTACGCGCCTTGCTTCCGTTAGTCGTTTGAATTAATCATTTTCTAGTTTTATTTTTTTCTTAAATGGATTTCTGGATAATTTTTCATATCACAGAGTGGTGCCGTCGGACCTTATGGCATGAAGGGATAATCCGCGTTACGATTCTACAAGGAGATTCTAAGCTATGATGGTGATATGGATACCACACAGTGCAGTTGTTCGGTTTGAAACTTAGATAGCCATCATTATCATAATTTTCAATGACCCGCTTATCCACTATGAGGGTCGCGGGGTTAGGGTGCTTAAGTGGACTGTCCACATCTCCCGACTCTAAATCATCAGAGGCTATCCCCATACGGGTAGAGGTAAGATTTCGGACTTGATCCAGCCATCTCATCCTAGGCCTACCCAAGGGACGCCTACCCAATCGCACTGGTTCCATGGTACGTCTTGGAAGCCGAGTTGGAGACATGCGTTGAACGTGCCCAAACCATCAAAGTGTGGACCTTTCCACTCGAAGAAGTAGCTGCTCGGCATTGAGAGCCTCGCGTATTCTGGTATTCCTAACTCAGATTGACCAAGTTGTCTCAAAATTGCTCCAGCCTGACCAATCCTACAGGATAACTCAGTATTGCTCTTACCATCCCTCGTGAATAAGACCCCGAGATACTTAAACTTCCTCTGATTTGTTCACGTTTACCTTCATCCAAGCTTCAACACAGACGGCGACGAACCTATTTAGTGCGCGCTGAAGTTCGGTCTGGATGGACGTAAGGATGACCAAGTCATCAGCAAAAAGCAGATGACTTACCCTTAAATCTCTCAATTCGAACCGTTCCTCACCACGGCTGCGCTGTAACATCCAATCCATATACACTATAAAAAGAAAGATGACAGAACTCACCCCCAAGGCCAACGCCCACAGTGAAGGTGTCGACTTAACGCCGTTCACCCGAACACAGCTCTTACAATTAGTGTATAGGGATTGAATGGCCCTCAGAAGAGAACCGTCAATCCCATACTCCTGCAGTACACTCCAGAGTTTACCTCGAGGGACCCGATCATATGCTTTCTTCAAATTCACAAAACAACTGTAGATAGGTTTGGCATACTCCCAGCCCTTCTCAAGTACCATTCTAAGAGTGAACAACTAGTCGGTTGTGCTCCTACCTGGACGAAAGCCGCACTGCTGGTCGCCCAACGTGGACTCGATCACAGCTCTAGAACGCGCTTCCAACACATTAGCAAATAATTTTTCGGGGAGACTTAAGAGAGATATACTCCTATAATTGGAGCAAACTCTCTTATCCCCTTTCTTAAAAAGAGGAACTATCACGCCAGTTTGCCAATCGCTAGGTGTTTCATCACAACCCAGGCCACTTTAATGACACGAGAGAGCCATTTTACCCCCTCTTCACCCAAAGCCTTGAACATTTTTGGCTGGATTTCATCCACATCAGCAGATTTGCTGACTCTTAGCGCTTTAATCGCCAAAGTCACCTCCTCTACGGTGGGACTTTTCTCCGCCCTACTCAAAACCATGGGTCTGCCATCCTCAGTGCCCTGTTCGGGATTGAGTAGCTCCGAAAAGTGTTCGCCCCATCTGCGCAAGATGTCCTTCTCTTCGGAAAGAAGTACACCATTTTTGGATTTGACGTCTTCGATGATATTAAACTTCCTTCCTCTGAGACGGCGGATGGTCTGCCAGAACACCTTGTTTGCAGATCTGTGATCACGGTCCAATTTCTCACCGAACTCCTTCCAAGACTGGTCCTTAGCTGCTTTAACAGTCAGCTTACAAGTTCTTCGCGCCTCCATCTTTCGAGAATCTGAATCCCCCAAGTGTATCCACACCTTGAAGGTTTTCTTCTTCTCTCTGACGGCTTCTTGAACTCCGGGTGTTTTAAACCACGCAATTATTTTCTCACGCAGCACAACAGCCGCCACACCGAGCCGCTTCACTCCGCAAACATCTCCTGCATAGGTAACGACTGCTCTTGAAAACAACCGCCATTCCTCCCCTACATTCGTCGAAACAGTTGGAATTTATTTAAACCTTTCGTATACCTGGCGTGCAAACTCCTTCCGTATCTCATCGTTTTGCACACTCTCCCACCGTATATGTGTAACCAACCTTAGTTTACGCTTTGGTAGGAAAGGTACTTCAACGGTGAGATAAAATTTGCACAACACGAGGTGATGGTCAGTGGACAGTTCTGCTTCTCTCAAAACACGAACATCACAAACCATCCTTTTAACACACGATAGCACCACAAATAAGTCTATCAGCGACTTCTGCTGAAGACTGTACCATGTATATTTGTGAATGTCTTTGTGCGTAAAGAATATGTTCATAATGGACATGCCGTTTGCTCTCTCCGTTCGCATTCTGATCCGGGTCACCGTACCTCCCAATCACACTTCCCCATGTCATTATGTCCACACCCAGGTGAGCATTGAAGTTACCCATCAAGACATAAGAATCCATATCAGCAACCTATTCTAAGGCTGCATTTACTTCATCCAAGAAAGCTGCATATTCCGACTCCATATTCGGCGCATAGACCTGCACCAGAGCCAGAGTTAACCTTTCAAGCTTTAGCTTTAAGATCACAGCTCTTCCTTCCAGCCTGGGACTTGTGAGTATCCCCACTCCCGCCTGAGCAGACATTAAAGGTGCTACTCCTGACTTGAACAGCTTCCACCCATACGTAAGGTCCACAGTTCTAAAGCCTCTTTGTTTTATTGAGGAGATACCAATTATCTTTAGTCTATATTTAGTAGCCTTCCCAACAAGCTCAAGGTATTCTCCTGTAAGCGAGGAAACGTTCCATATGCCTATCCTAAGTCGATGCTGTTGTCGAAAAGCCGAAAGTCCACTTATAAGACTTGGCAGGCTTGGCAAGATTGATAGTATTAGATTTAAATGGCGTCCGAGGGTGGTGTCTAGACTTATTAGGGAGATTTGTTAATATATAATTCACGGTATTTTTTCGAATCTCCTGATGTCATAATTACTATCAGTTCATTCAACTCTTCAAGGCATCACACTTACTGCCAGTGTTATGCTTTTTCTTTTTATTTTAAAAAATAAATGTTTCTCGACCTCAAGAGTTAAACCCGGACCTTCAGTGTGACAAGCGGTGACCCTTACCACTACACCATGGCCACCTCTGGCGGTACTTACAAAAGTTTTTATCCGTGGGATCCTTTAAAGTGCCAACCAACGCCGATTTTTAATTCCATTGACGCATCTAGTTGTTTCTGATTGACCTTCACCAGCTTTATTGTGTCCTGAATATGTACTTTTGCACCAACAACCATGTTAAACATCGCTAATTTTTACAAACAAAAATCCCTTTACCGTATGACGAAACCATGTTATCCGATGCATGCGTTTTATATATCCTTTCGCCCATTTCATGTCCTGCTTGTAAATGTTTTATCAGCTTCAAACCGGTCTCCCGGTGGCATGCAGTTAAAATGCGGTCCCCATCGAACGTTCGATTTATTATTTATGGTGGAGAGTTTAACCCGAAGCGAGTTGACCTGAAGAAAAGACATAACACAAATGCAAACGATATCCTTTTTCCATTGTTGCTGCAGTCAAAGCCCGAGATGGAATGAACGCGTTGATGTGTGAAGAGAATTTTTTATGGCACCGTGAGAGAGTTGATGCGGAAATACAGGGTGTTGGTGCTGTTGAGGTAGGTTGAGAATTGATTGTGGGAGGTGAATCGGTGGATTGAAATTAATTTAACAACAAAGGATGTCCGTTAATAGCCGGTTGAGTGGAAGTGGAAAAAATGAACTTGTAATTAAGTTGAAGAATCAAAGGATGTCCGGAATGTCGTTGAAAGGAGAAGGTGGCTTATTTTTTTAATTAGACCGTGGGTTGGTTGATGGGAATGTCGTTAACGTGGACAGGTGGTGAAAATGTGAAAAAGGCAAGGAGACCTTTTGTTGTTTTGAAGTATCGTTTCTGTTCGAGCATAATTTCCTCATACATATGTACATATGTACGTACATAGAGTATTGATTAATATTTCGCCAACAGCTTGAAAGAGCCGATTACACAACGATTGTTCAGACAAGGACTTAAGCCGTGAAAAAGAAGTCAAAATGGTAGGATATAGAAGTTAAAATGGTAGGACTTATTGGTAGTCCTACCATTTTGACTTCTTTTTCACTGCTTAAGTCCTTGTCTGAAGAGTCATTGTGTAATCGGCTTAGTACTCATTGAAATTGTTCTCATAAAGTGTTAGCCTAGTTTTGAGCTAGGTTCGGTTAAAGGGGTGGCGGCTTTATGTTGGGCAACGCCTCACTCGGATCTTCAAAGATCCATTATGGTTCCCGTTGTGGGACCTACATACATTCACGTACCTGTTGGGAAAAGAATAAAAAGAAAAAGCCACCCTGAATTCTGTATAAATTTAAGGGTGGCCTTCGGTGGCATGGTTGATAGTTGGCCTGAGTCATTAAAGACGTAAGCACCTAGGGTCTCCTTCCTGGTTCTGCTGAGGCATCGCAGAAAAAGTGCAGCGTGTCCTCCTCCGCGTCTTTATAGCCACATCCTCTGCAGAGGTCAGTCGTACTTAGCCGTATTCTCCTTAAATGGGTCGCCAGCAGGTTGTGGTCTGTGAGGATGCTGATCACTAGAGCTAAATGTGATCTGTTCAGCGTAAATATTTCCTTTGTTTTTCTTTGGTTGAGTTTTGGCCACATCATTCTTGAAATGCGGCACGACAGAAGTGTGCTTATGCTTCATCGCTCATCGGCAAGCTTCCAGAACTTCTATAGGAGTCAGAACCGTGCCGACTATTATTTGGTTCAGTTCCGATCCCTTTCTTGCCAGTTCATTTGCCTTTTCATTGCCATCGATGCCTCGGTGCCCCGGGACCCGGCAGAGTGATACAATATGTTTTGAGCCTAGGAGTATTGTGGATGACACGGCTTTGATGGCTGCCTGGCTATCGATGTGCATATGTATCGATGTTCCTTCTCGGGGTTACCAAGGACAGTTCTCTTGCGGCCTCTGTTATGGCTAGAACTTCAGCTTGGAACACACTGGCGTGGTTTGGAAGATTTATCGACCGGAAAATGGCGGATTCTTCTGAATATATTCCGGAGCCTACCCCCTCATCCATTTTTGAACTATCGGTGAAAATGGATGTACGTATTTCCGGGCTTAATGACCCTTCCTTCGTCCCAACTTTCCCTTGCTGGAAAGAGCGTTTGGAAATTGAGTTCGATGTCATGGCATGGCGTCATGAAATCAGTTTTTGTTTCTAGTCTCGGCCATCTAGCGGTACAAATGTGACCTATTCTACCCTTTTGCCAAAAGCTTTTGGGGCATATTGAGCTCACTCATTTCAATGATAGGATAGAAGTAGATGCCTTAGATGTATGTTAATAAATTTGGTCTGCCTGCTTAGTATACCAAGCCGATATGTTGGCGCCTCTAGACTCGTTGGAATATTTGCAGCTTAATCACATTGGACAACAAAGCACGAGCAGGCGCAGACTGGCGTCAACACTTCTCGGGCATAAGAATGTGTCCAAAGCTCAACTGAATTGACTAAGCATTTCAAAATGGCTTGACACTGCCTTTGATTAAATGGCAGGAAAGTATCGAAAAAAAATAAAAGGAGGACAACCTGACGAATCTGTGGTCTGCCTATATCTAAGATAGAAGACGGTTAAATGAACACCATATATAAGGTGGCAAAGTAATAACGATGCGAGGAAATTTCAAGGGATTAGTAGCGTTGTCAACAGGAAACGTGAACTTCGTCTAAAGAAGTCTGCAGGAAGCTGGATATACTGTGCGAGCGTACAACACTGGCTAGTAATAGAATTGATATTTTCGGCAGCCATCGGATTGAAACCAAGAGGTTTAGGTAAAGCTTTTTTTCTCTAAAGAACTATGAAGAAATTCATATGTAATCGCTTTTCCTAAATCAGAAGAAACATGAGCCGTGGTAGTTGTTTTTTTATTTTATTTTTATTATTATATATTTATTTCTTTTATTTTTAAATGTTTGTGTTTGTATGTATAACGCATAATTTGTTCATTAAATGGTTAATAACAGTTTGTCTCTTTATTACACCATTTACATATTTATATATTTTGTTCTTTCTAAATTAAGGGTAATAATATTTAAAAATATTATTTATATGGTTTTTTTGTTTATAATTTATTTAAATACACTGACTATGTATAGTATATATATTTCTCTTCCTCTTAATAATATTAATAAATGCTTTTCAGTTAAATATTTATATATATATGCTATATACTCAATAATATTTTATAAATTAATATTTTTTGTGTAGTTTATATATGTATGGATGTATATGTATGTATGTTCTGTGTCATCATTTTATTGTATTTTTCCCTTAATTGTCGCATAAGAAACAAACCTTGGTTTCTTAGGTACACTTAGTATTTTTCTTAACTTTTGTTTTCTTAGTTTTATTTTTAAAAATCTTAACAGCAATTGAACTTTTATATGAAATACGGATTTTTCTTAACTGTGGGTATCAAGTAGAATGCTTGTGGAACAACGTATGTTTATTTTTGGAATGAAAGCGAGATGAAAAATTCAGTTGGTTTTGTATACACAGTAAGAAATAGTTGTATATATAATTTTCATAGAATACTATTTACTTCATTAATTTAGGTACTTAACTATATTATAGACATGTATAAAGTTTTAATATATATATATTTTTTTGTAGTTTAAGATAAAATAGTCATTACACAGACAGTTGGTTTTTTCTTTATAGTTAGCACAGTACTTTGAAGCGTTTTTGAAGTTTCTTATTTTTTCCTTATAATTTTTGCTTTTTTGGTTAATTTTTTAGGAACAAAGATACAACGATTCCTTGTTTTATGTTCGATTACAAATGTATTTTATTGTGACATTTATGCAATAAGATGAACATGTGTATAAAAAACAAAAAAATACGCGCACCTGAAACCTTCTTAAATATAAAATATATTCTTTATTTCACTTGAGCAACTGTTAAATTTTTTATTATATTTTTTCCTTTTGTATTTACAATTATAATTTGTTTCTATGTTTTGTGATTCTGACTTTTGTGTTCAAAGAGTGTTCTGTGTATAGGCAATCTAATTTTACAAATATATTTTAAATAGGTTTTATTTTTTTATTTATTTAGTACTAAGTTTTACAAATAAATAAATTTTATACTTTTAGTTTGTATAGAGAACTAAATAGGGAAATAAATAGTTTATATAGGCATTTGAAAAATTCGTTATTAGTCAAAATTTTTTTTTAGTTAAGTTTCTAAAATAAAAAACAAAATCATCATACTCTTTCTATGTTTCTAAAAAATGTACTAAAAATTTATATAATTTCTTGTGTCTTTTAGGTTATTTATTTCATAAGAATTTGATTTTTAGTTTTTTTTTCCTTATAACAAATTGGTTTTTATTTTAAATTGGTGTATTGAAAAATGGTTTGATTCTTTTATTTTTGTTTAAAATTAATATTAGAAAAATATTTTGTTCAAGTTAAGTTGGTATTATCTGTTAAATTTGTTTGCATTATTTATATCTGTATAGAAGGACTTAATTTCTTTTGCACTCTGGCTTTTTTTTTTTTTTGGTGGGTTTGGTCATTGATTTTATTTTATTTTGTTTGAGTTTATGTTGGATGTTTTCGAATGCTGGATGGGATTGGTTTGACATTTTCTTAAGAGTTGACACTTTCCGAACCTAAGTAGTAAAATAACATTGGATGGGGGAGAGATATTCCTAGCTCTGGCACTGGATTGAAAGCCGATCCTATAAAGCTTACATACATATGTATATAATGCCCCAAAATGTTTGTTAATTTAGTCTATATCCACTTAAATCTCAAACGAAATTAGAACCTTCAATGAAATAATGTATTTTCTTTTCTTTTTTTTTTACAGGTAAGCGATTGCCATTCATTATTAAATTGAATCTGCACTGTAAGTACATTCTATGTTGGTTTTTATTTTTGACAAGACAAATGTAATCCAACTGGCTGTCATACCCAGTTTGTCCGATTTTTCTCTCTAACTTTCACATTCCTTCTTTGCTTGAATACAGTCTGTAGGCATTTTAGGATCTGCGGATCAACCCATAAATAGCGTTAATTGAAAAATTACCTCGATGGTATAAAATCGAGTGCGGTTCTCTTCAAGAATTTACAAGAATCTTGGTCAGTCTTGAGTAGAAGGAGTACTTCACGGAATGTGTCAAAACGAACTTGCACCTTCACATTAAGAGTTTACACAGATATTTTAAAATTAGAGATAGTTTTTGTAGGCTGAGGTCATACTGGTTCAATTTTTATAATTGGGATTGCTTCTCCAAGAATGTTCCGAAGGTGACATGCAGTGGCTAATTCGTTCGTCTTCATAGTTTTCCGCTTTGGGTCTTATTTTTATGATACGGAATTACGGATAATCTACCGGTACGGAAAAACTCGAAAGTTGATATAGAACAGGTTTTTACACAAATTGGACACCATGGACCCTAAGTGGTCTAAGCAAACCGTGGAAATCTTCGTCTACAACGGCACCCATTTACCTAACGTAACCTAACTGAGCCAAGGGCTAGCCCAAGTCCACACCGAATTCTGGTGCAAAGTAAAATCGTCCAGCATGTCCGCCCGAAAGTAGGCACGCATTTTTAAAACAAAACTCAGTGAACCCGCATATGTACATATTTCGAGATACGATATGTATTTCAAATCCAATAAGAATAAAATTTCCCATTGATACTTATTAAACTTGATCGAGAAAAGGGAAATTAGCATTCAGTACCCGCACCTTCGTTCCATCTGTTAAAGTGGTTGGAATATGTGGTAAAAATTGGTCGTGATCTTGAATAAAACTTTGTAGTGCGAGCAATAAGTTTTGAAGTTGCCATTCAATCCTTTTACATTTTACTACCTTGTTCAGCCAAGACATCGCCTTCTTGGAGTGTTAAAAGTAATTTTAGATGGGAATTCAATCGATGTCGTGAAATAGTTAAATGCCAAAAATCTTGTAAGAATTTCGTTCAAACTAATGTTAGTTTGTTTATACCGAGGTGCCATAGGATTCATATTTAAGGAAGGCGTTCCAGGAAACTGAAGTGCCTAACGTTCTGTTGACGGCAGAACTCTTTCAAAATTGAGGTTGCGAGAGCAAAAGTGGTGTAACCCCAATGACGTTTTATTGAAGTTACACCACTTTTGTTCTCATAGCCTCAATTATATCCCTACTTCCTCTGACTTTGGTTTTACTCTGTAAGGACTAAGATGTTCCCACAAAGAAACCCTAACCACCCTTCTTCCAACAGAACAAACTTAATGTCATCCTAAATGTCAAAATGACACTTAACCCCCCCAAGCGGCAAACATTTATTTGAAATTTAAATGTCAACCACACAAAATTTAAGCTCGAAAATCTTAATTGCACCTCAAACTCAAATTCATTCGGCCACTTAGCGTTCAATGTATCCATTGTCCTTCTCCTTCTTTAATAAATTTGTCAACTGCAAAGGACTCACTGGGAAAAAAAAGGGGTGTGTCACATGATTGATGGTCTCATGTTTGACATAAAAAAAAATGCAAAATAGGGGTGCCGCGCAGCCATTGTATTGAAAAATCCTTACCAGACCCTTGTGTTGACATCTTAAAGAAAAGTATACACCACTTGAAGGAGAAATCGAATAAGGAAAAAGGTCAACGGCGACATTTGGTGACATGCAAACGTGCGTTGAAATGTCAACGAAAATGTCACAAAATTCTTTTACCCAGAGCATCCAGCAGCAGCATCCAGCTTTCGAATAAAATGTACAATTGATCCAGTGACCAAGAACAATTAAATAAAATATATGTATCTGTATGTATGCAATTTAAACTTTGTTTACGACTTCTGTTTGTAGTTTTATCCTTTTTTGTGCAGTGAGTGCTTTACTCGAACGCATATCCTTATCTCAGATAATGCCACATTGCGGTCGGTTTGCGTGCATTGTGTATCATATCATGCCAATGCTGACGTCCTGGACCATTCTCCTGTGGTCCAATGCCACAACTTCCAATTGCATTTGCCTCACCGCCAGTTGTTACAACATACAGCTGTGTGGGAGTGGCAAAATCAATTATCGTCTGCATGCAATGGGAAACTTACCTCTAATGCAGCAGTTGGCATTCCCGATGATGGCAAATTAAAGGTGAATGCCTCATTCCAAATGGGATTCGATGGATCATCAGATTTGCCAGAGCTGGTCTTCTTCTTTTTGACACGTTTGCCATTTTGAATCAAATAGAGCTGGGAATTCAAGAAATCCATGTGTTCATTGTGTTGTAAAGGGATGATTGGACTTACCTTGACGTAAGGCTCTTGCATGCTTTCGAGATTTTTCGCTTTCATAATGACCACGGTAAGACGTTCAGCTTGCGGCAAATAGTTTAATGAGAGTAGGAGTTCAGGGCGATCCTCTGGGGGTTTCTTGATTCGAAGGAGATCACCCCAAATCTGAAAAGAAAAGTGGAGGAGTGGAGTAGTCAAGCTTTTGAGGTCGTTTCGCTGACTTGATCTGATCACTCAACGATCGTTGTGGAACTTGATCTTTTCATATCCACTTACCTCAACTGACTTGGACAAATCTAGCTCATCAATCATAACCCTAACTTCGCCGATGATGTCATTGTGGGAATACCGATCATAGTCCAGGACCTGCAAAATCAACTCCTTTCCCTGTAGCTGATCCCTGGACACGGGAAACTTGAAATGTTGATCAAAATACGGATTCGATTCGCCACGATGAATATGCGTCTGTCTCTTGCGCTCATCCACACCCGGTAGCAACATCAACCTTACATAGGGATCACGAAAACCTCCCTCTTCAATCGGGCAAAGATTGTGGGCTATTTACACATGGAAAAGTTACAATCCACTCGAACTCCATACGTCATGGATACTCACCCTCAATCAGATGTACAGTCAGATCAAACAAATGGTAATCATACTTCACCCTCAAGTGTAATCGTCCCAGTGCTGGACTCGATTCCGGTGCAGTCAAGTAAATCGGCCCATCTTGTCGGGTATACAAATCTGGCTGTAGAGCCCCCAATGGTGATGCAGGACCGCATCCCGGTTCAACTCCTCCTGGCTGAGATCGAGGTGGTATCAAAAGTGGCGATAGACAACGACCTACCTTTGGACTTTGCAAGCAAATGCTACTAGCACTTCCGCCGGCAATGGATGCCAAACTACTCTGCGATGGTGATGGTGTTCGTATGTCACTAAGATCGGTCGATGCTGCTGGGGAACAGCAACGGGCATCTAAGCTGATTGTGCGCATTGGACTTGGCGAGCGGGAAATCTAAAGACAGAGCAAACTTCATGTCATTTCTCGTTCTGAAATGGATTCCCAAGCAACTCACGTGAGGAAGTCCATGTTCGGATGGTAATGAGCTGCGTCCATCTGGGCCAAATGTTCGAATCTGCGGGGAGGAACCACGATGCCCCTGGAAATATGGAAAATCGTTTAGAAAATCAATGAGCATTCTAGGAAAACCCAACGGTTGACTTACCGATTGTCTTGATGGAGCACTATCTACACTACTTTGACTCGACACAGACGGGGTTCGCTGCAATCGCGGCGGGAATGATTTACTCTGATGCTGTAAATGCATATGCAATGGACTAGGGCTGACTTCCAATGGTCCGCGAAGTAGCTCCGTGTTAACTGTATGGGCCGGAACCGATGCTAATGGCTGGATGGCTTGGGCTTCTCTGGTTACATTGCATTCCTAAAACGAAACAAACATAAAAAACGCATCGAAATGTTAGTCTTCTGTAGAAATTCCCAATCATTTTCATAGCTTCTCTCGAACCTCCACAAAAGATTCGTCATAACTTCCTCCACTGACACTACCACCAATGCCGCTAGTTGTTGACGATGCCGACGATGGTGTCATCGGCGGTGGTGTAGTCGATGGATTATCTTCTGAATTACGTTCAGCCGGTATTCGCCGCACAGCACCGACTCGTTCCTTGGCCATGCGTGACCAAGATTCGAGACGTTTGTGGGCTAGCCAGCACGCGGCTGGGCCTAGGCCACTCATTTTATCTCTCAACGATTCGTTAATGGTGAAAGATTTTCTTTGAATAAATTGTTATTCTCTAGAGCTAGTTGCGCTTTCGTTTATTGTTAACTGTTTGACTAAGAGTTTTGGAGTTTACAACATTTTTGATTATTTGTTTATCTAAGTGTCTACAAAGTCTAGCAAGTCTCTAAGCACTGAAAGGATTGCAAATTAAAACAAATGTTTGGAATGTCGTTTGAGATGCTGTTTGAGATGGAAATTTGTGGGAAATCTTAAGCATTTTACGATTTATTTGAGTGATCTTACCGGAGATACAAACGCATGTGGAATGGCAAGTAGATGATGATTTTGAATTCCTGAAACTCTACAATCAACCCCGTTTTGTTGAAGATTTAAAGTATTTCTTAGCTTGTGAAACCCATTTTAACTCTCGTCACTCTTTTCTGTCTCAGCGTGTTGCAGTGATTTTCTATATTTCCTATGTCCTATGTCCTATATTTCCCCCATCGTATTGTGTTGTTTCAAAAATTATTATTTATTTAGAAAGAATCTTTTTATCGAAGGTGAAAGATTTGAATAATCGCTGTTAAATTGCTCCACAAAGAATTGTTGCGCGAACTTGGTAGAAAACATTTCTTCAATTTCCTCAGCATCCGCTACACCAATTATCCTCAAAATCTAATCAGTTCTACGTTTCATGCTGGCAAACAAAACAAAAAAACCGCATGGTCCTACGTTGTTCCGTTCTCAAGATATCGAAGGCGAAAATTTGATCACACAGACATCATGGGTGCAAACGATTTCTAATGTGTAGTAATGTCAAGCCCTGTTCATATCTCGAAACATTTGTTTCCCCTACCTATGTGGGAAGTAAAAATTGTACAATGGAGCGTTACTCTGTCGAACTTATATAACTAAAACAATAAAAGTCGTGAAACCGCGTGGGTTTTTAAATTTTTTATGAATCAAGGGAACAATTTCCTTTCTCTGTAACCCAATCAACGCAAAATTCATTTCATCAGCACTATTGATCCTTCCTCCACGTTTACACAATAAATCAACTTCGCCCGAGATAAACATTGTATTACACTAATACCTCCCAAAGGGGCGAAGCATTAAAAGCACGCCAGGCAACTGATAGAAAGGCAACGGTACAAAGTAACTATTTCTGGAAATCAACCTGCCTTCAGTTTATATCCTTGCTTGCGTCAGTAAACCGCCTCGTTTGCTTTGCCTCACTCTTTCATTTGACCATCATAGCCGCAAATTAAATAAATTTCCACCCTTTTTCCAATGTTCTTCATCCCCTGTTGCTAGCCATCGGGAACCCTAATGCAATTTGATCTGAAAAGAGGGACTTGCCCGATAAAAGCTCTCGTCTTCCTTCTGGCAAAATTGGTCGAAACACAGGGATTTTTAACATTTTCAATTCCCCAAATCAAATTATGGCCGAAGGCTGAAAATCTAATTTGATGGAGGACGGTCGGTAACCCCAAACCGACCAAACCTAGTTCGTATCCTTGTGAGAGAGGCATTTGCGTGACACTCTAACATTGGTGGTTGTCCGTGGATCCAAAAATATTTGCATAGTTGCAGAGCGAAATTGCATCCTTTGGCACCGGAGGACTGACAAGCGATAGAGCCATGAACAGGAAAAGGAAATGCCGCTCAAAGTAATTGAAGGAAGGAAGTTAATTAAATGCTGCCTGTCATCGATAGGTAGGTATCCTCTACACAGCAACAGAAATATGAATTATCTTTGCTTTAGTTCGTGAATCCTGTGTCACATACTCGGTGGTGTGCATTTTAATCAGATGAGTTTTCGACTAATTATTATCAGTTCCACGTGGTTTTGATTGCGGATGAGAAGTGGAAATGTTTTGATAGCTCTATTTGAATTGCGTTGATTGGGGAAATACTTGATGAAGGGAGTGGGTAGGTGTGTGGCGATTCTGAAGTTCTTACCAAAACATTTCCATTTGTTTGGTTTCTCTAATTGGTGGCTTGTATGAAGGGATATTTGCAGCATTGTTGGGTTAGGTTAGGTTAGGTAAATGGGTCTCTTAAGACATTGTCACTGCTCACTTAAAAAGTCTTTCACTTGTTAACTTAACTTTATTCCTTTTTGTTTGTTTGTTTTTCTTAGGTTAAAGTGCAATTGTTTTCTTTAATATCGTTAAATGTTCTGAATGTGATAAAACACATAATAGAAACCTGATGATGTCCATAGGCATGGACGAAACGTCGTTAATTTAAAAATATTTGTTTACTTTTATTTGCTGACCTAAAGCCCACAAAAACAACATTAAATTTTTCGAAGAGGTCACATAACTTCATACATATCTCTTAAATAAAAAAAAAAAGCTGACGCGACAGCTGGGGATGAGCCAAGGTCTAGCGTCTCGCAACCATTCATGTTGTGCGTGTTAGATATTTCGGACGAATGGAAGGGATCTACAATTTATTGCCAACTCCGAACGGCGAATTGAGAAGCTCTTTCCTGACAGATTATACTGCCGGAGGCTTGTCATTCCCCGCCGAGAGGTGGTGCCGCGAAAAATGTTCGGTGGACATGGCTGGGGCTTGAACCCACGCCGCTCGGTCAGTAGTCTAACGCACTAACCACTGAGCCACGGCGACCATGAGTACCAAGAGTTCAGTTAATTACTGTGTTGTTGGAACGCAATACTTCAGCTGTCATCTGCCATAGGCGTTTATTAACCTTAGTACTTGTAACATACCTTGAGCACGCCTATTTGTGTTGTCCTCATGATCAATAGCCCTCTTGAAACGCGAGTCGTCATTAAAGTCACCTTGAAGGTTTCCTTGATACCAAGGACTCTAAAACAACTGCCTCTACTAGGTGGACTTCGACGAGTCTCACCATTGAGTTTATTGAGGATAGTGTTTTGGAGCCTCTGCAACTTCTCTAGATGGGTATTCGATGCATTGCCCAATGCGAGTACACTATATCTAAGTTTGGACGTTCAAATTTGAATAATTTTTAAGGTATACCAATGCGAACAAAGCCTTCTTAAGGTCTGAGCAAAGTTTGTCGACATGCTGATCCCATATAAGGTGACTATCGATTGTTACACCCAGCTTTCGACTCTCTCAACCAAATCGTCTTGATGTTTTCCAGTACAACTGGAAACTGTAGTTGCCTAGGTCCGTGCTGAGGTCCACGGATATGCATGATTTTCGTTTTGGATAAATTTATAACCAAACCGTTGTCGTGGCACTATTCAAGTGCATTGTTTAGCTTGTCTTGCATAATGTTCATTGCGGTATCTCGGCATCTATGCTCGACCACTATTGCCGTATTCTTGAATACCCTAAGTCCAAGCTTTGATCCTTGTGGATCTCCTTAGGTACTTCACATATTTGTGGTGCCTAAACTTTTCCTTTACCTTGACGTGAAAAGATCTAGCCAGCCAGTAACATCTCTCGAATCCCGAGCCTATTCAGTGCAGCTATCATTTTTGCATGGTTCAGCGTGTCGAAGACCTTACTGAAGTCCATAAAAACTACCAGGGCATGATCATTTTTATTGAGACTTTCATTAAGCACTTTCGTGAATTCCGTGAGCAACTTACTTGTACTTTTGTTCTTTTGAAAGCCGTAGTGCTGTCCCAAAAGTCGTCTTACTATTACTTCTTCGAGACGCTTCTCGATTACTGGCAGAATTGATATAGGCCTGAAATTTGACAAAATACTTTCGTAGACCCAATTCACAATAACTTCCATCAATTCTTGTCTCATTGTTTCAGGTTCCCTCCGATAAAACCATAAACGTGCCATTTCACGAACACTTTCTCGTCCTCTAAGCCCATCACATTCTGCAATCCATCATAAACAATTTTTCGATACTCGGAAACAGAAAAAAATAAAAATAAATCCATTAACCTGCCAACCGACAGATTACAGTATCATCCACAACGTTTCCTTGAGAAGTCACTGTCACTATCACAGTCCACTCCCAACTTCCCTGCATCCCTGTCTCTCTTTCTATGCGACTCTCATTCTTTATTTAATTTTCATTCCGCAAGTTCCCTTTTAATCTTCAGAACGACATTATCCTTCAAACGTTAATGCTCAAAAGTAATACGTGTAATCCTTAAAGAAGTCACCAAACTAATCCATTTAGCGTCTTGTCCTGATTTTCACCAACAAAAAAAAAACATCATTGTGTGACATTTGCAATGACAGCGCAGAGAGAAAAAGGACCAAAACCAACAAATATCGAACCACACGATGAAAAAAAAGGACCTTCGTGCAATAATCGTAAAAGCGGATGTATCACTGAGAAAAATAGAGGACAAGAGAGAGAAAACACAGTTTAGCACACGTCAACCACCATCCTTGTGCCGTCTTTATAGGACTTTTTGGACTCCTATCTTGCATATGGATTGTGTCACATTGCACCTGTTTGTTGTCACATTCAAATATTTTTAAAGAGGATTAAAAAAAAACCAACGACTTCTTGTCGTGTCCTTTTGAATTTTTGTCATCATCATCATAAGGAAGTCATGTCCTGTCGTCTCAACATGATATCAATTGTTATGGTTAAATGACACAATGTCTCGGTTTATTTTCTCATCCTCCTTCCTTCCTTCCGTTGTTTGAATTTCTTAAGGAATAGACGTCCTCGCTGCAGGATGCCTTTCTGTAAAAACTACTTTCGATTAAGAAATTTACCGAAACATTTTAATTTCCGGTTGTCTTCCATACTTTTCTTTGGCACAAAATGTCCTTTTGTTCACGTGTGGATTCCATTTGCGTGTGCTTTAGCGCCAATCTGTGGTAATTGCTTTTTGCCAGGATCTATTCGGCTCCATTCATCGAAGGATAATCGCATCTTTCTTCTGTCTGTTGCTTTTGCAGGTATTTTGAATGCATTCAGCGCCAAACGGGGCATGAGTTTTTCAAGTAGATCATATCACACAGCATACAGCGACAAAGCAACGGATACGCTGAGTGAAATTCAATTGTTTGTGGCAAATCCTGTTTTTTTTTCTAGTACATATTTCATATGCTGAATTGCGTTTGAATGGAGTATCCTTGCAAAATATGAATTTGACTTGCTTTTGTAGGTACCGGAACTGGAGAAAGGATTTTTTTTTTCGCTTTCCTACGTGCGTGAGTGTGTGTTTGTTTTCTTTTTTCGGAGATTTGCATTTTCAATTGGATCAGGATGATGGAATCTATTTTTAGGGAAAACAGGAACAGAAAAAATTTCTATTTCGTGCACTCAAACAATAGGAGTTTTTGCAGGTTGCGTGGTGCTTCCTGGTTTATTGATTTTCGTTCCGCTTTGTCTCGTGCTGGTGGTAAATCCCTAGAAAACTCACAAATAAGAGAAAGGTACCGCAATTTAAAATACCCTCTGCTGGGGGTATCCCCCTCAGGATCTCTACTTGGGACTTGTGCTCGACAAAAAGTTGAACTGGAAACAGAATGTAAGCGAAAGAATTAAAAAGGCCACGATAGCTTTCTACTCCTGCAGTAGAATATTCGGGAAAACTTGGGGACCAAGCCCTAAAATAATCCTATGGATGTACACGGCTATTGTGAGGCCTATACTTACCTGTGGCAGCGTTGTGTGGTGGCAAGCTGCTACTAAAACCACCAACCTCGAGGCCACCACTGGCATGCATAGCAGCTACTAGTGTCATTAGAACCACGCCAACAGCAGGACTAGAGGCTATTCTCAACCTGCCACTCCAACCTCCACTAGACTTGTTTATACAGGAATTTGCGCCCAGAAATGCCTTGAGAATCAGCCAAACGAATGGCTAGAGGTTAAGTACGACGGGGCATGCTCTGATTCTTAGTAAGTACATGGGCAATGTGGTAACCGCAGATTAGACGGTGCCCTACCTAGACTTCAAATTACCGTTCTCTTCCTCATTCCCAAGCAGAGGAGAATGGACAAGGGGAACAATACCAAACCCGCGAACCAAAGGCATCTATACTGACGGAAGAAGACCTCGAACACTTCCTATGCCACTGCCCAGCCCTACCGAAAATGGGACAGAAGACCCTGGGGTGTATGTGTATACCGGACCTGAAACATCTCAAGGATAAAGGATTCGGCGGCATCCTGACCTTCACCAAAGAAACAGGAAGATTCACCAGACCACACGTACACTAGTGTCAACTCCATAATTGTTTCCACCTTCCCTAGATCCCTCCCAACATACGTACCAAGCCAAACCTACCCCTGCAGTTTCGAGGATTAAAGGAGGGGAACACAACGGGCCCGACAGAGGCCCAAGTGAAGAGCCTTCCGCTCACCCTCATATACCATACCATACTGATGGATCCAAAATGGACATTGGCGTGGGAGCAGGTATATGTTCAGACAAACTTAGCCTCTTTAGATCAGTCAGACTTTCGGACCAATCGAAGCTTGTGAAGTGCTGTTGCAAAGAGCTTAGTGCTCTTGCCACACAGCATGAGGTAAAATGATGCTGGGTCCCTGGACATGAGTGCATGAGGCTGATGAATTGGCAAGGAAAGGATCTATGCTAGACCTGGATTAGGCTGTACAGTCAGTGAAAATCTTGTCATGTAAACTCAAACATGAAGCATGGATCAGGACTCTAGCGGAAGCGAATGAAAGATGGAGCTCTTTGGACTCCTGTAAAATAACCAGAAAACTGTGGCCAGAACTGATCCTCTGATGCAGAAGGACGGGAAAACCCTCTCCATCCTTGTAGGAGTAATTACTCTGCGTTATCATATGAAAAAGCCAAGGCTTAGTGAAGATGACCTTTGCAGGGGTTGTGGAGATGAGGAAGTCAATGAGGAAACAACCCACTTCTTCTGCCACTGCCCGGGTCTCTGCCACCTCAGACATAGATCCTTTGGAAGTCACTTTTTTCAGGATACCGGGAATGGTTCGAAAGCCTGGGGCAATAGGAGAATGCTTAGGATACTGCTCCATGAGCAAGGGGTACCTTCTTCCCCAAAAAATGTGTCACAATGGGTTCTCTACTGACCTGAGTGTGGCGCTGGGCGCTTCTTTCCCCTCGCCAACCCATTTACCTAACTTAACCGCGTGCTTGGCAGAATTCAGCTCACTTTCAGGTTCAACAAACATTGATATGCTCTAGTTCGTCGGATTCGGCCGCGTCCGTACAGCGAAGGATAATAATTCGTCTTTAGCCATGAGGTGTAAATTATGATCTGATAACCAACTTGCAATGGACGTCACTGGTGTGCAAGCAGCTTGGGTTCAAGCCTCAGCCATGTCCACCGAACATTTTTCGCGGCACCACCTCTCGTCGGGGAATGACAAGCCTCCGGGAGTATAATCACTTATCACTTATCACTTATATTTATAAAACACAAATTTCAGATCTGATGTATTTTCGTATGTGACAAACAATCTTCGAATCTACTGAACGGATTTAAATGCAGTTTCTTCCTATAGGTTCAGGACGCTTCTAACTGATAGTTTCTATATAAATTATTTTAAAAATTTTAACCAAAAGCCTGTAAATAAACAAAACAAATTTTTTTATTTAAATTAATTGCATTTTCTGGTAAGTTATCTCTATTTTTCTCGACTTTCACTAAACATGTATGTACATATTTTTATGCGTTTTGGGTTTCACAAATTTATTTGCTACATAAATACATACATATGTATGTATATGCGACTGAAGTTATTATATGTATTAGATGATATGCATGACAACTGTCTGATGCCGAAATGACGTCGCGGGCACATAATTGTGTTGTTTTTACACGTCGCCTAATCTTTACTTGGCTGCAACCAAAAGATCCGTTTCCACATTGGTCAAATCCATTATGTACGGACAAAATTTCAACCCTTCGCCGCAGAAAATATCTTCCACCAGTCCCTCATCGCACCAATTAATCATCATATTCGTCATCTTCCTCATTACAACGCACAAGAAAATAAAAAGAACCTTCCGGCAAGCGCCGCAAGAGGTAGGTGGATTTCTTATGTCATCTATTCTGATGGTGGGAACAAAATGGCGGACGAAAATTTCCACTTTAAAAACGAATTTGTACTAATTACCTCGAGATTTGTAAGGATTTTCAATTTCAAAAAAATCCAATCAATTTTGAAGAATTTCAAGATGGCGGATCCAAGATGGCGCCCAAATTGGTAGCAGGCGGATTCTGTTCCCTGTTATCTACTATATTACTAAAAAATCAAAACCGGAAGTTGGGATTTATTTGAGTTGTGAATTATACCGTTTGAGACATAAAAATGGGCGTAACCCGCCCCCCTCTGGACCGATTATGCCCATCTACGAACTTAGCCGAGGTATTCGGCATACGAACGTGTATACCAAATTTTATTCAAATCGGTTCATAATTGCGGCCTCAATCGTGTCCACAAGAATCCGTTATATTGCATATATATATATACATATATATATATACATATATATATATATATAAAATTTTTAACGGAGTAGGTTAGTGTTTACTATTATAGCGAAGACGAATGGCATTCAACATTTTTGAAAGTCGCGTCATGAGGACCTCTGCAATAGGTGGTATTTCTATGAAATCCACCTAAAAATTGAAAGCAGACAAAGGGAACACGACAGTGTGACTGCTCTTCATTCGGGATTTTCTATTTTGTTTGTTCTGTTAAAAGTGATGTTCTTGACTTTTTTAAATATTTTCTATTATTTTTATTAAAACTATTTCGGTTTTTTTTATAAAAGATGGATCGTAATAGGCATTGCACCCCTGAAGAACTTCGGGTGATCAAAAACTTACGAAATGCTGGCAAAACCTTGAAATTAATTACTGATAATTTGAACAGATTCATCAACTTTGTAGCCAATGCTTTAAAAAGAACGCCTGTAGCAGAATCCCGAGGTAGACAGCGAAAAACAACCTCAGTGGCGGATGGTCGAATCGTATTGCCAGCAAAAAAACCTCCCTTCATGTCATCGAAAGCTATTAAGGCGGAAATTAACACCGTCATTAGTCCGCCAACCGGACCAAAAGGCTACAGCAAAGTCAGTTACTAGGAAGAACCGCCAGAAAAGTTCCATTAAGAAAAGTTCGCCTCCGATTGCAGGCGAAATGTTCGAAGGCTACAAGGAATCGATTTTAAGAACCGTTATACAAAAAAAAAAAACCGTTAAACATAGGGCGGGTCAGTTATGGTATGGGGATGCTTTCCTTGGTCTGGCGTGTGTCCTATTTACCAGATCAATAATATCATGACAAAGGAGGTTTGCTGCGATATCTTGGAGAATGTTATGTTGCCATATGCGGAGGACAATATGCCGGTACGGTGGCACTTGTAGCATGATAATGATCGTCAAAATTGGTGAAATTTTGGGTGAGTCGTCAACAGGTATCGATGCTCCAATAGCCTTCCCAATCTCCCGATCTCAATCGAATTGAACATTTGTGGGGGAACTTAAGAGATCATTGTCTAAGGAAACGTTGAAAAGTAAACTTCAATTGTGGCCAGCCATAGAAAGAGCTGGGAATACAATTTCTATTGAAACCTGTCGCAAGTTAATCGACTCCATGCCCAAGCGAAAACAGGCAGTTATAAAAAAACAAAGGTGGCCATTCCGGTTACTAAACAGATGTTTCTTGCAATGAAAAATGATTTTGGAAAAAAAAAAATGTTCGTATATTATTTTTTATTTTAAAGTCCATCTACCTATTTTTTTTATCAAGCGTTTTTATAAATTAAAAAAAGTAAAATAGATAATGAATTAAAAAAAAAGTTATTGCGACCCACGCATTCACTTAGTAAAACTTAATATAAGATTAAAAATAAACGATTTTTATTTTTTAATTTGCAAAGTAAGCCGTTTTTTTAATTTTACCTATTATTTTGATCAGCACTGTATATGTATACACACATATTTGGTTGAATTCGACAAATTAATAAAAACTATGTAATTGTTTTATGTTTAACTTTAACAACAACGTGCTCATTTCAGGCCTTTAGTATTTTCATATACATAAATTATAAACATATGCTTATGATGGGTTTTTATACACATAGCAAAACAGCCCACGGGCATATTAGGGCGAAGCAAGGCGAGCACGGGTAAGCTAGTCTGTCATAAAAAAAGCTTCTCAATTTGCTATTCAGAGTCGGCAATAAATTGGAGGTCCCTTCCATTCGTGCAAACAATACAACACGCACAACATGAATGGGTGCGACAAACTAGGGCCATCCTGAGCTGTCGCTTTTTTTTTTTAATGAACATTACTAAATTTCGAAGCTTCGACGTACAACCAAAGATGCAGCAACTTAAAATCTCTGCCCAAAATGTAATTATTTGAAACCTATTGCCATCGCCATCTCTCACAAGCATCTGCTTCCTCTCCGTTGCGCCCCTAAACTACTCACGACAATCAATTGAATTCAATTTTATATTCATTGTGATTTCATTACTTAACATTCGAAACTGACAATAAAACGGGATCAGCCCATAGGATCACCAAGACGAATCAAATCATCGCTAAGCTACACAGCAGCACTTCAAGCGCAGCACAATCCCTTATACCATCTTGCTCATCTCTCAATGAATATCAATTGTCGGGGATTCATACATATCTCCTCCCCTCGGTACATGCCACGCATCCTTAACAAAAATTAGTCAAGGTAATAAATTTGTTCAAGTTGCTTGTTTGGAGATTTTCAACACACCACCGTTGCGCCTTTCAAAGCCACCTCTGTGGGACTCTGTCCCTTCGTTCTCAAGAGGGTTGACCGAGAAGGCAAAACAATGTAATACGCAACACACAGCCACTTACATTGTCATAGTTTTGCCATTTTCATGTGATAATTTGGTGTTAAATTTCGATTTAAAAGGACTTTTCTCTTTCAGCAGGACATTGGGAATAGGATACAAACAAATGAATGACATTACGCAATTGATAGAGGATAATCGAGTGCTACAGAGGGGTTGTGTGACGAAAATTGTTTAGGGGTTGCAATAGAAAGACAGAAGATCAGATGTCCTTTTGCTGCTCTGCTGTTTAGTACGTGTCCTTTGCAGCATGAAAACTAAACGATGGGACAATGTGAGCGTACATGAAAATTTTCCACCTAATTTAACGGTAATGCAATGATTAATGGGATTTTCATGGATTTTCTTGATATTTTTTTGGGATTTTTCGTTTGTCATTGATGTCCTGCAATGAGAATAATGCTTGGATTTGCGAGCAGCACTTTTGAGTGGCTGCTGTGCGTTTAAGTGGTGGTTGATGTCGATTCCAGTTGAAGGGAGTGTCCTTACACTCTCGATGGTTCGGTTTAATGGATGCTTTCGTACAGAGCTGTTTTTGTTTTCGTTTTATAACGGTTGCAAGGGGATACTTTATGGTGCTTGATGTTGCATTGGGTTGCAGTTGACCTATTTCAGATGCATTAAGGAGGATTGTATGGCCAAGGAAATTTTAATGGTCTAAAAGGCGTTCCGCAGGAATATTGGACATGAAGTCAAGAAAGCTTGAAGCACTTTAAGTGTTGAAAGAGAGGCTTGCCTAGACTCCAAGCGGTAGGAGACTTAGAATAAGAGCAAAATCATAAAAACATTTGCTGGTATCAATGAAGCTTCATTCCCGAATGACTGCTTGGTTGTCCAATGCGATTCAGCTACTGCAACCTCACACCTTGCCCTCACCCAAGTACCTTAACTAGACTAAGTATTCTAAGGTCTTTGTTCCCTGACTGAGATGACAGGGTGGAACTAGTTTATTTGAAAAGATACCTGCACCCGTCTAACCAATGCGTTCCACAACTCAAATTTTAAGGTGACAGATAGCGAAAGAGGGTGATAGTGTCAAAGTTGAACTCGTTAGTAGGGTGTCCTTCTGAATTTCAAGAAAATCGCTATTACACGATTTGTCATTTCATCATCACCACATTCTTATCTTATCCATCGTCATTTGCTCACCCCAGCATATGCCTTCCTTATCCCCATTGTCAACCGTCGCCATAAAAAAGTTTCGCCCACCCTCCTCCATCTGTTTTATTACCTCAACTCTTCGAATGACTTTTTAAACGGAAATGTTACACCCCTTGGGCGAGCTATTTACATACACAAACGTACCCCCTTAAGGACATCCTTAAAATCACATTAATTTCCGACATCAATTCCATGTCAAATGTCAGATTTCTATCATTCACACACACGTGTCCCCCCTTTTCGGGTCCCCGACTGAGAGCACCATCGATGACAATTTCCCTTACAAGGTCCTTCCACCGTCCACCACCGCATTGAGATGCGGGACACAAGAAAACACATCCCAAGCACAAACATGGAAGTCGGAGACCATAACAAGAACATGAAAGGTTAACCAAATAACTTCCTAATGGCCAATCTTATTCCATGCCTCCTGAATTCGAGGGACTGAGTGAAGTACAGGGCATAGTCATCTGGGAGCCGGGATTATCCGGTCGTCGTCCATACGTTGCTACATCTCGCCGGTTAGTGTCCATTTCCGGTTGGCCACATTATGGCAACAATGTTAATGATGTTGCCAACGACTGAAGGACTTCGAAGTCGTAACTAATTTCTCCCCGGCAAATCCCATCCCGTCTGCAGTCGACTTCGCCCCCCTTTGTGACTTAATTTTCGGGCCTTTATCAACCCGTTTTTATGGCCGTTATCTGCCTTGAACTCGCGCATAAAAAGAAAAGCATTACGACGACAAGACGCTTACAGGCAAGGTGACAGGACTTAGGAGCACCACCACGGCGCGTAAAGGAACGTTTATCGGAGTAATTGCCTCTTCCTTGAGCCGTGTCGCCTCCCGGCTCAATGGTTGGGAAATCTTTTTAGTACTTCCTGTGGAACGTCAAATATTTTCATTGCGGTAAATTAATTTCGTACTTTTTGATTAATTTAATTGGCATTCACTTTGTTCGTGTACGTGTGTGTATCTGTGTGTGTGTGTGCTTTTTTATGAACAAGAAAGGAGGCAGGATGCAGAAAAAAAAAAAACTTTACGCAAAGTGCTTTCCTTTCTCTTGTGCCTTCTTCTACCGAGGAATGACGGGTCAATTTTGTGTGTTGTTACACGTGGAATTAATTAGAAACAGTTCGGCTAAGGAAGATGGGGGAATTGCTTTATGACGCACTGGTGGAGTGATGGCGCAGAAAGAATTTGTGCTGTGCAAAATGTTCCCTCAAAATTTTGATCGATGAAGTTGTTCTGGGAGAAGGACACACGGGCAATTCTTGGGAAATTTAAGTTACGTTTGACAACATATGTACATACATGGGTTCGGGCGGATCTGAGCAGAGCATATTGGAATACAAATTTGACATTCAACAGACGACGGTACTTGGGAGTTTTCAAGGAATTCGACAGGTTTATCTGACACGTGCGGTGAGGCGAGATAGCTACTTTTGACAATGATTTCGGTTTGATTTGATTTCACTGGATGCTGACGTGTTTTATTCTGACGTCTGACAGGTGTAACCCATCTCGGAACTAACGAAAAAAATTTACCAAGACTTTTAGAAAATTACTGGCGTGTTTTGTCCCACCAATGACAGTTGAGTACTGTGACTTCAGATTTGGCTATTTGCATCAACATTGCAGGACCGTTTTAGATCTTAACGAAGATCAGTGGATTCCACATCGTACAACTCCCTTGTTACTGATCTACAACCGTGTTTTTCAATCTGTTTAGAATAACGATCCCCTTGAGCCCGCAAAAAAACATAGTGACCCACTTTGAAAGTTAGAAAAAAAAGTGCAAACTTGCAAAACTTTTTTTTTGTCGGTTTAGGAAACGCTCAGACGCAACTGGCTCATTGTACTACTAGAAAGCTGGACCAAGTTTTTGCGCATTTTAATGAAATTTTCTCGGCTTTCGGAGAAAGCCAATAAGACAACTTATTGACAGTCTCTTCTGCTGCAAGAATGATGGAAAGAATGCCGTTGTTTGTAGGAAACCCAATCACCAATAGAGGCCCTGACCGGAGATGCGAGAAGACCCAACGCAGGTTCAGGTCCTGAGAAAACATCCTCTGAGCCTTGTCAAGCAAGCTCATCGAAGATCTCATTTCCAGAGATCCCAGTGTAACCTGGGACCCATACAAGATTCAAAGAGTTCAGCCTTGCGAGCGAATTCAGAGAGCTCCTGTATTCTCGCACTATCTTGGAACTTGTTAAAGGGTTGAGCAAGGCCTTAAGGGGGTAGACCCAGTTGTGACTGCCAAAAAACGCTCTTTTTTAAGATTTTCTTCTGGCGTCGCATTAAAATAAATTGTAACAAATGTTTTTTTCAAGTGATAGATATGTATTTACAGAATCTATTAAATTTTTTTTATGGCAAAATATTAAAAAATAAATGAGATACAGCAAATTTGGGAGGGGTCCAAAAAAAAAAAAGTGTTTTGCGGTGATCACTGCTGCTCGTCACTGGATCATGGGAATTCAAAAAAACACAAAAGGGATCATTAGTTAATTACAAAATGCTCCGGTTGAACGAAGGGATTTGAAAAATTTTGAACTTTCACAAAATGGCGGATGTTGAAAGTCAAAATTCTTAGTCAAAAAAAAATCCTTCGTTCAACCGGAGGACAATTATGTATAGAGTAAGTGAAAAAAATTTTAAACCGATCGCCAAAGCCGTTCTTAAGTTACAGTGATCACCGACTTCAAAGACATGGTTTCGAGAAAAACGCGTTTAAAGTTTTGCGTACGAGTAGTTATGCACTAGAGACGGCTCCGTTCAAAATTATTTATCTCCATAAACGACAGTCCAATTTGTCTGAAATTTTCAGAGAATACTTTTGAAATATTTTACTTTGAGAAAATGCAAAAAAAAAAAAAAATTGATTTTTTCAAAATTCTAACTGGGTCTACCCCCTTAAGCCTGGTCTACCCCCTGGCTATCGCATGCTTGCCTTACGAGTAGCTCGCAATGAGCCAAGGCCTAGCTTCTCGCAACCATTCATGTTGTGCGTGTTGTATTGTTTGCACAAACGGCGAAGTGAGAAGCTCTTTCATGACAGATTATACTCCCGGAGACTTGTCATTCCCCAACGAGAGGTTGTGCTGGGGCTTGAACTCACGCCGCTCGATCAGCAGTCCAACGCACTAACCACCGACCCACGGCGACCACTGAAGGCAAGGAAAGTTGACTTTAAATTTGCACAGCAGCCGAAGTTCTGGAGTCATTGCATCAGACGGCATATCCATAGATCTATGGTCGTAGAATAAGTGTCAGCGCAAGGTCATCGGAAGCCAGTGCGGATGATACCAAAATGAACCCCGTATAAGACGATGGATTGCTTTGATAGTACAGCCTATGATATAAGTATCAAGGGAAGATAGGTCAAGCAGAGCGTCGAGAGCGGAGCCAGGCGTACTCGGAAAAGCTCTTGTGCAGCCGACACAAGCCGTTCTTTGAAGTACACTTATGTACACTGCCAGAAAACTGAGAGCGCCTTGGATGTCTTCGACTTGACATGCTTTCCCCACAGAAGTGTTTATACAGGATCACTCCTATATATTTGGCTTCATCGAAGATCTGGATAGTGACGGCCTTTAGCACTGGCTGAATCAGACCGGTCACAACCCTCCTTCTTGTAAAGAGCACAACCTCAGTTTTCAGAGGGTTGACGAAAGCCCCCTAGTGCACCATTCATCGACCATGTCAAAAGTCGCCTGCGCGTTAGCACAGACAGAAACTATGGCAACATCATCCGCATATGAAGCAACAACATCATCTTGCAATGTAAATAATTTTGTAACGGCGGGTGCCTTGTAAAACGTCGAGTGATTGTAAAGGGTGGTTAAATTTTAAGGGCCGATGTTGAATGTGAACACACCTAAACGTCAAGTTTTTTTCTGCATTTCATTTGTCATTTCTCAATTTCAGACTAACTCAATTTGAACCATGGAAAGATACACAATCGAGCAACGCGTTAAAGTTATTCAGGCTAATTATGGAAATGGGCGTTCAAATCAAAATGCATATCGTGCACTTCGTGATTTTTTCGGTCAATTTAATCGTCCAAATGTGCGTACAATCGGAAAAATCGTGCAAAAATTTGAGCAAACCGGGTCTGTAGGAGATGTGAAAACACCAGTGCATGCTCGTACAGCTCGTACTGCAGAAAATATTGCTGCTGTTCGCGATATTGTGACTGAAGAGCCGTCCACCTCAACTCGTCGTCGTGCCCAACAATTGCACCTCTCACGCTCGTCGTTGATGAACATTATGCATAAAGACTTGCATTTACACGCTTACAAGGTGCAATTGACTCAAGAACTAAAGCCTCTTGACCATTTCAAGCGTCGTCAATGGTCAGAATGGTGGCAAGAAATGGCAACAGTGGATGATCAGGCACATTTTCACCTCAGTGGATTCGTCAATAAGCAGAATTGCCGCATTTGGGCGAATGATAATCCAAGAGTGATTGTCGAAAAACCAATGCACCCACAAAGAGTGACTGTTTGGTGCGGTTTATGGGCTGGAGGCATCATCGGACCGTATTTTTTCCAAAATGAGGCCGGTCAGGCAGTTACTGTGAATGGTGTTCGCTATCGTGAAATGATAACGAACTTTTTATGGCCCGAATTGGAAGATATGAATGTGGACGATATGTGGTTTCAACAGGACGGTGCCACTTGCCACACAGCTAACAAAACAATGGCTCTTTTGCGCGCAAAATTCAATGGCCGTGTTATCTCACGTGGTGGCGATGTCAATTGGCCGCCAAGATCATGTGATTTGACACCGTTGGATTTTTTTCTTTGGGTTTATTTGAAAGAAAAGGTGTACGTCGATAAGCCAGCAACAATTCAAGAGCTAAAGGATGAGATAATTCGGTACATTAACGGCATAGAACCTTAATTATGCTTCAGCGTCATCGAAAATCTGGACCATTGGCCGATATTTTGTTCCATACATAATTGTTTTATTCAAAATCAACATCGGCCCTTAAAATTTAACCACCCTTTAGTTCGACGTCAAGTCGGTGCCTGCACTCTGAACTTTATGTTTTTATTTTTTATTTTGAAGCTCGCTCGACCTCCTTCACGGTACCCTTGGAGACCCACACTTTAAAAAACACTGATCTACAAGAACATAGTTAAAGGCCGTCTCGAGCCCTTTCAGAAAGTTTTCTTCAAGTTCTACTTTAGCTTATTCGCAACCATTACCCATAATTCTATCTTCGAAAAAAATCCCGCTCCCCACAGTCACGCATTACACGCACACATACGAATGTATATCGCAAACAGAAGCATGTAATTGGATTCCAATTGACTGCAGGAGGACAATCACAATCAAGCAAAAACAACGCCGACCGGATTAAGAGGATATCTTGGCATCGTCACAAAACAGAAAGTTCCATGTGTATCGTCAGAAGCTTTCTATACACGCATCCTGCCCTTCGTATGTGTGTGTGTGTGTCTGTCTGTTTATATCCTACTTTTCCTCGTATCATGTCCAAAAGCCAAAAAAGCAATTAATTCGAAAGTCAAGGCAAATGGGAAAACATCTTCCACCGCCGGCATTCCTTGCTGTGCCTCGTTGCCTCGTGGAAGTCATTTATCTCCTTTTACCTTTCCACCAGCGAACTACATAGAGAGACCCGCGCGCCGAGCAGACTCTCTCCTACCTTCTTTGCAATTTCCAAATGGAATTTTGATTTTGATCCTTCGCCAACCTCCTCTGAGCTCTCGCCATCTTCTCCTCCCACCCCTTCCACTCGCATTCTCCACATCGTACATTGAAAATTTCCATTTCGACAAATTGCTTGCTCTTTCGTTCTGAATCCTTGGAATGCCGTGCCGGAAATCCTATCTCGATGGCAAAATGTCAAAGGTTAAGTTTTTTTTCCTTCTCCCGTTTGGAAAGCAAACTTCGAGACAGAAGTCATATTAATGTTGTGGCCCTATGCCTATAACATGGTGGTCGTATGGCCTCCCAGGATATGCATCCTTACACAGAAATAGAGAAACAATCAAAATAGATTGCACTGAAGGAGAGGGATGTAGAAATAGGTACTCCTACGAGTACGAGCAGTTGTCGGTCGATTGAGTGTGGATAAGTAGGCGGCCGACATGTATTCCAAGGCGCGCTCTCAAAGCTCTGAATGTTTAATTAAGGATAAGGGATATTATTGCAAATTAATGCGGGCACTTAATAACGACTTTCTTGGGAACTTTGTTGCCAATAGCCAGAAAGGGCAGATCCTCGGTAGGTCGCTCATTGAAAATGTTGTCAGAATATTGCCTTTAATCGGGTACTTCACTATATCCTGGGGAAAGATTCCGTGCTCTGCTCTTAGTTGGAGGTCAGATGTTGGGGATATTGCTATCTTAATTAGTTCTCTAGGGGGTTGTTCGATGTGGTTAAGGATTCGATACCTATCGCCTGTGAGTGGGTATTTGAAAGTACTTAACTGGTTACGTTGTGTGGGTTTTGATGGTCATAAAGTGTACTGGGTGCCAAATAATCTTGTTAGGCTTGGTGTTGGTTCACAGCAGATGGTAGGAGGTCCTGCTGTAGGACATGTTGAATGTGTCTACGAATTTTGTTTCAATGGGTAGAAAATTGTGGTTGGAACATTTGGGACGTTCCAAAAAAAAAAAAAAATTAAAGGGAGTCAACGACCTAATGTGTTACACAGGAGATTCTCTAAATTGTCCTTAACAGGCTTCCTATCCAGTTTACAGAACCATTGATTTTCTCTTGGTAGAGGTAGGCGATCCCCAAAAAGAATAAATTTAAAAATTTTCTAAATGAGTGCCTTTCTGGCAAATTTTAATGTCTACGATCAGGGCCGTCGAGAGGGGAGGGGGGAGAAAGGATTATTTAGGGGACCCTAGAATTCGGAACAAGAATTATGCATTTTTCTATCCAATGTACTCGTGACTTTTCCCTCCCGGACCCGAAATTACTCTCGACAGACCTGTCTACACTTAAGCGTAGGGAATGACTTTGATTATCTGCCCATTGGATTACCCGCCCATTGGTAATACCCCAGCTTTTGAGCCTCGCCAATGCTGGATCTTTTGGATCCTATTGCTGTGCTCTATTCTCAGGACCAGTCTTTTGATTGGTTAGGTTGCTGTCCCCACTCAGGTAGGGACATACTTAGACCAGATTGGCCCATTGTGATACCAAGAAACTGACTTACCGGCACCAGGGAACAAGAGTACTTAGCACAAGTGCATCGAAGGTGGGAAACCGTAACGATGTTAATCCTAACATTTGAACCATTTCGTCTCAGAGATGAAGTTTCTTATCTTCTGGATGTCGAGTTCGGCCAGATAGTTAAGATCATCATAGAAGTATTCCCCGAGGGTTTTTCTTCTTAGCATCGCAAGAGCAGGACATGTATTCAGTAGGTAGGTCGTAATTTCCCCTTTCTCCTCGTCTCTGCAGCTTCTACAGAAATCATTGGATTGGTCCCCTAGTCTAAGTACATGTCTGTCTATCAAGCAATGTCCGGTGAGGACCCCTATCAGTGGGTTCTCGTCATCGAAATGTGAGGATTTGGCATTACCGCTCCCAATAAACTAAATCGGTCATTTGATCACCAATTCTACTCACTCACTCGTTATCTATTGCGGTAATTCGGCCCCAGGTCAGGCCAGATTTGTTTCGACAAGAGACAAGTGCTGATGTTGTTCAACCTGTGGCTTGCCAGTTTCTTGGCATCCGTGTCGAGGAGGAACTTGATCGATTCGATAGGCGCAGAGGGTTTCCGGAAGTTTTCGGGGAGATGCCGTCCTGCACCCTCTTTTGCCAGCTCGTCCGGTCTGCAGTTGCCATGCGTCCTGGGACCCTGCACAAGGTTACGTCGTACCTGTCTGCAATTTCGTTGAGAGATCTGGGGCATTGCTTCACTAACCTTGATCGTATTGTCGGAGATTCCAAGGCTTAAGTAACTGGCTGAAACACACTTCAGTGATCCCGCAGTCGCCTGGTGATGGCTAAGCCAAGTGCGTTGGAGAACACTCCAGCCCCGTACCACCCGCTGTCTTCGATCCATCTGTGAATATTTCTAGCGCGGAATCGCTCAACGCTCCCAAGACCTTCTGCTAGGAATCCGAATCTTGTATCTGACGTTGAAGTCAATATAGGGGAAAACGTAGTCCGTTTTTCTATGAATAGTATGGTTGCCCTTGAGGATCCTAGAGTATCCCATTGCTGTGCTGATCAGCTGGGAGGATTCTCTAAGCCTTAATGCTGCTTTGACTGCCATTATCTTCCCAAAGATATCAACAGGAAGCAGATAGTGCGACAGTGAGGGTCGTTCTTAAGGCACCCGTTATGCAGTTGCATGATCCGTTTTGTACCTTTTCAAGCAGGCTGCTGTTGATCCTTTTGTCCAGTGCTGTCCACCAGACCAATACAATACATCAAGGTCAAACTCGGTTGGTTGCCCTACCACCAGGGTATTGTAGGCAATGAAACAGCAAATGAGCTAGCTAGGGTCGGCTCAGCTTCCACCCTTCTGTGCCGCCAATTCGACTAGTCCACTGGGAAAATGTCTTCAGGCTTAGTCAGTCCAAGAGACTTACAAAACCCTTTTCATACAATGAATTCTAAACATTGACAGAAAAACATGAGAAAGCTCGTGGGTTTCTTAACTGGCCATTGCGGCCTAAGATACCATCTCAACAAACTAAACCTTTGTTCAGATATAGACTGTCAGTTCTGTTTTGAAGAGGAGGAAACTTCTGAACACATTCTCTGTGAATGTCCGGCACTATACTGGCTACGAAGATGGATCATCTATAGGGAATTCTGGCTACTGACTGCTTAACTCTCAAGTTAAACTTCACTAAATGTTTTTCAGTCAGGTTTCCAACCAGAACAGGCTAGAAAAACGGAAAAGTGATCAAGGATTTTGGTACGACTGTTGTTACAGACGGCTCGAAAATGAACCACCGTGTTGGTGCAGGCATTTTTTCACAGGAATTGAATATTGCCAGTGTCTTCCAAGCAGAGCTCCTTGTTATTCGGGAAGCCTGCTGTGTACTGAAAAATTCTCTAAAACCCATCTACAATACTGCAATCTTCATTGACAGTCAAGCCGCTATCAAAGCTATTGATTTGTTCACTACATCTTCAAAGCTGGTAAAGCAATGCCAGGAAGAGCTGAATCAGCTGGGAGTCCAGCTGATTCAAAAAGCCGACGACCTGACCAGGCTGGGGATCAGCCTTTAATGACTCACTGGCGGAAGCTGTTAATATCCCGCTAGGAGCCCTCACGGGGCAATATTCAAGACCTCTTTCTGAAAACGGCAAGTACAGGCCACTGGCCAGTGGGAGACCACGCAGCCAAGCTAGGTATTCCCCACAACACTTTCTGCCGTAGTTGCAAGGATAACAGCGAAAAAGAATCTCTGGATAATTTCCTTTTTAAATGTCCGGCCCTAACGAGGGTCAGACAACGCGTTCTGGGCATACCCTTCTTCGACGGCCTCAAAGATATTTACAGAAAAAAGATTGGTGAACTAATCCTGTTCCTTAATTGCACAGGTTGGATCTAAATATCTTCGTCTATCAACCTAAAACGCCCACAAACAACCAGGTCAAATGAGTTGTGGTTTCAAAGCGGCGCATCCTGGCGCTAACTGGGTTCTTTAGAACCGTTAACCGTCTACCTTAGGGACTCATCTACTAATAATATACTCAGCCTCATAAGGGAAGTAGTATGAATATCAGGCTAATTATACCGATGACACAACAGATCGCAGCGTCACCCATAAGAGCAGGTTTCGTAAACAAAAATCCCTTCACATCAACAATTAAAACTAACACACACATGGATGAGAAGAAAAAGAACTTTAAATCTCTCATTGACACTCGACAAAAAAGCAGTATTCTCCATGGAGATTTCCGACAAATCCCTTGTGAAATTAAGGATAATACAACTCAGCACCCATGCCTCCCCCCCTTCCTGAGAATTGCCACGTGCTGCACCAAAAATCAATAAATCATCGAAAAAAAAAAAAATTATGAGCCAAATAAAGGCAACGAAAAAAAAATAAACTAGAACACACACAGTATTCCCCATAAACATCCAATTGGGGATCCTTTTACCCATGCACACACAAACACAAATAGAAAGAAAAAAACCCCTAAGGCCATCGATATGAACTCCACATCCTTGATTCCTCCCAACCGTCCACCAACCTCCTTGATTCCATATAAATTTCAATAATTGAATCAGTGAAATTAAAATCATTGCGGATTTTTATTTATTTTCACGTTGGAGTTGTTTAGCAACAGGATGTTACACAAGTTACACTTTGTGATGCTCTTCATCCAACGTCCTTCAGAGTTATCCCTATCGACGTTGGATACACACGATAACGTAAATTATATGTATACTGCTTCGGAACTCAAAGAGAAAACAAATATCGATCAACAGGATAAGATATGGCTTGTGGATCCCATCCGAAAGGACTAAGACTGAATCAAAATGAATAAAAATCCATTATAGAAGGGACCTCGCGTCGGGCGCCAGATTTATTTCATACAACTCAAACAAAAAACTTGAAACTATACCACCGGTGATGGTACATAAATATATTTTTCATCTCTGACCGAGATTCGATAACAACACCTGAAAAAATATATAAACCTCCCCCCAGCCGGTGTGGTCTGTTTTGTCCTTAATTTGATTTTTTTTTTTTCGTATGCCTCGTCCAGGACAACGACTTTAGGTTCTTTAGCAACGATTATAACACACAGGCTCCACTGTAATATCCTTTTTTCATAAAAAAAAAACCGAGTAAATATTTGGTTCATTATTGTTATTATTTTTCTTTCCTTTGTGTACCTCGAAAACCCAAACAGGATAGCGTTAAGGACAATATGCCCTTTCTGTGTGTTTTTTTGGGGACGGAGAACGGGACAGGCCCCAGTAGAGACAGGGACCGGAACACCTTCTCTAAGGACATATGGCACTGGAGAGAGAGAGGTTAGGTGGGCAATTGAGAGAGGAATATTGTTCGAATAAAAATTGTTTATGCATAATTCACTAAAATATACAGAAAAAGAGAGATAGTACAGGGAAAGAGAGCAGAGTATATGTAGAGTGCGGCGTTGTGTGCGGCGCCTTGAATATTCTTGGCTTTTTGTTTCTAATTTTGGGGACGGTGTCCTTTGTCATATCAATTTGTAAATGTAATCAGAAGTGGAGGTGTGGTGGGTTGTTGGAGCGGTGTTTACTGTATGAATAATGGATGCATTACGATGAGTGTCCTTGTAAAGCTAAAATGTCGATAAGGCAGTGAACCCATAGAGGTTTAATCGCCTGTCAGTCGGTGAAGATTTATTGGAGGGATATTTATGCAACGAAGGCATTACCATTATTTTTGCCGAGGTAAGGTCCTTTGTTCGGAGGACGATGGTCAGGCTGCTGGTAAATATTGATTTGCTAACGATTAGTTAGTTTCAGTGGATTAAAGGCTGTTTTACTGTTGCTTAAACAAAATTTTAAGTCGTAACATCTTCATTTTTTTTTGCGAAATCAGATATTAAATGACTTTTAGAAGACACCTTTCATCAATCATCATCATGTCAGATGTGGGACGCATTGCTTTCGTCTACACTTGAGACACATAAAAATTCAAGTCCTTTGCATATGTTTTCTCTAACAGACACCCCTTGTTACATTAAAACGAGCCGAATCCAAAGGACATTCCTATACAAATGATTTCCTTTTTAATATGTGCTCCACTTCTCTCCCATCGGGAACCCAAACAACTGCACTCACAACAAACACAAAAAATAAAATATCCTTGCAAAATACCCGCACACCAAAAAAAAAAAAAAAGAAACAAAAACGAATCCTTTCCCAATATCTATTTGCGGTTGTGATCACAGAAAGAGAAAGAAACGCAACTTTCGTCCTTTTATTCCATTGTACGAGTATCCTTTTTTTTTTCTGTTGTTTGGCGAATCCTTTCATGTGAATTCGCGCGATGACGAATGATCAATAATAACCCTTTCATTGCCTCGACAACGATGTCTATTGACATATAAATGCTATCCACTATTCCTACGTGCTCTCATTATCCTTTCGTTTTGCGTCAAGAGTCCCGCCTTTGTGTTTGTACGCATTCGCAGGATATTGCTTTCCGCTATTATGATTGCAAAGTTTTTTTTTTTCTTTTTGCGAGATTCCACTGTAGGCAATTATTTTTCTATTCATTGTTCGGACACATAACTCACAACAGGATCAAGATGAAGGATGGAAGCTGTTTGTCTGTTTGTCTGTTGCTCTGTGGTTGTTGTTGTTGTTTACGTCCTCTTTGCGCCGAGTGAATAAAAATGTGAATAATGTGATCATTGATTGCAAATGGGATTAGGGAATTTATTTCACCAATTTACGTTGTTGTTGAGGCTTCTGAGTCCTCTTTTGGATCAAAAAAAAAAGGATACAAAATACCCCGATGGATTGTTTATGTATGTATGAGAAGACGCCGCGGTATTTTGGGGCGAGTGTTGAAATTTCTTCGAAAATTATGCCCCTGGGTGGGATCCTTGATAAGAAGATTGTTAAATAAGGATTATTCCTTGGTTTCTAAATAGAGCTAGGGGATGGTTAGGAGCGTGAGATGGTTTTGAAGACGACAAGGGGATGGGAATGAGTAAGAAATCCGTGACACTGCGGATGAAAAAGACGGGATCCACAAAAAAAATCCTTAGAATTTAGAAAGGGATGTCTGTCTGAACTTAGCTGGAGACTGCATACAGTCCAGAGTGAACCTGGGCCTCAACCAAAAAGCGTTTCCAGCCAACTCGATCTTTAGCCAGTTGCCTCCTCGGACACCAAGTTGGTTAAAGTTCCCCTCCATTTGGGTGCGCCACCTGAGTCGCGGTCTTCTTCTACTGCGCCGTCCCTCGGGTGTGGATTCGAAGATTTTCCGGGCCGGAGCATAGGTGTCCATCCGCTCGACATGAGCCAGTCACCTCAATTGTTGAAACTTCATTCTTCTGGCTAGGTCGATGTTGCTGTACAGCCCGTACAGTTCGTCATTGTATCTCCTCTTCCTCTCATCGTTTATGTAGACGGGACCACCAAATCATCCGAAGAATTTTATTCTCGAAAGAGCCAAGATCAACCTCATCCGCTTTTGACAGAGTCTATGTCTCTGCGCCATAGAACAGGACTGGGATGATTAAGGTCTTATACAGGTCGTTCGAGAGCGGGCTTTGCTACTCAATTGCCTTCTTAGCCCAAAGAAACAGCGATTGGCAAGAGTTATTCTTCGTTTAATCTCAGCGCTGGTGTCGTTGTCTGAATTGATAACGGAGCCTAGGTACACAAGGTCCTTAACTACTTCAAAGTTATAGCTGTATAGTGACGTTCTCTCCAAGACGTCGGTGTTGGGTTTCCTTTCTTGTTGACAGCGTATACTTCGTCTTGCCCTCATTGACCGCTAAACCCATCTTCGCCGCCTCCATCTCAATACTCCCAAACGCGCCAGCGACATCACGCTGCGGGTTTCCGATTGTCAATATCGTCGGCGTATGCGAGTAATTGGACGGACTTTTGAAAGATTGTTCCTCGGTGTTGGCGCGAGAGTCAATTTCAAGAACGATGTGGAAGAAGTCGCATGACAGCGCATCGCCTTGCCTAAATCCTTTCTTGACATCAATGGTCTCGGTGAGGTCTTGACCGCATTCTCCATCGTTATCCTGGAGTTTGGATGCCAAAACTAGACATGGCTCTGTATAGCTCGTCTCTGTAAATGCTGCCATACGCGGCCTTAAAATTGATGAAGAGGTGGTGGGTATCGATTTGAAGTTCCTTGGTTTTTTTCAAGATCTGCCGCAGTGTGAATATTTGGTCGATGGTGGACTTTCCTGCCCTGAAACCACACTGATATGAACCGATAAGGTTGTTGACGAACGGCTTCAGGCTCTTACATAACACGGCAGATAAGATCTTGTAAGCGATGTTAAGAAGACTGTTGGCTCTGTAGTTGCCGCAGTTCAGAGGGTCACCTTTCTTGAGGACCGGGCAAACGATGCTGAGGTTCTATTCATCGGCCATACTTTTCTCCGACCATATTTTACAGATGTGTTGGTGCATGCCTTACCAAGTCATCGCCTACCGCCTTGAACAACTCGGCAGGTAGGCCATCAGCAGTTTTTTTGGACTTAAGCTTCACTTCGTTCAGATCGGGTGGACGGATTGTTGGTCTTCGTCGTCGGAAGTCGTTGTTAGTCAATCAGTACCAGTACCACCAGTTAAAATTGCCTAGGACCGTCTTCATGTCATAGCTAGGGTACTGCGCATACGCCACCATTAGCGACTAATTTTAGTGATTCGTGGACCCCATAAACCTATGTACATACTTATGTACATTTGAAACTCGGAAACTCAAGTTAAATGGTGTGGCACTAGAAGCCAGAACTCGGCTTGAAGCAACCATCACTATAAATTCACATTGCAGCCTCATTTTCACCACTATTTTTCAAAGAAGGTGATACCCGCGCCTATGTCCGCGTGGAAGACGTCACATTATACCCAATATCCCTCCCCGAGTTTCAAGACATTGATAAATAAGTATAGAGTTTCCATTCCTCAATCCTCATATTAATTCTTTAAGGCGTCACTGTAAACATCATTCCCGGTTTTTCTTTCTGGCTCGAGGGTGACCAGGCTGTCAGGTGAACTGGCTCTGATTGCGCTATGGGAGAAACAGTCACTCCTCAGATCCACTTTCAAACTCTGTCCCTCTACCTTATTCATGTGCATGGCGTACCAAACATCAACGGAAAATTGCAGACGTGAGTGAAAATAGCTCTTAAATAGCTCAACCATGAACTCCAAACTGATGAATGTTTAGGTGCATTATATTCTGCCAGTCAAACTTATCATATCGCAAGAGTTACTCGGTATATTTATTCGACCTTACTCTTTCCATCACCAATCTCAAGAAATAAGTCAGAAAACTCCTCTGTATGTTAACTCTCAAGGACAGGACTATGCCATTAAGCTATTAGATGGATGGCTAGAGACAGGCCTTCACTTCCTTTGGCGTGTCTCCCGTGGCATAACAGGCTTGGTCTGTCTGAAAGCCATCAGGCAAAATCACTGTCGACCTATTTTGATCCTCAATATCGTTCTATGAGCCATGGTACGCTCATCCTACACTATACCTAATACTTCTCGAAGCACCTGAGCCAAGTCTCTCTGCTTAGAGATGTTACAAAGTCTAGACTCAGAATGACTTAGGTTGGTGGTTTTTGAACCATTCGTGAAGACTGCAATCTCATCCGCTGAGATGACAGCGCTTCTCTGCCAGTCTTCCCTCAGGATACGACGTGATGTATGGTGTATCGAAGTCCATGACGGAAGCCGTCTCCTCTTTTCTTTTTAGAATGTCAACGTTATATTCACTAAGGATGGAGTAGTGTCTAATACTATAAGTGAGTCTCAGCGCACTATTGGCTGCCTGATGATTTATTTGTAAGTCTAGCGGTGGCAGATACAGATACAGCAGATACGAGGGTGTTGAACGAAGAGCATCCGTGAAGGCGATATTGGCAGTCCTTTGTACTGCTGCAAGCTTACTTAGCCTTGTTTTCTTACTAGTTGTCTTCCACCAGACGGTTTTAGGCAAGTTTTCTGTCAAGGATTACCCCAAGATATTTGGCGCTGTCTGACAGGGACAGCTCGACCCCTCCAAGTTTAGGTATCTTAGCCCACAGTTATAATTTAAAGAAACGGTAAAACACGTGTTTAATTATTTCTGTTTTAATACAAACTTGAACACCCTGTATAAGCTGAATTTCGGAAAATCCCTTCTTCGGGGATTTGCACATCACAAAAGGAAACTACTGTCCAAATTTTATGTTTCTAGTGTTCGAGGTTTGGGCTGTGCGTCGATCTCAGGGTTAGTCAATCAGTTTGTCAGGACAAAGCCTTTTATATATGCACATATGTAGATAGATTGCCTTTCTGACACTACTTGCCTAGTCGGTGTGGGCGGTAATTGACCGTCGTTTCACTATTTTATAATCATCTCCACCACCTTTATTTTTCACAGAATTTTATGTGCAACCATCTGGCATCACATTCACAACTCTCCCCAAAACTCCTCTATCCTTTAATCCTCGAAACTACTTACGGAGCGTTTAACAAATTTGCATCGCAGAGAAAAGAAAATTTAAACCACTCTCTACTCGAACAAGGACTCCCAGTGAACCATGCTCTAAGGCGCAATAAAAAATGAATTTATTGCGAAAATTTGAAAAAGTGAATCCTTAAACACAACATCCTGGTATCTCCCAAACGACATCACCACTACCCACCACACCAGTAAACAATTAAATATCCACTTAAAAAGTTTTATACCCTACGCCCGAGGAAGAAACCTAAAAATGAACTTCAAACGAAAGAAGTTGGCCAAACACACGCATAAGGAATAAGAAAAGAAAAAAACAGAAAATACAAAATAAAAAAAATGGAAAAACTAACGAAAGTGCAGCAGGACTACAAGTGAAACAGATATAACACAACAAACAGATAGCATCCTTTCAACACAACGAAAAGAAAACTTGCAACGACTGCGGAAGAGAGGAAAAACTTTACACCAAATTGAAAATCCTGTACATACCCACGGAAAGGAAAAATTAAAATTAACAACTTCATTAAAGGGTACACAAATCCACATTGATTACGACACCGATGTGTCGATGTACCATGCTGGCGAAGAAGGGAAGCGGATTTGAATCAGGACGACGACAACAACGATGGAATGACGTCAATTATCCTTTTTTAGTTGAAATGACGCCATCAACTTTGGGAAAAAACTTTGTTTACAAAATCTCATTTGCAAAAGTTTTTTTTTTCCTCCGTTTCTTCTGTCTACTTGAATTTTTCAGGACCTCAACTATGTGTGTGTGTGTGTGGATGTTGAGAGATTTTCAATTTTGAAGACGACGCACGCTTTTGTTGTGTCATCTCTCCCTCCACCATCCACCGACCCTGTTCGCGTTGGGAAAGTTCCCAAAAGTCTTCTTATTCCAACCGATGATAGATTCAAAAAGGGATGATGACTGATTTGCAAAAGTTGTCCTTGTTGAAAAGATAAGAGGGTGCTCACTGCTTTTGCTTTGTGATGACAAACGCCTCTCATCTTCATGGCTTTCTCTCTCTCGATAGAGAGAATGAACAAAAATCGATAGAAGAAAAAAGGACTTTTACGCTCAGGACATAGATAAAGTGAGATCAATCTATGACAAGGATGTTCTTTGTGACCTGACAAGTGTATTAGAGGCTAATTTAATGCACAGACTGTTTGGCGCGCAAGCCGCATCATCATCAGCATATTAAGGACATTGACTGTTGGCCATTAATTCCTGGTCCTATCCAATAAAAGTTATTCGGTGTGTGAGAGTGTGTGTGGAATCTTCGAGAGGGACATAGAGATTCTTTTGGATTTATTGCAAGAAATTCCCCGCAGCCTTGCATCGGATAGAAGGATACTCGATGGTGGAAATTCCTTTGTTGAAATTAATTTCACCTTTTCTCAAGCGGGTCCCTTGACGACTAGTGACTTCATTCTCTGGTCGTTTTCGCCTTGATGGCTTTCTGTCAACACATCATGAGTTATTTATTGGTGGTACAAGCAGAAACGTTAGAAGTTCCAGGCTTCTGTTTTTTTTCAGCAAAGTGGAGTGGGTTGCAAAGATGCCACTATTCTCACAAGAAGTGGAACGAGAGTTCTAAAGTAAACAACATGAAATTAAAATGTAAAAGTGAAAAACAACATGGAGCCGGAGAAGGACTCTCAGGAGAGTCTTGGTTCTCTTTGTTTTGTTGTATTTTCGGTTGGGAAATTTATACACCAAGTTATGGTTCATTAAACATTTTGAATTTGGGGGGATTCGATGCCTGGGTGAGGGAAGTATTTACAGTGTCGACGAGTTGTCTTGTCATGATGGAGTTTTAATTTTATTAAATCGGTAAAGGGAGCTTGTGGTGTCTTTGCGTCGTCATAACGTATATTGAACACTTTTTTTTTCACATTGACTGGCATTTCCAATGGAATGCGCTTTTCGCTGAATGCCCTTCTTGTCACAGGGGGCTTTTCAAAAGCCCAAGATATTGAGGGAATTTAGGAAGATAGGGTGCTAGGTTCCATTTGTCATCGACCCAGTGTTGAGCTTCTCCTATCTAGCTTCTCTCAGTGTTGAGCTTCTCCTATCTCAACTAAATTTGACCCTAAGTCTTTGATTTGTCTTGCTGCAGATGCTCATTCGCAAATGCCTGCATGCTACCGAAAAAAAAAAAAAAATAAATATATAGCTGGCGTGACAGCTCGGGATGAGCCAAGGCCTAGCTTCTCGCAACCATTCATGTTGTGCGTGTTACATTGTTTGCACGAATGGAAGGGACCCACAATTTATTGCCGACTTCGAACTGCGTATTGGAGAAGCCTTTTCATGATAGATTATACTCCCGGAGGCTTGTCATTCCCCGACGAGAGGAGATGCCGCGAAAAATGTTGGGTTGACATGGCTGGGGCTTGAACTCATGCCGCTTCGGCCAGCAGTCCAACGCACTAACCACTGAGCCACGGCGACCACATACCACCGAACTCATATGAAAATTGACGCTGGCAAATAATCTTGTTTCCCAAGGGAACACCCTTGTGGATGTTGTGCATCGTAGTTCTCAACGCCTACACGACATCTGACTCAGTTTCATTAAGTACAATGCAACTAATTGAATGCAGCGAATCTGTCCTCCGTATTTCCGTACATGTGAATCCTCGTGAGGCCATCAAAAACGAACGAATCATTGTCCTGATGCAGGAGTTTACAAAAAAATGCATCCTTGCAACCGAAGTCATGAACAACAACTCAGACAAATTGTTTTGTGTTGCCGGTTCGCTTGTGGATCGTAGGCCTTCTACAACACTTTCATGGCTCCTAATTCACTTCCACTAGGCTCTTTTGCCAAGCAATGCATTCAGAGATCAACCCTTTTGTATTTACACACATGTGGATCCTAACCTGAAGCATTTATCTCTCTTCTGATGTAACGATTTTCGAATCGCAAACGTAAAGCACTCTTTCATCAAAAGGAATCGCAATACAACGTTTTTAATCTTTCAAATCCCGCTTTCACAATACACAATGAGAACTTTCAGTAATCGCCTTGCCACGCCCCTACCGCCGCCGCCATCTCACACACGATGACAATGGAAAAAAAGTTCAAGGGATTTAAAGCATACGAATCCACTTCATACCATCAAAGTTGCAATCTCAACTTTGAGCCTTCTGCCGATGAAGTGTGTCAATCCTGTCGTTCTGTGTCGATACCGATTGCCAGGATAACAATCAAAAACACAACAATACACGCAGTAAGGAGTAATACGGTATCAGATCAGAACCAACCCCCTGACAAGAGGAGCGCACAAAAAAAAAAAGAAGTTGAATTGAAAATAACAGAAAGTAATGACAATAAGATCCTTGAAGTACTTCGGAGTTGTACAAGAGTGTGTGTACGTATCCACAGCCACAGGCATAGCCCTGCTATCATCATCATCATCTCCTTGCCTTTGATTTCATTTCCATTGTCTCGTTCTGTCTATGTGTCTCCCTTGCCATTCGTTTAGGGTGTCATTAATTGTGACAAATTTCCACCACCGCCGCCATTTCAGAAGGAAAGACGTTTTTTTTGTTGTCTCCTTGTGTGTAGCTGTTGAGTGTATGTTCCTGTTGCATAGTAACCCATGGTACATAAGGTACATCACTGTGTTGTTTTGGAAAGGGATGATAAATTGTATAAACTTTTACATCCTGAATGACTCCTTGTGCATGCCACTGTGTCTCAGTGACAATTCTCAGTTCCCGGTCCTAGTCACTGTAAAAATTGTTGTCATGACGACATATTGGCTCCTTCCACCTTTTGAATACACGACGCGTGTACTATATTCTCCCCGAGCATCCATTTAACTTACATATGCAACAGCAAATGTATTCTTACATCCTTTTTGCACATATCCGAGACATAGCCTTACGTGTGTGTTATGCCAGATGGCACTTTAGGAAATGAAGCACGACAACACAACAGTCGACAGCCGCTGTTGTTGTCTCCATCAGTTATCCTCTTACGGTTTTTCATGGTACCAAAAAGAAAATGATGGGTGGGGCAAGGACACCGCTTTGCAATTGTATTTATTTATTTGTTTTATAGTAGTTTGAAAAAAAAAGTGAAGAAAGTTCAGCATAAGGAGAAGTTTTGCAAAAAGAAACTTTTCATGCATACACAGGGAAAGACAGACTTTTTGTGTGCAAAGAGCATTTGTCGAGCTTAGTCCTTTTTATGGCTTTGGAATAATTTGAACACAAACTGAGTATTAACACCGCAAGGAATGAAAGATGTAGAACGTCCTTGTGTGTAAATTATCAGAACGCCAACAGGTTCAATAGTTCAATTTGCACGAAATTGTATTGAAAGCATCGAGCTTTGTCTACTGAGACATACCTGTCCTATTTTTATGCCAGCGAAAGAATTGAAGAAGTGATGGAAGAATGAAAATATCCCCTTCTGTCACCTCTTTGGATTTTTTGGTTCAAAAAGCAATCTTCGCACAACCAAGGACTTTGTGAAACGTATTCGCTGCATGTGTATTAAACGTACCCAATCCACTTTTTGTGAGTGGGTTGTGAAACGTATCCACCGTATGTAGCACTAATCAATATTTTAGACATCATAAGTTTCTAAAAATGGTTCAACCATGACCCACTTAAACTAAATTTGTATCTTCACTTGACTTACGTATCTTTTTTATCTTCTTTTCACAGGTAAGCGATTGCTACTCTATCGAATTGATTTACATGTAGATTATGTAAGTACTGCACTTGAATTTTTTACAAGACATATCCCAAACTCAATATATTATGCGCCTTTTCAATTTGATCCTTCTCTGACATTAGGTTAGGTTAGGTGGCTGCGCCTGCTCAGACAGGGACACACTTTCTCTGTACTCAAAAAAATGTGTAAACAGATTTTAAAAGAACCTGTGTTCACTTTTTGTTTGGGTACACAGTAAACTCACGCCGGCGGAATTGGGCCCCAGATTGGCCCATTGTGATACCACCAGGGAAGCAGAGTATGTAGCACAAGTGCATCGAAGATGGGCAACCGTAATGGTGTTAACCCTAAGATTTGAACCATTTTGTCTCAGAGATGAAGTTTCTTATCTTCTGGATGTCGAGTTCAGCTAGATCGTTAAGATCATCATAGAAGTATTCCCCGAGGGTTTTTCTACTAAACGTCGCAAGACCAGGACATGTACACAGTAGGTGGGTCGTAGTTTCTTCTTCCTCCTCGTCTCTGCAGCTTCTACAGAAATCATTGGATTGGACCCCCAGTCCATGTGCATGTCTGCCTATCAAGCAGAGTCCGGTATCAAGCACCCCGATCAGTGAATCTAGGTTTTTCCGGTTTGTGAATAAAAGTCTCGTGGTCGCCGTGGCTCAGTGGTTAGTGCGTTAGACTGCTGAGCGAGCGTCGTGGGTTTAAGCCCCAGCCATGTCCACCGAATAATTTTCGCGGCACCAGCTCTCGATTCGTCGTTCTGAGTCGGCAAAAATTCGTAGGTCCCTCCCATTCGTGCGAAAAGTGCAAGACGCACAACAAGAATGGTTGCGAGAGGCTAGGCCTTGGCTCATCCCAAGCTGTTGCGCCAGCTATTTATTTATTTAAATAAAAGTCTCTCCGTCTTCTTTAAATCCATGGAACGTCCCTGAGACCCAGTACAGGGTATCGTCGCACCTGTCTGCAATATTGTTGAAAGATCTGCGGCATTGGTTTCCCAACCTTGATCATATTGTCGAAAGGCTTTAATAGCTGCCTGACTATCTATGTATAGTACAATAGCGCTAAAATCTATCGCATTAATTGAAAGCCAAGACGCAGCTTCGGAGACTGCTTTGATTTCCGCTTGAAACACACTACAGTGATCTGGCAGTCGCGTGGTAATCTCTGAATTTTCTGACATTCACTCTACCTCTTTCTTCTAAACAAGGTCCGCCCATTCAAACTTGTTCCACATATGGTTGTTTGCTTGCAACTTTTTTTGCCCGAAAGCTTGTAGGTTCAAATAGCATCCATGGTGAAGCACTGATGTCACAAAAGAATAGGCGTTTGAAACTTTGGCGACACTTTTAACAAATTCACTATGGTATGTAGATTTGTGGATCAAGGCCTTCTTTTTGTTTACGTAGATCTAATAACTTTCTCCATCTGATGTGGTGCGATCGTATGACTAAGGTCCCATGTTTACGTTTACCACTTTTGCTATGAGATGCAAGGAAATGCCTCCACGGGAATTTGCTTCACCTGGGAATTTACTCCACCACAAGTGGGTGGGAAATTACTCCACTTTTCGAATGTGGAATAATTTCCCACTGGCATTGGGAAACTTCTCCACACTAAAATTTGGTGGAGTACTTTTACATCGCGTAAAATATGATGGGAATTCACTCCACCACAAGTGGGAAATTACTCTACCACTAGTGGTTGAATGGAAGGCATTTCCCCCAAACCTCAACTTTGGAACAGCATTTGTATAACAAACCGTGGAATATGGGGGGGCATGCTGGACCCCCTGCAACTCCCCTGCTGGGGATCACTGTAGGATTTGGAGTAGGTGCGAAGCTGGGCTTATGCAAAGTTTCTTTAATTCGGAAAGTGGAGTAATTTCCCACTTGTGGTGGAGTAAATTCCCAGTGAAGTTATTTCCCTGCACCTCCTATGATTCTATTAGCACCTTCGTGTTTCAATATTCGAAGTAAATCTCTTCGTGATCGCAGTGAAAATTATTTAATGGTTAAGCTTTCGCGGGTATCTAAAGCTATTTGATTTCGAGAGAGAATGAATCCACCATTCTCATTTAAAAGCACACCTTATAGAATGGGAATGAATCTCAAAAACTTCATATTCGAATCATTACACATTTTACTTAATTTTTTAAATCTTTTTTGATTGGCGTTCTTGGTAAATGTTGCTTATACCAACTCCGGTCTCGGTGCCTACAGCCTTAAATTCTTCGCCGTCCTGTGGATCTTGTCTCTGAGCCCCCATGCGCTGTAGTATATTCTCATGCTTTCACACTTGGTTTGATCAGGATGGTGGTTTAGTTTTCTATGCCAATTGCCTGTTTCCGTTAAACTTTCGTGAATATTCCCATCCATACCCATTTATTCCACAACGTTGTATCTAAAAAGCATTTTTAAAGTTCCACAAAAAGGGTCTCATGGAGCTCATTAGAAATCCGAAAGTCAAAAGCCTTTTTGAAGGTGGAAAGACAGACCATTTGAAGAGCCACATGTCGCTCTAATGAAAAATGGTTTAGTCCAAACAAAGGTCAGCCCTCTAGGCGGGGAATGTAGAAGTGCACATACCTTTCAACCCAAAGCCCCTATACGTTGTGGGAAGGAAATTAAAAAAAAACCGCACTCATGGCTAGGCAATCTAAATACATAATTCCCCAGTGAATAGGAAAATTATTCCCAAAAAAACGTCGTTTCTTTATTCATAACACAGCTCAACATATTCCCAACTAGGGAGTTAAGAATTGAAAAAGTAGGCCATAACCATTTATCAAGCCTCCGTTCTCCCCCACTGCCTGCGCTTCTGCAGCTTTCACTTCTATTTCCATTGAGAATTTTCATATTTCACGTTTAGTTTCGTATATTTATCCACACACACCGAAGTGATAGACAGTCAGGATACTGGCACAAGGCGATAGAAAATCCATCTATCCGAAGCTTTGCACAAGGAATGATTGATTCGGTTAAAAACGCCAGAGACACACGAATGGATATTCTCCGCTGACTAAACATCGATTATCCTTACTCCCAATGTCGTCATCAACGTTACTGAGACACTGATGATGATCTTACATCCTTTTGCGACAGGATAATACTGCACAATGTGAATGAGGAAACTCATGCATCATTGTCACACTGTATTACCAAAACAACGACAAAGATTAACAGGACGGGACCGAGTGGGAGACTAAACTGAAGTAAAAGGACAATTTTCGCTAACAAATTGCTCATGTTCAGACAGACTTGAAATATTGTGAAAAAAATCGTTTACTACTCTGACGGAAGTAAGCATTCAATGGAGGAAAAGGATGGTAATTTCCATGAAATATCGTATCCGATATCCTTGAGTGATTATCTGCTCCCAGACATTTGTCGATGCAAATTTTCATTTGATAGGATTTTGCAAGAAATTAGAAATTTCAGCTTTTTCTTCGTCCGGAAGGCAGTTGAATGATGTTTGAAAGGATTTACGCTCTGAGTTCTCTTGTATACACAGCGTTTTAGAAGCCTTTTTTGAGAAGAGATAGTTGAAGGAGAAAAAATTGTTTCAAAAGGTATTTTCTTGGAAACAGCTCCAAGTATAGTGAAACGAAGTAACAATGTACAACCCGAACACTCTGTGGAGCTAGGAAAAAGGAAAGTTAAAATTTCTGGAATGGAACTAAAAAAAGATGAGGGATTTTCAAAGAGAGTCTTCAGATTAACCCTAAAACTCCCCACAGGCCTCAAAGGATTTCCTTCTCCGATGTTGTTTTAAAAAACATTCACTGCAATGGTATTTAGGAGAATTTTGCAAATTTAGATGCGATCCGTTTCATCTTTTTATGCAATTTCCAAATCTCCGCATAAATTCTTTAGAGCAGACCCACTTTATGGATTCCTTACCAAGAGGTCGCCTCTTCTACGAGTCATCTCAGTCAGAAGTATTCTTGAAATTTCTCCACCATTTTTCGCTCAATGCGATTCCTTGTGTTAAAATTAATTAGCCAGTGCTGATGGACGTTGGCACAATACGTGTGAACCCGTCTTCTCATTTTTTAAACAAATCCTACAAGTGTCGTCTCCGAGAAGACTCACCTTCAAACTTTCAGACGATATTTGAAGATTACATGTCCCAAGAATTTCTCATGGGGTGCTTAAAAATTTCCTCTTGATGCAGACATTTTAGATACCATTTCGCACGCTTTTCCTACCTTATCAGGTGTTTACTTATCGATCATGTCCCTCACCATTCTTTTACCGCGGGAAGAGAATGGTTTAGGATTCAGTACCAGAATTTCAGCACCGGCGTGTTCTTTTTTCCACAAAAAAGGAGACCTCCTCAGCTACGCCAATTACAGACGAATTAGTCTCCTAAAAGTCCCATATTAGATCTTATCTGCTATATTGTGTGAACGCCTGAAGCCCTTCGTCAATAAGATGATCGATTCCTATCAGTGCGGTTTTAGGCCAGGAATGTCCACAATCGATTCAATTTTCACACTTCAGCAGATCCTGGAGAAAAAACAGTCCAAAGCAACACCCACCACCTCTTCATCGATTTTAAGGCCGCCTATGACAGCATCTATAGGGATGAGCTATACAGAGCAATGTCTAGTTTTGACATCTCTGCCAAACTCGTCCGACTGTGCAGGATGACGATGGAGAATGCTCGCTGTTTCTTCATGGTCGGTCAAGACCACACCGAGATCTCTGATGTCAAAAAAAGATTCGGACAAGGTGGTCCGCTGTCATATGATCTCTTCAACAACATTGAACGAATTGGGCAAAATTCGCAAGCCAACAACAGAGGCACAATCCTTCATCGGTTTAGGGGTAAACGAGTATAAAACTAAGTAGGGACGCCCTTGGTTACTTCGGGAGAAAAATTCTTCGTAAGATCCGTTTGCGTTGACGGGCTCTAGAGGAGAAGATTCAACGATTAACTTTATGAGCTGTACAGATGGCTCAGATAGCTGGGGCATGTAGAGCGAATGAACACAAATGCTCCGGCTCGCAGAGTCTTCGAATCTAATTCGGAGGGTCAACCCAGTAGAGGAACACCTCGCCCTGGTTTTCACATGGCCCAGAATCTTTCTATTTCCATAGATCGATCCGTGCTGAGGGGAGGGCCATTCCAGTGTAAGAAAAGGGCAGTAGCTTCTGCAGTTTTCTTAATAAAAGGCCTCGGTCAACCCAGCGGAAATTCGGAAAATTTAACCTAATGCTATACTGAGGTTTATCAAAAGCTTCAATATACCCCCTGGTTAAACCATATGGGCCACTACAACAGACCTCATAGACCACAGTGCGCATTTACGGCCCTAATAAGGAATATAGAACATTTAAAGTAAAAACCTTCAAACTATGTTTTCAATGAGCTTAAGTTTATCGAGGGCTGCCTGCAGAAATCTACTTCGAAACATTTATTTTGTTTGTGTAGTGTTTCGTCAAATAAGTGGGATCTACAGTGGTTCCTTGAGGCATTCCAAGTAAAAAAAAGGCATTCCAAGCAACTCTATTTATATTTTCGATTTCAATTCAGTCCTTTGGTCTTATGAAATTCTGTTCGATCAGAAACAGAGACAATACGTTCCACGAATAAATGAAAAGTTAAATTTCCTACTTACAATTGCCGTTCCACATGCATATGTATGTATTCCCTGCCTAAATCTAATTAACGAATTAATGCTTAAAACAATTTCCCACACATTTTCTTTTTCATTTCAATTTCAAGGATATTCAACCGCAACATATGCAAATTAGATTAAAAAAAAAGAGGAAAAACTGCATTAACTACACTCCAATATAGCAGTATATCACTGTACACACACACTCGCTCTCGGTACATACACTATGGATAAACACAGAGCATATGTTGATTATAAATGAGTCCTGTAGCGTTCGGCATATATCCTCTTTTTCTCTCGATTTGTTGTTTGTATATATGGTTCACTTTGCATTAATTATTTTTTTTTTTTAAACAATGAAGCCGGAGAGTGAAACAAAAAAAAACTGATGAATATTGAAGAAGGATGTTCAAATTGTTATTTCATCCCGCAGGACAAACGGAAACACAAACACAAGAAGGGAGGAGAAAAAAATCAATTTTCATCAATTAGAAAGGACATTCGTGTGTTCGTCATGTTATTTTATGTGTCCTTGCCGTTTTGGGGATCCTTGCTTCGTTTTTTTTGCGTTAAATTTTCGGACTATTTTTATGTGATAAAATATGTATATGGAGACGCACACAAACACAAACACACACCGATATAGGGGGAACAAAAATTGATCCTTATTCGTAGTAAGGAATCGCCTTCGATATTAAATTTTCATATCCTTCATGCGGCGACAACTACGTTGATGACGACGAACAATACGAGATATACACCGAAAATAAAAGAAAGCAGAAGTCACTATGCAATAGGGATGGGACTGGAAGGGGGTGGTTGTGTCCTTATTTGATATTTCGATTTGGAAAGGAAGCCATCAGGGAATATTAAGGATAATTGAATTCTTGTTCAGACTAATAAATACTTTATAAGGAGAGAGTAATTGTTGCGCCTGGTGTACCGATATCCGTTTTGCACACACAGGTTCTTCCGTTTTGTCGTCGTTCTCTTTCTCTCCGTCCACCGAATACTCCCGACTCCGTGCTGCACCCGTGCGTGAGCGAATAAACAAGTGAGTAAAGCAACGACGAACGAGTACAAATCGGAATAAATGAAGTTAAACGAATGCGAAAACTCCGACCAGTGAACTGATACTGAAAATGCCGCCGACCAGAGGCGAAGAGTTTTCTCAAATTTTCCCAATGATTTGCGTGTGTAATTTTCCCCAACGACCGCTTTGCCGTTTCTCCATCTTTTTGCAAGGATGCAGGGGGTCTGAGTGAGTGCTTTGCAAAAGTTTCTCTGGCTCTGGCTTCGGCTCCGATTCCGGCTTTTGGTATTGGTAGTGCTACGCACTGTTGCCTGTGTTCTTGAAAATTGCAAAAGTGTAACTGTGTGCGGTTTTTTGGTAATAAATACGCAATTGGCATTGTGACAGCTTTTCTCATGGAGACTGGGGAAACAAAAAGCTTTTGGAAGGCATTTTTTTTTACTTTTGAAACCACTTTCACGGTCACATGATACCACAGGTGGTTTGATGATGGTGTATTGGATCGGGGGTGGATGTATTAAGATTTGCCATAGTGACACACAAACACAAAGGACGAAAGTTTTGACACACATTTTTATTTTGCCTCTTTAATTTGCGCAATTAAAAGTGTGTGGGTGTGGGAAAACTAACAGATTTTCAATGGGGAAAAAAAATAAGGTGGGTCGGCAAGGATCACAAAAGGGTTTAGGTGTCCTTATAAATTTTTGAACTGCAGTAAGGACATTTTTTTCCACAGTCCGAAGGCAGTTTAATCCTCTTTAAGCTGAGGAATATAGAATAACTTGCATATGGATGAGTTCTATTTATTTTATAAATACGTAGGTGCCTACAGTGGATTTCGTGGAAGGTATGAGCGAAGCGTTGCATTTTGTGTGTATGGATTTTATTGATAGATTCTACCATGGTATGAACTCGCCATACAATTTGTCCATTTGTCCCTCTCTCTCTAGAGGCAGGAATGTCTCATTTTCATTCTGAACGCTACTTTCAGGCTTCTATTGAGTTGAGTTTCCAAGCAAAGATGAGGTTGTTTTTATGATAGAGTATATATAATACAGGGCGCGCATTCTTTTATGTCGGTATGTGAATATTGAATAACTAACAAAAATCGATTTCCATATTATTTATTTAATTTTTATTTAATTTGGTCCTTTATTTTTTTATTTATTTTATTTTTAGTTTTATAATTATTTTTATATTTATTTATATTTTTATATTTATTTTATTATGTCTTTATTTTATTATATATTTATTTATTTGGACAAGTTTTTGAATACAAAATCAATCAAGTGGCCGCCTCTATTGATTAAAGCAAAATGTGCCTTTTTTGCTGCGTTTTCCACCACTTTTTCGAGCATCTCAGGTGGTATAGCGATGATTTAGGCACGAATGTTTGCCTTGAGCTCGTCAATGGTCTGAGGCTTGCTTTGCTTTTCGAGTAACCCCAAAAAAAGAAGTCCGTAGGGGTAAAATCTGGATCTCTGGGTTGCCAGTCCATGTCGCCATTTTTTGACAGCACATGTCCCGAGAATTTTCATTTCAGAAACTGCACTGTTTGAGTTGCAGTGTGGCATAGCGCACCGTCTTGTTGAAACCAGTAACTGTCCAGACCTTTTTCACACATTTGTGGGCAGACAGAATGAGCCATCCACCTATATCGATTCCTATCGACTGTTTCGCCTTCTCTGAAGAAAAATGGCCCAATGATGGTTTTGGCGCAAAAACCGGCCCAAACAGTCAATTTTTGGTCATGCAATTGTGTTTCATGGATCTCGTGGGGATTCTCCGTTCCCCAAACGCGGCAATTTCACTTGTTAACGGCGCCAGGGAATGTGAAATGAGCCTCGTCGGTCATCATTTGTTTCCAAAAATCTGGTTCAGTGTCAACCATTCGAGCGACTGCTTGGCCATATTCCAATTGCACTTTATATGGAAACAAATGCAAATCATCCTTCAAAATGCGCCGCAAGGTGGTTCCACTAACGCCAAAATGCTGAGCGCGGTGTCGATACGGCACATGTGGGTTCTCGGCAACACTCTCTCTTATCGTTCATTGGAACATCTTGAGCGTTGATAAACGGCTCAATAAAATTCGACACCAAACGACAAATAGTGTTATCAGACAGTGCTTATTGGCCACGATATTTTCGACGATATGCACGTTGACTTAACTCAACTGAACGACTATTTTCAATGCACAACGTCACTATTTCGGCGCGTTGTTTCGGTGTAAAACGATTCATGATTAAAATTTCACTGAATTGATGTTTCAAAAACATGTCTACTCAAGTCAATCGGTTAATAAATGTCAAAGTTATTCAATGTTTACATGCCGACTTAAAAGATGACACACCCTGTTTATCTCTGACTTACGGTCCCATTCAGCTCGATGAAAAACCTTTCTTAAGTGGGAGCTATCAAGAGGTCTCTACACAAAGAGTGTGTAAGGCGTCTCAAGAATGCAATTAGGTCTGTAAAAGGGATCGCTCGGAGAAGCTTCTGTGAATTTATAGAGTCACGAGTTTTACAAAACACAGGCAAAGACTATATATTACAAACGACTGTCAAGCATTTACATAGACAACAAGTTCACTCTAAATTTCATTACTGACAATCACGCTCTCAATCTCACACCCTTTGGATAAATTTCTTTACATCCACATAATTCATCTCTGTGGAACCTAAGTTGGTCATTGTATCTATCACTTAACTTTCTACTTATTAATTTGAAATTAAAGACTTACCGCCGCCATCATAAAGCTCCTCAACCCCCCACTTTATCTCATCTAAATTACCAAATACATTCAAAATATTTACAAGCCAAACCATTTACAGTCCTTTCTGCGAACAAAAACAAATACAAATAGAGAGGAGAGTGTATAACTAGCAGCTATATAGAAAGGTAGACATCGACAACGACGGCGACAACAGTCTGAGAGCTAAGAGAATGAATAAGTATTGTGGAATAAATGATACCCTATACGACTGTAGAGTGCGATTATAGACAGATTAACAGAGTGTTTACACTTCTGACTTCAAATCTCATTTTCTCAGCTCAAAGAGTACAGTTCAAAGACCTGTTTGACAGGGCTCAGTCCCTGACTGGGATAGACTGCCACAATTTTCGACACTGATTTAACGTAACACCATAGCATTATCGTATTCCTCAGCCAATAGAATTTGATTTATGGTCACAAATCAGCAACAACAGATGTAGGTTCCACACAATTTTTTTTAGTCCATTTCTACTTCTGACACTTTCGATATCGATCCCACTTCTGACACCTTTGGATGTCCATGCACTCTTTCTCATCCACTTCGAAGCGTTTCCAACTACAAATCCACACCATTATACCCTGCATCAACAAGTATGTAATACGCCAAAAAAAAAATTCTTAGTCCTTTCTTCCACAAGTCAATAATGTACAAAAAAGGATGACAAAGGACGAAGTAATAAAAAAGAAGAAAAAACGTGTCTCATCCCCCACTCAGAGTAAAGTATTCAACAAGTTGCTTACCACAGCGAAAAATATAAGCGAACTCTGTGTCTTAATGAAAATTAATGACAGACAAGACATTAAAGGTAAAAATGCAAATTTTCTACGGGAGAGATAATGAATCCACCGTGAATGACCTTGAATAATGTCAAGGTAGGGTTAGGACGCACCACAGGACATTCTCCATATGCAGACAAACGAAAACATCGACACACACACGCACATCTGTTGGGTTGCCTTTCCAAGAAAAAAATCTTATAGTGGATTATCCAGGGCGGGAAATCCTTTCAAAAGGCCACCGCATCTACCCCATAACCGCCCATTGCTCCGTATATACTAAGGACTCTTCGAGCGGCACCTGAATGTATGGTTTTTGTGTGTAACTCCTGATTACATCGCTCATTTCGTATGCATAGCACAGCGGCAGCGTATACTATAATACTCGCGCGGGAGAATTTATTAATACGTGTGTGTGGGGGGAGCAAACAATTTTCGTCCTTTTTCTGTGGAGCAATGATGATGATGATTCCTTGTAGGCCATACAGTGTGCGTGTGCGAATAATCTCTGATTCCACAAACAATAACATAAAAATTGCCTTCCCTACCCATTGGTTGTCGCCATTAAGATAAGCCGAGGAAAACAATGTTCCCTGGGAGAGGGCTTTAGAATGTTTCTCTTTAGTCGAAGACTGGGACTGAAATTTGTTTCAGAGGCAAGGACCTCCCTGTTGCATGCCTCAAATTGCTTAATTTTTGACACTTGGTTTGGGAAAATTTATAACACAACGTGGTGAACCCTAAAGAAGTTCAGAATGTAGGTACCTTACCTACATAGAGTCCACACTAATCCGGACTTGGCGTTTCTTTACCTCGTCCTAGGCTTCGATGTTTTTTTTTTTTTTTGGGTCAATGATGGCGTGGTAATGTGGTTTAAGAGGTTTTCTTTCGCCGTCCTTGCTCGGTTTTCCACTTGCGTACAATTTATGGCCTTTGGGGGAATATAATTACTGCCTAAGACGGTTTTTTTTTTTTTTGGTCTGTGCCTATTCAGGGAGAGGTCTTGAGCAGAGAATGTTGTGTTCGGTAAAGGGCAGGTACATCAAAGAAAATGTGAAAATTAGGAGAGCTATGGTCGTGGGCGAGAGGGCCTGTGTGGATTTTATTGGAAGACTAATACTTTTGGCGAGTTTTGTATGCCAATGGTAGTGGGGGTGGTAACTTAATGGCGGCTATGTGATGGACACTTGGAGCTTGGTGCGGGTTGACAGAAGTGGTGTTTGTAATTTTCCAATGTTAACCGAGGGGTTGCTAAGAGGTTAATGAGATTTATAATTAAGGGCAGACATGGGAACAAAAGAAAAGAAATTGATGGGTGAAGCTAAAAGAAATAGGAGGGACAACAGTAAGGGCTTTTGGGTTGCTTTTCAGAGTTGACCTCTTTAAAGAAAAAATTATTCAAGCGTTGAAAGGGAATTTAAAAAGATTAATAAGGAGGGGGTTTCTTCGGAGGTTTTTTTTGAAATAAGAAGAGGAACTCATTTTTGTTGCACGGTCGGTTTTTCCTATTTAAATTTGTGTTTTCGTTGCCTTTTCTTCTGCCTTCGGAGTGTAGTCATATTTTTTACTTCCCATCTAGGTAGCGGAAGTATTGCAATCAGTCCGAACAAAATGTTTCGAGATATCAACAGGGCTTCACATTTCGATACACTAGGAATCGGTTTGCACCCATTTTCCAAATGATGTCTGTGTATGATAAAATTTTTCGCCTTCGATATCTTGAGAACGAAACAATATAGGATCATGCGGATTATTTTGTTTTATTTGTCCGCTTGAAACTTAGAGCTGATTAGATTTTGAGCATAATCGATGTAGCGGATGCTGAGGAAATTAAAGAAATGTTTTCTATTAAGTTCGCGCAACAACTCTTTGTGGAACAATTGCTGAAGAAATTGAAGAAATGATTTCTTTGTCATTAAATTGATTATCCAACTATTTTAGGCAAAAAAAAAAAAAAATATTAATTCAACTCGACCGTTGTGTGTGTGGTGAGAAGTATTGGACTGGTTCCCGTGTCGAATTTTTTTCTACTGGTATCTGTTGACCATGTACGCTGGGGCTTGGGTAACTACCCCTAGTATGGTGCCCCTCTTCCGTGAGTGTATTTCGAGCTGCTACTTGAAGTCTACCTAGCGGAGTAGGTCAGCTGCAGGACCCACTTAAAGAAATGACAATTTTCTGTAAACATCATGCAATAAACGGAGATGCTCGCCGCATGATTACAATCCACATTCGCACAATAAATCAAATGCCATTTAAAACTTCCTCAGGAGTCTATAAATTGACATCCTATTCTGGATGTCTCAATAAATTTCCCCACCCCGCGCCTCGTTGGACACTTGAATATTTATTAAAAAAAAAATACCCCGTCGTGTGCTCTCATATTTCAAAATCAAATCAGAAAATCCCTACCCACCCTTTGGAGCCGGCAACAGCGTCCAATTCATCTCATCATGGACGTTTTATCGATTTTTCATTTCCACTTTCTGCTCCTACCACGTCCTTGCAATCAACAGTGTGTATATGGGTTAATAAATTCAAATATTACACGTAGACACAATATGCGCGAGCAGGCAATATACCACCCCCCAGCAAAAGTAGAAAAAAAAACCGATAAAATACTAATTTAAAGTGCAATTGCGACAAATGTAGACTGAAAGAGCAGGTAAAACTACAAAAAAAACAAGAGAAAGCTCCCTCTATCTGTCCATCTTATTCTCGTTGCTGTGTGTATCCCTTGCCTTTGGCAATATTTAATGGAGTCCCTTTCAATTTGATTCTCTCGTTGCCCTTCGGACATGGTGTGCTAATGGAAAATCTTGTTTCGGACAGGATATTCGAAAAAAAAAAAACAGAAAAAACTTTCACAGATTGCCGTGATAGACCAGAGAACGACAGAGCACCCCCTCCCCCCGCTATAGAAAAAGGCGACCGAAAACGAGCTTTAAATTGCAGACAAGACCTTTAATACTTTACATGCGCTACACACGTATACACATTGGGGGTCCTTTCGTTTCAATTTAAAGGAAAAAAAATAACGAACGTAAAAATTGTTTTTATTACCTTGGAACTGGCAATGGCGATAGCGATAGCGAAAGAGCACCACACAAACACAAACTTTGACTTTGTGTTATTCTTGTGGTTGGAGTATAGGCAGTATGCTTGTCGGTCGTTTTCACAAGTCAAGGACTTTGTGGTGCTCGCCCCTGGATATAGATAAGATGTCCTATTGCAATTTTTGCAACAGGTACAGGCGTCGATGATAGAACAACTGAAAAAGTTGTGCGTCGATTTGTTATGATTGTGTTGGTGATTGTATTGGTGACCTTAGTGAAGAGAAGAAAGCTGTTCGACGAAGGAGTCCTTTTCCATGGTTTTGTGAAAATTTTGGAAAATGTATCTTCCTACTATGCCCGCTGATAGTCGGTGGCCTTTACTGTTCCTTGAAGTTTGGCCAATGCACATGCACAATCCATGTGCACATGGTTTGAGGAAGTTAAATGATGCCTAGGCAATGAGGGACTTGAACGCTTTTGGAAACGGAAATATGACTTATCAGTAGACACGCGTGTTTATGGTACATGCACCGGTATCTGTTAAGGTTGCTATCCGGGGCTCAATCGTTGATTAGAATTGAATAAAAGACTTTTGACAGCCCAAAGCAGTTCTGCTTACAAGCTTATGCAGCGATTCCTGCGCTTTGAGCGCTTGTTCTTTTATCTTCGTTCACAATTTCTAACCTTTACTGTACGACAGATACAGGCTAAAATCTTTCCCTAGAGACAGACCCAAGATTTTCAGAGAGCAAACGATATCATTCCAAGTTTCTCACATCTTTTTCAATTTCTTTTCCATAAATTGCCAACAATTGTGAGGATTCCAATGCATACAGTAAAAGCTTGCTACTTCCCCTCCAGCAAAAAGTTTAGTTCTAGCCTTTTTTTGGATCCCCAAAGCGCATGTTTTCCCCCTTCGCTGTCTCTCTCTCTCGATTTTGATTCATCAGGTGGTGGATGGAGGTCCTTTCTCCCGACCAACAGGTTGAAATTCACACAGAGAAACTGAGAAGAAAATAATCGATTCCTTCTTAATTTTCCAACGAACCCTGATTGGTGTACACACACAAAAAACGGGGGCACCTTTTAGATTCACCCGCTTCAAAGGGACACAGGAACCAGTGAAAAGGATTACGAGTACCTATATACATTGCATTTTGCAATCAAACATAAAATTCGCATGGGAAAATCCTAGAAAAAGGATCTCAAAGAGGTTATTTACACTTTGTTGATCGCATGTCCCTTTCGGATCCCCTCAAGCGATGTTCAATCGCCCCACAGGGCTATTTGCCAACCTCCTCAGAGCATCTCTAAGGATTAAGCAAAACTCAACATAATCATGGTGATGAGTTGTGGAATCCTCATGTACATAATTAAAGGATATCAGTCACTGTAAATTGATATCCTTCCGCGACTGCGAGTAAATTATGATTAATAACCTGAAAAACTCTCGCTCGAGGGATAAATATAATCGTGTGCGCGCACCTCTACAGCCGACAATTTTCCTTTTCCAAGCACCATCCGCCACCAAGATACCACACATTGATGTCCTGACTGATGGACTGGTGACAGAGAGAGTTTGTCATCTCGTTATCCTGGAGGGTGGGTTCATTCCATACACATATCTCTGTTGTCTATCATAATTCGAAAATGACAGGTTTCAGTGGGGTGGCTTGTGCGCCTGGTGGTTTGGTTTTCCTAATCATATCCAGGAGTAACCACGGGTATTGGGTTTTTGTGTAAACACACATGCATGTGCTGTAATTAAATAATTTGTCCTTGAATTATGTTCCCCGATGGACATGATGATTATGGGATTATGGATTCGATTTTTTTCTTCTGTTCGCATTGCTGGGTGTGTGGGGGTTTATCTCATGGGCGTTTGTGGTTGAAATAAGATGATTCATGGTGTCGTTTGTCGATTGGATTAAGTGCTGAGAAAGGAGATTTCAATTTGAGATGGATGTGCTTGAGAATTTCACTGAAAAATGTGGATAGAGAGTTAAGTGGAGTGCCAATTAGGACTGTGACGTGTCATCTCGTCAAGATTGAAGTAGGTTAGACTGCTTGTAGCAAAATCTAGGATGTGGATTCTATTCCATGCTGTACTTCGCTACGGAATTGTCAGTATGGTGTGTCCGAGCGAGGCTTCTGTAGCCATGTGACGTGACGTGACGTCTATTGTTTCCTCTGTGGTGATTTTGAATGGTTGATGGATTGTGTGATATGGAGGAAAATATAACCAACAGACGAATTCGATCAACGCTAACATAGTTCTGCCAAGTTGGAATAGACAAATAGAAATTTTAGGATCTTAATTGACAGCCCTGCGTATTGTTCAGTATCCAACTATGGAATCCAGATGGGGAGACCATCAATAGTAAGTTTTCATAGGTTTAAGAATCGGTGAATTCAAATCCTTAGTTAGTTAGAAGTGGCCCTTTAAGAGGAGGTGGACTTAGACCAGAAAGTAGGTCCATTATGGTGCCACTGAGTACTGGGGTATCCCTGCTTACTCCTGAAACCATTTAGATTTCCTAAAAAAGCTGTAAAGATCGGCCCTGCTGGCGGAGTTCAGATCATTTAGATCGTTAAACAAGTGGTCGCCATGGCTCAGTGGTTAGTACCTTGCTGTGAAAGCCTGCGTGGGTTCAAGCCCAAGCCATGTCCACCGAACATTTTTCGTGGCACCACCTCTCTTCGGGGAATGACAAGCCTCCGAGAGTATAATTTGCCATGAAAAAGCTTCTCAAATCGCCGATTGGGGTGGGCAATAAATAGTAGGTCTCTTTCATTCGTGCGAAAAATATAACATGCACAACATGAATAGTTGCGAGAAGCTAGGCCTTGGCTCAGCCCGAGCCGTCTGCTTTTTCAGAATCGACCACCAAACCATTATGCCATACGTTAGAATCTCTCTCACAAATTTAAATCTTTAAGTCCAGTCTTTCAATTTTTCTTGAGCGATCTGTGAAAAATTCTGATCACACTCCAAAATTGTTTGGAGATCAACTTTTCGTTTTCAAGTTTTGTCTCTTAAACCACCAGATGCGTTGAATATACAAAAATAATTCGAAATCTTTCCAATTTCACGCTTACAATTCGTCGCGCCCAAAAATTGATCTTCAATGACTCCCATGAGAACCATAGCGTCAGCAGACAATCTGTCTCCCATTCCCAGTTGAATTTGGCGACAAACTGTCTGCCATAGACATCTTTTGTCTATCGAAAGGCGAAAAACAAAACTGCATCTGTGAACACCTGATCACAGCACAGGTAGACAGCTAACTCTCCGAACCGATCGTAACATTCCCATGCCTCTTTCCATTCTATACCACCGACCAAACAATCACCTAATGATCTTTTAACAAGTTGGAACAACTTGAACGTCCACTTTCGAACAATTAGAATCCCATTGAGTACACTTGACCTCGAGAGGTGATCCTCAAAAGAAAGAAAAAAAAACTGCGATCGGTTACAGTGTCTTCAATTTCAATTCATTGATGAAGTGCTTTTTGTAAATGGCACAGTTTGGAATCAATGCTGTTGCATATAAATTCCACAGGTAGAACACGACGTTGTTACCCAGCAGCAGCAGGCGATCGATCCACTCGAAGTTGTGAATGAAACATTCGAACAACATGCGTTCCACTTGAATAGATTGGTTGGAGGAGGCATGGTAAATTCCAAAAACTTGCACAGTATGACACGACGATCGATCTACCTGATCGATTTCATAGGTGATCCTCGAGCACAATAATTGCATTGCATGGGGGAACAAGTGTTTATTATGCCTTCCTGGGGGATCATAGGACGAGAGTCCTTCTTTCGAGTGCCCATTGAGAAATTGTTGAAGAAAATATGAATTGTTCGGGGACAATTGAATGGAATGCAATTTCTGTTTTTTTCTTTTTGTATCGGACTTTGAACGATCAATTGTGTGTTTTGCAAGACGGCAGGAGCAAGACGGATTGGATTTGCATCACTGAATTCGATGTCGGTGTCCTTTTTTGCTGAGTTCTTTGTGCCGTTTGAGGACAGTTTTTCTTGCTGTAACTTCAAGTGGATTCTATCGTCTAGGCGAACGTGGGAGAGTTACAATTTTATTGGGAGTAATAGTTTGTGGTTGCATCATCAGAGGACTAGGAAAATTAATGATTTAAAAATTGAGTGGGTTTTGCGGTGAAAATACGTTAAGATACAGACCACCATAGTGTGGGAAAGGGAAATCACTGAATTCACTATATGCAGCCTTCAACTGCAAGAGTTTACAAGAGTATTCGTCAAAAGTGGAGACATCTAGTTCTAGTTCAAGAAACCAACAAAAGGATACAACGTAGCCGAAACTAGAATCTTTAGCGCTTTGCAGTAATTCAACACAGTTTGTGAACTTTAAGAATCAACACTGAGCTCCTTATTCACTTCAAGAAACTGCGGAATTCTTCGTCAAGTGCAGCCTTGTTCGAGAAAGCCAAGCATCAGAGTGATGGGGAAATCTAGTAGTAGATTTAGATATCCTTAACGATCTCGTTCAATGTCAGCAGCTTTAAATTTTTCCTTTGCATTTCTCGTCTTTAAATCAGCCATCCTCCCCATCTACCCAGACGCCATCGTCCCTTTTATTGTCAAACGCCTACGAAGGCAAGAGTGTAACAAGTGTTAAATTAAAATTCAATATTCAATCAGTGCCACCAGCTGAGAACAGTAAATTGTCTCCGTTTAGCTGTCACCATCATCATCATCAACAACACCAGAGAAACATCACTTGGCTAGAGATGCCAACCCTCCATACACATACATACATACATACATCCGCGTGCTATCCTTTCAAACACTTGCAATGAAATCGCCTCCTCCTTTAGTGGGGACGTGCCCGCTCCCGACGACCGCCAAACACCCATTAATGCTTGCTACCCCCATCCCATCAATTCATTGTCTCCCACCCCACGAATAGGGCAATTTTCATTTTATCGCTCCCATGGGGCCATAATGAAAAAAAGAAGCGAAAAAAGTGTAAAAGGACGAGGAAAAATAAACGCAGGAATTATTCACTCGCATGGGCTAGAGACACTGAGGGGCGAACGGATCTAAAAGGATGAAAAGTCATAATAACGTTTAAATGGTCTGATGCCTGGCTTGACTGCTGATGGAAGAACAAACGTGAAAGTGCCTTCACAGAGCGACTGTCTAAGCGAAGGATAAATGGGCATCAGGGATTTGACAGTTCGACTTAATTCTAAATATTTTAACGAAGAGTGAGAATGTGTGTCGGTGTGTGTGAATGGGTAGAAAATGCAGTAACGATTCCGAACGATTTTGACATTTAAATGTCAATTCGAGGTGAAAACAATTTTTCGTAAGGGAATTCTGTCCGTCATTGGGAGAGGGATTACAATTTTGCATGCCTGTCGGATTAGGATGGCAACATGTGAGAGGGAATGCACATTTTTTTCGGATTCAAATAGAAATGTATGAGTCGGAAGTAATTTCACGTCGATTAAGGCGGCCTTGTAGAACCAGTTTCGAAATCAGTGGAGTTGATCTGTTTTCAATGAAGAGGAGAGATTCTAATGACTTTTATTGGCAAATGAAAGATCAGGAGTGATCTTGCAATTTAGACATGTGATCAAGATCCTCTAGGATATCTTTAGAAGGCAACAGGAGAATACTTAGATGCATTCCACAATCGATATTTCCTGACATCAGATCAGGCTGTTCTGCGATCGGACTAGAAGACCGCAAGACTATTCTGAGATGCCTTCCACAGCGAAATTTCTTTTATCTTAAAGCCAATGGTGACTTAAGCCACGCTCAGACGATTTGCAGACGTGCGCAATTTTGCAAAATGTGTCCCAAACTTCCGCAAAGTGTGTGATCATCAAATTTTTGTCCGCAAATGTGTGCAAGACTGGGTCAGAACCAATTAAACTACGTTTTTCAGAAATTAATTGCCTGCCTCAAGAAAAATTCGTTCTGAAGCAGCACTACTGTACTACTTTCTGGAGTAAATAGAATTGTGTTGCTCACCTTAGGTTAGGTTAGCGGGCTGATAAAGATAATGAAATCCTCTTCATCTTGCTTAGGTCTTAGCTGGTGTCACCCATGTGTTTTACCAGCTACTTCCCACTGCGTGATTATATATACCTGATGACAGCCACTTGGCTGTCCTTGCCAACTTGAGTAGATCCGACAGTGAACGATCGGATAACTTGCCGATACAACAGAGAGTTGGGCAATGACAGAGAAAGTGAGTCGGGTCCTCATGCACCTCCTCGTTCCCGCATCCTCTGCATAGGTCGTCCTTCTTTGCATGGTGACTGAGTATATTGTGGCCTGTAATCAATCCTACCAGTGATTACAGGGATTTTCTGACCATATGTAGGAGCTTGTCAGTATTATATTCTGGCCATAGTCTTCTGGAAAATTCGTAGGTGGTTAGTGTTTTCCATCTTTTACTCGCCTCGGTTAAGAATTTTAGCCTTATTATTTTCTTCAGATGAAGTGGAGGTTTAATTGTTTAATTGATCCCATCCTTGCCAGTTCGTCAGCAGTCTGGTTTCCTGGCACACCATTGTGGCAGAGTTTTACATTATGCTGCGTCCCAAGAACCCTCAGTTCTTCGCGACAGCACTTTAAGCCAATTGGGCAGCTCTGGTCCCTGCTAGAACCTTTGCCTGGAAAACACTATTGTTGTCAGAGAGTCTTATTGAGCTGCTGAGTCCTAGCTCCTCAGAGAAGACACCAGCACCCGTGCCTATGTCTTATTAGAAATTTCTTTGTTCTCCCACTGTTCTCTGCTTGAAAAGATGCAAGAGAAGGATTTGATGAAGTCTAGGTACGGAATCTTGTAATCAGATTCAATACTTGTGCCCGGATAATTGTGCAATATGTGAGCGTGTCCATATGAGCAGACTGGTCTAATCTCAGAGCGCTCTTTGCTGCAGATTCTTGCATGTATAGATCAAGGGGTAGCAGATTGAGAATTGTCTCCAATTGGCACTGGTCGTTCCAATGCTTTGAGGTTAGTGGTTTTGGTTGCAGCTTGCCACCGTACTAAACCTTCATACGTCAATATCGGCCTAACAATCGCAGAGTACACCCATAGGATTATACTGGGTTTAGGTCACCAGTTCTTCCCAAAAATCCAACGATCGAGGACTTTTTGATTCTTTCTTTAATATTAAGGTTCCCGTTCAGTTTCCTGTCCAGCATAAGGCCCAAGTATTTCGCAATGTCAGATAGTTTAAGGGGTATCCCTTCAATGTTAGGCAGTGTGAAATCTTGCATTATTATTTTATTGGTAAACAGTACCAATTCGGTTTTCTGTGGATTCACCCCCTGGCCGCATTGTTTAGTCCAGTCATTTAACGTGTTTAGGGCGCCTTGCATAAGCTGACTGATAGTGTCCAAAAATCTGCCCGTTACAAGCAGCACAACAAAGTGAGCGCAAGCTACCACCGCCGTATTTCAATTTCATTAATGACACGGACCCTGAGTAGAGAGACATAACCCCTTCGTGTGGGGTTCCTCTAGAGACAGTAGTTTTCGGTATTTATGTGCCTATTACTCAGATTTACAATAGTACATTTTATTCAATCACAAAAATTAACCACACAATTCTCAGAGCAGCAACTTTTTACTTCCCACCTATATTGCAATCGGTCCGAACAAAATGTTTCGAGACATAAACAGGGCTTGTGTAAATGGTAAATTTGTCTGAAAATGCTGTGATACAAGTTGGACTCTTCTTCTCTATCGTGTACGGTGCTTCGTTGGCAATATGCTTTCATCATCCATTTCGCTGCTCCTCTCTCTACTGCGAGGGTATCTCGAGTAGTTTCATCCATTCAAATAAATAAAATAGACGTAGTTTACAATTGGATCTGCAAATTTATTTGCATATATCGGCAAATCGTCTGATCGGGCAACAAATGGTCTGAAAAAAATTGCAGACATTTGCGCACACCCAAAAATTTTCAGCTTTTGGGACAAACTGCGAAAATCGTGTGATCGGCCTGCAAATTCATGCATTTATTACGATTACGATTTGCAGACATTTGCTTATTTGCAAATTTTGCGGAGATCTGCGAATCGTCTGATTGTAGCTTTAAGCTTCTTCGACTGCTGTCTAATTAAAATACTCTTCGAGCAAAATCTGGCTTTAGGTACGTACATCGCCATGAAGAATGACTTTTTCGATCAAAACTCACTAAACCTTTCGTTGACTCGTAACAAATGTCACTTCCATAGTGAAACAGGACCAAATTCGGTAGAAAACGCAAACCCATTCCACCTGTTGTCAAAAGCCTGCGCCCAAAGGACTAAACAAGACCACTGCTTTATAATTTTTCAAATTTCTCGTTTTTATTTTAACAATTTCTCTCATATGTACAATTTAACATCTACTGACACCTCATATTTACAAAACAATGACAACCCTGCCTCCTATGAATTCATTTGACACGTAGCTTCTACACAACTGCCCAACGATGGCGACTTTCCGTGACAGCAGCAATTTTTCCTCTCCACTTCCGACGGTGAATTGCCGTTGAAATTGAAAGTGGGACTCTCGGAACCGCCCTTCTTCTGTTTAACACGACGATTTTGGAACCAGATCTTCACCTGCTTCTCGGAGAGTTTCAGCCGATTGGCAATTTCGATGCGTCGCAACCGGGACAAGTAGGCATTTAATGAGAACTCCCGCTCGAGTTCCAACAGCTGCGTGCTAGTAAAAGCTGTACGAATTCTCTTACTCGAATCGGCATAGTCGGAGATAGTTGGCGAAATTGGTGCTGGTTTCAAGGGTGACGGGGCCGGTGAAATCTTTGGTTTTCTTGAGATGAATACCTCGTCGAATGATGAATAGTCCTGGCTTGTGGATGACGTTGGTGAAGTACAGAAATCTGTGCAACCAGAACTGCTGTTTCGTCTTTTCGGTGAGGAGTACTCTTCGTAGGAGGAACGTTCTCGTTTGGCGGCAATTAGAGATGCAGCTGCATAGGGATGGAACATGTGTGGATGTTGTTGTTGATGGACGGCTTGCTGCTGTTGTTGTTGTATCCCCAGGGAGAATAGGTAACTTCCGACATAGCAAGCGGGATATGGCAGCATTGGTAGTGGTGGAACATGTCGTACATCCAGGTTGTCTTTTTTCAAAGGAATATCACTGAGCAAGGACTCCATTAGGAATGATCGCGACATTTTATTACAAAATTTTTTATTGAGATTCACAAAATCACTGAGAAAGAACTGCACTCGATCGGGGACGTTTGCAAACTGATGGTGGTGACGTACACGATCGGGGTTTATATACCAAATATGCATCCCTTACCTATTGTCCCTGGGGTAGAGTCCCTTCCCATTCATCACGAGGGTTGTTCATTCAAAAAAGAAACAGGGAGAGAGGTAACAAATTGCAACCCCTGCCTAATGAATGCCTATGGTTACTGTAACTCCTCAAAACGGTGTGTGTTTGGTATTCAATTACTTAAGGATGCTCCGCCTCCTGACGGTGTTCCGCTGTTTTTGTCTCTCCTTCTCTCTTTTTGAGATGATTTCTTTAACAATGGCCGAAAGAAATTCTTTCATATTTTTCTCCGGGAACAGTTCGTGCCGTAGGTCCTTTTGTTTTCGCCTAAGGATCATTTTCAGGACCAAAATCTTTATGACACTAATCCGACACTAAAAGTCCTAATTTTCGTCGACGAAATTGAGAGAAAAAATATGAAAATCTCTCTAAAAATTTTGTCACTGATAGCAATTTGTCAGCGCTGCCATCCTGTTGTGGATCCTTTTAAAGTGTGAAATTATTAAAATGCTCGTTGAAGAGTTGAATTAATTTTTGATGACGCACATTTCACAGGGATTGTTCGTTTTAATTGCATTTTGCATGTGTGGTTTAAGGGGTGATGAATCCTTTGAAAATTAGTTGTGGATTGAACGGATTTTATGAGGGTTTTATGGAGCTTTGTGCAAAATTTATCAACAATTTATGAGGTATTCAGTTGGATTAATTGTGAATCCGGGGCAAGTTTAAAGGGATTTTTACTATTTACGTCAAAAGTTATTCCTTCCTTCTGACAAACATTTCAGACGCGTTTGACAGGAAGATCAGACAATCACAGAGAATTTGCTCGGCAGTTTTCTTCTCTTCTAACAGAGTTATAGCACTGTCTTGCTAGACATGTTGAACTTAATGATACGCAATTTCAAGCAGTAGTCGTCTAAGATGAAGAATCCTTTGGATCGCGTGAATCTGAAGACAAAATATGGGTTTTATCTGCCGTCGTTGAAATAATATGACAACTCTCTGCACACAGTTCAAGTACAAGTAGTTTCCAAAGGCTTTTTAGTTAGTTAGAAGTTGTCCTTTAAGAGGAGGTGCACTTAGACGAGAAAGTAAGTCAATTGTGATGCCACTGAGTACTGGGGTATGCCCTGCTTACTCCTGAAACCATTTAGATTTCCTAACGTAGATGTTAAGATCGGCCGTGCTGGGGGAGTTCAGATCATTTTTCGCGGCACCACCTCTTGTCGGGGAATGACAAGCCTCCGGGAGTATAATCTGTCATGTAAGAGCTTCTTAATTCGCCGTTCGGAGTCGGCAATAAATTGTAGGTCCCTTCCATTCGTGCAAACAATACAACACGCACAACATGAATGGTTGCGAGAAGCTAGGCCTTGGCTAATTCCGAGCTGTCGCGCCAGCTATTTATTTATTTATTTATTGGCCTAGGATGGCTTTCCTGATTTGGGCCAGTTCGGGACACTTGCAGAGGAAGTATGCAATGGACTCTTCCTCCTCCTTGTCTCTGGAGTCCCTGCAGAAATCGTTTCATGCTATACCCAGGCGTTGGGCATGCCTGCCTAGGATGAAATGCCCCGTGAGGACGTTTAAAGTTGTTCTCTTTCAAGTCGTGTTAATGCTTTTGATCTTTTCAGATCCAGGACAGGCCAGATCAGCCTGGCATTGTTGCGATAGTCGAGGTGTTGCCTTCTACGATTTGCTTTCGTCAGAGCGTCGGTGTGAGTCAACTGTTTAACAAACGACATAGGCGGTATGACATGGTCGAGCTTCCAGCCTATTCTCCCTAATTCGTCAGCCCCACAGTTCCCTTGAATGTCGCAGTGACCAGCGACCCAACAGTGAGTGGCGTTATACTGGTTAGCGATCTCGTTTAGTGACACGCGGCGGTCCTTCACTGCCCTAGATTTTATTGTGTTTGATACGAGGAACCTGATCGCAGCGTGACATTGGGTAAGCCTTCAGCCAAGCAACGGCTCGATTAATAGCTGTGACTTCGGCTTGGAAGAAACTACAGTGGTTGGTGAGACTGAAGGAGTGGTGGATGTCCAGCTGTTTAAGAGCCGTTCATTAAGATAGAGACAGACCTATTCAAGAGGACTTCGCGCTGACTCTAGGCGTTTCTGTTCGGTAGCTTGTGTTTATAGCCCAAGTTAAAGTCGTTTTCGGTGGGCAGCGTGTTTGTTGATTTGGAAAGGCTGCGGTGAGTTGATAGGATTCTGATATGTCCCACATCTTGCTCACACCATTGGTGGGTATCTCTCAGTCTTAAAGCCGCGTTGGTGGCCTGCTGCATGCCATAGATATCTATTGGCAACAAGTGGACCATGGTTTGAAGGGCAGCTGTAGGAGAAGTTCTCAGCGCACCAGTAATGCTGAGGCAAGCCACACGTTGGTCTTTCTCGAGAACTTTAATGTTGGTCTGCTCTGCCAGAACCGGCCATACGTTAGAATCGGTCTCACAACTACCAGTGCATGATTTTCGGCTGAAGGCCCCATCTGGAACCTACTACTCTTTTGATAAGGACCAGCTCCGTTTTAGTTGGATTGTCACTAAGGCCACAGCTGTTTGTCCACGTAGTGAACTTGTTAAGAGCGTGTTGAAGAATATCTGCCAGTGTTTGAGGGCACTTGCCCGTCACTGCAATGGCGACGTCATCTGTATATGCTACCACGCTACAGCCCGCATCCTCTAGCTTCAGAAGCAGTTCGTTGAGTACAAGATTCCATAGAAGAGGAGATAGCACATCCCCTTGGGGTGTACCTCGGTGTGGGTTTTTCCTGGAAGAGCTGTTACCAAAAGAGGCGTTAACGACTCTGCTATTAAGAATGTGGTGTATTAGACTGCAGACTGCATCGCAGATGTTTAGATTTTCCAGAGCATTGATTATCGAAAGCGTCTCAACTTTATTGAATGCTCCCTCAATATATAACAGTGCAACCATTGTGAATTCCTTGAACGCGATTGAGGTTCCTATGGGGAGTGTAATAGAGTGAAGGGCCGTTTCGACAGATTTACCTCTTTGGTAGGCGTGCTGTGATTTAGAAAGACGATTGTAGTCCACGGTGTCCTTCACATAGAGATCGAGGATTCTCTCCAACATTTTCAGTGAGAACGAGGTCAGGCTTATCGGCCTGAAGTCTTTAAGGAGTGTGTGTGAGGCCTTACCTGCTTTGGGTATAAAAACTACTTTCACCTCAGTCCAGCCACTAGGTGTTGTACCAAGAGCTAGACAGCCTCTAGTGAGAATGTGCTTTCTAAGTTCATCCAATATTTGAATAGAGAATTTGCAAACGTGCTATCGACCAACTTTGTGGCACATCAAAGCATCCTAATCACTTGACCAAACAATAGCTGCAGGACAACCGCCAATAAAGTACAATTTTGTTTTGATTTCGAAATCAATTTACACGCGCACCCTCTGCCACTATCCAAACAATCCCAAAGGACAGTCGCTACCACCAGTGGATAAATGCAGACCCACCACAGTAAGCGACCACAAAATGACCGATACAACGACCGATGGTCCTTGATTAATGACCACTAGAAAGAGTCTACAGACCCTCCTTACAGGTATAACACCCCCGCAAATGATCGGGAATAAAAAAAACAAAGTCCTGCAAGTGTTCCACACACGATTGTTCCCCAAGGATCTGCGCGCATCGACAAAAAACTGTCGGCAAATGTTATTTGAATCAAAAAACTATCTCTGTGTACTCTCTAGTTGACCTAATAATAGGAGCTCTTCGTAGATCAATAAAATTTCATTCATCGATGAGTCCTTTTTGTTCCGAATTTCAAAAAGGAAAATCTTCGACTTGATTCCTTTTCAAGAGCTGCATGCGCCGCAGTATTCCATTCATTCCGTACATGGATTCCTTTCTGTCTCTCCGTAGCATTGTTCGGATGATTCTACGGAATTATAGTGTGTAAATACACACCGGTATAATGGATCCTTTCTACTTCTTTGACCAGTATTCTGCTATTTTTAATGAAAATTTTCGTCCTTTTACGTCATTGATGCTGTTTTTCTATCATAGTGTTTGTCGCCTATTTGTCTAGGATTGAGTGTCAATTGCGCATTATATGATCCTTGTAGGTGTCCCTATACATATCGAAGGTGTCAATTCGATAATATAACGCATTTAAAGGACGATAAAATTGGAATTGACAAATGGCCAAAATTTTGAAGTCAAGGATTTAATTGTTGCCAAAGAGTGGATGCTTAACGAACCTTTTTATGGTTTTTAATGCATTTTTTGTGTGCGTTTGTGTTCTCTTTCAGGACGATTCGAAGCGAAAAGAAAAGGAAATGAGAGGTTCGGGTGTTGCGCGATCGTTTAATGGGTATTGTGTGCGTAATTTTACGTTTTGAAGAAGATCCTTCTCGATCTCTATGTTTAGGATATGCAACGCTTCTGAGTAATTGATTTTGTTTGGTAAAAGGAGGTGTGCATAGGTATAGGATGATTGGGTGCAATGGAGTTTGTTGCAATTTTTGCGGATTTTCGGATGAAATTTAGCTGCAAGATCCGGCAGATGGACTATGGTTGATGGTTGATGGCCATTCGCCTGTTGGCTGAAGGTGAGCTGCGTGCCCGTGGTCAATGAGGGGTTTCTTGAGAGGTCCTTTTTTGATGCAATTTTTCAGTTGATTGCACTTGGTTGGGCTAAGTTGTGTTGAACAAAGAATTTTTTTTCTAAGAAAAGAATGAGGATCGCAATGAGCACGAGGTTGAGGGTTTTAGGAACTAGACAGTGGTAGAGACCTCTCATTTGCAACAACATTCACAGTGCGCCGTATACCACACTTAAGATTACTGTGGCGAAAATACGGAGGTGACTTGCGTTGTATCGGAGAGTTTGGAGATTGACAACTAACTAAAAGGAGTTCTAGAAATGACATAGAAAAGTGTCGGGTAAGCACATGCAGTGACACAAGAGGCACACGAAGCGGCGCTGCATAGAAAGACTAGAGCTGCTCGTGAGCTCTACGAGCAGAAGATAAGAGACGAACGCCGGCTTCTCAGGAGGAAAAAGAAAGATCATGGGAAGCGAGCGGTCGAGGAAATACAGATATTACTACAGCAATGGTGTAAAAAGAACCAGTAACGACTGTAGACCCCGAACCGAAGCCTGCAAGGATGAACAAGGGAACATCGTAGTAAAATCGCAGTCGATGCTGAGAATATGGAAGAACTACTTCTGCAGACTTTGGTTGGACGACAAAGATCAATAATTCCGTCTACCCGACCTGGACGGAGTGAAGATAGCCATATCTAAGCTTAAGTCCAACAAAGCTGCTGGAGCTGATGGCCTAGCTGCTGAGCTGTTCAAAGCGATAGGCGATGACTTGGTAATCAGCATGCACCACCTCATCTGTAAAATATGGCCGGAGGAAAGTATCCCCGATGAATAGAACCTCAGCATTGTTTGCCCGATCCTCAAGAAAGGAGACCCTCTGAACTGCGCCAACTACAGAGGCATCAGTCTTCTTAACATCGTTTACAAGATCTTATCTGCCGTGTTGTGTAAGCGCCTGAAGCCGTTCGTCAACAACCTGATCGGTCCATATCAGGGTGTCTTCAGGCCAGGAAAGTCCACCGTCGACCAAATATTCACACTGCGGCAGATATTGGAGGAAACTCAGGAAATTCAAATCGATGCCCACCAACTTTTCATCGATTTTAAGGCCGCGTATGACATCTATAGAGACGAGCTATACAGAACCATGTCTAGTTTTGGTATACATGCCAAACTCGTCCGTCTGTGCAGAATAACGATGGAGAATAAACGCTGGTCTATCAAGGTCGGTCAAGACCTCACCGAGACCTTTGATGTCAAAAAAGGATTTTGACAAGGCGACACGATATCATGCGACTTCTTTAATATCGTTGTGCAAAACTCAAGCGCCAACACCGAGGCTAAATTTTTCAAAAGTCTGTCCAATTACTCGGATACGCTGACGATATCGACATAATCGGAAGAACACACACCGCGTGATGTCACTTTTATTGAGAGTATTGAGACAAAAGCTGCGAAGATGAGTTTAGCGGTCAATGAGGGCAAGACTAAGTATATGCTGTCAACAAGAAAGGACACCAAACAGTGACGTCTCGGACAGAACATCACTATAGACTGTTCAAACTTTGAGATAGTTAAGGACTTTGTCTACCTATGATCCGCTATCAATTCAGACAACGACACCAGCGCTAAGATTGAATAACTCTCACCAATCTCTTTTTCTTTGGGCTAAGAAGGCAATTGAGTAGCAAAGCCCTCTCTCGAACGACTAAGGTGACCCTGTATAAGACCCTAATCATCCCAGTCCTGCTCTATGGTGCAGAGGCATGGACTGTCAAAAGCGGATGAGGTTGATTTTCGGCCCCGTCTGCATAGATGGTAAGTGGAGGAGGAGATACAATGACGAACTGTACAGGCTATACAGCGACACCGGCTTAGCCAGCAGAGTGAAGGTCAAACGTCTGAGGTTGCTGGGTCATGTAGAGCGAATGGACATCAATGCTCCGGCCCGGAACATCTTCGAATCCACACCCGAGGGACGGCGCAGTAGAGGAAGACCGCGACCCAGTTGGCACACGCAAGTGGAAGGGGACCTCAACCAACTTGGCGTGCGAAACTGGAGGCAGCTGGCTAAAGATCGAGCTGACTGGAGACACTTGTTGGTTGAAGCCGAGGTCTACCCCAGGCTATAGCGCTACCTTAAGAAAGAAAGGAAAGTAAGCCTCGATTCTTTGTCGACTTATGAGTCTTAAAGCATCTACCACGCTTACGAATCTGTGTGTCCCAACTTTTTTTAGCAGCTGAGGCTTTTTTCTGAATTTTTACAAGAACAAACTAATTCTCTCCATTTTCGGTTAATGAAATCCATGCCTTGACGCATGTCTTTCAAAAACCATTAAAGATGCCGTGGATGGTCTAGGTCGTATTGCTATTTGAAAGGATCTATGATTTCTGAGACTGCTGTCTTTAGTTAACAGTTAACAGCAGCAAGACAGTCCCATATCTCACGCTTGAAAAATTGGCCACATTCCTTGGCTGTGTTATCGACAACCAATATGCGTTTTTCACAAAGAAAGCAATACTCCGATGGCACAAAAACCTCCGTAACAATGGACTGGTAAGGAAAAATCGGCGGATTACCTACAACTAAATCCTAAAGCAGGAATCTTTCCTACAATTATGTAATTCCCTGAAGGATAAGAGCATTTTCAGTTCCCATTCAAACAAAAATGCGTTCCATCGAATCCTTTTCCACTTACATATCAAAAGGATTACAAAAATAAACTCCGCAAGAGATTCATATGTCTTAATCAATTCAAAAGCAAACACTTTCATGGATATGAAGCCGGACATACATATCCTTACTCCCTTCCACACACAAAACAACTAATGAATTGCCCACAAAATAAATAGAAAACAAAAAATATCCTTGTTATCCTTCCATTATTACGTGTGATTATTATGTTCTTTTATATCAATTTCCTCGCGAGCATAACAAACATATGCAAATCACTGATCCCCGTTTGTACTCCTGTCACATCGAATCATTGTCCTGTTCAACAAAACAAATGGAAGCCGAGTTAAACCCGAAAGCCAATAAATGAATCAAAGGAAACAGGACACAATATGAAAATGCGCGCATGGCCAAGTAGTATTTATGTATCCTTTTCATTCATTCAAAAAGGATAATAAGGAGTAATTGTAAATTATTATTATTATTCATCTGCCACAAGGAAAACATGAAGCATGGAACACAAAAGGACCTCAACTTCCCATATGTGGATGATTGTAGCGTGCGTGTGTTGTGTATGTGTTTTTCTTTTCCTTTCGACTTTTGTTTGTCGAGGGCGCTGTTGAAGTGATGGCGGCCGCCATAGTTTCAAGGGATGATGATGTCCCATCCCCTCTTCGCGTTGGTTTGCTCGCCCCTTGCATCGGAGCGAGATTTTAATTTCTTTCAATCGAATGATTTCATGATGATTGATAAAGTACTTCTTTATTGGACAACAAAAGTATCAAGATACGTTAGACAGACACCGGCTGGGGTTGCTACCACGGCTGCATGTGTACTTTGTCACATGCAGTGAAACGAATTTTATTTATTCATTTTGTTTCTATGTGTACCACCAGGGAGAGGGGGAAAAGAAGGTTGGGCCATAGTTACATGGAATAAATATTTAAAATGATTTTTGCGTCGTCAGATTTGGATGGAACATGATTTTAATGAGGTTGCGCTGCTGGTACTTGCAGTTACCCCGGGCAATATGGTTGACAATCTCTTCAATGAGAAAATAAATCCTTTTTTCGTTATGCCGGAGGGGTGAGTTTGGTTTAAAAATGTTGGAAAGGGTGATGATGATAATTGGAAGGATGATGATTTCCTTAAAAGTCTTGTCCGAGTTTTGGTAATTTAATTTGCCACCTCCTGTGTCTCATAGAGGTATTTTTTCATTGTCGAGTTTTTAGCAGAACGGTTTTTTTATCCATTTTTGTGTTGATTTCGATGCATAGTTTGCCGCAATTTGGATCTTCGTTCATCGATTTATATGGGAGCTTAGGACTCGCGGGGTATGTCTGCTGTATCTGATCAGAATTTAGGCAGAAATTGCGCTTAACGTTTTCATCCTTTTCATCCGTTTTCATCATTTTTATTACTTTTTCTTAAGTTCACGAGTACTTTAGACTGGGGATGGATGGATGGTTTATGATTGCAAACTATTACTGCTTAGGACGAGATCTAATGAGCCATTACGATGACGATTCGACTCAGCATCTACTTTGACTACATTTGGCGGCTTTAGCGGCATCTAAAGTATGTTAGAACACCAACTGAGTATCCCAAATGGAACTTTATTCCGCGACTGGTGACAACACCATTGTTATGTTTGACCGTTTGCTTTCTAATTGCTGTGATGCACAATGATGATGCTAAATTAGTTGTTTTTTAAAGAATTTTGTCCACAATCTCGCCAAAATTAAGGGGTAACACCACTCTAGAGCTAAAAAAAAAGACTAAAATTTGGGAATATTTTGCGGGAATAGGGAAAAGGCGTTCGGTTTGATACTTTTGGGACTAAAAGAACATGTTTTTAAAGTACAGTCAAAATCGCTTCCAAATTCTTAGGTCCCGGCAGAGCTCCATTAACTAATCTATCGACCAATATAGTCGGTCCCTTGAAGGTCGTTGTAACCAATTTTGACTGTACCTAAAAATATTTTTCTATTGATCTTTATAAACAAAATGGCGAAGATACCGCAAATGTGCAAAAAGATTTTTTTTCTTTAAAGCGCTTCGCTGACGGAAAGATTTATCAGCCCCTTTAACCTCTGGAACAAAAAGACTAATTTTTTCTTAAAGTTAATCAGTTTTCCTATAGAAGTAAGTAGGATTTTAACTTAAAAGTCAAAATTGTAGAAATTTTGAGAAAAAAATCGATTTTTCGAAGAAGAAAGCGCCGTAAATTATTTATTAAGAAAATAATAAAATAATAAATAATAAAAAATAATACTATAAACATACACTTATGCAAAATATTATAAGAAAGCTACAGTAGAATTTTAAGTACGATACGTTCAATAGTTCCCGAGAAATCATTTCGGCGAACTTGAAAAACGTTGTTTCGAGAAAAACGCGTTTAAAGTTTTAGTAGTGTGTTTTACTCGCTACGAGGCATTGCGAAAAAATCGAATAACAAGCCACTTAACATTTTCGACCACCTTATAGTGCTTTTTATGCAAAACAAAAAACGAATTTATTTTTTCAAAATTCTAGAGTGCGTGTAAGTGTGTAATATGATTTCAACGCGTGTAATATGATTTCAACGCCACATCTCTCCACAGGACTTTAACCTGACTTCTCATCCTGAAAAAATGTGTAGTGTACCTATACTTTCTGAAAGTCCTCACGCAAATATTTTGCAGGACTTATTTTACAAGAACTTGGGTATTTCTATCGAGGTATAAACTATATTTCACAATTGTGCAAAGGCCCTATTCAATTCCAACAGCAACAAATGACAAAATAGTGTCCAAATCGTGAAAACTTTCTCCATTTTTTCGCCAGCTTCGTGTGAATAAACACAAACACGAACCATCTGCTTTCATTGCATAATAATGTCCCACAATCCGAGACATTTCCTTATCAATTTCTTCAACCAAATTTGACCTAGAACCAAAAATATCCTTACACAATCCACATTCCCATAGTCAAGGCAATCACCCGAGGTTACAGAACTAGAAAGCAGGAACGATATGGCATGAAATCCCAATTGACTACTGGAGTTCCATCTGTGGGCAACACTGTAAAAGGTGTTGTACTATAGTTTAGGATTGTGTATCTGCTAAGTGCGAGAGAAAATTCCTCATTATCAAATCTTAGCACCGTAGCATGAGCTTGTCGAACTTTTGTGTGTCTTAAGGAAATTTTTGGTAATCCTTTCTGTGATGCCGTGGATTTTCGCCTTCTCTTAGAAGTATGTATTAAAAAATTCGACTGGGGAGCCAGTCCTATACTTCCCACCTCATATTATGTTATATCAAAAACAGTGATATTGTTATTTATTTAATAACTAAAGAAAACATGCATAGAGAGTGGAAAATTCCAAGACACACTGTTTAATATTGTTCCACAAAGAGTTGTTGCGCGAACTCGAAAAAAAAAAACGTTTCTTAAATTTTCTCACCATCCGCTAGACCGATTGTGCTCAAAATCTAATCAGCTCTAAGTTTTACGCTGACAAATAAAACAAAACCGCATGGTCCTACGTTGTTTCGTTCTCCAGATATCGTAGGAGGAAAATATTGTCACACACACACACACATACACACACACACACTCACACAGACATCATTCCGAAAATGGGTGCAAACGGTTTCTAGTATATAGTAATGTCAAGCCCTGTTCATATCTCGAAACATTTTGATCGGACCGATACTTCCCTTACCAAGGTGGGAAGTAAAAAAGTTTTCATTTGTGCGAAAGACTTACTACGCATTACGCATTCATTTTGTGCTTCGAATGTGTGCTATTTTAAAATGTTTTCTCAAGCGAATTGACAACAATGCACCAGCTCAAGAGCTTCACATCCCAGTCTTTAAATTAGAGACGACAGCGAAAACAGAAACTACATTTCAAAGACCAAGCAATCGCTGATGCTAGAATGCTTGACCTAGTGAACTGAAAAGTATTCACTAAATTGGGAAGGACACAATTATGTAGAAGAGGGTTTATGAGTGCCCTTATGTAGAGTTGACCCTAACTATTACATCCTTGCACAGATTTTAATTTTGAACCTACCGTTGTAGAAGGCCAGTTCTTTTCTTATATCACATTCATCCATTTGTCTCTGTCATTAATTATGATATTCAAACTCACAACACGGATTTTTAAAGGGTAGGTCCACAACCACGAATTTTACCGAATTCTTCAGCACTGAATGCCTTAGAAGACGGAAAAGATGTTGACTTAGTCACCGCCGACTTCAGTAAGGCGTTCGATATTATATACCTCAAACTCACGGCATTTGACTTTCCACCCAACGTCAATATAAAGCCGTCTTCAGATCTTAGTTTCTAAACCTATCAACGCTACTTCCGGAGTTTCGCGAGGTAGCATCTGGGCCCTTTGATCTTTGTTTTAACAATTAACGAAGTAGATCATGTCTTGAAAGATTCAGATCTATCTGTATACGCAGATGACATGAACATTTTCAAAAAGATATCATTCCAAATAGATTCCTGCTCACTTTAACAAGATCTTAATAGGTTCTCACTTTGGTGCAGAAAAAACTTCTTAGAGCTCAACATCAGCAAATGTAAAGCCATCACCTTCTCCCTTCAGATATAGAAGGATCTACTGGCTAATAGGAAGGCATTCCTGCCTATCAATTTCTAACAAACTCCTACTTTATAGACAAGTAATTAAACCCATATGGACATATGGGATCCAACTCTGGGGTTGTACTAAACAAGATGGACATCATCCAAAGATTCCAAAACAAAGTAGTGAGAAATATCGTCAATGCACCCTGGTACGTGCGGAATGAGGACATCCAGAGACAGAGACTTGGGTATGGAACTAGTAAAACATGAAGTCAAAAGACATGCTAAGAAACATGGAGCGCGGCTCCGTTATCATACGAATCCTGAGGCCCTCCAGCTTCTGGACCAACAAACCTAGTTAGGAGATTGCGAAGACGAAAACCCTTCGAACAAGCGCAGCACTGAAAACATAGAAATTAGGAAATGCACATTCGTACAAGCGATATGGAACGACAACAACGAGCGTAGGGGCGCTCGGAGTGAATTCTATCCCCCAACGTCACGAGTGGTCTAAATCCCACTTATGTTCCACTTGCCTAGTGATGTATGTGTATAACTTCTTTCTTGTGAGCTCATGAGAGACGCCAGTGGATGGAACTCTCATTTTATACACACGTACACTAAAATAAAAGTGAAAGAAAAATTGCTTATTAGTCCCAGTGACTAGATTGGAGTAGTATGGCAGGATCTTTGTCCACAGGCATAGAACTTGGCCTATGCACCAGCCGATCACAATCCCTGGGCACCGTCATCTGGGATGTGTTATCTCTGGTACGTGCGGACCCGTGCTGAGATGGAGAAACTCGTTAAAAAAAAAACCTCCCGTAAACGCCTTTCTGTTCCTCCCAGATCATATTACTTTCACGATGAGCTGGCATCCTCAGTCAACGCAGTTCGCGATTTGGGTGTTTTACCAGCCAAGTTTGGTGTCCATATCATGCTACACACTCCCAGAGAATGGAAGCTGTCCAGCGTAGGTTCATCCAGTTCTCCTGGACTGACACTTTTAATTAACCCCCCGCGAAGACTGTAATTAATTAACATCCAATCCCTTAAGAAAGGTCACGATGTTACCGATGTACTTTTTGTCCACCAGTTGTTACCTGGCACCATCGACTCCCTCAACACAAATCCTCGTAACCTAAAGTCCATACCTCTCTTTCGTCTTGCTGCCCATCGCACCAATTATGGCCAATACGAACCAATGCCTACAATGTTGCGTAAAGCCAAAACCGCGCAAAACATCTTTCACTTCTATCCATTCCACCAAATTCTCCATCAGAAGTTTGCTCCACCACTCACACCTCGACCATCCCTCCTCCTGATCTCTCACTCTTAAAAAAACAACCTCCTAATTACACACTAGTTTTAAGTTTCAATTCAATTTTAGTTTAAGTTTTAGTGTTAATTTCTAGCTCTCGGTTGTACTAAACTAAATGGATGGCAAACATTTGACTATAGTTACCCCCTGTGTCTATTCGTCCCTTTCAGGGATTATGAACTCTTCTGTCAAATCCTAGGCTCATGGGCAAGTAGTCAGTTGGGGGTTGGGAGCATGTCTTAATCGAGTCGATTTTAAACAGTGAAAACGATTTAAAGTGTTTTACGTTCTTAGAATAGATTAACCATCCATCCAATCACCGACAAAGTCAACAGTACGCAGCTGAACTTATTAATAATCCCAAGCAACCGTCTTCTATTTTCGTATGCAAAACGCTGCAAATCGTTTGTCACGTGCTGCAAGACAAAAAGCCTCCTCTCTCCAGATTCAACAATCTTGATATAATCACCTAATCATCGCATTTTGATGACTCTTGACATTTTCAAGTATCCACACCCAATTCTCATGGTGATCCCTCGCAACCCCATGATAAATTGGTATTCCCGCCGCGTTGCCATCGGCTCCAATGTCACCCAAAAATGAAACACATGCCCTCAATCCTATTTATAGATGGGATATCATTACTTAAATCTGATTTACATCATCAAAAAAGGACACAAACGAAACCGTAACAAATGCGACTTTTCTACTTCTCCTTTTGTCAACGCATGACTGATCGCTGTCGTTCCCACCCTCCCCGTCCCACCCACGCGCGCTGTGTAAATCACTCGTATAAATTAAACGAAAATGCAAACAACCAGAAAAAGGCATTATGTTCTTTCACAGAGTCACACCGGATGTCACCTACCTTTAGTTTCACTTTTCGCATGATTTTGGTCTCCTCCCAACGATCAAGTTCGTCCCATTCCTTGCCGCGTTTTCTTAGCAAATAGTAGCGGTACATGACAATGGTAACAGCCACCAACAAGGCAAGGCCCGTACCTGTTGCAGCACCCAGTACTGCCGAGCTAACCATGACCATTGGGTTAGTAAATTCCGGCCCAAGTGAATAGTTGAATCCTTACAAGGAACAAGTTTTCTCGTATCTACTGCGACGCAGAAAGGATATCTGAAACGAGTGAAAAATGTGATAAATGAGTTAGTGGGTGGGTGTTAGAAGAGCAAAAAAAAAACAAAACAACAAGGACATATACAAAGCGGAGGAGGAATGCAAATCCCAGCGTCGAAAAGCTGCACAATTATCATCGCCTTTCGACTGAAAATGTATCCGGCGGCCTAGAGTCTTTATTTGCATTTTATTTTAATGTTTATTTGCATTTATTGTTGAATAATATCCTTCAACGAGAGAAGGACACGTGTCCGTTGGGGTGGTGTAGGATTTGCTTTAAAGAGTCATCAAGAGTTTTAGCGTTGCATGGGAGACCTGGGAAAATGTGCAAGGATCTGTTTTAATGATCCATTTGAAATTGTCTTTTCACAGCAAAAGGTTAATCGTTGCACAAGGTAAGTGCAAATTAAACTCCACAGACGTGATAAAAAGGAATAGTCCTCCAGACTCAGCAAGGAAGTGGCTTTTCAAAAAGTCATTGCTTTTGCAGACAAAAAAAAAGAGCGGAATTCCCTAAAGGATAAGCCGTTCTGCGACGATTTCACCGTTCAAGGACCCGACTATACGCTTCTACCACTTTCAACTTTTTAATTTTTCGAAAGGATGATGATGGCTGTTTTGGAATGAGACCCTAGCAGCTATGTATATGACGCAGCGATTATGACTATTTTTTTTTTTTTTCAAAAGCTGCTTTCTTTTGGAGTCGTTCCTCTTTAGTGTTTTACGCAGCAGCGTTGAGAGGAGCGAATTTAATTATCCTCGTTCAATTACGTGTAATTTACAGTTACTGAGGGAAGAAAACTTAATTAAAGATGATCCTGATGGAGGTGCCTGTGCCTAGTTGATTTTTTTCCCCGAATGGAGGCATGGGCGTTAATTACTGGAGCGAGTATTATCCTTGTGCTTCGGTGATTACTTTGATTATGTTGTCTGATAAGAAACAGTTAAGGGGTTAATACTGTGACATCATTATCCAGCCATGAGAGAGGACGACTCCTAATTTTCGGTGGCCATAATTAGGAATTGTCAAAGGATCTGTCTTTTGATTGAAGATTACTTAGATTGATGGCAGACTATGTGGGGGATGATGGTGCGATTAATCACTTTTGGTTGAACAATTTGTTTGTTGACAAGTGATTGTGGGTAGTCCTGTTGATAAGACGACACGAGGAAGTTTAACAGTCGGCGGATAAGATGCCAAGATTTCTTCTGAGGCGATGAATTTCGAATGTCTTGCAATGTTTAGCTTCTTTTCCCACTAAAGATTCACAAACGTATGGTCTTGGTAAGTTCTTGACCGACCTTGATGGAGCAGCGTGCATTCTCCATCGTCATCCTTCACAGACGGACGAGTTTGGCAGGGATGCCAAAGCTAGACATGGCTCTGTATAGCTCGTTTCTATAGATGCTGTCATACGCGGCCTTAAAATCGATTAAGAGGTGGTGGGTATTGATTTAAATTTCCTGGGTTTTTTCCAAGATCTGCCGCAGTGGGAGTATTTGGTCGATGGTGGACTTTCCAATCACGTTGTTGACGAACGGCTTCAGGCGCTCATACAACACGGCAGAAAATATCATGCAAGCGATGTTAAGAAGACTGATGTCTCTGTAGTAGCAGTTCAGAGGGTCTCCTTTCTTGAGGATCGGGCAAATAATGCAGAGGTTCCATTCATCGGGCATACTTTCCTCCGACCATATTTTGCAGCTAAGTCGTCAGCTCCACCAGCTTTCTTGGCTATCTTCACTTCGTCCAGGTCGGTTGGACGGAATTGTTGGTCCTCGTCGTCCAGGTTGAATGGTTCATTCTGCCTGACAGCGGGATTTGGTTCGTTGTTACCGTTAAAAAGTCCGCAGAAGTAGTTATTCCATATTCTCAGCATAGACTGCGATTCCACTACGATGTTCATCCTTGCAGGCTTCGCTTCAGGCTCTGTAGCCTTAACAGGTTCTTTTCACCCTTTGGTAAAACTTCCGAACCTCATTCCTGCAGAAGCATATCTCTATTTCCTCGATCGCGCGCTTCTCATCCTCTTTCTTTTTCCTCCTGAGAAGCCGGTGTTCGTCTCTCCTCTTCTGCCCGTAGAGCTCGCGAGCAGCTCTGGTCTTTCTATGCAGCGCCGCTTTGTATGCCTCTTGTTTCGCTGCACGTGCTTACTGGCACTTGTCAGTGGTCAAGGGAAACCAGCACATCAGAGGCGGCATCTTTGATGGCTTTTTGGCAATGTTGCCACTGGTCTTCAATGCTTGATACTGGCGACATTGGACTTCAGGAGAGATTGGGAGAGACTCGATCGGACACTTCCTCACAGTATTTTCTTGTCTTGGCGGTGTTCGGGATACCCGCAGCCGTACCTTGACTACAAGAAGGTAGTGGTCCGAGTCAATGTTGGCCCCTCGGCACGTTCGGACATCCATAATACTGGAGGAGTGCCTTGCGTCGATCGCAATGTGGTTAATCTGGTTGATTGATCAGGAGATCTCCATGTTCGTTTGTGAATATCGAGATGTGGCAACCGCGTGCTAGCTACGACGACGCTCCGCCACGCAGCAAAGTCGATCAGCCTAAATCGGTTATCGGGAGACTGTACTTTCCGAAAGAACTACCGAAGATGCCCGATCTTCCTAGCTTTGAGTTAAAATCGCCTAGGACAACCTTAATGTCATAGCTAGGGCACTGCTCGTATGTCTTGTCTAAGAGCTCGTAGAACCTGTCTATGGCCTGTCCTATGGCTATACTCTGCGATTGTTAGACCAATATTAACGTATGGAGGTTTAGTCTGGTGGCAAGCGCAGCAAAAACCACTAACCTCAAAGCCTTGACCAAGATACAGAGGCTAGCTTGCATTAGAACGACCAGTGCACTGAGATCAACTCCGACAGCGGGATTGGAGACAATTCTCAATCTGCTACCCCTCGATCTATACATGCAAGAATCCGCAGCAAAGAGTGCTCTGAGATTAGACCAGTCTGAACTCTGGAGAGCGAGCTCATATGGACACGCCCAGATATTGCACAAGTACCCGGGTACGAGTATTGAATCTGACTATATGATTCCGTACCTGGACTTTATCAAACCGTTCTCTTGCATATTTCCAAGCAGAGAACAGTGGGAGAACAAAGAAATTCCTAATGAGACAAAGTCCATCTTCACGGATGGCTCCAAGATGGACATAGGCACGGGTGCTGGTGTCTTCTCTGAGGAGCTAGGACTCAGCAGTTCAATAAGACTCCCTGACAACAGCAGTGTTTTCCAGGCAGAGGTTCTAGCAGTGACCAGAGCTGCCCGATTGGCGTCAATGGCCACGGTATCACGGGAGGATATCACGATCTTCATAGACAGCCAGGCGGCTATAAAAGCACTAACTGCTACACTAATCAAATCTAAGCTTGTTAAGTGCTGTCGCGAAGAGCTGAGGGTTCTTGGCACGCAGCATAATGTAAAACTCTGCTGGGTCCCTGGCCACAGTGGTGTGCCAGGAAACGAGACTGCTGACGAACTGGCTAGAAAGGGATCAGCCCTGGAACCAGACCTAGCGGATGGTACAATTAAACCTCCACTTCGTCATCTGAAGGAAATAATAAGACTAAGATCCTTAACCGAGGCGAATAACAGGTGGAAAACACTAACCACCTGCGAAGTCTCCAGAAGGTTATGGCCAGAATACAATAAGAACAGAACGAATAAGCTACTACATATGGACAGAAAATCCTGCTTTACAGCGGTCTACGGCCTCTGCTAATCGCTCGGCTGCACGTGGTCTGTTAAGGAACCTAACATACCATGTGCAGATCCGAAGGTCGCTGTCGTTATTTCTTTTGCCAGGGTCGCCAACATTAAAATCCTCTGTATCCAAGGCTGCTAGTTGCTTAACAACAATTGGTTGTTTTCCGTAGTGGAGCGTACAACCCCCAACTTGGAGGACAAGGCCCTTTGTCCCCTTTGGACCCCTTGGGCTTAAGAGGCAAAATAATCCGGTCCTCATTGGCCTTAAATTCGACCTAACTGATCTGGAACTGTAGACGCCGCCGATCATTCCATCGTGGGAGTTCTTCCGCTGCCGTCTGGATGCAATGGAGAGTGCCTTATTGTGAACACCCTCTTCCCCCTTCCTCGTCAGCTGCCCCCAACAACCTTCCACAGGGGCTTAACATCCCTTCAGTTGAAGTTCACCCCGAGGAGGTGAGAGTAGGAGTTCGTAAACAAAGGTTTGTTTGTCCTACTTCCTCTGGTGGATTAAAGAGCCTCTACAGGGCCTACGTTAGTTTATGAACGATTTCAGTAAAAACGTCTCAGTCTCAGCTATGTCCAACTCTTCCCCGACTGCTGTAACTCATATCTTTGATCAAACACTTCAAGAGAAGTCGATGTGTTTCTCGTCTCTTTTGCTCGTCGAACTCGCGAGCAGCTGTCATCCTTCTTTCCAACGTTCAAAATCGATTCCCTTGGCTTTTTATCCTTTCGGCTATCTAAAGTGACATGCTCCGCATCAGTACATGATTTCATGAAATCCTCAGTGCATCAAAGTGCCTTCACTTCATTAAGTTGCAGCTCCTCTTTCACATTTCGTGGAAATATCAATTAAAAATTCATTTGCAAGTCTAATGGGTAGTTTCACTCCAAAGTTTACCCTCGTCTGTTTGCAAATCACTTAATAGTTTTCAGCGAAGCAATGATTACACCCATCGAGCATCAACTTGGGCACAAACTTTTCATCAACAAAGCACCAACTAATGGAAATCATTGGTGGCAAACACACAACCCACAATCCATCTCAGTAATATTTGGCAAATTCGTCGAAGGAAGTTTCGGTTGCATCGCCATCGACTTCAAAATTTCTTGGAGTGTATCCATGAGATCGCCCATAAAGATGGAGGATTGTAATTTAATTCCTAAAAGTAAAGAAAGTTTAGACCAAGGAATGGGGAAAGTATGCGCATCTGATGGATCATAGAACAGATAAGTGCGGTGGAAAACTTTTCGGTGTGTTGTTACCAAAAGTCATAAGCTGCTGTAATTGGTTTTTTGATCCACAAAAAATTAACTTTTATTTGTTTTGAGTGATTTGGGTTAAAACTTATAACTTAGCGGAATGTGGAAGGAGTCTTTGAGGTTCACTGCTGTTTAAAGGATGAAATATAAGTGCAAGGGATGCCAACTCCAATAAATATGGACCTATGGCAATGGACCTACCTTTGTTTTAAATGCATCTCTTTTCTAAAGGACATCTCCCGACCAATTATCGAAAATGACATGTGTTCTCAGTCGAATTCAGATAACTAAACAGGGTTTGACCTATCATTGAACTAAAATCCATTGCGTTCATTCCCCTTTCTACTTCTCCTGCCAGAAAATGCTGGCCAACATAATAAAATCAAATAATTTCAACTTAAAGTAGAAAAGATTTTCCCCCGTAGTTGTTTAGATACGAGGATACCCATCGTGGAACCCATTCCTTCTCAGCAATTTCATGAAATTAAATTAATTAAGCGAACCAAAGTTTCACCTTTCAACTTGAAATTATAGACGTGTCACTCACGTACGCCACACTTTCTAGACGAAAAAATTCTTTTCAATCCTTAAATTCTTGAATTCATCTAACAGTGGAATCCCTTTCTCTCCATTACAGTCGACCAGCTCCTAGACAAGAATGGAAAAACCTTCATTCAGGACATTCCCATTTAAGAAAATCAATACTTCTTAGCGCACGGTGTACACAGGTGGTGGCTTTTTCCTGTTTCACAGTCATGGCAAAAACCTACGAATGTCACGAATAAAATTGTTACCTGTGGTCGCAGTTATATTCGCTCCTTCGTTATCACCCTTGTATCTTTATGGTTCTCATTGAAGTATCGATTGCCTTGAAAGGTTTTCCTCTCACTGTTGGTGTCTGGCTTCTATAGTTTAGCTGTGCGATGATGGATAACAATGTTTTCTTACTTTTTTCTTATATCCCCGAGACAGGGAACTAATCACCGTCGCCTCGGGATGGGAGTGATGTTTATTTACGAGTGGACAAATTGATTTTGGGTACACTGAAGACTGGGAAAAAAATGTGTTCAGAAAATATGATTTCTATCTGCGGGGAAGGGAGTGGAATTTTCGTCTGAATAACCTAATTGGAGGGTAATTGAGTTAATGGCAGTGGTGGAATCGTGTTGGAATTTATTTTTTGACCTTTGGGATTAAATGGTGCAAGGTGTATGGACTCTGGAGGTAGTAGCATATTGATTTTATGTAGGGGGATGATTCATTTCTAATGGAATCGTTGCAGATAATCTATTTCTGGTATATGAAATTGAAAACTACAAACACATGCCCTAGTTTTCAATTAGATTAGACTGAAAGCTTTCGACTATGCTAAACCTTTTCACGCTGACACTTTCTTTCCCTGCATTGAGGAGTGTGGTATCCATTCGATTTTACTTCCTCTCCAGGAGTGTGGTATTCATTCCGTGAAATTTAATGCATTTAAAGGATTTTACAGCTTTTTTAATATCATTGCCCCTGTTTTCCCAAAAGTGTGCAACAAAATTTCGTATTCGCCGAATAATTCAGCATAGATGGCGCTATACCACATTCACATCTGTGGGTAAATTCAAGTATAAAAACACGTCCAACAGACAAATATAACATGACCAACGTGTTATTTGGGAAAACTGTGTCGAGTGCGTCATCTCACGTTCAATTCATTTCCACTCCCACGAAGGTCAAAAGACCAATCTTTCACGAAACTAACTAACCAATCACGTATCTTTTTAAACGATCTTTCGCCATAAATTCACCCAATTACTCTATCCACCAGTCCAAAGTCCTTGAGAACATATTTTTTTTTATATCAAATTTATCCTTGATTCATCTCAGTCTCAGGGCGAGAAAAGAAATACACGCCAACAGTCTCTCACAACCACAGTATTTCTCATTAAATCTATTAAATCTGAACTGTGGGCGGTTTCTTATTGAGAGAAATCGACCACAGTTCAGATTTAATTCTGATTCTGATTTCATGTTCTTCGCTGACAAGCTTAATTTTTTTTTATTTTGTGATACTAATCTTTTGCATCTGCCTTTTGCTGCAAATCATCTCTACTCTTTGGAGCACAATTGTCCCCAACTCTTAATATCTTGGATCAATTTCCACTCGATTTATGTCCAATTATCGAAGGACTTACTCTTCGATTCTCTGGGGGTATTTACAGCCCACAAATGAAGAAATGATTAATGCGTGGGAAGTTTCTACTTTAACTGAACAACTGAAAGTCCTTAGAACTGTACATCAATGTTACCTATGTTAACAAGACAAAGTCAACAAATGGATGTCCTTTGGGGAATGTGTAAATTTCTGTGCTGATGGAAAAGGTAAATAGGTACCAGTATAGGCCCTAAGCAAAGACAAAACTGTTCCCCTGAAGGAACAAACAATCTGAAGAAAACCACAGAAGTATACTTTAGTCATGTTTGTGATTAAGCCTGAGTTTCTTTGGGGTTTTTCAATGCCTTTTGAAGTGTCCTTCAACATTGGTGATATTTTCATTCAAATTACATTTGTTAAAAATATCCTGTTAAACGAATTGGAGGTGTCTGACGTCAATCTTTGATAGACTTCGTGCTGTGAAACCTTTGGGAATAAGAAGCGTTCCACATCGGAATCCTGGAGTCGAATTACCGCTATCGATAACGAGTGAGTGTGTGGGACTCGTGATCGAATGATAGATTAACCTTATTGGGAGCGGTGGTCATCGTGGCTCAGTGGTTAGTGCGTTGGACTGCTGACCAAGCGGCGTGGAACACCAAACATTTTTTCGCGGCACCACCTCTCTTCGGGGAATGACAAGCCTCCGGGAGTATAATCTGTCAGGAAAGAGCTGCTCAATTCGCCGTTCGGCGAGGTAGGTCCCTTCCATTTGTGCGAAACATGTTACACGCACAACATGAATGGTTGCAAGAAGCTAGGCCTTGGCTCATCCAGAGCTCTCGCCCCAGCTATTTATTTATTATTTTGTTTATTGGAAGCGGTTGTATGGATTTGGTTTACATACCAAAATCATGGAGAGAAGCTAAAGTGGTTTCCATACCTTGTTGGCACAAAAGTGCTTAAAGACTTAAACTTTGTGGTTTTACAAAGTTTCAAAAGTTGACACTTCGGTTTCATGTTGTAAACCACTGACTGTGGTTCATGGGACCCTGCACGAAGATTTTAATTCATTTGGACAGACCTTCGACAGTCGTTTATCGTCGACATTCCGTTTCATTTAACAAACCAAACAGTCTTGTGCTCTCTGCATTGAATATCTTTAGCAATTAAGTTCCACAAACATATTTATACAAAGCGAGGTGAAACCAATCCTGTCGTCGACTTACCCACAGTCAAAGATACCCTCAGTGCAAAGAGATATCATCAGTGTATCAAGTGTCTGTAAGCACCCCCTCATTTGGTGTGGCTTCCTTTTTCTCCGGAATCTCTCCATCTGTCATCAGAAGAGATAATTAAATGTTATCATTGTCATCGATAACAAATCTTGTACTATACCATCGCAACACATTTCGAACCAGTCCTTAGGGAAAGTTCCTTCGAAATGCCCCAGCGCGCACCTTCTCCCACTCTGGTTGTGAGTCCTAAATTACCATTGGTTATTGGCTAACAGAAAAAGTCTCTATGGACGCTTTAAGGACAAATTTAATTTGCAGGAAAATGAACAAGGATATCCTGATACCCCCGGAGCAGAGTAAATCCCTTTGTGAATCGGAAACTCCTCAAAAACAAATTAAGAATCCGAATTCTGACATTTGGAACTTGTGATTCAATTATAGAGACCGACGTTCAAGGATGTGGATGTGGACTTTTGAATATCTCCCGAATTCATGTGAAAGGCGAGAACCATCATAAAAGTGAAAAAGGCAAACAAAATCCAACGACAACACTCAGTCTTACATGGTGCATAGTAAACAGTAAACACCACCATCAAGGGCCTTCATCATGTTTTTTTGTTTTTTGCGCACGCACACACACATTTTGTTGGGGATAATCCGATTTATCATGGATTGGAATTCATTTTAATCAAATGTGATTCCCGCTAGGAAATTCCAACTTTATGTAAGCACGAGGCGGCATTCTCCAGTTCGGTTTCGGACGAGCGCATATGGAGGGACAAGGACATTGTCCTTGTTTTGATTTCCCGCCGAACGTTTTATATGCAATTTAATAACCATTAAAATGTCAAATGAAATTACCTTCTCGAATAGTTCGGGTGCAGGAGATGGTTGTCAGCTCGGACCGAATGTAGCTGAGTAATCAGAGATTTAATTGGTTTCCGCAGAATGGACGTTCATGGATTCGGCTGTTTTTTTTTTTTTTGCCGTAAAGTGAATCCTATTTGAAATCGGAACTTTGATAGAGAGGTATACACTTTGAATGGATATACGATAGGTGTCAGACTGGGTAACTTGGAGTGACATCCTTTCAGCAGAGTCTCTGTCGATTGTGTCTTTGTTTATTTGGCGTAGTCTATCAAGAGACGATTTGCATTCTATTTGTACAAACAATCCTTCGAAATAGAGGAATTCTAAAAAATATTCTTTCATTTGATCTGAAACATGTTGCCGGTGGAAAGTTTTCCACGAATTGAAGCAAACTGATGGAAAGAATCTGATTGGAAAAAAATTCTAGGAATTATTTCCTTAAACAAAAGGTGAAGGCAAAAAAGTGGCAAAAGAAAGGCAAGCAACTTGGAGATCCAGGAAGGATATAGAAGCTAGCAAGTGAGCAATTAAACCGGTCATTCTAGCCCATGTAGATAGGTAGCTGGGGTAGCTTCGCACGTAGGCCAAGAAGGCCCTTTGTGATACCACATGGATCTATACCCTGAAGCGCGCCACTCACTTTTGACATCAGTGTGTGACAATTCGGCCAAGTTGTCGAAGTGATATGCTTACAGATAGAGCTTCCTTCTTTGGGATAGGGCAGGACAAATGTGCAGGATCATTTCCTCTTCCTCCTCGTCCCTGCAACTCATGCAAAAGTCATTTGAAAAGAGGCCCATCCTTCTGGCAAAAAAAAAAAAAAAATAAAATTAAAAAAAAAAAAAAAAAAAATTGAGAACACAAATAACGGTACGAATGAGCGGCCTATTGACCAAGATCAAACTTTTAGATCGAGTGGGATTTAGCATAGGCCAGATCTATCTGGAAGTACGGCACGTGGTACCATTACTTCATCTTTGGTTTGTCTTGCTGATTGCGTCGTATTCTAAGAGAAGTTTACATGTAGCGAGTGGAATGCCCAGATTCATTCGTTCCGGAAGGATGTCCAGAGTAGTACCACGTTTGGCGAGTTCATCGGCCTTACAGTTCCCTGGAATGTCCCTATGACCGGGTACCCAGCATAGGTGAATGTTAAAATGTTCTACTATCTCCATGAGAGATGACGATTCCAGGGATTTTATAGCAGCCTGGCTATCGGTAAAAATTGTAATGCCCCTGAAGAATACCAAATTTTGCTTAAGCCAGGATAAGACTTCGTTGATCGCCATGATTTCCGCCTGAAAAACGCTACAGTGGTCAGGTAGACGGACGGGGATGTTCAGGTTAAGTATGTTGGAGAAAACACCACCTGCCACTCCGTTCTTGGTTTTGGAACCCTCGGTATAGAGATTAACGGAATGGTCGCCTCCGGCGTCACCACTCTCCCACTCCTCTCGGGAAACAACGGAAGTCCGGAAATTGAGGTTGAAATTCAACTTGGACGGTGTGTAGTCGGTGTTTTTCGAAATGAAAGTTAGGCTTAGGTGTAAGGCTCTCTTTAGAGCCGTCCACCAGACGATCACACCATCCATGAGTAAAGGTCTGACAATGGACACGTAAAGCCAGTGCGTGGTATGGGGTTGCAGTCCCCACTTCTTACCAATGGCTTTTTTGCAGCAGTATAGCGCTACGATTTGCCGAAGTCACCTCCTCTACGGTGGGACTATTTTCCGCCCTACTCAGAGCCATGGGTCTGCCATCCTCATTGTCCTGTTCAGGATTAAACAGCTCCGAAAAGTGCTCGCCCCATCTGCGCAAGATATCCTTCTCATCCAACAGAAGTATACCCTTTGGATTTGACTTCTTCGATGATATTAAACTTCCTTCCTCTGAGACGGCGGATGGTCTGCCAGAACAACTTGTTTGTAGATCTGTGATCGCGGTCCAATTTCTCACCGAACTCCTTCCACGACTGCTCCTTTGCTGCTTTAACAGTCAGGTTGCAAGTTCTTCGCGCCTCCATGTACCGGTTATTAGAAGCTGAATCCCCCAAGTCTATCCACACCTCGAAGTTTTCTTTCTTTTCTCCGAACTCCTGGTGTTTTAAACTACGCAGTTCTTTTCCCACCATCAGCTGCCACACCGAGCCTCTTCCCACTTTGCGGAGCTCAGCCCAAGAAATTCAGATTTAAAATCGTTGACAAAGCTGATTTCGTTGTCTCCAAAATCGCTCTGATGGTTTATGAGTGCTGCGATCGTTCTGATCTCTTCAATAATTTTTCGGTGCGCTATAGTAGAAGTGGTCGCTGTGGCTAAGTGGTTAGTGCATTGGACTGCTGACAGAGCGCCGAGGGTTCAAGCCCTTAGGCCTTGGCTTATCCCCAGTCGTCGAGTCGTGTCGAACTATCCGAGGGCCTTCAGTCTTGCCGCTGAATGTCCTGCCAGTCTATTTGCTTCGAGGTGTGTTGGTAGGATGTTTAGTATCACTTCCATGGCAGCCGTTGGTGTCGAGGGTTGAGCGCCGGTTACTCCCAGGCAAGCCATTCGTTGTGTTTGGGTGAACATTTCCTTTGCATATTTGTTCTTTAGAGCTGGCCACCAGAGCAATTCGCTATAAAAAAGGATTTGCTTCATGACGCAACCTGTTTCGGTTTTAGAGACCCGAAAGCTCTCATGCATATCCAGAAAGCCCTTTTAGGTTTCATCGTTCGTTCTTCTATGCTCTTTCTCCACGTCAGCCTCTTGTCTAGCCAAGATACTTGACGCTGTCGCGGAGTTGCAATTGTACACCTCCTATCCTAGGTACGTGGAAGTCACTTATTTAGGTCTTCTTGGTAAAGAGAACTAATTCCGTTTTGTTTGGCCATTTTCCTACGGCCAGCTTGCAACTGTCTGGAGTGTGCTTTGCATGAGCTCCCCTATGTTGCTCAACTATTTACCTCCTATCAGTATGGCGAGATCGTCTGCATATGCTACGCATTTAACACAAGAACCTTGTAGTGTCCGGAGGCGGTTGTCCACTACCCGTACCCATTAAAGGGGAGAGATTATAACACCTTGTGGGGTGTCTGTGAGAACTTTGTCCTCCATCCTTAAATTATTGGTGCAGTATACAAATAGGGCGCCAATGACGTTCGGGATGGTGAATTGTAGTGGCCTACAATGTTTTTCAAGGTGAGCATCGGTCCCACGTTCCACAACAAGATTCTCTCCCCAGCCTGAGACCAATAAAAGTTTTCTTTTCCTTTTGAGGAGTAAAGCTACCTAGACCCACCATACACACAAAGCAATACTTTCCTGCATCATTTTGTATCTTTACCTTCAAAAACGTCATAATCCACGCTGGTTCTGTCAGTCAAATCGACTTTCGTTTGATTGCTTTCAAACCCTGAAATACAAAGTGAATCACAAAGATCCAATTGTATTCCCTGCAGCATCCTTTCCAAGTCAATTGCTCAATGAATTTTTTATTTTCATCAAAAGACGATGGCATCAGACAGAGGTGAATGCCAGTGGAGGATTGAAATAAACTTCACAAAGCAATCAATAGTGCATTGTATAGCTGTGAAGCATTGTCTGTTTGGATAGCTGTTGGTGTAGTTGGGAAAAGTTGTGGTTGCGGGGGGGTTTTCAGTGAAACCGCATTCATTGTTCACTTTAGTCGCTGTTGCGAGAATAGAGTTTGATAAGAGCCGGGACATAAGCAAATTTGAATTTTTATAATCTATAAGAGACAAGGACACTCGCTCATATGAGTGCGCTTAAACCTCCTTGCTCCTAAGTCTAGCTTACAATTTTTCTTGCAAAAGAATTCCACTTGTCCAAGATTATCACACTTCACTTCTCCCAACCGCAATTGACATTAAACTCAATTGCGTTAGCTGATTAAAGGATCTGAAATTGACATATTATTGCGCGTTTAACGCCAACCTCAAACCCAATTTATGTACAGTAAATACTGTAAGTCGTCAAAAATGTATTCGAAATTATGTTAGCGGTTGATTAACCTCATGTTTCAATTAAATATTTTTGCCTGCATAAATGAGATTCATTATCAGCGCCTCTATGGCAGTATGTGCTATACACCCTTCGTGGTGTTCAAATTCGTTTTTTTTTTTTAATTAAAAATGCTCCCTAAAATAAAAACAAAAATGGAACAGGAATGAATCCTGTGAAATCATTTTCCAGGAAAAACACTCATATGTATGTTTGTATGTATACACTCCTACACATATGTATGTGTCTAAGGCATACGGTGAAAATTGCTTTTCCATTAAAGGTCACAGATCTCACATGACAGGATATACAGCAAAGTATGATGGAAGTGACGTGTTGGAAACAAAAGTCATTATGTTCATTTGATCCTGGCAACTAACAAGTAGTGAGGGATTAGTCTGCCCCTTCACCCCCGTTGTAGTGCATGGGAACAGTTCAAATTAATTTGTAGGTTGTATTACCGGGAAAAGACTGATGAACTTGTAAGTTTGTACCGGAAAATTTAGATGCTTATCCTGTTGTAAGGGAATGCACATGGAGAGGGGGTACTGCATGGAATGGCTACTTAAAATCTACCTTCTGTTGCTATCAAATTGATTAATATCAGGTTCCCCAAAGTGGAATAAGCTTCTCTATAACTTTATAACTTAAAGGAGACCCTCTGAACTGCGCCAACTACAGAGGCATCAGTGTTCGTAACATCGCTTACAAGATCTTTTCTGCCATGTTGTGTGAACGCCTGAAGCCATTCGTCAACAACCTGATGGGTCAATATCAGTGTGGTTTCAGGCCAGGAAAGTCCACCATCGACCAAATATTCACACTGCGGCAGATCTTGAAAAAAACCAAGGAACTTTAAATCGATACCCACCACCTTTGCATCGATTTTAAGGCCGCGTATGACAGGATCTATAGAGACGAGCTAAACAAAACCATGTCTAGTTTGGCATCCCTGTCAAACTCGTCCGTCTGTGCAGTATAACGATGGAGAATGCTCGGTGCTCCATCAAGGTTGGTCAAGACCTCACGGAGACATTTGATTTCAAGGCGACGCGCTGTCATGTGACTTTTTCAACACCGTTCTTGAAACAGTTGTGCCAAACTCACGCCGCAACACCAGAGGCACAATCTTTCGAAAGTCCGTCCAATTACTTGCATACGCCGACGATATTGACAATCGGAAGAACGCAGTGTGATGTCACTGGCGCGTTTGCGAGCATTGAGACGGAGGCGGCGAAGATGGGTTTAGCGGTCAGTGAGGGCAAGACAAAGTATATGCTGTCAACAAGGAAGGACACCCAACACAGACGTCTCGGATAGAACGTCACAATAGACAGTAATAACTTTGAAGTAGTTAAGGACTTTGTCTACCTAGTCTCCGCTATTAATTTAGACAACGACACCAGCGTTGAGATCAAACGAAGAATAACTCTCTAACGCTAAGATGGCAATTGAGTAGCAAAGTCCTCTCTCAAATGACGTGTACAAGACCTTAATCGTCACAGTCCTACTCTACAGAGCAGCGGCATGGACTCTGTCAAAAGCGTAGGAGGTTGCTCTTAACTGTTTCAAGAGGAAAATTCTTCGGGTGATTTGTGGTCCCGTCTGCATAGACGGTGAGTGGAGGAGAAGATACAACGACGAACTGTACGGGCTGTACAGCGACATTAGGTTAGCCAGGAGAGTGAAGGTCCAACGACTAAGGTGTCTGGGTCATAAAGAGCGGATGGACACCAATGCTCCGGCCCGGAAAATCTTCGAATCCACACCTGAGGAACGGCGCAGTAGAGAATAGCAGCGACCCAGGGGGCGCATGCAAGTGGAAGGGGACCAACTTGGAGTGCGAAACTGGAGGCGGATGGCTAAAGATCGAGTAGGCTGGAGACGCTTGTTGGTTGAGGACCAGGTTCACCATGGACTGTAGCGCCACCTTAGTAAGTAAGAAGAGAGCATATGGTCAATAGACGATATGGATATGTGGCCAGCGAGTATCCGAAGAGAAACGGCAGAGACGAAGACAAAAAGGAAATAGAATCCAAACGATACCTGTTTCATGACTGCCCGGCTCTGGTAGTTCATTCCTTGGGCTGACGCTAATTTTAGGAAACTCTTTGGACTCTTACCCATTTCCTTATTTGACTGTGTTCTAGAGATGCATTCGTATGCCGCCTCACAGGAGCAGTAAGCAATTGAATTAATGGTGGCCTAAGAGCAGCAATTTGTCTAAGGTCGTCTGCTTACTCATCCCAGAAAATCCAATTAACACAGAAAGGAAGAAATTACGTTTTGCAACGTCACCTTGCGTTTCGTAGACCTTCGCGTTATCCTTCAAAGTTTGAAGAAATACCTATCTTCTCTTCCCTTTCCCCCCATCAAATGCACTTTCTTGATGGAGAAAAACCTTTTCATTTAAAATAATCAAATATCCGCTGCCGTTTTTTTTTTAATTTTTCCTCCACACACTTGTTGCTCTTTTCTGGGGAAGAACTCCCAAAGTGATTCCGCTTTTTGTCCTTAGAAACTTTTTCCTTCAAAGTATGGGCGTAGTCAAAGAAATTGAATAAAATTATCCAAAAAAAAACGACGTCGTCCTCGTCCTCCAAATGGAACGTCGTTTCCTATGTTTAATTGAATTTCATGCCAAGGCTCTGCACCACCCCCTGTGACATTCATAGGAATCCATCAGCAACTGTTTACCATCTGCAGGTGACATATGCGCCCGTTCAACTGTCAACTGATTGGTCACACGTGCGTTAAATGATCTTTGATTGGAAACAAATTCAAAAAAGGAATCGAAACCCAAAGAAGTTACGACTGCCTAATTACTTTGTAAAGTGGGCAGGGGGCGCACAAAAAACGTTCGTATTAGTTGGAAGTCCTGCGGTGACAGTTGACGAAATCTTTTCAAATGATGATGACAGAGGAGAGTTTTAAATGTCAAATGCCAATCGCTGTGGTAAGATGGTTTTACATTGAAGTGGGGAAAATGTGAAGGATACGCCACTATTCACTGTGGCGTGTATCCTTAGAAGTTCTGGAATGTATTTGCTCAGTCAAAAATTATTACAATTTCCATTGTTTTTCGTTAAACACGGAGGAAGAGGGCGAATGAGACTGAGTCAAGTCTGCTTTTGTTTTTTTGGGTGAAGCATCCACTTGAGGACAATCGACAGTGTGCCTGGTGGAACGAGAATATAAATAAACAGAAGTGGACTACCAGTTGTGGGCTTAATAGCTTGCCAGTGACTACAGTTGTTCAGAAATGTTGGTAATTGGGTCCACTTAAGCGTTCACGGGGAGATTTAACTGCTGACTGAAATATTGTCTTTGACAAGTAGATGAGGGAGAGAAGGTAGGAAAGTAGTGACAATGGTGACGGCTTTGACTGACAAGTCTTGAATATTTTGAAAATTTCCGTGAAGAGTAGACAACAATTGTCCTTCGCAATGCGCACTTGTTATCCAATTTAATTATGAGAGGTTTTTTGTTTTCAAATATTTTGTATCAGTAACCTTTTAGCTTGATCAGACCCAATCGCGAGGAGATGAAAAGAAAAGAGGAGTCAAAGAGTAGAGTTCACGGAATCGCCAGATTTCCACTGTCAACGTCAATCGAAGCTCTGGAAGTCCTTTACAGTTTCGCTAGAGTTGTCTAAGGGTGAAATCATGGTGCATTAGCATTCTGTATGCATCCTCAACAATTGCAACCTCGTGGAAATTTTTTTTAGTTTAAAGGTGGCGCTACAGTTCGTGGTGGACCTGAGCCTCAACCCACAAACGTCTCCAGACAACTCGATCTTTAGCCAGCTGCCTCCACTTTCGCACTTCAAGTTGGTCGAGGTTTCCTTCCCTTTACGTGCGCCACCATAGTCACGGTCTTCCTCTACTGCGCTGTCCCTCGGGTGTGGATTCGAAGATTTTCCGAGCCGGAGCTTTGGTGTCCATCCGCCAACCAGCCACCTCAGTCATCGGACCTTCATTCTTTTGGCTAAGCCGATGTCGCTGTAGAGCCCGTACAGTTTGTCGTTGTATCTCCTCCTCCACTCACCGTCTATGCAGACGGGACCGAAAATCACCCGAAGAATTTTCCTCTCAGACAGCTAAGAGCAACCTCATCCGCTTTTGACAGAGTCCATGCCGCTGCACCGTAAAGCAGCACTGGGATGATTTAGATCTTATACTCGTTCGGGAGAGGGCTTTGCTACTTAATTGCCTTCTCAGCCCTAAAAAACAGCGATTGGCAAGAGTTATTCTTCGTTTTATCTCAGCGCTGGTGTCGTTGTCTGAATGTATAGCGGAGCCTAGGTAGACGAAGTCGTAAACTACCTCAAAGTTATAGCTGTCTATATTGACGTTCTGTCCGTGACGTCGCTGTTGGGTGTACTTTCTTGTTGACAGCATATACTTCGTCTTGCCCTCATTGACCGCTAAACCCATCATCCCCGCCTCCGTCCTAATACTCACGAGCGCACCAGTGACATCACGCTGCTTTCTTCCGATTAACAATATCGTCGGCGTATGCGAGTAAATGGACGGACTTTCGAAAGATTGTGCCTCTGGTGTTGCAGCGTGAGTTTTGCACAAGAACGATGTTGAAGAAGTCACATGACAGCACGTCGCCTCGTCAAAAACCTTTTTAATACAAAGGTCTCGGTGAGGTCTTGATCGACCTTGATGGAACAGCGTGCATTCTCCATCGTCATCCTGCACAAACGGACGAGTTTAGCAAGGATGCCAAACTTTGACATAGCTCTGCAAAGCTCGTCTCTATAGATCCTGTCATACGCGCCCTTGAAAGCGATGAAGAGCTGGTGGGTATCGATTTGAAGTTCCTGAGTTTTTTCCAGGATCTGACGAAGTATGAAAATTTGATCGATTGTGGACTTTTCTGGTCCAAAACCGCACTAATAGGAACCGATCACGTTGTTGACAAAGGGCTTCAGGCATTGAGGCGTCAAGTCCTCTGTAATTGGCACAGTTCAGAGGGTCTCCTTTCTTGTGGATCAGGCAAACGGTGCTACGATTCCATTCATCTGACCTAAATTGTTGAAATATGCTCTCTTCTAGCTGTTTGTAAAGCCTGCGCCTCTTCCAACACTGTAAAGATTTCCATCTGAGTTTGGTTGCAAAATAATTAGGAACCTCCACTTCTTGTTGCCCCAAGACCTCCACACCTTTAAACACAGCCCACCCTCTGACAATGATCTGAATGCGTGCCTCACCTTCAAGGAACCTGGGTACATTCTTAAATGTGACACATGTCTATGTACAGACCTCCTTTGACATAAGTTAGGAGCACTTAACAATTCAGTCCGAACGCTATAACTCACTTATCGTTAAATTTTGCTCTGACAAAACACGTTTACTCGAGACAAATTCCTTAACGATTCTCGCATCGTCGTTCACTTCAGCCCACATTGCTCCCCAGAATGACAACGCTTAAGAAAACTAAAAGCGTCACGCACTACAAAATCAAATTGCCCACCACAAACGTGAGCATTTACATTAAGCAAACACATATTCGTTCAAATTATATCAATGAAAGCCTCCAGACCACGTGACTCACGTGAACTCAAATGAACCCTTGAAATCCGCCCGCACCTCCTCCGTTCATTGAGGATTTTCTGCTGTAAACACATCCGTCTGTTTGTCACAAACAAAAACACACCACACACAACTATCACTGGCAACAGAGCACAATCCAGCACAACACCTCCTGCTGATTCCTTGCTTCTGCTTATGAGTGGCCTGGAATGTACTCCGATGAATAAACGCGCGAAAAGCGAACCCTGCACAGTTGGAAGAATGTCGCCATAATGGATCTTTTATCATGTTCTCCGTTCGGTTCCGTCGCTCTGCGTTCCTATTGACTCAAAGAATAACAGAAAACAGCTAATGGAATTCCAAATGGATTAAGTTCCAATCAATCGATGTAAAGTCAACAGTTGGATTTTAAGGGACACCACTAGCCATCACCGGAGGTCTTGGGTTTGTCCATTCGTCCTCCGTAATCTCGTCCTCCCTAAGTGTAGGTTGACACGAGCACGGAAAAATAGGAAAAATTGTCGAGGAAATTGAAGAAAATTTCACAGTAATCGCCCAGGATCACGTCCACGACGAGGATAATTGAAATAAATTTATGCTAATTCTGTTTACATCAATGTCCTTCCCTCATCCTGCTCTGACTTGGGGGTCGAACACACGCGAATTCCTTGCTTCATTCCCCCCCAAAGATTACTTATGGTTGATTATTTGATCAGACGCCGGGGCGAGGATGAAATAATGAAAGAATAAGGATAATCATGATGAGGATAACGAAAAAAATAAAATAAAAAATAAAAATGGAGGAGGATATCCTGCGGTGGGTTGTAAATAACCCAGAGTTTAGTACTCCACTTGAGATGTAGATGCAGGAGAACTCAAAAGAAACGGAATGAGGCAAATTTAGAACAAGCAAGGCTACTTTGATCGTAATCATCATCCTGGGTGTTCTGCAGCACATGGGAATTGAGCGTACCATGACCACAAGAGAAACTTAATTAAAACGTCGGTCGTACACAATTTGGAAGATTGAAACGACTGCCTTCCTGTGGCGCTCATGGTCACGAACAATGGATGCCTAAATCACTGCAAGGACATGTCGTTACATGAATTGTTCTCTCTCTTTGGGTTGGGTGCCTCATTTCTGTGTATCCTGGTGACACGGGCAGGTTTCTGGAGTGAAACTTTGAATCATGAGTGTTAACCACAAGTTTTAAGTGAATTAGAATTCAATTTTGAAAATTACCAAGATTTGGCTGGTGCTACTTAGGTGAGGTTAGGTTAAAGGGGTGGCGGCTTGATGTTAGGCACCGCCTCACTCGGATCTTCAAGGACCCATTGTGTTCCCCGTTGTGGGACCTACATTCACGTTCCTGTTGGGAAAAGAATGGATTATTTATTGATCGTTGATTAGCCCCTCTAAGCCACCCTGAGAGTTGGCCTGGGTCACTAAAGACGTAAGCACCTAGGGTCTTCTCTTTGGTTCTGCTAAGGCCTGGGCAGTCGCAGAGAAAGTGCGTCGTGTCCTCCTCCGCGTCTTTATCGCCCCATCCTCTGCAGAGTTCATTCGTGTTTAGTCGCATTCTTCTTAGATGTCAGGAGGTTGTGGCCTGTGAGAATGCTGATCACTAGAGCTAAATGTGATCTGTTCAGCGGAAGTATTTCCTTTGTTTTTTGAGCTTTGGCCACATCATTCTTGATATGCGAAAGTGTGCTCCATCACTCATCGGCAAGCTTTCAGAAGTCCAAGCGTATCTCTTGTTTTATAACTTCTATAGGAGTCAGAACCGTGTGAACGACCATTATTTGGTTCAGTTCCGGTCCCTTTCTTGCCAGTTTATCGGCCTTTTCATTGCCATCGATGCATCGGTATTATGTCTTGAGCCTAGGATTCTAAGCTCGCTGCGACAACTCTTTACTACAAGTGATTTGAGTATTGTGGATGATACGGATTTAATGGCTGCCTGGCCATCGATGTACATATGTACGTATATATCGATATTTCTTCTCGGGGTTACCGAGGATAGTTCTCTTGTGGCCTCGGTTATCACTAGAACTTCAGCTTAGAACACACTGAAGTGGTTTGGAAGTTTTATCGACCGGGCAATGGCGGATTCTTCTGAGTATATTCCGGAGCCTACTTCTTCATCCATTTTTGAGCCGTGGCGTCCATAAAAATGGATGTATTACCAGGTTTAATAACCCTTATTTCGTCCCAAGTTTGGAAATTGAGTTTGAAGTCGGGGTATGGCATTATGAAATCAGTTTCTAGCGATACTGGTGTGACCTATTTGGTCCTCTTTCCAAAACCTAGATGCTTGCAGTCGTAGCGTAGGGCGCTTTCTGCTGCCACTTCTTTAGTGTATAGGTCGAGCGGTAGGAGTGAGAGTATCGTTTCGAGGGCTGCTGGCGGGTTTTCTCTTATGGCGCTCGTTGTGCTGATGCATGCTAACCGTTGGATTTTTGTGAGTGTCTTAAGATTTGTGGCTTTTTTCGCGGCCGGCAACCAGACCACTCTCTTTCGGAGTGGTGTGGTTGAGTTTGTCTGGCTTGGCGATAAAGACGACCTTGACTTCCCTCCATGCGCATGGTTTATAGATGCATCCAAAGCATCCTTTAAAAATATGCATTAGCCACGGGATAATACAGTGTACTCTCTCATAAGCGGACACCGACGGTTTCGAGAAAATTGTCCGCTTATAAGAGGTGTCCGTAAAGAGAGAGTACACTGTATTTCCTTGAGAGCTTTGTAGCATCATCGGAATTATTCTGTCCGTGCCTGGCATTTTGTACAGTGAGAGGAAGTCAATGGCCCACGTCCCCTTATTTGCATCTACTATTTGGCTTCCCAGGGTGTTTTTAGAGCCGATGTTTGGGACTGTCTCTTCGATGAGGTCGTTTGTTATGAGGCAACTTGGGAAATGAGTTCTGATAAGTATTTCTCAAGTGTCCTTGTAAGAGTCTTACCATGAGCCATTCTGCTTTTGAGTAGTCCTGGAGTAACATGCACATGGCTGGTGCTACTTAGTTGTTAAGGATTCAAATTGAGAGAAGGATTATTCAGAATTGGAAAGGTGGGTCAAGGATAAACGAGAGAAGGCCACCTATTAGGAATTTGAATGAATTCAATCCCTTCTTCGATGTTAACCTCACCGTCAATTTTTAACCCCAATACGGTCCACATACGTTCCACGGCAACTGATTGCAACCTACAGTTTGGTCTTCCCTCACCAGCTTGCCCTCCGCCTTGAATGAGGCGCTAAAAGCTCTCGTTCCTAATTACCTGAGTCATAATAGGGGAGGCATGTCCTGTTTCGCTAAGCTACCCCTATAATCCATGGTGGGTTATGAATTTAAATCCACAGACTATTCCCATTCCAAAGGACATTTGTTTTTTTTAGCAGCAACACTACCTTAAACCTCATTTCCATTGCAAATGTTTCCCCATGTTGCTCCATTGCAGGGATTACCACGCACATCCAAACTTCGTTAGCCCTTCAAACTAATCCCTGCTTACCATCAGCACCACTAACTTTCACTACTCCTACCACAGCCGCATGTCTAATTAAATGTCAATCAACTGGGAAATCTCAATTTCTCCAATTAAGCACCCATGCTTGCAGTCTCTCCTTGCCGGCCCCATCTGTTGTTCGCCATGTCATCTGACATCCTACATCAACTCTTTAGCACCAGAACAACGCCGTTAAAGTTCAGCAGCCTTGTCACCCCTGTTGCCAGTACCACACACATGGCACTGATTAAGGCTTCGATTTGAGTGATGTTCCTTCATGTACACATCCCAAGCTATCGATTTAATTTACTCAACTGGAAGTGAAGTAATCGGTTTTAGCGTTGCCACTAATGTCCTCGTCTTCTTCAATTTTAACACAGCCTTTCACAGACAAACCAACAGGGGAACCTACAGATCTCACCGACCGCTCCAGTCAGCTGTAACCCGTTGCTTGGAGCTGTGTAATATCCTCTCTTTTATTATGTTTACCCGTTTGCTTGTCTCTTGTGATGTCCTGAATGTCCTGGATGTCCACAAAACGACACAACAACAAAAAAAAAATTAATTCAAAGGAATGTTCGTATGGAAGACAGATGGCAGGCGGATGGGGCAGCTGACTGTGAAGGCACATATGGTTTCGCTGGCTAATGATGCAGAAGAATGGACGAAAAATGAGGAAATAAGACGTAAGACCAGTTCTCGAGGAAGGATACGGGGGTTCAACGCCATGGACCAGTGCCGACCGAGAATATAAAGAGTCGATGTGATGATTGAATTTATTCGGTTCCTGTGTCGATGATGAATTGTTATGGATTGCGGTCTTGTGGCTTCATTTGGGAACTTTAAGTGCTGACTGGTCTGGTGACATTGGTTGCAAAACTAACTGTTAACTGCGGTTCTGGAAAACAATTTAAAAAGCATTCGAGATGTTTTGAAAGGATGTTAGCAAAACGTTCAGTTTGGAGGATTAAGCTTGGGGCGATAAAACAGACGAATCATGAAGAAAGAGAGGGAGAGTGCTTCCGCAGATGAATCTGCTTCTGAAACGAACTGTTGAAGTTCTATGAAAGTCATCAGTTCGACGTAAGAAACCGGGTCTTTGAATACCAAGGATATGCTGATATCTATAACTTACTTATCTCGTACAGAATAGTGGGTATCATCCTGATATGGCTGGAACCCGGTTAAAGAGAAAAACATGGAAGGAAATAGTCGAACTTTTCATCTCGCCAAAAGGACATTCTGGGGCTCTTTTGCATCAACGACCAAAGCACCTGAGCCGTAACTCAGTCGTCAGAGCGTTAGATTGCTATCCGAGCTGCGTAGCCCCAGCAATATCTGCCAAACAAATTTTACGGCACAACCTCTAGTAGAGTTTATTATGAAAAAGCTTCTCAAATCGCCATTCGGGGGTGGCGACAAATCGTACGTACTTTCTATTCTTGCGAAAAATGTAACATACTCAGCATGAAGGGTTGTAAGTGGTTAAATCTTGGCCCATCTCATTACTTGGGGGTGATAGCCCTCTGACAAGTATCCCTGGCTCACGTAGACCTCTGGCTTCATTGTGCCACAAAGTTTATACAATGATAGTTGCAACAGAAAGCGTCTTAGCTGTGACAAGGTGAATGGCCTTCTGCCTTTGGCTTAACTCTGTCAGGTTTCCAAACTTAAATGGAAAATCCTCGCACGAAATTGAACTGAAAGGCAGCATTATTCACGTAATCCCTCGAGGTGTCCAACAAGCTGAACTATAATTACAACTTACGCGAAACGTGACGAAAACACGAACCACCCAATGTTGAATTACTCCTGCGTAAATTCGCAGTACAGGGTTACAAAGTTCAAGCACAGACACCCAGCTACACGAGGGAACACGCTCTCTAAGGAGCCAAAACTTAAACAAACTACTCGTCGGATATTGACCTCAATACAGACACCAACAAAGTCTATGCAAAATGCTATGAAAATCCTGTGGAATTTTGGATGAAAGCAAAAGATATGGAAATCATTTTCGAGCCCCTAGCGACTCTCGCTGCTTAGCATTTTGAAATATTCAGGAAAAAAACTGTCCTCTCGCTCATGGAAAAGGGATAAGTCTGTGAAGCCACCATTCCCCCGTATAATGAATGGGATAATCCTTCAACATAAAACCGACCACACAAGTAGTGGGGAAGTAAAATACCAAAGTTTGCGACGTAAAATAACCAGATGCCTGCAATTGATATCTGAGACTTAAGTAAAAACTAAAGCACCATCGAGTGAGAATCCAGTGAAATAACCATAAACCCCGTTCCGCACCTAAACCGAGAACACACTCACTCCGTCCCACGAAAAAGGGAACAGGACGCCAGGATTCAGCCTGCGCTAGTTCACCTTCCATTAGAGGAATTAAATTATCTCTCGAACAAATTTCCTAGAACTTTTATTATAAAATTTATCCACCATCTAGGCGGTAGTAAAAAAAGGACGTCCCAGGTAAACATCCTCCTCCCGACTTTCATCAACAGGCGTTTGTTGTTTTTGTTTTTTTCTTTTTTTGTTTTTAGAATATTTATGATTTTTTCTAAACATACCACTCCAGCCAGACATCACCCCGAGTTTTAATGTACTTCCTTCCTCTGTTTGTTTTTACCTTCGAACTTTAGAAGACCACCAGGATCGTCATCATCATCATCAACAACAACCGTATGCTGTTGGGGCTCCGGGGAAGTTGCAGAAAAAAAAATACATTTCAAGGAGACATTCGATTCACTGGAAAACGGAAGAAACTACAGGAAAAATGGGTGATTTGCCTTGAGACTTATTGCTTACCAAGTCCTTGACATATTGAGATAAAATGCTGGTTTCTGATTGCCTCTTTAAATTAGATAAAACTGAACTTAGAGAGGGCTTTACGTTTTAGAATAAATAAAAATAGACTCGATATGACTTTTATCATCATCAGGGTTAGGGTGCTTCAGTGGGCTCTCCACATCTCCCGATCTTCCGCCATCGACTCTAAATAATTAGAAGCTATCCCTATACGGTTATAGGTGGGATTTCGGACTTGGTCCAGCCATCTCATCCTATTCAGATTCTGGTGTTCCTCACTCGATCTCGACGAGTTACCCCAGCAATACGATCTTATTCTTTCGGTCATTACCCAAACCTCATGACCATAGGTGAGGGTCGGAATAAAAACTGAATTGAAGACCGATAGCTTAGCTCCGATGCCAAGTTCAGCCCTCCTGATAACAGATTGACCAAGTTGTCTCAGAATTGTTCCAGCCTGACCAATCCTATTGGATAACTCAGTATTGCTCCTTCCATCACTCGTGAATAAGACCCCGAGATACTTAAACTTCTCCACCTGTTTCAATGGGACTCCACTAGCATGCAGAATGCATTAAGCAGGCGTTCTGGAAATGACCATAATCTCGATTTGTTCACGTTTACCTTCATCCCAGTTTCAACACAGACGGCGACGAACCTATCTAGTGCGCGCTGAAGTTCGATGTGGGTGGACGCAAGGAGGACCAAGTCATCAGCGAAAAGCAGTCTCCCAATTCGAACCGTTCCTACCAAGGCTGCGCTGTAACATCCAATCCATGTACACTATGAAAAGGAGAGGTGACAGAACGCACCCCTGGCGAAGCCCAACGCCCACAGTGAAAGGTGTCGACTTAACGCCGTTCACCCGAACCCAGTTAGTCTACAGAGACTGAATGGCCCTCAGAAGAAAACCGTCAAGAAAACCTCGAAGGGCCCGATCATATGCTTTCCAAACGAATTTTGGCCATATCTTCCTTGTACACAAGCGTTTAGAGAGGTCCATCTGCTAAGGTTTGGCATACTCCCAGGTTTTCTCAAGTACCATTCTGAGAGTGAATACCTGGTCGTTTGTACTTCTATCTGGATGAAGGCCGCACTGCTCATCGCCCAATCTGGACTTGACCACAGGTCTGGAACACGCATCCAACACCTTAAGAGAGATATACCCCTATAATTGGAGCAATCCCTCTTTATCCCCTTTCTTAAAAAGAGGAACAATCACCCCAGTTTGCCAGTCGCTAGGTGTTTCACAGCATTCCCAGTCCACTTTGATGACACGAGAGAGCCATTCACCCCCTCTTTACCCAGAGCCTTGAGCATTTCTGGCCGGATTTCATCCACACCATCAGATTTGCCAACTTTCAGCGCTTTAATCGCCAAAGTCACCTCGTCTACTATGGGACTATTCTCCGCCCTACTCAAAACCATGGGTCTGCCATCCTCAGTGCCCTTTTCGGGATTGAGCAGCTCCGAAAAGTGCTCGCCCCATCTGCGCAAGATGTCCTTCTCATCGGAAAGAAGTATGTACACCCTCTTTGGATTTGACTTCTTTGATGATGTTAAACTTCCCTCCCCTGAGACGGCGGATGGTCGGCCAGAGCACCTTGTTTGCAGATCCGTGATCACGGTCCAATTGGAACAAGCGAACCGTCAGAAGAGGAGCGAAGGTGCAGGATTGGATCTTAGTGAATGGTGGGCTTCTATTGGAGTAAGTTTCATCATTTTGTCTATTTTTTCCGTGATCGTTAGAGGACAGTTGCTCTCAGCACTTGTACCTTCAACCATCAACGTTTCCTTAAACCGCGCGATCGCCTAACCATCGTTCATTGACTTATTGACGTTTTTCTGTCATCGATTTTCTCGTTGAAAGGGTTTTTATGGACTTCACTGACTGAGGTGATTCCACAACCAATACTTACCCCTTACACTGACAAATAAATACACAAACTATAGTCACGCACTCGCAACTACCCCCAAACGGGTGTCACGCAGTCCGGGCGGACACTCTTTTGCTGGATGGGTGCCATCACGACGACCATAAAAAAAAAAACTGGAAAACACACGAAACGTTATCTGTTGTTTCCCTATAGGGACCGAGATAGGAAACAAGCAATCTGTCGTTAGTTATGGTTAGTTACAGGCCCTTCCAAAGGGCGGATGGTTACGAGGTCGAATTTGATGGCCCTAGTATTGGATTTTTTTCCACAAAGGGGGGCTTTGTGTACCAGCGTTGGACGCCATTATTTCCTTTTTTTCCGTTTGAAGGGTCCCCAACAGCTTGCGATTTACAAATTTAATCCATTCAACAAGTGACATGTAGTGATGATGATGATAACGATTATGATGATGATGCTGACGATAAGGATTACTCGAACGGGACGCTGACGGGGCTCGATGGGTTTTGATGTGTTGTTGATGGGCTACGTGTTGGGCATACATATTACTTTCTAATATTTTTTTTCCCTTTTTTGCAATTTTTGCTGCGCACCTCTTCATCAGATTTATGATGCCACCTATCCCATCTTATGCGCTTTGGTTTCTCTATTAGCAATCGGGCCAATGTCTTATGTGGGTGGTTGCAAACAATTTGTTTCGCCATGATTGATAGGATTGAGGATGAGCGCGGGGCACATTGGCAAAGGCAAACAAAAAATAGGCAAAAAAGGATGAAAGTGTTCTTGTTTTTGGGAAAAGGTGAGGCTCGTCCTTAATTATATGCGTTTGGTATATTTATTGAATAGGAGAGCGTAAACGAAAATAGGTTTTCGTTCGGAACCGTAAGAGGGTGTGCATTTTCGCTCCACAAGCATATGGTTTGAGTTGAAGGACAGAGATGTGAGTCCTTTTTTTCATTACACCCGGCCTTACTGAGGGATTAGGGAACAATTAAAAGGGAAAAGGACAATGGGAAATTATTGTTAATTAGACTAATTGGTTGTAGGTGTAAGGTTGTTCCTATATTTTTTTTTCTATTAAGCTCTTTGTAAGGGCGGATTAGATACGCTTAAATGGAGGTCCGGGACTGAATTGAATTTAGTCACCAGAATTTGGGTGTAAAAGTGGTATTCTATCGAAAAGGTCAACTGGAAGAATGGATGTTTTTGGTACTTCGTTACAAGAAGGTTTTAGAGTAATGGTAAGTGGAAGACCTTTTCAATCAAACGAAAAAAGTTTTTGAGGATTTTTGGGTATTTGCTCACCTTGACTACATAAATACTTTGTGGATCGTAAGTCCGTTTTAACCTTTATCAAGTTTTAAAATTCACGCAGGAGGCATATGTATATATACACGTCCACAAACTACTAGACCGCATGCCTATCGATCTCTGCGGCGCTGCGCGAAGGCGAGCCCGATGCCAGACCAACGGCTTTGAGGGCTATGAAAGCAAAAGGTCAACATATGTGGAACATCACAACCAAGGGGCGATGGACGTATAAACTGATTCCCAACGTTGATGAATGGACTTATGGAAAGCACAAAGAGGTAAACTACTACCTAACGCAATTCCTATCAGTGCATGGATGCTTTCGGGAGTACCTTTACAAGTACAACTATGTGGATGACCCATTATTCCAACACTGTGAATGAAAACCCCAGAACTCCGACCATGTGCTGATGGATGGCGAAAACGACACACTGCTAGAACCATCCTACTGAGATAAATTGGAGCCCAACTGACCCCAGGCTGGGAGACTGCAAGTGAACAACAACAACAGCGAATAGAGGTTAACAGCAGCGAGAAACCGGGAAACTGCTAGCTCTGGCAGTTGGGAAGGAGACGAAATAATGTCAAACCTGCCCCCTGCGAAGGAATGTCTTGACTGGCGGTGCCGCTGGGGACAAACAGAAGACAGAGCAAGGAGGAGGTGTTTTTTTTAGCACGTCGACATGCAGGAGCATGAAGTCGGGCATAACTCATGGCACGAGAGTATCTATAAAGGATTTTCACACCTATGTACATATGTATGTACCTGCGCATCAAAAGAAAAAAAAAATTGACAGACTAAAGGATCCTTCAGTGCGTCCACACTCCACATTGTCAGGAACCACATTTAACTGCCTACTTTTGAGCGCCACCTTAGGTGAGATTTTGCCCAAATTTGTCATCCCTGCAGGTTGAACTCAAAAAGTCTGTAAGCCGAAGTGAGGGCTGTTTCAATTAGTTTGTAGTTCTCCCTTTAGACAGGAGCGTTTCGACCAAAGATGACCACCACTACCACGAGAGATCTGCAAAATGAAAAACTTTCGCGGGGCGGGCTTGCTGTGGAAAACTTGAAAATTGCTAGGGATAAGAAATGCTTCGAGACTGTATAGGAGGAAAGTTCCTCGAATTTAAGGAGGACTACGAATCTGCAGATTTCTTGTCAGTAAAGCGAGCAAATAAGTTATGCAATTCTGAGTTCGGACTGTATTCAGACAAAAACCGATGGGTGGTTGTGAAGGATAAGAAGGAAGACTGATGCATTCGAGCCCCAAGCTTGTCTAAGTTGAGTGTGCGAGGCGTTCGTTTGTTGTTTTCAGAGTTGGGGTGATTCTTTTAGTTCAAACCTCTTGACGCCTACGCAACATCTTGAGGATATTTTCTGGCATTTCCATCCAGAACCTTCACTTATCTTCACGAGGTTACTTAAACACATTTAAACTTAAAGAAGCAAACAAAAGTCATCTCTTTTCACTTGGTATACACCATACTTTCTGTTGCGACGGAGTTACTTTGTTAAGGAAAACAGACCCTTTTAAGGATGAGACGCATTTTAAGCACGACACAACCACGTTCACAAAACAGTGACAAGTCATGTACCATAAGGAGAGTGACTGTGATGGAGTTCAATGAACAACAATTTTTTGTTCTTATCTACGGCCATACTGCCGCCCACTGACTAACACCAGAATTCTTCCCATCTTATTACCTTAACTAGATACCTTGTCCTATTAATTCAATGTCCGAGTCTTATCTGATGGCAAGTGGGAAGCAAGGTCAAATCATACACAACCATTCTCTCTCTTTTTCAGAAAATTAATAAAGACAACCAAGGGAAGACGTATCCTTTCCACTTTGTCTTCCATATTTCATTACCTCATTCCAAGTTTCCTCTACCAAATGGAAGGACATTTTTTTTTTTTTTTTTTTTCAAATTCCCCCAGATCAAACTTGTGGAATGTATTCCGCAACTTAGTACTAAACCACCCACACAAACACTGATTCCACTCACATCTAATCAGCGCGAATATATATCAATCGATTGATAAGTGTCATTTACGATAATTCGAGTTTTCCCCTGCGATAAGAAGTGCGACACACTAGCTAGCCATCTCCTCATTCCCCCGATCTCCAATTCCCCAAAGACAGACAAACAAATAAATAAAAAAAAAAAATCAATAGGATACCTTATGTTTCTATGATTTCATCGCGCTATAAATAGAATTCAACATATTTACCCCGCCCATGTCCATGCAAAAAAGGATGCGCCATCCAGGACCATGCAGAACCACCATATTGAAGCATATTTTGCACTTACCTCTTACGATCCACAAAAATTCGCTTGCAATTCGGCACGCACAGAGAAACCGCTCAACAGGATTTGAAAAATTTATTGAACACTTTCACATAACACGCACCAACAGTGAACTAGAGTCTGTTGTTTTTTTCTATCTAGCACGGAACATATGTCATAGTTAATCAGAGTATCTGGAGGTGAACTTTTCACAATCACCGGACTCCCGGATGTCATCGGTTGGGATTTTGAAATTTACAGGACACTTTTCAAGAGTGTTTCCAAAAAAGAAGCAACAAATTGTTTTGTTTTCGAAACGAAAACTACGTTTCTAGAGAAACCACTGACGATGAACTCTCTTTGGGAGGATCCTGCGAAGGACTGAAGGATAACAATTTCTACAGTAACCGAGTTCACACCGGATGAAGAGTAACCGATAATAGCTGTTTGAATGCGGCAACCGTCAGAGTTAAATTGAGGCAGCGGTGTGTTTACAAGCAACTCAATCGGTGTGACATGATGCAGAGAGATAGAGCTTTTTGTGCAGACACGGTGGAGCTTTTGTTTCTGTAAAGTGTAAAGGAATCCTTATCAGAGGCGGTGAATTGGGAGTTGTTTTGGTTGTGGAACGGTGCTTGATAAGACGAGGCACTTTGAGTTGTTAGATATGTGTCACGGGGAGATTTTCTGCTCAACTAGTATCAGCGTGACCGGCAAGCGTTTCCTTTTTTTTTGTGATAGTTTTTCTGAAATGTGCCGGGCAAGAGATTAGATATTGGATGATGGACAGGTATGCCATTTCTATACAGCAGAAGAACAGTGGACTTCGTTGTGACGCCTGAAATGTGTACGAATTCGTTCTTAACAAACATAGCGTGAACTAGGATCAGCAACAAGTGAATGAAACACATAATGATATCAGATGATAATGGTCATCATCTCCATTCTTATGGGAACTCAGAAAAGCTATGTCCAGACTGGACATAGGGAATGGGAATGGCTGAATCCCAATAAATCTGATCCGTTTGTGACGTGCAATGCTGGAAAACCGAATCCCATTAGAACAGATAATACAACCATTTCATGTTTCGAAAAGCCCACTATCTCCTTTCAAAACAAAATGCACATCCTCCCGAGCTTTAACTTGAACCAAAAGATCTCCAACCTTTCACCCTTTGACCTATTATCCAATACACAGCCACCACAGTTCCATCAAATTTGTTCAGTTTAGCATAAAGGAGAACATTTCGTACACTTGCCACTACGTCTTCCCCATCAAATCAAAATCCATTTGATCACTTCGGTGCTATTCAATTACTTTACTTACACACTCACCTCCGGCCACCGCCCGCCATCAAGAGTTGATTTAAAAATCAAACACGAGCTGAGAGATACAAGGATTCAATTGCAAAGTACAATCGAAGGAATAAAATCAAATTTGCCCGGACGAAAACTTGATTTGATGTTCACTTTGGTTGGTGTGGAACGTATTTAAACATCTAAAACCCGCTCGGTACCCATTCTCTTTGCAAATTTATCGCAATCCTTCTTCTGTGATTGGGTCGTCCTTTCTTTTTATTTTCATTGAATTAACGACATTAGCGCTTGGAAGTAATATTCGTAATTGAAATACCATTCTTGGGAAGGACATAGCTTACAAGCAGTGTCCTTTATCCATTTTCATTCTACGCCCGAGTTAAAAATTAATTATTAGAATTTTTTTTTTTATTCCTTTCATATGGTCGTGCAAGGATGTCCAGGTGATAAGAGCAAAAACACAACGACTTGACGATGACCCACATAATCCAGTCGGTCGTTTGCTGCAATTGTTTCCACACACGTTCTTGCATTCACCTGTAAGTGTGTTATCTGCGGTTCGCTCACTTTTTGTTTGCTTCTTTCTGTGGCATGTCCTGGAAATAGCAAATTGCTGGACATTATAAAAGGAATTTACTGTTGTTGGGCGGGTGTCGTCTAGCTATGGGGTTGCAATCGGTGTGTGGTGCAACGAAAGGACTTTTCAGCTGGTTTAATGGTCAAACTACGTTGCAGTGATTGCATTATATGCGTGGCTGGAAGGAATTCATGTCAAGGATTCTTAGCCGATTGTCATTCTGATTGTGTGGTGTTTAGTTGGACGTGATCCGGGGCTGTCAGGTATTTAATTTTTGGCTATCGTACGGGAGGATTAAATGAAGGCTTTTGAAAGGACTTTATGTTACAAGAGGGAATAGAGATAAGCGAACGAAAATTTCAGGCATAATATGAGAGCATCGGTGTGGCAGCTGGTGGTGAGAAAAGAACTGCGTGGTTTAAAACACCCTGAGTTCAAAAAGCCATCAGTGAGAAGAAGAAAGCATTCAAGGTGTGGATATACTTGAGGGGTTCAGCTTCTCGCAACCGGTGCATGGAGGCGCGAATAACTTGCAAGCTGGCTGTTAAAGTAGCTAAGGAGCAGTCTTGGAAGGAGTTCGGCGGAAATTGGACCGCGATCTGCTAACAAGATGTCCTGGCAGACTATCCGCCGTCTCAGAGGAAGGAAGTTTAATATCATCGAAGGAGTCAAATCCAAAGATGGTGTACTTCTTTTCGATGAGAAGGAACATTTGGTGTGGATGATGAAATCCGAACAGAAATGCTCAAGGCTTTGGGTGAAGAGGGTTACCCCTCTCTCGTGTCATTAAAGTGGCCTGGAATGCGGTGATACACCTAGCGATTGGCAAACTGGGGTGATTGTTCCTCTTTTTAAGAAAGGGGATAAGAGGGATTGCTCCAATCATAGGGGTAAGTCTCCCCGGACTTTGCAAAGGTGTTGGAAACGCGTTCCAGAGCTGTGGTCGAGCCCCGGTTGGGCGATGAGCAGTGCGGCTTTCGTTCAGGTAGAAGCACAATCGACCAGCTGTTCACTCTCAGAATGGTACTTGAGAAGGCCTGGAAGTATTCCAATCCTATCTTCAGTTGTTTTGTGGATTTGGAGAAAGCATATGATCGGGTCCCTCGAGGTAAACTCTGGAGTGTACTGCAGGAGTATGGGATTGACGGTTCTCTTCTAAGGGCCATTCAATCTCTGTAGATTAACTGTGTTCGGGTGAACGGCGTTAAGTCAACACCTTTCACTGTGAGCGTTGGACTTCGCCAAGAGTGCGTTGTCACGTCTCCTTGTCATAGTGTATATGGATTGGATGTTACGGTGCAGCCGTGGTGAGGAACGGTTCGAATTGGGAGACTCAAGTATAAGACATCTGCTTTTTGCTGATGACTTGGTCATGCTTACGTCCACCCACACCAAACTTAAGCGCGCTCTAGATAGGTTCATCGCCGTCTGTATTGAAGCTGGGATAAAGGTAAACGTGAACAAATCGAGATTATGGTCATTTCCCGAACGCCTGTTCAATGCACTCTGCATGCTAGTGGAGTCCCATTGAAACAGGTGGAGAAGTTTAAGTATCTCCTATTCACGAGTGATGGTAGGAGCAATACTGAGTTATCCTTTAGGATTGGTCAGGCTGGAGCACATTTGATACAGCTTGGTCAATCTGATATCGGCAGGGCCGAACTTGGCATCGAAGCTAAGTTGTCGGTCTTTAATTCATTGTTTGTTCCGACCCTCACCTATGGTCATGAGGTTTGGGTAATGACCGAAAAAATAAGATCGCAGATACAAGCTGTTGTAACTCGTTGACATCGAGTTAGGAACACCAGAGTACGCGAGGCACTCAAAGTCGAGTAGCTACTTCTTCGATGGTTTGGGCACGTCAAACGCATGTCACCAACTCGGTTTCTAAGACGTACCATGGAATACGTGCCATCAGGTAGGCGTACTTTGGGAAGGCCTATGATGAGATGGCTGGACCGAGTCCGAAATCTCAGCTCTACTCGTGTGGCGATAGCCCCTGATGATTTGAAATCGATGGTGGAAGATCGGGAAATGTGGAAGTCCACTTAAGCTCCCCTCATAGTGTATAAGCGGGTCATTGGAAAATGATGATGATGATTAATATGAGAGCCTTCTTCGAAGATTTCTGTGAATAAGTCTTCAAAACTCCAGCCAGCCAGGTAGGTAGATGGGGAGTTAATCAGGCTGGCATGTCAAAAACCCGAACTGGAAACTTTAACTTGAGTTCAGTCTGATTGGCAAATTTTGGAAAATAATCCAGACACTAGAGCGAAAGAGTGAAAATTTGGTTAAGTCTAGACTTTCGTGCCACATTCGTACACAAGTAGTATTGCAATAAGTATTTCCTGTGAGGAAGACTAGAATCAAATTATGAAAATCACGCTTGGGATGAACCTTTCCGCTGCCTTACTTAATATTTTGCGAAAAACCTTCACACCAATGTAAACGGTTGTTGAAGGCAGGAGTCTGTTGAATTTTTCGTTCGCATAGGAGGTGAAGTAAGCCTAGACTAGCCTGCAATTTATGTTTGAGCATAACCATGTTTGTAGACCTGAGTTCAATTCGATTCCGCCAAGCTCTAGAAGTTATTGGAGCACTCCGGGCGATTCCACTGATGAAAAAACGATTTCAGAACAGTTTGTCGTAATTGAGCTTGCAGCTGAGGTTTGGAGTTGTGGTTACGCCACAGCGTCATGGGTATGGTCTCTTTTTTAGACCATCAGAGCAAAGGTTTCAGATTACATTCATTTCAAGAAAAGCTCGCGTAGAATATCGGTCGACACTTTGAGAATCTATGTACACCCGCCAACACACGCAAATACGAACCAAAATTGCAGCCATTCATTTATTTGATCAATTTTTTATTTCTTATTGTCTTCGAATAAAAAAACCTAAAACAAACGGGGTGAAAATAAAATAACAAACATCCTTGTATAGTCCTTACAAATAGGATACAAAACTGAAGTCTTACTCACTAAACAAATTATATATGTATTTTAATTTAACACTAAAACTAGAACTTAGATATATACAAGTAGTTTACCTAAACATTTTATTGGTCAATATCTTGTTAAATGGCATTAAAACTGATTAGTCTAACTATATAAACAGTTTTCTTATAATAAAATTCATTGACATTCGGTTGCATACGGAGTATAAAATAGTTTTGAGTGCAAACAACTGTCTGCAGAGGGAGTATAAGTGTTGAAAAGTGTTAACAGAGGCAGGTCTGAGTACCAAAATGCATTTAATTGAATCTCTTGGTCTGTTTACTTAAGGCACAAAATTTTCCAGTGAGCAGCCGAGGGGTCGTGGAAGCTATTTATAGTGAGTCAATGGTCCAACTTTTATGTGACTAGTGAAACTAAAGTCTAAACAAATTCGTTAAAAATAATATTCTCTTTCATACAGAAACTATACAATACAATCAACAAACGTTCCACATGCGAATACCAAATACTGGGAGGGAAACTCAATTCTGCTTACAACTTAGAAGTGATTAGGTCTACGATTAAGATTAGATTAAAATAGAATAAATTACGGGAAACTAGGTGACTTAGGAGTAAGTTAAAGTAAAAGTAAGTTCTGTCATGTCAAATTCATCATTCATATGCGGTAGCCGCTGTGGACGCAACTCCGCTGCGCTTGTGTTTTATCCGCGACCAGTCGAATTTTTGGGCTGTGTCGGCTATGATGGCGGGAGCCTGGAGTGGACGTCCCAGAGGTATCTCTGTAAGACTGAATGGACTGTGTTGGGAAGTGGTGTCCCGACATGGTGGTGATGTCGATACGGACGCAATGGAGATGGGCTGAGTGCGTCTACAAAGGAGAATGCATTAAGTTCATATTTCATCATTGAACACGACTTACTTTTGCTGTGTAATCGTGAATACTGATTTGGAGACAATCCTCTTGCCAGTGAACCATAGTCTTCCAATGAATTTCATCCTCTGAATAGCGATGATTGCAATAGCCACAGTCCTAGAAGGAAAATAATGTCTTATTGAAGTCATACAGTCTCGTCCCCCTTTAACTTACTTAAAACTCCTTTTCTTTGGTGGCGGCATACAATCAGCTCCTCCATGCAGCTGTGCTATCATTCGCGCCTCGCTATCCTGATAGCTTTGCAGTGAAATTTTCAGATAACGCTTCTGATAGACCAGGGCCTTTCGATGCGATTCTACTCTGAGGTATCTTCCAAGCAAATGATTTGCTCTTTCCTCTAACTCAGCAACATTCACATTGTTTCCCGCATGACTTTCCAATTCCTCGCACTTTTTCTGGAGGGAACGTCGCTCATCCACTAAAAATTGTACAGTTTCAGACATTTGACGGTTCTCTTTGGTGTTCTCTGCCAGCAGATTATTGATTTCCTTCATTTTCTGCATGAATTGCTGGGGAATGGATGCATCTCCACCGGAATTTGCAAGAGCATCGGCCAATTTCGACTCTCGTTGGGCACCACGTTCGATGTCATACCGCAGTAGAGACACGGTCTGGTTTAAATGATCTCTCTCGGTTTCCAGGGATAGAATTTTGTTTCTAAGCTCCTGCAATTCTACAGCATTTTGGGTATTTTCAGCTCTTTGACGATCTCTGCGATTGGCACGACGAGTTTCAGCCTCTTGGAGAGTGGCAATTCGGGCTTCAAGGCTTTCGATTTCCTGTGACTGGAACGTTAGACGCTCCTGAAGGTGTTCAACCTCCTGTTCAGCCATATCTTTATCACGAGCGACCTTTTCCATTTCCTTCTTCAGGCGTTCACTATACTCGATGCGATCATTGAGTTCAGTGTCAAAACGACTGCGTTCTCGCTCAAGGTTTCGCTGGAGATCAGTAACACGCTCTCTTTCGCGTTCGTTTTGAGCACTAAGGAGCTTGATTTCACTTTTCAGACGATCGGCTTGTTCCGATTCAAAGTCACTTCCACGTGGAGACTTCCTCGGCGAATCGGAGGGGGATTTTAGTAAAGCACACGATTTTCGTGCGTCGGACCTCTGAAAGACAGAAATCTGTGTCATGAGTCGCTCGCACTTATCACGCTCTTCATCGAGCATCTTATGAAGTTCGTCCTCTTTGCTGAGAGCTCCTTCTAAACGCGTTCTCATGGCTTCAATAATTGCCACATCCTGTTCTTGAATGTCCTGTGAATGCTGTTTCTCCTGGATGAGTTCCTTCCGCGTTTCCTCAGCCTGCTCTCGTTCTAGATCCAGTTGGGTCCGTACAGCTTCCAATTGATTCAGCAAATCCCTCTCAATAAGTTTCTCATTTTCAGTCTTTTTGTGGACATCAAAGTTATTCTCCTCTTCGCTCTCAATCGCTTTGAGGATGTTTGAATCCAACTGCGCTGAGTAGTTGAGTTCCTTTTCAACTTGTTGGGCGATTTCATCCAATGAGAACGGCTTGGAACTTTCACTATTCTGAGTGCGGAGTTTTTCGATCTCCTTCTCTAAATCGGAATTAAGGGCTTGGATCTGTGTCAAGCGTTGCTCATCTGCGAGAATTCTGTCCGCTTGCTCTGCGATGCAACGGTCCTTAGAGGTGACAGTGGCTTGTAAACTTTCGAACTGTGATTTGTATCCATTGAGGTCTAAAAGGCACTTTTCGTACAAAATTATCTTCTCTGACAACTCAGCACGAGCTGAATTGAGTTCATCGGCTGCATTCTCTGCTTCTTTGGCATTTTCCGACAGCGATTGGATTTTGGCTTCCAAATCAGCTATGCGATTGAGGTATTTTTCTTCGCTTTGTTGATAATTTAGGAGGTTTTTCTCGTGCTTTGACAGGAGATCGGATTTTTCTTTGGTTTCACTTTGAAGTAATGCGATTTGAGCAGATTTTGCAGAAATTTCAAACTGTAAGCGTTCTTCCTCAGCAGTTTTCCTGTCCATATCGTCCTGAATGCTTCCAAGACGCAACTGTGTTGCTATGAATTCATCTTCCAGAGACTTGAAATCACTTTCTCGATCTTGGAGGGTTCTCTTTAGTTCAGAGATTGTCTCTTCCAGTTTTATGTTATCTTCCTTTACAACCTTGAGGTGGTGGCTGCTTTCTAACAACTCCTTGGACAAACGATCGATTTCCTTAATTTTTTCTGTTTCCGACTGATCTTTCTTCGCTTTAACCTCTTCCAGTTGCAATTGAGCCGCCTTCAGTTGAACTGCAAGAGTTTTGCCTTCAGTTTCGACCATTTTAGGAGTGGATTCCTTAATTTTTGAATCGTCGCCGAATTCAGAAAAATTGATTTGTCTCGGAACAATCTGCGGTGTGATCGTGCTTCCAGTCTTGTTGATCATTAGAGATGGATCTTGGAAATAATGAGGATGATCAAACGTCCTGGCTGGATGCAATGTATTGAAGACAGCCAAGTTTCCTGTTCGCTTCTCAGTAAGGTTCGCTAAAGCCTCCTTGGATGACTCCATAGTCTGTCCGGGATGCCTCATTCCATCGGGAATCAGAAGAGGGGTGTCTACTTCCAAAACAGCTCGTCGAATCACATCCGGCTCGTCGTATTCCGAAATGGAAACAATGTCGCTTAATGTTCGTGCACTCGCCTTGCCTCCAACTCCACCCTCATTCTTTGTCTTATTTGAACCGTCACTGAGGTTCAACTCTAGGACACCTTGTAGCTCTTTCTCCTTTGATTCAAGCTGCTCCTTCAAATGGTCAATTTCATCGTTCTTATCTGCTAGCATTGTCTCCATGAGATCAGGCAGAGCCAATCTATTGATCATTTCCGTCTTAATTTTCTCCTTAAGCCGTTGGATCTCCGCATTTCTTGCCTTCAAATCAGCCTCCAGACGTTCCACAATACTCCTATCACTGTGCACTCCAACTGCCAGCTCTGCCTCCAAGCGATCTATCGCCGACTTACTCTTCTCTAGGTGATTCTTCAGATTTGCAACTTGCTTGTCACGACTCTCCAGTGTCTCCTTTAAATTCAGCACCTCATTCTGCAGATCATGGATACGAATATTTAGATCCGAACTTCCCTGTCGCTGCAGGTCTTCTGCACGATGACGTTGCTCGTCAAGCCGCGATTGCAGCGCTGAGATACGTTGCATCTGCTCCGACATTTTCTCTTGAAGTGAATCGCGTTCGTGCTGAAGTTCCTAAAACGAGAAAGAGCGAGTGTGTGAGTGATAAATGGTCAATTTAAAGCAGACAATGACGCTGAATAGCGTAAATCTGATTAAGCTAGTCAAGAGGATCATTAAATGCAACTTAATCGCCCTCAATTGTCATCAATTTGCAAATAAATTTTGCATATTTCCCCCTCAACGCAGTTGTTATTAACTAAATGGGAGAGAATCGTTGATCAATTGACGAAGAAACGGGAGCACACAGTGCCGGAGGGAAGGAGAGTTCAACAAACGCAAGTGATCAAGGAAGCCATCAATAATGGTTTGTGTTGCTTAATTGCTTTTGATGCAAATTGACGCCATTCTATGGATGATTGTGTTCACGGAAGCGACAGAATGAAAACATGTCAGGAGGCTGCCACCGCAGGCAGTCTGTGTATGTGGTGGCCCTACTTCACACTACAGGAGGCAATTGATTTTAGGTCGCGGTTATCAACATCGTTATCTTTTCGACAGAAAATATGTCAGAAGCAATTTTTGTTCAGCACAATAGACCTGTAAGTCGCAGTGCGGCTGGACCTCAGCATCGTATTGTATCGTAATGTTTGGAAGATCAATACAAATATAACTTTCAATTTAAGAAAGCGCCAATATTTGACAAGTGAGCAAGCAACTGAATGGTCGCAAATATTTGTGTATATTAGACAATTCAGCACGAGCTGAATTGGTTAGTTATGGCTCGTTCGTATTGATTTTTGGTATTCAGCTGGAAGAATTTTTGTTTCATATATGTACATATTTTTCAGCGGGTAATACAAGAGGATAAGTATTGGTTTACGGTTGAGATTGTAATCGGTGATAGTGTCTTTAAAAAATATCAGGAGCTGAATTGATGTAATTTGATATTTTGACAACTTCTAAAGTTATTTTCGTCCATGTTAGGAGAGCTGGCGAATAATTGAATACTTTAACACGCGCTGAATACCCGTGGCCACACTCAGCTGTTCAGAAAAACTTGTTATTTTTCAAATACGAACTGAAATACCTAGAAAATCCTACTGGTTACAAAAAAAAAACAAATTAAAATCTTTAAAATTTCACTTGTGCCACTTTAACCACACTAACCATAACCAATTTGGGTCGCAAACAATCCACAAAGCCAAAACAAAATCCCAATAAACTACACCACAGAGCATTGTTTAGCTCACTGAACACACGGCAAAGCCAGTCTAACATTCTTGAAGGACTTTCAAACCACAACTGAAAAGTGAAGCATGTGAACATGAAATTCATCTTAATTAGATACCTCGTATCTCTCAGATCAGAGGCTCCTACTAGTACGATCCACTCGAGCATATTACCGAAGATAGCATCCGCTTAGCATCGTTTTACACTTCTACCCTCCCACTCCCATTCTGCCGCCGCCATTTGTTTATCATCCCAACATCATTTCCATAATGAACACAAAACGATAAACAAAATCCACTCGAAAGAGGAAACCATCGCAGCGCCTCACGCCGCCTGACACTCTCTTTGCCATGGCAGACCTCCAAAAGAGATCGTCGTTTGTTGTTCTCACCCTTCTGGGTATCTCTCACTTGAAGTGTGTTTGCCATTGTGTGCCGCGCTGAATGCGGGTGTTTTATGCACATTGCCAGTTGCCATTGATATGGATCACGTCTGTCTCTGTATCTCAGTCGGAAGTTTAGGATAATGAATGCACGCGAATGAAAGTGAATCTTTTGATTACTTCGGCTTTCGAAGGGGGAGCGAGTTGGGTGGATGTAAACACACAAAAAAGGTGAAAAGAAATAAATTTGTTTAGACTCCTTTGGAAAGGAATAAGATGCATCGTATTAATGCCGCTAATTGCATTTAAAGGGTTGATGGGTGTTTTAAGAAGAATGAATTTGTTTAGATAATTCACAGCACAGATTCGGGGCGGAGAAATGTAAATATTTTTACAGAAATTCGTGCAGTTTGATGTTAGTCGGGGCATGGTTTAGTACACCACCAAGCGAGAAAATTGAACATAAATATTGGTCAGTGGGATCTTTGCACATAAACAAAACCATCGCACGTTTCTTCGATTTTGAATCCAAAGGACGGTATCCAGTCGAAACCCAAAGACTTGGAATTTAAAATAAGAAGAGATTCTACTAGAGTCCACCATAGACAATGAGCGACATGGGGGCTTTTATTGACCGTCATCGCTTGAGCGATTAGTTGTGAAAATGCCATTGTCAGGGGCAATGATTGGTCAATTATTTAAATTATCACGTCTATTCCCGTGTCCGGCGACATTTTCTTTGTAGGTTATTGTCATATTTCGAGACTGTTAGGCTTTGAATACTTGAAGCCTTCCATTCATCTTGTTTTTACAACCTTTATGGCTGTTTACTATAAAACCGGGAGGCTTTGGACAGCTGAAATCAGTCATTCCAAGCTTATTTTTGCAGTTTTTTTAAACTAAAAAATTTAAAAAAAATTGACACCACAAGTAGAATGGGGCCCCCTTTAAGTGCTCAATTGGAGGCAGTTGGTTAACGACCAGTTTAACTGGATAGGCTTGTTAGGTGAGGCCCAAATTTACTCCGAACTGTAGCCCCACCTAAGTAAGGGCAACGCAGTAGAGAAAGAAGGGAACCTCAACGAACTAGGAGTGCACAACTGGTGCTTAAAAAAGAGGGTATGCTCTACGAGGTGACAGGATCAAATCATGACAAATCAGATATCAGAGAGCCGTTCCTAAAAAAGTTTACATATGAACAGCACGTGTGGATACACTGGATCCATTTCTCAAAGAACGTGTTGATATTTTTTTAACATTAACGATCAATCCGCAGAAATAGACACAAACAGTCTCCAAGATGAAAGAAAGGTGGCATGTCTTATGTCTAAAAATCCTAGAAAAAGCACGCACCCCTTCCGGAAGCAATAAAAATCCTAATAGCCAACACAAAGAACTTCTAAAAACCACAACTTTACAACAGATCGTTAAAAAGTTCAAATTCAGTTCAAAACTCCAGACAAACCCCGAAAACGATTCCAAGGAAACAACCGAAAAATTCCGTACATCATCAGACAGCAAGAGACGAGGCCGTCTGCTCATAAATTTCCTCTTCCTCGTTCTATTTTTATCCACCTAGACCAGATTGGAAGTGAAAATATTTTCGAAATTCTCTACACTATGTCCTCAATGGGGTGACAGAAAAACACACGAAAATCGTCGAAAGACACATTTTAATTGATGTGGAAAACTCACCCTGATGGGACTCTTTACCCTCGATCGGTTCTTCGAAATCATGATGGCAATCGTTTTCATTGATTTCGGGACCAAAATTTACATTTCTTTTCCGACTATCAACCGTTAATGGGTAATTTAAATTAATTTAAACAAATCTACGATGTGGAAAGCTTGCCACGGCACGGCGAACTGTACACACACTGTTCGCTCTTTAGATTCTACCGCACGACTAAGTTGTGAGAACACTGTGGAATCAAGCGATCTCTCGTGTGGTTCTGCGGTTCCCCAGAACCACATAACAAACTGAACTGACACCCTAAAGTGGAACAAAATACAAGAAGAAGAAGAAAGAAAAAAAAAACAGTTCACCACGAAAATAGGCTGCAAAGGAGAAGCAAATTATAATAATAAACATTGGCGGGACGCTTTTTTTGAAGAATTCAATTAGAATACACATGATTCTTAAATTGAGGACGATGCTGGTCTAACGGTCGAAAATTACTTAATTTGGGAGCACATTCATATGCCGACTGTGTACATGTTCGACTCACCATATAATTCCCGCGAATGCTTGACACTTGCATCTCAAGATCGCGTATCCGCTTCACGGCTGCCTCTTCCATTCGTGTGTGCTTGGAGAGTTTCTCCAGTACACGCTGCAGAACCTCGATTGGCAGTGATAGTGCACGTGGTGAGGGATGAACAGGTGAACCTTGTGGTGGTGAGATGAGTGCTGTCACCATTGCTGGTGGTTTACCTTGGACGGATACATCTTCGATGGGATTACTGTTGCACGATACCGATGACGATGAGTGATGGAGGCTTTCCAGATTTTTGGTCTTGTGATCGAGGGTGGTTTCCATGTCACGCAGCTGTGGGGACAAGAAAGAAAAAATGTGGTTCAATCCGATGAAATGCATAAAGTGATGGAAAAGATATACGTCACGATTCACAACATTCAGCGCTTATGACCTTAAATTATGTCTGTGAATTGTAAGCACGTTGTGTACTCGCAAGTAATAGAAATTGGAACTTTTGTAATGACCAAGTAGTCTGAAGCCTTATTAGCTGCAAACTTGAAGAATAGTCCGAACACAGGCAGTCGGGCCGACCTAAACTATTACGTTAGAAAATCGAATATGTAGTATTCGCCTTTTCTGGAAGAGTACTACAAATTTACTAAGTAGAAACCGCATCTCGTTCTACAAAGAGGCTACGCTCCACGAAGTGACAGGATCAAATCATGTCAATAATGCCATTACGTGACATATAGAAGGACATACTCGTATGAAAAGCACGTGTGGATTCACGAGATGCATTTCTCAAAAAACTTGTTCATATTTTCCAACATTAACGATCAACCCGCAGAAATAGACACAAAACAGTCTCCAAGATGAAAGAAACGTAGTGTTCGCCTTTTCTAGAAGACTACTCCAAACCTGCTAAGTAGGAACTGCATGTCGTTCTACAAATCAGTTTACAGTATACCATCTCGTGTTGCGAGATTATATTGGATTGTCGTATTGAAAATGCCTTTGTGTCCTATTATTGACTGAGATCGAAGAGTCTCACCGACCAGAATCCATAAACAGGGAGAGTTACACACGTAATATTTATACGTATCTCCTCTCTCCTTTACAATTGCCATTGGAAATAAAAAACAAAATCCCCTCTTACCTGTTCCACAATCTGATCCATCACCATACCCTGCTCGGCTGAAGGTCGAGTATTTTGCAACTTCTCCTCCAGCTGTCGTATTCTCTCCTGGTAACCTTGACCAATTTCTGTTTTTAAACTCTGCACCTCTTGCTGCAGTGTTTCATTGGACCGATTCTGTGAACCAATATATCCCTCCAATTCCTGCAAAAAAAAACACCTCATCAATGACTGTCTGCCTCCCTGGTGTCTATTTATAACTCTTACCTGAATCTTCTCCCCCAGAACGTGCTCATTCAATGCCTTTGTCTCCACCTGTGTCTCCAACTCTGAAATAATCTCACGCAAAACGAATATTTTGTCAATGGATGCCTTGAGTTCCACTTCAAATTTATCTTTCTTCACCGAGCACTCAGCGAATTTCTGCGTGAGATCTTTGATTTGCTGCTCCAAGTGATCAACCTAAGAGAGAGATGTGAGGTTAAAAGCGCTATTTTCGAAGTCATAAGCAAACCATACACACGTTCGAACAAAACAAAATTAAAAAACGACTAACTTACAGTTTTCCGAAACATTTGTTTGTATTTCTGAAATGTGGACGGGGTGGTGGGAGTGGGACATGGAAATGACCAGAAGCATGCGGTAGATGTGTGTGTTAGGTGTAAGTTAAGAGTGTTTTTGGATAATAGTTCTCAAGGACAAGGTGTTACGAAACATGAGTCAATATCGAGTGGAGGTGCAGATAAATAAGAAAGTTTATGTTGATTCATTTTATGAAGTGTTTCGTGAATTTGTTAGATATTTGTTTACAGGCAGCGTGTGAAAGAAAAGAACAAAAGAAACCGAATTAGTTCATAACTACATAAGTTAATTAGGCGTTTACTCAGCGCGAATTTTTTCTTTTTTTAACAAACACTAAATTGTTAACAAACACAAAATCAGTGTACTAACTGGAACCAATAAAAACAAAATGAAAACCCTCCTGTCCTTCAAATTAGATGTGTGCGGATATGTTGGCATGTACTCACCTCCTTAGAGGCATTCTCAAAGGAATTCCTCTCCTTTTCTTTATCACGGATCAGTGTTTTCAATTTTTCAATTTCACGCAGAAATTCATCGCGTTCTAATTCACGTTCAGCAGCTTGATCCTCGAGGAACTGACGCGTTGCCTTTAGTTGTTTGTCAGCTGTATCGATCTGTTGGGAATTGGGTGGATAAATAGTAACAAGAGACGGGTTTGGTTATGGAGATTTTTTGCGAGGAAGTAGTCTAGAATCTAATTTTACAACCGAAAAAGAAAAACGAAATGAAACTTTGCTTAAAAGTTACGTGCAATGGAAAGAAAAGTGGAACCGCTTAAGGGGTTTTCAGTGCATGAGGATGATAAACATGACTTAAAGCACGATCACCAAATAACTACAAGAGAATTTAAACCGATTTCTCAGGCCCCTACGTCGTCGGTTCCATAAACTGTAAAATATGGCAGACAAATACCCCACAAGGGGGGAAAGAAACTAATCAATCAATCAAAGACCCTGTTAACTAGATTATTATTGTTCGTTCCTTCGACATATAGGAGATGGTATAGACGCCGGACCGAAGTTCTTTTTCATTCACATCTTCGTTAAGTTTGTACAGTTCCATGTTTTGCCCTTTTCTCCATTTACACTTTTTTCAAACCAAAGAAAAACGACAAGATCCCGACGGCACCCATCGTCTTGTGAAGTTCTAGAGTTTGTAAGGGAGTGACACGTCAGCATAGTTAAATTTCCTAGATTCCCAAGGTCTGAGTCAGTTGTGCATGGTCACTAATAGCATCAATTTGGTCATCTTCTTGTGAGGCTCTAAAATCTAGGGTAGAGTGGAAGAAGTGTCTGGGGTTAAGTGTACATGCTCATTGGTAGCATCTGTAGGCCAAGAGTGCATGGTCATTCATAACATTTTCATGCCATCGTTTGATTCAGTTGGTTACACTCCCTGTGTGCAGCCTTACAACAAGTTTCAGGAGGTTAAGCTCATTTAGTCTGTTAGAATGATAATAACTAACTACTACTTCTTTAAATGAGGTGAATGAGCAACCACTGCTGTTTCTGCTCTTTAAGATGAATGATCAATGAGGCTTGGTATGTATACACAACTTTCTGTAACAAAACATCTAACTACTTTGAGCGGGTGCATGCAATTAAAAAAAAAAAACATCCATTATAGAACGAGTGGCCAAAAAATTAAACCACAACATCTAACAATAAGATAGTGTACATACATATATACAGAAATTCATTATTTCTAACTCGCAACTCACCTGGGATTGCAAATCATCTCGATCCTTTTTGCCACTCTCCACTACCTTATCGCCTTCGCGACAGAAATCCTCAATCATTTGCAATAATGCCGACGTTGAATCGTTGGTCTGTTGAGTTGGACTACCCAACAAGTGACGTGCCTTCTCTTGCAACTGAGAGAATGATGTCGATGGCTTCTCCTCGTCAATCCTCTGCGGACTTTTGATTAGTCCCAAACCATAGCCCTGATAGTCCTCACGATGGTCTAGCTGTTGCAACTGTTGCAACTCGGCAACCAGTTCAATATTTCTTTGTACAGCACGTTCCAATTCTTGTTGCATTCGTAGACGTTCATTCTCAGACTTGACCAGACGATTTTTAAACTCATGGAATTGGAAATTCAACTCACTGGCAGCAATTGATGAACTAAAATCATCCAATGACTCGTTCAGTTGATGCACACGGTTCAAATCGGGTGGCAACGACAGGAGGAGCTGCTGGCTCGTGGCCTTATTCGATTGCCACATGTTCTCGTTGAACGAACTTGCACGGACGAAGGAGTAGTGCTTTAATGCATCCTCCTCGCAGCTATCGCCTTTCTCAGCTCCGCTAGATTCACTCACTTTTCGTCCATTTTTCTTGTGAATCTCCTCGGAGAGTTCGAGGAGATGGGCGGCTTCTGATTTCAAACGCTCCAGGCACTCTTTCAAATCGAAATCGTCCAATTCGCTGGCATTTAAAACACCTCCAGATTTGGATGAGATATAGGTGACAAGTTGAGCATCCTCCAGTATACCCAGCAGGCCGGATACGTCTGGAGCAAAACGAACTCTCCTGGACAACATCGAGCAATTCATCAGTGAATTGTTCAAATCATTGTCATCACTGTCCAGTGTGCGGTTGGCCATTATCCGTTGAATTTCATCGACCAATGTTGCATTGAGATCGTCCTCACAGATGTTTACGCACTTGACTAACTCTGTCAAGATACTGCGAAGAGTCTTGGACAGCTCGCGTAGTCCATCTCGTTCTGAGACGATCTGATCAAAGTCTCGACTGAGGTCAAAAGCGGAGTTCCGCTTGGCCTTGCGATTGTATTGTTTTTCAAAATCTGCCTTTAGTCGCGACATCTAAAAGGAAGAAAACAAATTACAGTGAATTTGTACGTAAGTGTGTCTCTGTCTATGGAAAAGGTTACTTACCTCCTCTTCATGTTTAATCTGCAGCTGGGCTATTTCTAGTTGACTCTTTGCCGTGAACTTTTCTCTAAGGAGAATCAACTCTGGTGGCCAATTATGATCGTCGGTTGTTGTTTCCGACAGAAGGGCCTGAAAGAAAAAAGAAATAGGGCTTCGATTAGACAACGCTTCTATCTGTGAAAGGGTTAAATGGGAAGCAAAACACCACGGAGAGCTGCCTGGTAATTAAAATTCAACGCAAGGGGATAGGAATCTTATCGCCATCGCTTCGGGTTAATTAAAACAAAATGGAAAGCTAATTATGCGATCCTCTGGCTGTGAACCCATGAAAATGGATGAAAAGTGGTTTTTCCTGCATCCCCCACAGCTCCAAATTCATCTCTTTTGGCGAAAAAACCGTGCCTCATCTGCTGTTTTGTGTTTTTCTTTTCTTTAGCGACATGCGGTGTCTGTTCGAAAGTGAATTCTCGGGGTCGGGTAATGGCTCTAATTTGCTTTATTTTTACTTTTTCTCCGACTCGAGTGTGTTTTCCGTGGATCACGGTCAAGCGTACAGTCTACTTCTGGTTCTTTGTTGGTTGTTTTTTGGTGGCGAATAATGCGATGCTTGTGTTTATTTATGATTTAATGGTGTTTTTGGAGGTTAAGTACTTTGTATACTTATTGATTTATGAAGATTGCTAAAAGTTAAAAGGAATTCAGAGCAATTTCTTGGGAACTGGTTAGTGTTAGAAGAAGGCAATGATGTTCAACAGACGTCTGCTGAATTTGAGTTATTTTTCGGGTCTGGCAAATCCTACAGAAGAAATGGTCTATGGTTCTACGAGGTAGAGACCTCCATTATACGTCGTTCTTCTATCTTTCGTCGTTTCAGTGATGAAGAGCTTAAATCATCAGCAACCATGATGAGCAAAGACAGACAAATCATATAGAAAGTGTTCCACAATATTGTCACTCTATCTACGTTATCATCTCGGCTACAGGTCAAACCTGAGACATAAACAACTTCACAGAATTCTTAGAAATCATGTTCTGCAATCATAAAACGATTTCTCAAGAAAAAGTTGTAAAAGTTTAATGTACCCTCCCATCTCTCTTTTATCTAAAAACGATGTTTGTAAACAAAATACATAAAAACAAACCAATGACCTATTTATTTAGGTTGAAGCAGCCTCTACCTCTCCTTTAATCACTGCGATATCCTGGCAAATGTATGCATACGTACGAGTATGACTCACGTTTCTTACACCCTTTTTGTTGAAAATGAAAATCAAAACAAATCAATCAACGATGTGCCTCGCATTCTTCATTTTTTCATCAACGAATAGTCCACACTTTCTTAATGTTTTTCCTCGTTTTTCAAAAATGATAAACAAATGGATTTTTTCGAACATTTTGAGATACGCATATGTATGTACTGTACATATAAGTACGTTTTGGACCCTCTTGAGTGCGAAAGGATATGCGAAAGTCAAGTTTGTTTCGAATATACTCTAGACTGCTCGCTCATCACCCGGACGCTGTTTATCACTTTGGGGATATTGGAAAATTTCTAAACGGTTTTCTTTTTTCAAAAAAAAAAAAAAATATCAAATTCTTAAGGTCAGACGGCAATAAAATGTTTAAAACATTTCGAAACACAATAAACAAACCTCAAAACAGAGTCAGACCGGGGGGAGGGATCCAATAATAAATCGCTTCACAGAGTGAAAGAAAAACGTTTGTAATTTTTCTGAACCTAGAGCCATGTCCCCACGGAGTGAATGTGCATGATGTCTCTCCCCCTCATGGATCTTTACAATATTTTTTTTTTTTTTTTTTTATTTTTAGGATTTTTTTTTAAAACCTCCACTCGTTGCCCTTCAAAATAAGAAAAAACTCTAATTTACTGTCAACACTGACAAGAAAGCTTATGGGTGGAACGTAAATAGAAATTTACCAGGGGGATGCGAAGATCCCATCAGAGATATCTGTTGTGTCTTGTGAATAACATTTGTTTAAAAATGATGATTGCAATTGAAATTAAACACTTCTGTAAGTGAAAGATGTTACAAGTATGAATACAAATTTATTGGCGTCAAAATGAAGAGTAAGACCTTCCGTTTGAAATAATTAAATTGATTTGCGAAAGGTTCTCCTCTTTCCCCTTCGATTGTCTTGTGCAAATTGACGTTTCCATTGAAATTAAATTGGCCAAATTGTTGTCAATTAGCTGCAAAACAAGACCAGACGTATTGAAATTTGCAAAAAGACGAACAGTTAATTTAGAAATTAATTCATAAATAGACAAAAATCCATTTGAAGAAGAGTTTTGTTAGACCGTGGCCATTAAATAGCCTAAGAAACATCGAATGAAGGTCAAACTGAGCTTCAGCTAAGAAATTCTTCAAATCCAGTTTTCAGGCTGCGCGCACAGTTATGCGATAAAGCGATGCGATGCGCTGCGAGAAGCGAGAAGCATACGATAAAACTTTTCACAAGAATTCTTATCGCTGCATTGTGCGCTCGTACATAAGAATACAAGTGAATAGTCTTAGCGCACGCTTCTCGCTTCTCGCATCGCATCGCTTTATCGCTTCACTGTGTGTGCAGCCTAAGATTGCCAGACCATGGGATCGCGATCGTTCATCTCGTAAGCAATGTTACGTAAGCGTTCTCGAGTTTTTGTGAAACAGGATCGAACCATGTGTCGTTTTTCCCCCAACTTTCTGTGCACTACATCGACTTCTTCGCATTAATCGTCTAACTTGGTTGCAGGAGTGAAAAGTGGATATGTACTTGTTTCCAAAGACCACCAAACGATAAGGTTTTTTATTCTTATGACACAGCGCAAGTGAGTTGTAGTGGTTCGGAACTCAGGTGGATATTAGATTCGAATGGCGTCCGAATGTGCCTTCTTTGAATGCAACTTCGGGCTTTGACGTTTGTTTTGGTCGATCGCTATCGTCCAACCAGTGTCCAAAGTTTTTCTTTTTAGAATACTGGATCGAGTTTTCGTCACATGTTTTGATTTCTCCGAAGGAGAGATGAGTAGGCTTCAAGTCATTTCAGGGTTTGTACTGCGTTTAGTTCGAGAGATACAAACTAGTCCAACATTTTAACCTTCTCTATTCAAATCGATACCTTCCACCTTTTCATTGATTTTAAGGTCGCGTATAACAACATCTTTGTTTTGACATCCCTGCCAAACTCGTCGGTTTGTGCAGGATGACGATGGAGTATGCGGTCAAGACCTCACCGAGACCTTTGATGTCAAAAAAGGATTCAGACAAGGCGAGGTGCTGTCTTACAACTTCTTCAACATCGTTCTTGAAAGAGTTGTGCAAAACTCACGCGCCAACACTAGAGGCGCAAAAGTCCGGTACTCCGACCATATTGACATAATTCGTGAGTATTGAGACGGAAGCGGCGAAAATGGGTTTAGCGGTCAATGAGGGCAAGACAAAGTATATGCTGCCGACAAGAAATGAACTCAACACCGACATCTCGGACAGAACGACACAATAGACAGTTATAACTTTGAAATAGTTAAGGACTTTGTCTACCTAGGCTCTGCTATAAATTCAGACAGCGACACCAGCCCTGAGATCAAACGAAGAATAACTCTTGCCAATCGCTGTTTCTTAGGGCTGAGAAGGCAATTGAGCAGCAAAGCCCTCTCTCGAAGGACTAAGGTGGCCTTTTGTAAGACTTAAATCATCCCAGCCCTGCTTTGCGGCCCGAAGGCATGGACTCTGTCAAAATCGGATGAGGTAGCTCTTGGCTTTTTCGAGAGGAAAATTCTTCGGGTGGTTTTCGGGTCTGTCTGCATAGATGGTGAGTAGAGGAGGAGATACAACGACGAACTGTACAGGCTGTACAGCGACATCGTCTTAGCCAGAAGAGTGAAGGTCCAACTACTGATTTGGCTGGGTCATGTAAAGCGCATAGACATCAATGCTTCGGCCCGGAAAATCTTCGAATCCACACCCGAGGGACGGCGCTGTAGAGGAAGACCCCGACAAAGGTGGCGCACGCAATTGGAAATGGACCTTAACCAAACTGGGGGCAGCTGACTAAAGATTGAGCTGGCTATGGCTAGCGACGCTTGTTGGTTGAGGCCCAGGTCCCCCCGGACTGTAGCGTCACCTTAAGTAAGTAAGTTCAGGAAAATTGACAACTCAATGTTATAGCGGATACATATTAAACTCTACGCAATATCCATGACCGATTGTGTGGCATTCCCTTCCACTGTGGCCCACAGGAAATCGTTGTTAATGATACTCTCCAGTCTCCCACGAATCCAAAGAATCCTTAAAGGGCAATTCGGAATGCCGCGTTCGAGCGGTCGCTCATTGATGGACTTTACCCCGCTTTGCAGTAGCTTTACGATATTGTCTGTCACAAAGGGCGACCCCAAAATTTGTAAAACGAAATGCCGCTTCAGGCGGTTGAGCGTTTAGAAATAAGAAATATGCCTCAAAGCGCGAGCGTCCGAACGCGACATTGTGAATTAGGTTTAAAGAGTGAGTGAAGCCTAACAAAGATTGTCCTTGACAACTCTCTTGCCTGTGTTTAAACGGAGAACCAATTCCTCTTCCATGAGCAATGCTCGACCACAAATGCATAAAGATTAGTAGACTCCCTCTCATTTTAGTTCTAAGAATGCCTCGTCTATCCTTCCTCGTGTGATCACGTCATCATCACAATAGCTTATCAAATGCTTTATCGCAAGTTTCGTTGTAAGTCAGAGCTTTGAATGCCTCGACCGACCAACACATGTCCCTTAAATTTGTCAACAACAAATGCAAATAACTAACAATCCAACTTCATGTTTCGGACTTTATTTGCAATTAATTACAAGCCTTATCTCTACTCAAACCGAAAAGTATATTTCTGGTGCCAAACAACTTCGGACGACTCCTCGTAATGAACGCTAAATATACTCGTGTACATTATGAAGGCTGATAAGTACAGCCGAACAACTTAATCTTTAAACGATTTATTGAATTTTTGATTTAAAACTGATGATGTGCATAAGCAGAGCGGAAGATAGGGAGACACATGTCGTAAGGTGCCATATTTAGCATAGATTTTCAGCCGAGCAAAAAACACCAGACATGGACTGGACTGCAAATCGCCTCTGAATGGTTCTCCATGACCTTTGCGTCAATTTGCGAAAACACATCGCAAACGGAACTGAATTTATTTTTAAGCAAAATGATTTTATTTCTTCTGGCTGTCGCATGGGGTTTTGTTCTTTCCCCTGCCAGACGATATGAATGTGGAAATGATTTCATTTCGTAGAATTGAGTGTTTTCATGAAAAATTTCCATAAAAATTCGGAACTCCGGTGCGCTGTAGCTTTTGGAGGAATGCAAACCCCGAACAAGTGCGATTTTGTCTGAAAGCACTACCATCCCTTAATTTATATTTTTTTGTTCTAAGAGATTAACAATCTCGGAATCAAAAACATGACATCTTGTCCCCCTCCCATATCAAGACTCAAACATGAAATTGAACCATTCAACTTTAACGCCTCACTTTGAGTAATATCCCACAATCAACTCATAAAACACTTCTATTAACCTAAATATCGTCCCACCCACTGTCGAAGCAATAGTGGAACAAATCCACATGTGTGTCCCACTCTCAACTCAGTGAAAGATGCTTCCGCATTTCATCGAAGAGACCCAGAATCCACTAACTTCAAAAAATGCGACCACTTAAAACGACCAACATAAACCCAATCGATGCAAATACTCACCCTCAATTCAAGCGCAACAACAATTGCGGCAATCTGCAGAGCATATGTTGTTACCGCCAAATATTTATGTAAATCAGCTCTCAGTCAGCTCTTCCGTTGAAAATTATTTAAATTTACACTCGCCACACACTGTGTATCACAAAGTCAAACTGCACTTTTCAATCAATAAGTGTCCAAAAATTCCGTCAAAAAATTCAAATAATTCCCCTCAATTGAAGTTAAAGATACAAAAAATCTCCTCACACATCCGCCGCAAGCGAATCTATTTTCAAACAACACTACACCGCAGTGTACTCTGTACCGCACGTTTATTTCCTGCGCGCGCGTTTTTCAAATTTCAGAATGTTTCTCCACCGCATAAGCAGACTTGTCGCCAAAAAAAAAAAAAAGATAGTTATGCGACAGCGCTAAATTTTTTCAACTATGACGCACTTATGCTGTGTGAGATATGCACTTTGTATCTATCAATAGATTACGAAAGATTTCTAGCGTCCTGTGAACTAAAAACCGTCAAACGCACAACGAGTGATCGCTTGAAAGTCCCGTATTAGACTGAATTCAAAAAACTTTCTCAGAATCTCCAACCGGCAAGTGAATTGTTTGGGAAAACATCACACATACACGCAGCACACGTGTGGGGAATAAGAACTTTCTATGTGGATTGTATCTGTGTAAATGGGAGATTTGTTTAGAATTGAGATCTGGTGTGGGGAATTTCCCTTATTGCCGTTCGAAATTTGGCGACAACGGAAAGTTTGCATGGTTTTCTTTGGGCGGACAAATTATGAGAGATCTTGAGGTACGAATGAAATTTTTGAGAGACAATTTGGCCACAAAGCGAGTGTATTTTTGGCGAATATAAATGTCATTAACGCGTGAATGAATCAGTTTTTAGACGAAAAATTGGAACGAATGAAGAAAATACAAAAATTTCGAGGTTTTGGGGAAATTTTTTGTGTATTTCGCAGATATTTTTACCAATTTTAACTTAATTTGGGAGAAATGTACTGTTTCCTAGTTTATTAAGGCCATTCTCCATTTTAGACGAAAATTTACTCTTCACATTAGACCGCTTCCACATACATTGTCTTGATAACAATTCCAAAGACTTAGATACCAAAAGTTGCATAGGCATAGTGGAGGCCTTAGGACCCACAAGCAGAAACAACAACGTCCTTGAGTTGTGCTTCATCAAATGCACATTCAGGAATTTGCTCTACGAGTCAAAATCTGATTTCACCTCTACCTGATCTTTCTCTTTTACCTACTCCCTACGTCCCTATAAAACTTACTTGTAGCATGAATCGGTAGTCAAAACTTTAAAAGCGCTTAAGGCGATATTAATCGGTCAGCCAAATAGGCAGACGTCAGCCAACGTGACGTCAAATTTACGTAGTAAGCCGTCCTAAATTTGTCTGATCCTCTAATAGCCTGATTTTTGTGTCAGCCATTTTCAGGACGATGGCTGACGACTTTGGGACAGATTTTTACTGATGAGTCAGTCAAGTTGGCTGACCATCTAATACCTTGATTTTTCGTTAGCCGATCTCAGCCATCAGCCACACGTCAGACAGCCTTCAGCCTATTTTGTTTGTGACGTCACGTTGGCTGACCACCGGTCGTAATAATCGTCCCACCAGACAAGCTGTACGTGCTACAGTGGATAAATTCAAATAAACATATACCCTATTGAATGTTAGTGAGCCAGCAGTGCTGCCGTTTTAGAATTCGAGAAAAACAGGAGATTTCCTGTTTAGGAGGCAAAAATAACAGGAGATTCCATATATGATCGCTTTTTACCTTTCTTGCTGATGATGAGCCTGCCCTCTTAAAAGAAAATATATTTCAGAGCCTATGTACGTATACATGAATAAAATACAAGTAAATTACGTTTTGATTTGTTGAAAAAAAAAAAACGACAAGAATTAACAGGGACAGCCGACTGTGGTATTATTCAAAAATTACCAAATGACAAATTACTGAATAAAAATTTTCAGCTGTGAACTGCATTTGTCAAAAATCTAAACTTTAAAACAGAAGGATGAAATAAATTCATGAATTCAAATTAACAGGAGAATTGGGGAAAATATGTTGTGGTAACAGGAGACAGTAGATTGGACTTTTTTTGATCGAAATAACAGTAGTCTCCTGTCAGGACAGGAGAAACGGCAGCACTGTGAGCCAGTGAGACAACGCATTGCTGGAAGTACCGAAAGTGCAGCCGTAAGTTCTTCTGTTCAAAATGAGCCAAATCAGTCGATTCACGCCGTTCACAGGAATTGGGAATCTCTCAGTCCACATTGTGGTGAATTTTGCGTAAAGTTCTTGGCCTACACCCTTACAAAATCCAATTAACCCAAGAACTGAAGCCTCTTGATTATTTGAAGCGCCGATACTTCTTCGAATGGGCTCTGAAAAAGTTTGAAAAAAATCCTGAATTTCATCGAAAAGCGATGAAGCAATGAAGCGGCTTTGTCAATAAGCAAAATATGCGTTATTGGACAGCAACAAACTCACATGTGCTTCAAGAGACTCCATTGAATCCACAAAAAGTGACCGTGTGGTGTGGATTTCATGCCCGAGGTGTGATTGGACCGTATTTTTTCGACGATAAATCTGATTGCCATGTTACGGTCAATGGAGTTCAGTATCGTGCCATGTTGGAAAACTATTTTTGGCCAAAATTGGATGGACTTGGGATCAGTGGTATGTGGTTCCAACAAGATGGTGCCACATGCCACACAGCTGGTCAAACAATTGACCTATTGAAGGGGAAGTTCGGTAATGTTCCAATCGCCACCTCGCTCATGCGATTTAACGCCATTGGATTTTTTTTTATGTGAGGTTACGTTAAGTCGTTGACAAGCCAACAACATTAAACGAACTTAGGAACAATATCGAACGCGAAATAGCCAACGTTCTAGCCGATATGTGTGGAAGAATGGTAGAAAATTGACTCCAAAGAATCGATCGCTGCAAACGTGCTCGCGGTGGTCATATGAACGACATCGAATTCCATACTTAAATACTACAAAGTACTACACCTGGAATCAATTTCAGCCCGATATCTCAATTATTCTGTGTTTTATTTAATTACAAAATTGTTATGTCCTTATTGAAAAACCCTTTAATAATTTTTATTTTATTCTCATTTCAGAACATCGATTTTGCATCAGGTGAGTTGATATATCAATTAACTTTTACATATACATTTTTACACCTTTTCTTCAATAAAATTTGTATATTTCTGTCGAAATTGTTGTAATTTCCATTGACTCTGATCGTTTCTACTTCTCTAATCCTATACAAGTTAAATTTGTCACTCATACCAATTGTTTCTAGACTAAGCGGCTTAGGATGTCGTGGGATTCAGTAGAAGCTGTTTTTTTTCGATTGTTAGTTACAGGTTTATAGCAGTTAAATAAATCTTGCCCTCCATGAATTTATTGTTGCTATTACATTTCTAAGATGCAAATACTTCACCGAGCTGTAGTTTTCCTTTAAATTTCATATGCATACATCCCCCATCACTATTATTTTTCTACTGTAACCAAAGGGACACACCCCCCACATCCGTTCATAACTTAATACCAACCTTATTGACAACTCAAATCTAATCAAGGAAGCAATATCGAATATCCACTCAAAACTATTACATCCTGCTGTGTGTTGTATGTTATTATCGTGCGCCAAAAAGAAAATAACAAACGTGCGCTCCACAACAAACAACATGTTCCATTGCGACCAAAGTCATAAATTCAATTGAATTCTAATTTTAATTTCTATTTTCAAATGAATTTCTATTCTGGCTGCTTTCCCCGAAGGAATTATAACAATTACAATAAAAATGGAAGACGGGAAATGAGGATGAAGATCAAGACAATGCGGGAAGAACTTGACATGTCTGTTGTGGCGTGCGATGGTTGTTGCACTTCTATTCTTTGATCCGCGTATGTTGTGTTTAATTTTATCTATGTGAAGTTCAATGTGCTCTCTGGTCATAGTTCGGGATGTGGTACACATTCATATGTCAGTCTCTTAACGAGGGGTTTCTACAATTCGGGATGTAATTTGGGGAGTGGTTTATAGGCAAGTTGTTTGGGGGGGAATCACAAGTGCGATGGAGCTGTCTGATGGGCTGGCTGACTGACACGCGGTGGTGTTTAAGGAAAATGATGAAATTATAATTAATACGATGGTTGTGGGAGTTAAATTTGTGGTTTTACATTAGAAAACGTCATCAAACACTCCAATGGGGCGTATGAAGTGACTGCAATAAGTCACAGCTTTCTTGCTTATGGGGGACCTACTTTTTGCCGAAGTTTGGGTATGTTAATTCCATTGAAACGAATTTTCTCAGTTTCTGAAAGATTTCTACGGTTTTCTAGCTTTTCCTAGTACTAGATTAAATCAGTGTGGGTTCCAGGCTTACTGTGAAAAACTAGATGTCTATGGATAAAACTGGATAATCGCTTACTAGATGCCTTTAGGCCAGGTTATGGGGGTCCATTGTGTTTCCCTTTGTATTGTGGTCCATGTTCCACCCTTCGATTCTAGATGTGTGGTCTATCACGCAACCACCCTGTACACTTAATAAAGTGGAGTAAGTTCGTTATCGGTACTTCTGTTAGGTTACCCAGTTCACCAAACAGACTGTTTCCCATGTGTCGGAGTCGGGGGTTTTAGAGGTTGGGACACTCACAGAGTAAGTGTTTGATGGTTTCTGTCTTTTCCGCATCCTGACAGTTCCTGCAGTAGTCTGGAGAGTTGATGCCGAATTTGCTGGCCATGGTACCTACAACACAATGTCCCGTCATAGGTACATAGCCAGGAGATGTTTTGTTTTGTTCTGGTCTAAGGTCTGCCATAAGCTGCGGGATATAATGCAGTCGACTTTGTCGAACCAAGAGGTGTTGCTTGATTATCTCGTCTTGTGGTTTCCTTTCAAGACACCGATAAGGATGCTCATCGATGTTTGGGTGTGCTCACTTTCCAAAGCTGATCCCTGCCGAGCAAGGTTTTCCGCTCTCTCGTTGCCCTTGATGTCACTGTGTCCGGGGACCCAGCAGATGTTGACCTCGTAAATAACGCCTATTTTATTTAGGATTTCACGACAGGTGGACACAGCTTTCGATTTGGTGCTAGCATTACCTAAAGCCTTGATAACTGCTTGACTGACGAAGATGGTGATTCTAGTTGGATTCAGTCTCCTAGCACCTATTGTTCTTTCAGCTTGGAAGACACTACAGTCATCCGGGAGTCTGTACGAATCATTTATATTTAGCGTACTACTGTACACCCCTGCTCCAGTACCGTTCTCCATCGTAGAACCATCAGTGTAGATTTGGATAGCTTGCCCTCCCGTTAGGGTGTTGGCTTCACAATCTTGTCTGCTGGGGTGGAGTAGTTTTTGTCGAAGTCTAAGTATGGTGGGATGTAGTCCGTTTTCCTTTCGAGATCACGGGCATGGTGAAGTATCGCACCGTAACCGTAGGAGCTGTGCTTCCATGAGCCGGACTCTCTTAGCATGAGTGCTGCTTTTGCCGCTGTGCTCTTTACGTAGTGGTCTAGTGGGGGTAAATGCAACATAACTTCTAACCCTACTTGGGATGTTGATCTCATAGCTCCTGCTACTCCTAAGCATCCTAATCTCTGTACTTTTGTGAGGATGCCTTTAGTTTTATACATCAAATGGATTGAAGTCGTTTCTCCATAGGACTGTAATTCTTGGATACATTCGAAGATTCTCCGTGGTGGAGCGCTGATGTTTATCGCCTCTGTATGTCCCAGCCATCTAAGTCCTTGTATTTGGTTTTTTCTTATTAGATCGATGGCACTGAACAGCCCATACAGATCGCACACCTACGCCCAATGAGATTTGTTGTTTCCCCAATTTTACATCAAAAAATATAAGCTGATGGCAGTAGAAGATAAAACGCGAACCAGGTTATTCTGGGGCTCAATCCAGGCCTAGCTGCTCTCGTAATTCGAATACACAGAAGCAACCTGTTTCACTTCCCACTTACCTAGGGTACACTTCTCTATTCTTTTGACAACCTAGACCCACCCAGTTGTGGCTAAAATATTCATCCATGTCTACCTCACTTCAAAAACATTCCTTAGCTAAAAATTCACTTTAAAATTTTCGTCTGCCAAGATGCCCAACATATTTGATGCGCTTCCTCACATATGCTTCATTCCGCAGCCCATTTCACTTAGTGGATCCCAACATACCCGTATCGGTCCCAAAATATCCACCAGTCCCATGCTGCACATGGTATCATAACCCAACAGCAACAACCGGTGCAATGTGCAACATGATCGTTTGCCAAAGTTCAACAAATCTCTTCACCCACTTTCGCTAGAGTCGTGTCGGTGACGACAAGAGGGCGCCTGTCACTAGCCGCACCACACTTTGCGAAAAATTAATTTTTTTTTTCACGATCCACTCGAGCGTGTGGCATAAAAGTGGTTGGTTCTCTCCAATTCTTTTATTTAGCGCGGTCTAAAAATAATTTCTTTTGATTGCCAAGACGGTGAGATCATCTCCTAGGCAATGCGTGCTGTCTTGGGCTAGGGATCAACGCCGACCAAACACAAAATACAGTCCTAAGGGCGCACCAATTGGCCATATGTTGTAGCGACATTTATTGGCTTTTGGCCAACAAGTGGAATTAGTAAATACGATACAAATGCAGAGCAACAGAATGAATCATTAGTTTTGTGATTAGAAGCGTGTTAAGACGGATGTGCTTCAGCCACCATTTTAGTTACGTAAGGGAACACTCAAACACACACACACATAGGGTAACTTACCTGAATTTGATTCTCCAATTCACGAACGATATCCTCGCGAGCCAGTGTGACTTGTTCTTGCAAACGACGATCGTATTCTCCGATGATTTTCTGTATCACTTGACTCTCTTCGTTGTTTAGTTCGTCTTGATCGATTATTATAAGGGAAGTCTTGGCTGGGCTTGTCGCCTGGACAGGGGTCTTAGGAGGGGAACTTGTTTTTACCTGTGAGGAGGGGATTCAAGTCACGTGTGGAGGAAGTGAGGGTGGAGTTTTGTGAGAAATAGAAAGAAATACATGCGGTTATAGCACAACAATCATATGAATATTGGTTCGGCATTTACATTCCATTTGGGTGGGTGAAGGCATAGATGAGGTCGTGGAATCTGTTTGGTCCTTGATTCACTTTGCACCGCCCTTAGTATGGTTTAAGGGTATAGAAAGATCGAGACATGGCTTTCCCCAAGCATAGTGAGCTCTATGGTGTATAGATTACTGTCACAGGTCCGGGTTCTCATTTTCAGATGGTTAAGATTGGTGTAGAACAATCGCAGACAACTTTTTGGTCGTGTCTTTCAAAACCGGAACTTTTGAGAGAAAACTAATTCGTGGGCTACCTTAGGAGAAAAAGTCAACTGTGTCGTATTTGCCAAGATATTCAACAAGGATTTTGTCTTAAAAAGCAAAGGGAACGATCCAAATGTTCGTATAGTTCACGATACACAGCCTTTGAGTTTGAGAGCACGCGTTGTGGTCTGTTTTCCAAGTGCCACAACACGAATACTGCTTTGTGACCCTTTTGAGTTCTGCCAGTATGCTTGTGAGCGTGTTCGGTCTTTAAGACTAACACATGCATCAAATGGTGTTGGATGGAAGAATGAAACGTGGAATTCCCCCAAATTCTGGACGTAGTAAGGAACACAGTACATGCAGAGAGTAGATAGTAATTCCCCAAGTCGGATCTCCTAAAATCTAGTTTATCACACCACAAATGAACTTTTTATTGAAAAGAAATAAGCATGTCAGTGCGAATGATGATTACACTTGACCCATGACAATGATCTTCTTTTTGAATCAACTGAATTTTGTTTGCAAACCTTCACCCAACCAATTAAAAAATGCAAAACACTTCACAAAACAAATCATTAATCGAGTTAATTCGTGCATTACAGTGTGGATAAGTAAAGTTCCAGCAGACAACTATTGAACTCACCATGAAATCATCTTCTGGGAACTTGCTCTCGTAATGCTTAAGCTTCTCATTCAACTTTCGAACAGTCTCATCGTTGTTCCGATTGATTTCGTTGATTTTTGATTGATAGAACGATTTGAGCTCCTCGATGTTTGTTTTCTGAAAGAAAAAAAACCGATTTCAATTTGAGTTGAAGGATTTTGAAGTCTCAAATGAAAGCAATGCCTTCTTTGATATGATATGTGATAGTACTACAACCGTAACACTTACAACATCATTAGCATTGGCATCTACTGTCGGTGAGTCTCCAGAAGCACCCACTTCCAAGAGATTCGGCGTCAACTGTCTATGGCTCGGACTCGATAGGAGTTCCGCTCTTGTTTTTTTCCTCGGACTTGGCTCCTTTGACCGCGGAGCAATTTCATCGGGCATCATTTCCTGATCGGACGCCTCCGACGAACTGCAATCATGACGTTGGCTCTTCTGTGAGAAAACCTCATCCGAATACCTAGAACAAACACAATTCCATTTATCTCCCAGCGCCATATGCCTACATATCGCCTACTTACTGTTTTTCTAGATCAGCACACTTCTTCTCAAAGTACTGTCTTAGATCCTCCATTTCTTTGGCATGAACAGCGTCTATTTCCTGACGCAGTTGCATGAGTTCTGTTGAACCATTTTTGACACTTGTCAACAGCTGACGAAGGCGATTAATCTCCGCATCGCGTTCCACCTTTTCCGTATTCATTTGATCGGACAATACCTTAACCTCGCCATCGTACTTCATGCGAGACTTCTCCAATTCTTGGCTCAGGAAGTCGTCGAACTTTTTCTGAACCATAAAAAACAGTCGAACCTCGTTTGGGGTGAGATATTTTTGAAACTGTTCAATCTGCTTGCTGATCGGTTGGACTTCTGAGTCGACAAAGTCGAAGGGTTCCATGGTGCGTGGCATTGAAAGTTGTCTTTCGCGAGAATTCCTCGAGTTTCTGGAAGTCTTATCCTCATTGTCGGTTAGATAGTGACGATCTAAGTCGTCGTCACTCTCACTGACCAAATCAATGGAAATTTCCGAAATTCTCTGACCATTGCTCTCCTGATCGCGGGGCCAAAAAGTCCGTCGTGCGTTCTCAAGGGTTTCAGTGAGCTGTTTTCGGAGCAATTGCACCTCGGTGGTAAGTTTTTCACTCTCACTTTGAAGGTTCTCACGAATGTGGAGCGATTGTTGAAGGGAGTCGGTGAGTTTGGCGATGAGTTCATCTCGTTTCGACAACTCAACATAGAAGTCCATGGTCTGGAAAAAAAATTTAACAGACACATTCTTCAAGACTTTGTTAAGTGTAACTTACCGCACATCCAAGCTCCTCCTGTAAGGTTCGGTATTCCGTGGAACTTGTCATCAAACTACTGGAATCCCGACCAGACGGTGGTTGTTCACCAGTTGACGCCGACTCTCGGCGCTGTGCAGAGTCCAGCTGCATGCTGAGTGAAGCCAAACAAGCGTCTTTCACAGAAACGATGCTCTTCAACTCAGAAACTTTATCCTCAAGCATTTGAATCATGTTCAAGCTGACAATGCTGTCGTAGTCGCCCCTAGCGGATGAATCCAGCTTTTCAGTGAAAGTTATTGTCTCAGCATGCATGGAATTTGCTGGGGAAGTTGGGGGTGCATCAGCGCCACTCGGCGAGGGCTGTTTCGGTAGGTTGTCACTAGAGGGTGACACAGAAGATTGCTTCTCTGACTCCTCTGTGATATCCTCGAGAACATCCTTGCTGAATTCGCTGGGCACACGTTCCATTTGTTTGACAACTACAGTCGATTGGTCGGTTTGCTGATTCGGAGGTGGGGGTTTTGACTGCTGAGCTGATTCTTGCTGCTTTATAGCCATTATCCGTTGTCTTAAGTGTTCAATATCATCGTCCCGGCTTGATGAGGAGGAGGAGTTTTGATCTGGATCTACCTCTGGATCCTTATCTCTCTTTTCAGGTGGAGCTGGAGTGTCAGCTTGCAGTCTATCAATACGACTCTCATCTTTCGCCAGACTTGGGTTTAACGAACTCAGATCTCTGTCGTCGAAGGTCATCTCAATCGATTGATTCACATGGATGATCTCTTCTCCCACAGAGTGGTCTTTCTCTGAATGCATTGACCCCAAACTATCGTCTTGGGTCATAGAAGTCATTGAAATATCTAAGCTTCGGAATGCCCTCCTCTCTGGTTCCACCTCTGCCAAACTGGGTTTGGTTGGTAAACTCGACGTCTGTTGGATCTCACCGGAGATCTCGTCATTTATCTCCGAAACATCATTCGCTGTGCTTTGGTTTGTCAAGCTCTTCTCTTCGCTATCTTCCTTATCAAAGGTGTGGTCATTCTTCTCCTCTTTACTTTTCTCAGAGGGTTCCAGCACAAAGTGTTGTGCTAGTTTCCCTCCGGATAGCTGATCATCATCAATTTTAAACAGCTCATCGTCCTCTCCACCATCGATCTCATAACGATTTCGTCTATTCACTGGCAAATCATCTGATTTCTGGTGACTCGTTTGGGGTTCACTAGGTTTAACACTCGGGATATCATGACGTTTCACTGCTTCAGGGTCTTCTTGACCACCGTTGCGCGTCTTCTCCTTCTGATGGGGATCACTAGATTCCAAATCAAATGGATTCTGTCTTCGCGTTGATGTAGCCTCTTGCTCTCCACCAACGTCTAAACTAAACAAATTCCTTCTCTTCACTGCTACATCGTCGCCTACACCACCTCGTGCCTCACTGATTCCCAGACTACTACCAGCGGATATCGCCTCTTCGATGTCTTCTTCGATGCTAGCCTCCTCGCTGGCACTCGTCACACTTTTGATAGTCTCCATTTCGATGGCCACTCCTCGGTTCAGAAATCTTGAAATTTCTCTCTGTTCAGGCCGCGATACGGAAGGTCCAGCCCTTGCATGCTGACCTCGACTATCCTGATGATTTACAACGAAAGTGAGATTTGGTATCAGTTCAGCATTCCTTGCTTGCTGAGGTGGTGACTCCTCTTCGGGATTGGAATCGGTTGATGTAGATTTATATCGTCCACGCCGACGAATTAAAGATGTAAACTGCAAGTAAAGAAGGGAGGGTTTACAAGTCTATAAAAGCAAAAAAGTTCGTTGACTTAGGACCATGGAATAGACTAAAACTCGTAAAATAATTCGTGGGCGTCGTTGATTTTTGACAAAATTTTTTTGTGGACTGTAACTAAAAAGGTTGCGCACCACTGTCTCTGATGTGATCAGAATTTCCTCACATTACCCGCACACCGGACGGGAAGAAAATTCCAAAAATAACCTCATTCACCTCTTGAATAGCATCCACACGACATCCAAAGCACCGAAACATACCAACAACGCCACCCAGAAGCCGGAGGAGTCGGGAAAAAACCGATTCACTGAACACTTTTTCTTTGATTTCCTCCGGAAACGTGAGTGGAATTTCTGATGCGACAAGAAAATTTGAATTTCAATTCCTGTCAGATGGAGGAACCACTTATTGTGGAGCCAATTACGATTGGTCGGTGCTCTCAATTAGGTTCAAGAAAACTATGGAAATCTCTGACCTGGATTTCCTATCCATCGCATGATGAATTACAAAATCTGTCCAAAGATTATGAGTAGGGAACGGCTGTAGAATGCAGAGGCGTCTTAAACTATTGCACGCCTGTCAGCCAGATGTGGATTCTATTAAAATTATTAATAGAGCACTTCTCCAAATCGAATGCTTTGAAAGACGTTTTATGGATACAACAGTCCCAAGTGGAACCCTTTTGATTGACTTCCAGGTTGTGTGTGATTTTATTCGAATTTTTCTTGACTTCCTGCCTTGGATGAGTGAGAGATGAGCACATCTTACGCTGACAGATGTATTAGAACATCACGCAGAACTTAACCGACGATGACTATAATTTGTCACCTCTCTACAGATACAATTGGGGGGATAGCGCACAGAGCGGAAAAGGGGGTCTTGAAAGCCAGAGATTAATTTTCATCGCAGCCAGCTGACGTGTTCCGAGTGGGCAGCTGGCTGTTGATCGGCCCCTGTGTGCCCGTGCACTGTCATGTGTTTTTTAGGGCACAGCAGCACTTAAACAAAATTTAATTAACCAAATGCTTGGGGGTATTCCTCTTTTATTTGTTTGAGATTGAGTCTTAATGTTGACAGTTATGGGTTACAAGAGCAAGGGATTTAGACTTTTAGGACGGGCAAAGTATTTTTAGCATTTTGGGTGGCAATTTTTGGCGCGTGTGGAATGTAAAGCTTAGATATTAATGTAATCTACTGCCTCTTGGTTGGGGAATCATAATTTAATCAGAGCAATGAAACTCTGTGGTAGAGAGTACCTTACAGTGAACCTGTGATAGCCAAGCAGGAGAATAAACCCGGACTCCCTTAAATTTTGAGTCTCAACTGACTCAGAACTGAACCAACCACTCTGAACACCTGCTAGGTTGGCTCGCAAAAGGACTTCAACGTGGCTTTCGTAGAAGTGGATCTGGAAAAATGTTAGTTGACGGACTAGTTAAGCAAAGTCAAAGCGTGCTTCCTCCAAATAAAAAGAGGTAGTCCACGAACTGATTAGATTGGATCAAAGCCTCTTTTATCAGCGGTGTCCCTTTCGGCCGTGGCTCAGTGTGAGTGCGTTGGATTGCTGTGCAAGCCTGCGTGGGTTCAAGCCCCAGCCATGTCCACCGAACATTTTTCGCGGCACCACCTCTCGTCGGGGAATGACAAGCCTCCAAGAGTATAATTTGTCATAAAAAAGCTTCTTAAGTCGCCATTCGGAGTCGGGAATAAATTGTAGGTCCCTTCGAGCGAAAAATGCAACGCATTCAACAGGAATTGTTGCGAGAACCTAGGCCTTGGCTCATCCTAAGCTGTCCTGTATGTATGTATGTATCCCTTTCGGAGCTTTTTTCTTAAGGGTTCTGAAGGCTTTTTCTAAACAACGACTTTGCCTTGATTTGATCCTTACAACAAGCTTGCTGGAGACGCTTATTTGTTGAGGACCAGGCTCAACCTGGACTGTACCGTCAATCTAAGTTGGTAGGAACTTGATAAGGAACCAAACTTTAATAAGTTACCCTACCTAGGTACTTACATATGTATGTTTCATAGGATGAAAAATCACTCTTTCTAGTTCTACGAATCTCCATAGAACTTCCCTACCTGTCCCACTTTCGAAGGAAGTCCACAAGCACAATTTACACCAATCAAAGAACCCTTACCCAGCGTAATATTGCATGAGTCTCCCTTATGACCTGATTTACGAAAATAGACCAAAGAAATCGCATGCAAAAAACTTTTGTCTTCCACATTCCAAAGGACACTCGCGACCTTCAAACCCTTATCCCAATTATTACCATTTTCTCATCTATCACGCTTTTCCTTTTTTGGGGTGCGTTACCCCGAGTGAGGGTTATAAATATTGTTATCGATCACACATGTCTCTGATAAGACGTTCCTTCAGTTGGACACACAACACAATCTATTCTTAAACTTACGTTTAACTCTCTCATGTCCTCGGGCGACAAAAAGCACACCTTTCTTCACATGAAATTCGGTTTTTAAAAGTTCACCGGACACAAAATATAAATAAATACCACTAATCGACCATATTGCAACGAACTATACTAATCGGTATCCATCAGACACTATCCGTATCATACACCACACACGATTGATTCAGAAATGAACAATCATGTCGATGTCGTCGTCGTTCGGTGCGTTCTGTGTCGCTTGTGCTTCCTCGATGGTTGTACCTCTCTTTTGCGCCACACTCTCAATTGTTTTATTAATAAATTCGCAGGCAAAAGGAAAAGAAAGACACACACCAAAACAAGAAGAAGATTTAAAAAAAAAGAGAAAGAAATTCAAATGAAGAACCAATAATAATTGCCTTGAGCATGCACCCAACAATTCTCATACATTGAATACGCTCCACATACAATCCACATCGAGTATTTGCCGCAAATATAAACATCTCCGCACAATATCAGTGGCAATCGAAAGTGAAGATTCCGGGGCACCGTCTGGGGGTGTTATTTACTTCATGTTTCTCCTCGAATTATGAGTTATTTTCAACGAAAAAAAAAAAACTAATATAAAAGACAAAAACATACCCAGCCATATAGATTGTTCGTTGTGGCACTAAGCAAATCCATTTGCACAAAAATAGTTCATCACGGGCGGCACGAGCCAGAAACAATAGCGCGGACCCGGGGGGAAAATGACAAAATTCTGAAATTTTGAATGCAAATGAGCTTCGGGACGAAAGGTGTCGTCGGGTCCCCTATGTGTTTTTGCCTGTGGATTGTAATCACTTTCACTTGTATCTTTTGATCTAGTTTCGTCTGTTTCTTCTTTTTTTTTGTAAAAATTTCAAGTAAAAAACAAATGTAACAACGTTTTGAAATAAACAACACCCCGATGCAATGCAGCACACCCGAGACGACGTAATGGATGCGTGGGGATGTCTCGATACCCGCGGTATTTATAGATTTTGTCTAAGAAAATTTTACTTTAAAAACAAAAAACCAAGAAAAGATGGTTCCTTCGTTTTGAAAAAATAAAAAAATATCTTTTTCCTCTGCTCAACAGAGAGTAACTGATGCTCTCTAGAAGTCTACGTTACACAGACTGACTGCGGAGATGGACTTTCAGAACTTTTTTGGAGACACAGATACGTTTATGAAGGTTGTGGATGCACAGCCAAAGTGTTTGGATTCTACTCTGAGAGATCGGCCAGAGCATCGATTGCAGTTTTTATTTTTGAATACGCGACATTAGGAGGAGGAAAAATGTTGTTATATGTATATGACAGGCAACAAGTTTCAGAGAAACAGCAGGCTGCCTGTCAAAAGTTGAAGAGGTCTTTCGTCTGAGTTCTTTGAAACGATGCATCGGCTGGGTGTAGATAAATGCAAGCAAATTGAGGTTGATTGCTGTGGCAAATAGTTGCGTTTAATTGAAAACACTTGAACGGAGTGCAATTGGGCGGAATAATTTACAAATGATTGGCCTTTATGGGATTAGAACTGGGTTATGTTATTGTATTCGAACAAACATCACTTTTGCTTCAGGAGCTAAAATGGAGAATTAATTATTCTTGGGGTGAATGGCTTTTGAAGCAGACAGACTCAGACTCTTTGGACGAAGAATAGATGAGCAAAATGGCACTGGATTCACTTAGAACCCAAAGGAATGAGAAAAACTGTCTTAACAAACCTACCAGCTGTTATACACAGTAATTCATGTCAATCCCCATGATTTCTTGAAGTTCACTTATCGCGAAATTCATGAGCGGAAATTTGCTCTGTTTTTTGTTTTCTTCATTCGTTTGGCACATGTTTATCTTTAAACGTTGCGCTGATTAGAAGCATGTGTGTCATAGGTCTTCGGCGATGACAGATGTTTAACCAAAACTTTGATAAGTTTTGTAAACGAAACATACAATTATAAGCAACGAAAATCGTTGGGAAACCGTGTTGCAAATAGATGAGTGTCATAACATCTCCCATATTGTCTAGTGGTTAGGATACCTGGCTCTCACCCAGGAGGCCCGGGTTCGATTCCCGGTATGGGAAGAGATATTTTTTTATATTTTTTACGTGTGCAAAAGATCTACACAGACGGTTTTAAAAGCGAAGATGGTGTGGGAGGAGGTGTTTTCTCCGATGATCTAAACCCCGAGATCTCCTTTCGGCTTCCAGAGCACAGTAGCGTCTTCCAGGCGATAAAGGAGGCCCTGTCTTGGCGGAAATGGAAAGATATATCTACTCGGGATATTAGCATTCTCACAGACAGACCATTCATGTTATGTGTGTTAAATTTTTCGCAGGAATGGAAGGGACCCACAATTTATTGCCGACTCCGAACGGCGAATTGGGAAGCTCTTTCATGACAGATTATGCCGCCATTAAATCCCTAGAATCAGTCTCTGTAACATCAGAAATAACTCTAGATTGCCGCTCGTCTCTTGTAGAGATAGCAGAGCAATTCAACATACTCCTCTGTTGGGTAGCAGGACACAGAGAAAAAGAAAACCTCGGAGTGCCACTAGCTACATTGAAATTAAAGGAAGATACAATCAGCAAAGCCAACCTAAGGTGGTCCAATGGCACACCTGCCAAACTAGAAGACAAATCTGGCCCTCAATAAATCATAAGCACTCCAAGAGATTAATTTCGCTAAGTAGACAGCATCTCGGAGCAACTATAGGTGTCATCACAGGGCACTGCCTCATAGGCAAACATGCCACTAGCTTCAGCGTTCCTGCAAATGATTTCTGCAGGGACAAGGAAGAGGAAGAGACGATCCTCCAGCTCCTCTGTACCTGCCCCGCGCTCTCTCGCAAAAGACGCAACCATCTCGGTGCCTTCTTCTTTGACAAACTTGGCGACCTAGCACAACAAGATGTCGGAAACCTAGTTCGCTTTATTAAAAGCTCCCACTGATTCCATGATTAGGAAAGAGAATTCCTCCTAGATCCTGAGGCATCACAATGGACCTACTTTTGGTCTAACTGCTACGGCTATGTCGACAGAACGTAAACTAATCTAAGTGCGCAATTGCAATTAAATCCCGTAGCTTTCTTCAGCTTCTTTCCATATTTCGAGACTTCTTTTCAAAGCTCCAAAGCTCTCTCTATCTTCCCTCTAACTACCAGGGCTCCGCTTCGGTCTCACTTTTCTTCTAACTCGAATTAGTTGATTCCATTGAAGAGCCTGATGATTTTTAAGGTTTTCAAGACGAGCTGTGAGAACCAAATGAATTTTCGCCGATAATCGTCATTTTTCGTCATTAATCGGCAACACAGACAGAGGACTGAGAAAATAAAACTGTAAATACATGGGCAGATTTGAAACGTCTGTTGGGAAGGATTTGGGGAAAGTGGATGCAATTAAGGATGAAATTAAATGCTTCCGGTCCGGTATTCACATAGACCCCAGGGTCATTTTAGTTAAAGTGCTCGCAGTTCTCTTCTTTTTCTTCGCAGTTTTTACAAATCGTCAGCCGGACCCATTCTGTCCATATGTTGGTTAGTTTGTTGAGTCTCTCCATCAGCTTGAACCAAGAACCTTCTTGGTGTGGAGGTTCTTTAGTTTCTTTACGAGTGAACTTCCAACTGGTAACCTGGATACAACAATGATCAGACAAATATTGACTTACACGTTACGTAAGGTAGTCAGGAACGGCAGTTAAACCTCTACACACACCAGACTATAGACGGAAGTCTCTCTTGAAATGACTTAAGCCATGCACACCAATTTTCAAGCCCGCAGTCTTCCAATGTATCTAGAGTGACAACGCAGTATAAGAAAACCTAGCCTAAGATGACTTGCGCAAATAGAAAGGATTGCAGATTGTAGGTAGAGGTGCGACCGAGTCACCTTATCATTGCGGCCACCGATGGGCCTATTGTGACTTTCTCCAATTAGAGCTCACTCATGATGCCTGAATTCGAGTTGAATCTAGAGATGTCTTTGAGTGAGCTGGCAGAAATAACCTCCATTTCAAGGTAGAATTTGCCTAAATGACGATGACGTGTTCTGATTAGGCAGTTACAGTGGCACAAAATGTGTTCTGCTGATTCTTCGTCTTCGTTGCATATTCTGCATGTGTTGTCTTGTACTATTCCCATAGTTATTATGTGTTTTTTGACTCGATTGTTTCCCGTTAGGAAGCCTGTAACCATTCGAACCTGACTCCTGGTTAGTCCTAGGAGTTGTTTCGTTCTGGTATGGAAGATGTTTGGTACGAACACTTTTGCTTGCCTGTTACATTCAGTATTCGTCCAGTAATGGTGAGCTCTGTTTTTCAGCCAGGTTTTCATGGAGCACTTTGCAGCGCTAATTGGCAAACCACAGAATGGTCTTGGCATCGTGAACTTTAATGAGGAGCCCTTTCGCTGTGCTCTGGCACACAAATGAGATGAACTCTGTTTGAGCTGGCTAGTGCTGTAAGCAGTTGTACGCAGCCCCATACTGGTTTTGATGTTATTCAAATAGAAAGGGTTCTCAAACACCTTGGAATGACCAATTAGTTGAAGAACTAACCTCGTTTTGGTATTTTTGACTGTGCACTGTACTGTTTCTCAAGCTTTCTACGTGAACAGTTCTATTCCTAATTCCCTAATTCTCTAGAGCAGACACAGTCCGAACAAGTTGCTTGGCTAAACCTTGTCCCACACATCTCACCCACCAACAGTTCACTCAAAGCCTTTTTCAACTTGAAAAGATTTCTACTAACAATGCATTCGTCAAACTTCAATAACCACTTCGCTTGACATCGATGGCCATCAATCGCCTTCGTCTATAAAACCCACACTAATCCAGCTCCAATTTACTTCCACTTTCATTTTCCGCGATTATGTTAATTAAACCGACAGCCTTCCTCTAACTGAAAGTATTTTCTGCGCCATTGCCCGTCCAAGCAATCCGCAATCTTTTCGGACCATTTGGCCCAATTTCCTTAGTGTTTACTTTCCACCAAATGCATCGTGTTTTGTGCTCCCAAATCGCATGCGTAACACTAATTCGCAGTCAGGAAACATAATCAAAAAGAAAATTAATAACCACCATTCCATGACCGGCGTTGTAAGTGGCTTGCACAGAAGACCCCTTAGCTTCTTCCTGGAGTGTTATAAATCGATAGACTCCGCCACTAAGCACACACCACATGTGCCCGCAAAAGAATCCACAAATTCCTAAAAATAGCTAGGAACACCCTCCTGGTTCTGACAACTTCCATCCGAGCTGTGAATCATTGCCAACCTGGTTGGCCGTCGGTGTAAACAAACAAAAATCCAAATTCCATGTTTCCTAGCCAAAAATTGACAACTAAAACTTCCACACTTCACTGGTTTACCTTGAAATTCTTGTTTTTATCTCGATGAAAAAGTTTGCTTATCGCCTATTAGGTTCCCGTTTCCCGTCAAACTTACATTTGATTGTGGTGAATCTTTGGCAGCTTGTTACACAATGCACTTGACAAAATTATAAAACAAAAAAATTTAGAATTAGAAGCGCAATGAATGCACAACACCGACAACAAAGGAGAAGTTCTCTCGGCGAAAGCGTACACCGAGAACATAAGCAACTTAATCAAAGAAAATCGAACTGATATCGATTGGAATGGTTTAGTTTGATAGTCACCGATTATTAATTAATTTATTGACATCATTCGAGTGACATAAAAAAACATAAAATCCACTTCACAATTGAAAACAAAAAGCGTTTTGTTTGAAGACAAATTAGAAAACTTGAGTTTTTTTTCTCTTTCGTTTGCTGTGCGCGGGGAATTTTTGAAAGGAAACTGACAATTGATTAGGGGAAAACAGCGAACGTCGCAGAGCAACGCAGATGCTGCAACAGCTGGCAAGTGACAGTTGGGAGTTTTTGTGTAATGGCTGTGAGGTTTGTTCGGAAATGCGTTCACGCGAATGTAGTGGGTTTTCTTGTTTTGTAAACGAAACGTTGCGAATTTTTTAAAAAATTGATTTATTAAAAGCCATGAGATCTTGGTTAAATTTGATATTTATAACAAGGAGTTTCCACTAGAATCTTTTTAATACACGTTCGTATCTGTAATGAAAAACTAGCTAGTACCTTTTATCAAGAACTAAAGATTCTTAAAAGAGCATTTATATAAATTGTCGAATCTATTGTGCATTGCTTGCAACAAATTCGAAAAATTTTTATATAATAGAAGCTATCTACCAGCCATTGAGCTTAACAGTTCAAATATTTCGGAGCCCATCGGAACGTAAACCCATTATCTACTTAACCTTCCTATACCCGCGTCAAAAAAAAAATAACACGTATACCCGCGCACGTATACCCGCGCAGTTTCTCTTCTATTTTGAATATTTTTATTTTTATTTGTTTTAATCAGTAGAGTGATATATTGTTAACGAAATAAAACAAGTTTATATTTGTTATTGTATTCAACAAATAAATGGCAGTCTTTTTATTAAGCCTCTTAAAAAAGGTACTTTTTCATTGGTCTCACAGACCAATGCGCGGGTATAGGAAGGTTAATTAGAGCAATCAATCCCCCTTTTACATTGCCGTGTGTCCTAAGTGAACGCTCTTGTAACACCCCGCTCTTTAAGATAGAATTGCTCACTGAGTCTCATTCAGTGAGTTATGAAAAGACGCCCTGGCAGAGGCGAATTCTTGTCGACACAGAGTTAACCTTCCCTGTCTAGACTAGTCATAGGTAGGAAGGTAGGTAAGGCAGCTGTCCATGCGAGGCACAGACGCACGCAGGCCGAGAAAGGCCCTTTGTGATACCACTGGGATCTATACCCTAGGTGCCACTCCAACCAACTTTTGACTCAAGTTTGCGATTATTCGCCCAATTTGTCGAAGTGATAGGCTCCTAGATAGAGCTACCTTCTTTGTGATAGGACGAGACATGTGCGGAGAAAATGGAGGACCGTTTCCTTCTCCTCTTCGTCTCTGCAGCTCCTGCAAAAAGTCATTTGCGTAGACAAGTCATACCAACTCCAAGGAAAGACAAGAAAGTGAGTGATGTAAATTAACATAGACACAAACCACTCTGTGTCCTTGATACTTATCCAGGTTCAGTCCGTGCACTTTACGACAGATGTCACTCCTATCCTCCGGTTTGTTTCTGACAGGAAACGTGAAATTGGAGAGTTTTTGTTGCTGTTGGTATCGAATTGGAGTTGCCGTCGCATTTCTTTTAAAAAAAATATACACATGACCTTTTGCAAAAAAATATTTATTAACTAAATTTAAATCGTCTTAAGTCTTACTTACTTACTTAAGGTCGTCTTAAGTCTAAATTTTCTAATACTGACACGTATGAGTTGAGTAAATAAGGTAAAACTAACTGCAAACCAAAACAGAATGGAATCCAACTCTGGCAGGAATCTAACACAACACATTTCCCCGTTCGTTTTTGTTTGCCCCAATTTCCGGTTACGATATGGACCCCCGATGCTGTTCCAATTTCCTCAGTCGTTGCTCAATCATACTCCGTTCGTTGTCGAATGTCATCGATGACGAGCGATGGATTTCTGGTGTCAGTTCTCGATCCCTTTGTGCTCGCAACAAATTGTTGCGTCCGACTTGCTGGCACAGGTCGACCCGTGGTCGACTATTGCGACGGATGCTGGTTGGCAGAGCATTGAATGAGATTTGCAGCGACAAACGTTTCTGGCTGAGAAGTTTCAGGTGCTCTGGATTGAGTTCGATGATTTGACTTTGTTGCATTGTCGCTGGCGCTCCACAGGCACATGTGGAAGCGATAGATACGTTATCGGGCGGAATGAATTCAGGAAGACCGTCGCTGGGTAGGGGCTCCTTTGTTTCGCTGTCGAATATTTTTAGAATTGGCAGCGGTGGCTTGAGAATTAGGCCGGCTTTGCGGAATTCCTCTAGAGCGTCATCGTAGGTTGGAAGTCCTGAGACTATTGTGTAGCTGGGAAGAGATTCTACGTCTAGGTCGTAGCGTCGGATGACATCTGCGGGGTCAAGGGCGTCATTTGTGCGATCTAAAAGGAAAGAAAGAAGAGGGTGGCATACGTTAGTACATTAGCAATTAAATAGATGGCGCTCCCTGTTTCCATCCCCTGACGCGGTCTCAATTTCATGTCGATAACTTAATTACCTGTCGCCAGAAAGAAAGTGATTGCCTAAGGCACTACCGCTTTTAACATAATTGAAGGGGAGTCAGTCAGGAGGTGGCGGACAATGACGGAGCGAAGGATTGGGCTCAATGGGGAAGCAACAGTGTTTCACCAGAAAGAGAACAAAAGAACGCGCCCCAGACCTTCCCTTAGACAAAGTTTTTTGCATCTGCTCCCGTAGATTGGGGTTGCAGCGACAATACAAAAGGAAGTGTGTCTTTGTATGGGTTTTTGTGCGAAGGACGAGGGGAGCACCCGGCATGGGTGCTGGAGAGAAACAAAGTTGAGCATCAAGTTGGATTTTCTTGGGGCGGCTTCCATATACATTCTCTGTTAGGGGTGGATACGACTCAGTTGTGGGTGGAAGGTAATTAAGTGCTCCTCGACAGCAGTGGGTTTCTTTTTGTTTTGGGTCGCTGGAGCTACTTGTGGGATTCAGGCGTTTTTATGCACCACGACTGGAGGTGGTGACTCGTACGATTGTTGGGTGTGGATGTGGAGGCGATGAATCGTGTTGAGTGGGACGACAAGGGCGAAACACGAGAAAGGATTTGACGGGGATGATGAAATTTTTTTTGGAGTTTTAAATATCCAAGACGGTAATTATTGTGTGATGGATTGGGAGGAGGTTGGTTGTTCTAAAATGGGACAAAATTTTGTTGTTGCTTTGTGAAATATGAGTTTTTGTGTGGCTGGACAATTACCCCGACGGCACAACTTCTTATCTGAAAGACCAGATCTTACACGTGTGGAAAACTGAGAGCATGGATGTCGCCATTGATTTTATCTGAAAAATGGTTCCGCTGCCGGGCAGACTCAATTAAGAGTGTGAAAGACTCTGCCCCCTCCCCCTCCGTCTGTCTTTCGCAAATTCCAACAGCCGTCTGAAGGTATTTAAACCCCATCTCCAATTGAGGTACCAAGCACACGGAGTTAAATGCGTTTAAGGAAACCTGTGGACAATTTTGTCCTCTTAAATACAATTAGTAGTGTAACGCGTCGAGGTCAAAGTAGGAATTGGTAGTCAGAATTTGGTGGAGTCTTGTGTCCCCTTGACGAGAGTAGGGGTCCCTTCAAGTTGAATGAGATGATTCTCTGGGTCAGAGCTAGATCTCTTCTTGTTCCAGCTTTCACAAGGAACATTTGCCGAGTAGCCCAAGCTGCTAGGAACCTCCAAGAGGTAATAGGATTATGACAAAATTTCTGATGTGTCCTTAAAGTTCTATAGTGACCGAGTCTATGAGGTATTTAGCTTTTTTAAAGGCGGGCAGTACTAGACTGTCATCTGCATTTTCGTTCGCATCCACTTCAAGGTGTTCAGGAACCCACCCGCCTTACCCGAAATTCTGTTCTCCATTCTAATCTTTACTTAGTCGTAAACTATTGACACAAACTTAAAGGCAAATAAAAACTTCTGACATATCCGTCAAATGAAACGTCAACGTCAGAACTTCTAAATTTCATTACAGAACTTTGAAAGTCATCCCCGGTAAACTTTCACGACTAATAACTTCAAAATGAATCCTCCATCCCTGGAGCCCTTCACTTGGAAATATCAAAAATCAATTCCAATTAATAATTAGCACTCGTGTCACCCTTCTATACAACTGTTCAACGTCAACTTCTCGAAAATTAGCCAAAAAGTTTCCACCGAAAATAATTTATTTAATCAATTCTCATCTAATTTTGTGTGTCATCCCGGTTCTCTTCACCCGTCCTTGTCAATAAACCCGATAGTGAAGCACCCTACTTTAGACAGAGCCACCCCCATCCCCATTTGACAGTGCACACACAACATTGGATCACATGAATGCGTAAAATAGAACAGAGCCCCCTTCCCGGGGTGTTTTGTTCATTAGATGAGCGCGCTATAATTATCAAAGTCAATTGAAAATTACACAACGAACACACCCGCACGCAAAAAAGGATTAAAGAGTGGAGGCGTCGGTCGAGGCTAAATGTTATTATACGGGGGTGGATGACATTTGAAAATGGTTTTTGCCTCGCAGTGTAGAAAAAAAAAACAGTAATTCGCTGGTGAAATTTAATTTAAATGAACAGCCTAACCGTGGCTAATCCAGGACATAAACTTTCGCAACTGTGTGGGGTGGCCTGCAAGTCTTTTTTAGATGAAAATGCAAAGCGAAGCACAAAGAAAATACTCTTCCAATCACTTTACGTCATTTTTCAACCTGTCCTGTGCGAAGGAAGGGCACCCCCCTGTCATTTTAAACCCCATAAGCCTGTAAAACTATGTAATACCCATGTCCACCCTTGGAGAAGAGGCAATCCAACCGCGTTGCGATGGAAAAGATCGAATTTAATTCGAAAAACAAACAGAAAGGGTGTGAAGCGATGCAGATAGAGAAAAACAGTGGAAATGTGAATTTCCATTATCCACCACCACCCACATCCTGGAGTCTCACAAGCGAGGATGTTATTTTCGGAAAAACCTGCATGGGGTGGGCGGTGTTTTCAACCCCACTTTCTGCAACGAAGCATTTGAGAGACGAGACGATGAGACTGCACAGGAGGACGACGATGAAGCTGAGTCTGTTGATGATGATGATGCTGATGATTCTTGTGGATTTACTTGTGTCATGTGGCGCTACAGTGGGAGAGAGTCCTTATTATTTGCCAAACTATTACATGGGCATTTTATTCTACTTCTTCGTCCTGGGTCTGCCTCTGTGCTGTGTGTGTGCGTCTTGTTGGTGTCCTGTTCTTGCTGTGTGAACAGGTTGACAATTTCGGAAATTGAAAAGAAAGTTGTCCATGCGTTTAAAATGGCAAAAGACGACCGAGGAATGGGGCAAACTTTAGAAAACGAGTTGCACGTGGCTTTCGCTTTTTTTTTTATGAAAATGGTTCCGGTTCGGTGGGGCTTAGCAGACGAGGATTTTCTCTGGTAATTTCGTAGTTTTTTTTGTGTATTTTGATAGACCTGAAGGATTTGGGAATGGCTTAGGCAGAGTTTATTAAATAAATTTTAACTAAAGGGTGGGGAATTTTTAAATGCTTTGAAATTGTGGTGCTTTGTTCAGCAGAAATTGGGCTGAGCTTAGGCTTCTCTGACCATACAAGTCGACATTTACTGGGTTGATTTGTCTAGAAAACTGTTTGGATTTCATAGCAAATAAATCGTTATGGATCGAATTGAGTTCTGTCCATTGCGTTCTACAACTTTTCGCCGACAAAAGAAAAGTAAATTACGGCAAAAACGAGGTCGATGCTAGAATTGCTAACTTCTCGGGTTAAGCCTAACCGCACCTATTCTGCGGTTACCAAGCTCTGTAACTCATACTGACAGAGGACAGTTACCATTTCGATCTGAAGGAGATTTGACAATGCCAACTTCGTCTGTATGCGGTCCAAAGATGCTCGAAAGCCAAGATTCAAGCAAGCTCAACAGGGTTACCAGTTCCGTCTTGGGACTTAATCAATAAATTTAGCCTTCCAACCGATTTTAAGAAGGTTTTATGTTCTTCAAATACTTTGCCTGCATTTCTTCCCATATTCTGGCCAAGGTTAGGTAAGGTGACTGCCTCCGCTCAGACAGGGACACACTTAGACCAGATTTGGCCCATTGTGATACCACGATGAAAAAACCGGCACCAGGGAACCAATGTACATATATAGCACGAAGTACATCGAAGATGGACAATCGTAACTGTGTTAATCCTAAGATTTGAACTGTTTCGTCCCAGAGATGAAGTTTCTTATCTTCTGGACGTCGTTAAGATCATCAAAGAAGTATTCCCCGAGGATTTTTCTTCTTAGTGTCGCAAGAGCAGGACATGTGTACACAGTAGGTGGGTCATAATTTCCTCTTCCTCCTCGTCTCTGCAGTTTCTACAGAAATCATTGGAAGGGACCCCGAGTCTAAGTGCATGTCTGTCGATAAAGCAATGTCCTGTGAGGACTCCTATTAGTGAATCTAGGTTTTTCCGGTTTGTGGATTAAAGTCTCTCCGTCTTTTTTAAATCCAGCTAAGGCCAGATTTGGTTTGACAAGCGACAAGTGCTGATGTTGTTCCACCTGTGGTTTGCAAGTTTCTTGGCATCCGTGGCAAGGAGAAATTTGATCGATTCGATAGGTGGTTCCCCTAGGTTTTCGGGAAGATACCGTCCTGCACCCTCTTTTGCCAGCTCGTCCGCTCTGTAGTTGCGAGGAATGCCCCTGTGTCCTGGGACCCAGCACAGGATTACGTCGTACCTATCTGCAATTTCGTTGAGAGATCTGGGGCATTGCTTAAGCAACCTTGATCGTATTGTCGGAGATTCCAAGGCTTTAAAAGCTGACTGACTATCGATGTATAGTACAACAGCGCTACAATCTATCGCATTAATGGTTTTGGGCACGTTCAACCCATATCCCCAACTCGGCTTCTGAGACGTGCCATCGGGAAGGCGTCCTCTGGGTAGGCCTAGGATAAGGTGGTTGGTTTCCGCTTGAAACTAACTACAGTGATCCGGCAGTCGCTTGGTAATGGCTAAGCCAGGTGCGTTGGAGAAGACTCTAGCCTCCGTACCACCCGCTGTCTTGGATCCGTCTGTGAATATTTCTAGTGTGGAAACTGTAGTTTTGTACCTGACGTTGAAGTCAATATGGGGGATAACGTAGTCCGTTTTACTAGGAATAGTATGGTTCCCTTTGAGGATCCTAAAGTAGGCCATTGCTGTGCTGATCAGCTGGGAGAATTCTTTGAGTCTTAACGCTGCTTTGACTACCACTAGCTTCCCAAAGTTATCGACAGGAAGCAGATGGAGCTTTACCTCAAGTGCGGCAGTGGGGGTTGTTCTCAAGGCACACGTTATGCAGATGCATGATCCCCTTTGCGCTTTCTCAAGCAGGCTATTGCTGCCTTTCTTGTTCACAGTGGACTACTTTAGGTTGCAGGCCCCATTCCGAGCCCAGAACTTTTCAGCAGGAGTATAAAACAATTGAGGCTTTCTTCGCACGGTCCTGCGAATTCCGTGCCTTCTAATTTGGGAGGGGTGATAAACGGGGCCTTATAGCGTCTAGTGAAAAGGATTAGTTCGGTTTTTGAAGGATTAACCCTGAGGCCGACATTCTTCGTCCATCCTGCCAGTGTGTTCAGGGCAGATTCCATAAGGTCCCTTATTCTGGCAAAAGTTGGTGCAAAAAAATCCCTTATTCCGTTAGTTGTATACCTCGTAGCGTTGTAATGTTCTTGGTACCAAGAGTTGCATAAGAAGGTTATATTCTCATGGATGTGTTTTTTTTATAAAGAAGTGTCGGTTCGTTTGATGGAACCACTTTTGGCTCACAGTCCGTTGAAATCCTGCATCCTTTGCAGTGAATTCACTTAAACCTTTCGTTTGGTGATCATAGAACTTCCTCACTTCAATCAAAGCCTTTCCACAAAAAGTCGTCAAGTACCAACGTCATTTCGTTTGAATCGCGCAACCCCCAGATGAAACCCCACCCTCGCTGACCAACAAAAAAAAATTTCTAATTACCCAACACTTTCCAATTTGGCTCATTCATTTCGGAATATTGTGCATAAATTACCTTCCACAAAGCAATTTTGAAAAATTTCATTAAAAACACACCTCCCCCGGCCACCGGTGCGCATAAAAACCAATACCACCCTCAGCCTGCCGGCCTTATGGTCGAATAAAAAGCGATCACTGTCAAGAGAAACACAGGCTAACCTCTCTTCGCCCGTCTTTTGGCAGGGTTATTTATGAATCTGTAAATTCCCTCGAATAAAACACCATCACACCCCCACACCCCATCGGAATTTCTAATGTAATTTCACAAAAGGGCCCGAGATCCTTTACACAATCATCCTGCGCCCCTTTTGCTACTGCCAAGTGCGTTTTGTCTTTTTTAAATGCTACATCCTGCGCGTCACCGTCATCTTCCACAATAAATACTGAAAACCGAATAAGGGGGTTGCATCCAATGTGCCGCCGCCACCACCACCCCCGAGAGAATGCTGAGCAGGCACGTCGAATGATTAACCTGATTCCCCATGTGAATTGCACAAGAAAACGACGAAGGAAGCAAGGAACTTTTGTTATTAAATCGAATCTTCGGCCGGGGGATGGATGATGGTGCAACAACTCTGGCACCCTCGTCATCCCCTTTGAGTGGGTGGTGGCGGCGGTGTGGGAGGTAATATTTTATTTGGCAATGCACACGCATAACTTTTTTGAACACGCGTCACACTCTCTCGGAGTGCACACGATTTTTTATGGAGCCCACTCCTGCTTTTGTGGTTAGGCGGTGGGGATTTGGAAGAAATATGGATTTTCTAATAAAACCGCCGGTTGCGCTAGGAAACCAGCTGGTGCAAGGCGGCCTCTATCCGGTTGTCTTAATAGTTTTTCTGCTGCAATCTGTTGTCGACAGCAGTTGTATGTGTGCACAACCGCAACTGGGAATAAATGTCAGTTTCATATTTGGTTTACGCCGAGCATTATTGGCGTAACGAATCGGTTATGTGATGACATTTTGAGGTGTAATTGTGGCGCTGAAAGGGCGGTGGAGTTAATTAAAAAGGGCCCTTGTTTACGGGCCTGACAAGCCTGGAATACATTTTCAAGTGGTTTTCAGTGTTTGGTTTGACATTGACAAGATGAATGAGTGGTTGGAAAGATTTCTGTTTAACACTTCACAAGTCAGAACTTCTGTCGATTTCGTTGGCTTTCTCAATGCAGTAAGAGACGATTTAGCCTGAAAGTAGGTTTTCTGATTGACAGATGATTGTGAGAAACACAAGAATGAACAGATTCGAAGGGGTTGAACGCATAGTCGTTAGAGAATCTCAGATCTAATGAGCGAAGCACGACAATCTAAGTGCCTGTCCACATTGGTCCAGGAATGAAAGACTGTCGAAGAGAGAAAGGGCGATTTTCATTGAGTGGGAAGGAAAAGGGTTGATTGCACCGAAAATCCACCAAAAATCCATTCCCAACATAAATTTCGGTCTAGGCATGAATGTTCCTTTATCATTGCGTTCCGTTTTTGACAGAAATCTTGACCTTTTTGTCAATCTTCTTTCATTCTAATGAAGACCCTTTTTTTGGGTGCAGCCGTTCATGTAGGCGTTCATGGGAACCACTTTCATTCCTGCACCAATGTCAGTAAGTCCATTTCTGAAATTATTCTCATCCCTTAACGTTTCAGACAGACTGATAAGCTGAACAAAAGGTCTATAGGTAGTAGTATGACATCTCCGCCAAGTTACTCATGAAGACGGTAAGGCCTGCATTTTCTCTCAAATTTGTTCGAAGGAAGTTTAATGAAAAACTTTATAAAAAAAAGAGACACCCTGTTCCTTCACTTAATTTTTTTCAATTAAAACTAATCCATAAAAATTTACTACATAGGGGCGTATGAGTAATTTCAATATTTCGCCTCTGACACGACTCCCCTAATTCGTTTTGAACTCACATCCATGATCGACAAAAAAAAAACTAGTTTCCCTCTATTCCACTCAAAGATCGAACAACCAAAAAAGTCCCTCAAATCAAAGAATTACTCGACCTCGACGAAAGGGACAACCCTTTCATCTTTCATTCGATTAATCGCCAAAATGGATTTAAAAAAAAGAGAAACAAGGAAGGGATGGCGATTACGTTCTGATAAAGGAGTGCAGCACTGCTGCAGACTATGTTCGAAATTCTTCACAGACGCGGATCAGTACTCAGTAACTCTTTTCTTTTACCGTGTAATTTTCTGTAAATTTGCAAATGACCACTGTGTGCGTCTCTTTCTCCCGCGCCAACATGGAAGCAAGCGAATGAGAAGTTCAAAACAAAACCCACGAACACAACCGGCAAAACGACAAATCGTCACAAAAAAAAATCGTACGAAACGAATGAAAAACACGTTTCACATTGTTTACATTGTTTACATTTTCCCTTGGCTCTGTGTGCCCTGCTCTATGCTCTGTGCTGTCATTCTCATTCTCATATCGCACCCAGTGTCACTCAAAGCAGGTAGTATGCTTGAGTAATTTACCATGAAAAATTCCACCTGAACCTGAGTCACCTGAGAAGAAGATCTAAGAAAAAAGGTCCGAATCGGAACGAAGTAGGTATTGTTGCTTGGAAGAAAAAATTGACAAAGGACGTTTGAGATCAAAACTCCGGTGCTTTGTTCCACTGGTGGTTGACGGGGTGTTGTCGCCACTCAAGAACAGGTTTTGATTCACTCAAATCGAAAAAAATCCTTTGTCTATCGATTTACAGGACGCAAAAGGAGTCAATAAATGAGATCCTAGTACCATCTCACTCTGGCAAGCAGCTCGTCGGCCCACGAGGGGTGAGTCATTCCTTGGGAGTTACCTGCGTGCCCTTCGAATTGCACGATTTCAAATTATAAATTCTAGTTTTTCCTATTCATCAAGATGGATTTGTATGTCCTTGTGCTGTTCGTACTTTTTACCTGGACGATGATTCGCTTGTAAAATTTTGATTTAAGTTATTCCAGCGAAAACATAAAATAAAATGGCAGCTCCCTCTCGGTATAGTTTTCGTTTACTTCACATGCGGGCAGATGTATGGAAGTTTGTTGTTGGATTTCGTATGAAATCAACCGACAGACACAAGGGTTAATGGCATAGTGGGCAAAAAAAAGAACCACATGTGTATGTGCATACGTTAAATGATTAATTTGAAGATATACACTGCTTGATCCTACTGGACACTGGGAGTGGGTACAGAGTAGATCTGATAGATTTTGTGATGAAAACACATGTCACACATGAGAAGTCCACGAATGGATTTAAGCGTTAGCTCTACAATATGAGCTCTTACAGGACACTGCCATATAGATCAACGTGTAAGGAGACAGAACATTTTTCAACGATATATGCAGAAGCTGTAGAGAGGAAGAAATTATGGTCACACAGCTTCCGTCCACTTGCTTTGCTCGAATACTTTTTCAATGACATATCTCTAGGGCTAAATGGCTCGTGTAACAAGAAGCTGTGTCTTTTCTCGATCCCAGTAGAGTTCATGGGGTCAAGTCGCCCAACAAAATCTCCTTTAAAAGGAACAAGGCACAAAAAAAAAACTACGAGAGTCGATGAATCCGGTCAATATACTCGGAATCACAATGGACGGCTTCTCATCTATAAGTCGCCTAACTTAGAGCTGCCCTTCATATTTTCTTCAAAGATTTTCTTTAACAGCGATTCCTATTGTCAACACTTGCATTTGTCTCAAAGGCATTCGGGTAATCCTCTTAATTTTATTCCATTGGCAATTAAAATGCTATTTCTGTTGGTTTGAACAGTATATACATATGTACAGCTTTCTCCTCTAGAGACTTATCAATTTTCTAGAGAAACTATCCTCTTCAGTTGATACCAGAAGTTTCTGTGTTCTACGGACAACGTAACTAAGAGTTTCTGTGAGCCTATAAATAGTTTGACGTTTTAGTCGACATTTCTGGATGTTAGTGTTAAACCACCCTTTTGTCTTACAAGGAGGACAAGAAGTCTAGAAGCACAAACTGATCCACATGAAGGAGATAGTACATTCTCCCATATGGGCATCTACATATGTACATTCATACACAGACCTAAGTGAGTTAAAGAGGACTTATTGTACACTTCATTAACCTACACGGCCCCCACCTAACCTAGTCAATTCGTGGCGATCATGTACTTTATCAGTCTCATATATATTTAAGGCACTAAGATTACGGACGTTTTCAAGCCCTTTATGCTGAATGAGTGTTTTGTCTGGCTAGTTCGTACATCAAAATTACTGGTTAGCTAGTAGAGGGTAAAAGAGCATCTTTTAACTGGGGCATTCTCCTCTTTTTCTGACTCAGACCATAATTACCCTTCAAACTAAACTACAGTACTTATGTATATTGTTTCCTGTTTCCCTACAACATGAGGAGTTTTTTGATCTTCTGAAGGCTGGGATCTTCCTGTGGTCGCTCAGTGGCCAGTGCGTTGGACTGCGTGGGTTCAAGCCCCAGCCATGGCTGCCGAACATTTTTCGCGGCACCACCTCTCGTCGGGGAATGACAAGCCTCCGGAAGTATAATGTGTCATGAAAGTGCTTCTCAATTCGCCGTTCGGAGTCGGCAATAAACTGTAGGTCCCTTCCATTTCTGCGAAATATGTAACGCGCACAACATAAATGGTTGCGAGAAGCTAGGCCTTGGCTCTTCCCGAGCTGTCGCGCCAGCTATATTATTATTATCTCGTAGTCTAGCTCCTCTAGGTTTCTAAAGAAAATAGCTGTTGAGAAGAAGCGTGTCCTGACAATTCCCTCGCCTTCAGGTCCACAGCGGTGCATAGGTCGTTTCAGTACTTGCAAAAATCTGTAGTTGAGAGCTCTACTATTTTAGTGTGGCTTCTCGGAAGGCAGTGGCCGGACAAGATGCCAGTGACAATTGTAGCTGCGCCCTGCCAAGTCCAGGCCATGGAGCTTTGGACACCTTGTGATCCTTTGTATTACACAATTTCTGATTTGCCTTCCTTATAGTTCTTAAGTTTTTTGCTTTAACGGGAAGGAGGATCTACATTGGCCCCCCTGCCATTGTTGCTGTTCTCCGCCCAGCCTTTTCGATTTCCTCAATGCCACAGAGCCCTGGTTAGGATACAACATGGATGTATGGTGTATCGAAGTCCAAGAAGAAAGTTGTCTCATCTGTTCTTTTTAGAACGCCAAAGTTAAATTCATTCAGGATGAAGTGGTGTCCGAAACTGTCATTCCTAAAGACTCCCAAATTAGTAAGCCTCAGCGTACTAAATATTGCCTGCTTGGTGTTTTATCTGTACGTCTAGCACCCGTGATAGCGATACTGGCAGTTCTTTTTACTGCTGCTAGTTTACTTAGTGTTGTTTTCTTTCTGGTTGCCTTCCACCAGACGAGCGCTTCATACGTGAGTATGGGTCTGACTACTGCTGTGTATAGCCAGTGCATCATATGTGTTTCGACCCCATTTCTTCCCTGCTTCTTTTTGCACGCAAAACGAGCTTTGAGGGCCTTTCGAATCCTTTCCTGCGTATTAAGATTTCAGTTTAGTTTTCTGTTAAGAATTATCCCAAGACATCTGGCGCTGTCTGACAGGGACAGCTCGACTACCTCCAAGTTTAGGTAGTCTCAAGTTGTGTGTCTTATGTTTTCTCGTGAAGTGAACTAATTCTGACTTTACTGGATTGACGTTCAATCCCCAAACTTTTGCCCATTTAACAAAGCATTTAGTATTCTTTAAATCCACGGAGTATAGTCTCTCTAGTCGGTGCATAGTCTGCAGACCAGAGATTTTAGCGTCAAAGAGAAGCCAATGAGATCTTGCTTCAACATACTGCTGTTAGTAGTTATCTTGTCCAATGTATACTAACTGTTTATAAATCCCTGTTTTGATTTCGATTTTGCTTAACTATTTTGGCTCTTTTTTCGATTGCAACACACCATGCCTTTTCAGCTGTGGCTGTCAATCTTATGACACATTATAAACTCTCCCCTCACGAACCAACCATCACCTCAGTTTATTTCGTTTTCTGTCAAAAACCCCAAGTAAACTCCAGCTGCCACATACCCACCCCACACCACAATCAACAATTTTTTTTTGCGAGCATATTTCCTCTTTCCACTCTACACCCTACAGACGATGATCCTCCATCTCTGCTCTTTCGTGGTACGGCTGACTGATAGAGTAAACATCTGTCATCGGTCTATCCCCCGAAAAAGAACACAAAAACACATGTGTTCGCCGTTCGCTTACCAACAACCACACTCAACACAACCGCCATTATCACACTCGATATTCAAGAACTACCGGCAAAAAGAGAAATTCGCAAAAAAAAAACAAAAAGACTAAATGAACACGAAAGAGATGGCACAAAAACAACAGTTCGTTGAGTTCAATTGTTGAGATTGGTTCGTCTCGCTCGAGCACAGCTTAGCGTCGTTTGAAAACACTAGTGACGGAGACGAACAGATATGATACAGAACATTCTGAGCGAAAAGGACGACACAATTTTGAGTGAAGAATTTGGAAAAATGCCACTCGAGCGCGCGCGTCTTTCTGGAATCATTTGTCTCAGCGGAGTGATTTTCTTGGTTTCAGCAGAGTGTTTCCTTTGTTGGCGTTGTGCGCACGCAGTTTTGTGTTTATTTTGTGTGGTATTCTCAGGGCAGGAAGGGCGACGAACAAGTAGCATAACTAGTGTTGTTAAATAGTTTTTAAATACGTGGGTGCATTGAAGAATGATAAACACTGTGCTGGAGCATGTGCCCATCAAGCTGGAGAACTTCGACGATGATCACTTCAACGAGAGCAAAGTGTGGAAGGCGGCGTCAATTACAGCGACAGAGGCAAAGGCAGAGGCGATAAAAACAAGCACGACCACCAGCAGTGCATCCTCAACATCGTCAAGGACAGTGTTTTTGGAGAATGAAATCGAGAGTTGTGGGAACGTATTCATCTTGAATCGGCGCAAGTTATTCCTAATTTGTGGATTCTGCGACAGTAAGTATGCGAACATGTTGCAGTTTGCCAAGCATTTGAACGATTGCCACGAGATCTTCTTAACAAAAGAAGAGGAATCGAGCCAAGGAGCGGGAGGCCTCGGTGGCGGTGTGGTATCAGAGGCAGAGAGTGATTCAGATGCTTCGGCAAATACAGGGTTGATTCTGAAGGGTGAGTTTCAGATTCGCTTTGTTAGTGAAGGTTCGACGGTGGAGGAAACAACAATACCTACCCCGCCACCATTAGTGGATGACACACTGTTGAAGCATGTTCCCATCAAGGTGGAGGAGGAAATCGACGATGATGTCACAATGGTGGACGACAATTCCACGGCGACGTCGAATTTTGAAAATAACATCGAGAGCTGTGGCAACATATTTGTGATGAATCGACGGAAGCTTTTCCTGATCTGTGGATTCTGTGAGGGCAAGTACGCGAATATGGAACTCTTTGCAGCACATTTGCACGAGTGTCACGCAGTATTTCAGGAGAACGATGAGCCTGCATCGCCGTCATCGCATGTGATTATTAAAGAGGAGCCGGAAGAGGTCCCTCTGCTGGTCAAACGCCGTGATACAAACAGCGAAAACTCGCCGCCAATGGTAGCCATTCCGAATGGGACCAGTGTTGACAACGAAGACATAATTCCTCAAGAAGAAATCGTATATCAGGCGGCTGGAGCGGCCGCAGCAGCTATCGAAGAAAAAATTGTCGTTAAGGACATCGATGAGGTCACTTCTCAGCAGGAAACCATGACCTTGTCGACTACACAGCAGAAGGTCCTCCGCGAGACTAGCAACGAACGACGATTAGAAAAGCCCAGCTCAACAAAGACAATCAAGGACTACTTCCCCGTAAGTGTTTTTGCCTGCAAAGAGTGTCCGAAAACATTTAACAAACAATCGCGACTGGTTGAGCACATCCGTCTGCATACCGGAGAGAAACCGTTCAAGTGCAGCGAATGTGACAAATCATTCCGCATCAAACTCCGCATGACCGAACACCAGTTGCGCCACCGTTCTGAGAAGGCTTTTATCTGTGAAATTTGTGGACTTGGTCTGGCCACCCGTCAGGACTACTCCCTTCATTACCGCCATCACAATGGTGACAAACGCTACGCCTGTCAGCATTGTAGCAAAGCGTTTGTCCGCAGCAGCGATCTCAAGACTCACCTCCGCATCCATTCCGACGAACGTCCGTTCAAATGTGAAATCTGTAATCTCACGTTTCGTGCCAATCAAAACCTCATTATCCACCGACGGGTCCACCAGGGCGACAAGCAATTCAAATGCGACTACTGTGACAAGCGTTTCCTAAGGAAAATCGACAAACGGGTGCATCATCGCACCCACACCGGCGAAAAGGCCTTCAAATGCGAAATCTGCGGACGGGGCTACTCAGCAAAGGTGCACGTACGGCGACACATAGAAAAACGCCACATGGATCCGGTGGAATCCCGCGAAATTATCAAGAAGGATATCCAATCAGCTGCGAAATGTAAAACTCTAACCAAGAAGCCGAAGAAAGCATTCAAATGCGAAGCCTGCCCAAAGTCATACACTGCAAAGGTCACCCTACAAAAGCACATCAAGCAGATCCACGGAAGTTCATCGGGCGACGAACACAATTCGACTTTAGATCAGCCGCCACCATCCAAGTCAGACGTTGCCGTTAACTGATTGCGCGCGCATTCGATCGCCTAAACTCATACTCGCTTCATAGACTTAACATTAAAAAGAGATTCTCGCCTCTAGGTTTAGTTAGACTTAATGCTCCCGTCCGTAGTTGGACAGAAGGTGTCACGAGGAGTACACAAAAGACAATTTCGAATTTTTTTTTCTTTTCCACTGTTGCTATTGCAGACGAATAAATGCAAAATTTATTTTTTTATACTTGAATGAAAGAGTAAGGTGTTTGAATTGATCACTTTCAGGTTGGGCACTGTAATTTCCTTCCATGGAATGTGAGATGTGTGATGAGACAGAGTTGGACATAAGCGTAAGTAAGCAGTCGATGGGAATAGAAAGAGCAACTGAGGGGAAATAAAAGTTGATTGTCCAGCAAGGCGAGGCAGGGACTCTCAATGGCGCCAGGGTCACACAAAATGTGTCCTATTTGCATAAACATGTCTAGGGAAATGTGCATCCAATTCCTTGTATTTGCTTTAAAACCCTGCTGTGTCTTTTAAACCGCATTCCACATACTAGAGGTTGAAAATTTGAGACTGTGGGTCGATGTGGAAGAGGGCAGATGTCGCGAAGTCATTTTGATACAAGGTGGCGGCTAAAGTGCTTCTGTTTTGTATAAAACTGAAGGAAGTTGGCTAAAAGTCACGTTTATTGGAGAAGTGTTCTGGTTAAGACAGCGACTTGGACTTGAACCTAGACTTACATTGTACTCAGGGCGAATACGTGATCCTAGATTTGGATCTCAGGCCTTGATTTGGACCTAGGCCTCGATTTAGCCGGATCCAGACCTGGCAGTAGTGCAAATCCCGTGGCGATTGAAAGGTGACGTTGAACATTTGAAAGCGTTAGACCTCAGTATTGACAACGAGAAAGCTTCGTTGACAGTAAAATGTCCAAATGTGTACTCGTACATATGTACTTTATGCGGCGTCGTCTAAATCTTACTTAAGTCTTTCTTATCTTGTCTAGTTTGAGTGGATTGTTAGTTTCCGCCAACAAACTAGGTTAAGCGTTATGTGTCAGCCTTATCTAAATAAAGGGCAATAAAGACAATAGCCGTTCTAGTAAGAGCAGGAAATAATTATTTTATTTATTAATCAATGTTCGCTGGACAATTAACCAGGTTGCGGAAGTTACAAACGTAGTTGACGCCATCGAACCACATGCCCCATTCGCAGTGCAACAAAACTGGAACACCGTTTCGGCAAACCCAATAGTCTCGACAATGATAAGGATCAGCGAAAAATGATCCATCGGGTAAGTTGTTGCAATTGGCAGGGTTTGGCGTTGGTGTGGATGGTGAGGGAGTTGGATCTGTTTCTGGGGACGGCGAAGGCGTTGGTGTGGATGGTGAAGGAGTTGGTGTGGATGGTGAAGGAGTTGGATCTGTTTCTGGGGAGGGCGAAGGCGTTGGTGTGGATGATGAAGGAGTTGGTTCAGTTTCCGGTGAAGGCGAAGGTGTAGGTTCTGTTGGTGTGGATGGTGAGGGAGTTGGATCAGTTTCCGGTGAAGGCGAAGGTGTTGGCCCTGTTGGTGTGGATGGTGAGGGAGTTGGATCCGTTTCTGGGGATGGCGAAGGCGTTGGCTCAGTTTCTGGTGAAGGCGAAGGCGTTGGCGAAGGTGTCGGATTTTGAGAACAATTACAAGGTGGGCACTTTCCTACAACACATGTTTGTAAATCGGCATCATATTTCTTTCCTGGTGCGCAGTACTGTTGCAATTTTATTGGCCCGTGATACAAGTAATATCCATGACAATCCTCTGGATCTTGCAAAGTATAAGTAATAGAAGAACCATCGCAATTTTCTGTCAATCCTTGTTGAACAGATGCCAAAGCAACCAATAAACCCAGTAGCCCTGAGAGACCTTTAAATTGAAACTGATTTACAGAAACGTTCACACTTTTTCAAACAGAACTTACGAAACATATTGTGTTGCACTAGAAACAAGTCGATGGATACTATCCACAGTTGTTGTGGTCACGTCCATTTTATATGCAAGATTCTTATCGTGGCACATGATTATCTAACCTTTAAAGTGTGTCCCGATAACTCGATTGGAGGATTAAAATCTTAATTTTCTTATTCATACAATGAAACCCAGAAACGAGTGTTTTCTTACAACAACACCGTAGTTAGGCCATACAAAATCCTCGGCAAACAGCTCTCAAGTGAGCGTGTTATTGTAGTTAAACGGTAATGGACTAAACATGGCAGTTGTTAATGGCATTGATAGGAGCAGTGTGGTTTTCTTGGACACGTTTTACAAGGCCGAAGTTGTTTATGACTATCTGCTTCCGGTGGAAGTGCTTTTAGGTGCAATGCCTGCACATGAGCTTTATTGGCATGGTGCGATCATTAGAGATACCATTGATTAGTAAGTCCCGTAAATTTTAATTTCCTTTTGACTGTACTTGAATACCTACCTCATTGTGTTACAATGTTGAAGAGTAAGCCTCGTGTTTTCGCAAAGGTATTGCCGACTCCGAACGGCAAGGCCTGTCATTCCCCAATGAGAGGTGGTGCCGCGAAAAATGTTAGTTGGACATGGCTGGGGCTTGAACCTACGTCGCTCGCACAGCAGTCCAGCCAAAGCCACCACGGCCAATGGCATGGTTGCTTAAAACTCCAAATTCTACCAACTAGAACGTAAATCCTTACCGGATCCAGGAAGTCAAATATGGTTCGCCGAAATATCAAAAATGGAATCTGGGATTTCGACTTCCAGGTTGAAATCCATCCATTTGAGATTTGCGGTAAACCTTGACAAAAGTATTTCGTGTGCTAAAATACATACATATCTTCTCAGGTAGTCAGCTATCGTTTAAAGCACTGGAATTACAATAACTTGTTAGACACGACAAAGTCAAACTTGGAATTAATCTGAGAATGAACTGGCTTGGGCCGGTTTACCGGAATCCTTTTCTTTCGTATATCATCAAGAAACTGGGAAGCTTCCGCATATGCCATTGCGGCCTGAGATACCATCAGTCCAGATGCGGTGTCGCGGTATTGCCTGGATGAGGAGAACCTTTCTGTGAATGCGCGGCACTAAACTAGTAAGGAATGTGGATCTTCCATCAAGAATTACAGTTACAGAACTACGCTAGGAGTTGATTGTACCCTGACATGAGAGATCTTTAAGGTTGCAGTGTCAACCAAATGGGTTTCTGAAAAAAATAATATCCAATAATATCTGTCGGACATATGTATGTTTGTACATATACTATGATTTAGGTTCGACGTAGCATTTTCTCTAGCTTTCTATGATGACTTTATAATTTTATTTTCACCATCCCACTGCAGGCATAAGCCAGAGATGGTCCAGTCCACCCAGCCAAGTATTACATGTCTAAACCACCCCAAATTCTGCTCTCAAAATCTACTTAAAAGTCTGGCAACATTTGTTCCACAAAACTCTATTTACCATTCGCATAACCCAATCTCCCATTTTCCTTCTAAACAAACCGTTAAATTCCATCTGTCAAATGTTTAACGAAACCATTTGTCAAAAAGAAAAATTTCAACAAACTGCAAATTCCGTAAGTAAATCATGGCTGTGCTCACAATCGCCTGATTACAAAAGCCTCAACCAAAAAGTAAGAAACAAGCGAACGAAAGCAACAAACTGTAGCAAAAAAAAAAGCTCACATACGCCAGAGACGCGATTAACAAAATCACACCCACACATGCTAGCCACCCGACAGAACAGCGGGTCAACGCTACGTATACTTGTTCTTTTTTCTGCTTTGCTTTCTTTCCTCACACTCGTTGTTGGTGTTTCTGCCGTTATTGAGTGCTATAATTCCGGTTTGTTTATTTTAAACGAAAAAAATCCGCAAAAGAGCAGTTTTAGTACACTTACCGCGTTTAATTTGATTTTCATTCGCCGAGAAATGTATTTTTGATTGAGTTTATCTGCCGTTTGGTCTGGGTGGGGTGCTCTTTGGAATCTCGTCATTCTGAAGTGACGTGGACACCAGGGGATGTCTGCGCCACTGCAGGGAAATAAAATTTTTGTGCTTTTCATGACGTCATGTGACAAGTTGTCGATCTCGAGCAGGCTGAATGGAAAGTTTTTCGCTGGAAAGTTTCTTTGATATGATTTTGACATGTTTGAGTGATTAATTGAATTTCAATTGATTCGACATGTAAATAGAAGGGGAATCTGTCCGCGAGACGTTCGTTTAGGTCAATTAGCATGTTTTGTCTGGGAAATGCTCAGATAAATAAACAACCTTCATGGGCCCTTTGTAAATGTCAGCCCAAACCATATGGTCACAAGGTGTTAATTAGTCTGACACGTGGTGAACTTTGACGTAAATTGAGACGTGATAGGCATGAATACCATACTTCAGAATCGATGGGTTTCAACCACTCTCACTGGATTACAGCTTCTGGAATTATAAATTTTCTCTAGAATTGTATTATCTGCTTCCTAATATGTAGTACCAACCACAATCGTACATAATCTGATTTAAGTGAATTTAATTATGACTACGTGGTTCAATAAAGCCCTCAGACACCATCACGGGACTCCACTCTATTTAAAGCGTAAATATTCGCTCCATACTCCGGCTATCTTAACAAAAAAAATGTACACACTCCGACATTTTTAGCAACTTATACCCCTGTGTATAGCTAACTTCCATCCTATTTGCTATTTCTGTTCACCAAGCCGCTCTAATTGCATCGACATTTTGTTTGCATATCTACTTGCCGAGTGGTTGCCGATATTTGCACCCAATAATTAGCATTCCATTGCAATAAGAATCTTATGCAAGTGTAGCTCACAGCTGGTGTAAACCCCACTTTAACAAGTGTAATTCTCATTGACGCCTAAAAGTATGCTGCGACAAACCCCTTAACGACAAAAATCATTTTGCAGCCCGTCCCTCTTTGTGCGGCAAATGCGATTCTACACTTTAAAACTCATCAACCTCAATCCTTGGCTTGATTTATGTCCCCAGACGCTGTTTATCCTCCACCTCGTTAGTAGCCACCATAATTAAACAACAAGCTCCCAACACCTTTCTAAATAGGCTCTGGACGACGCCCGGTTTCTCTCGCTTTCAAATGGATATCTGCTTCCTAGTTGAATGCCGAACCCAATATAACGATGGGGTTAAACGCAACATGGGGTGTCAATTGAATTAGCCGCTGCCGCCCCCCTATCGTGTGCGCCCCCCTATCGTGTGCGCCCCACTCCATGGAATACCGCGCGCTGCTAATCAGCAAATTGCGTGGATGGCCGGTGTCAGAGATTTAACAAATGGCGAACATGGTTGGGTAGTTCCTTCCTTCACGCTGGCTTAATTGACCTAAGCTGTGTGACAGTTCACGTGATTACGGTTGTGTTTTGACGTTTCTTCTGTCAGAAACAGCTCCATCTATAGTCTCTCATGTCTAATGAGTTCAACACGAAGAACTTCTTTTACATGTCAATCGAAAAAAATGCTTTTATGACCAGAAAACAAAACATGTTTCACTTGCATTAATGACGGCAAAGTAGTTGTCGTTGCACGTCATCTGTTATCCTGTTGGGGTTATTAAACTTTCTGTCACTTAGGCGAGAGTGCAGATATTTTTTCTGCACTTCAACCTGTTCCGAGAGTTGCATTTTTCTGTTTCGCATAAATTTTGATGCACGAAGCGTGAGCTGTGTGAATCGTAAAAGTTTGGTTTCTATTCTAACAGACGCACCCATTTCCTCACGGTACGGTATCTGACGTTTAATGACCGCGCTGAACGGCCATAAAACGGTTTTATACCAATTTTATGTCTCAATTTTTGTACATTTTACTAAAAACCACTACAAACAATGAAACTGTGCACACAATTGGCAGTGCATGTGTGTGGTGAAGGACAATGCGACGTTATGGCCTTTTCATGCAGTGGTCTGTCAGAGTGGCAGCTACGTGTGGCAGAGAGGACTTAATTTCAAATGGCATTTCCCGATAATTAGTTTATTAAATTAAAATGATTTTTTCGGGCCAATTGCTGGCGTTAAAATTAAAATTATCTGCAAATAAAATGTTATAGAGCGAGAATGGGGCATGAGTAAATTTGAAATTGTGTCAAAATTAATTTTAATGCAGATTGCTGAGCAGGATTTGCTTTGTATTTCAGGGCGCGTGGTTTGGGGATGAAATGTGTGTCAATTTAGGAACCACTGTAGTAGTTATTGTGTAGGTTTTGCAAATGAACTCCGAGAATTTGTCAATAAACCGTGAATGGGACATGAGCTCTTTTGTGGGCCGGGGACTGGGACATTTAAAACCACAAAATGAAATTTGAGGCTGATTTTTGTGGATTAATTTTGACCAATTATTGTTGTTGGGGACCATGTACATAGGACCGTGATCTCTCGGAGAAACCTACGTACATATGCAATGTGTCAACCCAGGCTCAGTCCAGAGGTTTTCAGGAAGATCCTAAGATTGTAATGGAGTAACGCAGCTAGTGAAACAAGTTCATCGCCCAGAGTTTTCCTAATTGTGTGCTGTCATAAGTTAATGTTTCAATTTCGATGCAACTTCCACCACTGTACAATGAAGTGAAACACGGAATTTTTTTTTCTGAGTCTCGCGTGAGGTGCACGCTCACTGATGATCTTCATACTTTGAGTAAGATTGACCCGTCACTCAGTGCCTCGTTTGACGACAAAGTATGAATGTCGAATCAATGTTTAATGTGATTCTACTTTTTGTCGGCTTTAACAAGGCTTTCAACAGCGTGTATAGAGTTTTCATTTCGTTGGCCTTGCCCAGGAGAGACATTTCAGAAAAATTCAACGTACAAACGAAGGTGCTATGTGTCGCGTTCTACAGAGTAGTAGGATGTCAGAGGACTTTAAAAGCCACAGGCACTTTCATCACTGTTATTCCTGGTAATTTTCAGTGTTATTATCCTTAGAGTTCGGGAGTGGATGACAGTAGAAGAGACAAAACTTACAACACGAAAACAACTCCGTTGAAAAGTACACCATGCAACGGAATCCATTCATCTAATCAGGTAGACCACTGAATCGCTCCTAACAAACTCGACGTAGAACAGTTGAGGGGAATTCGGAGTGCCTGGGGGAGCTAAAATGCATAGCAGAACTCACCACAAAGTAGGCTCTATAAAACATTCAGATTTCTACAACTCTGTTTGAAACAATTGTAAACAAGAACCGCACCCAAACTGTGGTATAGACTTTCGAAACAATCTCATTTCTTTTGTTAACATTTTGCCACTATTGTCCCCCAGTCAGGTGGTCTCCGAATGGCATGACAACATCTTATGTTCAAAAAACAAGTTTCCCGCCACATGACCTAGACCTCATGTCTATCCATCATGTCTAACTCATCAAGAATTCATCTCACGTGTGCTTAAAGCCAACCACCTGTTTAAATTCTTTTAGAAAAAAACACTAGACGCATTCTTCTTCCATTAATGAACGTCTTATTCTAAAAACATTTACTCACTTTGAAGTGTCAAATATTTATTCGCTTAATTCAGTTGAGTATTTTGTTGACATTTCTGAAAAATACAATTAGAACACGTAATCACATGTATTTTTCTGAGAAAAATTCAACTTTGTCATTGGACTAAATTTAAAGATTGAGCAAGGATGACTGCACTCTGCAGGCTGCGTGTGTCACAAGTGACAAGTAGAAGTTTGTAAGTCACTGTTGTTCGATTGACAGATGGAGCTTTTCAACTGTCAGTATTCTAATGCATGCTGATTTTCAGATAAAAATTCAAGCAATGTAAGAAATTTATGATGAAATTCCGCATCCAAATTGTTGACATTTATAGTTTAAAAGAAAAGAAAAAAGAAAGCGTAACAAACACCGATGACAATCGATGTCACATCGACGCAGTTAAGTTGATAATTAGTTGTTATGATAGAAAGAAACTGGTTTCTTTTATGACTACTGGCTACTTACGTGAAGCTAAACATCCTTTTGTTTCTTTAGAGGTGTTGGAAGGCGTAACAAGTTAGTTTTTATTGCTCAAGCGATAGCCGGTTCTTTTTCGAGTGGCATTACGATATTTATTATCGATTGATTAATCGGTCGATAGGTGCTGACAGATTTTTTCCTTTGTAAAGATTTTTTTGTTGTTTACCAATTAAAGTAGCGATCGATATTTTAAATATGGCGCATGATATTTCATTTGTTTAAATCGCCATTTTGGGTGATTTTTATGCAAAGTTCGAAGTCTTTGGCAAGGTGCGTAGCCATTTTATGGTGGGAAAAGCCTGGTTTGAGCTTAAACTTTAAACGGGTGTTATTCACCAAATTGCCTTTTAATTGAATCGCCAACATGAAAAACAGAACCTTTAGTCATACAATAGTTTAGGTCAGAATAGAAGAGAATTGCTGAAACCTTACCAACTTGGAGAAACTGTCAAACAATAAATAAATATGTAGCTCGAGATAAGACCGAGTCTAGCTTATCGGAATCATTCATGGTGTCCTTGTTCCATTTTTCTCACGAATGGAAGGGACCTACAATTTATAGCCAATTCCGAAAGGCGATTTCAGAAGCTTTTTCATGACAAGTAATACTCTCGGAGGTGGATATGGCTGGGACTTGAACCCATGCAGCTGGCACAGCAGTCCAAAGCACACGGCGACCAGTGTCAAACAATATTTGCCTTAAAAACTTAAACTCGAACAGAAACGCTATTAAAATCGGGACACATTATACCCTCGAACGATTGTATCTCGTCACTAAACCACGGTGACGAGAGTCAGCTACCAAGCTTTCTGTGAATCGCCCTCTGGAACATGCCGCCTTGTGCGAGGAGATCAAGCAACTAAGGAATACGTCTCATACAAATGCCTCGCCATAGCTTGTATCAAATTTCCACTTGAAATCGATTTTAGGTCCAAAAAATCTTTGCCTTTTGAATTATACTCCGGGTACTTATTTCTAAGAAAGACCATAAGTCCAAATTTAGTTAAGACTCACACCAGGGAGCTTTTTTACATTATGTAAATGACAGCTGTCAGTCTCAGACTTTGTCCTTCCTTCGGCTGTTGTTTACCAATGTACCAACGTTTTAACATCCGTCTTGCAAATTATTGTCAAAGCTAATTGTTACTAATTGCTACTCCTTTTGTTTTTTTTAAAAAAAACTTTGTGCTCATTAAAATCGAGTCCAGAAATAAATATAACCACTTTTAAGCGCTGCACAGCCAGTTACAGTTAAAAAAAAAGCAGCTTGACCGTAATAAACGTCAGTTATTGCGTGTTAACATCATCCTTTGGCCTTTAAATGAACCAGGATACCCACGGATATTAATGTTAATTGGAGCAAACACTTAAAGAATGTTGAACCTGTTTGACGTCAGGTTACCATTGATTCCAAATTTAACACTTTAATAACCGGAAACTCGCTAAAAGCGTTTAATCCGTAAAAACAAAAAATTTGGCGCAACATTTGCAACAGAAACAAGTTATTTTTCTGTCAATGTAAACAACACAGTTACACACCCCTTTCGTTAATTTAATTCCCATTTGTCTGCCGCTATAGCTTTGAAACAAAGATAACCACGGATCGGTTCTGTCAACAAGATCTCCACCATCCCTACACCAGCTCGTCCAAACGTCACATCTATCGCTTTCGTCTGACAACCAGTTAACAGTATAAAATCGAAATAAAAATGGTTTCCCAAAAACTAACAGCCAATTTCATTCATTAACAGCCTCCGATTCGATTTCGAATACGAAAAAAAATTGATTAGCAAAACTGTCACATCACGTGTCATCAATTTGGTGGTTATCTGTCAAATAATTCCTCTTTTCTGTTCTGATGGCTTTGACGTACATGCATAATATTCATAATCTTGAATTGTTAACTAGATTAAGTATATTTTACAACTGTCAGCCATAAAGCTGGGACTATCTTCGAGAGTTTGAGGTTGGAAACACAAACTTTGAAGGAAAGTAGCGTATTAACCTGTGGATTGTTTGCAACATTGGCGATGGCGGGAAGTGATAAATAAATGTGACGTCAAGACCTAGTTGAGTATTCACACTGTGTAAGTAAGTGTAAGAATTTGTTTTTATAAATTGATCGAGTTTTATGTGTTTCTCTATTTTTTTTTAATTAATCGACATGAGGTAAACGACGATCAAATGATTTAAGGTTGGAGTTTCATGACTGCTCAATGTCACAAACAAGTGGTTAACTGGTTTTAGTTTTGTTATGTATGCAAAAGAGGGTGTGTAAACGTCATGTTTCTGACTTTATGAAGCCATCATGGGGCTTTATGATTGGAATGTTTCAACGAAGATGACTAACTGTTGACGTTTAGATGTCAAATTAGGTACTTAAGTCTTGCAAGCAGGTTGATATACAAAGTTGCTGATGTGGAACATGAATTATGCCGCGGGCTTTGGGTCAAGAATCTTGTAAACAAAGTTTATGGGTGGAACTAGATTTAGCTAGTTAAGCGTCGAGGTGGATCGAGGGTTGTAAATTATGGGATCACCCTGTTTATAGTTCTAGTTTTTCAAGGGAAAGTTGTATAAATTGTAATCGTTAAGATTCCACTTATGTGATGATGAGTACGAAGTTGGACTTTAACCTCATTATTTAATCAGAAGACGTCGGTCTACAAATGATCAATGGCATGGAGATCCATCCTTGTAGTTGTTTTACTCAGGTTGTGCTACAGTTCGAAATTAAAGAGGCCGCCAGAAACGTCCACCTGCACATTCCAAGTTGGTGTAGGTCGCTTTTAAAATCAAATTTTCTAGGTTGATCGTATAGGAGTGGTAATATTATGGCCGATCAGTCCACTTCAGGTGAAGTTTGGAAGGAAATCAAAAAGAAATGCATCGCAGGGGCGAATCTTTATGACATTTCTTACACTTATGTTATCTCCATGCAAAAAAGAATCTTTTCCTTCATTGTGGTTTTGTGATCTGATCACTTTGATGAGGCAGACAAGTGGAGTGAATCTTTATAGATTTGTACATCTCAGACCCATTTGCGGCTCGATGATCTTGCGATACGATCAGTCCGTATCAGGTGGAGTTTGGAAGGAAGCAGGAAGTGAATCGAATCTTCATAAAAGAAGGAAGAAGAAGGAAGTGTTTTGATAGATTAACGATCGCCCAGCATAGTTTACACTCAATTAATTCTGGTTATACGCGCATTGCTTTACAACAAGGTGGCACCATTTAAGGACACTTCCAGCCATTTTTGGGGAAACAGATCGTTATGCAGATCACTTTTGTGTCGTAGACTAAAGAATTTAGCCCAAAGCGATGAGTAAAGACATTTCAAACTTGTTACTACAAGAAAAGGAATAAGGATTTGAAAGGCTTCTTCAGAAAAAATGTAGTGATCTCGTTGCACAATGAGTTCACTGGATCAAGTGGGAGCTTGTGGTTTTTAGAACCACGGAACTTTTCAACAAATCTTGTGACACGATCACTTCTCCGCTTCAAGCGGTTTGCGACTCAGGCCTTTACGTCAAAAATGTGTACGACATTCCCTCCACTGGTTCAAGTGTAATAATTTGGATTTTCGTTTGAATCAGAGACTCGGAGACTTTTTAAAATTTTGTGCCACGATCGGGGACTCGGAACTTTTCATCAAAATCCTGTGGCACGATCGGGGACTCGGAACTTTTCATCAAGACCTTGTGACAGAATTGGGGACTCGGAACTTTTCGTCAAGATCTTGTGACACGATCGAAACTTTTCATCAAAATCTTAAGACACGATGTGAATTCGAAGCAAGAAATACTCCAAACTGCATGACGAGTCTATTTCTAGATAAGTGATCGTCAAGTGAAATCGTTTCCAATTTGCTGGATCACTCTAAACAGTCCATTGCCAAAGAACTCATCCATTATTTGCGCGGAAAAGTTATCAGTTCGAGGAACACTTGCACTTTCTAGACGATTTTCTCAACCACGATCACCGCCGGTTCTACGCAATAGAATCTCCCTTAGACAGTCTGTTTCCGCTGAGGAGCCAATGGAATTTCACTCTTGTAAAGAAACTCATCTACCTCAAGTATCCACTTCAAGAGTTTTCCATCCAAAGATGGCGTCAATAACCTAGGGTATCGAACCTCGTTCAACTTTTCCACAAAAACACTTCAGGAACTACGCCACTCGTATCAGTGGTTGACAACAACCAAACGCGTTACCACCAAAACAAACACTACATACTCTCAGCACTCAGTACACTTAGTACATGAAATTCAATGAGAATCAATTAATCTGTGGACTTTGAGATTTTAATCTCAAACGATCTTGAGCTTCATCTTTACCATCCGACCCGTTTGCCCTCTCCGAAAACCTAATGATTCATCATTTTAACACCACCAACCGTCATATGCAAACAAATTGTGCTAATTAACTGACAAATTAATATCAATTTTGTTAAAAACACTTTACGCGCACCCAGCAAACACGTTTTAATTGATTGGCTCTGGCCGGCCAGAGCGTTTCTGGCCAAAAAGCAAAGTCCATTCGGTCGCAAAAAAAAAATTAAATTTGACTTACACGAGTTCTTCCACTGTTGAAATTTGTGGTACAGGAAGCACGAACAGATGAAAAAGATCACAGTCACGATGAGAAGAGTTAGTATCACCCCGATCCATATATCACTGACCACACGATTGTACTCCGCCTCGGTCATCCCATTTGGCATGCGGCTTATGCTCGGAGCGCTATTGCTGCCGCCACCTACACCGCCTACGTCAGTGTCTTCCCCACTGGAATTCTCGTGGAATGCGATCTCGAGGTGTTTCTTGCCCAAATTCGAGAGATTCTCCAGATCGGAGTTCAAGCCGAGCGCCAGCTTCTCCAGCTTACTGATAAGAATTGTATAGTTTTGTGGGAAGTCAAAGGATTGCAACTCAATGCTGTTGTCCTGGTACAGTTCAACTTTATCCATGTTGTGTCAAACAAAAACAAAAAAAAAAAAAGTTTTTAAATAGCGCGCGGGAAACACGGCAGTCACAGCTCAAGAGCAGAATGTATCGGAATACACGTTCGGTAATGTATCTATCGAGTCGCGCACTTATGCGTATCTTCGCGTTTTATCACACAAAACAAATCAGAGTGGAGCACGTCTACAACACAACTCGGTCATTTTGTTAATAAGACTTTTGATTCGATCAAATCGTCGCCAAAGAGAACAGCAGCGACAACGTTGACGACGACGGCAGCGACGCGATGATAACAACAACAACGGCAGCAACAGCACCACCAACCAGCAGAAGTCGAAGCAGTAGCAAAGCCCGGCGACGACAACTTGATTTCCAATTCCAAAATAATAATAATAATTAAATTTGTAAACAAAAACGAAGACGCACACACGCCCCTGGGTTGTATCTACGTGAGCCGAGATGGCTGTGTTAGAGGCAAAAGATACTAAAGTAGTAGATAAACAACACACCTTCGTTGAGCCCAGCGGTGAGCAGCGATCGGTCGGTTTTATAGATACAGATGCTCGTGTATTGACAAATGGTAATTGCTAACTGTTGGTGGCTGCCTCCTTGAAATGCTTTTAGCGCGATTCCAAAAGTAAATACGAGTACACGTTAGAATGCGTTCGATTGTTAGGCATTTGAATGGTCGCCATGGGATAATATGGAAACAGTTTGCGAACTGTATCTAGATTGAACGAGAAAAAATCGATCCAAATAGCACTCGAACCAGATTAGACGAGGCTGGAAAAGGAAACTTACAACCCCACGACCACACCTGTTTGGAATGCCGACACCACACGATGGCTGTATGAGTTGGAACTACTGATAGCAGATACAGATGCAACCGAGGTGAGGTTGCTAAATTGTAAATTTCTTATTTGCCTTTGAAATTATAACCAAAGCCACACAGGAGAAAAAAATGTCACTGATCAAGATAAATTACAAATATTGACAGCAGTTGGTGGGTGAAACTGCAAATAGCATTTGTATGTGATCTCCGCAATCACGTTTAAGTGGTGCTAATGCAAGTCTACGACAGGGAATATTTTTGGATGCTTCTCGCCTCAAGAAGGAATGTAGAGAGTACTACTGTACTTAAGTCTGTCATTGCGACAGTGTCATACCAGCAAAGATGGCCGATAGATACTTAATCTGTCATTCTGACAGTGGCAGAATGATGGGTAATTTGTAGCAGTAGATCACCAAATGAGTGGTCACCGTGGCTCAGTGGTTAGTGCGTTGGACCGCTGTGCGAGCTGAGTGGGTTCAAATCCCCACCGAAAATTTTTCGCGGCACCTTCAGTTGGGGAATGACTCCAAGAGTACCGTTTGTCATGAAAAAGCTTCTCAAATCGCCGTTCGCAGTCGGCAATGAATTGTAGGTCCACTTCATTCCTGCGAAGCTTAGAAGCTGGAAGAAGCTAGGCCTTGACTCAGGTCGAGTTGTGGCGCCAGCTATTTATTTACTTTTAGAAGTATAGTGTGATCAGCTGATGCCGAAGCTTCAAGGCTGCTTGGACGCCTGAAAGAATGGGAGTAGTTTGAGTTCTAAATTTTAAAGTTTGTGGGTCATGATAATGTTACAACTATTTAGGGCTTGTGAATGTTTGAACCCTTTTTCTTTAATTATTTACTTTTACAGAAACTAATTAACCTCTTCTCTCTTTTTTTCAGGTGAGTCCTTGAATAAGTTTCGCATGATCCTAGAAATAATTGTAAGTAAATTCTTTACCTGTTTTTTTATCTAACTTTAAATTATGCTACCTCTTCTGTAAGATTTTACTAATCTGAGCTTTGTAGAGAACACTTCTCTGGGGTTCAATTCGAACCTTAATTTTCTCGTAACTTTTTGAGATCCTTGACAGACTGTATGAAAAATTGTTTTTGACACTTTCTTGAGAAAGTGCGCTTTATTTGAGAACCACAGAGGAAGGAATAGAAATCTCAGCAGTTTTCTGAAATCAGCAACTTGAAAGAGTGTACTACCAAGACTACTTCATTTTCTGGAAGAGTCGTATGGCAAGTGACATACCGACTCTATTTCCTCTTTGACCCTGCTGCTTCTACAGCAGTTGTTATAAAGTAACTCAAGTCGTTCTGCGTGAATTTCTATCACACGGTGCAGCGTGGGTATGCTTAATGCGATTCGTATTTTCCTCGTAAGATTGGTTAATGTAGTCTATGTGTCTCAGATGGAAAAGTTTGAATGGATACTTAGGCTAGTTTTCGTTTGGGGGTTATTATTATTATTAGTGGGGAGCGGTTTGTCCACTTTAGCTCTGCGGTCTCATATGGAGGCCTATTGTGCTTTCCCATGTGTTTAGAGCAGTTTGTCTACTCCAGAGAATGACAGGAAGCTAATCAGCCTCTCTGGGTGGAGCGTGGCAAGCGCCGTTGGTGAAACCTTTCACTGCCTAGGATCTGTTTTCTCGCGTGGATAAGGGCGGGACAGTCTGTGACGATGTGAAGCGAGCTTTCATCGCTCTCCAAGCACAGTCTACAGGTAGGGTCCGGTGAAAGTTTTAGTCTTATGATACCGGTTAGAATTCTAACGTGGTTCCTGATCAGATTTAGAAGAAACTTGGATTTATTTTGCGATACATTGGGAAAGAAGTGTTTGGTACATGTCTATCCTACACTTTCCATCTAAATCGTTTTGGCTTCGAGCAGGGATTAGTTCCTCATGAAGTTTTTAAAAATGGCTTTGTTTACTCCACAAATATTTCCCCAGATCCACTGTGCATTTTAGAGCCGTCCGTATACCATACTTGATCATGCTCTGAGGGACGGTGTTTGAATTTTTCCCAGTAGTCACTTGGGGGTGGGGATGACCACTGAGTAGTTTCGGTTAAAGCAGTACCTTGGGAGAATGTCATGCAACAGCATGCTGAACTCGTTCCTTTGAAGTAGGGAGGAAATTATGTTAAGGTGACCGTCAGGGAGATGTTCGGAGCTGATGTTGTTTAGGTAGAAGAGCCTGTGCAGGCTGAGTTTTGCCTGCGTTTGGACATGGACTCGAACAGGCGATGGGGGTGGAGCGCAGGCAGCCGGTCATTCAGACTTCAGCTAGGTGCCGAACCCGTTCCAATTTCTTCGCTGTGGTGGCTTCATTTGGCTTTGTCCACCAGACTATTGCCGCATAGGCCAGAGTGGGTCTGACGGCCAAGGTGTAGATTTGGATCATGGTTTTGGGACTTAATGCCCAGTTCCGAAACTTTCGAATTGCTGTAGTGTGTGACTCCAACAGAGCCAATGAGTTGTAACTCTGCTGTGCTGTTGGTACCATTACAGAAATATCGTTAAGGCGGTGTTTGATATGTTGGTCTTCAGAGCTGTCAGTGACATGAATAACAACTCTCCGTTAGAACATGAACTTCATACTCGTAGCTTGAGCACGGTCAAATCATTAAGCGTATAAAGTGTACTCTCTCATAAGCGGACATCGACAGTTCTGAAAAAATTGTCCGCTTATGAAAGGTGTCCGTAAGGAGAGAGTACACTGTAGTAGATAGGCAATATGTGTCCCGGTATGGTAAATGGCAGTGGAATTTGTTAGTGGAACGAGACCTCTTTGAACCGCCTGGAATTCAAAATTAAGTTTAGGATGGGTTTTGTTGGCTTTGTTGACAGTTGATCCAAGTCGTTGAACATATTTTTTTGTGAATTTCGAAATTTATTTGAGTAGAGTTGTTAGGTCGCACAATAAACTGATTCTTGAAGATTCTTTAGGACTAGCGAGAGCTGACGACTCCTTGTCAGTCAACTGTCATAGGCCCATCAATCATAGGGAATAGACCAACTTCTTGTCAAAATTACAACATACAACGATTGATAAGCTGTGATTTTCCTTACTATTGTGTCAAAGTATTCGTTTATCACTCATGTTCATATCTACAAACACCACCTTCTCTTAAGCGTTGTATTTCTGTGCCACCACCTGACAAGTGTTAATTTTTCGAACAAATACTGGTACGACTCTGGCTGACGTTGAAGCCTGCCCCCTGTTTCCACTCTTTTTGACAGTGGAATGCATATACTCGCAAGCGCTTCTTAAAAATGTATTCCACCACCATCAGCTGTAGCTGTGAACATTCTCCTCTCGGCGATATCACTACCTGGTCGTTGATTGCGTAGAAATCCAATTGATATAAAGAAATTCATCATAATTGAAAAAATAAACAAAAAAAAAAAAAGGTTTTTTTCGGTATAAACCCACGATGATTGCAAATCTAATTCAAGTGGTAACGTGATTTAGAGAACAGCAACACCGTGTTTTTGAAAAAATTATTTACGTCGCTTCAATCGAATTCAGATGAGTCGATCAAATACGAGTGATAAATTGATCGATCTGGTTATCGTGGGGCCCATTGTGAATCAATCTAGGTGTCATGTTTAATGGAGCATCCCGGGTCTTGGGTAAAGAGATTGTAAGGTACCGGACTGGAAGATCGCGAGAATTCATTTGAATAGGTGTGAAAAGTCTGAAGTGGCTAGTAGGTGTAACCTTGTATCTTTTTGTTCTGTAAGATCTACTCGGGCATGAAGAAAAAGTTGTGAAGTGACAGACACTCTGTTTCCAATAAGTGTGCAAGGCCAGGAGTTTATTTTTTACACCAAGGTGTCGTAAATCCCTTACCTGCTCCAGTAAGTCTCTTGACAGTACGACGGACTCAGAAATCCTTCCGATAAGGCTTCTCCGAGCCTATTTTCTTTTGATTTCTCGCTTACTCAGCGTCGTGTTTGGACAAAATTGGAAATTCCCGTAGAAGAGATACGCAAATGTGTCAAGAAATTTACAAGTATCTTCCGTTTATTTATAGTGCCCGGTGGTTATATCTTGTTTTTTTTGTATCAGAAGCTTACTTATGTTTCTTTCGATAACCCAATTGATTTATCTCGGCGCTATCTCGAGAGGCAATTGTAAATTAATTTCATTCTCGAGATAAGAATATTAGTAGCTGAATTGCGATCGAGCTTATTCATTCAGTACAGGGCTTCTGAAAAGAATTTATCCATGCCATTGCTGTGGAATGTCAACAATTTTTTAATTGCACAGAGATTACACAGAAGCCCTGGGAGACAGACAAAGATGACCAAGGAATTCCCTTGAAGTGAGACTTGAGTTTACACAATTAGTGGTTATCTTACTGGGAATTTTTTCGTTTCTTATCAGAGATTGTCTGCCGTCATCTAGTGTTTCAAGGGGTGGATGACATATGCAACCAAATGAATCACAACAGATGGCACTGCTCAGGTATCTATTTCGAGATTTCTAAGGGTGGATGGCGAATCACTGGGTAGTGTGAATAAAAACTGAGGTAGAGTGTTCACTCAACATTTTTGAAAAACACTCAATTTAAATTGAATAAAAATCAATTTCGTCAAGTTTCAGAAAACCCTTTTCTTAAGAGGGTTTGCCCAGAGTGTTCCCTCAGTTTTATTCCCACCACCCACTGTCTAATGCATGCATGGCACTTCAGTTTGACGAAGAAAAATGTGTCAAAACGCTGATTTGAATTGTTGATTAGATGCAGAGTTCCAATAAGAGAGTGACACTATCGCCATCTATTGCTTTTCGCATGACGCATGACCGTAGACAAAGCGAAAAAAATACTGCGAACTACAACAGGAATGAAAAAGTCTTAAAAAACGCGTGTCGTTTGGAGACTTCACACTCTCCGACGTTTTAAACAACTCAATTTGTTTTTCTGAGATCGTGGCCTGGCGAAATTTCTTTCGTGATACTTATTTTTCTGAGAATTCTGGTGGCCTGGTGTCTGGTGCGAAATTTCAGTAAAATTCCGATTCGTCGTGACGTGGATGTGAGTCGTGACTACTGGCTGGCTATGTTTCAAAAAAACACGCCTATTGGTAAGCAGTCAGATTGACTGCGAGGGTCAGCTAAAGATATCGTGCTTCATGGGCTATCTTGGTCAACTGCATGAGTGATTGACTTTTGAAGTTCAATCTGATTCTGCTTAAAAACCTCATTTTGACAAATTTGCTAATCGATATCTTTCGAGTGCACAATATGTGTTGAACACGGTCCCGTGCCTCTGAGGTGTGATCGATTGGGCAAAGTGACTGGTGAAAGATTAGTGAGCATGGAAATAACACCAACGAAGGGTATCTCTGCGAGCAACTCCTTCAAATAAATAAATAGCTGGCGTGACAGTCCGGACTTCCAAGCTTTTCGCACGCCAAGCACATAAGTGTGTCAGGCGACGCCACTATCTGCAATCTGTGAAAAGGGCTACGATTGTGAAACACTTCCTACGTGATTGTTCTGCCCTTGCTGGGCGAATCTTTATCACTTAAGCGCCTACTCCTCTTGCTAAGGTGGACGAAATAACAAATTTGGATCAATATCTCTGCCTGTTGCTATCAGTCTTTGAGTTTGAGTGCCTTTGCAGGGTTTTCCCATCCCGGCAATGGTACATACCAGTCATCATTGAACTTTTTGACCCTAAAATCAAACTCTCAAGGATGTAGAGTTGAAACCCTCTTCGAGGGAATTGAACACCCAAGTCAAGTCATCTCCGAGAGCCTTCGAAATCACACAATCGATTTGTCTTGGAATATAAAATGCCAGGACTTGCCTGCATTCTTCGTACTCCTACGTACACGTCCTTTAACTTCAATGCCCGTATATTGCGTTGCAAATTTTGATTGATGATGCCTGTTAGGTGTAATGAAAATAAATTTTCATTTGACGTGACATGGGATGCAAAATGGCACACCAATGCCACCAGCACACCATCTATATCGCACCCATAATCATCACCATCACCATCATCATCATCATCGACACTGAATACCAGGTTGAGTTCTGTGTGGCAAATGACTTTTTGTTGGGTGGAGGAGGCCTGACAAGCAGCCAAGGAATATGAATATTAGCAATTTTTAAAAAGACATTAAAATGCCAACGGAACGAACCTATGTCGCTGGCTGTGGCAGTTCTCTCTCTTTGTGTGGTGTTCCATGGTGTTGCTGAGAATGTTAAGTATTTTCCCGGGTGAATTTGTTGAGGTGGCTGTATAGTTGTGAGTTTTTCGTATAAAATCCTTGAAATATGAGGTTTTAATGTGATAAATGATGAGAGAGAATTCGCGACAAGGAATTTCTTAGTCATTTTGTGGAATTTTAAATGACAAATGGGAAATAGGGGAGGGAAGGAAGCTATTGGCAAAGGTGAGGGTTTGTATCAAATTGATTGATGTTGAAAAAGCAGGTGATGATGGAAAACAATGGCCTTAACGTGACGGCCTATGCTGACGACTTCGTTAGTTTGGTCTCAAAAAAATTTGCCCCGAAAAGGAGTTAACTGATCCAAAATCGAGATCGTGCTCTTCACTAGAAGAAGATTGATTCCATATTTCAAAAGTCCATATATGGACGGAATCGATCTGACACTTAAGAGGACGGCAAAATACCTCGGCGTAATCTTCGACTCAAAATTGAGATGGAAAGCCAATATCGAGAACCGTAAGAAGATGTGCGGTAACACATGGGGCTTTAAGCCGAAAGTGGTACACTGGCTGTATACTGCTGTGGTTTGGTGGAAAGCACTTAAGAAGAAATGCCATCTTACAAGTGTAACCAAGATTCAAAGGGCAGGCTGCATAGGGATAACAGGATCGATAAGAGCAACACTCACAGCGGCACTTGAAGCGATGCTGAACATACTTCCAGTGGATATACACTCTAGTCACAGAGCGGCAAAAACAGTACTCAGACTAAGGGAAGTAGGTCTCTGGACACTAGCACCTATGGAATGGTCATGCCTCCGTTCTAACCCGATGGAGTACCACGAAGGAGAACATAGACACCGACTACATCATTCCAACCTCAGACTTCGATAGGAGATTTGATATCAAAATGACAATGGGGAAAACCAATCCTTTAAAATTCGAGACGGATGCAGCATTTTTCAAGCCGAGATAAGTACCATTTTGCCGGCCGCAAAGCTAATCAAAAATGACAACATTGTCAGAGAAAACATTACTATCTATGTTGACATCCAGACGGCTATTAAGTCTGCAGTCAGCATCGAGAAAATTGAAGCTCATAAAGGTCTGCAGACAAACTCTCAACGATATATCAACGACCAACAAGGTGACCCTATGCTGGGTACCGGGCTACAAAGAACTTGCCAGGAGGGGTGCAGAACCAACATATGCACATGTTATTTTGGACGGTTTCAAGTCTGAAATTCACCATATAAATACTAGTGTTCCCCAAGGCTCTGTTTTGTCTCCGACTCTCTTTCTCATTTTCATAAATGATCTCTTGTCTGCAACTTCCTTCGCTGATGACAGTACCCTCAGCTTCTCATATTCGTTCCCTAACTCACGTCCTTGCTCTTCGGACGTAGAAGAAGAACGGAAACGTATATTAAGCTCACTAAATTCCGACCTTGACAGCATAATAAAATGGGGTTCCAAAACCCAATGCTGTCTTCTGTCACTCAAGTGAAAATTTAACCTCCCACTATTGTCCATGGATGGTTCTTGCATCGCCGAAACCGAAAGATTGTCCATTCTCTGTATGCGTGTAAGTCAGTGTCACCTTCGTTGGAACGACCACATATTCGAAGTTCGAAGTCGTCAAAACTGTCTAGGTTTCCTCAAACGGTGCAAAAAGCTCCGGCCTAAAGCTCCAGTATAACGCTCATATCTGGTCTGGTGCACCCAGAACTGTTTTTAACATTCTGGTTAGAATCCAAAATCGCGCGTTGCAACTTATTGGTGACAGGGACATTGCGAAGTCAATAAATTCGATTTAACATCGACGAAATGTCTCCTATATCTCACTGTTTTATCGTTTGTTCCCACAAACAGTACTCTAGCCAGTTGCATTCCGCCCCTCAAAACCGCCATTTCACGTCACGCTTCGAATGCTCATCAAATATAGAGATTCTTTCATAACCCGTACATCACGAATGTGGAACAATCTGCATAGCTCTATGTTTCCTCATCGCTACAACCCGCAGGCATTTAAGACCAACGTGCATTGGTATTTCCTTCGTCTCTCGATGCACGATTCTGGTTGGTGCCATTGAATTCCTTTGGTTGAATATTAAACCAATCGACTCTAGCGCCAAGGTGAAGTTAGTATTGTGTTTCAGGCATTAAGCCTGTGTTTAACGTTTCGGCACATCGAGCTATCCCATGTCCCAACTTGACCATCAAGAGACTACACAGTCTTGTCATCTCGTTATCTACGACTGCCTAAAATATAAGGCCGGTTTAGACAGGGAGACTGTATTTCTTCAACTCTCGAGCTTAAATTTAAGTGTTCCCTTCAAAGTTTTAAGCTGTCATCTGCGTGCCTTTTTATACGAACGATCTCCCGCGAACAGGAAGTCATTAAACAGATCACTAACACACAACAAAAGGTCAAACTGTCATCAGATTCCACAATCAAATCTAAAAAAATATGACTTTCTCACTGTGTCCTCAGCACTTCCTTCCCTCTAAATGCGATTAAATACCTCGACGACAATTGAATCAAACAAATTTCATGGATTTCACGGCGACAAGGATGTCCTGCAATTGCCTGACCGTAAAATTCCCAATCGAACCGAAAGGGAACACAAATTTCACACCAACCACCGATAAAAGACGGAAATGCTTTGACACTTTTAAAGCCTATTAACGCGTACTTATGATCCTATTATGTCCGGTAATAAATTTTCCCAAAAAAAAAAGAGAACCGGCATCAAAAAGGATCCGTGAATCCCAATGAGGTTTGCAATTGAAAAAAGTAACTACCTCCGGGTTTTCCGATAGGAAATGAGCACCTACAACAATCTCCGTTTCCATCTGTGACAGGATTAGAACGTTGGCAGGTAGTAATTTATGAAATGTCCTTTATTTCGGGGGGAAATCAAACAAAAAAAAAATAACAATCTCCGTTCGGACAAATTTGTACACTGAAATTCACCTCGGTGTATCCTGATCCCATTAGATATCGATTCGGTGGGTATCGAGAGAGAAGCGCAGATATCCTTGCACATTTCATCTGGCTGAATTTTTATTTCGACCGAACGTTGGCGGCACGAACTGGGACAGGATTAAATAAATTAAGAGTCAAATCGATTTGTTTCAGGCAGCATTCCACGTACGTTGTGTCCTGGCAGGAATTGCACCAGCAGATGGAACCCCCACCCAGCATTGGATTGTTGACCGTGGCTGCATGTGAGCGATCAACTTTTAGTATTCACGACCTATATATCCTGTCGAAAGAAATTTCCATTTCCAAAAGAATGCAGGAAGTTTTTTTTTTTTTCGTTGAATCCTCTTATCCTTGATCTAAATTCCAGTGCAACCACTCTCGGTGTGTTTATCAATAGAATTCATGTCAGGATATCCCTTATGCACGCATATTAAGACAACAAGCACATTTTCTCATTCATCCACCGCAAAGTAAACACTCGAGTGCACCCTTTAGTATCCTTGTTCTTTCAGTTGGAGTACTAGTACTAAAGCCAGATGTATGCGAGCGATAAACTGTGCGCCAAGGATAACCACGATGGGAAGAGAATTTCTTCTCTCGCACTTTGTCTCATCATCGTGTTATCTAGTTTAAAGCATCCTGAGTGCTTCCACCATGAAGGACATTACAAAGTGTGTGTGTGTATGATACTATGTGGATTCCAATATGCCATCATCATCATCGTCGTGAACTCCATTGGTATGTCAAGTGAAGTGCAAACATGGCGCGGAGTCTATCAATCACTTTTTGTTACTTCTTTTCCTTATCCTTTCATCCGCAAGTTCCTTGCGAATTTTTATGCACATCCTCTTGAGTAACACCTCCACCCCGCCTGCGCCATTGCAACGTACGCGTACATCCTTGCTTGACCCGGGGTGTAGTCGTCTATGTCTACGCGAGAGAGTGTGTGCTAAAATCAATGTTTTCAAGCGATAAGAATTCGAAAAGAAAAAAACGAAAAAATGTCCATGCGATGGATTATAGCTGTGGAATGTGGAATTTTTGTGGTTCGTAGAGAATCCTACCGAATATCGTTGGGTAAATAAATATTTTTTGATGGATTCGCTTCCTTTTTTTCGGTTTTTATCTGCCGGAGAGTGGATTGCATAAAAATGTCACTATAAATGCGTCGTTATCGCTGCAATTGCCTGACACGTCTGAGTGCATTGTGCAGGAATGACGGACAGGATATAGATTTGATGTCAGTTCGTGAAATGATGGAGTTATTGATGCACCATATGGGCGATAGTTGTGACACTGTGTTTGGTGGAGTGAAAAGACAGAATGTGTTATTTTTAATCGGGACGCTATCTCAACTTGGTGTGGGCGGACGAATTTCCGTTTTTATATTGTCGATTGCGAATGTAGGATATGATAGGATTATCATGAGAGGTTTTGAAATACGTGAAGTGGTCTGGTGTTTCCTGATCCCAAGGGGATGAAGAGGATGAAAACTTATCAGTTTAGGTATGAGGACGACTGAAAACAAAGCAAGATTGCATCCAAAAACGTGGGTCTAATGTCGGTCAGATTAGATTAGATCGAACTTCTCAGCGGGGCGACAAAGAGAAATCTCTATTTGAAACATTGCATCCACGTTTGGAATGACAAAATGGAAACGCAGAGAAACTACGACCCGACTGTGTACATGTCCTGCTTTTGCGACGCTAAGAAGAAAAACCCTCGGCGAATACTTCTAAGATGACGATCTAGCTGAACTCGACATCCAGAAGATAAGAAACTTCATCTCTGGGATGAAATGGTTCAAATCTTAGGATTAACACCGTTACGATTGCCCACCTTCGATGTACTTGTGCAACATATTTTGGTTCCCTGGTACCGGTAAGCCGGTTTCTTCATTGTCGTATCACAATGGGCCAATCTGGTCTATGTTTAAGCCACCTAACCTAACCTAACGAGGGGAATTAAGTCCCTACGTAGCTCAGTTACATCAACCAACATAATACCTCTTCACAGCCTTAATATACGAACGGCAGGCTTAAGGCCCAACCATAATGAACTTTAGTGGGATTAAGCTTATGTCAAAACCGAACGAAAAGCCCACTCAATTTCTGTCAAACGTTTATAGTTTTCGTAAATAGTTTTCATTCATAAAAACATGTATTTTGTTCTATACTTGAAATTAAAATATTTAAAAAGTCGAATTCGGAAACTTCCATTGCCATGGTTATTTTTAAATTGTGTTTTTCCTTTTTTTTTTGTTTTTGTCTCAATTGTCAAATTTCCGTACGGAATATCCCATTTCATTGAGACATTCCGTACGCCCAGAAAAGTCAACGAAAACTTGACGAAACAGTGAATAATCCCATTATGGGTTTGGCATACTATTTGTATGTAATGGGACATTTCATTAAGCTGGCGTAAGCTCATATAAGTCTATTATGGTTGGGCCTTTACTTACTTAAAGTGGCGATACAGTCCGGGGTGGACCTGGGCCTCAACCAACAAGCCTCTCCAGCCAGCTTCATCTTTAGCCAGCTGCCTCCAGTTTCGCACGCCAATTTGGTGAAGGTCCTCTTCCATTTGCGTGCTCCACCTAAGGCGCGGTTTTCCTTTACTGCGCCGTCCCTTGGGTGTAGATTTGAAGATTTTCCACACCGGAGCATTGGTGTCCATCCGCTCTACATGACCCAGCCACCTCAGTCGTTGGACCTTGGTAATTCCTTCACTCACCGTTTATGCAGACGGGACCACAAATCACGCGAAGAAATTTCCTCTCGAAACAGCCAAGAACAACCTCGTCCGCTTTTGAAAGAGTCCATGCCTCTGCGCCGTAGAGTAGGACTGGGATGATTAAGGTCGTATACAGGCTCACTTGAGTCGTTCGAGAGAGGGTTTTGCTACTCAATTGCCTTCTTAGCCCAAAGAAACAGCGATTGGCAAGAGTTATTCTTCGTTTGATCTCAGCGCTGGTGTCGTTGCCTGAATATAAACGGGAGTCTAGGTAGACAAAGTCCTTAATGACCTCAAAGTTATAGCTGTCTATTGTGACGTTCTGTCCGAGACGTCGGTGTTGAGTGTCCTTTCTTGTTGACAGCATATACTTGGTCTTGCCATCATTGACCGCTAAACCCATTTTCGCCGCCTTTGTCTCAATACTCACGAACGCGCCAGTGACATCACGCTGCGTTCTTCCGATTATGTCAATATGGTCGGAGTACCGGACTTTCGTCGGCGACAAACTTTTGAAAGATTGCGCCTCCAGTGTTGGCGCGTGAGTTTTGCACAACTCTTTCAAGAACGATGTTGAAGAAGTTGTAAGACAGCACCTCGCCTTGTCTGAATCCTTTTTTGACATCAAAGGTCTCGGTGAGGTCTCGACCGCATACTCCATCGTCATCCTGCACAAACCGACAAGTTTGACATGGATGCCAAAACTAGACATGGCTCTGTATAGCTCGTCTCTATAGATGCTGTCATACCCGGCCTTAAAATCGATGAAGAGGTGGTGGGTATCGAATTGAAGTTCATGGGTTTTTTCCAAGATCTGCCGCAGTGTGAATATTTGGTCGATGGTGGACTTTTCTGGCCTGAAACCACACTGATATGGACAGATCAGGTTGTTGACGAACGGCTTCAGGCGTTCACATAACACGGCAGATAAGATCTTGTAAGCGATGTTAAAAAGACTGATGTCTCTGTAGTTGGCGCAGTTCAGAGGGTCTCCTTTCTTGAGGATCGGGCAAACAATGCTGAGGTTCCATTCATCGGGCATACTTTCCTCCGACCATATTTTACAGATGAGTTGGTGCATGCTCCGTTCCAAGACATCGCCTGGCGCTTGGAACAGCTCGGCAGCTAGGCCGTCAGCACTAGTAGCTTTATTGGACTTAAGCTTAGATATGGCTATCTTCACTTCGTCCAGGTCGGCTGGAAGGAATTGTTGGTCTTCGGCGTCCGGGTTGAATGGTTCATTCTGCCTGACAGCGGGATTTGATCCATCGTCGCCGTTAAACAGTCTGCAGAAGTAGTTATTTCATATCCTCAGCATCGACTGCGATTCTACTACGATGTTCCCTTGTTCATCCTTGCAGGCTTCGGTTCGGGCTCTGTAGCCTTGACAGGTTTTTTTTACCCTTTGGTATCTATTTCCTCGATCACGCGCTTCTCATGTTCCTTCTTTTTCCTCCTGAGAAACCAGTGTTCGTCTCACCTCTTCTGCTCATAGAGCTCGCGAGCAGCTCTGGTCCTTCTGTGTAGCGCCGCTTTGTATGCCTCTTTTTTCACTGCATGTGCTTGCCGCCACTCGTCTTCAAACAAGGAGTTTCGTTGCGGTGGTCGAGTGAAACCCAGTACATCAGAGGTGGTATCTCTGATGGTTTTTTGGCAATGTTGCCACTGGTCTTCAATACATGATGCTGGCGGTATAGGACCTCTTGAGAGATTGAGAGAGACTCGATCGGAAAAGTATCTGGTGATCTCTTGCGATTGCAGCCGTCCGACGTCAAACTTACTCACAGTATCCGCAGCCTCGGGATATCCGCAGCCGTACCTTGGCTTCAACAAGGTAGTGTTCCGAGGAATGTTTGCCCCCTCGGAACGTTCGGTCATCCATAATACTGGAGGAGTGCCTTGCGTCGATCGCAATGTGGCCAATCTGGCTGACGGTTGATTGATCAGGTGATCTCCATGTTACTTTGTGAATATCGATCCGAATATCCTTTTAAAGCCACCAACTCTAGCGACAACCTATGGCAGCTCACAGTGGACAATCTCTCTTATAAATTCATCGCACTCGGTCAACCACATTTCCGTGCTTTCAAAAAGCATTCTCTCATTCCGACTAGCGGTGGACAATAATAATTGAAAAATCCAAATTATCTCGAATAAAATATCCCTATCCGTGCTCCCCAATCGACTAGAAAGACCGCCCCGGCCACCCAGCCTACTTAAAAGAACAATTAAGCCGCCCAATTGTAATTAAAAGAGGAAACTCCAACTCAATATCAATAAAAGCGAAAAAATCCACCCGAGCACGCACGAATGCACGAATGCATTGGAATCCGTTTTCCACCATCGGAATGTCATTATAAAAATTGTTCAATGAGCAACTGCAGGACGAGCGGATAGAAGGAAGCGTTGCAAAAAAAACAAATGAAAAAACCCTCCTGAACAAGGATAAAGGGTAAAGAAACGCTCAGCTGGCTTCCTTCCTTCCGTTTGTGGCTTACGCGCGCGGCGAGTTTTTTCTCGACGAATTTCAATTATTTCATCCTGGTGTCCTGTGCCACTCTGCTGCAAATCGACTCTGTGGGTAGTCGTTTTTGTCTTGTAATTTTTACTCACCCCTTGGATCGGTGGAGTCCGGTTTCGTTATCCTTGGTAGCTCCTTAATTTGTTGTCGTCGTCGTCGTCCTTGTCGTTTCTGTAAAACTCAAACAGGATCAATTGCATTCTGGCTTCCTTTCTTCGCATTCTGGTTGGTTTCTGCGTTGCAGTTTTATTTTCTGTAGTTCGAGCCTCGGAATGTGGAGAGAAGCAATAAATATCCTTGTTATTTGTTTTTTTTTTGTATCCTTTTTGCGGGATATAATTTCGTATCGAAGGAAAAGGTAAACAATTGAACGAGGACAGTGGAGAGGTCGTAACAACTGTATCTAGTTAAAGAGTCGAAAAGAAATGGATATTTCATCGGTCGTTGTGGTGTGTGGTTCCACATCCTAATGAGATATCCTTGGAGATCCTTAAATTGTTTATTTTAACAAGAAGCAAAGAGGGCGAGTGGAAAAATTGGAAAGAATGCAAGGATAACAAATAATGGTGAGATGGATCATGATTCTGGGTCAGTGCTAACCTCTTGGATATGACATGTGATGCCAAAGAAAATACCAGAGGAAAGGACTTAAGTCAACATTGGATGGGATGATTGGGATGTGTGCCAGGATTTTTTTGCTTGTAATTTGCACTTAGTTATGAAATTTTCCCATGACTGGATGGAACGATGATTTATGCTGTGAGAAAATGAGAGAAAATTTCAACAAAATTCACAATGTTACAGTCGTGGAGTGGGTCAGAGATGCAATTTGGACTCCAAGTTGAAAGAGCCGAGCTCTGAAATGATTTCCAACAGGGAATTCAGAGAGTCGATGGTCTTATGTGTGTAAATCTTAACAAATTAATGTCAATATTTGAAGTATTTAGTCCATTCCCGCCCAAAACGCGTCCCAAAAACTAAAATTGATAAATTTTTCATTCCGCCCGAAAGTATACCTCAATTTATTCGATGATCTTCAGCAACTCGATCAAAGCTCACCTCCACCTCCCCATTCTTCAAGATTTCTCTTCACAAAAACATTCTCTTCATTGACCATTTAACACTCGCTCAACTCACCTGTTCTGTTGTGATCAAGATCTCCGTCCAAAACAAAACACCTTCCATTCGCTTCATACAATTCAAGAGCTTGAGTTCCACTTCGATGATTTTCACTGATTCCCCTGTCCGCACGTTCCTGTTGCGTCTTTTGCTTCTCGAACAGCTGGAAGCACCAACACAACGTGAACCCGATTAGCATTAACGCCCAAGCCAGTACCATGAATATGACAGATGTTGTGCTTTTGAAGTGGAATCCATCGTCGTTTGCGCCCGTGTTGTGCTCCTCGATCAGCAAGATCACATTATCCGGATACGCACTACTAACATTTGTTGTTGCCGTTATGGCCGAGAATGGCAACTGGCCATTGGTGGCGTTAAAGAAGTTTCGCGTAAATTTTATGTAAGTTATGTTCGGCATTTTTGTTTTCGTCGACACTTTGACACTTGAATTGGCACAAACACACAAATGTTGAAAAGAGAAAGGTCGACGACGGGCTGTGGGCCTACCTTTGTTTTAGAGACAAACCGCGGACTGAATTGAGTGTGGAACTTGCATGAGATTATGCAGCTCACGAGAGAGTTTAGCTTTGTCTAAACTACGACTGCGAATGGAAGAGATACGTTTAAGATTGACACCGGAGCGGTAAGCGCAAAGCGCTGGCGGATGGTGTAGGTATATGCTTAAGAGTGCCTCCAAACGACAGAGACACAGAATCTACTGTGTGTGGTAGATGCCGTAAGAGCGACAGGCCACGAACGACAAATGACAAACGACGACCGACGCGACGGGCGGGGGTATTACGTGTATCTTCCACCTTGCTGCGGTATTTTAATTTTGTTTTTGTTATCAGTTTTCGACTTGCTCCAAAGGTGTGTTTACAAGCGCTTAGCGCTTGTCATTGTTTTCAGTTTGCTTCTTTCTACGTCTTCAGATTAAACAATCAAGAAAAAATTAATAACAATAGCGGAATGATAAAGGGGCTTTTAAGTCGGGGAAATTATTCAATTTTTCGAGGTCTAAACGTGGTGAAGTTCAGGGCGGCTTGCGACTGGGTTAAGTGATCCTCATCAATAGCACTTGACTTTGAGTGACCATTTAGCGACTTGAAGTGAATTTGAACTTGATTTTCCGATTTATACTGAGGCAGGTCCACTATTGGAAAACGTGTTTTCCTCTATCATCGATAACAAAACTTGTGACTAGTATCCCCTCCCTTGGCGCACATGTTGTGTAAGCGGAATTTTTATAAACGACGTTTAAACGACGTTTAGTCGTTACATCAAGGTCGACGTTACTTTGATCCATGTTACTCGGTTTGTAAACCATGCGATATGAGTTTCTGGTGGTCAGAACAGTCACGCCCAGCTTTAGGGTATTTCCAAACTCGGCTTACTGGTTTGACGCGTACGTTGCGACGCGGAAAGGTTGAGAGTTCGTGCGCGTCTTGGCCAGGAATATATTGAATTCTAAATAATCTACGACGGATTATCGGAAAATCTCTGTGTTCCAAACCTCTACAAAATCAACTGTTCTCAAGTTGAGCTTCCAACAGCGTTCATACTAAACTCGTTCCTAAATCTCTCATCGAGTTAGGCTCATCGAGAGGTTCATCAGGCAATGGATACCTCCTATACTTAATTTCTCTTCGTGATAAGTGAGATTTTGGAAGGAACCACCCCCCAGCTTTAGATGAGACGCAAGATTTTCCATGATAAACCTCCTGCAAAGCAATTTTCTCGACAGCACTCAGGAATACGTGACGGCAAACCTGTCAAAAAATAATTCATTCAATCCCGGTGACTAAGCGCCGCATTTGGTGTCAATCCAATTCTTACAGAGAATCTGTAAAATGTAGACCCGTCATCGTTGTCATAAAACCAACCCCATTCGCGCATCAACTCAAAGCCTTTCATTCATTTATCTCGACAGTCATGACTCATAGCAAAGCAATCACCTCACCCCACGGCATGGAATCCATCCATTAATCTCACCTCATAAAGTTCATCTTCCAACCACCGTGTGCAGCACCGCGCCATGATCTTGTTATGATACCGGACAGCCGGTACATATGAGTACAAGACAACAGGCTGCCGCCAGATACATCCCCCGGCTATGATGGCCTTTAAAAAGCCCAACTCATGTACACTCATAAATATTTTGAAAGTAATATTGGCCCTTGCCAGGGGTGGGTTGGCGCACGACCCCTGACGACAGTGGTGCAGAGTGAAAGTCATCCCATTGTTGTCGTTGGTCGTCGCCTCAAAATTCTAAACATAAAGGCAAATCGAGCGAAAAATTAATTATGAGTGGATCCTTGTCATTCGGCGTAGCCTTCCCTTTGCTCTACCCCGAAGCTCATCGCGTTCGCCGACAAAAGAACGTGATTCGAATTCACAAAAAGTTTAAGTCCCCCACCTCCCCTATTTGGCGTGGATAAATGGAGTCTCTGTGCAAATCCACACACCGTCACACCGACGACAACAACACAAAAGGAACCTTTCGGGTAAAATTGCTCCTTTTCCGATTGCGAAGGATGTTTGCCTGCAGTACACACTTTGGTGGCGGTGTGGCGCTTGCAATATTGTGTGTACATCGGAAGGGGTTATTGGCCCGGAGACGGGGTTTTTGTTTTGCGGTGGAACTATCACAGAAGTCTCTCTGTTGTGTTCCACTAGTTGGTTGTTGCACGTAGTTTGAGCGGATGACTCCATTTTTTCCCTGTGCAAGGGATTTTGGCAGTGGCAAGATGGAAGGAAAATTACATTTTGTGCACGCGTTAGTCAGCGGGAAGGAGTCAGATTGCATTCAAGGATTTCCTTTGAGTTGTGGGGTTTTTTTTTGTTGTTTGTCGTGTCTGTGGGAGAAGTTGGTGTAAATTAGATTTGAATAGAGAAACCCGGGCGGTGTGCCACAAGGTAGCGAACTTGGGTTGCTACTTTTTCCATCGTCTTTAAAGACTGAGCCGAGTTGTGAGACGTTGTTTTGGAAGGAATTATAGCCTTTTGTCGTCATCGACCGCAGGACTGCGTTGTCGCCGTGGTTCAATGGCTAGTGCGTTGGACTGCTGTGCGAGCTGCGTGGGTTCAAGTCCCAGCCATGTTCACCGAACATTTTTCGTGGAACCTCTCGTCGAGATGACAACCGCCCGGGAGTACAATTTGGCATGAAGATGATTGTCAAATCGCCGTTCGGATTCAGTAATAAATTGAGAGTCCCTTCCATTCGTGCAAAAAATGTAGCACGCAGAGCATGAATAGTTGCGAGAAGCTCGGCCTTGGCTTATCACGAGCTTTATACAAGATTCGATATTGTGGAACCGATTAGTCACCAAAAAAATTTGCTTCGACCACAGAGGATACCCGATCGCAAAGAAGCGATTGACTGACAACCATCTGTTCTGTGGGGCTGGCTTGGTTGATTTAAGTGGATGTATCAGGCAGTTCCCGAACCTCAATTAGTGCTGAAATGAACCGTTTTGATACCACAGTTCTCGTGACCGGTTTGATATATGAGTGTGGGCGAGAGTCGACTGTTGGTCTTAAATTCAGCATGTGGAGACTTACTTACACCTCAAGCGGGTCCATTGTACCCATAAAAAGTTTACGCACGGGAGTTAAACCAAAAGATAGGCTTGGCTAATCCGGAAACCACCCAATAAGGGATAGAAATCTCAAGAGTTTCCTAAAATCAGCGATATTAAGGTCCTCCAGCCCATGAAAGAAGCTACTACCAAGAGTACGCAATCTTCTGGTGGCCAGTGCGGAACCTATGGAGTTAAGGATAAGTAGAAAGTAAGGAATTTTCTTCTCCGAAAGTTCGCTGAGGTTGTCGAGGAAAGTTTGCCCCTGTATCTTGAGTCTTGTTTTGGCAAATGCCAGCACTTGTAGAGGAACTGTTCTAGGGTTTCCTTCTCTCTTTTGTGTCTTTGCAGCTATGGCAGTAGGGGTTCGAAGGGATGTCAAGCTTGGCTGCATGGGTACCTACTGTCCGGCGGCCTGTACAGATGGCCACTACGCGTGCAATGTCTGTTCGGGTTCTTCTAAGGAGTTACATTGTCTTCCTATGATTGTATGTTGCCCAAGTCTTCTTGGATATGGCGCAGCTAGTAAGGTTGTTTCATTTGCGTTTGGCTACTGAAGGGTAGTGTGGGTTGATACTTCCCTTGACAGCTCCTAATGGCATGAGAACTTCTCTTAAGAGTGAGCTGTTAAGGGCCGAGCCTTGCCTGGCAAGCTTATTAGCCATTTCGTTCCCTTTGATGCCTCTATGACCTGCGACCAATACGAGAGTTAGACAGGATAAGCTCCCCAGGCGGGCGAGTTCGGTTCTGCATTGTGCAACTAGCTTTGATGAGGTGGTTGTGGAGAAAAAAGCTTTGATGGCTGGCTGACTGTCGGAGAAGACTGCAAAATTTCGTTTGGGGGTGGTGTCATCGTTGACCGCACGACAGACTTTATAGACTGCGAGTATTTCCGCCTGAAATGCACTGGCGATGTCCAGGAGTTTGAATGATCTCGATACCTTCTCCGCATTCCATTTTTGAACCGTCTGGGAAAATTGATGTGTCGTAGTCGTTGGTAAGGCCCAACTCCCACTAGGATAGTTATGATACCAAGCTATGATTACGCCTTCTATCGCCTATCTACGCTGAATGCCACCCATGCCATAACACACTGAAGTTTTACTTCCGCCACTCAATCGACTCGATTGGCGCTTTAACGACTTCAATGGAGTGCCATGAGGTACTCAAATCGATGACATACTCTTCCACAGCATTTCACAACCGCCAGGAATTCGCTTCCGCCTCAAATTTTTACGTGCACCGATACTTAGATTTTCCATCAAAAAAATAGTTCCGACTGCCGCCTGGTGTTGCAAAGGGAAAACTGAAATCAAAAACTTTTTGCCCCGTTAACCGCTCAACGTAAAACTCAAAAACTTTTTGCAAATCGTGACTTTTTTATGAGCTTCCGAGATTTCGTTGCCGCGTCCCGGAATGCAATTACAATTTTAATGAACCATTTGCGCGGCGAGTCATTCAGCGTTCTCGTTCCCGTTTCGTTTTTTTTAACGGTATAAACAATTTTTATTCGATCGCAATGATGTGTTTATCTTCATTATATTCCGCGCCGTCGACGCTACCAAAAAAACGAAGCGAATCCTTGTGTGAATCCCTAGCCCTACTCTACATCAGCGCTCGTTGGCGCCATCACTAATGCATAAGGACGCAAAACGATGAAATAGAGAACTCTCGGTCGCCCTTGCAGTGGGCGGCTACAGCGTTAAAAGCCGAAGCTCACCGAATAACATGTTTCGTCAATATTTGATTTTTAGGTTCAAACACACACAGTCGACGAGGACGGGGAGGGCCGTTGAGGACCGTTTTTTTGATGAATTCGCTGATAGGGAGTTTTATGAGCGGGATGTGCATAAAATATTGAAGCTTCTGTTTGACGGGAATGTAATATTTTTATAGCCCCTCTCGTATGCGGGAGCATATTTAAGAGAAAGTTTGACGCTGTTAACTGTGTGTTTACACAGGGCAGATGGTTTGACGGGTTTTATGGGCGCTTTACCGGGCCTCATTCGTGATTGTTGGTGGAACAATTTTAATGTTTACTGAGGTTCGTTGCAATGACCTCCACTGGCGGATTCCATTTGAGTCCGTGAAGTGGGAAGTAGGTAACCAGGGTTTTTGTGATTGATTCGGAACCATTAAAGTCTTTTATTATTCAGACGGGTTAATGGATTTTCGGAAAATTTTTATTGAGGTCAATTGGCATCCATTTGGGCCGGTATGAAGGGTTTGTAGTTTCACTAATCGTTGGTTGAGAGGGGTTGTCCTTGAATAAGGAATTTGTAGTTGATGAGCATTTATACGTTTTAAAACAAACCATGGGCTGTGTTGTCATTGAAGATCCCTAGAAACTGTATTCGAAAGCCCATTTAACCGCCATTGTCCTCGTCTTTGAGTTTACACATCTCGCCGCACTGTCAGAGATTTTCTAGAATATCGTGTAGCTATCAGAACTCATTGCGTAGCAATCAAGACTCATAGCGTACCTATCAGGACTATCTAAGCCTATCCAGCTGCTTGGTTATGCATGAGATACCACGACTTACTTAGTTTTTTGAAAGCCCATCAAAATGCTTGGCTATGCGTAGACTTTGGTCAGAACACAAAGTCCGTCGATCTAGGCTGCGTTATTGTGGGATTATGACATCGTCACGACGATCAAAAGGAGTATCACTCTTATCTCATGTGTAATTACAGAGTTCAAACTCTAGATGTATGGTATGGCATCGGCATGATATATGAGGGTGAGCGGAAGGCTCTTCACTTAGGCCTCTGTTGGGTCCGTTGTGCTTACCTCCTTTAATCGTTGGAACTGCAGGAATATGTTTGGCTTGGGACGTATGTGAGGAGGGAAGGTGGAAACAATTATGGTGTTGACATTAGTGTACGTGTGGTCTGGCGAATCTTCCTGTTTCTTTGGTGAAAAGCAGGATGCCGCCATTTCTTTTGTCCTTGAGATGTTTCAGGTCCGGTATCCACAGGGTCTTCTGTCGCATTCTCACTGGGGCTGGGCAGTGGCATAGGAAATGTTCGAGGCATTCTTCTTCTTCCTCGCAGTTCCTACATGTCTCTGTGTCAGCGAGGCCATGTCCTGTGCTGAGCTTGGTTTATATACGAGTGATCTAGCTACTTTGCACGTCGGGAGGTTTGCTCAGTGATCCTCTCGTTGATTGCTGTTTAAATTATTGTTAGTACGACTCCTACTGTGTTCTGGGGCTCACCCCCTTCACATTTTGCTAGAAAGGGTCGCAAAGGAAACAAAAGAATTTCAACACAAAACTGAGCAGTAAAAGAGAATGGAACGACGGAGTGTATCAATTTGAACACAACAACATCAAATGGTACACCGAAGGCTCCAAAACCCACACGGGCACCGGGGCGGGAGTATACGGTCCCCGAACCAAGTTCTCGGAGCCAATGGGCGATGTTCCCGCCCAGTATTTTTCAAGCAGAGGTATATGCGATCGAAAGATGTGTACAAATAAGCCTCAATAGGAAATATCACCAGCAAAACATCGCGATACTATCAGACAGCCAGGCTGCCATCAAGGCACTGAGTTCCTATGAAATCAGATCTAAACTGGTTTACAAGTGTCTGGAGAAGATAAACAGACTTGGCCGGAACAATAAAGTCACCCTCTACTGGGTCCCAGGTCATGTAGGGAAAGAGGGAAATGAGGCAGCCGATGAACTGGCAAGGAAAGGGTCAAAAACACTATTCGTTGAACCCGAGCCATTCTGCGGGCTGGGATCGCACCGAATCCAAGAGGAACTGAGAAAAGAGGAAGAATGCAAAAGAAGGATGCTATGGGAAACACTCCCAGGACTAAGGCAGGCAAAGGAACTCCTCAGGAACTACGACCGAAGGAGGAGCAAGGCCTGCCTAAGTACCAGCAAAAACCAGCTTCGAATTCTAACAGGCTTTCTAACGGGCCATTGCAGACTCAGGGAGCATCTCAGGAAAATGGGAATAGAAGCGAATGGGAACTGCAGATTCTGCAGCGATGCCGAGGAGACTCCGTCACACCTCCTTATGGACTGTGGAGCATTGATCCACAAAAGAAGAGCACACCTGGGAGCGTACACTTTCTTTGAAATGGATCTCCCATCGTTGGACCCAATCCAGATACTCCGATTTCTCAGAGTGATCGGATTGGAAGAGGTTCTCTAGGTCGAGACGTATCGGCCAATATGAGTACGGGGGAGCACAATAGATCTAAACAGGTCGCAGTGCACGCACACACACCCCGATTTCTTCTATTGCGTGCGCCCCTTCTCTTGCCAGTTCATCGGCTTTCTCGTTCCCCGTGACACCTTCGTGACCCGGTACCCAGAGAAGGGGGACGTCTTTGTGATTGGCAAACCTGTTGAGTTTGTCTTTGCATTCCCTGACCAGATGAGATCTGGATGTTGGATTTGCGATGGCTTTAAATGCTGCTTGACTATCCGAGCAGATTTCTATTTTCCTACATTGGGTGCGGTGTTCCAAGAGAACTCCAGCTGCCCTCAATATGGCAAAGACTTCTGCAAGTTCTACTGGTGGGTTGTTATAATATACACCAGCACCGGAGTTGCTTGCGATGTTGGAGCCGTCCATAAATACCGTTATCCCGTCATGGTTTCTTGTTTCGTTGGTTCGAGCGCAAGAATCCCTGGAAGAAAATTCGTTTTTAAAAATGTTGACAGAGCCAATTTGCTTGTCTCCAAAATCGCTCTGATGGTTGATGAGTGACGGGATCGTTTTGATCTCTTCAATAGTTTCTCGGTGCCCTATAGTAGAAGTGGTCGCCGTGGCCCTGTGGTTATTGCGTTGGACTGCCGACCGAGCGGCGTTGGTTCAAGTCCCAGCCATATCCACCGAACATTCTTCGGGGCACCACCTCTCGTCGGGGAATGACTAGCCTCCGGGAGTATAATCTGTCATGAAAGAGCTTCTCAATTCGTAGCTAGGCCTTGGCTCATCCCGAATCATCGCGTCGAAATATCCGAGAGCCGCTCAGTGTCCTGCTAATCTATTTGTTTCGAGGTGTGCTGCTAGGATGTTTAGTATCACTTCCATGGCAGCCGTTGATGTCCAGGCTTAAGCGCCGGTTACACCTAGACAAGCCATTCATACATGTTTAGGTAAACATTTCCTTTGCTCTTTAGAGCTGACCACCAGACCAATACGCAGCAAAAGAGGATTAGCTTGATGCCGCTATTGTATATCCAGTGAACCTGATTCGGTTTTAGACCCCATGTCTTACCGAAAGCTCTCCTGCATATCCAGAAGGTCCTTTTAACTTTAATCGTTCGTTCTTTTAAGTTTTTTTTCTAGGTCAGCCTCTTTTCTAATGTAAGGCCAAGATACTTGACGCTGTCGGGGAGTTGCAATTGTACACCTCCTATTCTAGGTACGTGGAAGTCACTTATTTTGGTCTTTTTGGTAAAGAGAACTAATTCCGTTTTGTGTGGCCATTTTTCTCCGCCCAGCTTGCAAGTGTCTGGAGTGTGCCTTGCATGAGCTCCCCTATGCTGCTCAAGCGTATCAACAGGGCGTGCAATTGGCATCTTTTGCAAAAATAAATGTGCCTCAAGGAAAGTTCCTTGTTCTTAAATTTCACCTCTTAAATTTAGCCCCTAAAAGACGACCGTCGAGGTAGACTCTATCTAAGACCACAACTGCCTTATTGACTGAAATAATTCCACTTTTATCGTAGAGAAACTCGTTGAGATCTATTTCCAGCAAATTACGACGTAAAGCCTATAATTCCACGGTCTCCCGTAAGGATATACTCCTGTGCATGTGGGTCACGAACAAAACCCCCTTTGTATTGTTTGCTAATTAACACATCCCACTTCGCCTACTTTGCATATTCATTCACCTCAACCTGGCCGTCCCTATCAGAATCCTGTTAAACCGTAGGGTAAACATAATTTTCCACTTAAGCACCATCCACCAACTGCTTCTGGTCATTCAATCTCAACGTAAACACCACATACACCTCCTAAGCCCTGGCCTCTACCTCTACAGTAAAAAGGAAAAAATTCAATCCAACCTTTCGCCGTGGAAATCCTTTTTACAAACATGTGAATAAAAATGAATTAATATTGACACAAGTCCAGGCACCCGTGTATATACGAAAAAAAAAAATCGTGAAAAGGTGGACTCGGCAAATTGACAGACTGTCTCGTCACCTAAACGCGGAGAGTGTGAATATATTGAGTCAATATTTAGCGACAGACGACGAGGCTGTCTGTTCCTTTTTTTTCTAATGGCATTGGCATGTCCTTCGCTTTGGAACTTGGACATCTGTTGAATATGAAAGACATGACGTACACACCGTACAGTCCGTCCGCCATTGGCATTCAAACATCGAGGCGCAAGATACATCTATCTACGGCACACAGAGAGGGAAATTGGAATAATAAATCACTTTCAGGAGTAGTGGCGACTGGCGAGTCATGTTGAGAGAGATTTTTGTAGAATTTTTGTTTTCCTTCGTTGGCCGGGGGATTGAATCCGCCAGTCCAGTTCGGCAGGACGACTTAATGCAGTTTGATGAATTGAGTAGCAGCAGTGATAGTGGACGGGTGCCCGACACATAATTTACATGAACCGATGGAGAGTTGAATTCAATTTTTTCCAATTGGAAAGTGGACAGAGCTCGGGATGAAATTGAAATTTAATTTTCGAAAAATTTGTATTTTTGACTTTGCTAGTTCGATAGGAATGTACAAGGCTAATCCTTGGAAGCTTGTTGGATTGATAGAGTGGATCTAGCCTTGCATGCAAATGCAAGTGGATTATGGGGGTTTTTGATGCAATTTAACCCAAGAGGATAGGATCCACAACGAATACCTGATTTTTCGACTCAAAGTCATACCTATGTCATCAAGTTCACGTTGTTGCCTTATTCTCTTCAGGATTTTTTAACCTCCGCCACTGCAGAAGCGCGTAGAAAAAGAAGCTCAAGCTTTCGTCTTCTCATAAGTTAGGTTAGGTAAATGGGTGCCTTGTGACATTGTCACTGCTCACTTAGACCAGCAAAGGGTCCATTGTGCCCATCTTCCAATTTTACTCCGGGAACCTGTAAAGAGAAAGGGAGCCGCTGATTTAAAACCACACGATAAGGAAATGAATCTCAGGTGGTCCCTCAGCTCGATGTCACCCAAGTCCTCCAGTTCTGTGCAGAGTAACTACCAAGAGTTCTCATTCTTCTACTAACGAGAGCAGGACATTTACACAGCAGGTGTCGGACAGATTCGATCTCCTCCTCATCCCTGCAACTTCTGCAATAGTCGTTGTGATGTATACCGAGCGCTCCGCATGAATAGCAATGGCACAGTGTTCAGTAATGATGCCGGAGACTATCCTTGCTTAGCGACGACTAAGCAGAGACAGAGATCTCTTCTTATTATAACTCGTCCATAAGTTTCTACCCGTTGCACATGTATCTAGCTGGATCCACCGTGCATTGGCTCGACTTATGGCCTCGTCATCAATATACCTTTTCAATAAGCTTATTGGAGTTCTGGCAAAGGGGAGAGCCTGTGAGACATGCAGGTCTGGGATATACATATGACCTTGTACCCAACATAGGGTCACCGTATTGGCTCTCAATGTCTCATTTAGATGCTTCTTGCAGATTCCTACAAGCCTCGATCTAGTTATCGCGGACTCCAGAGCCTTAAAGGCTGCCTGGCTGTCGATATAGATTGTGATTGTCTTTGCGGTGATGCCACAGTTTCCGAGGTCCCGATGATGGCTGTGATTTCGGCTTGAACGACACTACCGTTTATTTTAAAGGACTGGCTTATTCCTAGGGCCTTGCAGTAGACCCCGGAACCTGTACCAACATCCATCTTGGAACCATCGGTGTAGAAGGCCAGTTCCTTTTTATTCGTGACTTTCATCTCTGTCAGGAATTCTGATATTAAATCTCCTGTCAGAGTCTGGATCATGTGATCTGTTTCTGTCGATCTGTCGGCATTCTCCCCTACGGTGTGACCGTAGGGAGCTGATGTCCACTGTCGGCTCTCTCTTAGTCTCAAGGCAGTTTTAGCTGCCGTGTTGCTGCAGTACAGATCCAGCGGAACGAAACTTAGCATGGTTTCCATTGCCGTTGTTGGTGTTGTTCTCATTGATCCTAAGATTCCTATACAGGCTGCCCTCTGAATTTTAGTGAGGTTTGAAATCTGATATTGCTTCTGAAGCACCTTCCACCAGACTAGTGAGCCGCATGCTTTCGCTGCAAGCGGAGTGCGGACGCTCAGTAGATCTTGCTGGTAAGAGTTTCCTACCGCCCGCCTTGTTGAATTAGTACTCTAAACTAGGTTATGACCTCCTTTATACTGGAAATTGTGGTGTGTATTGCTTCTTTGTGCAACTCAAGTTGATTTGTGTGCAAATTGAGGCTGAAGAAATTCACAAACCTGCCTGAGACCTTCGTTTTCATTGAAAATGTTAAATATTTGGCTCCTACCGTACGATGCAAGCCCACCAACTCCAGAATAACTTTTCAAATCGAATCTGAGTCACTCATCTGTATTCGCACACTTCATCGCCCTCAATACAACAACAGTAAACAAACTTCAAAAATCCAAATCAACCAACCCCCCACCCATCCACTGACTGTCACAGATTGATACAGGAAAGTCTCTCCTTCAAAGGCAATTTACTTCGCACAATATGAACCACAAGTCAGAAAGCCTAACCTAACCTCACCTCGACGCAATCGTGTACAAAAATATTACTTCCCTTCTACAGGAGGAGGCTTTCGCTCCTTCATCCATTGTATCCGTCAGCTTGTAAATCCTTCAAAGGAAAAAAAAAAAAAATAGGGATTTCCGAAGGAGATTTGAATACACTTCGTTCTGGTCTTTGTTTGTTCAGCAGGATACGCTACTCCATTCAACTGCGTGCAGTGAGTATTTCGCCTGTAACAACAGGTAAATCTCCAGCCCGGTCGACCTTTTCATCATCATAATTGGAATATTGACACGTAGACCTCAAAAGATTCGAGTGAAAAGGATGAGAAAACAAAGCCGCCACCGAATGGAGGAGAGGAGTCCATTGTTGGTTGAAGGTGGAAAAGGGTTGGTCGATACAAATTGGAAAATTGCCTTAAGGCCGGAGGACACTGTTAATCCCATGATGAAGGCATTGAAGGGAATGAAAACATTGATTCCGGAGCGACTGCTTTCTGAATGCGAATGTGGTGTCAAATGTTATTGCTGCTCCTCATGAGCTGTCACAGGTGATTAACAAGGGAATGACGGCCATAGTGACAGCTGTTCAACGTGGATTGTGTTGGTTCTACCGTGGCGTGGCGAATTTGTGGAATGAATGATCTCGCTTTGCTTGTGCAGGATGTTGATCAGTTTGTTTCCTTGGTGGCGAATAAGAAGAACCCAATTGGTACTAAGATGTGGCTTTTTGTTACCAAGACTCGCGTGACCTGGTTGACGAAAGTTGAAAGTAGATGAGGCAGCCGAAAGGGCCTAAATCCAGGCTGTGGAGTTAAGAAAACTGATTGGATCTCGTATCCCTTTACCCGTGGTTATCGCCTTTATTCTGGCTATATCTGGATAGGTTCTGTTAAGGAGCTTTTGTTCTAATCTTATCGTAGGTCAGCCATATCTCCCTTGATATGGCGCATTTGGTTAGCCTCCTCCTTTCTCCTTTAATCACATCTAGCAGAATATAAATCCTGGCCGCGGGTGAGCTGTGTAGAGCTGAGCCCTGCCTGGCTCGTTTCTTTTATGTCACTGTGTTCGGAAACCCAGAGTGTCACCCAAGCAGGCAAGCTCGTTTCGGCACTCTTGCACCAGTTTGGAGGATGTAGTAGCCGACAGCTTTGATGGCGGCTTAAACATTGTGTCATACCCGAGTGAGTTGCGTGCAAACCTCTCGGATTGGTATTAGTTTCGACTGAAAGACGGTGGCAAAATCCAACAGGCAGTAAGATCTTGATATTTTCAGTGATTCCGAGTAGACACCGGGACCCACATCGTAGTTGATCTCAGATCCGCCGGTGTAGATTACCGTGTCCTTCACCGCTTCATCTTTCTTCCACTGTGCTCTGGTGGGGAATCGCACGTGGCATTTTTTCCTAAAGTTTAGTTTGGGGGTGATGTGGGCGGTTGGAGCCATTACCATACCTTTGGGAACTGGGCATATTGCTGTGGCTATAGTGCCTTGCAGTCCAGCACCCAGATTCTTTATGCCCTTTTTGCTGCATTTTTCATCCCTTTTTCGAGCATCTCGGGCTGTATAGCGATGATTTCGACACGAAAGTACGTCTTGAGCTCATCAATGATCTGAGGCTTGCTGACATACACTTTGCTTTTCAAGTAATCCCACGGAAATAAGTCCGGAGGGGTCAAATCTGGAGATCTGGGTGGCCAGTCAGTGTCGCCATTTTTTGACAGCACACGTCACGGGAATTTTCATTGCAAAAACTGCATTGTTTGATTTGCAGTGTGGCATGGCGCACTGTCTTTGAAACCAGTAACTGTCCAGACCTTTTTTACACATTTGTGGGCAAACATAATGAATCAACATCCACCGATAGCGATTCCCATCGACTGTTTCGCCAGTCAGTTATTGGTCATGCAATTGTGTTTCATGGATCGCGTGTGGATTCTCCGTTCCCCAAATGCGGCAACTTTGCTTGTTAACGGCGCCAGAGAGTGTGAAATGGGCCTCGTCGGTCATCAAAATTTGCTTCCAAAAATCAGGTTCAGTATCAACCATTCGAGCGACTGCTTGGCCGTATTCCAAGCAAATGCAAATCATCCTTCAAAATGCGCCGCAAGGTGGTTCCACTAACGCCAAAATGTGAGTTCTCGGCAACACTCTCTGTTACCGTTCATTGGAACGTCTTAAGCGTGGATAAACGACATGTCGACGATCTCCCATTATCCCGTGCTCAACAAAATTCGACACCAAACGACGAATAGTGTTGTCAGACGGTGCTTGTTGGCCACGATATTTTCGACAATATGCACAACAAAGAATTGTACTGAATTGACGTTTCAAAAACATGTCCACTCAAGTCAATAGCTTGATAAATGTCAAAGTTATTCAATGTTTACACACCGGCATAAAAGATGGCGCACCCTGTATACCTACATATGTAGTACTCCTTGCATCGGCACATTCCAGTGTTGCTGACCAACCACAGACTATAGATGTATGACGGGATCTTGTAAGCGATCTTTTAGCAGGATATGTCTTGAAAGTTTTCGCAGATCCTAAGATAGCCAAGACATCGTCGAACTATATTTGGTTGATGGGATGTTGCAAAACACTGCGTTTCGGGTTTGAAATCAACCGCCAGTTGCTTGGTTTTATTTTTAAAATTTCCATTGTTGCCCTCGCGAGGCTCTACGACTTGCTTGAGATGGGAGACCATCTTCAATATTTAAGAAGGATTTTCATCTCATTATGAGCTACAGCGCTTGCTTTTGTGTATCTTCTGTTGCCTACTTTAGCCACGAACTTTCTTGGCGGCTATTGGTGCCAAGAGTTTTCGGCTACTTCCTTGATGATGGTATTATATATGAGGGTGAGCAGAAGGCTCTTCACTTAGGCCTCTGTCGGGCCTGTTCTGTTCCTTCCTTGATGATGGGGCGACGACTGAATCAAGTGGTTGTTGGCGTTTGTGATTGGTGAACGTGCTATGAAAAGTTGCTCACTCGGGTGCTAGGGTTATGATTTCGTAGATTTCTTGTGACAGAGGCGGTGATTGATACAATTTTAGTCTCGGATCTGTATTTAGGCAAAAATCAATTAGGTAGTCATAGCGTGCGATCTTGGTCAGTCGAAACGTCTAATATCTTCGTGTCGTTATAGAAATTTGAAAACCTTTGCATTCAGAGATACCTACATCGACAGCCTTGTCGAAATTCAACGAAAGTCGATGAGTGTCGAATGCCCTTTGCCACCACTGTATGCAGACCATTGTGTCATCCCTTGTAAAAGTTCAAAATTAGATTTTTCCGTTTCGTTTCGGTGTGAGGGTGGTTCTTTTACCATCTCGTCTAGTCTCCCATTGGGATAATGGCAACACGCACACCCCTCGTCTTCTGAAAAAGGAAGAAAGGAACTTTTGCTTAAAGTCAAACAATAAAGGAGGTTGCACATGCCCCTTCCTCCAACAACAAAATTCAAGGTTAAGCGATGGGGTGAACCAGGGGTGGCACTTAGTCTCTTCAGTCTCATTGCTCGCAGTAGCAATTGCAAGCCTTGCAGAGTGTCCCCCACCTATCCACCTGAGATTACATGCGATCAGAATGAGTAATGATTGGGATGAAGCTTGAATTCAGAGGGGGTTGTTGTCCCGTCGTCATCCTAGTCATCCTGTGTTCCCCCGTTTTTATGGCGGGAAATCATTTTGTAAAAAGCGATAGCCATCAAAATAAAGTGTTTAGTAGTTGTGTCCCGGCGGAAGGGGGCTACACGAGGGGAAAGATTTTCTATTTGACTTTGGGGGTGTGGAAGTGGTGATAATACCAAAGGATTTCCACTCCGATTTTGAGCAGCTGCAGTTGCCCATGCAATTGTCGAGGAAGAAAACTTTTATCATGACCCCCTTGGGGCTTGCACACTCATGAAGCGAATGAGACTATTTGATTAAATATGAGGCAGGCTTCCATCCACAGCCCTTTGTACATCGCGGCGACATTCGGAGCTCCGTCCTCCTCCTGGGGGTTGATGCTAATGTGTTTGCATTCGAGATTAGAAACGAAAGAAGAACTTGAATCCTTGTGCAAGTTTCGTTTTTATTTGTCATCTACCAAAGTGGCTGCTTAATGTCGTCAAAGTGCGTGTATACCTTCAGCCAAGGAAGTGTGTGTTCATTTGGGATGAATTTTGAAACGATTTAATTTTATAGAGTAGCGTGCGTACAAGCAGAAGACAGTGATGAAACAACTCTTGTTTGTTGTTTGTCAGCCAGTGAGAGGAGGGATCCTTGAGACGAGTTGGTTGATTGTTGTTGAGAGGAAGATGCACATGATGAGTGTGTTTGTTTTGCTCTTGAGTCGCACAACAGTAGCTGAGGCCTTTCGTAAACTTGAATGATTATGTTGGTAATTTTGTTTGCTTTTTGGATATCAATTTTGATTATGATTCAATCAAATCGGTTCAGGGTACTCCAAGGAGGCTGTACTTAAGATGGAACGTTTTTGTAATCAATCATCGTAATTGGATGGTGGTTTCTTTCGAAAGTTTCTTGCGAAGCAACAGGACAAAGTCACAGAAATCCTTTTCACATTCCACATGTGCTCTTTCACGCATTTTGAACCCGGTCTTTCGGTCATTGTACTTCTTCCTCTGTTTAGATGGTCAGAGCTCGATCTGTCAGATTTTACTTCCTTGTCAGTGTAGATGCCATTCAGTCAGACAGTTTGAAGGCTTTGCCGAAGCGATAGAAAATTCAATATGCTGTATCAGAAGTGAGCTCCTTTTTCACCTTTTTTTTTGTCCGTTCTATCAGACGTTAGGTTAAGTTAGGTTTCGTAGGGTGTGTGATATAAAGGCCTCGTCACATTCACTCGGAGACTTGGAGGTCCATTGTGAGTATTCTATGTACCCAATGTTGTGGGAATAGCAATATGGTTCCAGAGACAACCTAAGGACCTATGCTGTTGTTGGCTGTTTTGTCACCCAGTTAGTACTCTTTAAGAATTTGAGTAGGTCCGTTAACTGTTAGTCTGTTACCTCTGCTATGCTTGCAAGGAACCTTGAACCTAATGCGCGTAGACGTCATTCTTGCAGGGCGGGACAGTGGCACAGTGGATGTTGGATTGTTCATCTCCGAGCATGACTCCGATAGCGAAGTGTCCTGTGAAAACTCCAATGAGCATGCGGATAGAGGATCTGTCCAGTGCCAGAAAGCACCTTGTTGTAGCTTTATTTAATTTCGGCCTTAGCGTTCGAGAAGTGGCGCAATCCTCTCTGACTAAGTAGATAGGTAGGTAAGGTGGCTGTCCAAGCGAGGGACAGGCACACGTAGGCCAAGGAAGGCCCTTTGTGATACCACTGATATCTACCCTAGGTGCCACTCCGGGTAATAAAACCATTTGGAGCTCTTGATAAAGCTGAGCGTACTTTTGATATCAGTATGTGATAATTCGCCCAGATTGTCGAAGTGGTAGACTCCTTGATAGAGTTTCCTTCTTTGTGACAGGGCAGGGCAAGTGCAGAGAAAATGAAGAATCGTTTCCTCCTCCTCTTCGTCCCAGCAGCTCCGCATAAGTCATTTGCGAAGAGGCCCATCCTTTTGGCATGAAGGCCAATGATCAGTGAGAACACCTATAACGGTGCTAATAAGAGACTTTTAGATCGAGTGAGGCTTAACAAAGCCCATATATCTCTGGAGGTGCGGCATGTGGTGCCGTTCCTTCGTCTATGGTTTGTCTTGCTGATCGCGTCATACTCTAAAAGTAATTTACATGTAGCGAGTGGGATACCCAGATTTCTCCGTTCTGGTAGGATCTCTAGAGTAGTACCACGTTTGGCGAGTTCGTCGGCCTTACAATTCCCTGGAATGTCCCTATAACCGGGTATGCAGCGAAGGTGAATTTTAAAATGTTCTACCATCTCAGTGAGAGATGAGCGACAGTCGGAAGTAGTCTTTGATGTACATGTTACAGATTCCAGGGATTTTATAGCAGCCTGCCTATCGGTAAAAATTGTAATATCCCTGAAGGATATTACATTTTGCCTAAGCCAGGATAAGGCTTCGTTGATCGCCATGATTTTCGCCTGAAAAACGCTACAGTGGTCAGGTAGATGGAAGGTGATGCTCAGGTTAGGCACATCGGAGAAAACACCACCTTCCCCTCCGTTATCGATTTTGAACGAAATAGTCGTGTCTGGCGTCACCAATCTCCCACTCCTTTCAGGAAGGAATGGAAGTCCGGAATTTGAGGGTGAAATTCAACTTAAGCGCTGTGTAGTCGGTGTTTTCCGGAATGAATGTTAGGGGGTCTAAGATAGATCGAGGAATGGCCGATGTGGTTGTTTGACCATTGGGAGGTGGCTTTAAGTCTGATGGCGGTTCTGCGTTGAGTGCCGCGGAAGGGGTGGTTCTTAGTGTTCCGCTAATGCTTATGCATGCTGATCTTTGCACTTTCCCCAATAGATTGTGGTGTAAGGTTCTGTCTAGGGCCGTCCACCAGATGATCACACCATACATGATTACATGTCTGACAACGGGCACGTGAAGCCAGTGCGTGGTATAGGGTTTTAGTTCCCAATTTTTACCAATGGCTTTTTGCAGCAGTATAGCGCTGCGGTGGCTTTTTTAACGCGCTCAATAGTATTGGCTTTCCAGTCTAATTTACTGTCCAGAATGAGACTCAGAAATTTGTCTTTGTTAGTAAAGCACAGGGGGGGTGCCGTTTAGAGAACAAGTGTCTATTGGAGGAATTTTGTACTTCCTGGCGAAGAGGACTGGTTCTGTCTTTTCGTGGTTGACGCCCAGACTGCTTTTAGCTCCCCATCTTGAGAGGATAGAGAGGGCGTTTTGAAGAAGGTCACTGAGAGTAGTTAGGTTTTAACCGGAGACAGCTATCGCAACATCATCGGCGTAAGCAATCACTACGCATCCAGCTCTTGTCAGGTCGAGCAGCAGTTTATTAACCGCCATAATCCAGAGAAAGGGGGGCAGAACACCACCTTGCTGCGTACCGCAGCTCACGGATCTGCGAGACGGGGCATTGCCCAGCTTGGTATTAACTGTTCTTAAAAAATTCTGAGGGAGGCATCGACTCCCACGTTCATGAGCGCAACCATGGTGAACTCTTTAACGTTAAATGATTTTTCGATGGTATGTACCAATGAATGCAAAGCAGTTTCAACAGATCTGCCTTTGGAATAAGCATGTTGGGACGCCGACAGATGTTTGGTGTCAATGCTTCAGGGTAAATGGGAGTCTAATAGCCTCTCCAGTGTTTTTAGTGGGAAGGATAATAGACTAATGGGACGCAGATCCTTAGGGTTAACGTGTGAGGCTTTTCCTGTCTTGGGTATGAAGACTTCAGCTTCAGTCCATCTCCTATCTCCTGGGAATGTGCCTATGCTGGAAAAGCACAGCCTCTTTTTTTCTATTCCCGAACAGAAGTCTTGAATAGATTAAAGTTGTCAGAAGTGGAGTCAGGTTTTTTCTCGAGTTTGAATACATTGGAAGTGTTGTAAATGGAGTTTGAATTTCTTTTCACTCGAGAATAAAAATCCAATGCATTCCGTGTGACAGAAGTGGACTCTGATTTATTCTTTCAAGTTCGAACTTATTTCTGTAAAATGCTTAAATTTTTTTCAACGCCACTGTATCCGTTCAAAATCTGACAATTGTCGAGTGGTGTGAGGGAATTTCCCTGCACCCAAACAAATGAATGTATAACTATGCACCACACACCCAATCGCCCTTCATCCCAATGCAATTCCAAAAGTGTGCTGCTATACAGAGGAGGGTTTTGTGAAACTACGATCATAACACCACATGCCTTGTAGATTCATTTGATTGCGTTTCGGAATGAGGATAATCCTCGACCAAGAGACGAGAAAAATCCCGGGTGTCACCCCAAGAGTGTAACTACCCTCAACTTTTACAGGGGAAAATCCCGCACAAAACAACTCCAACCCCCACCAATCATATAACCATCAAATTTAACAATAGAAAGTTTCGGATTACCTTAAATAATGCAGAGACAACCCTCAGTGCGGGAACATCCCCCAGCAGAACACTTGCAGTACAGTAGCAAAGTGGTCTGCCGACTACCAAGGGTTGAATGCTGTGCACTCTCGGCCGAGACGACAGCAGCAATAAATGTTTTGGAATTCCATTTCGAATTAAATGAATGATGCGTTTAATATTTTTTTGTCGCCCAATGTTTGCATACGCGAGGGGGTTGCCGCGCAATCAGCCACCACCACCCCAGCAGCAGTGTGGTGGAATTAATGGCCGACCCAACCAAACAACAGACGGTAGCGTGAAATTTCGTAACGAATTTTAAAATTCGCCAGCGTGCACCCTTAAAATTTCATATTTGTTGATTTTAGATGCCATCAGAGGGCGGAGGGTGGCTGGGTGGTGTGTGGAATTCCTTTGAATTAACGTAATGAAATTTCACCCCTTCGGCGGCGGTGGCGGTGGTGAATTTGAATACGATTATGTCGTCCTTTTGTTTGTTTTGATATTTTTCAATACCGACGATGGTGAAGGTGACTCACAGTCGGTATCTGCGTATCTAATGTGTCTTTGGATGGACGAAAATTTATGAAATAATTTGCTTGCAAATGAGATGATGACAGCGGGGATGATAGCTGAGATGAGATAGTGATAGCGCACACCAGATAAGGCCAGTGTGGAACGCTGGCTTGTGTGTGGACATGGTGGATTAAGTTTGCAGAACTTTCTCGGTTCGGATGTGGCAAGGAAGGTACACATTTCATATTTTTTTATTTGTTGACGGTAAACAGATAGACGATACACATGTGTACAATGTTTGCGTGAATTTTTCGGGTTTTACTCGGGCCGTTGTTTTGGTTGTGTTGATAAAGATTAAGAGGCGTCAGTTAGATTGTTGACAATGTGGACACACTGGGAGTCTGATAAAAACGCGCAGAATTATTGGTACGCGATAAATATATTTAGAGCAACGTTTGCTTGGGCAAAACAAGTGTGGAATCAACTCTTTGTTTGGAGTGGAAAAGTCTCGTGAAATATTATAGTTGTGAGCCATGATCCACTATCGTGATTCTATAACTCGTCATATCATCATAAACATCGATCATTTGCACATTGGTTTGTGTATTCCATAGTTTTGTTTGGTGATAATGTAGAGTTTGTACAGAATCCTAGCAGTTTTACAATACCACCTCCCCTACATCCAACAGCTTTCGAAGGGATAATGAATATCTTAAGTAGGATCTGCCATTTTTTGTTAAACACGGAAAATAGGCAATATCCGTCCGTCATAATTGCACAAGTTCCAAGGGAGTACGCTTTAGTGGCACTTTCTCGTCATCCACCTTCATGGCTAGATGTCTATAGAGCAGTTGTTTGTTCTTCACATTGACCGTAGGTTGTGCTACAACAATAAGCTTTTCCAGCAAGCCCGGTCCTTAGCTAACTGCCTCCAGTTATGCACTCCAAGTTGTTGAGGTCCCCTTTCACGAATGTGCGCCAGCTGAAGCAAGGTCAGCCCGTCGGCCGGCGTTAAGTGTTTCTTATTTGATTTTGCGACTTTTCATCTCTCGGTGAGGTCGTTTCTGATCGTGATGGAGCAGTGAAGTGACGATTCTTCTTTATTCTTCAAGAAGGAGTTTGACAGGAGTACCCAAAACTAAACATTGCTCTGCGTCTTTATAAACGCTGACATCGGTGGCCCAACATTTTTGAATATTTTTCCGGCCATTTTTCGACGTTGCATTCTCATTAAATGCGCTGAAGGTCGGGCTTTGGAAACGCCATACCAGAGCACTCAGACGCAATTGGTCCATTGTACTACCAAAAAGTAGGACCCAGTATTTATCAATTTTATTGGAATTTCCTCGACTTTCGGAGAAAGCCGAAAAGGCACTTCAGTTATGAGGAGCTCTCAGTATCAGCACTCACCACATTAGCACCGAAAATGTGCCACCTGATCCGAGCAAAGGCAGGACAATCGCAAAGGAAATGATCCGAAGTATCGTCGCCCTCTCCACAGGCGTCGCGGACAGTGGTGTCACTTAAGCCTAACACACTATAATGCTCGACAAAAGCGAAGTGTTCCGTAAGAACGCCAATAAATTTTCTACAGTCCCTTCTGCTGAGTGACATCTAGAATGCCACTGATTTCTTACAGACGTTCGGGAGCATTCGTTTAGTCTGCCTGCATCCTGGCGAGTCGTGCCGCACACAATTGTGTTCGTAGGAAACCCATTCGTCAATGGAGGGGCTGACTGAGGACGCGGGAAGGCCCAACGCAGGTTCAGGTCCTGAGAAAACATCCTCTGAGCCTTGTCTAGCAACCACATCGAAAATCTCTCCAGAGATTCAAGTGTGACCTGGGACCCAGACAAGAGTCAATAAGTTCAGCCTTGCGACCAAATTCAGAGAGTTCTTGCATTCTCGCACTATTTTGGAACTGGTTAAAGGGTTGAGCAAGGCCTTAAGCGCAGCCTGGCGATCGCTTCAGATGCAGATGCTTCGACCCTTTCACCTATTCTTAACAATATAGTCTATGGTGTAGTGAAGTCTGGTGTGATTGATCTCCAAGAAGACACCATCACCGGACCCATGATTGGTTCTGGAGCCATCCGTGAAGATTTTACTACAGCCCCGTCCAGGTTCAGACTCTGGTCGAAGCCAGTCCTAAAGGCAAGGAAAGTCGACTTTAAATTTGCACAGCAAGTTCATTCAGACGTCATCAGACGGCATATCCATGGAACTAGGGTCGTAGGATAAGTGTCGCGCAGGGTCATGAAAACTCCAGTGCGGATGAAACCAAAAGCCATCCCATCTAAGACTATAGATTGATTTGGTAGTACAGCCCATGATATAAGTATCAAGGGGAGGTATGCCAAGCAGAGCGTCTAGAGCAGTGCCAGGCGTACTCTGAAAAGCTCCCGTGCAGCCGAGACTAGCCGTTCTTTGAAGTTTAATGCAGTAGGCACTTAGGCAGACACATACTAATGCGAAAGCCCCCTCCACCAAACAACCGACGCATGAGCTAGAAACGGTCTTATCATAGCCGTATAGATCCACAGGACTTTTTTCGGTGAAAAGCGCTCTGCCTTGCCAAAAGCATCCTTACACTGCCCGAAAACTGAGAGCGCCTTGGATGTCTCCGACACAACATGCTTTGCCCAAAGACGGTTTTTTTATCCAAGCTCACTCCTAGATATTTAACTTCATCGGAGATCTGGACTGGCTGAGGTAGACCGGACAACCGGACGACCGGTAAAGAGGACAACTTCAGTTTTCAGAGGGTTGACCGAAAGTCTACTCCTAGTGCACCATTCATCGATCATGTCTAAAGCCGCCTGCGCGTAAGCACAGACAGTCTTCAGTTCTCATTCATGAACATTGCTCCGATCCACAATACCAGGGTTTCACCCACCCCGTGTTGTCTAGCAGAGTCACACATGCAGTCAAAGGTTGCATTATCGAAAGCACCCTCTATTTTGATTAAGATGCCCACGGCGTATTATTTCCTATCAAGCGCGCATTCAATTCTAAAAACTAGATTTTGAAGCGCAGTTCCGTAAGATTTTCGACGCTGGTAGGCATGCTGAATCGCGACTAGCCTTTCCATGTTTTTCAACAGAAGGAAGTGAGGCTTATAGGTCTGAAACTCTTTGCGAGAGAATAGTCATCTTTACTAATTTTAGGTATGTAGACCACTCTACCCGTTCGACAGGATGTAGGAATATAAGCCAGTACAAAACTCGCTGTGAAGAATCTCTTCAGAGTTGGGAGCAACTGGTTTATACCCTGTTGCAGCTAGGATGGGTATACTCCATCAGTTCCAGGCGATTTGATGCCACGGCACATTTGATTGGTTCTGTTACTACAGCCGATGCGGTATACCAGTTGCGTCGAGTTTTGCCGACTTAGACCAATCTCAGCCTGTATAGGAAGGCCAAGCTGTGACCCAATCGTTACCTGATTACCTGGAAAATGAGTTTCCAGCAGAAGACTTGAAAGTCTCCGCTTTCGTCTCGGTGAAGGTACCATACATTTTCTTAGTTACTCCGGATTGGCTGGATTGGCTCTTTTGAGAACTTTTGACCGAACTACTAGTTTCACCGAGTGTTTCGATCTTTTCACAAAAATCTCTATAGGAACCACTTTGCGACAAGCTTCGGAAAAGATTCCTGGGCGTTTGACTTGCTCGTTGTCTTATTAGCCGAATAAATTTCTCATGAGATCAGGAGTGCTCTTGTGGAACGTATCTCTTAAAGATTTTAGGCTTCTGACGAAGACTATCTAAAACTATGATCGGCAACAGATCGCGTTTTATTGCTGAAAACCTCCTTCTGTAACCATTAAGCCCTGAGGAATATGCTTTCCGCATACTTTTAGACACTTTTCTGCACTTATTCCTACACAACGCTATGCTCAGCCATGTGGCTCCTTGTCGCGGTGCAATCTTTTCTTAACAAAAGTCCCCTACCAAATGCAAATAGCTCATAAAACATGATCTCCCTACAGATGGTCCATTAATTAATTCAAAGAAACCACTCTCGTGCCGCACCTACTTAACGCACATGTACCCGAATGTGCATAGTATCACCGTAACCGAGCAAGTTGTCCTTTCGAAACAAACGTCACCTTAAAAGTCTAATTAATAAATAATGCTCGTTGCGAGTTCATGTCGAGGGTATCCTCATTCGTTGCCCCAAATTTCTTGAAAAAGAAAACACTAGGTACTACAACTTCTGCAGGTGCACATTTTATCTTGTTGTCCCAGGCAAACCACGACTACTGCAATGCAGGAAGCACCACCAACATGAAACATGAGCCCATAAATTACAACCTAATGAGACCGCCCCACATCTCCGGCGGCGCGAGAGAGTATCTAATTCCGAAAATCTCAGCCGAAAAATTGAAAAAAAAAAAAAACCCAAAAGTTGGGCCACAATGTTTTTAATTACTGATTGACATTCCAAACACGGACCTGGGCACCGACCCCGATGCTCCTTAATTAAGGACATCAATCTCATGCGCGCATATGATGCGGATGAGTATGTGTGTAAACGCACATAATTACGAGCCAATTACCTTGGGCAGAAGACACTTGAAATGGGAAAAAAAACGAGAAGGGAAGGGAACCCTCACATAAATCAGGGAACTGGGATGCGATGTCAGTGTGGCAGGAGGAGGAGGAGCAGGCTAGAAAGTCAGGAAATTAAAACTGAGAAGGAATCTCATTAAGTAGCCGGTGGGTTCTTTCGTCTCTGGTGTGTGCGTGGCGGTTCCAACTGCAGCTGCAACTCACCAGACCGACACTGATTAACGTGTCAGAAACAGGGATTTCTATCGCCCACGCTGGCAATACCACAACCCCAAGGATACACTGTCAGTCAGGGTAAACAACCAACTGTGTGTGTGCCTCTGCAGTGGTTTCAGCAGTAACTTTCTTGAAACTGTCTCTCCAGCGAAGAAGGGTCATCATCAACGTCTTTGCTGTGTAATTCGAATCCTTAAACATGCTTCGCCCTGCGAAGGCGTTCAACTGTGAGTCCTGCTGTGCGGGTGTGAGTCGCATTCGGTGTGTGTGCCGATGCCGAGGGTTGGTTAGCATATGTGTTAGAATGGATGACCACCCTCATCATCATCATCATTCTCATCGAATGGAACACCCTTCAGAGATCAATTTTAGATATTTTCTTGGAAATAAATTGCGGAAGCGACAGGAGAAACTATTCATACACACGCCTGGAGAGCTCTAGGACAGCAGCATGCCTCATAGGCCATTAGATGCCTTATAGTTCCGCAAAAAACGTGATGAGCGTCTACAAGCACTCATTTCAGCGAGTCTCGGCAATTCATTCGGTGGAAATCAGCCTGATTTGCACATGGCAATGTTCCTCTGGTGGTGGTGGTGGTGTGGCGGCCAAACGATTTATTCTTACTCGTGTTCGTGCAATATTTAACGTTTAATCCTTAAAGGCCATTTGATGCATCATTTAACAAAAGCACGAGCGAGTGTAAGGGGGGTCTCCAGCAACCAAAGATGTGGTCTGCACACAGGATGTTCATGAAGGAACGACAGACCATACAAGAGATAGTTTATCAAAAATTAGCTATGGAGCTTTGGACTATGATGCATCGAGGGCAGAAGTGGAATCCGCTCGAAGCATTCGTTTAGCGGTTGAATGAGCTTCGAATGGGAAGGATGCAGATGCGAGTGGAGTGGAGAATGAATTTTACATTTTCAGTCAGTGGAATGCTTGCACTGCTCAATTTTTACTGAGCAGGACGTAGGGATTCTTTAAGAAACAATAGCGACGTGGTCTGTGAGAGTGAGGTGAAATTTGTTGATCTCCAAGACGGATTGTCCATTCACTCTGAGGGCTTTCTGAATCCTTGTGGATCGTAATGAAAATTGTCCCGATTCTGACTTATGAGTTATGTAACTCATTTGCATCTCTTGCCCTCATTGATCCATAAAACCTCAAACAGATCTTTTCACCCATGCCTTAGTTCTTGTCAGTCAATAATCTTTCCTAATTGCCTTCCCTTCAAGGCTCATTGTAATGAACCTCATGCAGATATATTTCGTTCAAACAAAAACGACATGTCACACTAAACCACACGCTGACTTGTTGGAGCACTAAAACTCAAGACTAATTGCATTAAAAAGGCCAACGAGCTCAAACATAAGCACACAACCGCGCGACAGGCACACACATCATCGTCGTCCTCATCACAACTGGCAGCTAATCAGCTTGTTTACATTCAACGGGACACACAATACTACACTCGCTGTGTCTTCATATTCAAATATAAATTAAACTATTTAAAGCTAGATTTACTTAAAAAAAAATATTTTTATTTACTTCTTTACGAACTACTTCTTACGAACTACTTATGATTACTGAATGACAAAATATTTCATATCTTAAAACTAAGTGCATATCCCATACTGCCAGACGACAGGTCAGCATACCTGTTGGTGGCTCAAGTATCCGCTCGTTGTCGATGCCTCGTGTGTCCGGTTGAATATGATTCGCTGCATTCCATCACGTACGGAGTTGATGTTGTTGCTCGTGGGAACTGTATCATGCATTGTTTGCATGATGAAATGTTTCTGGCGTTAACTCCTCCACCCTTAGAATCTTACGTCCTCGTGAGAGGTATTTGGTGAAAGCCACTTTTTAAATCAATAACTGAGAAATATTTGTTCTTCCCTAGTTGCGCTAGTACTTCATTAGTTTCAGGAATCGGATAACGGTCTGGTATTGTTATCGAATTGAGTTTTCGGTAGTCAATAACCATACGGTATTTCTTTTCACCAGAGGCGTCCGTTTTTTTTGGTATAATCCATACCGGAGAATTGTACGGTGACCGTGAAGGTCGAATGATTCCATCATTTAGTAGCTGATTGATTTGCTTATCAATCTCTCCTTTAAGCGCCATAGGATACGGATAATGCTTCGAGTAAACGGGATCTTCCGTCGTCGTGCGAATTCTACCTTTGACTTTCGTAGTGAAAGTTAATTTTTCATTTGGTGTTCCAAAAAGCTTGGCGTAATTCAAGGTTAAGCGATTAAGTTGTTGTCGTTGTTCTTGCGACAAGTGCTGCGTTCTGAGATTAACATTATGGATTGATTCTGATACTTGTTGTTTCAGTTTAATTTTAATGTTTTTGTTTACAGTCATATAGCTTTCCTTAGCATGGATGACAGCTGACAGTTCTTTAAGGGTGTCATTGCCAAGAATTGCATGAAAAGATCGTAGTGAGGGTAAAAGGAAGAATTTAATATTTGTGCCTGGTTCAAAAAGATTTATTATAGTATGATGAGTAATTTCTATAGCACCACAGACTGAATTTGCATTAAATATTTTTTGATTTGGGATGGGGTTTCGAACTAAATCTGGTTGTATGTAATTTTTATTCGACCCTGTGTCTACTAGGAATTTTAGGATTTTATTTTCTCTCGTCCTACATTCAAAATAAGGTAGTGACGAGTTCGTCAGTCTAAAAAATGAACGTCGACAAAATCAGAAAATGTTTCTGTCGGTTCTCCGCTTCCTTGTTGAACTACGTACTGATTAAGATCTTGGTCATCTTCTTTCTGATTATTCATAGCCGAAATCATAGCATTATAGTTACTAACTTCTTGAGATTCTATGGATGTGTTATTATTGTGGGGGTCAACTTCTGAAGATTGCAAGTGGAAATTTCTTTGCATCTTGTTGGGATTTGGATATTCTCGTGAAGGAACCATAGGTCGTTTTGGAGCTGGTGGGAAATTTTTCATCACCGGCCGATTCATATAATTTACCTTGTGTGTACGGATGGTTGTAGCATCCATTGGTTCAGGCCTTTGAACAGATTGTGGCAAAAAGTTACTAGTTGGTTGAGGATTCCTTCGGAATTGATGTGGATTTATTTGAGAATTCGATGGTTGGGTAAATTGATTTGGGGGGTATGTAGGTCGTTGGTTAAAATGTTGACGCGGTGGAAAATGTGATGATTGGGGTACATATGCAAGTTGTGGATAGAAAGGTTGCTGTTCTCGGGTTCTCCGTGAAGGAATTGGAGGAGGAGGTGGTGGCCTCCTAATTTGGCTGATATTATGGTGAGCATAGTTGGCTCTAAATTGCTGATTTTCGAGTTTTAAACAGAGATTAAGAGCTGTAGGAAGGTCTTGCGGTTCCCTTATACCTAAGAGTCTGGGCAAGTCACCTCTTAGACCTCTTATAAAGGTATCTAAGGCCTTGGCTCTGTATGACGATGTAAGGTGGTATAAAGCATCAGGTGGTAAGTCCATACTCGAAATTTTGTTTAGTATCAATGACAAATGATTGTATACCGACTGATAATAATGCTCCAAGCCATTGTTGCCTTGAATAAGAGTCGTCATCTGGTACTCCAATGTTCCCAGATCACGCTTATCCGCATAGTGAAGCGTTAAGCATTTCGAAATACATTCCCAATTTAATGGGGTGTTATATGACTCTAAAACGGCATCCGCATTACCCACAATCTTATTGCGGATTATGTTAAGGATACCAAAATATTTTGGTGTTCCTCTAAATTGGTTATAGATGCTTAAAACCCTTTCAACGCTCTTGCGCCATGAACTAAATTCGCCGGGAGTTCCGGAGAACTCTCTTAAACATCTCACGACGTCTGGTACCTTGTCCAGGTCGCTTAAGTTCGTGCGCAGATGTTCATGAATAGTTTCATCGGTTCCCCTATGAAACTGATTATCAGGATTTACTATAGATTGAACGAGGTTTCTGCACTCAGTCATGCAGAAGCGACTTACAATGCTTGCGATTAGCGATTCTAGTTCTGGAGTTGCGTTAATCCTCGCATTTGGATTCGAAATCGATGAATTTTGATTAGAAACTGATGGAGTCGGATTTTCGATGTTCAACATCGGTGGACGCAAAATTGGATCGGTCATAGTTGCAGGACGTTTAGACATAAGAACTCAAATAGATACGTTAAAGGTTTTCGAAAGGAACGGGAAGGATATTTTTAATTGGTTTACAACTACGGTTAATATGATTATTCTTTATGACTTCTAAATGTTTCGTTTTCGTACTGATTAATAATTATGTCTTAGGGCTATCACTTTATACTATTACGCTTAGTACACTATTACACTATATATCGATCTCAATGTGAAGAAATATAAATCTTAAATTTAGCTTACATTAGGATAAACCAACGCTGGTGAAGGGGCTGCATTCCTTTTTACTCGTAGTTACTTGGGGGCCTTTCTCCACACTCCCTCGTTGGCGGCAGAATCTACAGATGCTGCTTCTTCTTTGTCCGGAACCCAGGTTTTTCACCACGCACACGCTGGCGAGCTTTTATAAAGGTCGTCTTACGGTAATGATGTTCAAGGTACGCGCACTGCACTCGCGGCGAGCTTAATTGAGGTCGACTTATGCGTTTACGACAGAGCACTTTACGCGACGCGATTACACTTTGATGCGATGATTTTCCTGGGCCCCACGTTGGGCGCCAATTAAACTATTTAAAGCTAGATTTACTTAAAAAAAAATATTTTTATTTACTTCTTTACGAACTACTTCTTACGAACTACTTATGATTACTGAATGACAAAATATTTCATATCTTAAAACTAAGTGCATATCCCATACTGCCAGACGACAGGTCAGCATACCTGTTGGTGGCTCAAGTATCCGCTCGTTGTCGATGCCTCGTGTGTCCGGTTGAATATGATTCGCTGCATTCCATCACGTACGGAGTTGATGTTGTTGCTCGTGGGAACTGTATCATGCATTGTTTGCATGATGAAATGTTTCTGGCGTTAACTTATACACACCAGTCGTTTCGTGAAGTCTATCGACTCCTTGGTGTGTCATCTCATCAAGGAAAATTTCGCCTAATTTTCACTTGAAAGGCTTCATCGTTACCGTCTGTGTTTAGTATCTCCTTTGCCTTCACCAAATTCGTTAGTTGACTGTGTCAATATGTGGATCCTCTCTGTCGGCTCCCCGTCTCTCTGTCACACGATTATTTCAATGTTCACTGGAAATTATCCTTTTTACTGCCAAAGCAGGCAAAAAGGGAAAGACAAACCCCAAATCCTTGTGACATATGACACAGCGACATATCCTTTCGATTTACATTCCAACAAAGCCACACACACACACACATGGACACAGTTCCTTGGCAAATAAATGTCTAAAGGAAATCCCGTGATTTCGCAGAAAACATACGACACTTGATTTACCTTTTGCCATTCAGGAAACATAGAAAATAAAAGAACACACACACACACAGTACAAAAAAAAAAGGACGACGGATAAAGTTGGAGCAGCACAGATTGATTTGCTTCCGTTTCGTTGATGTGGGTTGACACCAGCGCACGCTGTTTGTCGTCCTTCCTCAAAGCAATTTAGTCTTTCGACAGGATTTTGCATAGCGCGATAAAGACAGGATCATCTGATCCTTTCACACAAATTATCCCCGTCGGAGTTGAAAGCGGGGGCGGACGGGCGGATATCCAAATCGGAATCGGAACACAGAAAGAGACACAATTCCACAGCGGATGACAGTTGAATGGCGTGAAATGTTCCTCACATTTCCCTAGTTTTCCATTTTCTGTAAATGCTGATTGATTAGGGAGGCAAACACTGGAGGAGGATTCACGGGCTGAGATTTGTAGCGAGGATAACACGAAGATGCTTCTCCTCAGAGAAAGAGAGGTGATTTCGATTTAATGAACCGCTCAGGAGCATTTCCTTGCAAATGACGAACGAAATGTGTTTTGCGTTCAGAGAAGGCACTGTGATGATGATGATATCTTGTGAGATCGACACGTGTGCGAGTGGATTGGATTATTATGTGGGAAATGAGTTGATTATGTGAAGTAGGTTGTCAAAGGGGAATGGGTTTCAAGTGACTTTGCACTGAGCAATGGTGACTTTTAATTAAGTCGACGTTAAGTGAAAAGGAAGTGGAAGGGTTTCTAAACGTTGACAGGTGACACGTGAGAGGGAAGGAGGTACATCTGGCAGGATTCACTTCTTTCTTTTGATTTTAACTGCTATATCCTCGCTGTATACATACATACTTAGGTGGGGTTACTGTTCGAGGTGAACCTGGGCCTCAACCAACAAGCCTCTCCTTTTAGGTGTGCGCGCCACCTTTAGCGAGATCTTCCTCTATTGCGTTGTCCCTCCGGGTTAGATTTAAAGACTCTGCATGCCGGACCGTTCGTGTCCATTCGCTCTGCATATCCTAGCCATCTCAAACGTCCAATGTGAAGTTTCTTGACAAGGGCGCTGTACAGCTTATATAGCTCGTGGAAGAATCTTCTCCTCCAAAGCCCATCAACCCAAACGGGATCGAATATCTTCCGAAGAATTTTTCGCTCGAAACGACCAAGGATATCTTCATCCACTTTCAGAAGAGTCCATGCTTCAGCAGAACTGGAATGATTAAAGTCTTATATAGAGTCTCTTTAGTTGTTCGGGATTAGGGCCTTATCACTAATTGCGTTCTCAGTCCAAAGAAACAGCGATTGGCAAGAGTTATTCTTTCTTTTGGTTTCCGATGGGATATCACTATCGGTGGTAATAGCAGAGACAATATAGACGGCACGGCACGTCACGGCACATGGCACGTCACGGCACACGGCACGTCACGACACACGGCACGTCACCGCACGGCACGGTACGGCACGTCACGGCACATCACACGGCACGGCACGTCACGGCACACGGCACACGGCACGGCACGGCACGTCATGGCACGTCACGGTACGTCACGGCACGGCACGGCATGACACGTCACGGCACGGCACGTCACGCCACGGCACGGCACGGCTCATCACGGCACGGCATGGCACGTCACGGCACACGGCACGTCACATCACACGGCAAGTCACGTCACGGCACGTCACGGCACTTTACGGCACGTCACGGCACGGCACGGCACACGGCACGTCACGGCACGGCACCCGGCACGGCACGGCACGGCACGTCACGGCACATCACACAGCACGTCACGTCACGGCACATCACACGGCACATCACGCCACGTCACGGCACGGCACATCACGGCACAGCACGGCACATCACACGCCACGTCACGGCACGGCACGTCACGCCACGGCACGGCACGTCACGGCACACAGCACGTCACGTCACGATACGTCACGGCACGGCACATCACGGCACGCGGCACACGGCACGTCACGTCACGTCACGGCACGGCACGTCATGGCACGTCACGGCACGTCACGGCACGGCACGGCACGTCACGGCACGGCATGGCACGTCACGGCACGTCACGGCACAGCACACGGCACGTCACGTCACGGCACGGCACGGCCCGGCACGGCACATCACATGGCACATCACGCCACGTCACGGCACGGCACGGCACGGCACATCACACGCCACGTCACGGCACGGCACATCACACGCCACGGCACGTCACGGCACACGGCACATGGCACGGCACGGCACGTCACGGCCCGGCACGTCACGGCACGTCACGGCACGGCACGGCACATCACACGGCACATCACGCCACGTCACGGCACGGCACGGCACATCACGGCACGGCACGGCACATCACACGCCACGTCACGGCACGGCACATCACACGCCACGGCACGTCACGGCACATGGCACGGCACGTCACGGTACGTTACGAAACAGTGCATTGATCCCCTTTTCCAAAGGATTTCACGTTTCGTTCCTTTGTTGATTGACTCATGCAGGCAACAATCGTCCAGAATTGTCCGCATCTCAAACAAAAGATGGATTTTTATGAATTTATTATCCCAGCCATCTGGAGCCGTTCATTCCTCCCGTCCTTGTTTCCATTCGGAGTTCCATTTATTTGGAAAACAATCAGCCCCCATGCCGTCTTGTACGTGCCGCTCAATAGAGTCTGTGGGATTTGTGTGGATCGAAAATCTCTGCTCCTACGCCAGTGTCTGTCTCGGTTTTTTTTTTATCAAAATTTCTTCCAAAAAATTTAACTCTGTCGGTAGGATACTGGAATACAAGTACATTGTCGTCATCATCATCTCTATCATCGTCGAGGCCTACCCCAAAAAGAAACGTAATCCCTGGGTCTCGCTCCTTTGGGGATAAATAATAATTTCCAAGACGAGACATTCATGCGGCACAAAACACACAGCACACTGGGGCACTGGGGATGAATTTGAAATGAGCATCAGTTCGATTGAGTTCGGTTTGGATGCTGCGAAATGTAGGGAGGACATCCACAGGACGAGTCTATATGCCTTGCACTTCTGCATCTTTTTTTGGTCTGAAAATTGAGGAAAATAATTTTTCCCCCCATGACTGTTGGATGGCTTCCCAATTCGTCGAGATGTCTCTGTGTCAGTACACAGATCTCTCTTCCTTTTGCTTTGTGTATGAGAAGGTGGCATTGAATTATGGGACTAGATGCATTACGTGACCGGGATCAATGGACCGTGTAAATTGATCTTTTTTTTCTCCTCTTTTTTTTGGTGTCTTCCTTCTTGTGCACATGTTTATGGAAATTTTAAAGCCAAAAGAGTAGAAAGAATGGGGAAAAAAATTGAATTTTCCAGAGTTGGCGGGGCTCACGATTTGTGAATGATGGTTATCGTGAGCGGGTTCTTTATTTCTTTTCTTTTTTTTTTTCGGGAGGAACGTGCAATGATCAAGTGTCATGTAAGTTATGACAGTTATTAAAGAGGATTTCAGGGAAATAATGGGAAATATTCTCCTGGTTTTTCCATGGTACAAGGGATGATGGAGAGTAATGGCAATCAGGACGTGAGGGAATCTTGTAAAGAAAGTGACTGTATCATGAAATCTTTTCGTTGTAACTACTTGTGGAATTTTGTAGTATGTTTACAAGAAAAACCTGAAACAAAGCTGTAGATATGAGCAAGGAAACATTGTGACAGAATCACAACTTCTGTAGACAGTAAAACAAAGGCGAACGAGTCTTTTAACCTAAACGATGAGAGCCGGAACATCCTTTTTTCAGATCAAAATTAAATGAGCTAGAGGTGCCGTGGAAAACCGCGTATAAGGACCGCAAAGAACTTCAAAGCTGAAGGTGCTAATGAGCGACCTATTGAGCAAGATCAAACTTTTAGATCGAATAAAACTTAGCGTAGGCCAGATCCCCTTGGAGGTACGGCACGTGGTACCATTCCTCCATCTTTAGTTTGTCTTACTGATTGTGTCGTACTCTAAGAGAAATGTACATGTAGAGAGTGGAATACCCAGATTCATCCGTTCCGGAAGGATGTCCAAAGTAGTACCATGTTTGGCGAGTTCATCGGCCTTACAGTTCCTTGGAATGTCCCTATGACTGGGTACCCACCATAGGTGAATATTAAAATGTTCTGCCATCTCCATGAGGGATGAGCGACAGTCTGAAGTAGCTTTTGATGTACATGTTACCGATTACAGGGATTTGGTAGCAGCCTGGCTTTCGGTAAAAATGTTAATCCCTGAAGGAAGGATACCACATTATGCTAAGCTAGGATTAGGCTTCGTTGATCGTCATAATTTCCGCCTGAAAAACGCTATAGTGGTCAGGTAGACGGAAGGGGATACTCAGATTAAGCATATCGGAGAAAACACCACCTTTCACTCCGTTCTCGATTTTGGAACCGTCGGTATAGAGATGAACGGAATGGTCGCCTCTGGCCTCGCCACTCTCGCACTCCTCTCGGGAAGTATATGTAGGTTGAAATTCAACTTGGACGGTGTGTAGTCGGCGTTTTCCGGAATTAAAGTTAGGGGATCTGAGATCGAGGAATGGCCGATTTGGTTGTTTGACCATTGGGAGGAGGCTTTTAGTCTAATGGCTACGCTCATAAACATCTGCGGAAGTAGATGTTGGACCATGTGAAGTGGCGCGGATGGGTTGCTTTTTGGGGCTCCGTAAATGCATATGGATGCTGATCTTTGCACTTTTCCCAAAAGATTACGGTATAAGGCTCTGTTTTCCCCCTTCGGGTAGGGGTTAGAATTTACCCGAGGTAGGCATGCCTGTCGTAAGAGGCGACTAAAATCCACGTCTTGACTGTGACGTTAAATGAGTCTTTTTAGTATGTCGGATAAACCTAATGGATTTACTACTCCAGGTGGTACTCGCGAAAGCGCAAATCCACCCGTGAACTTTTCGACCACAGTCGAGGCACGGATTCTGGAGGCCTCAACCAACATACTCTATGGCTTCGCCTCTTCAGGCGATGATACAGGTCCGGGTACGCTCGCATGTGAAGAGTCCTGCAGTTCACTCTCTGACTCGTTTGTGAGGATGAACTGGAAAAAAGGAGAAGGTGGCGGTAAGGTTTTACCCGGTACGCTTAATCTCTTTCAGCATAGTCTGTTGACCGTAGTGCTGTTGCTGATGGTTTGACTCGGGAAGCGCAAGCTGAACGAGCTCCAGACGCGATGCGCCCCGGTGGGCTCCTGTCTAAGAGCCAGAAGAAAAGGAAACGAAGGAAGGCTGCGATCGTGTGGCGCAAAGAGGCTAAACCAGCTGAAGGCTTTAAACCAGCCGAGCGCAGTCCTCATTTGGTAGCGGAGGGAAAGAGGACTAGGTCGGCGGAAGGTACTCCAACCGGAACCGACTCAGCCCGTGGACCCGACGTTGCCTCCTGTTCTTCAAGCTCGAACAGGGCGAAACGGAAGAAGCAAGCTGTGTGCCAGGCACCTACTGTGGGAAGCGTGTGCGCAACTGACGCGCGTCCTTCTGCTGGAGGCTCTCCTGCGGGTGGAGTTGTCTGCGCACAACATCTGGGTGAAGCTGGTGCCGTAAAAAAAGGTAGAGAGTAACAAAAGTGGTGACAAACCTGTCCTCTAGTTGTGTGTTGTCCATCGGCACCCAATTCATCTTTCACAGCATCAATCACCATCTTCCTTCTGTGGATTCCGTGCATCAACTTCTAGGAACTTCCATTCGAACAAAAGTCACTTTTGATTCGCCTTGGGATGTGTAGTTTATGCCTTCTTCTCCCATTCGATTTCTACTTAATGACCATCCTGTGATTAATGAATCGTTCACCAGCATCAAATGCACCCTCTCGCGACGATGGCCATGCGTGTGTTCTTCTCCACAAAATTAATTGTGTTTTCTACCGCGTCCACATCGGTACATCCACTGCCCAGTAATTTTGTACTTTTAATGTGTTTTCCTAGATTCCTTCGATGATGACCACAGAATCTGATAGTGGGGACCAAGATTTAATGAGAATTCCCACTCCAACTGGGGGTGGATGGTTGTACTATTTATTAGTCTAAACGAGGATGTTTTCCAACAGGACCTCTGGTTTATTCCGGCTCGTTAAGTTGAAAATTTGATACCAAATGTGCTCCATGCCTGTTGATTTTTTCCGCATTTAACTGAAAAACTACTGTGCTTGGGGTGCACTTCTGTACGGGGGAACCTTTTTTGGAGTTCAAATCAAATAGATTTTGATCTGTGCACCCACTTGGGTACACATCTCATCTGCAGTCGCTCTTTCGTCATTCGTTAGTCAGTAAAAAATGGGAAAAAAGTGGATTCAAGTGGAACTTGAAGAAAAATAAAATTTTTATTCTCTCAATTAGGTGTGGTGCTGGAGCCCGTATTCCTCCGAGATGTGGTCGGAGTTGATGAAGACTGTTAGGGATGCATCAACTGAAATCTTGCGAATTCCCTTGCTCCGTCACTGTACTCCAGCTAATACATTATTCAATTCGCACCCCCACCCACCCAGATAATCATTCTGCTTATGATTGCATTTTTGGGCCAACGAACCAATTCAACCCTCCAACCCCAATAGTCGCCCTTCAAAGTCTAATTTATATTTTTGCCACCCTCTTTCTTACATCTTATACGATATAATGTCATCATAAAAGTAATTTACAGATTGTGGCCAAGCAATCCAATGGCGGGAGATGTTACTATGCAGTCGTGCTCCAGTGCACACTCTGAAACAAGTGCAAAAGGGGGTTGAGTCGCAATAATAAGCAAGTTAAAAGGGGGCGACAATTTTGGAAGAAAAATCTGCTCCTGTTCACTGCAATTTCATCAGGAAAAGAAATGTTCATTCAATGATATATGAGGCGTAATTAATCCCGGATAATCTGTGGTCTTGGAACGACGAAGGGTGCTGATTAGAAGGGTGCAACGATTAGTGGAGATTTCGGTTCAGCGCCATGTTTCTCTTGAAATGTTGAAAATGCTTCTCCTCTTCTTGTCGCCTAATTCTCTTTGTCGGTGCAGATTGTCGTTCCTTTTTTGCTAGTATCATATTTCTGCCAAGCGCCTCGTCGTGTCCTTTTTTCAAGGAAGCCATAGTGAACTACGTAAGCACCCCGTTGTGACTGTCTCTTTTTTTTCACATCCTTTGTATGCACCTTCTCCACTTCTCAAGGAAGGCGTTCGCTATTTCTTTGTTATTACCCGACTTTGATCGACTTTGACCGTGGCAAAAGTTATGATCGTCCTTTTTTTCTCTGTTGAATCATATGTTCGATGGACACATGTGATAGTGAAGGCAAATCGTTGATCGATAAGGAATTTGCGGTGGATTTTCCTCGTCCGTTTTTTCATGAGAAGAATGAGTTTTTAATTTAGTTTTGGAAAAATCCTGCAAATCCTTGAAATATATTTAGAGCCCACACATCCTTAATTTAAATAGCTTCTCGTAACCATTCATGATGTGCGTGTTGTACAAGGTAACGCAAAAGTTGTCACCCGATTTTCTTTGGCTGTAATTTTTTTTATTAATTAAAACGTTGGTTCTGCTTTTGGATTATGTTTATTTGATGTCTTCCGTTAAGTCGAGAAAATGATATCGGCTAAGTGTCCGCCGGCAGAATGGATGACCATTCGGGCCGGATTTAGGGCATTTTCCTTCACTCTTGCCAGAACTTTCAGCGATAGGTCTTCGCATTCTTGGCGGATATTCTCTTTGAGGGCTTCAAGTGTCTGAGGCTTGTAGACATAGACTCGTGACTTAAAAAAAAATCCACAAAAATAAGTCTAGAACAGCAATCTTACCGTCCAGTGCAAATCGCCAAAACTAGAGATTAGGCGACCCGGTAACGCAGCCCTCAGCGCCGTTGCTCCATCCTGTTGGAACCACATTTTCTTCTGTCAAAATTCTTCCAATTAAGGAAGGAGAAAGTCGTTGAGCATGGCTCTGTAGTCGTTTGCAGCACGGCGTTTTTGGAAAAGTAAGGGCCGATGACGCCCCCAGAGTAAACAGCACACCATGCAGTAACTTTGAGCGGGTGTAATGGCTCTTCGTGGGTTTTACGCGGATTTTCGGTGCTACAGAAGCGACAATTTTGCTTATTCTCATATCCACAGAGATTGAAATGGGCATCGTCGCTCATGATGATTTTCGATGAAAAGTTGTCTCCCTCGCGGTCAAGATTCAGGATGGCTTGAGCGTAAGTTACACGCGCTTGGCGGTCAACAGTTAACAGCTGATTTACTGTCTGCACTTTGTAAGAGAACATCTTACAGTCTTTTACCAAAATGTTCTGAAAAGATCGGCGATTGATGTCCAATTGCGTAGCACGTCGTCTGGTCGATACTCCGGGGTCCTCTGCGACATCTTCAGCCACAGCTGCAATATTTTCAGCAGAACGGGGCCGTTCAGACCTGACAGCATCTTGTGTTGTCCCATACACGTCTAGACGGGCGGCTAAACGTCGTAGTGTTTGCCCAGTTGGTGTCGGACGACTGTAAATCTGCGATGAAATTCAAGAAGCGCCAACACCACCGACGAATTATTGTATTCCATAAAAAAATCGAAACAATTATTCCGCATTCTTCAGGAGTAAAGAGATTAATGCCTTGTTGACGTGTATTTTGTATCTGTTTACTTCACAAATGTCAAAGTAGAATTGACATTTGCCGCCATTTACAAAAATTAAAGCATCTTCCGATAGGGTGATGACTTTGGCGCCACCTTGTTCGCACCATTGGAGGAAACCTACAATTTATTGTCAACTCCGAACGGCGAATTGAGAAGCTATTTCATGACAAATTATACTCCCGGAGGCTTGTCATTCCCCGACGAGAGGTGGTGCCGCGAAAAATATTCAGTGGACACGGCTGGGGCTTTCACCTACGCAGCTGTCTAACGCACTACCCAGTGAGCTGCGGCGACCACGTCGTTAATTTGGCATCCGAAGGTGGTCCTAGAAACCACGAGATTTTTAAAATCTCAGCAGAAGTGGGGTCATTCTTTTTATCTACGGTATTCCACAGCTTGCTTGTCCATCTAAATAGTTGGCCTGGCAATCCATAGGGAGGTGTAGGTCATCGCAGCCACGCACGTTTCGTGTGAATGGAAATGACCTAAAGTTGCTATTACGAATTTCGAACGACGGATTGTGCAACTTTTTCTTTTTTAATTTTGACATTCGAAAAACTTCCACACAACCGGGTCTTGTAAACAATTCTATGGTATCCCCAATTATCCACATGCTCCTCGCCCAAAACTACGAGTGAATCATCCAACATTTTCATCAGACGTTGCCACAAGCCTCGATTTCCTCTAAACTCCTTCATGACACCTACTCATCCTCCTGCGATTTGTGGAACTAAACACGGTATCTTATCCAAAAACCATTTAACTACTTTATTACCACTTAACTCTGTCCCCTTCTGAGTAAATCCCTAAAACCCACAACGAATTCCTTGGAAATTCCACTAAAGATTGAATAATTCTCCAGCCTTTGGCCACAATGCCTTCGATGGCTTTTTCATTTAAATATAAAATTACACACTTTAGGGCGAACAAAAGGTCATCATTGTGGTCAGCACCTTTCGGGGCTCTTCTGCGCCCCATTCATCGACGGTTAAGTACCCTCTCATACCGAGGAATCACTCTACACGTGATCATATAATTATGTATTAAATTACAAGGATCATCATAGTCGGAGATGCTCTTGTGGATTCCACTACTCGTGATGCATCTGTTGGCATCGCCGTGACCTTTTTTTTTTTTGCTGTTGTGTGTGGTAGGCTCACCTTCAGAGGTGGAACCTATTGAAAGGGCCATGGTAATCGATAATCGATCGTTTTGGTCAGACAGTTGGTTATCCCAGTGACGAGAAACAAAAAACGAATCTCGGGAAAAAAACGCAGAAAGAAAAGAGGAATTATCTGTGCCTCACCTGCCTACCTGCTGTTTCGGTCCAATGTATGCCTCCTGATAAATTCTTGGATACTTGACCCACGTCAATGGCTCTTTGGTTTTTTGCCTGTAGCTGGTGGCACCTGCCTCAGTCGGTGGTAATTTGCGTTCCAAAACGATTGCGACAGGTTGCATGGCAATAAAATTTCAAAATTTCTGTCCGTCAAGGATAAAGGAGAGCAAGGCAGAGTAGCGCATGTAACATAATGTATTGGGCTAACGCCGAACAATAAAACATGAAAGATATCGTTTTCGAAAAAAAAGGAGGTGCTGCAAGGATTCTTGTATTTTTGTTGTTCTCCTCTGGTTTGTATGTCGGATCGCGTCTTTGAGGGCGGACAACCAGTCAATCGGCTTATGGTCACTTGGGGGAACATGTGTTGGATGGATAAGAGTTTTAAGGATGTTTTATGGGATTTCCTGAAAAAGTTGATAAAGGTGGCTGCAAGTCGTAAACCATTGAGGTGAAGTCCGACTAATTAGCGAACATATTGCAGACAGGAGGGTGCAGCGATAAGGTTTCTTTGCCTTGGCGGACGATTGGGACCGACTTTTGTGGTGCAGGTGAATTTTTTTAAAATTGGAAAGCGGATGTGCACTCTCTGAATCCTGCTTGAAGGAAACGAACTCATTGGTAATTGTGAGTTAAGAATTTTCTTCCACATATGGGACTCGTTGGATGTTTAAGGTATCATTGGGAACCACACGTCCTTAGTTCAAATCAGAGACTACTATTTGCACCCAAAACTAGCCGTCGACAATCATAAAGTTTTCAGTTCAATTCAGGATTTGGTGGCGCTACGGGTCGGGATAAAGTTGAATCTTAACAAACCAGCATCAACCAGCATCTCCAGTTTTCACTGCCTTCGTGCACTTCAAGTTGGATGAGGGTTTTCATCCTGTCCATGTCATTTAAATCGAAATCGTCCTTTACAGTGTTGTTCCTCCGATTTCCATTCGAAGACTCTGCGGGATAGAAAGTAGGTGTCTATTCTCTCTACATCCTTACTAACTTACTTAAGGTGGCGCTACAGTCCGGGGTGGACCTAAGCTTCAACCAACAAGCGTCTTCAGCCAGATCGATCTTTAGCCAGCTGCCTCCAGTTTCGCACGCCAAGTTGGTTAGGGTCCCATTCCACTTGCATGCGCCATCTGGCTCGCAGTTTTCTTCTACTGCGCCTTCCCTTGTGGATTCGATGATTTTCAGGGCTGGAGCATTGGTGTCCATTCGCTTTACATGACCCAGCCACCTCAGTCATTGCACCTTCACTCTTCTGGCTGAGCCGATGTCGCTGTACAGCCCGTTCAGTTCGTTACTGTATCTCCTCCTCTAATCACCGTCTATGCAGACGGGACCGAAAATCACCCGAACAATTTTCCTCTCGAAACAGCCAAGAGCGACCTCATCCACTTTTGACAAAGTCCATGCCTCTGCGCCGTAGAACAGGACTGGGACAATTAAGGTCTTATAAACGGTCACTTTAGTCGTTCGAGAGAGAGCTTTGCTACTCAATTGCCTTCTTAGTCCAAAAAAACAGCGATCGGCATGAGTTATTCTTCTTTTAATCTCAGCGCTGGTGTCACTATCTGAATTTATAGCGGAGCCTAGGTAGACGAAGTCCTTAACTAGCTCAAAGTTATAACTGTCTATTGGTGGAAGGCAACTTATAAGAAAACAACGCTAAGTAAACTAGAAGCAGTATAAAGAACTCTTCGCGCAACACCCTCGGCTGCTCTAGACACCTTTCTGCATCTGCTATCGCTAGACTTGCAACTAAAACACTAGGCAGCCAATAGTACGCTGACACTTACTAATTCAAGCATCTTTCGGAATAATAGTATTGGACACTGCTCCATCCTAAGTGAATATAATGTTGACTTTCTAAATAGAACAGATGAGACGGTTTCCGTCATGGACTTCGATCCACCATACATCACGTCGTATCCTGAGAGGGAAGATTGGCGAGAAACGCTGTCATCTCAGAGGATGAGATTGCGGTTTACACGGATGGTTCAAAAACCACCAACGGAACGGGTTCCGGGATTTACTCCCAAGAGGCAGGCCTTAAAGTATCCATAAGACTCCCGGATACTTCTAGCGTATTCCAAGCAGAGGTTCTGGCTGTGGTTATAGTGCTAGAATCAGTTGTTGTCAGATCTGCATTAGTCTTAAAATGTCGCGTAACGCTAAGACGCATTGTGTACGCGGAATCGAGTAAGACTTTGTTGGGTGCCGGGTCATTGTGACATTGAGGGAAACGAAAGGGCCGACGATCTGGCCAGGGTAGGTAGAGAGCGGCAACACACGGAGGGGGAACCATCGTGGATCCTCCTTCCTGCGGAGATTCTAAGAATTACTTTAAGTAAGGCAAATCAGAGATGGTCCAACATAAGTATCCAACATAGGGTATCCAAGGCTCTATGGCCTGCTCTGGATCGCAGGAAAACATGAGATATTCTCCACTTAAGCAGGGCACAACTACAATTTGTCACTGGCATTCTGTCCGGCCACTGTCTTCTCAGGAAGCACGCTAAAAGATTATGGCTCTTAGCCACAGATGTCTGCAGATACTGCAACGACCTATGTGCTGCTGAGGACATAATACACATAATGTCAGGGAATCGCCAGGACTCGCATGAAACTTCTCGGCAAGTATTTCTTTAGTAATCTAGAGGAGCTAGGCTATGACAGCTATAGGAACATGGTAAAACTCTGCTTTAAGGAAATGGTTTAGATTTTGCCTTTTTTTTTTTTTTTTTTCTGGTTTTACAGGGATCGCGATGGGCCCACCATGCATAACTCTACTCTACCTCACTTAACCGTCTATTGTGACGTTCTGTCCGAGGCGTCGGTGTTAAGTGTCGTTTCTTGTTGACAGCATACACACACTTGGTCTTGCCCTCATTGACTGCTAAACCCATCTTCGCCGCCTTCGTCTCAATACTCACAAACGCACCAGTTTTTTTTTTTTTTTTTTTTTTTTACGAGGTTAGGTGAAAATCTTTCATGAGACACCATGAGGATCTACCGCACGTGCTCATGGTAGTGTGAGATTCTTACTCACTAAAAACACCTCCCCTTTTCGTGTTGACTACGACTAAGTACAAAAGAGCCCTATCAAGTAGTTTAACTTTCGCAATAAAAATTCGCGTTGTGTAGGTAGCTTTCCAGCAAAAGCACCTACTAATACCGTCATTATAAGCGGTTATTCCTTATTGCGCTAAATCGAACGGTTTCGTTCTTTGTAGTCGGCGCACAAGGTTTGTCACGTCCAGAATTTGGAGTACGGCGTTATTGCAATGTCCATGAAGGCGAACACGGAGTTTGCGTGCAAAATTTGTTATTTCATCTTCGACGGTGGCTAGACCGAGATCTCTATGGATATCGTCGTTTCTAATGTACCACGGCGCATTAACGATTGTTCTAAGCACCTTATTTTGAAAGGTTTGTAAAATATTTCTATTGCTGGTTTTGGTACAACCCCAAAGTTGTATACCATACGTCCATACAGGTTTTAAGACTTGCTTATATAAGAGCAATTTGTTATACATGCTTAATTTGGAATATCTTCCAAGCAGCCAATACATTTCTCTAAATCTAATTTCGAGCTCGTCGCGTTTCTTTTTAACGTGCGGCTTCCATTTGAGTTTCGCATCTAGTGTCATTCCTAGATATTTTGCTTCGTTTGCATACGGTATTTGTAACGAGTTAATGAAAACGGGTAAGTTGTTTATTTTCTTGTTAGTAAAGTTAACATGCGTAGATTTGGTTTCGTTGAGAACAATGCGCCAAACCTTTGTCCACTCGCAAATTGTATCCAAAGCTCGTTGAAGCTTCACAGTTGCTGACTCGACTGAATTTTCTGTTGCCAGAATAGCCGTATCGTCCGCGAATGTAGCAACAACGGTGCCTTCTTCTTGCGGTATATCTCGAGTATAGAGCAAGAACAAGACTGGACCAAGAACACTTCCTTGTGGAACACCGGCAGCGATTTCCTTGAATTCCGAGTATTCGGCTCCGTGTTTGACACGGAAAAGTCTGTTCTCCAAGTACGACTCTAAAATTTTGTACAACTCTTCGGGAAGTACCTGTCTTAGTTTATAATTCAAGCCTTCGTGCCACACCTTGTCGAAGGCTTGAGAAACGTCAAGAAAAGCGCTAGAACATATCTTTTTCTCTTCTATGGCCTTCTCAATTTCGTTGGTTATTCTATAAACCTGGTCAATTGTGGAATGCTTGATTCTGAACCCGAATTGATGATCAGGAATCAAACGTCTTTCTTCAATTACCGGTTTTAACCGTTTTAATAAGAGTTTTTCAAAAACCTTTGAAATTATCGGCAGGAGCGATATCGGTCTGTACGACTTTTTGTCGTTTGGCGGTTTTCCCGGCTTTGAAACCATTATAACTTCGGCGACTTACCATTGCCTTGGAACGTATAATAGTCTTAGCGAAGCATTTATAAGGTAAACGAGTTTTATCAAAGCTTTCTTTGGCAATTCCTTGAGGACCTGTCCGGTTATTAGATCATATCCAGGAGCCTTGTTATTTTTTAGATTTTTTATTACCTCACAAAGTTCCGCTAGTGACACGCTTCTTATTTTAAAGTTGTCTGGAGTCATAATAGTATTATTAATATTTTCTATTAATGCTTGCCCGGGAAATGGCTTAAACGTTTCTTCCAGATGCTCAGCAAATAAGTCGGCTTTTTCTTTATCGCCTTTTGCCCACTCGCCATTACTTTTTCTTATTGGTAGCGATTGTATTTGGGGTTTTTTGATACCTTTCATAGCTTTCCAAAGAGAGTAATTCGAACTTTTTTCAGCAGACAAGCCTTCGAGATATGTAGAAATCTCGCGATTTTTAAAATCCCGTATCGCTTTTTTGAGCTTATTCGATAGGAAGTTCGAATGGGTTTTGTGTTGGGGAGCGCGGGTCTGTTGCCATCTTTTGCGTGCTCTCCTCTTTGCCAGCATCAGTTCTTTTATTTCCGGCGGATATTTAACTTCGCTATTTCCGACTACTTTCCTTTTATATGGAGTGTTGTTCCACGCGGCGCTTTGTAAGACTTCAATAAATCTGCCGACTTCATCCTCTATTTCGCACGGTGTTCTAAGCGACACATTCAGGACTATATTTTCTTCACAAGCTTTCCTAAAGCCATCCCAGTTAGTTTTGTTGCTAGTTAATCTGGGCGCTCCTTGTTTTCTCATTAGACGTTCGCTTATTGTCAATACGACTGGTGAATGATCGGAGGAGAGATCAAAGCATTCCTCGATGTTCGTAAAGTTTTTCACTACCCCTTTTCCTATAAAAAAGTCTATGAGGTCAGGCGTTTTTGCTATGTCGGAGGGCCAATAAGTCGGTTTCCCCGTCGAAAAGAAGTCAACAGCAAATTGCATGCCGGTTTCGTAGAGAAGTCTGCCTTTAGGTGAAATGCATCTCGAACCCCAAAAGGTGTGTTTAGCATTAAAATCGCCACCAATAACAAATTTCGGTCCAAGTGACTCAAATAGACGTATTAAGTCATTCTTTTCTAGCGTGTATCGCGGAGGGCAATAAATGGACGCGATGTTGTAATACATGTTTTTATTTTTTACTCGAACTGAAGTTATTTGCATTGCATCGAGTTCTATCGGTGAATTCAAAGAGTGCTCAATACAGTCTTTAATTAAGAGCGACGATCCGCCCCTAGCCCTTTCGGATGGGTGGTATGCGTGATAAGCATAGTATCCTCTAATTTTAACTCGAGATTCCTTTGTCAGATGGGTTTCAGAAATCAAGCATATGTCAATGTTCTGTTTGCGTAGGAATACTTCCAGTTCGTCGATTCTTTGTAGAAGGCCGTTTGCGTTCCATGTTAAGATTTTAAGTAACTGGTTCATGTTCATAATTTCGTTCGTGGTTTGCGAGCGTTATGCTCGAGGTTGCTAAGTTTTTCGAATATGAGCTTATTTGTCTTGCTTTGCTCCTCGAGTTTCGCGAGAATTATAGAGAAAACTTGCTGCATAGGATCTAACGCAGGCCTATTTTGCTTAGTTACTTGCGATGCAGCTTGCGCATACGTTTGCGCATCAGGAGATGGTGGTTTTTCCTGGACTTTTTTCGTTTTATCCTTCACGCACCAGTGACATCACGCTGCATTCTTTCGATTATGTCAATATCGTCGGCGTATGCGAGTAATTGGACGGACTTTTAAGAGATTGTGCCTCTGGTTTTGGCACGTGAGTTTTGCACAACTCTTTCAAGAACGATATTGAAGAAGTCGCATGAGAGCGCGTCGTCTTGTCTAAATCCTTTTTTGAACTTAAAGGTCTCGGTGAGGTCTTGACCGATCTTAATGTAGTAGCGTGCATTGTCCATCGTCATCCTGCACAAACGGACGAGTTTGACAGGGATGCCAAAGCTAGACATGGCTGTGTATAGCTCGTCTCTATAGATGCTGTCATACGCGGCCTTAAAATCGATGAGAGGTGGTGGGTGTCTATTTGAAGTTCCTGGGTTTTCTCCAAGATTTGACGCAGTCTGAATATTTGGTCGGTGGTGGACTCTCTTTACATCCAGCCGTCTTAAAGTGTCAGTCCAAAATATTTGTCTGTGTCTATGTCGCTGTAGACCTCTCGCTGTGACATTCATAAACTTACCCCTTGTTATTACTGCCACTTGATCCGCATACGCAGGATAATATTTCACAGAATGGGTAATAGAACACCTCCCAGCAGTCATCCAAAGCTGCGTCTGAAAACTTCGTTCTTAATATTTGCTGTCCCGTTTTTTAGGATAATGTCCACACAGCTTACAACCTGGGTCAGCTTTTTAAGTCTTTGTAACGAACAGGGTACATTCGTTTATCTCAAACAATCCCTGAGAGCCCTGCCTGATTTAAATTCTACGACTCTATTCTACAAAGGAACTTTTGCAAGGCACCCAACCACAACCTGCTGCAGTGAAATTCCCGAAAATCTTTAATTTCCCAACGAAAAACTCTCAAATGATTTAGTTTCAAATGAAATTCTCTCATAAAAAACTTAATGAAAACCCCGGCATTCACTTTGTTCAATTTCACAAAGAAAAGCTTCTTCACTTCTTTACTTCTTCACTTCTTCAGTTCCTCAGTTGTTCGGTTCCACAATCAGACACACACACAAAAGGAATCTTTATCCTAGCGTAACGAGAGAAATGAGAAAGTTTCCAATTCAATCCATTAAATTACATCGCTTTGATACTAAAAGAACACATCCACACAGGATTCGAGTGTAGTGCTGGAGTACAAGTAACCGTTTTCCCCGGTCCTGTCGAGAGCAGCCGCACCACCATCCAAAAATCGAATGGAGAAATTCAATTAAAGCGCCTCGAATCGCAAATGAATCAAAATCGATCAGTGGAAGTGGAATCTATAGACTGATACGACATGCCGTGTGCGACTCCTGATGGAAGGACGATTTAAGTGATTTTACATTCGTATTTCCTAAAACTCGTGTTTCCTCACAGGATCTCTCTAGAGGCGGCAGGAAAGTCGGGGAGGCGGGAAGAAAAAACGTCTTCAAATGAATCTGCAATTTAAATGAATTAAAAGATTTTTTGTCGAGTACCACCACATGAGGATGGTGGAGAGGTGTCGTCTTCGAAACGAGGTGTGTCAGTCGCAGTACATTAAGCGGAAGGATCTCTAAAAGTTTCCTGGCCGAATTCGAAGAAATTTCCCATGACGTGAGTAGAAGACGACGAGGAAGGAAAGATTCCCCCGGCTAAACTTGAGAGGGAGTTTTTTTTTGTTGGCGTCTCCCTTTAGGGGGTGCAAATGACTTGCACCCTTGGGAGTAATTTCTTGTCGGATGTGTTGGTGGGGGTTGACTTCACGTCCCCACTGGTTTTTGTGTGTGCGGGGAAAAATATTTCAAATAGAATCAACAGTTTGGAGTGCTAAAGATGCCCCACCCTGTGAATTGGGGTTTCTACCCCAAAAGGCTGATGTTTGGGGAGCGAAATCAGGGTCGATGATGATGATGGTGATGCTGGCGATGATGATAATGGTGGTGATAAGGATGATTCATGTTAAATAGAGCGATGTTACTATTCATCAGGATTATTATAATTAAATTACGCTTGTATCGCGTCTGTCCTTCGGAGAAGCGAATATGTAAGTGCAAGGTTTCGTGGGCGTTTTCAATTTTCAAGGCCTTTTCGTTAGAATAAGCGAAATCTCTTTTAAATATTCGTGGATCTGGGACAAAACTGATTGGTAACAGACAGAGAAGGAAGAACTGAGAGGCTGAAATCATGAGGAAGGCCAATCTTTTAGAGTTAAAGCGATGGCTGGAATCACTATAAACACCGTAGTGCATGTCTTCGAAAAAAAATTGAATTTAACTTAATTTAACTTTTCGAATTCGCGACCTGCTAACATAGCAGGTGTCGAAAGGACTCACCTCGCATACACCGCCTGTGGTCCTTACGTCTAGTCTAGAGGAAAGACATTATATCAGAGATATGTTTGTTTTCTCAAAAGATCGTTAAGGTTATTAAAAGAAAGAGTCAATGTGATCTTCGTGAATATCATCATATGCTGGATGGTTGGTTTTGTGGGTGTCCTAAGGATTTACTTAAACCTCAAGCGGGTTCATTGCATCCATAAAGGTATACTCATGGAAGTCAAACCAAGTGATAGGGTTTGCTAATCTGGAAACCACCCAGAAATTGATAGAAATCTCAGGAGTTTCCTAAAATCAGCGATATGAAGGTTCTCCAGCCCATGGAAGAAGCTACTATCAAGAGTACGCTGTTCTGGTGGCCAATGCGGGACATTCGCATAGCAGGTGCTGGATGGATTCTATTTCCTCGTCCTTGCAGCTTCTGTAGTAGTCATTGTAGGGTAATCCAAGACGCTCCTCATGGATTCCTATTCCGCATTGTCCTGTAAGGACACCGGAGACGATGCGTATTTCCCTTCGACTAAGTTGTACGAGGTTTTTGCAATTCTTGTCGAAGGCTGGCCATAGTGACCTGGCTAATGCACATGTGTTCATGTGACATCATCGCGTGTTAGCCGTTATCATGGTTTCCTCATCTATTTCCCCGTAAAGGTTGCTCTGCGTGGGTTCCGAAATGCCTGCTACTCAGTAGTGCACATTTGCAGATCAAAGAGTATCCAGCAGATCGAAGAGTACCAGTGGTCCGATAGGGATGCTTTGTCTGACACTCTCCAATTCTCAACTTCAATGGAGTAGTTATCGGCTATTATAGTTCCATTACCTCCCTTCTACTGGCTGTGACATACGCTGGAGTATTACTGCGGTTACAGACAAGAAGGTTGGTGTTAAGAATAAAATTGAACAAAGCACATGATGGGCGTTAACATCTTCTTCTAGCCTTTTTGGGTCGCTGTGTTCTGTGCCATTTCTGAGATGAATAAAAAATGAATAGCTTGCGCGACAGCTCGGAATGAGCCAAGGCCTAGCTTCTCGCAACCATTCATGTTGTGCGTGTTACATTTTTCGCACGAGTGAACGGGACCTACAATTTATTGCTGACTCCGGCGAACTGAGAAGCTTTTTCATGACAGATTATACTCCCGGAGGCTTGTCATTCACCGACGAGAGATGGTGCCGCAAAAATGAGAAGCTAGACCTCGGCTCATTTCGAGCTGTCGCGCCAGCTATTTATTTTTTTTTTATCTCAGAAAGGGCACAGAACACAGCGACCCAAAAAGGCAAGAAAAAGATGTTAACGCCCATCATGCTGTACGGGGTAGTACTAACATCAATATTAGAGGCGAGGCTTTGTTAAATTTTATTCTTAACACCAACCTTCTTGTAACCGCGCTAACAACCATTCTGGCTGTATCACTCCTCTTCACTCCACTTGGTCCCGCCTTAGCGGCATCTGTGACGTGAGTTTAAGTGGTGGCACTTTATTTCTTTGCCTTGAGGGGTCGTTTTTTTCGCATCTCACTGGGCCCAACCTTTACGGCTTCAGCCTTGTGAGATACGGCAGCCTTCCTGCCTTCATTGGCTTTTTTTTTTTGAGATCCTCTTTTGGGATACCATTTTTGGAACCTTTTCAGCAGGTTTAGGTGTAGTGACCTCATCCCTTGCTATGACCTTTACCGCCCATGCAAGGCTCTTACGTTCCTTCTCATGTAACGTGACAGAGCCCTTTGTCATTAGGATCTTTTTCAGATGCTGCGCTATATTGAACTCCCGTTTTCGTAGTAAACGTAGTCAATTTGCAATTCGCATCTTTTTTCCTTGAGATCTCTCCACACTCGGTGTGTAGTTGCTCCTCCAGATCCATAGAGATCTCTTCTTCTACTGCGTTGACCTCTATTGTCTTCTGCGCTCTTTTTACTTCCATTCTTATGTACGTGCACACTGTTAAGCGATAAGAATTCATGTGAAAAATGCGCGTAGCCTAAGGCTGAACATACATAGGTCTCGCCTGTGCACCTATAGGAGTTCGTTAACGGTTAACTTTGCTCCCAACCTTTTATCCTTGGGCACGGTTGGAGTTGGGCTTTCCTAATTGAACTCAGACTTAGGGACGTGTCGCCAACTTCCCAAAAGATTCAGTAATTTCCGGGAATGTAGTAGTCACACCAGTCTTTTACAGTGGAATTTTCCCTTCTTCACTGCTAGTACTTCATTTACCGCAGAAGCATGGCTATAAAGTTTTTTTTGCTGTGTGGAGCTGCGGCTTCCCCTATCCGACACCCGGGAACGCGACTGGTAGGGAACCCACCCCCAGGTATTTTTATTTGCTACTTCGACACATTCATAAGACAGTTTGCTTGGCTACGAATTGTCTTGTTCTGAATTCAAGGGTTTAAGACTTCATTTACTTGCGGATATTTGTGCAAAAATTTTCGACTTTCTCACGACCTATCACCACAGGAGCTTATACAGAATGTCAGTTGCTCAATACCCCTATAGGTCTCTCAATCAAAATACCATCATTTCTCCACATAGCTACGCAGCTGGATGTTACTTATTGAGCGACACATACAGAAGAAACCACCTCTTCACCGGAAACGAGCATTTTCTCAACAAACAAATTTTAAATCCCAACCTTCGATGGCTTCCTCAGTATGCAACTATTCAATCCAATCACTACATCCTTTTGAATTCCAAACAATTACGTACGTAATTGAGCCGCAAATACACATTTTCCTTGGAAAAATCTGTTCTTTTCTTCGCCCATTATCCTGTAAAATTGAACCGAAAAGGAACAATCATCTACGCACAGACTTAAGGATCTCTTTGCCCAACATTAGGCACCTCTAACATCTTCTTTCCGTCAATTTGCTCTTTTGTAAAAAATAAAAGAAAAAAAATTCTTTTTGATGGACATTTTCACAAAAAAAAAATGGAATTGTATTGTTCGACAATTCGAATAAGTCACGCATAGCATGTGCAGGACATACGAACACAGGCAGGCAGCAACAATTTTTTGCACAAAAATAATAATAATCGATCGCTCATTGCATGCTGTTAGGTTAGGCAGTCAGAAAAGGACACTCGAGATCCCTTGACAATCAGGAATTCCTAGCAGGATGTCAAAAATAAGAAGAGAAAGTCCTGAATCTTGAGCAACAACTAAATTATTCCAGTGACACTTCCATACAAAAGCAAACGATTTTGACAGATTTCATCGACCCCCGTGTGTCATCTGTCATTTGGTCTCATTTGTCAAACTGTTGCGCTTGGGTGTTGATTAATGAAATTTCTTTTTCCATTTTCCAACTATCAATCCGATTAAAAAAAAAAATCAAGAAACAGAAATGAAATTAAATTCAAATACAAAGGCAGACAGAGAGACAGCGGCGGGAGAATGGGGAAGAATCCTTAATCCAATCAACATCCGATTACGGTCTCACCTTGGTATCGGATGCGACGACGAAAGGGTGTACGAACGTGGGGAAATGAAAAGAAACGTGTAAAACTACTGCCGTTGGGTATTAGTTGGTTAGTTGGTTGCCCTTACCTGCAGGTAACGTGAAGTTGGCTTCATCACATAAGCCTCGGCAGAAAGGATTAAAGTAACAAACGCAAATGACACGGAAGCCAAAAGACGAATAGGAAGACACTCATATGTGTGCACCCTTTTGTGGCTGAGAGTTTATGACAATGATAATGGCGGTGGGTTTTCGGTGGATGTCTAAGCTTTAAGCCGGCAGGAAAAAAATGAACGTGAAGCCTCAAGCGGATTAGACGGTGCATATGAGGAGTGGGCGAGATGTGGTTACATCAGCGGATGGATTGGGGGGATATTTCTTTCGGTGGGAAATGTTGACTTTGTTAGTAGTTTACGAATTGATTGTCGGTGATGACAAAAGATAGCGGATTAATCACATGGTGATGATTGGTGCCCAGATAAACGGATAAAGTGTTTGATATCTTCTACAAAACTTAGCAGTCGGAAGAAGTGGCCTCCACACTTAGTTACTTAGGTGGTGCTAAACCTGGATCTCAACCAATAAGAATTTTTTGTTAGCCTTAGCTAACTGCCTTCAGTTATGCACTTCAAGATGGTTGAGGTCCCTTTCCACTTGTGCGCGCCACCTTAGCCAAGGTCTTCCTTTATTGCGTTGTCCCTCTGGGTTAGACTTGAAGAGCCGGAGAATGTGTGTCCATTATGATTCCGATTATGTCAATATTGTCGGCGTATGCGAGTAATTGGACGGACTTTTGAAAGATTGTTGTTGGCGTGTTAGTTTTGCACTATTCTTTCAAGAACGATGTCGCATGACAGCGCGTCACATTGTCTAAATCCTTTTTTGACATTAAAGGTTTAAAGGTTTCGACCAACCTTGATGAAGTAGCGTGCATTCTCCATTGTCATCCTGCACAAACGGACGAGTAAGGCAGGGATTCCAAAAGTAGCCATTGCGCTGTGTATATCGTCTCTATAGATGCTGTCATACGCGACCTTAAAATCGATGAGAAGGTGGTGGGTGTCGATGTGATCATCTTGGGGTTTCTCCAAGATCTGCCGTATTGTAAAAATTTGGTTGATTTTGGACTTTCCTGGCCTAAAATCGCATAAATAGGGATCGGACGTTCAGACAATATGGCAGACAAGATCTTATATGCGACACTTAGGAGACTAATTCCTCTGTATATGACGCAGCTAAGGGGGTCTCCTTCTTTGTGCATCGGAGATTCCATTTCATCAGGCATACATTTATCTGGCCAAATAGTTGAAATGTGTTGATGTAAGCTCTCTAGTTCTTTCAAACAATTTCTAGCTGTTCGACAGTTCAGCAGGTAAGCCATTCGGACCAACTGCCTTATTAGACCTTAGCTTGGATACCACTATTCTTATTTCATTTTGGTCAAGTGGACGGAAGTTTCCATTATCGTCGTCTAGGTTAAATGGATCATTCTGCCTGACAGCGGGATACAGGTCTTCATCGCCGTTAAACAGTCTTCAGAAGAAGTTTTTCCAAATTCTTTGCACCGACTGCGACTCTACTACTATGTCATCATCATCTTCTTATGGCCTGCTTAGAGTCTCGGGTTTAGGGAACTTATCATATGGTATAGTATATGAGGGTGAGCGGAAGGCTTTTCACTTAGGCCTCTGTCGGGCCCGTTGTGTTCCCCTCCTTTAATCCTCGAAACTGCAGGGATAGGCTTGCCTTGCGACGTATGTTGGGAGGGATCTAGGGAAGGTGGAAACAATCATTGAGTTGACACTAGTGTACGTGTGGTCTGGCGAATCTTCCTGTTTCTTTGGTGAAGGCCAGGAAGCCGCCGATTCCTTCGTCCTTGAGATGTTTCAGGTCCGGTATCCACACGGACCCTAGGGTCTTCTGTCGCATTCTCGCTAGGGCTGGGCAATGGCATTGGAAGTGTTCGAGGTCCTCTTCTTCTTCCTCGCAGTTCCTACATGTTTCTGTGTCAGCGAGGCCCATTCTATGCATGTGTTTGTTGAGGTTATGTGTCCTGTGATGAGTCCCACCATCAGTCTCAATTGCTCTTTGCTTAAACTTACAGCCTTCCTCGTGAGCAGGTTGCTGGGTTTGCCCACGAGTGATCTAGCCACTTTGCACGTCGGGAAGTTAGCCCAGTGATCCTCGAAATCTCTTTGCATCCTTAAGTGAACCCTCCACATTTCCCGATCTTCCACCATCGACTCTAAATCATCAGGGGCTATCCCCATACGAGTATAGGTTAGATTTCGGACTTGGTCCAGCCATCTCATCCTAGGCCTACCTAGGGGACGTCTACCTGATGTGACGGATTCTACTACTACGTTTCATTCTTTATCTCTCTAGGCCTTGTTGCCGTGACATGTTCTTTTAAAAAAAAAAAACAAATAAATAAACAGCTGGCGCGACAGCTTGGGATGAGCCAAGGCCTAGCTCCGAAGAGCGAATTGAGAAGCTCTTTCATGACAGATATGGCTTATCGCTTGGTCAGAAGTCCAACACACTAAACACTAAGCCATGGCGACCACCATTAAACTTCCGGACATCATTTCTGGAGTAGCACCTCTCTACATATTTATGTTCTCAATCGTGTACTTCTCAAGCTCTTTCTTTTTCTTTCGCCGAAGCTGATATTTATCCCGTCTCTTCTGCTCGTAGAGCTTTCCAGCAGCTCTCGCCCCCCTCTGCAGCCCACCTTTGCATGCATCTTGTTTTGCTGCGTACACTTGCTGGCATTTTTCGTCAAACCAGGGGTTTCTTGGAGGTGGTCTTTTGAAATCCAGCACATCAGTTGGGGCTTCCTTGATGTCTTGTTGGCAACGTTTACACTGGTCTTCGGAATTTGGTGCTGGCGGCACTGGACTTCTCGAGAGATGACGGGATACACGATTTGCACAGGCTCTGGCAGTCTGTTGCGCATGTAGCTTTTCGACGTCATATTTTCTCAGAGTAATTCTTCGTTGTTGAAACGTTTAGTGGTCCGAGTCAATGTTAGCCCCACCGTATGTTTGCAGATCCAGAATGCGGGATTCGTACCTTTTGACGATTGCAACATGGTCAATTTGGTTGACGTTTCGTTGATCAGGAGACCAACTTGTTCCCTTATGAATATAAAGATGTGGAATCCGCGTTCTAGCTATAGTGACATTTCGTTGCGAAATCAACTAGCCGTACTCCGTTTCCAGACGTGGCGTCATGAGGTCCTCCTTTCCTATTTTTGCGCTAAAATCGCCTAACGCGATTTTCAAGTCATACATAGGGCATTGCACGTATGTTTTGTTGAGGATTTCATAAAAACACACTGGCACCTATAACAAATCCACACCCGAATAGACGCTGCTTTTGCTCTCTGTAGCAGAAACCTTCGTAAATGTCCAAGGATTTTATCCGCCTTTTGCCCGGCCCATCCCACCGCTCACAAGCCCCAACCTGGAGGGCCAGGCCCTTTGTTAAACCCCTTGGGCTTAAAGGATTGGGTATTCCTTAGGTCCTCATTGGCCAACAATTTGATTACGTCGAAGTAGTCCATATAAGGTGTCCACCAAGTAACCAACAAAGTGGGCGCCATCGTTGATTCCATCCAAGGAATTCTTCCGCTGCTGCCTCATATGAAGAGAGTTCCTTAGTCGGAACACTCTTTCGACCATGGGTGATCCTTCTGCAAAAACGAGTTCCTCGATCAAATGCCTTTAAGTTTCATCTTCAAAGTCGCCGTAAGCCAAGCCAAGATAAGGCATATCCCATGGGAGGCTTAATACGCTATATTCCCTATATTCTTCTGCAAAATTATAATGATCGCCATCAATGCCGCAACAAAGTTCTACTGATCCTTTAATCTGAAATTGTACGATATCATAGAGCACTTGAGCCGTCTAAGCCCAGGTTTTCTGTTTAAGTAGCATTGTTGGACTTGGGCTTCGCTGTAATTTTAATATCACGCAGCGAAGAACAAACGAAGTGTACTGTCTTTTCTTCATTCACTTTCATCTCAGTCCATCTACCCGATACAGATCTACATGCTCTCATTGTAACGCGCATTTCAAACGCAATACTGGTGTTTGTTGTTTTCTTTTAAACTAACTCACTTTTTCATTGTTTATTTCAGATAACAACAATAATTGCTTGACAGGGGTGTGTATTATTTTTAACGAAAACAACTTTATTATTAGAGCAATTATTTTTATTTAATATTTACAACTAATACGAGTTTGCGTCACATTTTCTGTTACGAGCCCCTATTATCACTGCCTCAGTTGAGTTTTCGCTTATTTCCCAACACCACCCCGGTTGACCTAAGGGAAACAAAAAACAAACATTTTTGCAAACAAAACGAATTGTAAAAAAAAAGCTGGCTGGCTGCCCTTGTTGTTCTCAGACGCAGTCGATCTGCATCGCACTCGTATTACTCACGATTTTGACATCAGCTGTGTAAACGTGATGCTAATAGTTTTGTTGTCTTATATAAAAAAATTCTGATATTTTCGCAATTAGCTTCCCAGCTTAGGTTCACCACCCAAGATTGGACTGATTACCCGCAAATTTCGAAAACATGGTATGTAACCACCTACAGACAGAAATGTTCTATACTAAGTTGTCGTTAGTAGTTTTTGACGGCTGATACGACGCGTTTAGGAATTCATGTAATATTTCACGTGAGATGCAACGTTTTCTTGTCACGGCGACTGATAAGGAAGTCAGTTCTGTTGCGTAAACGTGTTTTTTTCCTTGTTTTGACGGTTACATTGTTAATTATGTGCAACAAAGGAATTCAAAGAAGAATTAGTTTTGGCGTTGTTGCTTTAGTAATACCAAACTGGTTGTGTTACAAGAACTCGTGTATCTGAAAAGAATTAATTAAAAGTTACATAACAGTTGCCGGCCGAGGTGTTACATGTGTCATTTGCATAGAGGGGGGCATTCTATAATTCTTTTAATTTATGTTCCACACTTTGATTTATAATTGGTTTGCAAACGATGGGCTGATGGTTCAATGAACTTGAAAACGTGCTCAGTTTTCTCATGAGCGGGGCTGGATAAACGAGTTTTCATTAGAGCGTGACGCACTTAAAGGATGGCTTTGAAGGGGTAGACACGTGTACAGAAGAGAACAGAAGCATCCACTGGTTTCCACAGGCCACCTTCAATCACTTTCCCGCAGTGAAACTTGGGTGCCTAGTACTTAATACTGCGAGGACGAAGTGGATGACCTAAAGTACTAATATGTTCCACTGTACAGCCATCTATAATTTATTGGGATACCAGACCCAACGTACCTAGACAGCAAAGCGATCGGTGGCATCCTGGAGTTTGCCATCTTCTTATAGCTGTCATAGCCTAGCTCCTCTAGATTACTAAAGAAATACTTGCCGAGAACTTTCATGCGAGTCCTGGCAATTCCCTGACATTCACATGATATGTGTGTTATGTCCTCAGCGGCGCATAGGTCGTTGCAGTCGTTGCGTCTGCAGACATCTGTGGCTGAAAGCCGTAATCTTTCAGCGTGCTTCCTGAGAAGACAGTGGCCGGACAGGATGCCAGTGACAAATTGTAGCCGTGCCCTGCTTAAGTTGAGAATACATATCTGTTGTTTTCCTGCGATCCAGAGCAGGTCATAGAGCCTTGGAGAGCCTATGCCTACTTATGTTAGACCATATCTGATTTGCCTTACTTACAGGAAGGAGGATCCACGGTGATTCCCCCCTCCATGTCTCCGTGTGTCGGCGCTCCACCTTGCCTGGCCAGTTCGTCGGCCCTTTCGTTTTCTTCAATGTCACAATGGCCCGGCACCCAACAAAGTCTTACTCGATTCTGCGTACACAGCATTCGAGACTAGTGCATATCTGATGACAATTGATTCTAGCGCCTTACGTGGGGCCTGGCTATCTATGTAAATGGCGATATCCTTTTTTTCAGATATCGGTTTCATCCTTTGTAATTCCGCAGCTAGAACCTCTGCTTAGAATACGCTAGAAGTATCCGGGAGTCTTATGCATATTTTGAGCAATCCCGCTGTCTCACACATTTTCAACAACACACATCATCAACTAGGTCACACGAGTCGTGGCAACAAAAAGGCATATCCCAGTACTAATTGGGTTCTCTGCCAGTCTTCCCTCTCAGGATACGACGTGATGTATGGTGTATCGAAGTCCATGACGGAAGCCGTCACATCTGTTCTTTTTAGAACGTCAACCTTATATTCACTTAGGATGGAGCAGTGCCCAATACTATTATCCCTAAAGACACCTGAATTAGTGAGCCTCAGCGCACTTTTGGCTGCCTGGTGTTTTATTTGTAAGTCTAGCGATAGCAGATGCAGAAAGGTGTCTAGGGCAACCGAGAATGTTGAGCGAAGAGCACCTGTGATGGCGATACGTGGAGATCTTTTTACTGCTGCTAGCCTAATTAGCGTTGTTTTCTTATTAGTTGCCTTCCACCAATAGACAGTGATAACTTTGAGTTAGTTAAGGACTTTGTCAACCTAGGCTCCGCTCTAAATTCTGACATAAGCGCTGAGATCAAACGAAGAATAACTCTTGCCAATCGCTGTTTCTTTGGGCTAAGAAGGCAATTGAGTAGCAAAGCCCTCTCTTGAACGACTAAAGTGACCCTGTATAAGACCTTAATGGTCCCAGTCCTACTCTACGGTCCAGAGACATGGACTCTGTCAAGGTTGCTCTTGGCTTTTTCGAGAGGAAAATTCTTCGGGTGAATTTCGATCCCGTCTGCATAGACGGTGAATGGAGGAGGAGATAGAGTGTTGAACTTTACGGGCTGTACAGCAATATCGACTTAGCTAGAAAAGTGAAGCTCCAACGACTGAGGCGGCTGGGTTATGTAGAGCGGATGGACACCAATGCTCCGGGTCGGAAAAACTTCAAATCCACACCCGCGACTCAAGTGGCGCACGCAAGTGGAAGGGGACCTTAACCAACCTAGCATGCGAAACTGGAGGCAGCTGGTCAAAGATGGAGCTGGCTGGAGGCGCTTGTTAGTTGAGGCCCAGGTTCACCCCGTACTGTAGAGCCACCTTAAGTAAGTAGAGAGCGAAATCTCACCCTGCAGCAGTGTCAGTCAAATGTAGGGGGAGATTCCAAAGTATCTTACTTCACAGCATGTCATAGGCGTTACCTGATCGTCAAATTCACCCCATGGTTGAGTGAAATGTCCTAGGAATAGTCCTCCTTTTCATCCCTGAGGTACTCCAATTTGAAATACTTTTAAATGTCACGTCTCACAAAGACAAGTAAACTACATCTTTCACATGGCATCCTTCATTATTCGCCTTATTTTTCGGCTTCGCAAAAATTCTTTAATAATTTGTCAAACAAAACCAGTCGACCGCACAACCCTACGTTCCACTTCCTTTCTCACACATAATTAATAACTCGTTTTTCCATATCTGCTCTCAGTCATAACTTGCGTCCTTGAATATGTCGGAAGCGTGTGAACAAATTCACTTCCGTTACGGGAATAAATTCCCATAAATCACGACTTCATTTAAAACTCGCTTTGCATAAAAAATCTGTTGTGGATCCTCTTTTCCTCGCCCGTTCTTCTCGTGCTCCTCGTTTAATTGAAGCCACAAAATGTCACAAAATTTCAAGAACTTCCGCTGCTGTGTGTGCCGCTTTAAGACCACAGCAGGAGGACGAGCCGACTCTCGAAGGCTAAGTATGCGAATAAAAGGCTCTTTTTATGGATCAATTTTTGTTCACTTTTTCCATCTCTTCTTTGGCTATGGTTTCCGTTATTTATTTTTTTTTTCATGCGAAACTGACACCATACACTTGGCACATCCTTCTCCGCCTTCATTCATGACACTGGAGGTGAACACATGTGCTCGGTTTTTATGATTTTCATTTCGGGATCATCCGCACACGGTTTTGTGAATTTTCAACCATTTTTTTGTTCGGTGCGCCAAAGAAATTGCGGGCAATGCGGAGTGAAGGCAGAAAGGACGAAAAAAAAAACATCGACGAGGAATGACAGAATGAACTTGGTGACACGATATCCTGGTGTCGTAGTCATGTAATGATTATCTTTGGAAATCTGATATCCTCTCTAACCAATTTCTGGATGAGTGTGGATCGCATTCGCATTCCTTAGAATGGTGGAAGGGGTAAACTGATTATTGTCGAAGTTTCCTTTCTGTTTACTTTGTGATGACACACTGTGACGAGGAATGACACGGAAGGAGCCTGGCGGGGCTGAGAATATAATTACTCAATCTATTTACTGGGTTTTTTTCTTCTTTCGACGGAATATCCATTCATCCTTGACAATGACGATGGATGGTGTTACGATGGCGAACAGGAGATTATTTTTCCTACATCGGAGTGGTGTTTGGTTTTGTTATTCAGTTCAAGTGGGACACTGTGGCAGGAAAGTCAACGGATATTCTAAACTTAAGCCGAGACTGTTTTAAGTCGCTTTTTATCGTCGCTTTCTTAGTCCCTCTTCAGTAATAAATCCAACTCCCTACTCAAGCGAGTTTTAAGCCTGTTTTTTCGTTCCTAAGCCGAGCCTTAAAAGGTTGTCTTACGACCCAAGTTTCTCTCCTCTGACTGTACTTTAACAGTCGTTCCTTGACACAAGACTGAGCTCTAGAAACTGGCCCTACCCACGAGACTTGATTTCAAATCCTGCCTTTGGACCTTCAGGGCTCAACCATTTTGAACTCTGAACCTATAGAGAGATGAAGAAAACTTTGCAGTTGAGTCACGGTCGGTTATACTTCTGTTACGACAATGAAGACCAACGTCCATCTATCAGTTAGACTGCCTGGAGATGCCTTTTGGTTCAGGCTCCAGGTTTATCCCGACCTGTAGTGCCACGTAAATAAGCACGGGCAGCGCAGTAGAGGAAGACTTCGCCTAAGGTGTAGCGCCCCAAGTAGGAAAGGATTTCGATGAATTCGAAGCACGCAATTGGAGGTAGTTTGCTGAAGACCTGGTTAATGTAAGCTAAGCTTAGAATTTGACCATACCTACAACTTTTCTCGATATTTCGGTTGGACAACTTCGCTTATAGTCGTTTTTAGATCTAAGATCATAAAGCTGATCTCACCAAGCTTTTTCAGAGCCTTTAAGTTCCAAATTTTTTTAGTCTCACTGTGTCTCACAATTTTTACATTCAAGCACTCATTTTCGGATCATATTTCGCCCTAACAAATATGCGTATCGCTTCACCTCTTAATCATCCATAAAGCAATTTAAGCGGGTTATGCCGCTGCTGCCATTACGGTTGTCGTGACACCCCCTCATCCGCGCTGGTTGTTAGATGAAAAATATTCGGTTACACGGACGCAATTTGTGTCAGGTAGGTTATGCCATGTTCTCGTCGTTTGTGTGCTCTGTCATCTGTAAGAATGTTTCCATCTGATCGATACCTGTGTGGTAGCCAGCCCCTATCTGACTAATGCAGTTCGAAGCGTCATACCTTTCGAGATGACGACCGAATGATGAAGACTGAACGACGAAGGCAAAACGGACGGAAACCATTTAAACGAAAATCACGACAAATGGATTCGAGTTTTGAAATCTGAGATTGTCATCTCATTTTTCGTGTGCTGTTCCCTCTTCGCTGCCCTGGGTTTCTGTTGATGTTTTTGGTAGTTTCACCCATTTTGGGAACCAGAAGAAAGTGTAAAGATAAACAATTCGACAAGACAACGTTTGTCGTTTCGTTTCGTTTCGTTGTGTTATGTCATCTGGAAAACATTTTGAAACGATTTGAAGCGTAGTGAGCTGGTGATCGTAGCGCGATCACGGTGATCATGTTGCACTTTTTGCTCGACACAAAGATGTGGGTCAAGCATCATTCGTTTGTGGCTGGTGTCACGTGTGCGCATGTGTGCGAGCGGTTTGTTATTCCACATCTTTTAGATAAGAGACGAGTTTTTTTTTTTTTTTTTTGTTTTTTGACAGACCAAGATGAGGTTTGTGTTTTACATAATCACTTGGCGACCAGAGACCGAAGACCGGAGATAGATCGAGTGTGGAAGCGATTTAAAATTAAAATATTCGCTTGTGTCGAACAGTTGCGGTTTCGGAGCAGCTAGTCCTTGACTTATGTTAATTTTGAGACAAAATCGCAAGCTCATAGGAAATGCAAAAAGTTAGTGAGGACCGGTAGTCGAAAAGAGTTGCTGCTAAGTGGGTGCGATCCGATCGATTTCGCACGCGCCATGTTGTCTAGCTCGGAGACCGGTTGCGATTTGTTCTTGATTCTGTGATTCACATTTACAGTTGAGTGATTGAGTTATGGAGTATTAAGGCTGTTTGGATCTATAAATAGAAAATATTTGCAACATGAGCGCTTCGTTTCACGTAGGCAGGGTTGATTTAGAAATTGTTTTTTACTGTTGAGGGTCGTTCAGGTTAGGTTGAGAGTGGTTTTATGAAACTAAGCTGCTGTAAAAGCTCTAGAACCCTTGGTTTTACTACAGATTCACTTTGGGAAAATTGATCTTGTGTTTTTTGCCAGTTCTGGTTTATTTGGGGCAACCTTGTCATAAGTGCGATTTTTGTTGAGATTTTCACCCAAAAATATGTTTTATCAGGCAAAGCCCCATTGACCACAATTTCTTAAGAATATCATCGATAACCTGCAACCAAGGTCGTGCACAAAAAAACTCAATCCTAAGGAGTGTCTCTGGTAACCGATTTATTGTTCGAATTGTGACCCGATGCTTGTGACAAGCATCCTACATAGCCACGTAGTTGTATAGAGCCCATTTATTAGAGCCATTAAATCCTTATATAGCTGAAGGCATCATCACGTCTATGAAAGCCTCCAAAACAAACTCCTTGCAATAAAGGCTTCCCTCAATCTTTCACACTACACCGTGTAGAAAAGTTTATACCGACGTGCCATTAGGTTAGGTTAAGGTGGGTGTCCATATCTAAGATGCAGACACAGTTAAACTAGAGGTCCATTGTGATACCACAAGATTTGTCGCTAATCCATATCTACACCAAGGACTCATTGAACCAACTAAAGCTATTTATAAAGCGGAGGATACTTCTGACGTCAATGTCCCCGAGGTCATTAAAGAAAGGTGTTCCCTAATGATGCAATCATCTTTTTGACAGGGCTGGAAAGGTGCAGAGGAAATGGGGAAATCATTGGAGAAGAGGCCTAGCCTCTTGGCGTGAAGGTCAGTGTCCAGTGAGGACAGTAGCTGCTCGACATTGAGTGTCTCGTCTCTACAAGAGACGATCGACAATCTAGAGCGATCTTTAAAGTAAGTGAGGACGATTCTGGTCCCTTATTTCAGCTTGACTGTCCATGAAGATTCTTATGTACAAGGCAGATCTTACATTACATTTAAGCCAGGACAAGGCTTCCTCAATCGCCATTATCCGCTTGAAATACGCTACAGTTATCAGGGAGACGGAAGGAAATGCTAATGTTGAGCTCTTTGTAGAAGACTACCACCCGCTCCCCTGCAGGTTTGGGGTCGTCTGTGTGGAAATAAATTGAGTCACCATCTCTAAGAGCAGCAGTTTCCAACTTATTGCGGGCAGGAATGGTTGGACGGGAGTTTTAATCCAAGCTGTTCAGCAAGCGGCAGGCCTCCCGAATCGCGAGAAGTTCCGCCTGGAAAACCCTAGCAGAGTTTGAAAGACGAAGAGATTTTGATATATTCCATTCTTCCATTTATCTCTGGTAGGGAACTAAGCAAGGAATAGTTTCCTGGCGTCATGTAATCAGTTGAAGACCCGACCAGATCTCCTGAAGTTATTTCCAGGACCTTATAGCGACCATACGGCTTTGCGGTCCAGCACTCAGATTCCCTGAGCCAGACCTTATCGATGTTGTATTTCTTACTCAGGGCAGGCCACCAGACGATGGCGCCATAAGTGAGAATTGGATGCACAACGGCAGTCTACATCCACAGGGTCATCTTTGGCTTGAGTCCTCATTTTTTGCCGAATGTTTTATTGCAGGCATAGAACGCTACGCTCGCTTTCTTAACCCACTGTACTATATTGAGCTTCCAACTCAGATTCGGTTCTAGTATTGTGCCTATGTATTTTGCACTGGGGCTTAGTGAAAGTGGCTGACCATTTAGTTTGGGTGGAGTGAATTCCGGAACTTTGGTTTTAGTGCTAAATAGCTTCATTTCGGTCTTATCCGGATTTACTCCAAGACCACTGCTCGTTGCCCATGTGTGTACCTTATCCAGAGCTCTATAACCAGAGTATAACCACGTCATCGACATACGCAACCACCTTACACCCCTCCCTGTCGAGTCGCCCTAAGGTATGGATATTGCAAAGTCTTGAACATAGTTAGGCATTATGTTTTGAGGCTATTTTGCTCGTCCTTCCATTGTAGGGCTTGGAATCAAGAACTTACGCCCTTCTGGACCTTCTAAATCTTTTGAAATAAGCAACACAATTCAGTTTCATGTTTGATTATTTTATTTTTATTTTTTAGTTTTACTACATCCAACAGAGAGAGATCTGTTGGACACTAGAATACTTTCTCAGTGCTTAATTGTAAATCGAGGCAACTTTTAATTTATAAACAAATTTTTTACAACATAACTCTTACACTAAACAAATAAATAAATATATTTCATTGATCACAGCTCTGATGAAATTAAATTTAAACTAAACTCACAGCAACTAGATTTTTAAATCTTTTTTTTTTAAGGATCACAAAGGTATTTCTCTATCCCTGCTCCCTTGCGGGGGGGATAGCGTAAAGTCAGTCCTTTTTTCAACGACAAACACTTGCTTCATTCAGTTCTTTTTCTCCACGAGTAACACTTTCGTTGCCTCCTCAATCCAACTTGGCGATTTCATCAAACATATTGATGTATCACTAGACGGTTGTTGTTGCTGTGGCTGCTGTTGCTGATATCCTGTCGCTTCCTCATAGCTTGGTATTGAGTGCAATGCCAAACGAGGAACGTTTTGACACTTGACATTTTGTGACATCAGTGTCGGTATCATCGTCATCGTTGTCGATGCTGTGACGGCACCACCAATTGATGGTAATTGCTGTGGTGTTGTTGCTTCTGTTGCTGTTGTTCCACTCGGAGTGGAAGATTGTGAATGTAAAGATTTTCCACATGAATCCTTTTCGTTCATTGTGAAAATATTGAACAACGAAGGATAGACAATTAAACAGGAGCTGGTGTCACTGCCTGCTGGCAGTAGGGTTGTCGATTTTTGCATTAATTCCAGTGCTGCTTCGTAAGATGGTAGACCAGAAACTAGAGTGTATTCAGGAACTGGGTCATCGCCATCTGGATTTAATTTAACAGATTCGATGTCTTGTCCTTGTTGAAGATTATGACGATCTGCAAGGAGAGAGAAAAAAAAATTCATGAGGAGGCGTTTAGATTTTGGTTGGAATGATATTTAGTTTGATAATGCACTTTGGAAAGGTGTGACCGTTATTTTTAAGTAATAAACGAACTTTGTAAGGCTTTAGGAGGCTAAGAAATGCGGTTCTTAATTGACCAAGTGTCTGAGAAGGGATTGTAAGGTGTCGAAGCAACTTTGTGAAGTGTTTTTAGGGCCCTAGGTAGGCCTAGGATGGGATGGCTAAACCAAGTCTGAAATCTCATCTCTACCCGTATAGGGATAACTTCTGATGATTTAGAGTCGATGGCGGAAGATCAGGAAATGTGGAGAGTCCACTTAAGCACCGTAACCCCGCGATCCTCATACGTACGCATCTATCTGATTCTTATAAAAGTTCAAACTACACGTTCCACTCCTATCATCACAGATTCTCTTCCTGAAAAATCATCTTAGAGTCACGGTCATTCCTCTCCTTATCTCGACGTCATTTTTTTATGTCTCACTGTAGATAACATTTTTGCCCCGAGGGTGTAACAAATTTTACGATCTACTTCATGCCCTCAGGGGCTATCGAAGGAACAAAAAATTATTATCACTCCAATACAAAGTAGAGTGACTAATTTTCCAAGGTCTAGGTCAGGGAAATTCTCCTATCTCTCTGGTCGACAAATTCATCCATCCAAGCGAACGCACCCGATGCACTTGACTTTGAAAAGAAAGTAAACCCCAGCACTTGATCTATAATTAGTATCAGAAGTACGTTCTTCGCTGCAACTAATGCATGTCGGGACAGCAATTAGATAGTTTTTTTTTCCAACATTTGTTAAGGGTCTGTGAACCGTGTACCTGTTGTTCCCAACCCACACACGTCGATGGGTGCACCACTTAAAATGCGTATCTTTATGAACCCTAATCTTCCCTTTCTTACTCATTTTCGTGGCAATTATAGAATAATAGTCTTGGCCACTGAATTTTTCATCAACCTCAATCTCTAGAAAATCTGTGTGAGATACAAAAGAATTTCCCAATCGTCCCTTTTCAATTCAATTTACAAAACACGATAGGAACTTGAACTTGCAGACAGACCCCACACACAAGTGTACCTAAGCCCACCGAATCGATTAACTTTTCAGATATTCACATTTACATATCGAAAAAAGGGTTTGGTCGACCCGACAACAGCACGTCATACTTCACAGAATTAAGCCGTAAAAATCCCGGATTTGCCTTTAACAAAATGTAAATTGAGGTTTTGTATCTTTTTTTTTTTTTGGTTTCCTCACTCTCTCGGATTTAATCAAAAGCTGAGCTGGCCATGCACCTGCTAATTAGTATCTAAATGTGAAAAAGAAACACTTTCGTTGAATCCACACACGCACACGAGCTGGTGTCCAGTGTTTGTCTGGATTAAACATCCGAGAGCGACTGTAATCAATTGATTTTTTGCCCCAGCGTCGCTTTTATATTTATTTGTTGTGTTCGGCCTCTGTGTCCATTCAATTTTTTCCACATTTATTTGCACTGGCGAAACGCGGTTCTATGAATACGACGTATCGCAACCCATTGACAGACATTCTAATGTGTTTCATAAACATCATTACGGCACGAAAAATTGTATAACCCGTAGAGAGTCGATTGCTGACCCCACTGTTGTTGCTGCCTTGCCCAGAGAGAAGCTCATTTGAATTCTGTCAATATTTAGTGATTTTTTTTTTAGAATTCTACTCACAGGCATGAGAGCTGAAGTGCGTTCTAAAGCACAAACCACTGACTAAGTGACACCTGAAGATTGATTTTTTTTTTTTACAATGGAGAATTGCATTACAGAAGCTCTTTGTATCCTGCCTCCCTCATTGAACAGAGACTTGTATGACATTGGTTGCATCTGTTTGAAGAGAGATTTTATAGACAGAAGCTGTACACGGAAGTGTCGATACAAAAACGAATAAACAAAACAATGCGGGGTGTGTTCAACAGAGAGAAGCACAACACTTGATGAGTTGCCTAATAAATGGCTGTAGATACAGTATCTACAGTTTAAATAAATTAATAAATTAAGTGCGCATAACAAAAGACACCAGTCACCTTGACGTAAGATACTATTCTTTTTTCTTGTTGCAAGATAATATTTGTGACGAGAAAACAAATCCAACGGTTCGTTCGTTCACTGAACAGCATTTGCATGGAGTTCCACATGGTTGCATACTTTCACCTGAATTTGTTTATGGTGATGAGTTTATATGGTTATGCATGCTGGTGCATTATTTGAGCGAAAGCAGTTGGAGTTTGTATGTCTTGAAATTTTCTTAGTTTGTATTAATGGATACATAGTAGGAATTAGAATGTGTGACGGAATGAAACTAGTAGACGAGTGATTTGAGGGAGTTATGAGCCTATTTATGGATGACAGATGGATGACAGAGTAATTTCTTACAAAAATACGTACAGTAGAAGGATGTGCTGTTCAATAACAAGGTGGTGTGTGCTGGAAAGGGCATCCTATTCTACTCATTGCTACGTTGGTAGCTCGTGATAGATATCAGAAGGTAAAAATTCCAAAAGTTCTGAACTTAATCGACTCTTATACTTCTTGCCTGGCCCAGACTACTAACATTCCGTAGAACTACAGTCGGACTAATCAGAGGACAAAATAATTGTGGCAACTATAAGGAAAACATTAAGTATAAGGACCGACGAAGCATATTGTCTAGTAATGTCCGGAATTTGTGATGTTCCACGCCGTGAGAATGAGGTTAGGCTAGGTAGATGGGTTGGCGAGGGAAAAGTAGCCCCCAGCGCCACACTCAGGTCAGTACAGACCCATTGTGATGCCCATTTATTGGGGAGGAAGGTACCCCTTGTTCCCTTAGTTCTTTGGTATCCTGGAAAAAGTGCCTTCCAAAGGATCTATGTCTGAGGTGGCAGAGACCTGGGCAGTGGCAGAGAAAGCGGGTTGTATCCTCATTGACTTCATCGTCTCCACAACCCCTACAAAAGTCGTTTTCACTTAGCCTAAGCTTTTTCATATGATAACGCAGAGTATTATGACCTGTAATTACTCCTACAAGGATGGAGAGGGTTTTCCTGTCCTTCTGCATCGGTGTATCAGTTCTGGCACCATTGTACCTTGGCCATAGTTTCCTAGTTATCTTACAGGAGTTCAAAGAGCTCCATCTTTCATTCGCTTCCGCTAGAGTCCTGATCCCTGCTTCATGTTTCAGTTTGGCGGGATTTTCACTGACTGATCAGCCTGCTGCAGGTCTAGCGTAGATTTCCTTTCCAATTCATCAGCCTTCTCATTCCCTGGTATGCCCTCATGTCCAGGGATCCAGCATAATTTTACCTCATGCTGTGTGGCAAGAGCACTGAGCTCTTCGCGACAACACTTCACAAGCTTCCATTGATCCGGAAGTCTAAGTTTGTCTGAACATATACCTGCTCCCACGCCAATGGCACAGGAAGTATTCGAGGTCTTCTTCCATCAGTATAGATGCCTTTGATTCGCGGGTTTGGTATTGTTCCCCTTGTCCATTCTTCTCTGCTTGGGAATGAGCAAGAGAACAGTATTTTAAAGTCTAGGTAAGGGAACCATTTAGTCAGTGGTTACTACATTGCACATGTACTTACTTAGAATCTGAGCATGCCCCATCGTACTTGACCTCCAGCCATTCGTTTGGCTGATCCGCAGGGCACTTCTGGCCGTAGATTCCTGTATAAACAGGTCTAATGGAAGCAGCACTAGTAGCTGCTATGCATGCCACTCTTTGTATTTTCGAGATGGCCTTGAGGTTGGTGGTTTTTGTAGCAGCTTGCCACCACACAACCCTGTCATAGGTAAGAATGATAATGAACTTAGTCCAATTTCACGGAAACATAGTCAGAGTTTAGCGTGTGCAATGCAAATACATTTTTTATGCGACTTTTTTTTCCAAGAAACACGTGTCACAAAAGCTATAAGTCAAGCTTCGTTGATTAACTCGTGACTGTCGAAAAAACCGTTTTTGCCAAGACAGAGCTCTGATAAGATAACCACTGACTATCTCGCTATAGGCCCTTTGATAATTTTCTGAAAGCTGTCCTTCACGACTGTGCCTAACAGAAACTATTGCCACAACCTTAAGGGCTTCATCACGCCATCAAGTCGTGTACTGTTGCCAAAATACCCCTCCATCCACTGTCGGAATGGCTCAATCAATAAACAAATCTGGGTCAACCTAAACAAGCCAACTTTGCACAGTTGTCCCGTCCGTCTATGCCGACAAAACATCCATTACCCAAGTCTCGTACACATCGATTTATGTGACACAATAACAAAGTCGTCAACTACACTTTTATTACAAATCATTCGTGCCCACCGAAAGCATCTAAAAATATCATGATGAAACACAAAACCCCCCAAAAAAAAAAGCAAAGTGCCCGCCACAAGTAGCTACAGGAAAACTTCAGGAATCCAAACAAAGTGATTAACTCAATAAATTATCCAACTCGCTTAAAAAATTTGCAAGATAGCCACGCCGCGATTAGATTAGTCCGCCTCGATGAATCCGAAAACACACGACAAGAAAACTATAAAAAAGCAAAAGAGATCCCACCGAAGACAGATTGCAAGGTAAACGAACCAATTTCAGCCGAAACTATCCACAAAAGTATATCTCTTTCGAGATACAAAGTTTTTTTTTTTGAAGGTTTCACTTTCAATCTTTAATATAACTTTCACCGGGAGAAGCTTCATCGAAGCGAAAGATAAAACGACGACACAAAGACGGTTTGATTGGGAAGGCATTAAAATTTGTTTGTGGCTGTTTGGATGTGAGTTGTTGTATCTGTCAACTTATGCTTTTTTTGACACAATAACCATTTATGACATGCAAAAGTTTTCTTGAGATACATTTTATTGGTGACTCCACTGTGTGTGTTGGGCCATAAAAAGAGCGAAAAACAGAAACAGAAACAGAAACAACTTGTCGCTGATTAGGGATGTTTCGCACGTATTTGTTGTCTTTGACAGTGTTTTCGTCGCAAATCACAACAAAATGCTTTTAAGATACACAATCGAAGTAGTTCGATCTCTGTGTCATCGCATGCAGGTGTACCCCGATTTTCAATAACACTCACGCCACTTGTGGTTTTCTAATTAAACTGAGGCTGTAAATAAGCGACATCTGTGAAGCGTTACTGATAGAGCAAAAAAAAATTTTATTTATTGCGAATTGTTTTATCTGATGAATTGTGTTTGTCGCTGAATATTGAGCCGCTTTTTCGACACGTGACAAGGTGTTTAAGTAGCGCGATCGTTGGTAAGTTTGACAGCTAAGGAAGGAAGCGAGGTTTATTCGAAAAAATATCCAGTCTAGATGGAGATACATAAATACACCTGCGATGCTGTTCTGCTCTGAGACGACTTAGTGGCTTCAAGTTTATTTTGGTATCTGTTTTGAATATATTTTGAAATTTTTATGTAAATATCCAAGCGTGTCATGTAACAATTTGAACACGTTAAGCCGCTCTGCGGTGTCGGCATTCTTACTGCTTTTTTTTGTGTGTGAATAACAGAGGGAGATGGTACGTGAGTTTCAAACTGTGGCAGCTATTACAATGGATCTGGTTTGACTGAGATGCTAATCAATGGGAACGAATTAGATGTCATGGAGAGTGAAACTATTTATAGGTTGTTGTTGCTTGGTTCCTCTTTTGCAAATAAATAGAAGAGAAATTCTTTTGACGTTGTGCACTCCGGGAGGCTTCAAAGCGTGGAATTTAAATTGAGATGGAAGCTTCTTAAGCCTCAAAGTCAGTTTAGGCTATGCTACCTTGAGTTGAGAAGGATTTATGGAGCTAGGTTGTCATAAAAATCCTAGACGCCATCTTTTAGAGGACATTCAACTATTAGATACTGACAAATCTTAATAGTTCAAAGCACTTGATTGTTCTATGATCCTTGTTTCTGGGTCTATTGATTCTCATGGTTATTGAACGAGCTCGCTCAGATTTAAATCTCATCAAAGTTAAACAAAACACACACCTCGAAGGCAGTGGCACACCTCCGAGAGTAAAATTTGTTATCGAAAAGCCGATTTGCCGTTCGGGATCAACAGTAAAAACTGCAGGTTCCTTCCATTCGTTCGAAATATAACACATAGTCGCAAAGAGCTCTAGATCTTCACCCTTTACAGACTAATCGGCTAAACATTTATTTAAACTGGAAAGTGGCCTCTGCTGCCGAAATGAAATTTCTTTGTTGTATTGCTGGCGTGACTCGCCGAAATCGTGTTAGGAACACCAGAGTACGCGAGGCACTCAATGACGAATAGTTGCTTCTTCGAACGGAGAGGTCCATACATCGATGGTTTGGGCACGTCAAACGCATATCCCCAACTCGGTGTCCAAGACGTGCTATGGAATCCGTGCCATCAGGTAGGCGTCACCTGGGAAGGCCTAGGATGAGATGGCTGGACCAAGTCCGAAATCTCACCTCTACCCGTATGGGGATAGTTCATAATGGCTCTGAAAATCCGGCAGATTGCTGCCGACAGGCTATTCTCTGACCATATCTCGTACTAAGCTCGTCTTGTTTTAGTTTCTGTATACCAGTAAGCCTGCGTGCGTGAGCCCTAGTCTCATCCTCATGACATGTTAGTGATAGAATTTCGCTAGTTTTTCCGTGGCCATAGGACCTAAGTTGAACCACGTATAGTCTGCTTTCGATTTGCCTTTTTGAAGAATTTGCCGAAGTAAAACAAAAAACAAAAAAGGTGGCGCGACAGCTAGAGATGAGCCAAGGCCTGTCTTCTCGCAACCATTCATGTTGTGCGTGTTACATTTTTCACACGAATGGAAGGGACCTACGATTTATTGTCTATTCCGAACGGCGAATCGAGAAGCTATTTCATGACAGATTATACTCCCGGAGGTTTGTCATTCCCCGACGAGGGGTGGTACCGCGAAAAACGTTCGGTGGAGATTGCTAAGGGCTTGAACCCACGCCGCTCGGTCAACAGTTCAACGCACTAACCACTGAGCCACGGCGACCACATTTTGCCGATGTAGCGCCGGTTGAAAAATCAGGTGAGTTCTAGCCCTGTATCACCGCGGGCCTAAGAAGCTCTTGGTTTGTCCTATATGATTGCAAACACCATCAGAAAACTACAGACGTTGGACACTTAAGATTTCAAAAGATGCTACTTCGTTAAACCATCCGTTGGACAGCCCAAAGCAAAATATTATCCCATGCAACAGTCTTAATTGGTCAAAAAAAGACTCACGTCACAAGTCACTCAAAACGTTTACGGAACAAGTACCTTTTGAACGTCATATCAAGACATGTGTCTTGCGTATTTTCTGACCCAGATTCATACACAAAGTCACTGAGCTGCTTCTGTTGAGTTGGCTGTCATTGTCGCAATCAGTCTCCAAGTAGGCATATTAATTGCTTCTTTATCGTATGCCTGTCAAAAAAAAAAAGTTGTTGATCTGGATGATGAATTGACCAGAAACTTGTTCCAGAATCACTTTTCATTTTCATTTTTGACATTCAAGTTTTATATGGGGTCAAGCACCCCGATCAAGACGGAGTTCTTGATCAAAATTCATTTCCTTGCACCAACGCACTGGTACTGGTACTTGAACTTGTATCTTTAACAAGAATTCGAGGTGATGACCCTCTCCTTGGCTTGAATTTTATTGAACTTCACACAAAACTATATCTCGTTTCAACCACAATTTCACTTTGAAAAAACCACGAATCAACACACAAGTACATAGCTACACCTCTCTCTCGTGCTGTTTACGCAAGTGCAATATCTTTATCGGTCTATCTACGCATTTTAACTTGAACAGAAAAAAAATACTTACAATTCCTCTTCCATTGCCTGAACTGGTGATATAGAAAGCACGAACAGATACAAAACACCAGCGATATGATTATCAGTGTCAAGACAATTCCAATCCATATTTCATTCATGAACTTGTCGTACTCCAGCTGCTGCTGTAGATCACTGGTCGGACTTGTCGCCGCCGAACTAAAGTCTCCTGAATCGATCACTATATGATTTCTTAGGAGATCCATTTTAGATCTTGATGAGGTAAAGGCACTATGTTCCACTGGAGGACTACTGCTACTGCCACCAAAACCGAAAAGTGTTTCACCAAGTTTTTGCAAAAATTGATTACCGATCACTGAAGATGACTGTTGCTGTTGCTGTTTAAGATGCTGATGAAAATCAGTCGAGGCGATCGTGGCCTTTGAAGTTCCGTTTAACAACTGAATTGCTGTTCGCTTAGTGGAATCTGTGGCAGTGGTGAATAAATTTGCAGCGTATGTATCGAAATTCATATTATGCGGTATCTCGAGTGTTAATTCACGATCAAGACGACTTTCCATACTCTGCCGCGAAAAGTGGGGAAACGATCTTGATATTGAGCGCGATAAACAAAAATTTTTGAAAAAAAAAACTATCTAGAGCGTCTTGCGTAGATCCCAACCGCTACGTACGAGGTCTGATTGTAAACTAAATGAAATTTCAAATAACTACTGAGAGAGTATCTGTGTTTCGGTAGAGGTAGAGTCGTCGTCAGCCGGGTAAAATGAAGCACACGATCGGTATCGGTTTGGTCGGTATCATCTGGGTAGGTAGAGTGGTTTTTTTTTAGTTTTTTTTTTTTTACTGTTCACAGCAGTTGATAATGATAAATTGAGATTGTTCTGCTTTCTCAGTCATTCTTTCGGATACGAAATGATCTTTTTCACTTTTCAGTTTGCACTCAAGTCAAGTTTGTAGTAGATTTCTTCTACCTGAATCTGAGTGATCTTGCTGTGCACAGACGGGTGCTCGCTTTTGATTAGGAATTATTTAAATGTGGGCTTGGATTGCGACGAGTTGGAATAAGGAATCCGCATTGAAATGCTAATGTCTGGTTGAAGTGATCGGTATCTGTCAAGTGATCGCTTGAAATTTGGTGTTGGATTTTGAATTTTGAAGATGCAGCACGAAATACTCAGAGATGATCGTGAGAAACTATCTAGAGGGAGATTAGTGAAAATACTTGAGGAAGATCGAAGTCAGCTGATCGTGTAGATTAGAAAACCTGATCGGTTCAACGTGGAATAATGTATAATCGAAGTTTTGTGATAGTAATTGTGCTTAAGAGTTGTTGAAAAATATTTATAGGTATAGGTTTGGGACATACACAACTGTCAACTTCTAATGGAGATTGATACAGTTGATGGGGATCCTGAAAAAAAGCTGATAAGAAAATTCAGATGTTAAATGAAGAAGATAATCAAGATCGATTGAGATCTTCTATCTCGAATAGTTCTTTGATCTCAGTCGGGCACAGAAGCCTTCATTCGGGTTGACTCCAATGCACCTAGTCTTTCCGCTCGGCCTGAGTAGATAGGAATTGTATTAATCTGTAGATCTCTTCAGGGCTCTTAGAGCATTTAAAATCTTTGGAGTCGATAAAGCATGATAAAATGGAAATTTTTGTTCAGAAATATCGCCTCTCCAGATCGATAGAGATCTCTGAGTGATGATCATGGCTTCTGGAGTTTATAAGGTGCTTCGATAGTCGATTAGATAAGTGAGGAACTTGCTACATCGGTAGCCTTTATCTTGGGTAAAACTTTTGGTAGACAGTAAAAAAAAATGATCATGAGTAGACCGATAATTGTCATGAATATTTAAGCACCAATAAGTTCAATATTGTGCTACTTTGGATTCTAAAGATAATCAGTGGAAACTGATTGGATCATCAGAATCATTTCACAGAAAGATCAGTCAAGATCACTATCAATTCAACTGATTACTTCACAACTTACATTGCTTTGAACGTTGTTCAATGAAGTCGGGCCGTAAGTTGACTTCTGTGCAAAGCACTAGATCCAGTAAACAACTAGATGACACTTTAAAAAACCGAGTAACCGGACCCCAAAAAGGAGACCAAACATTGCTGAATTGCCCAACTACCAACACACAAAATCGGTATCCGACAACTGCAAGAAAGATGAGTGGTTCTCAGCGCGATCAATGCCCCCTATTAAGTGGAATTGTGGGATTTCTTGGAGCAGATACTCGAAAGTTGTCTTGTTAAAGAGGAATCATGTGGCTTTTTGGATCAAGGACTCGAACATGTTCACCAAAATCTTGTGAAACAGACAGTCTTCCGATGATGATTACCCAGAGTTTCTTCAAACCAACCATTTGTAAATCGTTTTGGCCGATTTTGAATCTTTTCACCAAGCGGTACAAGAAATATGTATTTCAAAAATTAAAAGATCACTGATCATCGAAAAGTTATGAACGCCTTCAGGCAAAAATTCCAGGCAGAGATCACTGCTCGTCCACAGACCATTAATATAAATAATTGGAATCTTTATCCAGGAAGCCTTCTGAAGGCTATGAGATCACCTGATCAGTCGGAAAAAATAACTTCATTTCACTCAAACAAGCGAATGGATTCTCCCTTGCGATTGTTCTTTCTTCAACACCCTTGTCCCTGCAACTTTAATGAATAACAAAGGCAAAACAGAGAAGAAAAAACAATCCACAAACAATGAGGCCTTCCTCTAGGTCATCCAACAGGAAAAAATCAGAATTCAGAACTACCTGCTCTCCCATGTGATCGTGCAACACGACAAATTCCCATTTCCATTGCCATTGCCATACTATGACGCGACCTGATTCCATTCTTATTCCACTCAAAACAAAACAATGTGCAATAGCAACAGCAACGATAACCTGGGTGTGCGTGTGTCTGTTTGCCTGCTGAACGCAAAGTCATTGAACTGATTGTACTTTCGTTCCGCCATTATGGAACGATCTTGCAATGCACATTTCCTGGAAGGGTCTTCGGACGTTATCAGATGAGTACGTGATCGATCTCCATTCGTGATCACTCTCCATCGATCAAATCGAAAAGAAATCGAAGCTAAAAGTTATGAGACACAGGTCCGGAACTTGTGATCTTCGCTTGTCCCTTTCGTGGATCCCGGTTGTTTGGGTAAATATTTGACATCGAGGGCGAAGGCACATAAATTTGTTGCAACAAATTTTCGTGGATAAAGGCAAAGTGGATCTTGTGTGCTCACAGTTCACACACAAGATCCCTCGTGATATGCGTGACGAAAGTTAAACAAACGATTGCGTCGGAGGTTGTGTTTGCTGGGAATAAACATAAAGGGAGACGAGATAAGAAAAAGTTGGAAGGCGGCTTGCCCCAAGTCTTGTGGTGCCTATTTTCGTCATGGGTGTCAATAACTTTCGGACGATTTTGATAAGGTGATCGCAAACGATGATGTAAGTAGAATGCTGGTGGTGGCACCAAACAAAGAGTTGAAAGAGTTTTCGCTTTCTTCGAGACTCTCACTGACACTCTAAGCTCTAAGTCGTTCTTTGCATTGGGAGGAGTAACTATCTCGACTTAATGTTTCAAACTCTCCGTCACTTTTGAAAGAACCCTTATGCTTTTCATCGTTTATTGTGACCTCGATTTTGACGTACTATTTGGTTAAAAGTCTCTGAAAAGCACCTTTATGTTCTTGAAACCTTAAACTTTATAATGGCGCCAACTACCACAACCATTAATTTAATCTATCCACCTTGTGTACACAATAATGTGTCGAAGCTTATCAACCCATTCATCATATTTACTCTGACGTGACGTATGTAGTTTTCTCATATTTTACGAGCAATTAATTAAGCGTGGTAATTTTATCAAAATTAGTTTTGAGACAAGAGGTCGGTAATAAAGGCACCGAAAGAGAGGTGGTTTCCCAAAAGTTGAAGTCCCTAACTCGATAAACTGTATAGATGTCGCTATTGTCGTTAAAGAGTTCAAGCAAATGTGATTAGCAACAAGTGGCATTTCCATCGTTTGATGATTCATTAGGTTGTTACCACATCTGAGCTGATTCATTGGAGCTTTAATGATCGCGGTTGACTTTTGTGCAACTGGACTTACCGAGTGAGTTTCTTTCTTGTTGTGGTACTGCAGGTCAGGTTCAATTCGTTGGAACCTTGACTGAGATACGATTTTAGATCAAGGTCGAACAATTTTATGACTTGGAGGGGTCTTGGGACTGGCTTGCGAATGCAATGACAAATTTTTAAGCAATTTTCCTCAGTCAAGGACTGAGGACTGAATACATCTTCCGGTTGTAAGCAGAATTCGGAAGTACTGGGGAAAATATGGTTTAAAATTATGACAAATGTTCTTTGGGTCTATTTTGGGTCTTTTTTCAAACCAACTCACCTGATGCTGGTCTCCTCACTCTCAAAGGCGAGTCAGAATACATCTCTGGTCCTTTCGATTAAGAAATTCATCCCAAAACATTCGTTCGGGCTTGCGTTGACCGGGGTTTGGAAGAAGATATGCAACCACGAATTACAAGCTGTATAGGGACATTGATCAAGAATATGCTAAACCCGTTTTTCCATGTCAGAGGCCTGTTCTTAACATCAGTCAAGAAGAAACAACAATAACATCTTTATTATTGCAAACATACTTCCGTGTCCTTTCAGCAGAAAAACATCAATTTAATCTTGAAATACTGATCCAATCATCAATTCCTCATACATAAGGTCCTTGGGAGAGACAAACATTTTACGAAAAAAATATTTTTTTATTACAGTTCCCGTCATAAAAATACACACAACCTCAACATCTCATCAATTCCCCACAACCTGCCACAATACCGTTTCCAGGAATATCCTTGAAACCATCAAAACGTGACAAATATCATAAAAAGGGATAAAAATGTTCTTTCCGAAACTGACAGGACAACAAGAGAGAAAAAGAAAACAAAATAATCAATTTTCAACTCAGTTGGAATTATATTTTCAACACAGGACACAGCAAGGATATAATGATACACAATTGTAAAAACTCATTGGTAGTCATTATCCTCTTGCATCTTATTTACAAAAATTCCCTGAGCGAAGGACCTGTGCCAAGAGGTCACGACGAAGTCTTCTTCCCAAGGAGAACAACAAATGTTGCAGTCCTTGAAATTGAATTGATTGTGTGTATCCCGCTGTCTGGTGTTTTTCAAAGGACTCTGCGTGTTTCGTAGAAAAAAAGCTAAAGAGCTAAACCAGAATCTATAGAATTTACAACATGGAAGCTATAGAAAATTTTTGTAAGAGTATCCAGGCGTGCCATTCATTACATCCTGGCGGACGTTTTGAGAAAAATTCTCGTTGCACAGCACGAGCTGATCACACCGAATGAAGTCATAGTGTGAAGGAATAAGAGGGAACGCGTCCTAAGCCAGAAGTGAAACTTCTTATTTCATCTTCTCATCGTTTTAATCTTTTTTTAAACGCACAGCACGGCTAAGGGAGTTTCACAGAAGTGGAAGTAAAAACCGACATTCAGAGCCGACTACGGCAAGTATACACGTAATATCTCCTAAGTCGACCGTTTCGCTTTAGCCACAGCCATCATCTTGGAAGCCTTTCTTTCACCTAAAAATACAGCACGCATGAGCGTCTCGTAGCTCGCTTCTGATTTCTACTCCACCGCTTCAAATCACAGTTTCTCTGTCTGGGTTCCAGGTAATAAGGGTATAGATGGAAACGGTGGTGGAACTGTCCCGTAACTAACTCCTGTCTCTGGGAAGTTGTTCTCCATCGTCCATCGGGAAGTTGAAAGCGATAAAGCCGACCAACTACCCAGGTTTGCATAGGTTCTTGGAAGTTCTTCTGCGGACGAGTCTGCACTCCATTTTCAAGGAAAAGTGTTGTTCTAAAGTACACAGCGCGTCATCCCTATAAAGATGTGACCCATACATAACGAAATAAAATTTCGTGTCGCCTCAAGGCATAACAGGCTTTGCGACACTCTCGAGCGGGTTACTCCTTGCTTCAAAGTTGTTACTTCAAAAAGGGATAACACACGACTTCGAATAGTAATAACACAAATAAATACTTCCGCACGTTTTCCCACTTTTTTTCTGTCACAGGATCCTGCCTGCGTGTCTGCGATTATCCTGTTTAACTCACCACGAGGTGTGAGAAAGTGAACCAGCAAAAAGAAAACTCCTGCTGAGTTCTGTTTTGTGGATGATGATAGTTATAATTGTCTCTCGTTCGTCCTTAATTCGAAGGACAAACTTCCCGCTCGCGTGGAGTTTATAAGAAAATTTCGTTCCGCTTTGTGTTGACTGTAAAATACTTAGCAGGTTAATTAGTCGAAATACACAAGAAGGATACACACAATGTCCTTCGTCTGCGCTTTGTTTCACTCGAGTTTGTATAATTATTTTCGAAGGAGAATTGGAATTAGCTGTGAAAGAGATTTTTGCTCGCCCGTCACGGACGATGAGTTTACTGCGTTTATCGTTGTCCTTGGATGTTTTGCTGGTTGTCAGGATTGAAATTGAAGGACATTACGAATGTGTCTTTGAATGGCGGCACGATTCGCTGACGGTAAATGATGGATGAACGTTTCAAGGCTGTCGTTTGTCTTTATGGGTTTGAGGAGATGTTTCAACACAAAACAGCGAAGGAATGGCGGTGTCGCGTGGTGTTTTCAAATAAACTTGAAAGGATGAAGGATACGTTGGACTGTTTATGAGGGATGATGAAGACTTTTGTGGTGGAAGGCATTGACTGGAAGGAGATGTTTCAGAGGCGGAAACTGGTAATGAACACATTTCTATGCAAATTCGTTTCAATGGGCTGTTGAGCGAATTAAATCCTTTTTATTCTGAAGGATTTAGGTATCAGTGACTTCCGTCTTTCGAGGAGAGTGAGAGAAAATTATACGAATTTTGTTTTCCAGTAGTCTTCGAAGCAAGTGTGTGTCTGCGTTCGGTATAGTGAGAAAGGGAACTCGAAGCTGGGACACACTTGGCAATGGCGCCTCGTGTTTGTTTAGGTTTTGTCGGTTCACCTAGAGGTGAAAGGAAAAACGTGCTTTCATAAGACGATTTTAATATTCATCGGTGTGCACTCATAAGCCATTGAAATGACTCTTGGTTTCCTCTTACAACCCTGTTTCTAACTTAAGGTGGTGCTGCAATCCGGGATGGACCTGAGCCTCAACCAACAAACGTCTGCAGACAGCTCGATCTTTGGCCAGCTGCCTTCAGTTTCGCACACCAAGTTGGTTAAGGTCCTCTTCCACTTGCGTACGCCCACCTGAGTCGCGGTCTTCCTCTACTATGCTGTCCCTCGGGTGTAGATTCGAAGATTTTCCGGGCCGGAGCATTGGTGTGCATCCGCTCTACATGACCCAGGCACCTCAGTCGTTGGACCTTGGTAGTTGCATCTTCTCCTCCACTCACCGTTTATGCAGACGGGACCACAAATCACTCGAAGAACTTTCTTCTCGAAACAGCCAAGAGCAACCTCGTCCGCTTTGGAAAAAGTCCATGCCTCTGCGCCATAGAGCAGAGGCATGCCTCTTAGCCCAACGAAACAGCGATTGGTAAGAGTTATTTTGCGTTTAATCTCAGCGCTGGTGTCGTTGTCTGAATTTATAGCGAAGCCTAGGTAGACAAAGTCCTTGACTGCCTCAAAGTTATAGCTGTCTATTGTGGCGTTCTGTCCGAGGTGCAGGGAAATAACTCCACGATAATTTACTCCACCTGAGATATTACTCCACCACAAGTGTGAAAGTACTCCACTTTTCGAATATGGAGTAATTTCCCACTGGCAGTGGAAAACTGCACCACTTTCTTGTGGGAAATTACTCCATATTTTTGAGGTGGAGTAATTTCCCACACGCAACTTTGCACCTAATCTAAATTCAACTGATCCCCAGCAGTTTGAGGTTTGGGGTTAATGCCTTCCATTCATCCACATTTTCGTGTTAAGCAATTTCCCATTGCCACATTCGAAAAGTGGAGTAATTTCCCACTTATGGTGGAGTAAATTCACAGGTGGAGCAAATTCCCGTGGAGTTATTTCTCTGCACCTCTGTCCGAGACGTCGGTGTTGAGTGTCCTTTCTTGTTGACAAATAAACTTTCACTTGCCTTCATTGGCCGTTAAACCCTCTTTCGGGAAATCGAAAATGCTCCATGTTGCACCATGGACTCTGCTGACAAGGAAGATGTGGATGTACAACCCATTTAGTTCATCGTTGTATGTATTTTGTTCTCCCCGTTGGGCTTTCCTTTTGAAACAACTAAGGGCAACCTTATCCACTCTTGATAAAGTTATGCCTTTGTGTCATAGAGTAGGACCGGGATGATGTGTCGATATAAGGTCACACAAATTGCTGCTACCTGGCTTTAGAGTCGATACAACGTGTTTAGATGTCACACTACCTTAGTTGCCTTTGTTTTTTTCTTTAAACCATTACGGTAATCGAAAAAACTGAAAAACCAGACTGTAGCTCCATACAGATTGACCTAGAAAACTGTGCCTCATCGACAGCAGTCAGGCACGTCTACTATCAGAACAACAAAAGGATAACATTCAACAGACCGTCATCAAAGCTCAATGCTCCATCTAGCACCGCTTGGAAAAGCCGGCTTTTCTTTTTTCATGAGCATCTTCACGATTGGACTTTCTAAGTTTAGTTGATCCTAAGTTGAACCCAAAACCATGTCTCACGCAACCACTTAACCTCCCAAGTGAATTTTCTTGCAAAACCTTCTTAAACGCCCATTCAGTTGCCGTCAACCACCCTACCTTGCTGCAACTTCTCCTTTTTGTCTTCACAGCGAGTTCAATTCAAAACCTGTCGGTGAAAATGAAACCCCAACCCCAGGCACACACTCGCTCACACACAGTCGGACTCCTAATTAAAGCACACGACGACGCGGCGACTACTATTCTCTAATTGTTTGTCTGCCACCATCCGTCGCACAACCTTTCCCCATTTAAGTCCCATCAACCGGTTGTTCGGGCCAAAACCACCTCCAAGAGGAGGCAATTCCATTTAGCAAACCAATTCCAAGCCTATTTCGAGAAGACAACCAACACCAGAGCCACGAACGTTTTTCCTTTCGCAGGCTAATAAATCGCCGATTTAAGCCAGCTTACCACAGAGTCACTAGGTAATTGGGTCAATGGGTGCATTCACCTCCTCGCCAACTACAAGGCACCGCACACACATACAAACATCCAGTGCCCATTCATGCATGCATCTATCACAACGAAAATAAAATAAATCCGCAATATGCCCGTAGCTCCGCAACTCTTTAACGGTCTGTGATGGTGTAAACTGCAAGACTTACCGGTTCGGAGCAACATTCTACTTCATACGTGACGTGAGCCATTGCACCAGCCGGAGCAGACAACCGCACGATACCAACAACACAAAATGCCTTCGCTTCGGTGTATGGTGTAGTTGGGCGGCTTAAATCGGTCCATGTGACATTTTACTTTCGCTTTTAGGTCTCCGTAGCTGTGTCAGTCTGTCTGGCTTGACTCATGCGCTCAAAAATAGTTGTTCCATCCAAATAAAACCATAAAGTCTGAGGGATTACATGATAACTGATTTAACAGAAAACACAAACTGTCATCTGTCATTTTGTCATTTGCATTTGTCATCTCGTATCTCGTGACTCAATTTCACCTTAATTCCACTGGAAGTAGAACAAGAGCTTCTTGACGTGCTTATCGCAGTTTCTTTATGCAACAGATTTGACGTCACCACTGACACTTGACAAAGCAACCTTCACCTCTTGATCAATTTCCAACCACAAGTGTTAATTGCTGAACAGGTATTCGATGGTTACATGATGATCCTAAACCAAAGAGATCTCTGACGAGTGGAAACATTTGCAATTGTATGCCATCACCACCGAGCGGCGCTGTCGGTGAGTGAAAGATTCCCTTCATTCGCCGGGGCATAAATAAAAGAATTAACACTTCCTGCCACTGTTGCCAGTAGCAGTTAGTGACAATTTGATTTAATCTGGATGAAAAGTGACATAATGAATTGGTTTTTCACTTCGAACAGGTCATTGGCCATTTTGGGATTTCAAGTGGTTAGGGTTGGATATTAATCGGTGATAATTGAATCAGCTAAGACGGGACACAAGTCGCGAGGTTCTAATGGGACGTCGCGGTAAATTGGACACGATGTTAAGTCGTAAATGAGAATCATTTTGTTTTTAATTCCATAAAAGTTCGTGGTGAGGCGATTTTTATAATCTTATCAGTGATGTGTCACCGAAATGTACTGCAAATGTACTCAACTACGTGATTAGGTGTTTTTGGTTAATCTGACACTCAAATCTGAATAGATTAACAGGTTTAAAGCGTCGATGGCGAAGATCAAAGACGCACGTAGGCTAGGCTGTGATGAAATTCATTGTGTAGAACATGGTATGACAAGACGGTGAAAGTCATCACACACAGATACCAAACCATCTCTAGCGCAATTTTCGTTGGTTACTTACTTACTTACTTAAGGTGGTGCTACAATCTGGGGTGGACATGGGCCTCAACCAACAAGCGTCTCTAGCCAGCTCAATCTTTAGCCAGCTGTCTCCAGTTTCCCACGCCAAGTTGGCTAAGGTCCTTTTCCACTTGCGTGCGCGGGTTTCCTCTACTGCGCCGTCCCTCGGGTTTGGATTCGAAGATTTTCCACACCGGAGCATTGGTGTCCATCCGCTCTACATGACCCAGCCACCCCAGTCTTTGGACCTTCGTAGTTGCATCTTCTCCTCCACTCACCGTTTATGCAAACGGGACCGAAAATCACCCGAAGAATTTTCCTCTCGAAACAGCCAAAAGCAACCTTTTGACAGAGTCCATACCTCTGCGCCGTAGGGCAGGACTGGGGCGGTTATGCCTGAAACACAATTCTGCGTTAGTGCTACCGTTGAATGACGTTTAATGTTCAACCAAAGGAATTCAATGGCACAAGCCACAATCTCGCTTCGTCCTACCGTTCTACGTTTAAGAGCGAAAGAGAGTAGAGAGGCAAACGTAATAAGACGTAATGACGGGCTCTCTCAGAGGAAAAGTTCAACTGGGTTGAACTTTTGGTGCATTCTGACACTTCGCGTCGCAGATTTTTTTTTTGTTTTAGAAAATGTGTGTGTAATTTTGTGCAAACACCTGATAAATTTGAGTATTTCAATTCAACGGGTCTGTAAAGATTTTCCAACGGGAAAACGTTAGAACCAACGCAGAATTGTGTTTCAGGCGTTAAGGTCTTATATAGGGTCACCCAGTCGTTCGGGAGAGGGCTTTGCTACTCAATTGCCTTCTTAACCCAAAGAAACAGCGATTGGCATTATAAGGGTATTCATATTCCTTTGATCCGCGCGTGGATTATAAACTCGTTGTCTGAGTTTATAGCGGAGCCTAGGTATACAAAGTCCTTAACTACCTCAAAGTCATGACTGTCTATAGTGGCGTTCTGTCCGAGACGTCGGTGCTGGGTATCCTTTCTTGTTGACAGCATACACTTGGTGTTGCCCTCATAGACCGTTAAGCCCATCTTCGCTGCCTCCCTCTCAATACTCACGGACGCGCCAGTGAATATCATGCTGCGTTCTTCCGATTATGTCAATATCGTCGGCGTATGCGAGTAATTGGATGGACTTTTGAAAGATTGTGCCTCTGGTTACAGCAATGAAAAGAACGACAATACTATAAAGTTAACACTTTGTGGCAATCAAAATTGAGGGACGAAACAAGACTTTCAGGCAGTTTGCTAGAATTTACCAAATTCTTAATCTTCTATCTCTGCTTTTCATTTGAAAAAATGGAACACACCGCTGAAGAGTGTTTTCAACTGGGCAATGGTGACCGCAAGGAAAGTTAAGGGGAGTTTCCATGCGTCCAGTGCTTGTGTTTTTGTAAAGACTGACAATAACTAGGTTTCACTCCTTGTAAAGCAAGTAAGCCTCTGCTCTTTTGCAAGCAGAAACTTTTGCTATCCTAATTGCCACAGTCTATATCGTAAAGAATAGGTGGAGGGGTCGCAGCATCTGCGTCTTAAGCGGTAGCCAAGCTGCACTTAAAGTCTCGCTGAAACCTTTAACCAGAATTCCAAAATTGTTCGAGAATGCTTCGCTTTGCCTAGCAAACCTTAGTCTTAAGGGCCACTACTGTCTGCGATGTAAAGAGGGCGACGATACTTCGCATCGTTCACTTTGTGATTATCCTGCATTTGCTCGGATCAGGTGGCAAATCTTCATTGTTGATGTGGAGAGTGCTGTTACTGTTAGCTCCTCATCATTGAAGCGTTTTCCAGGCTTTTCCGAAAGTCGCTGTCTTGTTTTTTATAATCCACACGCGGATCACGGGGATATGAATACCTTTTTAATGTTATACACACACCGCGATCGAGGTGCAGTGGTTTGAAACTCAGATAGTGGTAGGTTTCATTGGCGTCCAAGGGTGGTGTCCAGGCTAGCTGGGGACTTTTGTGAAGTTTGTCATTGATATAATTCACAGGATTTTTTTGGTAGTATAATGTACTAGTGTATATAGTGTTTCACCGCGATTTAACGTAGCAATCTCAAATCGGTGTTATAGTGATTTTGCCATAGCTTTAAGATAAAATCGCGATTCTACGATTTTACCTGACTTACCCCTGCAGAACTCAGAATACTCAGGATAGACTATGACTCTACCTCAAAATTACCTTCGTCATTTCTAGAGATTGCGCTTAAAAAGTGAAAGTCAATATAATGAGGTGGCAATCCTATATAGTATAAAGTCCATGGAAAACCACTTCCCCTGTTTAGAGGAGCGGTTTTATAGTCATTAACCTTATTAAAGCTTACCCTCACTTAGAAAAAAGATCAAGTAGTCTCTGATTAAATCTTTTAATTATACGTCTGCCTAATGAAATACGTCCCCATCGACCTATGTATAGACAGTTAGACACCATCAATTTGCAGTGCAACGCGATTACATAGTTTAACTATTTTAACACCGTTGCGAATCAAAAACAATTAAAAAAAAACAAGACTCTAAGTAGGTGTAATGGGTTGTTAGGTAAAGGCGGTTGTATTGCACAATACCCTTAGATTACTGCCGCAAACTTTTTCCAGCCTCATTGGGACTTTTTTTTTTTTGATTTTTTGATGTGAAGCTAATGAATTTAATTACGGTGCAGGTATAAAAAGTTAAATACTTACAAATACCCGAGCAAAAATGTATTTAAAGTTTAACAAAACGCTTTTTGGATCATGTGGAACGTATCTGATCTAGCGTTGCAACAGGGATTTTAATTTCAAATTAAATTTTCAATTGACTTTTATTTTACATCTACCCTTGGCCCTTTGTTCATTTTTTCTACAAAAATAAAAAACCCTTGTAACAAATTGTTATACTTATGAGAGAGGTGAGTCACTTTTTGATTATATATGAAGCACTAACCTCAAACTCTGTAATAGAGGAAGCACTCCTACCTTTATTACCCGAAGTAGGCAAGAGCTTTTTGACATCACCCTTGTCAACGACTCTATCTCTGACTTGGTCAAGAACTGGAGGGTTTTAGAGGAGCAATCCTTCTCTGGCCACCAACATCTCCACCTCAGTCTCTTCAACCATCCACCAGACCAAAAGGCTTTCAGAAGTAATCGTACTTCCTCCATCTCTGCCAAGCACTCCTAGGAGCACCGTAGAGCTCGACTCTATCGTTGAAATCCGCACCGGGGCTCTCAGCAGTGCTATGTTAGTGGCCTGGCCACTCCGCAAGCCACATGGTAAGAATAAACCACCTTGGTGGAGTGCGTCGCTTAATGCTCTTAGAAATAGCTGGGACTGGGACTCTTATGAAGAATCTCTCGCACTATACAAAAAATAATTGAGGAAGGAATAACGAGCTTCGTGGAAATTATTCTGTGGCGACGTAGGTAAAATCTCGGAAGCCTCGTGACCTAATGAATTCAAAAGGACATTGGACAAACTCCAGTAACAAGACAGTTGACGTACTTCTTGACGCTCATTTCCTTGGCAGCTTGGCAGTCATATTACGTGATACGAGCTTTTCAATTGCCAACCCACCATGCAAAGACTCTGATATTATAATTACACGCTTCAAGATCCATTGGGCTATAAGGGGCTTCTCCAGGACCAGACGGTATTATCCCTGCTGAAATCCAGCAGTCCCTAGATATAATCCTTCCCTGGCTAGACACTATTCTAATAGGCTGCCTGAATCTTGTCCACATACCTAGAGATAGAAATCGTGTTCATACCTAAGGAAGGAAAAAGGTTACACGTTGTTCCTAAGGATTTGCGTCGCTTCAGTCTATCATCCTTCCCACTAAAAACACTGGAGAGCCTGATAGACTTCCACCTCCAATCTGAAACTTCTGTCAGCGTCCAAAGGCAGATCTGTCGAAACCGCTTTGCCACTCACTGCTAAGTCTTCATCATCATCATTTTCAACGACCCGCTTATCCACTATGAGGGTCGCGGAGATAGGGTGCTTAAGTGGACCCTCCACATCTCCCGATCTTCTGCCATTGCCTCTAAATCATCACAGGCTATCCCCATACGGGTAGAGATGAGATTTCGAACTTAGTCCAGCCATCTCATCCTAGACCTAACCAGGGGACGCCTACCCGATGGCACGGATTCCATGACACATCTTTTAAGCCGATTTGGGGTTATGCGTTTAACGTGCCCAAGCCAACAAAGTATGGACCTTTTGGCTCGAAGAAGTAGATGCTTGTATGTACCATTGAAAAATCACTTAGCCTTTTTGGACATAGAAGAAGCCTTCAATAGCTCCTATATCTACTTCTCTTACATATTTTTGGCAAGCAGTCAGCTGCTACCTCAAACTGACGGCCTCATCTCAATGGTCAAATAAGCATATTGGCCACTCCTCGATCTTAGATACCTCAACATTAATCCCGGAAAGCACTGACTACACACCGTCTAAATTGAACTTCAACCTCAACTTCAGGACTTATAAACCCTCCAGAGAGGAGTGGGAGAATGACGACGCTAGAGACGAGCGCTCTTTTCACTTCTATACGGACTGTTCCGAAACCGAGGGCGGAGTGGGAGGCGTGGCTTTGAGCATTTCTTTCCGTCTTCCCGACCACTGTGGCGTTTTTCAGACGGACATTATGGCGATCAACGAAGTCTTATTCTGGCTAAGGTATAATGCAAGTACATCACAATTTTTTGCCGATAACAAGGCTGTTATAAAATCTCTGGAATCATTAACACATACGTACATCAAAAGCTACCTCGGATTGTCGCTCGTCTCTCATGGAGATGGCATAACATTTTAACATTCGCTTAGACCGATGAACTCGCCAAACGTGGTACTACTTTAGAGATCCTACCAGAACGGAGGAATCTGTGTATTTCACTTGCTCCATGTAAATTACTCTTAGGTCTAAGGCTGGATACACAGTGAAGCGAGAAGCATGCGATAAAATTTATTTTTATCGCTTCACTGTGCACACGTACATAAAAACACAAGTGAGCAGTTTTAGCGCACGCTTCTCTTTTCTCGCATCGCCTCGCTTTATCGCTTCGATGTGTGTCCAGCCTTATACTACGACGCGATCAGAAAGACAAACCAAAGATGGAGGAATGATACCACATGCCGTACCTTCAAAGAGATCTGGCCTATGCTAAACCTCACTCAATCTAAAAGTCTAATCTTGCTTAATTGGTCGCTCATCAGCACCATTATCGGTGTTCTCACTGGCCACTGTCCCATTGGCCTTCATGCCAGAAGGATGAGCCTCTTCTCAAATGAACAATACTCCATTTCCTCTGTACCTCTCCTGCCCTATCCCAAAGAAGGAGCTCTATCTAGAAGTCTATCAGTTCGACAATTTGGGCGAATTGTCGTACACTGATGTCAGTAGTATCCTTAGCTTTATCAAGAGCTCCAAATGGTTGCAGTGGATGTAGTGGCATTGACGGTATAGATCCTAGTGATATCAACTTGGCCTACGTGTATCTGTGCCTCGCATGGACAGCCACCTTACCCACCTACCTAACAAATTGTAATACGTTGTTAAATTTAAAAAGAAAAATATTTGTTTAAGCAAATTTGTATCAAAATTAATGATCCTTAACAAAATCCACAATTTTACACGAACCATTCCCAAAAAATTTAAGAAGTCTCCTGCTTTCACAAAAAAGAAATCACCAAATAAGTGGACACTTAAGTATGTCTTGTCTGCACTGAATTATATTCCTTGAAGGACACTTCACATGTCCTCAATCAGATTTTTTTTTTTTTCAAGTGCGACCCAACCTCTTTGGAACTCTTTGGAGAGGCGTGGAGAGACTATTCTAACAATGAAAATTGTAATTTCCGTTTTTTTCGTCCTCAAAAGGACACCATTCATTGATAATTTTGAGGTTCCAGCAAAAAAAAAATCGATGAAAGGTGACACTATAGAGTCTGTGAAACTCCGGGAGGGGGTTACAGTACACTTCTGTAAAGGACATGAACATTTTCGTTCATGACTTGCTCGTTTTGAGGGAAAAATAAACACAAAAACTAGTTTTGTATTTCAGAAATTGTTGTCCTTTGAGTGTTGACTGGTCTGATGGGTTCGGTGGAAGGGATGTGTCACTTTGGTGTGATTCATTGTTGATTGCTTGATAGAATTATGGGGATTTCATTTTTTAAGGAGAAAATTGAATGAAATGCTTAATTATGGAGGTGAGAGAACGATGGAATTTCTAAGGAACCAAAGGATTTTGAAAGGAAAGTGATTCGTTTTGAATTTGTTTTCACACCAGTTGTTGTAGACCTTTGTATTCCTAAAACACGTAGTAATAGCTGACGTTTTGATATAATTTGTAGGGAAGGTGGAAAGTTTTCAAGTTCAAGACCAAAGTTGTGCTATTTGAGTCTAAAAAGTGGCGCGAGCCACTTCTGCAAAGAGGGGAACATCCGGCTTGATTCGCTTGCTGGCCGTGCCAGCGAAGTTGTCATTGGAGCGAGATCTTTTATTAGATGTGCCTGGCGCTGGGCTCTGTTGGGAGCATCGTTCCTGGAGCGTCTTTTCCAACGCTGAGTTGTAGGGCATGCCCTGGGCCATGAGGAACTTGAGCCGTTCTTTGTTTGCTGTGGTTAGGCGGTTCCTCTTGGTAGGGGGCACTGTGCTTTGTTGCACGTTGGCATCAGGAGCTTCAGAACAGCTCTTGTAGCCCGGTCAAGGAAATCGAGGTCGGATTCAGCTTCACAGACTTCAGTCTGTCCTGTGGATAGTTGACCGGCGGAGTTAGGACTTTCCAGACTTCCATCGGACAGAGTTTTGTCTATCTGTGACAAGGAGTAGGTTCAGCCGAGGGCAGACAGACGGGATTAGGACTTTCCAGATCACCGTCAGGAATAATTGTTTCGATTTTGATCCCACGAGAAGCTAGGGAAATACACTGTCGGTCCACGCAGAGCCCCGCGTGCGTGGATAAGGCTAGATAAAACTAGAGGGCGCCTGTTCTCCAGAGTACACCGTTCATGAAAAATTTTGCTCTCCATTTGCTTACGTAATTACATAATTTCCTCTAAAGGCCCAGTGTCACCTAAAAGGTGGCCAAGACCAGAGAAATTGTCTTTCGAAATTCCTGCAAAAGCCACCTAAACAACCAAATGACGCATCACCTTATCAAAGTGCTTGTCATCCACTCAGCAAAAGTACCTCATCATCACGGTACATGGTACACACTCCTCTTTGTCATGCGGCACCTACTCATCTAATCTCATCTTATCAGTTCAAAAAATGTTCCATTTCCTACAGCAATTAGTACGCATCCACAGGTGATGACAAAACTCACCGACATCTATGGGTGGCAACTTTAAGAAGTTTACCGACGCAATTAGTTCATCTCACGTCACTCTTCGTTGGGTTTTACAACATCTCTGGCTTTGCGCGTCACTTCTTAAAGGTGCCGTTGATAAGACACCCAGACACACTTTGATGTGTGCGATGAGCCATAAAAAGAAAAGAAGGGCACACGAGGGCACGCACCGAAAAAAAAGCGGAGATAGTTCGCATGAGTTTTCGGCACTAAAACGTTCCATAAAAGCCCCAATAAACTCGCACGAGAACCATCCCCTCTAATGGATACTTAACAGTTACCCACCACTCTGCGTTACATTGTCTGCGCAAAAAAATGGCGAATTTAATGGAAAAAAACACCAAAACATATTTTATGGCGTCTTCCAAGAGCCACACAGTGAACTTTGCCCTATTTACTGTCGATTTTACGGCGTGAAAATTCGTTGCGAAAGCGCTTTCGAGCAAAATCGCGAGCAAATATTGTCCAACAGACCCGAAGACAAATTCTCGCTGTAATTAGGTGTAAACAATGGAACGAGGTTTACATGGTGCGCCAGCCTTGGTTATCGTTTATCAAGACTTGTGCCTTTGGGGTCAAGGGCAGCATTCACCAGAAAAAGTTTCCCCCCACCCATCGAGAACCGTATTTATCTTGATGAAAGTGTCAAACGAGAGTTGTCACAACTGCACGCAAGCACGCACTATGCCCACCGCCGACGTCGCCATGTACTTTGATCGTCTTTGTCTTTTTATCTTTGAGTCTGTATCGAGTCGAGTCTACAATATGGTGGGGTTGCCTAGAATTTGTATCTAAAAATAGTAACCACCGACGGATGGCGCCAAGTCATTAGATTTCATCACCTCAAGACTAATCACAGGAAGTAGAGCGTTTTCTGTTCGATGATAAGCGGGCAAATTCTTGTGTGATGAGTCAGGAAGATGGTATTTACGAGGCTACCTACCTGGCGTAGGGATAAGGGAGTCTTATCATCTTAATTGCTACCTTCCTGGACCCGTGACTATTGACTTTGTGTGGTATTTTTTGTCGGACTTGTGAAATTGGAAGAGTATACGTATCGTTGCCTCTGAGGAGGTTCCTATTTTGATGTGACGCATCAGGGATGGAGGGGGCTATAAACGTCTAAAAATCGTTGGATTATCAAATGTAGAGTGCATTGCGACATGAGTCACTTGGAAATCGGAAAATGTTCTGTGACAGAAATGGGGGATGAACACTTGTCCAGTGAGTCAGATTTTGCAGAACAAGAAGGGGCTTTTATTGAGACTTGTGGTGGACAGTAGAGAAGTATGCTATTGGAATGTAAATTATGTTAGTTATATCTCATGTTGGTATCAGAGAATGATGACCAGACCAGACCAGACCAGAATATCGTATGTAGCTCTGTACTCCTCTTAGTCACGCAGGTGGTTCATTGGCATATAGGTCTTTAAAAATTTACTCAATTCCACGAATGACTGATTATTTGCCATCAGTTGTCCTAGTAGCTTCTGCTTTTAGAAGCAAGTATCCTATAGATACCGTGGCTCAGTGGTTACTGCGTTGAACTGCTGTGCGAGCTGAGTGGGTTCAAGTCCCAGCCATATTCAACGAACATTTTTCCCGGCACTTCTAGTCGGGAAATGACTCCAAGAGTACCATTTGTCATGAAAAGCTTCTCATTTCTTCGTTCGGAGTCGGCAATAAATTGTAGGTCCCTTCCATTCGTGCGAAATATGTAACACGCACAACATGAACGGTTGCGATAAGCTAGGCCTTGGCTCATCCCGAGCTGTCGCGCCAGCTATTTATTTATTTTTATCCAATAGAAGAGCCAGTTGGAGACCCTTTGGTCTTCTACGTCATTGGTCATAAGAGCGGCCTTCCTTCACATCGCATCATTTGTTGAATCACATTCAAATTTCGAATGATCTTGGCAACCGATCGCAATGCCTGCGTTAAGATTCTTTGACAGCCTGGACGAGTAGAAGCAGTGATTGTGATGAACTTGCTGATCCCGACAATCGATCACAATAACTTCGTCTAAAATCCTCCACGACGTAGGGATGTCGTAGCAGTGATCTTGATGAACTTAGTGAACCAGTTACTGCGATCATGAAGTATCTAGTAATCTCCATCCAACGTTAAGCTAATTATTGAAAGCGATCATTATGAACTGAGCGATTTTGGTAATCGGTCGGCTTGTTGGAGACAATGTTCTTGATTCACTTGGTGTCTTGATTTCTTAAGGCATTCGAAAGATCAATAGTGATCATGACATCTTCCGCGATCTTGTTCTCCGATTTTCATATGTGATTGTGTACCTTGTAAGCGTTCATTAACCTTTATGAAGCGAAGGAGAACCAACATAAGGCTTAGATCCCAAACCTCAAATTTCATCAACTGCAACTAAATCCCATTCCCAGGTATTTACCAAACAGTTCCGGTCATAAAACCATCATTAGGCCCATCATTCTGTCCCGTATTAAATCGTGGAAAATTCCCTGCTTCCTTCTCAGTAGTTAGAGTCTCCCCAGGGACACCGGAAAATCCCCATTCAATTCCATATTCGTTTGATGTGAAAAATTGTCTCACCGCGTACATCATTCATCAACGAGTTACATTGAATCGAGAAACAATGTATCTAAGAAGATCACCTCTACCTGAGAAGAATTAATTACCAACAGAGAGCCTCTACTCTTGGAGAAACGGAGGTGAGTGACGGAATGAAAAGAATGCAGTCGCACGTGGAACTTAATATCGCATGGAACCAACATGATCAGCACATAAAACTCAGTCAGACGTGAGGAGCCACAAGCAGGCGATGAAAACCTCTTTTTTGCGCCTCAAATAATCATGTCAAAGCGTGCAGCAGCAGAAGATACAAAGATACAAGTGTTGGCCAAAGCCCGGCTTTGCGCGTTTAGCAAGTTTTTCTCTTTTTTTTTATGTCGGCGGTTGAGAAAGTGGGACTGGCTTAGACAACGGGTGCAATAGCTGTTACCGCTTTCTACCTCCATTCACAACGAGTCTATGACAATGGGATACATTGTATGTATCTCACACCCTGTGCTACGAATGGAACTTGGACTCTTTCACCGGCTATAGTGTGTGAGTGAGTGAAAGACATTGAACTGACATAATTGGGAGCCGAGATTATGAGCGCACACGCTTTTGGGCAACTGACACAGGTGATCATATAAACGATCGTTAAGTAGCCCCAACCGGCTCACCGCTCAAGTTGGGATAATTAATTGCGAAACAAAAACCAACTGAAAGCGGACTCAGAGGATATAATGGCAGAGAGACAGAAATATATTTTCGAAGCGTGGGTAGCTATACTGAGATAGGACGTGTTCGATAAGAATGACAGTATTCTGAGGGTTAGATGTGGAGTTGGATTTCCCAGAGCATTGACATTACTTGGAGCGTTGATTAAATCAAGACCATAGATCTTTAGTGATCCTCGCCGAAATTCTGATGAGGTAATTCGAAATTCTTACATCTAGTCACTGGGTTCCCTTCATACTAGTCATATATGTATGTAATAAGCTTCTCCTGACAGAAATCAATTGATCGTGCTGCTGCACTGATCGTGGGGTTCAGCAAGACATGTTTCTATCTGTGCTAGGATTATCTCGATCGTGCTGATCTTCTTGTTTGTGCCAGAAATAGCTTCAAAGTTGCTGATAACCTGGTGATATACTCGTAGGTGGTTGAGTTAACCGATTAATGGCAATTCAGCTTGTATTTTTGACGATCATTGCAGGTTTAGAAATTGTAGTGATCTTTTCTTGTTGGTAAGACCGTTCTATTATTTTGTTTGTCGTGCCAGGCAAAACCTAAGAAAATTTCGGAAAACTGCTTTTGCATGATCGTGCTGATCTTGTTGATCGTTTAACGAAGATCGCCAATCTAGAATAGGGTTTCTTATCGTTAACTAGGTTTTCCCACGCTCATTCATTCAATTAGGCTTTTCTTCCTCTATTTTCCAGCTTCAAGGCTACCAAATTTCACAGATCGGTGCCCTTTTTGCCGCACCTAAAACTTTCGTTTTTTCTAAAAAAAAAAAAAAGCCGCCCAATGTCTATTCCGATTCAGCAGCACCTCCCCATATCAAATGGCTGACCACCCATTCGTAGTCTCATTTCATTAGTAACCACACGACTGTCTAGAAGTTCTGTTTTTATTCAAATGCCTACAATTAAACCTGCTCAGTGCGACCCTAAATCTGATTTAATATTCCAATAGCTCGCCACCACTCCATTCGGAATGTCCCTCTCGGTCGGTCTATTTCGATATGACTCTTCCGCAAGCCGCCTTACATACCCCACCTCATTGGTAGTCATCTGAGCGACATATTTGAAGTATTTTTATTAGATATTAATTCAATTCGCCATATTCATGAAATTCAATTGAATAAAACGAATGATTTCGAGGCACACTCTCGCTCGTACACAGTGTGTAGCGAAAGAGTAAACAGAATACTGCGCATCACCACGGATCGATGGTGACGTGACGTAGTTTCTGTCATAATTGTCACAAAATGTTCTGTGGACACTTGTAATTAGCTTTCGGTGATTTGTTTACCGGAAGGTTACCGACGTCAGAAGGTGAGACACGCTTTAGATGGACAGCTTGATAAACATGTGGTAATTGGCCGATTATGCTTGACGATTTGGGTCGTTAAGACGGATAATGGATTTTCCTTGTTTGTTCAAGTGACGTAGAGGAAATTATCAATTTGAACATGAAAAACTACTACAATTCGGTTAAGAAATCAGCAATCAGGTTTATATTGTCGGTTCGTGCGACATTTCCATGTGTAACGACACTCTGCCTTGACCTACCTAAGCCGCTTTGTGTCAAAAAAAAAAAAAATGCGTCACTGTTGACATTTGATTTGTGGAACTTTTCTCCGACTCCGCGATAGAGTCAACCTTGGTGGTCATTGCTATTGAAAAAGAGAGCTATGCACACAAACATCTTTGAAAAATTAAAAACCTTCAATGCTCACTTATGGGCTTCCAGTCGTATCACCTCTCGAATGTTAATGAAACGCGTGCAAGCCTTGTTCTAGAGTTGTAGTCAGAGCACAACATTGTAAAACTTGTATACATCGACGAATAGTCATTAGTGACTTCACTGTTGCAATGACATGAGTCCGCATTTGAGTAGAATCGACAGCGTGCCCGGAATGATAATGACGGATGATGTATAAGTTTTTGCAAAAATTTCGATTTTTGATTGATGAATTCTAAAAACAACAAGAGCTCCTCTCCGAAGCATTTGAGTGATGCCGATTTTTAAGTACTCTTCTTAAAATGTACTTGAGTCATAGAAAGGATGACAAGGTTTTTTTTGTGAACCACGTCAGTCCCAATCCCATCTGGCTTAGAAGAAGTTAGTATAGCTATCAGAAGGCTAAGGAACAACAAGGCTGCGGGATCAGACGCCTTGCCGTAAGAGCTTTTCAAAGCCGGTGGCGATGTTTTGGTAAGGAGCATGCATCAGATCGTCTGTAAGGTTTAAGAAGAACGAAAGCGTGTCCAACGACTGGAATATCATCTTTATCTTCCCCTTTCTACAAGAAAGGCGCTCCTATGTCTAGCAACAACAACCGAGGCATATCCTTACTTGATGTCATTTACAAGATTCTATCGAACCTATTGTGCGAACGTCTGAAGCCGCTTTGGTCAGTGTGGCTTCTGACCCGGCAAGTGGACAAATTTTCACACTGCGACAAATCCTCGATAAGACCAACCATCTCTTTATCAAATTTAAAGCCGCACACGACAGCGTTCATCGCATAAAGCTATACAACGCGATGGCAGAATTCGGGATCCCGAAAAAACTGATCCGATTGTGTCACACAACCCTCAGAAACTCGCGATTCACCGTACATTTTGGAACCAGACCCTCCCAATTATTTTAAACATGCACCGGATTTCCGAGATGCGTTGTCGTACAATTTCTTCAATCTTTTGTTGGAACAGTTAGTGCGGCGGACAGGCATTAACATGGAAGGCACTTTCTCCAAATACGTCCAACTGTTGAGATACGCAGACGATATTGATTTTATCGCCCGCTCTTGTCCCAACGTGGCGTTATTGAGGTTTTTACGGTGATTAAAGAGCAGCCTATTGGAGTTGGTTTTAAAATAAATGAGCGTAAAACCAAATACATGCAGAGGGCAAGTAACCAATCTGTCATACACCGCATTGGACAAAATGCAACCATCGACAGCTATAATTTTGAGTTAAATTTCTTCGACGAAGAAAGAAAAATTTGACGTCGAATATTTGGTTCTGTCTGCAAACTCTACAAGCTGTACAAAGGTGTGGATATAGTCTGAAAGGCAAAATTCCGTCGACTGCACTAGCTCCGCCACATCGAGGCGTGGGTATGCCTAATGCAACTCGTATTTCCCTCGTAAGATTGGTTAAAATAGTCTATGCGTCTCAGATGGAAAAGTTTGAATGGATACTTAGGCTAGCTTTCGCTTGGGGGTTATTCTTATTATTAGTGGAGAACGGTTTGTTCACTCTAGCACAACGGTCTGATATAGAGGCCTATTGTGCTTTCCCAGCAGTTTAGAGCAGTGCTCCAGAGGATGTCAGGAAGCTAATCAGCCTTTCTGGGTGGAGCGCGGCAAGCGCCCTTGGTGAAACGAGTTCACTGCCTAGGGTCCGCTCTCTTGCATGAATAAAGGCGGGACATTCTGTGACGATTTGAAGAGAGCTTTCATCGCTCTCCAAGCACAGTCTGCAGGTAGGGTTCGGTGACAGGCCAAGCTTGTGTAGATGCCGCTTTAGTCAGCAGTGTCCACTTAGTATACCGGTTAGAAAATAGTTCCTGCTCAGATTTAAAAGAAACTTGGATTTCTTTTGCGATACATTGGAAAATAAGTGTTTGGTACATTTCTGTCCTACACTTTCCACCCAAACTGTTTTGCATTTGAGCAGGGATTGCTCCCTCATGAAGTTTTTTAAAAATGGCTTTGTTTTCTCCACAGGGGCTGGTTTACGACCAGTGAGTCCGCTTTTTCATTGCCGGTGTGCTTTTTCATTGTGTGTGAGCGGAGATCCTGTTTAGTATGACTGTCTCTAGGACTAATTTAGATTTTATCGTGGCTGAGTGCAGTCCTTTCAGGGCAACTTGACTGTCAGAGAAGATAAAAATGGTTTTGCGACGGGAATTAGAGAGGAAGTATAAGTTTGTCCACTGATTTCTGGCTAATATTTCTGCCTGGAAGATCGATGAGTATGTGCCTAGACTGACCGATATGTTAGTTGTTGCTCATTCAGCAAATGCATGTCTGGCAGGACAATTTGGTTGTTCAGGAAAACTCCTAGGGATTTGGTTAGGAAAATAGTTTTGTTCCGTGGTGTAATGATGGACGATAAAATGATTAAGCTTCCTTCTTCTAGTAAAAAAGGTACAACGGTTTTCTTTATGGGGTTTAGTGAAATGAAATGGCTTCTTCGTCTGCATGACCTATTCTCTTTCCATATATTGTATGGAGAAGATCCTTCCTGGGGACATAAATAAATAAATAGCTGGCGCGACAGCTCGGAATGAGCCAAGGCCTAGCTTCTCGCAACCATTCATGCTGTGCGTGTTACATTTTTGCATGAATGGAAGGGACCTACAAATTCATTGCCGACTCCGAACGGCGATTGAGAAGCTTTTTCATGACAGATTTTACTTCCGGAGCCTTGTCATTCCCCGACGAGAGGTGGTGCCGCGAAAAATGTTTGTTGTTTTCCTGGCAGGCGCTTGAACCCACGCCGCTCGGTCAGTAGTCCAACGCACTAACCACTGAGCCACGGTTCCTGGGGACAGCCTCGTGTTATAAGCGCCGATGTTTCCACAAGATCAAATTTTCAAACAAGAGATTCTTCTTTTGAAAATGTCACCTTTTGCCAGGTTTCATGTGGATAAATATTTTGGGCCGGACGCAAGCTAAAGAATCAGCTATGTTTTGCTAGTAATGCTGGAAAATACCATCTTTCCCTCCTGCTTTAAATGGCTTAAAGGACGAAAAAGTTAACCATGTCGTTTCACATATTCAGAGATGTGTCGGTAAAGTAAAACAGTCGTAAAATTTCAATCAAAATAAATTTGTTTTTCGTATATTTTCTTCAATCGAACTTAAGTTCAATGGATTTCTTGTTTAAATATAATTTTTTCACTTAAAAATAAATCGACTAAAATTAAACTTACTACGTTTTCGGACTCAAATAAATCGTATTGATACATTCAAACGTATTCATTGTGAATAAATAGGAAAATATTTGAAAAAAATTTAGCAAAAGTTTTGTACAATTTAAAGGGAAATTAGTGATTTTTTTTTTATTTTATGTTTAGAACTCTGCAAGCTAATCGCGTTAAATATATATGTATGTATATATATATTCTTGATTTATTCATGTTTTAAGGTTTTTTTTTAAATAGTTTTTCGATTTATATTTACAAAAAAAGCGCGTGAATCAATGCGAAAAAAAAAGTTTTTTGACTATCTTATGGAGGAAAAAATGGTGTATTTCTCGCAGCTAAATATAGTAAAGTTTTTTGTTTTAATTTTTATTCTTAAGGGCACTAGGTATTTACACAAAAAGAAATTAAAGAGAAATTCTTGCTAAAATAATTTCTTTCCAAATATATTTTGTACAACTTAAAATCTTAAAAAAAAAGTAGTTTAAATTAAATTAACAAAATAATAAAACAATTAAACAACTAATCAGTCTTGTGTTTGAGAAAAATATACAAAATTAAAATTGATTATAAGAAATTATATTTTAATATTTATGCAAACTATTGTCAAAAATCTTGGGAGAGGGATCGTGGGAATATTTTTTTTATTAAAATCGGAGGTAGGGGGTGACTTGGGAGAGGTTTTAAGGAACTTTGTAGAAAATGAGAGATAGGTATGGCTACAAATGAAGAAAATTTTAATGTAAACCGAGGTCCAACTATAGAAAATTGGTGTTCGTCGATAATGACGGCTATTTTTCCAAACTTTCCAAATAAGTTTATCAAAAAACTAGGCTTAGGACGTTACAGAGGCTTGATAATATTGTTTAAAGGCATCTACTCATTAGCGTGCGAAGTTTTAAGACAAATTTTTGAGCAAATTGTGGAAAAAAAAGTCTACAGAGATTCAATGGGAAATTTAACTAAGAAATTTGAAAAATTGTTTGTTTAAAAATTCTAAGAAGTCTATCTCTAAGATCACGCATTAGTGACCACTTCACTGCACTCATCGCCGGCGGTTCGATGGAATTGTCTTGAAATCGCAACCGAATCCATTTGACTTGACTCCTTGATACTTCGGATGTGACTAGTAGGGATCAGTGTAGTTGCAGCAACACTATCCACATTCTGCCACCTCTGAGAATGATACAGTGGTGATGGCGACAATGTTTTTGTGCTTAAATCCTCCTTTTCCCATGCTGGCGTTGCTGTGACCATTGGGGCAGGACAGACGGGATATAAGAATTTCATTCCGAATGCGAAATGTGCCTGATGATTTAATGCCTCATCGTAGCTGGGCAGACCGGTGGCGATAGTATAACAAGGGGGCGATTCCATCTGATAGTAACCGGCTTCTGATTGACCTCCTGCTGTACCACATGCGGTTCCATTTGGATACAAGTCATTGCTCAGATGTGAGCGGATGTCCTTATCTGGAAGGGAAAAGGAAGAGAAATTAGAAAATTATGTAAAAATTGTTTTTTATTTTTTTGTTCAATGACTTCAATCAATCATTGGAAAGGACACTTCAAATCCACTCACACTTGTCGCCGCAGAAAAAAAAACACACAGCGAGAATGAGGCGGGAGAGCGAGAAACGAGATGTGTCAATCAAAGGAACCGTGTTATCCTTTTTTCAATTGAAATTGAATTTTATCGCTGCTGGTGTACAGTCGCCCCCCTTTAAGAGGATTTTTTTCTTTTTTGTCATTTTCTTATGAAATGAGCAGGAAAGAGCGCAAAGGAAACCCTGTTATGCGGGATACAATGTATGACAAGATGTCAGAGCAGAGGTTTGATGGGTCGCACATTGTGTATTTTTCTGAACACCAAAAGGGGATAGTGTGCTTGAAGGGAGCATAGATGAATTTTGTACACATGGACTGGAGATGGCATCGTTATGGTAAGGGAATAAGAATTTGACATGGAAAATGGATTGTAGATTGGAATCCGATGGAGATTTTCGAGATTTGTTTGATGTTAATGACATTGAGTGAGGTTACAGAGAAAGGAGGCACTTGTTCGTAGGTAAATAGTTCTCTTTAGATAAAATGTTGGTTCGCTGGTTAAAGAGGTCGCACTTAGAAAGGTTTAAGTCATGGGAAATTTTTCTAGAACTGTCTTTTTCCGAATTGATCCAAGAATCCATAGGAATCCTGGAAAGTTTCCTTGAGACAGTCTTCTCTAAAGCAGTTTTCTCTATACGAGTCCCGATCGAAGGACCAGTTCGTGTGCTCTTTTGGTTTCCTAAGTTGGCTTAGGTTTGGTTAGACTTTAAGGTGGTGCAAGCTTGAAAATGAACGCGTCTATTTGTGTCTGTCAGAATTTCTCAGTGCCTGCACTCTGTCGACTTGGGTTAATGGACGATTATCCGGTTCAGAGAACCTAATTCTTTTTTTTTATTTCTTCAAGAAATTGTTAAAAAAAAGCATTGTCCTTCCATCCATAATCTCTCATCTTGATTCCCCTGTAGCTACGTAAAATAAAAACGAAATAAAAAAAAATCTTCAACAACATCCCATTGAGCACGTTCTCCCCATCCAATATCATCTTTAAGGTTATGCCATTCGGCTACTCGTCGTTTCAATTGGTTTTTATTTGGTGTCCTTTCAGTTTTTTCCAAAAATTAGCTACAGATAGGACACAACGACCATTTCGAACCTTTAAACCACTCATTGTCCACCCGAATTGACTGAACTGAACTCACTCCGATAGTGTGCAATGAATTCCTGTCTCGTTTTCCTCCCAAAAAAAAAAAAACACGATCTGTCTGACATTTACACATTTTTGGTAGCAGGAAAAATTTCCTTCTTTTCCAAACGATTTGGTGTTGAATATTTCATTTCAGGGTTTTTTTTTTCTTCTCTCTCGAGTCCTGTAGACACACACGCACACGTTTCCTGTCGCTTTGTTTTATTTTCAATTTGTAACAGTCGAGACTTTCCTTTTGGTTCCTTTCCAATGTTGACATTATTTGCAAAATGTCCTGGGAGAGTTATTGAGAATTTTAAATGCAAATTTGTTTAGAGGTGTGTTGGTATGTGTTTGGCACAATAAATCGTGCAATGAATATTCGAGTCCTTTTTAGAAGAATTTATGTTTTTTTTTTTTGAAGATTATTTGAATTGTATTTCGAAGGAACAGAGTTCCATTAATGGGTCCTTCGAGATGGATTGATGGGTAGGGGAGGTATATAAAAATTTTAGAACACCTTCCCGAAGGGAAAGGTTTTCCTTTTTTTTTATTCAATTTTGTGTGCTAAAAATGGTGGATTGTTGTCACCTTTCGACGAAAGCAATCACTTGAATCCTGTGATAAATAGCATGCTAAACGTAATGCTTATTCGAAATTCACTTTTCTTACCTGAATAATGTGGTTTTCAAGAGAGAATGCAATTTTCACAATTGGTCCTTCGAGCCGTATGCAAAGGTGCAGTTTGAAGGCAAATACTTAGGGACTGTTTCAGATAAAACCAAGGGCTAATCGATTTCCGAAAAGACTGATATTTTAGCCTTCAGTTATCCACACAAAATGCAAAGTTTGAAAAATATCCTCTCTCAACTCCTTTCTTTCTGTCATTCAAACCGTAGTGGACCTCCATTCACAACTTCATCCTTTGAGCCCAAAAAAAAAAACTCGATAACTGATGCTACAACACACAAACAACGTGCGAAATAAAACATTTAACAATCGCAATTAACACACCGTCACAGCTGCAGGATGTAAAATAAATATTTCCAAACAAAAGAAATAACCAAACTTCACTCCGATAGCGATGGCAACCAATCAATTTAAAATATTAATTGAATAATTTAATCCATCGAGTAGCTCCACAGCCAGTGGCTCCTATTTATGAGCCATCCATGCCATATGTGTGCCTTGAAAAAAATATCGCAATCATTCGATTTTTTGTTTTGTCCCGTACAGGACAATTTATTGGGTTTTTTTTTGGTCCTCGTTTTCGACGCAACGCTGTTAACATAAAGATGAGCGCAATTTTAAAATTGCAATTCATTACATTTTGCATGGTACGCCACAACCACCAGGACCAAGTTCCCCAAGGATACTTATTATCACTTCGCAATAATACATATGCAATTGCAGAGGACGAATTAATGGCACACCACTGGCATACAGAAAAAAAACTGAATGCAGAATGTAAACACGACAATTTACAGATAAGCGGATGTTGGGATGTCCTACAACGTGGAATTACAACAAAATGGTGGAGAATCCTAGAACAGCAACACACGGAAAAATTAAAAAAAATGTCCGCTGTTAATAAAAAAGCCACCCGGACCATCACAAAAAGGACTTTTATTGACCCAGTCACAAAAAAAAACACGAAATATGTCGGTTTCATTTTATGTGTGAATCCTGAAATCCTTTTGTTATTGTATCTGGAGGTTGTTTCTTGTGTTTTTTTTTTTTGGCACCTCATTTTGAGGATTACCATCAAAGAGCAGCAGAGAGTGTAAAAACTGGTGTCACAGCACAGGAGAAAAAAAACAGCAAAAAAAGGACTGAGGACTCGTGTAATGTGTGGACAAGAGAGAACAATCGGGATTTTTATGCTTTATTGAGTGGAAAATGTATATTTTTCTCGGGGATTTTGCTCACAGAATGGGTCAACTCAATCTAAGTTGAGAACGTAAAAGCTCGAAATGACCTGGACATTAGGACGAAAGAAAAATCTTCAAACATAAAATGAAGTCCTAAATCTGGTCGATGGACGGTCTTATGAGTAAAAGCAATTTGAGGGAGTGACAAGAACTTGATGGTTATTGGGGAGACATATTTGGGATGCTATAAGCGAAGGGAGTGACCTATTTTGAGGCGAAATGGTTCCGGGTAGTAATGGGATTTAGGTGGGGTTTTTTGAGGAGTAAACTCATAATAGAACTTGGTCAATGCAACCTATGAATTTTAGAAAATAAAAACAGAAAAAGGGTTAAGGTAATAGAATCCACAAAGAATCGCTTATTGGGCTTCTATCAGCCAAGTGTTAGTATCAGACGAAGACTCATCAAGGGTAGTGTGAGAAGATGGGAAGGCCGTCTTCTGTGGATATGATATGACAAACGAAACTCTCCACTACGTGACGATAGAGTGTTAACCGGAAGGAAGTTAAGGGGCCATTGCATCGGCCAGGAAGATAGCGATCGGTTGTGTCGCGTGGCATAAGGGTGGGTTGGCCAACCTCTGCCAACTACATCTGGCTTGTCTCGGATGCCTGACGAACCCGTACCATGGAGAGACCAAGGAAAGAAGGGGACGCGTTTAGGGTTAAGAACAGGTTAGTTTTAAGTTAGCATAGTTTAGGATAGGGCCTATTTTACGTTTAGAATAGCATAGGTTTAGTTTAGGCTACGGCATGGGCATAAGCTATTTAACTACTTCTTTACTTTCTTCATCTTTTTGTCTGTCCGAAGTCTGATTAGGGTATTAGGGAAATCTATCTCTTGCTATAAGCTAGTTTTCATTATGGCACGATATTTTTGTGTGCTGAGCAGGTGGTACAAGGTGGGTTGGACAAGAACCACCCCCGTCCGACGAGTTGAGCCGAGCAACCACATGCGTGCCCCGTCCTCCTCGCCTGTACCGAAGTTGCCTCCGTGGCCCTAACCTGGCTCGCATCAATGGACGACACAGTAGCCCGTTAGGTATACGAGAAAGATCCCTCTCGAAGGTAAATTATTTAAAGAGAAGCCAATTTGAAGGATCTCTTGTCTCATTTAAAAAGGAATTCATACGTTTTGTGATTTTCTTCCTCGTTTTGTCTGAGACAGATCTTTATATGAAAGATTTTGTTTTCCCTCTTTATGCTACGTTTCCACCAAACTTAAATCCGGAATTTAACAATTATTTAGCTAAATCCTCCTAAATCTTCACTAAATCCTGAGGATCTACCATACGATTTGACGTCTATAAGTTCCTATAAGGGAAACAGGTTCTCTGTGGAATATACAGTGAACAGACACCTCTCATAAGCGGACACCCCTCATAACCCGACAAATTTGAAAGAACGGAGAAAAATATCTTAATTTTGTTTATTTTCTGACACCTCTCATAAGCGGACAATTTTCTCGGAACCGTCAGTGTCCGCTTATGAGAGAGTACACTGTATAGGCATAATGCAGAAGGCGTTCATCTTAAGATGAAAACCGCACTCGGATAAATTTTTTAAAATGTGTTTTACGCCATAAATTCTGTTTTACTGACTGCTTTCGGCTGAAACGCTTTAAATCTCATCGCAAACATCTCCAAGCAGCACCGACAATCTAATCACTGCTCCAAATCAAAATTAATTACACCCCACAGTAGCAGAGACCGTAAATTATCCTACCACCGCCATCATTAATTGACTTCGATAAATCAAAAATTACCTCGATAAAATCCACAATTGAATGGGCATACCCGGCCCCGCCTTTCTGCTTCAAACTCCACTCCATTATCCCATTTGAAATAAACAAACAATAACCACAGGAGCAAACTCACACTCACACTCCCATCCCACCGTCATGATAATGTGTGATCCTAACAAAACAGTTATGATTATGAATTATAATTAATATCGATGAGCTTATGCAAATCCAATTTAACCCATTCTTCTCCCAGCCGCCCACCAGTCCACTAGTCCTTCTGTCAACAGTCATAAATTGTATTAAACCCCAAGCCATTGTCCCTGCAACGTCAGGAGTACGGGCGAAAAAAAGGACATTTTCAGCATTTCACATCGCAAATGATGATTATCATCACACTAACAGCATCAACCAGCGGACAGATGACAAAAAAAATAGAAATTGTAAATAAATCTTTCACGAGGCGAGTAATTTATTATCCCACCGAAAGGACATTGCCTTTCATCGAAAAAAAGGACGTTTTCCATAAATATTGCCGGACCCGGGATTTTGCTTCTAAAATGCGATAAAAATTATTTGAAAACTCTCGCTCGCACAAAAGCGAGAGCGGACAAGGATAAAAAAAATCATCACTAACTGGGCGCGCAATGTCCTGCAGGGATTATCCTTTCTTATGAAATTTGCATAGGAAACCCAGTTGACCTCTCCTTGAGAATAGAATGAAATCACGAAATGAATTGTACTTGACACGGATCCGCAAAGAGGATATGGTAATGTCCAAGGACCTCAGCACTTAGAGGTGCAAACTGTGGTCGACTAGCAAACACACACATACACAATGCAGGCGAAAAAGAACTGACTCATAACTTACACTTTGTCACCCGACCTACTTTACCCACAACAAAGAGACGAACGACGAAAAAAAAACCGCACAAGGATACTTCTGGTGAACTTGCATGAACTCGTGAAGGATCCCCCCCCTTCCACATGTCAAGTTAACGCTCACTCATATGGGAGCCATTTAATTGATCCTTGTCAATTGTTTACTTTCTTTTCTTTCTCCTTCTAAGGACACACGGTAAAAAAGGACAAAAAAGGACCACAATTAGGTTCCCTAGAACAAATACTGTGTGTGTATGTGTGTTGCCAGGTAAGGAGGATATTAATTACTTTATCTTCCAACCTCAGTTCATCATCATCCAGAGAGTCGGTGGTGGAGTAGGTCAACTCTGACGGGGAGTCCTTTCTCTTGTGTTTTGCGAGAAAAACCAGGACGAAACTTGGTCCTTTTTTCTGGTCGTTGTCGGGTCGGTTGTGTAGCCCAGTCCCTGTGGTGTATTTATTTATTTTCATCGGTCTATCCCTGTGTTGTGTCGATGAAGTTAGTTAATCTAGGACTTGAGTTACTAGCTTGTACGTTTGTGTTGGGTATCCTTGTGGCGGCATGAAATATAAATGTACTCCCCCGCCTCCCTTCCCTACCAAAACACACACAAGTTCATGTGGAAATAAATAACTTTCAGTAGCAGTACCTTACAATCAATTTGCCAGGATATACGTGCGCGATAAATTCTTTTATTTTCACCCCCAAAAGACTTGTGCAAAAAAAAAGGACACTCTGTCTCTATCTATGGTGTGTATCCTTGTAGGTGAGCGTAGAAGTGAAACAATTTGAAATGAGGAATCCTGCTAATTACTTTATTACCAAAGGAGCGCACCAACAAAAAAAAAAAGGAAACAAACTTTACACAGAAGGTCGTCGTGTTGTTTCTAGACTTTTTTTTTTCGTATAAATAAATTAAAAGGACATTCGGGGATAATAAATTAAATTTGTAATGGAAAATTCAAGGAGCATTCCTACGGCCTTCCCAGCACTGGAATGAAAAGTAATTAATTCCTGCTTTTGTTGTTATTCTCGTCGTCGCAAGGAATAAACTCGAAGGAAGTCATGTTGATGTTATTTTTTTTTGTGTGTTGATCCTTGTTTTTCATCGTATCCTGTTGCTTTTTGTTGGGGATTTTTTTCTGTTCTGTTACTTATTTTTTCTGGACAAAAATAGGTGAAGGGGGGAAGCTTTTTGCTCTGTAGAGAGAAATGATTTATTAATTTACAAACAGTCGGAGATGGAGTTGGCTTTGGAGCCTCCTTCAATCGAGTTGAACTTGGCTCAAAGGAGTCATCATATTAATGGCAAAACCACCGGAAAGCACTAAAAACGGGGGGAACATGGATTTTTAGAGAAAATAAATTATTTAATGCGAAGCTATTGGATTTGGGATGGTTGTGGAGTTTGGTTTTGTGGGCAAAAGTTTTGTGAAAGTAAATCGCCTCGAAGGAGCGATTGTTTTTTGCTTCGGGGAAAATCTCCCTTGAGGTGATTATAAGTTTTGATGATTTTCATTATTTGCAAGAAAGGCCTTGAATCGATTTTCGGTTTCCTCCTGGAAAAAATTTACAAGATGGACGAAAAGTTTTCAAAGTGAATTCGGCTTGAAGGACCAATTAAGTTTTATGAACTTTCGATTATGTGTTTGAATTCGGGATCTCAGGATCCATATTTTTGTTGGAAAAGGAAAATGATTCAGTTGAGATTCTAATCCAAAGATAACCGAGAGCTCCAAATGGTCCCATTGAAGTGGCGCGGTTTCAGGGTATTGATCCGTGTGGTACCACAAAGGGCCTTCTTGGCCTACGTGTGTCTGTTCGCACAGACAGCCACCCCACCTACCTACCTACCATAACCGAGGTTTTGTCACTGTCAAATTTCGAAGCACCACCTCCCTCGGCAGGTAATGACAAACCTCCAAGAGTATAATTTGTCTTGAAGTCGTCTTTCGAAGTCGGCAATAAAAATGGTAGGTGCCCCATGGACTCATGGGTTCTATGTGAATCCCTTCTGAAGCATTTCATGCATGAAGAAATCGGTGACATTCTGCCTTTCACTGCACACTAGCTTCAGCTCTGTAATGAGATCCACTTTCCTTTCATATTTCCCACAACTTCATCTGTTTCCATAGTTCACACGGAAAAACAAGGGGAACCCAAGGAGCCCGATTGAGGTCCAAGGAAAAAGCATCATGGTAAGCCTCCAATGCCACTCCATTCCAAACAAGGGATTGGCAAGATGTCTCCTGCGAGCTTAAGATGCAGAAATTGGTTCTTTAAGGTATTAAGTTCGACACCTCGAAGAGAAGTCACGAAATTCAGCTGCTTACTGGACAGTGCCCCGCAATTATAACGACAACAAGCTGGGAATTAATTCTCTGTCATATGCCAACTGCTGAGCACATACTGTGCAATTGGCTTCCCATAACTCTCAACAGATAAACATTTTTCAGCAGGAGTTTCTCATCTTTGTCCTCAGCTCGGGAAAGAGGTTCCTCCATGACCTCGATCAAACTCAGAGCAAAAATATTCTTCAGTTGTAGGGGAACTTTGCTTGGCAAAGAAAATCCTTTGGCCTCAATCAGGACAGCCAGGCACACACTATTAAGCCACATTCTTGTTACCATAGAATAAGTGTCTTCCGGCTTAACTCGAGAGGCTAGCGCCTAAGTTTAGCTTGACTTGTTTTTACTGCCATCAGTGCACTTGTATATTTGACGTGACATGACGTGACACTGGTCGTTAAGTCACAACCGCCCCAAACAGATGTCCTTCAGATATCCAAGGAACAAGTCTAAGTTAATTTAACGATAAAAAAAGGGTCAGGTGTTAGCCCTGGGAACTTAGTTTTTGTACACCAACGAAGACGACTTTTAAGTCCAGCACATCTTCCACGCCATGAAAATTGTGACAAATTTCAAACAAATTCATGTGGTGTCCGAAATGGGAACGTACTCTATCATTCGTCTACCGATTGTGAAGTGTCCTTCTCCTTACAAAATACAAATATAACAAAAAAAATACTTACTGCACTTCTTCCACTCTCTGAACTTGCGATAGAAATAACACGAGAATATGATGAATATCACTGACAATATGACCAGTGATGTCACAACACCAATCCACAAGTAATTAATTATCGAATGCATGTCGGCTCCATTGAAAAACCGATCGAGAAACGATCCCGAGTTTTGTAAGTCAGCCAAATTCAACACAACACTTCCACTGATTTGATCTTTTGTGATCACATGACCATCCGAACTGATTGCCACAGCATCGTGCGCCAAAGCTGTCGATTCATGACCGTTTACACTATTATGTCCGCCACTAGCGGTCAACACACTATTGCTGATGCGATGAAGCAGATTTGTGAAATTATCCAAACTTTTGATTCGTTCCAAGTCGACGTTTGAGGGAATCTCAAAGGTAATTTGATTCCCTTGATGGTCGTCGTCGACAACATCGTAGAGCAGATTTGCTGGCGATTGCAAGACTGTTGTGGTATCCATTGGGTATTCGGTGGTGGATTCCATTGTAAATTTCAAAAAAAAAAAACTCAGGGAAAACAACGAGTAATTCAACGAAGATACGTCTCAGATACACATGGAAGGTACAAAGACACACTATACCACGATTAGCTGACCGACTACGACGGACTCTAGAACACGACTGATTGTACCGATGGAATGATTCTGATGGGATTCACTAAAATGCAGCGCCGCACCGGCACGGTACAACATAAAATAAGAAACAACCCTGCTTCCAACACAGAAACACACACACACACGCGCAACCACGGACAACCGTCGAGATACTTTGAGAATTGTTTAGAAAAAGTTGTATTCTTGCCTGACGTTCGGCTCTTGTGTCGTGTACGTCCCTTTGGACTTGCCCTAATTCCATTGAAGTACGAGTACAAGGCACACACTTTGGCTGACTGCATGTGTGTGTGTGTGTATAGCCTGTTCTCAGCTGTAGTCGATTCGTTGTGCATTCCCCTTCGACAAGTGACGTCATAAGTTCAACACCCACATCGACTCACAAAGGGATTCGCATCGGAGAGAACCATTCGGAACATTGTATCTCTGTGTGCTGTGTCTGTATAGGAGTGAGAAGATTTCGCAGGAGAACCTGCAATCAGCTGTTTTGTTCAGAAATTCCTTTCATTTACTCAAAATTCTGACGTAACGAGAGAGGAAAGTATCTGTGCTGTGTATCTCTCAACAAAATTTGTAGAAAACATACTCTGCTCAGTTGAATTAGTGAAAAAGGATGTTTCGCCTTCAGTGGGCCAAACCAGGTTAAGTTGGACATGAAGAATGTTTTTGATAAACTTTCGGAGATTGTATGGGGGTTTTTGAAGTTTTTTGATGCACCTGGTGATTTGGAAGCAGTGGCATTCGCCCGACAAGGAACTGACATTAAATCGAGGGAACATTTCATCAGAGGACAACTCAAGTATTTTAGGTCACATGGAGATGTTGACGTATGCAGATGTGGTTAGAGAGCGGGCAGAGGCTGTGCAAAGGGATGTTCAACGTTTAACTTGGCTGTGAATAGTTTTGAAGAAGAATTTTTTATTTGTTCTCAGCCTAACAAGATGAATGGGGGAACATTCCTTTTGGTTTGACAGTTGAATGTAGAGGGAGTTCCCAGGTGTTCCATAACTCACAGGCTTTTATCCACTTAGAACTTTGGTAAGCTGAGCTGTTTCATTGCTGATTTCGTTTTTACCCATCGAACCCATTGCATTACATGGTTTTCTATAGTTAAGCCTCACTTTAGGCATGAGAAATGTATTTATGACAGATTTGGCCGACTTGATCTGGATGTAACCTAGAGTATGGTCAAGTCTGGCTGGAAAAATCGACAGTTTGAGTGCACCATTCCAATTGCCATGGAGTTTTTGAGTTGATTAAGGCTCTGGTCCACCCCGAACTGCAGCGTCCTGTGTCAAATGCTTCAACTTAACCACAAGCTTAACCAATGAAAGAGTGTTTTAACGTTCCGTTACTTTGTTTTCCCAGTCGCCAGGGTTCGCAGACTCCAGACAGACATATTTGTTGCCAATTTTCCATTCTAGGATGTTGTCGAACCATTGTACTCGTACGTGTCTGGCATTCCAATCGCGTCCTGAGTTTTGCCTTCACAGTGTCTGAAATACAGGTCATCCACGTGCTTATATTTGCAGAGGCACTGCCGGAAATATCCACGAACCGACAGAAACTATGTGAAGTAATAGAGTATCTCTCCATGTCTTCTGCTAATCTACTCCTCTACGTTAGGGATCAATGAACACATGTTCCATTTTCCTTTCGTTATAGCATCCACCTGGGTTGCCACTCTGTTTGTATAGGGTTCGGGACCAACGAGTGGGCGGCAAGTGCCTCTTCTCGCCAGGCAGGCAGCCCGTTCGTTATCATCGAATCCTTCAGGTCATGTGATCCAGGCTACGGTAACCTTATTTACCGATGCAACACTTTCGAGAAGGTTAAGACAGCGCCAGACAAGCTTGGACCCTATCGTATAGGATTTAAAGGCTAAGAGTGCTGCTTGACTGTCTATAAAGATGTAGATGCGGATTCCTCGGGCTTTTCTCCGCAAGCATTCTCTTGCACACAGTTCAATAGCGTGGACTTCCACTTGAAATACTGTTGGTGGCTTTCCAAGCGCTGCCGCATGTTGGAAACTGGGACCATAAACCCCGTCACCAGTACTGGCGTTTTCCATTTTTGAAACATTCGCATACCAGATTTTGGAATTTGGTAGTGTTATGGTGCCTCCATTTCGCCATTCGCTGCGGTGGCTTATAACGAATTCGAAACTTCTGTAGAATCGAAATCTTTTAAGCATGCTATTTGGAATCTTAAGAATAAGGTCACCATGAATGTATTCTAGTATTCTGAGATGACTTGTAAAGTCGCCGACTTTAAGGTCTAGTATGAGGCAGCCTGATAGCACTAAGCATAGCTTCTTTTTGTGCTGCCAGATGTAGTCAGATGGCCTAACAACATTCGCAAATACTTGATGTTTGAGCTCAGCTCGATGCAGTGCTCACCGACCTGTATACTAAGGCGTTTTACTCTTTTTCTAGGGTCTGGCAGTTTCAGGTCATAGCCTGATAACCTGGTAGCAGTTTTTGGACACTTGTTCTACTGCTTTTGCTACATAGACCATTGCACTATCGTCAGACATCGAGGTTAACAGAAACCTCTAGTGACATCTCGCCCCTTCAGTATGTTATAGTACTATTCCAGTCGATCGCCTATTCATTTATGTTTTTGACTCTAATGGTGATGCTGTTCGCAAATTACTCGTATACTGTCATATGAGGCATAACCGCCTTTTTTGGGGAAAACCAAGCTCTGCCGCTGCCTTAAGTCCTTGCATTCGACGAGGCAGGTGCCGTCCGTCCATATCGTTGCCTTTTTTTTTATTTCCTACACCCATCTATATATGGTTCTGCAACCCTCCTGACAAGTTCGTCCGCCCTACGATAACCTAATATATCTTTGTGGCCCAGTACCCAGCATAGGGTCACCTTGTTGGTCGTTGATATATCGTTGAGAGTTTGTCTGCAGACCTTTACGAGCTTCGGTTTTGTCGATGCTGACTTCCTTGGCTGTCAACATTGATCCTAATAGTTTCTCTGACAATGTTGTCATTTTTTATTAGATTTGCGGCCTGTAAAATGGCAGTTATCTTGGATTCAAAAACGCGGAATCTGTCTCGAATTTTGAAGGATTGGTTTACTCCTCTGGATGTACAGAAGATACCGGCTCCAGTATCAGCCTCAATTTTGAATCAGTCTGTGTTGAAGGCTTCAGTGCATACTATACCATCATCCCTTTCTTCTTGTCATTTTGATATCGAATCTCCTATCGAAGACTGAAGTTGGAATGATCTAGTCGATGTCTATGTTCTCCTTCGTGGTAGTCCATCGGGTTAGAACGGAGACGTGACCATAGGTGCTGTTTGTCCAGAGACCTGCTTCTCTTAGTCTGAGCCCCGTTTTTGCCGCCCTGCTACTACAGTGGATGTCCACTGGAACTAGGTTCAACATTGTTTCAAGTGCCGCTGTGGGTGTTGCTCTTTTCGATCCTGTTATCCCTATGCAGCCTACTCTTTTAATCTTGGTTACACTTTGTAAGATTGCATTTCTTCTCAAGTGCCTTCCACCAAACAATCGAACCGTATGTTAGGATGGGTCCTACCACAGCAGTGTACAGCCAGTGTTCCACTTTCGGCTTCAAGCCCCATGTGTTACCGCACATCTTCTTACGGTGCTCGATATTGGCTTTTCAGCTTAATTTTGAGTCAAAGATTACGCCGGGGTATTTTGCCGTCCTCTTAAGTGCCAGATCGATTCTGTCCATACATGGATTCTTAAAAGGTGGAATCGATCTTCTTCTGACCACAATCTCGGTTTTGGATGGGTTAACTCACAGACTTTGGTTTTTGGCCCAGCCGCTCAACAATGGCAGTGCGTGATTGAGCCTTTCGCTTAGTATGGGGGCGAATTTTCCTGAGACCAGAATGGCGACGTCATTAGTATAGGCCGTCACGTTGAAGCCGTTGTTTTCCAGTGTCTTAATACTTTCGTCTATCACTAGGAGCTAGAACATTTAGCACATTTCTCCAAGGTCGTGCATCGTAAGCTTCATTTCACAATTACTTCTCGTCTGTAGTATCTTTCTGTGCCAATTTATTGTCGCTGAGGAATAGAAAACCATTCGTCCTGGATCTTTGATGTCCATATTAACAGTCTTATCGGCCCTCGGAGCAAAAAAATACCCTCTAGTTCCATCCAAGTATAAACAACTTTATCCCCACGCTAACCTCGATAGACGGCCCTCATGCCGTCACGAAGCAACAAGGCATTCCGTGACCCAGTGCCAGAAAACAATCTCTGTCCATAGAGTGAATAGCTATCCTGCTTACAGATGACTTCTCCTCTCTCGTCAAATTTAAATCAAATCTGTACGTCAGACAACACTTCACAGTAAACTCGTAAAGGATTGCATTCTGCTGCTTCTTTTGCATGCATTCCTAGTAACGTCGTCAAAGAGTGACAGTTAACACTACTGCCACACATAAAAAAAAGTAAATGAAAGTCCTTCCACCACATCCGAAAAAACCCCCATTAACTTCACAGCCCACACTCTTCATGGGTTGGATGTCCTTCCGACTTTTATTTTCTCTTTTTTTTATTCGCTTCCGAAACACAGAAGAATGCTTCCTTCTCCATTTCCATTTCCTTTGCAAGTGTATTTCGTTTCATTTTTGTTGTGTGGGAAAAGAATTTTATTTTTCACCGCTTATCCTGGACCAGGATCCTCTCCACAATAAACTCGAGAGAGAGAAGATGGATTGTGTGAGTAGGAAAAATATATTTTGTTGTGTGTTGTGTGTACAGTTTGGTCATTGTTTGAGGCGAACGAGAAAAGTGAAGAAGAAACTCTGGGAATGATGTCCTGTGCGCTGCTGTATCACACTGACACATGAAGACGAAGCACACACAACATCCTGTCGCAGTTGGAAAAAAGCGAAAATTCTTCCTTTTTTTTCTATTGAATTTTGTATGAGATCCACTGTGGATGGTGTGTTGATGCTGCTCCACAAGGGAAGGATGGAGATGATGTTTGGTATTCATTTTCATTTGGGAAGCCGGCAACAATGTTTTCCTTGAATAATGCACACAGGAGTACTATACTGCTGCAGTGGGAATTGTGACAAGACGATGCAAGGTTCTGCTGCTCTGGGTGCTTGAACAGCGTGTGTAAATGGAAAGGTAAAGGAGGAAATTGGGGTTGATTACGATTGCACCGCCTTAGTAGGTAATGGTTATGAATTGTTGGGTATCATTGGGTTTGAAGGCGATGTGCTCACCGGTGTTTCGGAATTAACTTGAAGGGAATGAAAAAATTATGTAAAGTGCCTTTCATTAAGCGCTTCCTATATTTAAATTTAAATAAAACAAAGTGTGTGTGTGATATCATCGACATTTTTTATTCGTTTGAAAGGCATATCCTTGCCATTATGTATGGAATATAACATCGTTCAAATGTCCGCCGCGGCTTCTCTGGGTGGCGTGCATCCGAAATCTCCAATTTTCCCTGACTCTGGCGCATAAATCAGGCTGAATTTGACCGATGGCAAGGGTTATGTTGGCTTTGGGGCCTGTGGTTTGTGGCCTGCGACTTCAGAAAACCCCACAAGAAAAAGTCTAACGCACGATCTCGGTGGCCAGTTCACATCATCTCCACGTGAAATGACCATGCCCTCGAATCGCTCGTGCAGAATTTTCAATGTGGCGTCAGCTTTGTGGCACGTAGCGCCGTCCTGTTGAAACCACATGTCGTTGGTGTCCATATCATCCAATTCAGGCCAAAAGAAGTTGGTAATCATCGACCTATGTATAGCGCTCGCCGTTGACGGTGATGGCCTGGCCAACGTCGTTCTCAAATAAATATGGACCGATGGCACCGCCAGCCCAAAATTCATACCAAAAATTGACTCTTTCGGGATGCATTGGACACTCTTGGATCTCATGTAGGTTGGTATCGTCCCAAATTTGACAATTTTGTTTGTTGACGTGCCCATTTATCCAGAAATGGGCCTCATCGCTGAAGATGATTTTTCGTCAGTTTCCAACTGCTCCAGAGCTCATTCAGCGAACACACGTCGGTGTCTATGGTCGTTTTCCCTCAGCTCCTGGGTCAGTTGAATTTTGTACGGGTGCAGGCCCAAGTCACGACGCAAAATTTGCCAAGTTGTGGTCTGCGAAAGGCCGAGTTCTTGTGAGCGACGCGAAATCGACTGCATCGGATTCTCCTGCACACTCTTACATCGACGTGCGGGTCTTCGTTGATAGTTTACTGAACCAGTGAACTCAAATTTATCCACCACACATCGAATAGTCCTCTCGGAAGGACGATTATGGCGACCGAAGAATGAGCGAAGCGTGCGGAGCGTTGCCCGAACAGAACACCCATTTTGATAAAACAGTTTTATTATTTGCACATGTTGTTGAACGCTACATCCGTCCACGGTGATTTATTAAAACAGACAGAATAAATGACAGCGAATTTGACAGATGTAGCTTCAACAATATGGCCGCTATCAACTGTCAAAGTTCGGAAGTCCCTATTGGAAGACCCTTTATAAGAAAAATGGATTGAGAGACTATGTTACGTAACACATCCTGACTCGTTTGGCTTAGTCTCTTCCATTTTATTAAAGGAACCATCTGGTCCTCAACCAATTTAGTCGGCACGCTTTGACCTCCCTTGAAACCGTTTATTATTGCGCTCCAACTGTCACCTTAATCGCTTACCGCCTGGAACCAATAAAGTTCAAAAGATTTTCAAACACCAAACTACTTTCAAGCTGCAAACTGCCCCGAGCAGACTCCAGTTCTCTTTCGTTTCTCTGTGAGGAACACTTCCTTCCGAACAATTCTTGGAAATTCCAGTTGAAAAAGTGCGTCCATTAAACTATCTCCTTGCGAAAAAAGGATGAAAAGTGCACAAATGAAAAACTATGTCAGTCGAGGCTTAGTTGGTTGGGCGGTGCCCAGGCCCACCACCTTCCATCCGACAGTCCTCCCGAAAATTCGCCAGCCATAAGCATTTTTCAACTCGTACCACGATCCTTTCATCAGCTTTCGGTACTCGTAATTTAAATTAGGCTAAAAGTATGCACACGGACTGTGGGGCTACATGCTCTGGCGCGAGCCAAATACAAAAAGTGCAAGCGAAAGAAAATTAAGGACTAAAACGGGCAAAAAACATTCCTTTCCGGTCGTGGTATCATCATTTTTTCCCTCCACTTGGTTTGTCCCCTTCATTGGGGGCAAAACGAGGCAATTAACAAAAATGAGAGCGAAAATTCCTTCTCGACGGACGGCAGTATTCGCAGGATTACAGTTTTCCATCTTTTCGGACGAATTTCGTCCTTATTCCGCGCGCGTTGCTTTTGAAAAGGACCAAACAATAACAAAGTATAAATCTTTCAGGTTTTTGTTTTTTTTTTCTATTAAGACTGCACCGCTGCCCTCGCCGTCAAGGGTTTTGCGAGAGTAAATTTGCATACCTGCGGGTATAAGTATGCGAGGTATCCTGCCAATTTCCCAGGAACAGAGGGTTTCTTATGCACCCGGCACACCGGCGGAATGAGATGGAAATAGTTAAGTTACACAGTTTACAACTTGACTCTTGAGGAGAGTAAGCAATCCCTGTGTGTATATAGAAAAAAAAAATCAACCACGTGAAAGAGGACTGAGAGGGAGAACAGGGTGGCATTTTTTTCTGTGTCAATTACCAGTGAGTGGTGCAGCGAACTCAAGTATACACTGGTGCGGGAAAGCGGGGGTTTGTTGCACGAAGTGCTGTCAAATGTAAGAGATTACATAAGTGGGTTATTTAATTACACACAGGATCTGACCTATATTAGAGCGGAGCGGTTGAAAGTACGTAGAGGCGCAATGCACAGGGACCAACCTGTGTGTGTTGATGAGAGTTTTGTTACTTGTGGTGCTATTTGGAGCAGAAACCCCTTTTTGCATTTTGCGTATCAAGGAAGAAAGTGATGAAAGTAAGTGATCTTGGGTGGAAGAAGAAATATGCAGATGAAAGAGTGAGGAGTTTTGCTTCGTGCAGTTGTGAAAGGATGGGGAAAACTTTAATGAGGAACATTGACAGCTAGCATCTTCAAGGTGTCTTTGGAGATGTGCTCTATTCTTGGACTATGGATCCAGTTAAGGAGTGTTTTGCTTAAGGATTGTGCTCAACCGATTGAGGAATGTCAAAACAGGTCTGGGCATCTATGGCTCGAACTGCGAGCTGGCAGTCGCTCTTGTTTGTTTCACTTTTGTCGCCGAAGATTTCATTTAGCATCTGACAGTTAGATGCCGTTCAAAGTTCTCTGAGTATTCGATTGAAATCTTGTCGGGAGCTATGCCAACACCCTCAAGCAACTACCGCCGCACAATGAAGTCACCATATACATACTTGATTCTCGGAGAAAAGGACGCTGAAGGCAAGGAAATTGACCTGGAGCTCACCAGACAATAATCTAAACAGGACTAGAGAGGTGCGAGGAGTAAGTTGGTGTCATCCTCCTATTCGACCCTACAGTTCCTTCAAAAGTCGTTTGAGAAAATGCCAAACCTCTTCGAATTTAGGAAAATACATCCAGTCTGTCTGTTTCAGAAATGTTTTTCTCCCGAAAGTCGTTAAGGTTTTTCAATGTTGAAGAAGCGTTTGCCTATTGTGCGATGCCTGGCTTTCCATGAGAGGTTGGACTGATGATCTTGGTCTATAGTGGTCTTATGCAATAGATACGCTTAGGGTGTTGTCCATAATCTAAAAAACCGCAGTAAAACTGTATAGGTTAGGTTAGATAAAGTAGGATTATGCAGCCAGCGCTTGCATAAGACACTAGGCACCATAGCGGGCCCATCGCGATCCCTGTGAAACCAAAAAAAAAAAAATAAGGCGAAACCTAAATCATTTCCTGAAAGCATTTGATTTCCCTGCAGAGTTTTACCATGTTCCTATAGCTGTCACAGCCTAGCTCTTCTAGATTACTAAAGAAATACTTGCCGAGAAGTTTCATGCGAGTGCTGGCAATTTCCTGCCATTCACATGACTGTGTTATGTCCTCAGCGGGGCATAGGTCATTGCAGTATCTGCAGACATCTGTGGCTGAGAGCCCTTATCTTTTAGCGTGCTTCCTGAGAAGACAGTGGCCGGACAAGATGCCAGTGACAAATTATAGTTGTGCCCTGCTTAAGTTGAGAATATCTCTTGTTTTCCTGCGATCCAGAGCAGGCCATACAGCCTTCGATACCCTATGCCCACTTATGTTGAACCATCTCTGAATTGCTTTATTTACAGTTATTCTTAGAATCTCCGCTTTAGCCACACAGGAGGATCCACGGTGGTTTGCCCCTCTGTGTGTTGCCGCTCTCCACTTAGCCTGGCCAGTTTGTCGGCCCTTTCGTTTCCTCCAATGTCACAATGACCCGGTACCCAACAAAGTCTTACTCGATTCTGCGTACACAATGCCTTCATCATTAAGCGACATTTCGAGACTAGGGCAGATCTGACGACAATTGATTCTTGCGCTTTAAGTGGGGCCTGACTTTCAATGTAAATCGCGGTATCCCTTCCAGATATCGATTTCATCTCTAGTGATTTCTCAGCTATAAGCACAGCCAGAACCTCTGCTTGAAATACACTAGAAGTACTCGGGAGTCGTATGGATACTTTGAGATCTATGTCTTGGGACTTAAACTTTCTGCAGAAGGCCAACCTTCCAAGATTAACAAACTGCGTCAGATCAACGAAGATAAGGCCGACTTACGATACGACCAAAACAAGGTATCTCCTAAGCAGAACCCGCCCAGATATTGCCAGAATATTGGCAATAATCACGGGGCATTGGCTAATTGGAAATCATGCGGCCAAACTAGGTATTCCATACAACCCGCCCACTGCCGCAGCTGCGGAAATGAAAATGAGAGGGAAACTCTCGTCCACTTCCTTTGCAAATGGCCGGCAAATGTTCTTCGACGACCTCAGCGACATCTCCGGTAGAGGGATATGAGATCTAATTCATTTTCTAAATTTCACAGATTGGATCTAGGCACTCCCGGCTGTCTCAAACATTTTCAACAACACACATCATCAACCAGGTCACACGAGTCATGGCAACAAAAAGGCAAATCCTAGTGCTAATTGGGTTCAGTCGAACCGCCACCTCTACCTACCTACCTAAGTTTTGGGAGTATATCCCGGAACCCGTTTCGTTGGTGGTTTTTGAACCATCCGTGTAAATCGCAATCTCAGCCTTTGAGAGGACAGCGTTTCTCTGCCAATCTTCCCTCTCAAGATACGACTCCATGACGGAAGCCGTTTCATCTGCTCTTTTTAGAACGTCAACGGATGAAGAAGTGTCCAGTACTATTATTCCTAAAGAAGCCTAAATTAGTGAGCCTCAGTGCACTATTGGCTGCCTGGTGTAGCAGATGGGCGGTAGCATATGTAGAGAAGTGTTTAGAGCGGCCGAGGGTGTTAAGCGAAGAGCACCCGTGATGGCGATACTGGCAGTTTTTTGTACTGCTGCTAGCTTGCCTTCCACCAGACGAGTGTTTTATACGTGAGTTTGGGTCTGACTATTGCTACGTATAGCCAGTGCATCATACTTGGTTTCAGGCCCCATTTCTTCCCTGCTTTCTTCTTTCATGCAAAAAGAACATTAAGGGCCTTTCTAACCTTACACTTTCCTGTGCGTTAAGATTCCAGTTCAGTTTTCTGTCAAGGATTACCCCAAGATATTTGGCGCTGTCTGACAGGGACAGTTCAACCCTTCCAATTTTAAGTAGTCTAAAGGGTGGGTATCTGGTGTTTTCTTGTGAAGAGAACTAATTCTTTGCCAGGTTTACGTTCAAACCACAATCTTTTGCCCATTACTCAAGGCTGCTAAGCCACCCTCCATAACGTTGCTGATTGTGTTCCCTGTACAATTATGACAACGTCGTCGGCATAGGCATAGACGTTTAGTCCTTAAGATCAAAGTTTCTTCAGGATTCCGTCTATAATCAAGATCCACAATAGAGGCGAGATGACTCCGCCCTGTGGAGTGCCTCTTGTTACGGATCTCCTTATTGAACTTTGTCCTATTACCGAGCTGATATTTCTTGAGACAAGCATGTTGCTTAATCCTTGCTTGATTCCGAAATTTCCAAGGCCTAGCTAATAGCCATTTCTTTTAAGTCATTAAACGCGCCTTCAATATCAAAGAAAGTTGCAAGAGCATATTCTTGATGACAAAGGCTCTATTCTTTCACTTCATGCAGAGCTGTCTGTACCGATTTGCCTTTTATATACGCGTGTTGCCAAGAAGCCTTTCTAGAGTCTTTAGTAGATTAATTGGTCTGAAGTTTTTGCCGCAGTGTGGCTAATTTTTCCTGCTTTAGGGATGAAAACTACCTTCACTTCCGTCCACTCCGAGGGGATACATTCGCTCCTAAGACAAAGCTTAAAGATTTTCCAGATTCTTGTTACAGCGGTTTCTGGAGCTCTTTGAAGTAAAGCTGTATAATCTCAAATTTCAAGCTCACATCAGAGGGCCACATTTGACTAGTGACCACCCATTAGTTGTTTGGTCATTTAGTTCACTGTTGTCCCATCATCAACAGGCAATCTAATCGCTGCATGGTCAGTTGGAATTTTTTTTTTACTAATTTGTTCCAAGATTTTATCAAGAGGAAACGACGCGTCGTGTGCCACCTTTAATCGATGGAATGCTAAACCCTCGAGGCACGAAAAGACAAAAACAAGAATTAATTAATTGTTAACCCATTAACAATGCCATTACAATCCGTTTATTCTCCATCAAAATTGTTTCCCAAAAAACAAAAAAAAATCATTAGAAACTCATTAAAGATACAAGAAACAGAGAACATCTCTTTGAATTAAAAATTCAATCTCAATCGTAGACCACCAGCGGCTAAATTCCCATCTGAAGCCCGGCGCTATGGAGTAAAACCCCTTTTCTGAGAATCCCGTCGCGGGACACACCACTCAAACTCCAATTACAATGAATTCCTCTTGTAATCTTCGAAATACATGTTCGAAACGAACAAGCATTTTCGAATTAATATTCCATCCAACGAGATGTGTCACATCGTAAGAGCTGTCATAACTTCGATTTCAATTCATCGAGAGAGTTGGAGGGGTAACCCATCTCACCCCCCAATTAGGTGGAACCGATGTCATAAATTCATCGTCCAACGATTATGATGATGGCGCAACAGGTTGCCCGCTCCGAAAGACAACCGAAAAAAAAAGAACAGAAAATACATTCCGTATGCATCGGAGAAGCCTGGAGCCCACAGAGCCCATCATAATCATAATGATAATGTATCCCGGAGATATCATCAAATAATATTCACCTCGTAGCGCTCATATTCCTGGCGCCTGGCTGTGCACGAGGACGGACCAGCAGCAGAGTCATCGGGGGAAAAATATTCAAAAATGATTTTCCATCGAAACGGACGGTGAGGCGACCCATTTCCTTGGTGCTGCTGCTCCCTGGCTCTGTGTGCACAATGCACACGTGGATAGTTGGTGAAACGTTGTAAAACTTCTCGGAAAAGTGAACGAATAAATAAACAGTCACATTGCCATGGATGCATGGAGCACGATATACATTGGAACCTATTTAGCATTCTTAATGATCACATGGCTACGAGTGCACCACCACGGTACCATCTCTCTTTGTGTCGAGGGTAAACAAGGAAGCTCCAGAAGGGGTTGTATACATACGTTCTCCTTGTGATGTAAATCATCTTTTCCAAGGAAAACATTGAAATCAATTCACCTGTTGAGAAGGGAGGACTATCAGACAATAGACGATGCCTATCGGAACCGAATGACCATTGGTTTTGAGATGATTTACGTACACATTTTGTGTTTCGGGACGGAGAATCCTTTCATGGGATTCCTAATTTAAGGATTCTCAGTGGAAGATAACGAGGTGACTCAGAAGATGAAGTGCGTACTCATGAGGACTCAGTATTAATTGGAGGAAATAACCCTGAACAGTGTCTTTTTTGTTCAGAGATTTGCTGGTCAATATTCTGTTTATTATATTTTCTCCGTATCATCTTTCCCTTGCACCTTTCTGGGATTTAGCGCATTCACCGCGCTATTGTACGCAATTTTGAGAAAATTATCCCAGCTCCCTCCAGCTCTTTTCCAACTGTCAAGACTCTTCATCGACTGCGATAGGTCTATTTGTTCCACAGTGGCCCATTCTCTTTTCGCCTTCAGTTAGTGAATTCCAATTGATTACCTAACCAGTCATCGCGATTTTCAGAGACCAAGATATTTTATGAGTAAACCTCCGACAATGACCATTCGACTGGGATAGTGCACGCCTACATTAGCCAAAGATGGAGCCAAGCCATGGAGCAACAAAAAAGCTGAGGCATTTTCTCACGTCCTTTCATTGGACTGACATGTGTATCAGGAGAACCGAGAATGCATTAGAAGACGGAAAATAAGCCGTCAGCTCCGACAGCTTTGTTGGACTTAAGTTTAGATATGGCTATCTTCACTTCGTCCAGGTCAGGTGGACGGAATTGTTGGTCTTCGTCGTCCAGGTTGAATGGTTAATTTTGCATGACAGCGGGATTTGATTCGTCGTCGCCGTTCAACAGTCTGCAGAAGTAGTTCTTCCATACTTTCAGCATCGACTGTGATTCTACTACGATGTTCCCTTGTTCATCCTTGCAGGCTTCGGTTCGGGCTCTGTAGCCTTGACAAGGATTTGGTGATCTTTTGCGATTGCAGCCGTCCGTCGTCAAACTTCCTCACAGCATTTCTTTGTCTTGGCGGTGTTCAGGATATCTGCAGTTATATTCGACTACAACAAGGTAGTGATCCGAGTCAATATATGACCCTCGGAACATTCGGACATCCATAATACTGAAGGAGTGCCTTGCGTCGATTGCAATGTGGTCAATCTGGTTGACGGTTGATTAATCAGGAGACCTGCATGTTCCTTTGTGAATATCGAGATGCGGGAACCGTGTGCTATCTCCGACAACGTTCCGCCACGCAGCAAAGTCGACCAGCCTAAATCCGTTATCGGAGGTGGTGTCTTGTAGGCTGTACTTTCCGACAGTACTACCAAACTTTACATTAAAATCACCTAGAACAACCTTAATGTCATAGCTAGGGCATTGCTGATATGTCTTGTCGAAGAGCTCATAGAACCTGTCTTTGGTGTCATCGTCTTCCTCCTCTGTGGGGGCATGCACACATATCAGGCTTGGCGAATTTAGCCTTGATTCGGATTGTCGTGAGACGTTTGCTCACATACCTGAAGCTTAAAACTTCTTGCCTAAGTCTGCCTCCAACAACAAATCCACATCCAAATAAGCGCCGCTTTTGTTGCCGGTAGTAATCGCCGTAGTAAATATTGCAATATTCCATCGTCTTTTTGCCCGGCCTATCCCACCGCACTTCTTGGATTGCGGTGATATCTGCTTTGCAGCAGTCTCGGACCTCCGCTAAGAGACCTAACATTCCACGTGCAGATCCGAAATTCGTTGTCCTTAATTCGTTTGCATGAGTTGTCTCTCAGGTCTCACCAGAGGTCCATACCTCTCTCTCGTCTTGCTTTCCATTGCACCAATTATGGCCAATACGAGGTAATGTATAGAATGTTGCGTGAAGTCAATATCGCGCAAAACATCTTTGACTTCTACCACATTCACCATCAGAAGTTTGTTCCACGACTCACACTACAACCTTCTTTCCTCCTGATCCCTTACTTTTGAAAAGCCATCTCCCTCAAATATGTATATACAGGGTTTTTCAACAAGAGCGCTACAAAAGTTTTTTTAAATAAAACAAAAACGGTTTTGGATATCAATGAAATTCTTTATTCCTGTGAAAGTACGTTCGATGCCATTATGTATGGAACTCGATTTCTTTTGTATGGCCACCACGGGCACGCTTGCAGAAGTCCAGACGCTGAACCCAATTTTCGACGGTTTTCAAGCATAAATCGGCCGATACTGCTGCAATTTCACGTTCGATATTCGTACGAAGTTCATCAATCGTCGCTGGCTTGTTGGCATAGACCATAGACTTGACGTAGCCCCACAGGAAATAGTCTAACGGCGTCAAATCGCACGACCGAGGCGGCCAAGCGACTGGACCATTTCGTGAGATAACACGTTCTCCAAACTTGGTTTCCAATAAATTGATTGTGACATTCGCTGTGTGGCTTGTGGCGCCGTCCTGTTGGAAGCACATGTCCTCCAAGTCCATATCATCCAATTGGGGCCAAAAATATTCGGTTATCATTGAACGGTAGTGATCCCCATTCACAGTAACGTGCCGGTCTTGATCATCATGGAAGAAGTACGAAGTACACCAAACCGTAATTTTTTCGGGATGCAATGATGACTCATGGAGTACGTGTGGATTGCTGCCTGACCAATACCGCATATTTTGTTTATTGACGAAGCCATCCAGCCAGAAATGAGCCTCATCGCTGAAGATGATTTTTCGATGAAAATCCGAATCATTTTCAAGTTGTTGCTCAGCCCAATTCACGAACATATGACGCTTCTGGTGGTCAAGCGGCTTCAGTTCTTGCGTCAATTTAATCTTGTAAGGATGTAGGCCAAGATCTTTTCGCAAAATTCGCCACAACGACGTCACAGAGATGCCCAACGCTTGAGAACGACGTGTGAGAGACACATTTGGGCTTTCTGCAACTGAAGCCTCAGCGGCAGCAATATTCTCGACACTACGGGCACTTCTTTGTCTCACTGGCACGGGAACATTTTGTACTGTGCCTGTGGATTCAAATTTTTCCACTAGACGCTCAATTGTTGATCTGCTAGGACGATTATGACGACCATAAATTGGACGTAGCGCTCTTAACGTTGAGGCCACTGACTCCGAATTTCGGTAGTAAATTTTAATAATTTCGACTCGTTGTTGGCTCGTATATCTTTCCATCATGAAATGGCAAACCTTACTGAAGAGAAATGTCAAAAAACCGCAAGAAAAATATGGCGTCGTTTGCTGTCCCTGTCGCTCTACTTTTGTAGCGTCCCTATTGAAAAACCCTTTATTAGTTTAAGTTTTAGTTTCCGACCTTCCGCTTGCATTAAGCTTAAATAAATGAATAAAGTAGTTAGGATGAACCTGGATCTCAACCAACAAGTCCCTCCAGGTAGTCTGATTTCTAAATAACTGCCTTCAGTTGCCCGTTCCAGATTGGTTGAGATCTTCTTCTACTTGTGCGCGCCATCAAAGGCGATGTCCTCCTCTATTGTCCTGTCTCGCCGGGTTGGATTGTTCACTCAAAACGACCAAGACTACCCTTATCCGCCTTAGATGGAGTTCAAGTTTCATCATCATAGAGTGGACTGACATGATAAAAGATTTACGGGGTAGTCCCCTATTGACCCCTTGCTTCACCTGTTCCCTTATTCTATCTTTTCCCTTCGTAGAGCTCTCGTCCTTCCTGGCACAACAGCTTTAAATATTTCATTGGATCTGTTTTCCTTTAATGAGGTGCAAAACAGTGGTGACTCAAAGCTTGTCGTATAATTCACAGGTCTTCTCATCGAAAACCTCCCCAATGACAGTCTACAACATGCGGTAAATGTTGATCCCCCAAAACAGTTCCCACAAATCTATTGAACAAATCCTTCAACACCTACTAAGGTCGCCTACTCTCCCTGTTGTAGATTACATGCTTCCACTTGTTATAGACGTTGGCAAACATAGGCAAAACCAGTCTAATTTACAATCCTTTGAAGGATTAAAGTTCCGTTTGCAGCAAGCATTTGTATGCCAATTGGCAAAATGTTGATCCGGCTTTTCGTTGCAATCGCCCTGAACTTGTTTATTGTGTTCCGAGTCCTCTTCCTTCCGACCGGCAGTAAACTCAATTACACAATGCAATGCGTGTTTCTGTATCCCTGGGTGGAGAGAGAGAGAGAGAGAAAAGTCCTTTTAACCACAATTCCAATTGGTACTGATTTACCTAAATTGCTACAAACACTTAGCCCCGTCCACCCACGTCGTCCGTCACATACACGAAATTCCATTCATGCACAAGTTGGTGTATCGCCCGTCCTTAGTCGAAGAATATTGATTGCATTTGATCACGTTAGCTGGAGCCCGAAAAAAAAAGGATTCACAGGATTCCTTCACGGGATATCCCATTGGAATGACCTACTTCCATGCAATGGGTCACGAATTCTTTTCTACTCTCCAGCCCATTCCCACAGTAAACAGAACTAAAAGGGGCAGCAGCACACAGGCCACAGGGTAAACAGACCCTAAAAACCTCCGTCGCCGCCGCCCGGATGCTTTTAAGGGTCACCCACTCATCATGTATTTTTGTTTATACAGCCCCCATCCCAGCCTCGTGGAGGAAAGAATTTCTGTTTTTTTTTTTTTGCTTTCCTTCGACCCTCCATCTGTTTGCGTGGAAAATTTAACGGTAATAGAGGAAAATATCCCCGAAATGGCAATTTGGGGGATAATTTCTGAAGAGTGTTTGATTGGGGGTGAAATTGCTGCGTTGGGCGGTTTGATAAGTTCAAGGAGGCGAGTGGTTGGAGGAAAAAAAAAAAGCGAATCTACCCGAAGTCCTTGGAATATTCAATAAAGGATTTTCTTTTTCTGTTGGTTTTTGGGGTGGCGGTTGACGCGGAGGTTGGGTGGTGTAAATATGAAAATTTCGCGAGCGCTGTAGAAATTGTGGGACTTGAGTGCTTCTTAAGGACGATAAACGTACCATTTGTGTCGATTTAGCATATTTTCAGATGACGCCTAATGGGGGAGTCGGGGCTTTGCCGATGGAACAGAGAGATTCAGCAGGAATGTCACAGTAATTGCCATAATTTGAACGGGGATTATTGTTATCGTTTGGGGGCTAGGGACACAGCACTTCGAATGGTGTTTGAGGGAGGCAAACAGTGTATGCAAACATATTGAATGCGACTATAACCAGGGTGATGATTGTCATGTCAGTTCATAAACTGATAGAAAAAAGTACAATTTCCAGGTCCAGAGGGGGGAAAAAAAAACCCCAATCCCTGCTAGAATCCCGGTTTTTCCCAATCAATATCCTGAAAGAATAATAATAAATACACACACACAACTGATGAATATCCTTCTTCAAGTAGCACTATGACCAAGCGAATTCAATCAAATCGCACCCTTTCTCCAAGCCAATATCCTTTCATTACGCATCTTTCATCATGGCTGTCCTCATCACAGACATTATTATCCTTTCTCTGTCCAGTGACCTGATTGCGATTTGATTTTGTGGTGTGAATACAGTGATTTCATTTCGTTTGTTTGCGGGTTTCCCTCCTTTCTAATGGGATATCCTTTTTGATTTGATTTAGTCCTTAGCCATCTAGCACAAACAGAGAGCAAGAAAGAGGCACATTTTTGGGATCCTTCTTATCCTTTTTGCTAATTTGACAAACTGATATTCGTATGCTTGTCTGCCTCGAGGATATAATAATAATAATTCACCATGTCGGGCGAGAGGATGTGTTGTTTGTTTTTTTTCTCTATCTGTGGTGAGGAAAAAGGATACAGAGAGAAGGACCCACAAAAAAAAAAATGGTAACCGAAACACAGCAGTGTATAGCCTCGGGTGTTGATTACTTACGGTTTGCGAACTTTTGATTGAATTTCCGATCGAGAGTCAATCGAATTTTGCAACCGACAAAATAACCTGCGGGCTCCGAAAAGGGATATCATTCTCTGACTGACGGGGTTGGTGTCTGCTTTGTGAGAAATGAGAAAAAGGGTTGAACTGTTGAACGTAAGAATGGATGTGCTTGGAGTTTGGAAAGGTAAGCATTGGATTTAAAGCGTCAAAACATTTTTGCTGTCCCTTTGAAGATATTTTGCTTAAAGAGAGAGAATAGATTTGTCCTAGGGGGCTCGTTACCTCAAAGATGTGTTGTAAAAGAGGTCGTTTGGGTAACAAGAGAGTGTCGGACATGTGCACCTGCAAAAACGGGGCCTTGTGTGACCCTATAACTTTCCCCCAGCTCGTGTTTGAGTGCTGTAAGCTGTGTTGTTGAAAATGATGAAAAATAATGGTGGAGGCTTAGAAAACTGTCAAAACTGCCCTCACTTCCATCGCAAACAAATCTCCACTTCCACGGAATTTAATTCCAATTTGTGTCAAATTACGCCGAACAAAAATAAACATGCGTAGTCTATCGCCCAATCGACCTTCGATTTAGGCAAATTAAACCCAAAAGTGTTTGTCATTAATCTCTCCAAGGTCTGTCGCGTTTTTGCAACGAAAGAACCTCGCCTCTACACGAAATAGGCGCCCACAATACTCCTCAAGTGATTTGTCCAATAACCCAAGTGTATGTCGGCCAAAAAATGCGAAAGGACAATAAAATATGATCCGACTGCGTGGTTGGGGGCAGCAAGCTTTCAATAGCCCCCCGCCTCCCACGTTAGAATTGTAATAAATTTAATTTCAAGTCGAAAGCTAAGGCACGCTCACATGAATTACAGTTTACAGACGGCGAAAGGCAAGAACGCGACTTTAAAAGAGAGAAAAAAAAATAGTCTCAGTCCGCAGTCCCTGGTTAGGGCAGCAGAAATTGATTTCACGAGAGAAATGTCTATGAAGGAACATATTATTGAACTTACCCCGGGGAGTACAGCGCAGAGTCGGCAATCCTGTTTCTTTTTCCTTCAACTGCGTTGGCAGGCGGGGGCGACTGACTGCCTCCTCTCAAGGATAATCGATATTGTGGCGAGAGCAGGAGGGATGGAAGGAAAAATAATAAGAAATTCTCTTAAGAACTGCAACTGTAAGGACATTAATCTAACCCAAGAAGGAAGAAAGAGGAGTGGACGACAATGGCGGCGGTGTCTTGGAGTGTGTAGTGGCTTTCGATTGCCCCCTTGGCAGAGAGTACTACACTGCAAATGGAAATTATTATGACGGGAAAGGAGGGGAATAAATATTAGAATCGAAAAGGATTAAGAAGTCATTATTCAGACGCAGAGAAAAGGGAGGTGTGGATTTAATTTTCGCGCGAATTTTTTTAATTGGAAATCCTTGATGGTCTGTGGCCATCGAAGATGGTTATTGACTTTACGAACAAAGATTTCTTGACAGATGAACAGCGATTTAAACGAACAACAATTCGAAGTCAGCTTCCTGTCAATTTGACAGAACAATGGGACGACAAATTGTGAACGAGAGCGCATCCCCCTCTTGAGTGGCATGTCAACTTCTTTTGAAATGTCAAATTCTTTAGAAAATGTCAAAAATTCTTTTCAAAATCGCCGTCAGCCCATTTAGCCAATTAGACGATAAAAGTTTTTGAATTTAATTTGATTTGTTGGACAATGGATGAAAGGAGTTCCCATCTCTGCTGTCATTGTTTGGAGAGAGATACGCAAGCCCGCATCAAGGGCTGAAGATTTTAAAATTTTTATTACCCGATGTGGGTCAGATTTTTTTTTTTCAAAACAAACTCGTTATACGTCAGGCATTCTTAAGCTTAATCATGCGAAACGAATTGCCATCCGAAAAGACAGACGGTGGAGAGGGTACCACGAAAATTTGTTTTTCGAATTTAAATTGTTTATTGGTATTTAATTAGGAAATCAATTGCGATGATTGGACAGTTTTGCTGAGAATCGAAGTGATAGACGTTGTGTGTCACCATTAATTGATTGAGTTTAGATTTATGAAGCTGAGAGTGTCTGGTTTTTGGGGTGTCGAATGTGAGAGATTTGCGCAAGAAATATTCGAGTCAAATGGTGGGTCACTATTTCATTAGGCGTTTTAAGAAAAATCTACGAACATGTGGGTAAAAGTTGTGCAATCGTAGACGTTCCATATTTTTTCTTACTATTTCCGATAGTGACATTTCTTGGAGCTCGACGCTCAAGATCGGCTTACTGCGGCTTGATTACAATTTCCCCAATGCCATCATCATCATCATTTTTAATGACCCGCTTATCCACTAAGAGATCGCGGGTGCTTAAGTGGACTCTCCACATCTCCAGATATTCCGCTATCGACTCTTAATTATCAGGGGCTATCCTCATATGAGTAGAGGTGATATTTCGGACTTGGTCCAGCCAAATGGCTTTGTTTACTCCACAGTCTGGTTCAGGACCAGTGAGGGGGGTGGTTGCACTAATCTTAGCCAGTGAATCCGCTGTTTCATTGCCGGTGTGGCCTTTGTGGGCAGAGATCCGGTGTAGTATGACCAAGTTGTTTTTTACCAGTTCTAGAAGCAATTTAACTGTCTCTAGGACTAATTAAGATTTTATCGTGGCTGAGTTCAGTGCCTGCAGGGCAGCTTGACTGTTAGAGAAGATAAAGATGGTTTGGCTACGGAAATTAAAGAGCTAGTTTATGCTTGTACACTGGTTTATAGCAAATATTTCTGCTTAGACGACTCTCCAAATATGCCAGCCCAAGATCCACTGTCCATTTAAGACACATCCGTATACCATACTTGATCATGCTCTGAAGGACGGGGTTTGAGTTTTTTCCCAGTCTTCACTAGGGAGGATGAATACTGAGTAGTTTCGGCAGAATGTCACCCAACAGCATGCTGAACTCACTGCTTTGGAGCAGGGAGGAAAGCATGTTAAGGTGACCGTCAGACGGATGTTCGGAGCAGATATTGCTTAGGTGGAAAGCTGAGTTTTGCCTGGGTTTGAATATGGACTTGAACTGGCGGTAGACCGAAAATGGCGTTAAGCGAGGCGGTGCAGGTGGAGCTCCAATTTCTTGGCTGTGGTGGCCTCATCTGGCTTTGTCCACCAGACTATTGCTACATAGTGGGTTTGACGACCAAGGTGTAGATTTGGAGCATGATTTTGGGACTTAGTCCCCAGTTGTTGGCAAAGATGTGGCGACATGTCCACAGTGCTCGCGTGGCTTTTCCAACAGCCCGATCGATTTTCGGGGTCCAGGACAATTTGCTGTCTAGAATAAGCCCAAGGTACTTTACTTTTGCTCCTACCATCACTCGTGAATAAGACCCCGAGATACTTAAACCTCTCCACGTGTTTCAATGGGACTCCACATTGAACAGACTCCTGCATTGAACAGGCATTCGGGAAATTACCACTATTTCGCTAGGTGTCTTACCACATTCCCAGGCTATTTTAATGACACGAGAGAGCCATTCCATTCCCTCTTTACCCAGAGCCTTGAGGATTTGTGACCGTATTTTATCCACATCAGCAGATTCGCCGACTTTTAGCGCTTTAATCATCATAGTCACTCAAAACCATGGGTGTGCCATCCTCAGTGCTCTGTTCGGGACTGAGCAGCTCCGAGAAGTGCTCGCCCCATCTGCGCAAGATGTCTTGCTTACCGGAAAGAAGTCCGGTCTTTGGATTTGACTCCTTCGATGACATTAAACTTCCTACCTCTGAGACGGAAGATGGTCTGCCAGAACACCTTGTTTGCAGATCTGTGATCACGGTCCAATTTTTCGCCGAACTCCTTCCAGGACTGCTCCAGTGTTCATTGCAATATAAGCTCTACAAGGTGGAAGTTAAAAGCAGATACAAACTGCCAAATGAATGCAATTTGTCCATCAGTTTGTTCCTCTTCCAGGATGATTCGAGGAAGACCTTTAAGAGTGCGTTAGAAGCATCTAGCTCACGTAAGTCTGGACAGTGACTCAAGTCGATCTCTTTTCAAGGACCTTCGTCAGGTTTCGGACTTCTATGTCTGTCTACATTTTCCGTATGCTAGAATTGTGTTATAAAATGTAGCTTTAACGTAACAGTATCAGCAGACAAGGCCGTCGTCTTAGATTAAAGCATCTTTATTACAACACAATCCGAAACCAAGACTATCTTTAAGACTATCTCACAGTATTCGCGTTTCGCTAATAAAATATCAAATTCTTATGAATTTTTAGTCAGATTTTAAGCATTGCAAACAGCTTGAAACTAATTTAGGAGCCAAAGCTTGACTTAGAACTTTAAGGTAAAAATATTACTTTCGTTCGAATCTGGACCTACGTGCGATCGGTATTGTAAATTTTATCAACAGCGAGTTTAATTTATTTGAGTTGGTTCAACCAAGGCTTTGCTATACGAGGTCTGTGTTTCCACTTCAGGAATAAGGCTTGAAGGTAGCGCTTTTGGCGCATTACAACACATCTTTTAAATAAAAAAAATAAATAGCTCGCGCGACAGCTCGGGATGAGGTTTCTCGCAACTCTACATGTTGTGCCTGTTACATTTTTCACCCAAATCGAAGAGACTTACAATTTATTGCAGACTCCGAACGGCGAATTGAGAAGCTCTTTCATGACAGATTATACTCTCGAAGGCTTGTCATTCCCCGACGAGAGGTGGTGCCGCGTCAAATTTTCAGTTGACATGGCTGGGGCTTTAACCCACGCCGCTCGCTCAGCAGCCCAACGCACTAACCACTGAACCGCGGCGACCACGGCAACACATCTTTTATGCAAAGATTTCTCTGTCGACTTGTTTTGGAGCTAAGTTTGCAACTGAAAGCCTGGCTTACAGTGGTGGTGTTTCCCCAGAAAGAGATGAAATGTTGACCTCAATATTCCACGCTTTGGCTAAAGGTGAAGACAGCCTAATAAGATTTATTTTACAAGCCAAAGCTTGGCTTAGAGCTTAAAGGAAACATTTCGTAGGAAAAAGTTTTAAAGTCTACATGCTGTCTTATCTTGAATGCACGGCAAATATCTAAACTTATTCCAGACTTTCTTAAACTTGGTTTTCACAGTCGTTTGGGATAACCTTTCATAGAAAATCCGGGCAACTACGGACACATTCAGCTTATGACTCACAATTAAAATATGCATCTCGTCTGCATTACCACAAACTTCCTTCGGAACTAAAGATGCTCTACCATGAATTCCAGTTTCAGGAAGCAATTTCGTCAGTCAATTCCATTACCATCACCACAGTCATGTACCTTCTAACCTCGTTCAGTCATTTGCCACTTAAAACTTCCCCCAGGACTCTGTGTGGTTTTTTGTCCCACAAAAACCATATTCATTGCTTGCAATTAAATTTTCCTCATCACCACTCTCGAAGAGGTTCACATTCAAAGGATTCGATGCACAAATTACTAACAACTTTCAGTGAATACAACGATGACGATGATGATGTCCTCTCTTCCTAATTGTCCGTGTTTATCAGTGAAGAACAAGTTTTTACCCGCACAAAAGTTTTCACATCAAAAATGCAGCACATCGCACAGCAGCAGCAGGAGAATTTATGCCAAAAACACCTCCGAGGTAAGGCGGGAGAATACTTATTTTTGCACCGGAAAACATCCAAAAACCACAGGACCCACGCCCACCGCCCTATACTGTCGCTTACCGTAAACATGTTGACAGTTTTCCCTTCTTTTGCATGGATTCACTCATCGTCACCGCCATCATCAGCGTCATCGTTCGTGCGGTGTGCTTTGCATGCACACACACACACACACAAACACACTTATAATGCAATTAACTTGTTTATGAGCTGCAAAAATGTGACATCCTGACGATAGACCTGCTGCAGTGCAAGGTTATGCCATTGTCACTCAAGTTAAATTCTTTTCCAATCCTTATGCATACACACAGGATCACACATCCCACTTATGCTGATTTGAGATTTTAATCTCCACTCCTTGCATGCCACTTGTATCCTTCATTTCACGTTGATTTTGTTCTCGATTTTGAACAACTGTCGTGGATTTTTGTGTTTTGTTTTGGGCAACGATAATGTCATGTGGACACGCACTAGGCATATTATCCTTGTGACATGTTGACAATCCATGAATGTCCTTAACGCCGACATTAGCAATTAACTTAACTGGCACTCGGTTTATTTTTTCTGGGTCATATTAGGCTTGCACCCTCCCCCAATTGGTTGATCCTTAATCCTAATTGCTCATATAATGTGAGCCAAATGTCAAAGGACATCCAGAGACAGAGAAATGCATGTGCGAGGGTGGGTACAGCTATAATCCTTGATCTACTATTTGCTTATCCTTTTTCTGGCAATATGTTCGGAAAACAACTTGCTCCGAATGTGGATGTTTTAAAATCACAGCTAGCGTTGCAGTAATTACATTTCACACTCACACTCCCACAATGGAATGAAAGAGCAAAACAAGTTTTGAATTTGGACATTGAAAGGATAATGTAGCCCACATCTGTTGTGTGTGCATTAATTTCTCCTAGTCTCTGCGATAGTAAATCAGAAATTGTACACTTTGTGTCCTGTTGCTGTTGCTGGGTCCATTTTCGGAGCATTTTTTCGGTTTCCTTTCCATTGCTTTGGGTAATTCGATCTGAAAAATGTATGAAACTTTCAAAACGAAGTTGTGGTTGCTTAAATGGAACGATAATGTTGTGGGTTTTCCGGTTCTGTTTTGTTGCTACTATTTCAAAGGACGTGCTGTTCTCCTTCAAGGAGGTGTGGATCAAAGTGTCAAATTTAAATGGCTTCTTAGGGTTCTCTTGAGTTGGTTTTGTGAAGTGTGTCATGCAATTGGTCGTGTTGGATTGCCAAGGATAATTTTTTTTTATGGCTTCGTTATGACTCAATGAGTCATAAGCACTTGCAGATGTGTTTTTTGTAGGATCTCACCGCTTAGTCCTTGATTTACGGGTGGTTAAGTGATTATTAAACGTTTTTGTGAAAAAGAATTTATGGCAGGTTGATGTTTATTGTTCACAATAGATCTTTCAGCAAAAAGCAGGTATCAGTACCCCGTCCGAGATCCTCCAATCCAAAATGGCTGTGGCCTCGTAAGTATGAGTCACAATTGAAATCCAAGACGATAATAAAACTCGCACACACAGCAAAGATTTCCACCGCGTTCGAAGGTTAATAGAGCTAACTATGTTAGGTTAGGTGGCTGTCCCCGCTCAGGCAGGGACACACTTAGACCAGATTGGCCCAATGTGATACCACCACCGGTTTAACGGCACTAGTGAATCAGGACATGTAGCACAAGTACATCGAAGGTGTGCAACCGTAACGGTGTTAACCCTAAGATTTGAACCATTTCGGCTCAGAGATGAAGTTTCTTATCTTCTGTTGAGTTCAGCTAGATCGTTAAGATCATCATGGAAGTATTCCCCAAGGGTTTTTCTTCTTAGCGTCGCAAGATCAGGACATGTGTACACGGTAGGTGGGTCGTAGTTTCCTCTTCCTCCTCATCTCTGCAGCTTCCACAGACATCATTGGAAGTCACCCCCAGTCTGAGTGCATGTCCGTCTACCAAGCAGGGTTCGGTGAGGGCCCCTATTAGTGAACCTAGGTTTTTCCGGTTTGTGAATAAAAGTATCTTCGTCTTCTCTAAATTCAGCTTAGGCCAGATTTGTTTTGACAAGAAACACGTGCTAATGGTGTTCCATCTGTGGTTTGCCAGTTTGTTGGCATCCGTGTCAAGGAGGAACTTGATCGATTCGATAGGCGCAGGGGGTTCCCCCATGTTTTCGGAGAGATGCCGTCCTGCACCCTCTTTTGCCAGCTCGTCCGCTCTACAGTTGCCTGAAACCTAGCACAGGGTTACGTCGCACCTGTCTGAAATCTCGTTGAGCGATCTGCGGTATTGCTTTACCAACTTTGATCGTATTGTCGGCGATTCAAAGGCGCAGCTTCGCAGACTGCCGTAATTTCCGCTTGAAACACGCTACAGCGATCCGGCAGTAGCTTGGTAATGGCTAAGTCAGGTGCATTAGAGAAGACTCCAGGCCCCGTACCACCCGCTGTCTTGGATCCGTCTGTGAATATTTCTAGCGCAGAATCGCTCAAAACTGTACCAGATTCCCACGAGCATCTGCTAGGAATCCCAGTCTTGTATCTGACGTTGAAGATAATATGTGGAACAACGTAGTCCGTTTTACTAGGGATAGTATGGTTTCCCTCGAGATCCTAGAGTGGCCCATTGCTGTGCTGATGAGCTGTTAGGATTTTCTGAGCCTTAATACTGCTTTGACTGCCATTAACTTCCCCAAGATATCAACGGAAAGCAGATGGAGCATTACCTCCAGTGCGGCAGTGGGGGTTGTTCTCAAGGCACCCGTTACGCAGATGCATGATCCTCTTTGTACCTTTTCAAGTACACCAGACCAATACTTCGTACATAAGGATCGGCCTCACCACCGCCGTATATATTCAGTGGACTACTGTAGGCTGCAGGCCCCATTTCGGGCCCAGAGCTTTCCGGCAGGAGTATAAAACAATTGAGGCTTTCCTAGCTCGGTCTTGAATATTCAGCCTCCAGCTGAGTTTACTATCGAGTATAACCCCCAGGTATCTGGCGTGGTCTACAAATTGGATTTCCGTGCCTTCTAATTTGGGAGAGGTGATATACGGAATCTTATAGCGTCTTGTGAAAAGAACTAGTTCGGTTTTTGAGGGATTAACCCCGAGGCAACCCCGAAGAAGGTCGTCGTCCATCCTGCCAGTATGTTCAGGGCAGATCCATAAAGTCTCTTATTGTAGGGAGGAATTTATCAGTGATTGCTATTGCAATGTCATCACCATATGCCGTTGTAATAAATCCTTCCCTATCCAATGTCATTAACAGTCCGTTAACTACCGTTAGCCAGAGTAGTAGTGATAGTACATACCCCGCCTTGCGTTATTTCAGTATAAAACCCGATTCATTCCTAACAAGGACTTCACTTACACAAAGTTTCCCGCAAATACAAAGGAAAACTTTCAATTTCCTTTCACGTCTTGTTACAAACACGCTAATCACAAGCTCCATTCACTGGTAATCCAAAAATCCTTCGCCCAATCAATAACTTGATCCTTTTGTTACAAAATTTCCTTCTCCCCCCTCATTATCCCTTTTTTTTTCCCAGCACCCACTCAGTCGGAATACCAAAAATCCCGCAACAAGTGTGTTCGTCTTTGTATCCCCAAACTCACCTCATGCGTGTTAAATCTAAGATTACCCACGTTCGCCAGTCGATTCCTTGTAAATTCAACTTTGTTTACATGCATTGCCACAACGAATGATGTCCTTTTACGTTCTCTCCCGCTTCTATTACCATTTTTTCTGGTTTTTACACTTATTGAACTAAATTTTCTTGGAAAATTTATTATTTATGTACGTTGTAGCCAACATCTTGTGTGAAAATGTTGGTATGTTCCGCCATGCTTTTGTATCCCAACCAGGTACAACATCACATTGTCCTTCGAACAATGGAAGCGCCCCATAAAAATGGAATAAGAAAACATAACTCAAACCCGAACTAAAATTCGAAAAAACAAAGGCAAAACGTACAAGAGAGAGACGTGGACACAAGTCAAGTGGAAACAATAACAGTGCCCAAGCATGGGACACACAGAAACGGACTCGAGGAGTTTTAAGAACAATAGACTCTTGGGAAGAGGTGGTTACTCGCTGGTGTTTATATTGGGCTCAGAACAATGCCCAGAGGCCTATTGTTTCGTCACAAAAAACCAAAAAGGAACGGAGTCGTAAAAATCGAATAAAACTGATTGTCCGTCTTGGTTAAGAGGTGAATGTCTGAATTTGATGACGGCCAGGCGATTCCACCTGTGAAATTGACGATGAAGCCGGTGGAGTTCGTAAACTGGTGGCTAAGTTTGGCAATTTTCCCAAGATGACAGCTCTATTGTTACATGTCTAGAGTTTCTTGAGTTTTTTGTTTGCCTTTTGTGTGTGGTCGCTGGTAATTGGATTGCAATTGCGTTTGGTGACCTAAATTTGAAATTTTATGTGTGCGCTTGCACAGGAGGGCGTTTCCCAAGGAATCAACTGGCGCCAGGATTCTGTGATCGTTCGATTGATTGATGTCGATTGGGAAAGTTTTTTGTTCGTTGGCAAAAAATTTAGGTAGGGTGGTAGGGAAAAATTTGAGAAATGGAGGGAGGGGTCGAATGACTTAGGAGTAAAATGTATCCAAGTTCGCAACCTCTAACAAGATACAGAAGTGGAAGTATAAGTCTTGCTCTGCATTCTTATTGAGGCTCTACAGTCCATGAAAGATCTGGTTTACAGCCAACAGGTGTCTTGAGTCAGTTCGATCATCTACCTTTAGTCTCGCACGCAAAGATACTGCGCGTCTGTGTAACAGCATCTAAATCTTCCGGCGCTACAGTCCGGGGTGGACCTGGGACTCAACCAACAAGCCTCTCCAGCCAGCTCGATCTTTAACCAGCTGCCTCCAGTTTCGCATGTCAAGTTGGTTAGGGTCCCATTCCACTTGCGTGCGCCATCTTAGTCGCGGTCTTCCTCTACTGCGCCATCCATCGGGTTGTGGATGCGAAGATTTTCCGGGCCGGAACATTGGTGTCCATCCGCTCTACATGACCCAGTCACCTCAGTCGTTGGAACTTCAGTCTTCTGGGTAAGTCGATGTCCCTGTACAGAACTGGGATGATTGAATGGACTTTTGAAAGATTGTGCCTTTGGTCTGGCGCGTTAGTTTTGCACAACTCTTTCAAGAACGATGTTGAAGAAGTCGCATGACAACGCGTCGCCTTGACATCAAAGGTCTCGGTGAGGTCTTGACCGACCTTGATGGAGCAGCGTGCAGTCTCCATCGTCATCCCGCACAAACGGATGAGTTTGGCAGGGATGTCAAAACTAGTCATGACTCTGTATAGCTCGTCTCTATAGATGCTGTCATACGGGCCCTTAAAATCGATGAAAAGGTGGTGGGTATCGATTTGAAGTTCCTGGGTTTTTTTTCCAAGATCTGCCGCATGTGAATATTTGGTCGAAACCACACTGATTTGGACCGATCAAGTTGTTGTCGAATGGCTTCAGGCATTCACACAACACGGCAGATAAGATCTTGGAAGCGATGTTAAGGAGACTGATGCCTCTGTAGTTGGTGCAGTTCAGAGGATGTCCTTTCTAGAGGGTCGAGCAAACAATGCTAAGGTTCCATTCATCGGGGTTACTTTGCTCCGACCATATTTTTCAGATGAGTTAGTGTATGCTCCGTACCAAAACATTGCCCGTCGCGTTGAGCAGCTCGGCAGCTAGGCCATCAGCACTATATGGCTATTTTCACTTCGTCCAGGTCGCGTGGACGGAATTGTTGGTCTTCATAGTCCAGGTTGAATGGTTCATTCTGTCTGACATCGGGTATTGATTCATCGTCGCCGTTAAACAGTCTGCAGAAGTAGTTCTTCCATATCCTCAGCATTGACTGCGATTCTTACGGGCTACAGAGCCCGAACTAAGTGGCTTCTTTTTCGCTAATGATGGATACCGCACAAGATAACTTGCATACCTTATTGGAAACCACGTATCGTGGCTCAAAAGTTCTCAGAGTTAAAAACTTCTTCACCTTACAGCGCTCTCTATACCCAATCAAAGCCATACAATGTATTGTAGCCCTTCCGCCGTCCTAACACTTTCTACAACCAGACGATGGCAATTGGTCCTTACTTACCCCTCTTTTGACGATAAATTAAGGCCTTTTCCAGGCCATCGACTTGGAAAATCCTTACAAATTGCACAACAAAGCCTTTTCACCTGCCACCTGGCAAATGACCATACACGCCATCAATAAACCATAACCAAAGCCGTTACGCTGCCTAATCCTTTGGCTTTTTCCAAACCTCAAAAGAAAATCCTTTTTTCCCGGGTCCTTTCTATCCCGACAAAGGAAAAGTCTCCCACTCCCTGGCTCTCTCGCGCCCACACACAATGACGAATGCAATAACCTCTCGGTGATGTGATACTGTCGACTTTTATGCGGCCCTGACGCGTGCTTTATTGCCCGCTTTTCGGACTCAGGACACAGTCAGAGTCCATAATAAATGCAAATCCCTTGCTGACCCAAATTTCACCTTGGAAATGCGGCGAATTGTTGTGTCCCGCTTATCATCTCCGCTCTAGCAGAAAGTAGTAAATTTACTTTTGTATACCTATGTGTGTGTTGTGGGATAGTGAAATCCTTTTTTAACGAATGTGCTTCGCCTTATCATGGGCGCCTTGGAGAGGGTTCCCTCTCGTGCGGGTGGGACTTTGAGACTGGAAAAACCACGAGGAATTACTTGGCAAAATTCCCATTGTTATCGGGAATGGCACGCTTGCCCGATTAGGAGTGAAGCTCTGTTTGACTCAGCAGAGGACGATGACGAAGAGAGCCGGTCTAATGGAAAGCTAATGGCTTCCGGTGCAATCGCTTATATGGCGGGATTTCATGTAATGACAGCCGCCACAGAGGTGAGATCGGGACACGCCAGGGCAAATGGACGTAATCTCTCTCCTGGCCTCGGTATATGGCTGTCAATCATGGGATATTTGCCTTGGGTTTGACGGTGGTTATTCTTTTTTTTTTTGGAGAGGAGTTGTGGAGTAAATAGTCCCATGAAGGGTTGGAGTTTTTTCAAGGTACAATGTATATTCCTGGATTGCGTCTTAAGTTACAGAAATTTGAGTGCATATGCGTGTCGTTCTTTCCGGTGTGATAGGGACTCTATTCCTTACTCAGTTAAATCATTCAAACGTTCAACAGTAATCTCATTTTATTGCAGGGTCCTTATGTTCATTTAGTGGCTTTTCCTACTGATAGATGACGCTACGCTAGGCAAAGAGAAACTATCGTCAGTCAGCGCCTTAATTCTTTGAGTGGATGTTGATCTACGTCAACGTCTAATCCACCGGTCAATTGAAAATCTCCCCCACGTCATCCCGAATCTAATCCACTTAATGTGATAACATCCCTAAAACCACGACGGCGTCAGCGACGTCGCTTAATGTCTCCCTAGACGACAACAAACCTCACTCACTCATGCAATTTTAATCGCCATCATTTACTTAACTAATTGATACGTTGTTGTCCGGTCCTACCATCACATCATCCGGATGGTCTCCATCAAAAAACGAAGGAAAAAGGTCAAGAGTAATCAACGCACACACCCACTGCACCGCACACTTCAATCGCGTGTCGTCCAAATCTCTATTCCCATGGACGAGACACCATCCACACAGACAAAGTAAAACGTATCCTTTGGCCTTGTCCCGAAATGTGCGGTCGCCCGCACACTAATTGCTAAATCAACTGCCAATCAAACTGTAAAAGTGATGTGGGCGCCAATGATCAGTCCGTCTGACCACCATCATCGTCTCATCCCTCCTGGACCTCAGATTCCATGGATTTTCCCTTTTTTTTTTTCTTATTTCCACTCTCTCGTCGGATGAAACCTAAAATAAATTTCCAATTTGCAGATGGATTTGGTTTCGGTTCGGATGGGGGGGGGATCATCGCCACCAGGAATTTGACATGTGGATAGATCCATGATAGTCGTGACCAATTGACCGGTGAATCTCTCCATTAAGCAGCGCTGCCTCTACGAAAAAGAAAAAAAAAAAGAAAACCGAGAAGAGGAAGGACATCATTATTGAGTCGGTCTGTCTCCTCATAACAATCGATTTGTTGATTCAAGGCCAAGGAGGAAGTTCACTCTCGTCAAGGACTCGTTCCTTTGGGATTAATTTCAAAGTCCATTCGTTTAATGAAGTCGATCTTCTGCCTCTAGTCGCGCGCTCCCACTCTCCACCTTCTGACTTCCTTCCATTCAATCTTTTTTTTTTTGCTTTTTTCCATTTGATGATGAGAAATTCATTCTAGAGAACGTCTTCCGTGTCTATTTTCGGATAGAAAAGGTCCTGGGAATGGTAGAAGAGGAGGAAAAAACGTTATGGTTTCGATTTTGACGAATGTTTTGTGTCCCCTTAGGGGATTCATTGACAAGGTGGGAATCACCGGCGAGAAATGAGACATGGAGTCGGAATTGTATTTTCCATAGATACGAGAGTGTATGTCCTTGGGACTGTGTTTATTTTTGGAGGAATGCGAGAAGGGGTTGTAGGATAAAATGACGTGTGAACTTCTCACGGTGGATGGATTTTAAGAGGTCGATCCTGCCAGGAGAATGAGTATTTTTATGAATCGTCTTCAAGTGACACTTGAGTGTGTCCTTTTAAATGAAAGGATTTTGCTGTTGGAAAGGGCTGTTGTCGACTGAAAATCACAGAGGGAAAGCATGTGATTTCGATTAGTGTTGTGGCTTGGAGGAACTGAAAAGAATAGAAGACTCTCAAACTGTAAGATGAGTCCAATCAATGCCAAAGAGTACCCAGATTCCTTCACTAACCACACATCAACGAAACGAAACGAGTCCACGATGTGCTTGCGAAAGGAATTCATGGATGGCAGTGTCCCGCATGCATATTGAAACTTTAGCTACGCAGGTAGTCGGAGTTCAAATGTATCTAGGAACGAATAAGTAGGCTCAAGCCACCGTTGTCATTCCTTAAATTTCCGTGCAAGGAATGGACGGCCTAGGCTATGGCATCAGAATTGTGAAAAACTCCCAGTCTGACCAACTCTTCATCGACCCTTTTCCATTCTAATCAGTGTACTCGCTATGATTCCTTAACCAGATTAGGGTCCTTTTTGACCGACATCTGCCATCATCCATCCCAAAATGGTCAATTACACACTCTTTCTTCACAAAAGATGAAAAAAAAAATCCACGAGATTTTCCTCCCACCAATTTCGTCGTCCCTAATTGCTCCACAAAAGGACCTTTCACCGTACAACATAAAGGGTCAACAGGAAAAATAAAAGCACACAAATTTTCCAATTCGTTGCTCCTATTCATCCGTCACAAAACCAGTGTGTGGTCAATAAATCTCGTTACCAACGATTGATTTTTACTCCTGATTGACCGAAGAACCGAAAAAAAGGGACATGATTTGTGCACCGTGTGCACAGAAAGGACAACAGCCAAATCGAATTCCATTAATCCGAGAGGGTCGGAAGGATTCTGAAAATCAGATTTAAAAATTGAGGAATTCCAAAGGACACGCGCGATAGGAATCAAACTAGATTCAAACAATAGGACGACACAGAGTGAAACATAACAGAAAAAGGACGAAACAAAATTCAAACAGCCGGCCAAACTTTTACCATTTATTGCACATGCGAAGCGATAAAACTTCCACGAAACACAGGACAATCAAACGAATGGCACTCCTTGTACAATACACCGACGATTGTTGTTATGTGGCGGACAGGACGAAGGACTATTTAATGTAAGTGTAGCAAGCAGAAATTAAATCATAAAAAATAATTTAGGCTGCTAGTGTACGTAATTGTGGTAATAGTCCTGCTCACTATCAGTTTGACCCACAGGGGGAAGAAATAAAAAAGGACACATCCTCTAACCTAGATTCGGTTTTGTGGACGTTGTTGCCCCCCTTGGTAGGAAGGAGCATGCATGTAATGAAAGTAAGTCCTGTCGGACATATCCCGTAGAATTGACACACAATGAACGAGATTTGTAACAAGGATAACCACCAACGCCATCACCACCACCACCATCACAAGGCACGCACTGATATGTAGTAGTAAAAGCAAAGAGGGTGTACATGCATACATGTGTACCTATGTCCGGGGGACAAAATTCATTTTACACCTCATCGAGGAGGAAATGAAGGAGAACAATGGAACCTAAAGGTCCGGTGTAAACGAATGTCCAGCAAACACCAAAAAAAATAAGGACACAGCAGATGATGACAGTTGGTCGGTTTATGTCTTACTTTGTTGCGCTTCCTGGCAGGATATTAACAACTAATTGTATTGTGGATAAAAGGAACTGGATTGTTAAGGACAAATGTTTCCGAAATACTGTTTAGTGAACATCCTGCTTCGGTCGTTGTGTAAAGGGACGCGTAAATGAGGCTGAATTGAGAATGTGAAAGGACAAACTCTAAGGACTATTGGAAACACTTAGCATTAGAGAAATAGGAACTTTTAGACCACTTCCAACTCACAAAGCACTGCGAAGCACGTCAGGGTCAACCACAGGGAAAACTGGTCACTGGAGACGGTACACAGTCGTGTGAAAGACCGCTTTGGGGCACCAATTCGCTTGATGACTTTCGCCTTGCTCTAAACCATAATAATATCAAGTTGTATGGGGGTGGGGGTCACAGAGTCTTATCCTGGTTACCACAGAAAACGTTCGTTCTAGTTTGGCCGCAAAAAACTAGCAATTCTGTTCCTATTTCTTTAGGTTTTCGTTTACAGCGGCTTCGGGCAGGAAAAAAAAACACTACGAGTTTCTGTCCAGAGTTCAAAAATCTAAAACTTTCACCCCAACAAGTCGTCAAACTCAGCTCAATTTTGAAAATCACTTACTCCCACTCCCTCAGCCTGACAGGCCACTCTCAATTTTAACAAATTCCACCACCGTTCCGCCTTATCCTCCGGATGTGGATCATAAATCAAAACCTTAAATCCACTTTCAACAAATTCTCGCAAGTACCCAGCCAAGCCCCACGAAAAAAAAATAAAACGAAAGTCTTGCTTCGGAGTGCACATTTCACTATCAACCATCGAGCCTACCCACCAAAATTAAATAAATCTTCACCCGATGAACTGAGCCCCTCCGAGTTTTCCGTCTCCGTTTCTCGAACCCGGAGGTAGATAATCTCTGAAAGCCCCCCATGCATGGCTACCACCGACCAGCCACCTTACCAAACCCAAATGACTTAAGCGTAACAGTCATTAAACGAAAACCCATCAAAGACCGACCATGCAATTAAGAGTGGACGCTCCTTTGCCAAGGGAATGTCCTCGTTCTCGACGAAGGCAAATCGACTCACCGCCACCCTACCATGGGTGACCACTCTAAATTGCATGAAATTAACGTGAGATTGCGTTTAGCCGCGCGCTCCACCCACTTAACTCACCGTCGACACTGGAACATTTTTTGCTTAATACCACTGTGTCACGGAATCCAAAATTTGTCCTTTTCTTTTTTGGCAGAAAAACTACATCACCACAACGTCTTGGTCATGGCCAAAAACTTGGGGAAGCAAACATTTACTTAACCAAAAGCCATTAAAACACGCGGACCACATGAGATTGAAGATTGTTGACACGTTCGCGTGTGTGCTTGTTGTTGCTTCAGGGGATCCTTCATCTTTGCTGGTTGTGTGTGTGTACTGAACAAAAAAAAAAAACATAAAAAATCCATAAAAGATGGAGAAGAAGACCAAGAAGAACGAACAGAAAAGTGAATCTCTGCTTAAGAGGTTTTCCATGTGTATATGTGCTCCTTTCGTCCTTCGTTTTTTTTTTCTCTCTTTCCGGGTCCTTTACTGGGTGTTGGTAGTAAATTTTCTTAAGTGAATGTTTGGAGAAATTTTGCCGTAATGTGTCATGTCGTAGTTTATGGTTATTCGAGGATTTTTGCACTCTTTCTCGCTCTTCTCCATGTGGGTACAAGGTCAATTGGGATTACTGCGAAGCCAAGAAGATGGGGCGACAGCAAACAGATTTGGATTTTTGGTCCTTGGTAAGGTTTGTGGAATTAATTAAGACATCCTGCGGAGGGTGGGTAAACAGCTTTATGCTCTGTGAACGATTTACTTAGGCTCTCATCGAGGACTGTTGTTTGAAGTCGGTTAGGTTGGGGTAGGTATCTTCTTAATGTGTGGCAAGTACTCTCCTTTCTTCCCCTATAAGGTAACAACCCCACCCCGCTCTAGCTCTCAACTGTCCGAGAAAGTTAGAGCAAGATTAAGACAAGAATCACTAGCTTTCATGCATTCTGCATCTATGTCAAGTCTTCTTCTTGCATAGATCTGTTTCCACTCCATCAAGGTAACAAAACCCCTCCCGCCCATTGCTCGATCGTCCAAACGTCTGAGGAAGTTATGTAAGCCTAGCCTAAATTTAGTAAAAATCCTTAGCGTGAAAACCCATACAAACACAAATTTCCAACGCTGATGACGTCACAAACTCAACATGGCATTAGGGGCTCAGGTAGAATAGGAGGTAAAAGGTAGGCTCCGCTGGATATTTTTGGCTAAGAAATCGCGCCAATTTTAGATTGGAAACTTTCTCAGAGTTGCCATCTATTTTTGTCATTCCTTCTGAATGTATGGCAAGTCCCTTTCTGTTCTCAGATTTTCTTCCCTTCGATCAAGGTACCAAACCCCCCTCGCTCTAGCTCGCAACTGTGTGTAGATGTAAGACTAAGATCAAGACAAGGTTAGGTTAAGTTAGAGAGGCTTTCGACATAGCCGATCCACTTAGACCAATAATAGGTTCGTTGTGATGCATCAGGATCTTTCCTAATCGTGGAATCAGTGGAAGCTTTTAATAAAGCAAACTAGGTTTCCGACATTTTGCTATCCAAGGTCCCCAAGACTATCACCGAGATGGTTGCCTATTTTGCGAGAGAGCGCGGGGCAGGTACAGAGGAGATGAAGGATCGTCTCTTCCTCTTCCCCGTCCCTGCAGCTTCTGCAAAAATCATTTGCAGGAACGCCCAGACAAGTGGCATATCTGACTATGAGGTAGTGTCCTATACGATGACGTCTATAGTTGGTCCGATTAACCTCTTGGAGCGCTTATGGTCTATTGAGGTCCAGATTTGTCTGCTAGCTTGGCAGGTAGTGCCATTGGACCACCTTAAATTGGCTTTGCTGATTGCCTTGATTTGCCTTTAATTTCAATTTGCATGCGCTATGCTCCGATGGGGACATAAGTGGACTTTCGGTTTTTCGACAACGGCATCGACTTAGGATAGGCACATGGAACATTTCTTCGCTCACAGGAAAAGACCTTGAGCTTATTGGGGAGGCTACTAAATATCGACTAGATATAGTTGGTATCTCCTCAACAAAGCAAAGGGGTTCTAGAACTGTGGACCTTTTGGATGGGTGGAAACTCTTCATGTCAGGAGTAGCACCTTCAATGTCTGCTCAGGCGGGAGTGGGGATACTCACGAGTCCCAGGCTGGCAGGCAGAGTACTGGAGTGGATACCGTTGGGAGGGAGAGTTGCGATCTTAAAGCTTAAGCTTGAAAGGTCAACTCTGGCTCTGGTGCAGGTATATGCGCCGAATCTGGAGTCGGAGTATGCAGCTTTCTTGGATGAAGTAGATGCCGCCTTAGAACAGGTGGCAGATATGGATTCCTATGTCCTGATGGGAGACTTCAATGCTCACGTGGGTGTGAACGTAATGACATGGGCAAGTGTGATTGGGAGGAACGGTGACCCGGATCAGAATGCGAACGGAGAGAAGTTGTTAGACTTTTGCTGTGCAAATGGCATGTCCATTATGAGCACCTTCTTTCCGCACAAAAACATCCATAAATACACATGGTACCGTCAGAGTATTCAGCAGAAATCGCTGATAGACTTCTTTGTGGTACCATCGTGTGTTAAAAGGATGGTTTGTGACGTTCGTGTTTTGAGAGGGGCTGAACTGTCAACTGATCATCACCTCGTGTTGTGCAAATTGTATCTCATCGATAAAGTACCTGTCCTACCAAAACGTAAACCAAGGCTGGTGACACGTATACGGAGGGAGAGTTTACAGAGCGATGAGATACGGGAGGAGTTTGCACGACAGGTATCCGAAAGGTTTGGACAAATTCCAACTGTTCCGATAAATGTAGAGGAAGAATGGCAGCTGTTTTCAACAGCAGTCATTGCCTCTGCAGGAGATGTTTGCGGAGTGAAGCGGCTCGGTGTGGCGGCTGGTGGTGAGAAAAGAACCGCGTGGTTTAAAACACCCGGAGTTCAAGAAGCCATCAGACGGAAGAAGAAAGCCTTCAAGGTGTGAATTCACTTGGGGGATTCAGCTTCTCGAAACCGGTACATGGAGGCGCGAAGAACTTGCGAGCCTGTTAAAGCAGCCAAGGAGCAGTCTTGGAAAGAGTTCGGTGAAAATTGGACTGTGATCACAGATCTGCAAACAAGGTGTTCTGGCAGACCATCCGCCGTCTCAGAGGAAGGAAGTTTAACGTCATCGAAGGAGTCAAATCTAAAGATGGTGTACTTCTTTCCGATGAGAAGGACATCTTGCGCAGATGGAGCAAGCACTTTTCGGAGCTGCTCAATCCCGAACAGGGCACTGAGGATGGCAGACCCATGGTTTTGAGTAGGGCGGAGAATAGTCCCACCGTAGAGGAGGTGACCTTGGCGATTAAAGCGCTAAAAGTCGGCAAATCTGCTGGTGTGGATGAAATCCGGCCAGAAATGCTCAAGGCTTTGGGTAAAGAGGGAGTGGAATGGCTCTCTCGTGTCATTAAAGTGGCCTGGGAATGCGGTGAAACACCTAGTGATTGGCAAACTGGGGTGATTGTTCCTCTTTTTAAAAAAGGGGATAAGAGGGATTGCTCCAATTATAGGGGTATATCTCTTTTAAGTCTTCCCGGAAAAGTCTTTGCAAAGGTGTTGGAAACGCGTTCCAGAGCTGTGGTCGAGTCCCGGTTGGGCGATGAGCAGTGCGGCTTTCGTCCAGGTAGAAGCACAACCGACCAGCTGTTCACTCTCAGAATGGTACTTGAGAAGGCCTGGGAGTATGCTAAACCAATCTACAGTTGTTTTGTGGATTTGGAGAAAGCATATGATTGGGTCCCTCGAGGTAAACTGTGGAGTGTATTGCAGGAGTATGGGATTGATTCTGAGGGCCATTTAATCTCTGTAGACTAACTGTGTTCGGGTGAACGGCGTTAAGTCGACACCTTTCACTGTGGGTGTTAGACTTCGCCAGGGGTGCGTTCTGTCACCTCTCCTTTTCATAGTGTATATGGATTGGATGTTACAGTGCAGCTTTGGTGAGGAACAGTTCGAATTGGGAGACTTAAGGATAAGTCATCTGCTTTTGCTTGGTCATCCTTACGTCCACGCAGACCGAACTTCAGAGCGCACTAGATAGGTTCGTCGCCGTCTGTGTTGAAGCTGGGATGAATGGTAATTTCCAGAACACCTGTCCAATGCACTCTGCATGTTAGTGGAGTCGCATTGAAACAGGTGGAGAAGTTTAAGTATCTCGGGGTCCTATTCACGAGTGATGGTAGGAACAATGCTGAGTTATCCTGTAGGATTGGTCAGGCTGGAGCAATTTTGAGACAGCTTGGTCAATCTGTTATCAGGAGGGCCGAACTTGGCATCGAAGCTAAGTTGTCGGTCTTTAATTCAGTGTTTGTTCCGACCCTCACCTATGGTCATGAGGTTTAGGTAATGATCGAAAGAATAAGATCGCGGATACAAGCTGCCGAAATGAGATTTCTTCGTTGTATTGCTGGTGTTGACTCACCGAGATCGGGTTAGGAACACCAGAGTACGCGAGGCACTCAATGTCGAGCAGCTACTTCTTCGAACGGAGAGGTCCATACTTCGATGGTTTGGGCACGTTCAACGCATTTCCCCAACTCGGTTTCCAAGACGTGCCATGGAATCCGTGCCATCGGGTAGACGTCCCCTGGGTAGGCCTAGGATGAGATGGCTGGACCAAGTCCCAAATCTCACCTCTAAACGTATGGGGATAGCCCCTGATGAGTTAGAGTCGATGGCGGAAGATCGGCAAATGTGGAGAGTCCACTTAAGCTCCCTTTACCCTCGACCCTCATAGTGGATAAGCCGGCCATTGGAAGATGATGATGATGATGTAGCAAGTGGCAGGCTGACGTTTTCTTTTTCAGGAATAATCTGTATTGTAGTACCATTCTTGGCGAGTTCATCGGCCTTGCAGTTTCCCGAAATGTCTCTGTGTCCTGGTACCCATCAGAGGAGTATGTTGAATTGCTCTGCCATCTCTACGAGAGATTAGCGGCAATCTAGAATTATTTATGATGTTACAGAGACTGATTTTAAAGACCTGGGTGTCTGTGAAAATGCTAATATCCCAAGCAGATATTACATTCCACCTCGGCCGAGACAGGGCTTCCTTTATAGCCATGATCTCCGCCTGTAAGATGCTACAGTGCTCTGGAAGGCGAAAGGAGATCTTGAGGTTTAGATCATCGGAGAATATACCTCCTCCTAAAGACAAAAGTCACCAACAAATCTGTGTCACGCATTCTGTATGAAGTTATATCAAAATTGACAAAAGTCCCCAACACACTGTTTACCCTAGCCTCACGCTTCAAAGAGTCTGAGCTCACTTTTACTCCGTTTTGAGATCAAGCTATATTTAGTCTTGTTTTGTCCTCTACGGCTTGATGTGATTGTGTGTGCTTTGTCCTCTTTCTTGAATTGATCGCATTTGAGCAACAATGGTGGAGAGTTTTTGACAATGTTTTGTTTTAGCTTTGACTTTCTCACATGGTCAGCGTTAGAGCAACGCAGGAATATTTTTCTTCTGCTTCTTACTCATGATCATGCATCTGCATAACTGGATGCAACATCTGCTTCCTGTTGATATCTTTGGGTAGCTAGTAGCAGTCAAAGCAGCGTTAACGTTCAGAGCGTCCTCCCAGCTGATCAGCACAGCAATGGGCCATTCTAGGAAAACGGACTTCGTTGTCCTCCATATTGACTTCAACGTCAGGTACAAGGCTCGGATTCCTAGCAGAAGCTCTTGGGAGTCTGGTACAGTTTTGAGCGATTCTGTTTTTGTATAAGGAGCCTCGCAATGCATGCATATGCTTCCCATCTCTAAGAAACCATTCTGCATGTTGTTATAACAATCTCATTGATCCTTCAGTGTTTTCAACGACCTAATGACAACCTGCGATGTTCTTGTGATCATGGACTAAGACATTATTCTTATAAACGATGTATGCATTGTAGTGGGCACAATGCCCGGTTTCTATTGGATTTCATTAATCCTTGAGGACAGGTCCGTCTTATGTACAAAATTGGGTTTCATATCTACTTACAATCAATTTTGAATTTTGGGATAGCTAACGAAAACTATTATTTCTTCGTGTGATATTTTAACAGAAACATTGGAAACTCCCTATTGTTGGTGCAAGTATCATGTATTTTGCGGTCTGTGCCATATTCCAAGGAGTTGGGACTCCAAGAAATCAAAATCCACTCTAGTTCTCACAGAACTTCTCCACCCCTATGGACATAAATCTCCGCCTTTCTCTAACTCCTGTCATCGTCCGACTTGTAAGTCTTAAAAGATTTGATTAATTTATTATGTTAAGCAACACACCATCACGCATTATCTTTTCATAATCTCTCTGAACTGACAGATCAAAGCCGATTCTCTCCATACATGCTGTCAAATCTCCGCCACCATTTTGGAGGATTCACAGTGATCCATTTTTGTTAGAAAAAAAAAACTGGAACAAGTTTCTTCCAAGTACACAGGCACAAGCGAGGAGTAATTAAGTTTACAGCAGTCATCCAGTAGACATTCTGACGACGCACGACTGACTTAACCGGCAAAGGGTCACTTGATTGACAGATTGCCAGTGACAGGGAACTCGATTTCTCTCTCTTTCTATCTAATTCCCATTGAAATGGGATAAATAGATGCGGGATCGTGTGCTGTCAGTAAAAAACCGAAAATATTTTCCCTAGACATCTTCATTTGTTTATGGGGGAATCCTCTGTTGATCCGCGAAGGACCCTCGCTCAGATCATTTATCACTTGAATTGCATTCCTCCTATGGCTGAAGTTAATTATTGGGGAAGCGGTATCTTTTTTTATAAATTACTTAACGGCAAATCAATGGAGAATCCATTCCCTCCATTGATTCCATAAACAATACGAATCTGTTTATAGTTGAAGGGGTTTTCTTTTTTTATTTATGACGTCATGCGGGACAACAGTACACACAGGATGAGGGTCGTAAACGGTAGGAGGAACTGTGTGAGAATTTCGAAAGGATATCTAAGTTAACGTCAACAACACCGAAACAAGATAACATCGAAGACAAACAAACAGATCAGGTTGCACACACAGTGACTCCCACGGACGCTGCAGCCACGCGCAGACAGTACGTGAAGGAATTCGCTGATGTTGCACCTGAGATGCAACTGGCGATTGGCGAACCGAAGTTAGGTTAAATTAGAAGTAATTTTTGTATGTTAGTTTTTAAGTAGCCGCGAAGGCAACAAGTGTGAAAAATAAATTTTTTTTAAATAAAATAATAAATAAATAAATTAATTGGCGCCCGAGCAGGGACCGGTGTCGGTGAAAGTCGCGAGTGAAAGATTTACAAATAAGTGAAAGTAAAAACTTCCAATTTTGTGCGTCCAGTGGCCTTAGAATAAAAAGCTCCCGTGACAAGAAAAAATAGTTCACCCGACGAACCACATCGGTTTCCCATCGTTCTTCCGTTGTCCAGTGGCCTTAAATAAACAAGCTCCCGTGACCTCTCTCGCGTAAAGTGCGAAAAGTGCGAAAGAACACAGTTTCATCATTGTTAGAGGGTCCTAAGAACGCCCCTAGCAAACCACGTGAATAGTGTGGACATTGGATCCCCAGTAGCTGCAGCAAAAAGGAAAAATCTGAGTCGCCGGCGTGGGATGAAGCTGCTCATATTGTAAGAATATTTTAAGAAATTATATTAAGTAAAATGAAAGTAAAATAAAATTTTGAAACAAAGTGAATAATTAAGAAGTATAAAACAAGTGAACACATTATATTAAGATAAAGCAAAGAATTTAAAAGAATAAGAAGAAAGCAACACGATAAAAAAATTTTTTTAGTTTTCGAAGCGTAATATTTTAGCAAGTTTAAGTAAATTTATTTTGGAAAGCCATGCCACTAAGATCTGGGACTGATACCTCCGCTCAGGCACCTCGACCTGCCCAAGCACTCAGACCCGCTGTTTCAAATCCTCAAATGCCTACTAATCCCATTAACCTCGTTCCTCCTATCTCTGACGCAAACACTTCCTACCAGTCAAGCTCCTCTCATACTGATGGTCCAGAAGTAAGATCGACCCCCGAATTGGATGCTTTAGTCTCATCCATAGTTTGTCGTATTCTTGACCAACAAGGCCAAAACCTTGTACAGAGTGTGTTAAATCCGAATGCTCAGCGCTCCCCCGGCGTAGACCAAACTATTGCACCGGAATATCGAGACAGACTCGACGACTTGGACAAAATACCTGACGTGGTACGATGTCTCCGCAATTTCTCTGGCGATCCATGTGAATTTTCCTCATGGAAAAAAAGCGTGGAGCGTGTCCTACAGATTTACGAGCCCATCAGGGGAACACCTAAGTACTTCGGCATACTAAACGTAGTCCGAAATAAGATTATTGGACAGGCTGATGCAGCCCTTGAATCCTATAATACCCCTCTAAATTGGGTAAGCATTTGCCAATGCTTAGCAATGCACTACGCGGACAAGCGTGACGTGTCTACTCTGGAATACCAGATGACTTCCCTAGTCCAAGGAAGTAACACCATACAAACCTTCTACCAAACGGTTTACTCGCATCTCTCCCTTATTTTGAGTAAAATTTCCTGTATGACCATTAGCTCCGAATCGATGTCACTACTCACTCAAACATATCGCGACAAAGCCCTTGACACTTTCATCAGGGGACTTAAAGGCGATTTACCTAGATTACTGGGTATTAGAGAGCCCGCAGATCTGCCACAGGCTCTGCACTTATGTTTAAAGTTGGAAAACCAACACTTCAGGACTAATTACGTCCAAAACAACCAAGGAGCATATAAAAAACCTAATTTCCCTAGACCGCCATTCAATCCTCAAAAATCTGTACAACCCTATAGGCAACAGTACTCCCCCCAGGCATCATACTCCCCTCAGATACAACCATATAATGGATTCAATACCCAACAAACCTTTAGTTACCCTCAGCAAAATTTTAATACCCAACGACAAAACGCGAATTTTAACAGAAACTATAATGGTTTCGACCCTCGTCAAAACTTTAATTCCCAACAACAAAACGCGAACTTTAACAGAAATTATAATGGTTTCAACCCTCGACAAAACTTTACTTCCCCGCAACAGAGCGCAAATTTCAACAGAAATAGTTATCAGCCAAGACCAAATTTTAACAACAATGCCATCCAAAACCAAATTAAGAGCGAACCAATAAGCCAAGGTCCGAATAAACAAATCGGACAGATAAACTTCCAGAACAAACAACAATTTAGGCCACCCCAATTCTTTAAAACCCAGCAACCTAACTATCATATAGAACCAGAGCTTGAGCCTTCTGCTCATTTTGAATTTGAACCTCCCATTGACTCTGACAATGCTACTCAGAATCCCGAAACAGAAAATTTTGAATTTACCCCGCCTTTTGACGGATATCCCGAAGAACAGTCTACAGAATATAGTAATATACATTTTTTAGGCTGACTGACTCTTCCTTACCCTTTTTTGAGTGTAAGACGAAGAGTGGCGAAATTCTGAAATTTTTGATAGACACCGGTTCTAGCAAAAATTATATACACCCGCGTCTAGTATCTAAACCACTCCCAAATAATAAACCTTTCCTTGCAACTTCAATAGCAGGCGACGTCAGCATAACGCACCATATGTTTCTGAACCTCTTTGATCAGAATCATATTGATCTCAAATTTTTCCTTCTTCCAAATTTGAAAACATTCGATGGAATTCTCGGCAACGATAGCCTCAAAGAGTTATCCGCCGTGATCCATGCTAACAGAAATGTTATGTTCATCTCGAACAACGTTAAAGTGAGAATAAAGCAGCAGCCATCTCAGGCAGTTAATAACTTAGGCGAAGAGCTTAGACAACTTTCGAAGTCCCAAAAAGATTCAATTGAATCCCTAATTCGGGAATGTCCCAATCTATTCTCTAGCCCCGACGAGAAGCTTACCTACACCACTAAAGTCTGCGGCGAGATAAGAACAACCTCAGATACACCAGTGTATACTAGGTTTTACCCATATCCCGCGTCTCTCAAGGACGAAGTGGAAAAACAGACCATGCAACTCGTTAATGACGGTATAATAAGACCGTCCAAATCACCATACAACTCTCCGGTATGGATTGTCCCCAAAAAGGCGGACTCCGATGGGAATAAGCAATATAGGCTAGTAATAGACTATAGAAAGCTTAATTCATTTACCATCCCCGATCGCTACCCGATCCCAGATATTAATGAAGTGCTCGCGCAGTTAGGACGAAACAAGTTTTTTTCCGTTATCGATTTAAAAAGTGGGTTTCACCAAATCCCCCTCAGAGAATCTGATATCGAGAAAACCGCATTTTCCATTAACAGTGCAAAATTCGAGTTTACCAGGCTACCATTCGGTCTGAAAAATGCTCCCTCTATCTTCCAACGCGCACTTGACGATATCCTTCGCGAACATATTGGTAAAATATGTTTCGTTTACATCGACGATATCATTATATTCAGCATAGATGAACAAACCCATCTAGCAAACCTGAGAGCAATTTTCAAAACACTCGAAGATGCGAACATGAAGGTTCAACTCGACAAGTGTAAGTTTTTCAAACAAGAGGTAGAATTCCTAGGTTTTATTATTTCAACCGATGGAATTAGTACAAATCCAGCTAAAGTGGATGCAATCCTCAACTTTCCATGCCCGCAAACGTTAAAAGATCTTCGATCTTTCCTAGGGTTGTCCGGTTATTACCGTAGGTTTGTAAGGGATTACGCTAAGTTGGCGAAACCCCTCACAACCCTTTTAAGAGGGCAGGATGGACGTGTGTCCAAACATATGTCGAGCAAAACTAAAATCACTTTTAACGAAGAAGCCACCGAATCATTTAATAAAATCAAGAATGCACTTGTGTCTCAAGACACTATTCTCATGTACCCAGATTTCAAGAAACCTTTCCAGTTAACGACCGACGCATCAAACTACGCTATCGGAGCTGTCCTCTCTCAAGATGACAGACCGATCACTTTTATCTCCAGAACCTTGAATAGTACAGAAGAGCACTATGCTACTAATGAGAAGGAGATGTTAGCGATTATTTGGTCGCTCAACAGCCTTCGAAACTACCTTTACGGTTCAGCCAGAGTTAGCATCTTCACAGACCACCAGCCACTGACGTACGCGCTCAGTAATAAAAATAACAATAGTAAGATGAAACGCTGGAAAGCTATTTTGGAGGAATATAACTACGATATCCAGTACAAACCCGGTAAAACTAACGTTGTCGCCGACGCCCTTTCCCGTCCTCCAAAAAATACTCCTCTACATTCTCTAACACCTACACTACAGAGCGACGAAAGTTCCTCACAACATCTTATCCCTAGCGTTGAAGTACCCATTAACGCCTTTAAAAATCAGATATTCCTCAACGTAGATAACTCATCCAGTAAGACGTTCAATATCGTTTTTCCCGGTTACCATAGACATATCATTACAGAACCTGCTTATAGCCCTTCAACAATTCTGTCAATTCTAAAAAAAATACTTAACCCATCAGTCATAAACTGCATAACCACCCAAGAAGCAATTATGGGGATGATACAGGACATCTACCCCATTCACTTCAAAACTTATAAAATAAGATTCTCACGATTACAAGTTCACGACGTAACTAACGAACAAGACCAAGAGACTATCGTAATTGAAACTCATAACCGCGCTCATAGAAATGCAAAGGAAAACCGACTTCAAATCCTTCAGAAATACTACTTCCCTTCCATGATGAGTAAGATAAAACGAATAACGAACATCTGTTCTATATGCAAAAGAAGCAAGTACGAAAGGCACCCAAATCAGCCTGAACTCGACGAAACCCCGATCCCTAATTTCCCAGGACATACCGTGCATTTCGACATTTTTATCACAGAAAAACGCTTGGTACTTACCGCACTTGATAAATTTACGAAATATGCGCGAACTGTACTTCTGAAAAGCAGGGCTATAGAGGACATCAGACGACCATTACGAGACTTACTATTTTTCTTCGGTGTACCTAAATCGGTAGTCATCGATAACGAGCCATCCCTAAATTCAACTTCGATTTTATTCATGATGAAAGATGAACTAAAAATAAATGTCTACACGACACCACCCTACAGAAGCGAAGCTAATGGACAAGTGGAACGATTCCACTCAACATTGGCGGAAATAATGAGATGTCTTAAAGAAGAAAATAGGCATCGAAATTTCGAAGAACTGCTGGAACAATCAGTTAACGAATACAACCATACCATCCACTCAACCACAGAGAAAAAACCAGTTGACTTATTCTTCGGCCGCAGCGTTACCTTTGGCCCAGACGACTATGACAGGACAAGACAGGCAAACGCAGAGAAACTTATGAAAAAACAGAAAACCGATATTAAATATCACAATAAAAAACGGCATAAATGTAAACAATACCTTCCAGGACAAATAATTTATGTAAAACAAAATAAAAGATTAGGAACAAAACTTTCAAGTAGATTTAGAGAAGAAACCGTCAAAGAAGACAGGAACACCACAGTTTTGACAGAAAGTGGAAAGATAGTATATAAAAATCATATCCGAAATTGACCTAGCGAAAATTACTTTCTTTCAGACTCCTACTTCTGGCTTTTGCCAAAGGCGAACATCAGATTTTAGACTACACAAACGCCCAACTTTTGACATTAAATTCAGGAACAGCCAGACTTCAAAAAGGAAATTTCAAGATAATACATGTAATCGACTTAGGAACTTACCAGAAATTCGTAGACGACGTATACTCAGCAATCAAAAAAAATTTTAGCTCTAATACTCATAACTCACTCTATCCTTTTATAATACATGACCTAGAAATTATACAAGATAGCATAAACAGGCTTAAGCCTGCAAAACGAGTAAAAAAATCATTAGACTTTTTGGGCACAGCTTGGAAATGGGTCGCAGGCTCCCCTGATCACGAGGATCTCAAAATTATAAGCGGGAAAATAAATGAACTTTCCGAAAATAGTAACAAGCAATTGGTTATTAATAGAGATACAATTAAGAGAATAAATACCTTAACAGAAATCGCAAATAAAATTATAAAACTTGCTAAAAATAAAGACGACTTTTATAACGAATATATGAATACAATTAGAAATAAAATAAATGTCATTAAAAATGAAATCCTCAATATAGATTACGCTGTGCAATGGGCTAAGGCCAATATAGTTAATTCATACATTTTGTCAGGCACAGAAATTAAAGTAATCGAAGAAATTTTAATAAAAGAAAATATGCCATTCCTAAGTGTTGAGGAGGCATTAGAATTTAGTAATGTAAGAATAGCTATCAACGAAACAGCTGTTATCTTTATAATAAATCTACCTATAACAGAAAGTGAAAAATGTAAGAAATTGTTAGTAAGACCAATAAAGAAAGGAATGTTTATCAACAAAATAATATACAACTCAATACTAAACTGTAACGATAGAATATATGGTTTGAAAAATAATTGTAATACATACAATGAGTTGTCAATTTGTAGTAATAGGAATTATATTAATATTAGTAACTCTTCATGCCTACCTAACCTCCTAAAAGGACAACCATCCACCTGTACGAAAATCAACAACCAGCATGTCATCGCAGTAGAAGAAATCTCCAGTGGAACTCTATTCCTTAACCAATACGATGGGACGATTCTAATAGACAACAAGCCAGTGAATTTAATGGGAACATTCATTATCCAATTCCATAACACTTCCATCACAATCGACAAAACAACCTACACCTCAACGGAGATATCCTTTACCAAACCTTTACCAGCAATAGTGCAACCGCTTTCGAATGAGCTTAACTTCGAAGAAATACTCTCCCTTCAGATGATCAAAGAATTACACCTTAACAACACGCATTTTATCAAACTACTAGAAACAGAAAACAGGATAAAACATTTTGGCAACTTTGGATTGTCAGCCATAGTCATCACCGCATTATTGGTCTACATCGCCAAAAGCTACAGATCAAGAAGAACTAAGAAAGCGGAACTTACCACGATCATACAACCAGGCACCAATGCTGCAGATCTAACAATTCATCCTGAAAGGCCTAACCAGAATCACCAAACTCTAGAGCAAAGAGTTCCCAGCATCTCCAGGATCAGTCAAATATCCTTGTTCTAAAGGTCAAACGAGGACGTTTGAGGCTTAAGGGAGGAAGAGTTAACGTCAACAACACCGAAACAAGATAACATCGAAGACAAACAAACAGATCAGGTTGCACACACAGTGACTCCCACGGACGCTGCAGCCACGCGCAGACAGTACGTGAAGGAATTCGCTGATGTTGCACCTGAGATGCAACTGGCGATTGGCGAACCGAAGTTAGGTTAAATTAGAAGTAATTTTTGTATGTTAGTTTTTAAGTAGCCGCGAAGGCAACAAGTGTGAAAAATAAATTTTTTTTAAATAAAATAATAAATAAATAAATTAATTTCTATCTATCAGAAAGGATTATTATCTGCGCTGACTTTTATTCAATTTAAAAATGTAAACAGCGATAAATATTCACGGTAATGGTATGGGGAGGGAGTGCTGCCAAGAGCAGTGAAAATTTAAAGGTGATGTGTGATAGATGACAAAATTTGTTGCGATAAATTCAATTACATACGGGTTAAGTGAAAATTGCCGGATGTGTTCACGTGCGTTGCAGGAAGGATTCCAATGAAAAATTTTCTCAAAACTGGTTATGTCGTGTTGTTAAAGGTTTTTTTTTTTGCACGGTTCACTTCGGTGTGGCAATGTAGGGAATGCACGACAAACAGTATGACTGCAATTTTAGGTTTTTCATAACTGGACAAAGAAGTGTTGACAGCCAATGATCATGCGTAGTTCCACTTTTGTTGCCAAGCACTGTTCCCCCAATCAAATCGTTTTCTAGTAATTCAATAGAAGACATTCTGCAGATGTGTATGTAAAGGGTTTTCCAATAGGGACGGGTAGATTTTGACAGTTCATGGCGGCCATGTTGTTCTATCTGTTGTTAGTTTCCGCGATTTTTATTTTTCAGACACTAAACACAAATCACCATGGCAAGTTACAGCGTCGAGCAACCCGTGGAACACTGGATTCTGGAGCAGTTGGAAGTGGACTCCGATTTCAGCAAAAAAAAGTCATCTTCAGCGACGAGACCTATTTTTGTATGAACGGGTACGTCAACAAGGAAAATTTCCGGATTTGGGGACGATGCCGATCCACACGAGGTTCACCAAGTGGTGAACCAGAAAGTCGCTGTTTGGTGTGGATTGTGAACCGGCGGCATCATCAGTCCGTACCTCTTCGAAAACGACGATGGCATTGCCATCACCATCAACCGATCGGTGATAACCAAGTTCTTTTGCTCTAAATTGGATGATATGCATGTAAACGACATGTGGTTCCGATAGGTTGGCGTTACGTGGCACACAGCTGATGCCACAATGGACATTCACCAAGTGGTGAACCAGAAAGTCGCTGTTTGGTGTGGATTGTGAACCGGCGGCATCATCAGTCCGTACCTCTTCGAAAACGACGATGGCATTGCCATCACCATCAACCGATCGGTGATAACCAAGTTCTTTTGCTCTAAATTGGATGATATGCATGTAAACGACATGTGGTTCCGATAGGTTGGCGTTACGTGGCACACAGCTGATGCCACAATGGACATTCTGCACGAGCGATTTGAGGACATGGTTATCTCACGCAGAAGCGTCGTGAACTGGCCACCGAGATCGTGCGATTTGAGCCCGTTAGACTTTTTCTTGTGGGGTTTCCTTAAGTCGCAGGTCTATGCCAATAAGTCGCAAACGACCAGTTCACTCAAAGTCAACATTACCCATGGCATCGCTCAAATTAAGCCTGGTCTATGCGCCAGAGTTATTGAAAATTGGAACTCTCAGATGCGCGCGACCCAGCGAAGACGCGGCGGCCATGAACGATGTCATATTCCATACATAATCTCATTGACAGGCCTTTCAAATAAAACAAAAAACATCTACCCGGTACTATTGGAAAACCCTTTACATTGATTCACATTCTCTATACATGTCAGTAGAAGGAGAATAACTCTTCAACATTCTAACTGATCTGCATGCTGCCTGTGGCTGACCAGAACTGCAACGTTGAGGCGAAGAATGCATCATGCACCGTCAGGAGGGTTACATTCACCTGGTGTGTCAGACTTCTACATACTGACTAAACTCCCTATCTACCATTGGTATACTCGGCAAAACCCTTGGAACCGCAGTTTGCATTACTTCAGGGCTCCCCCTCCCTCCTTATGCCCAATAGGGTTCCGATATGATTTTTATGAGGTTATGCTTTCGTTTTCCTCCACCTTTTTCCTCGCAGGTCGAACTCAAAAAAGGGTGCTATTATGTTCCCCCTGCCGTTGCTCGAGATCATCATTCTCACGACGTTTTCCGGGGTGATGTTTCCTGCCTCTAGCTCCAGCCTAGTTCTTTCTGCTGCCCATCTGCTACAGTCGAAAAAGGTGTGGTTTGCATAATCTACTAGGGGTTCATCCTGAGGGGTGTTTTTGTTGTTGATCAGGTGTTTGAGGCCTGCTACATATCGGTGGTGATCGCATTAGTCCTAATCTCCTTCTAAATGCGTCTTCTATGACCTCCGTTGGACTTGTTCTAAATTAACGACGCAATAAACGGGTCTCCCCAGAATCCATGAGGGAGGATTTTCCAGTGGACCTGGAGTACCACCTGGGGTATTATTTGATAGTAACTTTTTTATTTTTCTAGAAAGGAAAAAACTTGTTCAAGGTTACAGCCGCCCCACTGGGGTTAGGCGCTGACCATTGTGCCGCACAATGTGCATCAGACGCTCCTGGATTAAGGCCTTCAGGTTCATCTCTTAGCTATGACCTTACTGCCAAGGGTGGCTTTGCCAGGAATACGAACTGCAGACAGTGCGGCTTATAGCGTCGTTAAGACTACTTCATCGGGCGGATTTTATTCACCTTCTACGACAGGCATACCTTTCCTATTCTATTCTATTCCCGTCCCTGCAGGGGGAAGAATGGACCACCCTTTGGTCAAACAAACAAGCCAAACCCGTGTGTGGTTATGCAAAACAGAAACGTGCTCTCAACACTCCAACACAAAGTCTTTGCAAAAAAACCACACGATTGGCAATAGTCATAAACCAGCTATCTAGCCCCATCGCATGGGGCCATTGAACCACCTCCAGTCACATGCACATGCACCTGCACGATGCCACCTCTCACCTAATTTCAAATCGTAAAACACTGCTAAACAAACAAAACCCCACCGACCACCCGTCGTCTTCGTTTAGCCATTAAAATCAACCCGTCGTCGTCGGTGCTCGTAAACCCAGCACGAGGCATCATCATAGCTCTGCCACAAATCAAATTTTGTAAATAAAACAATTTTTCTCCCCGAAATCACACCGCCGCTGGCGGGTCGGTGTGCTCCTAAATCACATCCAACTGCAACAGTTGTAGGTAGCACTACCCTGTACCCCGTGCGCCCACTTCACAGTCCCTGCCATCATCAATAATTCTCTGGAAATAGACTCCAAATGAAATCTGCTTAAGAAATTTCCCAAATAAATCTGGTTTTCCTCTTTTTTCGGTGTTCCCCCAGCCCCCAGCCTCTAATAATTCATAATTTCCCGGACGATGAGGATGAGAGATGTGCGCTGGTTGTTCCTCGGCCTTGTCGGCGTGCCTGCGCGAAGTGCGTAAATCAAATGCTCCCCAGTTTCTGGTGTCGGCTGCGGTCGTCCTTTCACAGCATTTACACGCCACCTTAATCCAAATTTTGGATCCACTTTCATAAATCAGAGAGGCGAGAGAAAATCTCCCACAGAACTACACACACAAGGGCTGGCAAGGAAAGTGCTGAAACTCCTGCCAATTCCCGGACAACAATGGAGGAACACATGTTGGTTCGGAGGCCGCCATGATTTGTTCATGTTGTGTGGTGAACTGGTATTTGTGACAGTTTAACTGTCGCTTGTCATTTAATCCTTTTCTTGACGGCGTCGGCTCCTCGGGCGATCGGGGGGGACCAGAATAAGAAATCATTCGACATTTAGGCAGAGAGTTGGTGTGGTGTTTTCCCATTTTTGACACTTTGTCTGGGTTGTAAATTATTTCTCCAAATGTCAAATCTGACATAACAAACGATAAATAATTTTTCAGAGTTCTTCTCGTTTTTTTCCACCAACGAAAGGAAGGGGTTTCTCCGGGGGCCCGGTGACTGACTAGGGAGAAATTGGAAACCCAATTAAGATGTTGGAGACGAATGAAAACAAGATTTTCTGAGTTTAATTGCTACCGGAATGGATGGCTGTGATATGGAGGCTTGAAATCGTAGACGATGGAGAGTTATTACGCGTTTTATTTCGAGATGAATTACATCAATTAAATGAGCGTGTCGTTCGGTGGAAGTGTGTTGTAAAGAGTTGAGGAGTTTAATTTTAAAATGCACACCTGGGATTTGGATAGTATATTATGGGAGTATATTATGTATCACGTTTCGTTCTCAGCCGAGCTATTTCTATTTTCGTAGGACTGTGCAATGAATTTACATTCGTTAGATGGTGTTGTGTTCACTGCTAGATTGTGATGTTTAGTTGTGTGTGCTATAAAGCTGCAGCTGGAACACAAGTATAACTCAGGTAATTTTGCGGGTCATCTGAAAACACTTCACTCAATTCCAAGTACGGACATGTTCTGGACTATTCTCGACGTTATGGCCAAGGTATACAGTTTCAGAAGGCTATTTAATTACTAACGTAAGGTGGCGCTACAGTCCGGGGTGGACCTGGGCCTCAACCAACAAGCCTCTCCAGCCAGCTCGATCTTTAGCCAGCTGCCTCCAATTTCGCGCGCTAAGTTGGTTGAGGTCCCCTTCCACTTGCGTGCGCCACCTGAGTCGCGGTCTTCCTCTACCGCGCCATCCCTCGGGTGTGGATTCGAAGATTATCCAGGCCGGAGCATTGGTGTCCATCCGCTCTACATGACTCATCCACCTCAGTTGTTGGAGTTTCACTCTTCTGGCTAAGTCGATGTCGTTGTACAAGCCGTTCAGTTCGTCGTTGTATCTCCTCCTCTTGGTCTTGCCCTCATTGACTGCTAAACCCATCTTCGCTACTTCCGTCTCAATTCCCACGAAGGCGCCATTGACATCACGCTGCGTTCTTCCGATTATGTTAATATCGTCGGTGTATCCAAGTAATTGGACGGACTCTTGAAAGACTGTGCCTCTGGTGTTGGCGCGTGAGTTTTGTACAACTCTTTCAAGAACGATGTTGAAGAAGTCGCATGACAGCGCATCGCCTTGTCTAAATCATTTTTTGACATCAAAGGTCTCGGTGATGTCTTGACCGAACTTGATGGAGCAGCGTGCATTCTCCATCGTCATCCTGCATAGACGGACGAGTTTGGTAAGGATGCCAAAACTAGACATGGCCCTGTATAGCTCGTCTCTATAGATGCGGCCTTAAAATCGATGAATAGGTGGTGGGTATCGGTTTGAAGTTCTTGGGTTTTCTTTAAAATCTTCCGCAGTGTGAATATTGGGTCGATGGTGGACTTTCCTGGCCTGAAGCCACACTGAGTTGCCGAACGGCTTCAGGCGCTCACTCAACACGGCAAATAAGATCTTGTAGGCGATGTTAAGAAGACTGATGCCTCTGTATGTAGTTGGCGCAGTTCAGAGGGTCTCCTTTCTTGTGGATTGGGCAAACGATGCTGAGGTTCCATTCATCGGGCATACTTTCCTCTGACCATATTTTACAGATGAGTTGGTGTATGCTCCTTACCAAGTCATGGCCCGCCGCTTTGAACAACTCGACAACTAGGCCGTCATCTCCAGCGGCTTTGTTGGATTTAAGCTTAGGTATGGCTGTCTTCACTTCGTCCAGGTCAGGTGGACGAAATTGTTCGTCTTCGTCGTCCAGTTTGAACGGGTAATTCTGCCTAACAGCGGGATTTGATTAGACCGTGTCGACTGGTCCAATGGAGTATCAGACCCAAGGTGTTTGGCATGGTTTACCGACGGATAGAAAATGGCTTCTTGGGTTGATGCTGGCGTCTTTGGGCTCAACGCTAGAGCCTCGGTAACAATGGGGATGTGCCCTAGTGTGTTCCAGGCTGAAATCTTTGGGGCCGGAACACTTCTGGAATACCGCCACAGCTTTGTTAAACAACTGGGAACACTAACTTTGCCTAGTCCATTTGGAAAATGTCCTCGGGTTAGCCAATCCAAGAAATTTATAAAGCCCCTTTCCTTCATGAAAATTCTAAACCTTGACAGGAACAAGATGAGAAAGTTAGTGGGCTTTTTTTTTCGGCCATTGTGGCCTTAGATATCATCTCAACAAACTAAACCTTCGTTCAGATACAGAGTGTCGGCTCTTTTTCGAAGAGGAAGAAACCTCTGAGCACATTCTGAATGTCCGGCACTATAATGGCTACGTAGACGGATCTTCCATAGGGAATTTTGTTCGTTAGCGGACTACTAATGACATACTTAACTTTACAAAGGAGGAAGGCTAAGAGACCATAGAGACCGGAGACACAATAGATCTTGCTAGGTGGCAGTGTCAGCCATAAGGGCAGGTTCTTTATATAAAAAAAAGTCGTAGTTGGCTTTTGTCGAATTCTTTACCAAGGAATTTACCCCTTTACTTATCACTTTACATCGCTTGTCTTTCCCACTCATAACCCTAAATGTCTTCACAAATCTTCCGGCGAATTACAAAATCCAATCTTTGCCGAAAATTGAAAATTATAAACCAGCAGAGCAGTGATTCCATTACGCTTAATGCTGGAGTGCTTCCCACCACCCACTCATCCCTACACAGGAAATTATATTCCTACAAATGGACTTATCCCTAAGAAATGCACATTATTACCCACCAGTACCACCAGTCCTTGTCGCTGTCGTTGTCGCCACCAACCTCTTCTTTCCTCAATTTTTTTTGCAAGTGTGCTTCCTTTTTACGGTGTGGTACTATCACCAGACTCCTTGTAATTAACGACCACAGGAGTTGTCTCGCGTAGGGAGAGACAACCTCTTGAACTTCCTGTCGTACATTTCCATGGAATTCATCGAGTTCCTGAGTCTGTTTCAATTTTCTTTCACTCAGTCATCCTTAATTATATCCTCGTAGGCCTGGGAATATAATAAATTTTCATTTCAAGTGACCATGGCGTAACATTGAAGGAATTTTCGCTATAAGGACTATCCGATCCGGATCCCTGTTTTTGTCGGTAGACTGGGATGCGGTGTCAGTTTGTTTACTTAGGCGCGAGATGCTTATGACGCTTGGTGTTGTGTCACTGATGGATGTAGCAGAACAAGTTGTTTCTAAATTAGGAATTGTCTATTTGTTTACCCTGGCCAATGGATGGATGTCCTGCGGAGGGATGAATAAAGAATTTTTGCTGTCACTTTAAATTGGTCAACCAACTGATTATGTGTATGTGCAGCGAGGGACTGTGACTGCTCCACTTTGGTTGGAATAACAAATAAACAGAGAATATTTCGGGAACACAACACCCAGACGAGAGAGGACAACGAGACCGACGACAACGGAGATGTCATTTTGACATTTCACCAGACCAAACACTGGGAACCACTTGGCATGCTAGTCGGTTTGGTATTGTTTTGAAAACCCCCACAAGGAAGTCGTGGTATCTGTGGTGAGAGATTTAACGCAATCGAGACATCTTGTGGTGGTCGTGGCTCTTGAAATGGAATTATGTCTATGAGTGGAATCGGCTACTGGCTACTGCTCTGGGAGTACTTTTGCAGGCGGAGGAGAGATTCGTGGAAATCCAATTAGCAACTGACGATGAACAACGTAAACAGGAGGAGAATTTGGTTTTAAAATTATCTGCAGAAGTGGAAACATTGGTGTGGTAATGAAGGAAGCATTGGTCAGAGGTTGATAGAGAGAAAATGAGGCGAACAGTTCGTGATTTCTGCATCTCCATGCATATGCATTATGGACATGTGATAAATAAGTAGCTGGCGCGGCAGCTGAGGGTAAACCAAAGCCTAGCTTCTCGCAACCATTCATGTTGTGCGTGTTACATTTTTCAAAGGAATGGAAGTCCTTAGAAGAATAAGATCGCGGATACAAGCGAGCAGTTACTTCTACGAACGGAGAGGTCCATTCGTTCGATGGTTTGGGCACATTAAACGCATCTCCCCAGCTCCCAACTCGGCTTCCAAGACGTGCCATTGAATCCGTACCAGGTAGGCGTCCGCTAGGTAGGCCCAGTATAAGACGGCTGGACCAAGTCCGAAATCTTACCTCTACGGAAGATCGGGAGATGTGGAGAGTCCACTTAAGCGTCATCAACCCGCGACCCTCATAGTGGACAAACATTTGGAAAATAATGATGATGATGATGGAAGTCTTTATGTTAGGTTAGGTTAAAGGGGTCGTGGCTTGATGTCAATCACTGCCTCATTCGGATCTTCAAGGATCCATTTCGTTGTCCGCTGTGGGACCTATATTCATGTACCTGTTGGGAAAAGAGTGGATTATTTATTGGTTTTTAATTACCCCCCGAAGCCACCCTGAATTCAGTATAAATTTTAGGATGGCCTTCGGTGGCATGATTGATAGTTGGCCTAAGGCACTAAAGAAGTGCGCCTAGGATCTTCTTTCTGGTTCTGCTGAGGCCTGGGCAGTCGCAGAGAAAGTGCGTCATGTCGTCTTCCGCGTCTATATCGCCACATCCTTTGCAGAGGTTAGTCGTACTTAGTCGCGTTCTTGTAAGATGGGTCGCCAGCAGGTTGTGGCCTGTGAGCATACTGATCACTAGAGCTAAATGCGATCTGTTCAGCTTAAGTTCCTTCCTTTGTTTTTCTTTCATTGAGTTTTGGCCACATCTTTCTTGAGGCAAGCCTTCAGAAATTCAAGTGTTTCTCTTATGTTATAACTTCTATAGGAGTCAGAACCGTATGATCGACCATTGTTTGGTTCAGTTCCGATCTCTTTCTTGCCAGTTCATCTGCCTTTTCATTGCTCTCGATGCCTCTGTGACCCGAGACTCAGGAGAGCTATACATTATGTCTTGAGCCTAGGATCCTAAGCTCGCTGCGACAACTCTTCACTACAAGTGATTTAAGTATTGTGGATGACACGGCTTTGATGGCGGCTTGGCTATCGATGTATATATAGATGTTTCTTCTCGGGGTTACCAAGGATAGTTCTCTTGCGGCCTGGGTTATCGCTAGAACTTCAGCTTGGAGTACACTGGCGTGGTTTGGAAGTTTTATCGACCGCGCAATGGCAGGTTCTTCTGAGTACATTCTGGAGCCTACCCCCTCATTCATTTTTGAACCGTCAGCGAAAATGGGTTTAATGACTCTTCCTTGGTCCAAAATTTCTCTTGCTGAAAAGTGCTTTTACAAATTGAGTTCAAAGTCAGGGTATGTCGTCATGAAATCAGTTTTTGTTTCTAGTCTCGCTCATCTAGTGATACTGGTGTGACCTATTTGGCCCTTTTTCCAAAACCTAAATACTGGCAGTCGTATAGCGGTTTTTGCTGCCACTTCTTTAGTGTATAGGTCGAGCGGTAGGAGTGAGAATATCCTTTCGAGGACCGCTGTCGGAGTCGTTCTTATGGCGCTCAATGTGCTGATGCATGCTAATTGTGATTGTTGGATTTTTGTAAGTGACTTAAAGTTTGTGGCGGTCGACCACCAGTTGAAATTGGCCTTATACGTATGTGATGCCAAATAGAAATTGTACTCCAAAAAAACCTTTTTTTAAGCAAAACGTCTTTAGGCCCTTATGAACACATTTCCAATATTTTTTCACATATTCAAGGAACTAATCAGAGTGATCGTGGTATTCGCAGAATGAGTGCAATTTCTCAAGACAACCTAAAAAGGTTCCTCTCACCTTAACGTGCCAACGATTGGGTTATTAGTGCTGAAACCATTTAAAACTCAACCTTGCACCGTCGTACCATCTGTGAAGGTCAACAAAAAAACCCCCAATTACCAGCTCAAAATTGTTTCCTGTCAAATTAGAGTCGCAAGGCCGACCTTTTATAAACTCTCCTCTTTCAAAAAACAACAATACGACCCACACACCCCGAAATTAGATTTTAAACATCATTCCCCTTGTTCTGCCCTAATTTGTGTCATCAACAGAACATGATCGATAGTCAACATGTTCATCCAAGCAAATTCGAAAGAGGAACTACAGTCTACCCGTCTGAAGAAGCGACACCACGAATCTACTACACCATCATCAAAGAAAAATTCCTCCGCGAAAAACTACAAAACCACGGAGAAAAAGAAATCGTCGTCATCATCATCATGGTGAACCGTTTCGCTTGACATACCATCTGTGGTTTTCATATTGCGGTCCCGGCCATATCCCAAGGCCGAGACCACATTGGCCATCTGCTTGGAATCAGTTTGGAAAGATAAGAAACAGAAAATACACTCCAATCCACGTTTCGGAATTAAGATCCTCTGGAGAATTATTACCTTATTACCCGAGCATGCACAGGTAGAGATAGAGACCGAAGGAGTAGGGATTACCTCAAGGAATATTTGTTCAATTAAACGCAGGAAAAGCGAACCAAGGAGGGAGATGGAAGTTCTTTTGTTATATCGTGCTCATCCTTCTGTCGTTTTGCATTTGATGGACGGAACGTCTGTTATCCTCAGAAAACACATTATGCAATCAAGGAGTACGAGTAAATAAGGAAAAGGATTTTCCAAACAATTTATACAGTCATGGGAACATTTATAAGGATTTACCTGTCATATTTGAGAATTTATAATTATGTTTTCGTGTCTCTCTCTTTCTCTCTCTCTCCGGACAGGAGGATAAGGAATCTCCTTTGATCCACTGTGGAGAAGGGAAATGGAAATGGAAAAACGTTTCTCCACCCCGGTTCTTTCGAAAGAAATGGTTTCCTTTCACGATGATACATGAAATTGTAATGGTAATTACCCGAGCACATCCTGTAATAAAGGTGTGCTGTCGGCCTTAAGGGTTTTTTAAATTTTAAATGCGCGACAGCAGGTTGATATCTTGTTTCACCGATTGATATGCATATTTGGCGTGGTATTCTCGTCTGAAGATGAAAAATAGGTCTCCATGTGTCGAGTCTATATGTTTCATTCACTTTCTTGGGTGCTGACGTAGTACTGGAATGGAAGGGTTCCTAGATGCAAAAGAACTTCCACTCCACTCCTGCATTCCTTAGCCCGTCTAGAATAGACGTCGTATACATCGTAGACGCCTAAAACGCTTCTTCCAAGAACAAATTAACTTTCACAGGAGTGATAGGATGTCTTTTGACCCAAAAGAAATAACTCCAAGACAAAAGAAATCTTTCAGTCAACCAGATTCACCACATTGCGATCGACGCAGGCCACTTCTTCAGTATTATGGATGTCCGAACGTTCCGAGATGCCAACATTACCTCGGACCACTACCTTGTTGTAGCCAAGGTATGACTGTGACTGCGGATATTCCGAACACTGTCAAGACAAGGTGAGGAAGTTTGTCGTCGGACGACTGCAATTGCAAGAGAGCACCAGATCCTTTTCCGATCGAGTCTCTCTCAATCTTTCAAGAGGTCCTATGCCGGCAGCATCAAGTATTGAAGACCAGTGGCAACATTGTCAACAAGCCATCAGAGATGCCGCCTCTGACGTGGTGGGTTTCACTCGGCCACCACAACGAAACCCCTGGTTTGACAACGAGTGCCGGCAAGCACATGCAGTGCAACAAGAGGCATACAAAGCGGCGCTGAACAGAAGGACTGAACACCGGCAAAACACCTCAGGAGGAAGAAGAAAGAGCATGAGAAGCGTGCGACCGAGGAAATAGAGAGATGTTACTGCAGGAATGAGGTTCAGAAGTTTTACCAAAGGAAAAAAAAACCTGTCAAGGCTACAGAGCCCGAACCGAGGCCTGCAAGGATGAACAAGGGAACATCGTAGTAGAATCGCAGCCGATGCTGAGGATATGGAAGAACTACTTCTGCAGACTGTTTAACGGCGACGACGAACCAAATCCCGCTGTCAGGCAGAATGAGCCATTCAACCTGGACGAGGAAAACCAACAATTCCGTTCACCCGACCTGAACGAGGTGAAGATAGCCATATCTAAGCTTAAGTCCAACAAAGCTGCTGGAGCTGATGGCCTAGCTGCCGAGCTTTTCAAAGCGGCTCATCTGTAACTCATCTGTAAAATATGGTCGGAGGATGAATGGAACCTCAGCATCGTTTGCCCGGTCCTCAAGAAAGAAGACCCTTTGAACTGCATCAACTACAAAGGTATCAGTCTCCTTAACATCGCTTACAAGATCTTATCTGCCGTGTTGTGTGAGCGCCTGAAGCCGTTCGTCAACCACTTGATCGGTCCATATCAGCGTGGATTCAGGCCAGGAAAGTCCACCATCGAAAAAATACTCACACTGCGGCAGATCTTGAAAAAAATCCAATCGATACCCACCACCTCTTCATCGATTTTAAGGCCGCGTATGAAAGCGTCTATAGAGACGTGCTATACAGAGGCATGTCTAGTTTTGGCATCCCTGCCAAACTCATCCGTTTGTGCGGGATGACGATGGAGAATGCACGCTGCTCCATCAAGGTTGGTCAAAACCTCACCGAGACCTTTGATGTCAAAAAAGTATTTAGACAAGGCGACGCGCTGTCATGCGACTTCTTCAACATTGTTCTTAAAAGAGTTGTGCAAAACTCACGCGCCGACACTAGAGGCACAATCTTTCAAAAGTCCGTCCAATTACGGACGCAGGCATACGCCGACGATATTGACATAATTGGAAGAACGCAGCGTGGTGTCACTGGTGCGTTTGTGAGTATCGAGACGGAGGCGGCGAAGATGGGTTTGGCCGTCAATGAGGGCAAGACGAAGTATATGCTGTCAATAAAAAAGGACACCCAATACCGACGTCTTGAACAGAACGTCACAATAGACAGATATAACTTTGAAGTAGTTAAGGACTTTGTCTACATAGGCTCCGCTATAAATTCAGACAGCGACACCAGCGCTGAGATCAAACGAAGACTAACTCTTGCCAACCGCTGTTTCTTTGGGTTAAGAAGGCAATTGAGTAGCAAAGCCCTCTCTCGAAGGACGCAAGTGACCCTTTACCTTAAGCGTCCCAGTCCTGCTCTACGGCGCGGAGACATGGACTTTGTCAAAAGCTTTTTCGAGCTTAAATTGTTCGGCTGATTTTTGGTCCCGTCTACATAGACGGTGAATAGAGCAGGAGATACAAGTGTACAGCGACATCGGCTTACCCAGAAGAGTGAAGGTCCTACGACTGAGGTAGCTGGGTCATGTAGAATGGATGGACACCAATGCTCCGACCCGAAAAAAACCTTCGAATCCACACCCGAGGGACGGGGCAGTAGAGGAAGACCGCGACTCAGGTGGCGCACGCAAATGGAAGAGGACCTTAACCAACTTGGCGTGCGAAACTGGTGACAAGTGGCCAAAGATCTAGGCTGGCTGGAGGCGCTTGTTGGTTGAGGGCCAGGTCCACCACGGACTGTAGCGCCACCTTAAGTAAGTAACCTTAGCATATTAGAAGACTACAGAGCATATTTCGGCAAACGGTAAGAGACTTATGGGATGCAGATCTTAAGATTCCATCGTCATCTGGATTTTCTAAGCGACCAATACTTACCTTCCATATGATGCATACTTCAAAAATAGGACAAAGAACCTTCTCATGTCACAGTGGCTTTACTCATGCCTTTAATTCAATTTTTTCCGGCTAAACCCATAGAACACAAAGAGGACTTTGTTTTCTTCACAATGACTGGGCTTACCCAACAAATTTTTTCGAGACTATAACCCCTCACATTCCTGTACCTCTGGATCCGATTCAATTCCAAAGTGTTAACAAATTGAAATTGAAATTGTAATTTCAAACGAATGAAACCATTTAATACAGACACACACCCCCTTCTGGCAGGCGAATCCAACAGAACATCACACAGAACTATCCCAAGAATTTTCCGAAATCCATCCGAAAAGCACAAATCAACCCCTGGGCGCTGTAGTTGTTAATTTTATGTGCCGAGTTCAGGCATTTCTGTGGAAATTTCTCGCGTGACTTCTCGCCATTAATTAAAAGTTTCTCCCGCTCCCTTTCTCTGTTCCTCTCCCGCAGGACTCGTATCACAATTTATTGACTGCTTGCCTGGAACGCAATAAAAATCCTCGGCTATGCCAACTTCCCCCTAAAGTGTTTCACAGTGCATAGCCCCCGTCAAAGCCAAAAAAAAAAACTGTCCACCAACAGTTTAAACAAAAAAGTCCTTCGTTTAGGAATAATTTTATAATTACTCGCATCGGTGTGTGTCGTCTCGTTCCTCATTTCCATACCAGGCTAGTGGTCTGCGGTCAGCGGGATTCGGCGCTCGACTTTTTCTCTCTAAATTACTGTCATAATGTAATTAAGTCCATGTTACATAATAAAACCCTAGTGTGACACAGACACACTGCAGTTGATTTATTCCCGGTGGCAGTGGTAACGGTTTGTGCGTTTTCCGACAGATAAATGTCCCCGATAAGTCCCAGATGAATGTTATAACCTGTGAACCGAGGTCCGAGTGTGCCCGGCCAGAGCGCGTATGTGTGGGAAATCTTCCCACATCCCGCGGTTGATTTTTATGTTTCACCTTCAATATTCATTTGCATTTTGACAGGCTACCTTACCGTGCTTACCTTGCACGGTGTGTGCCTGTGTTAAAGGGTTGTTTAGGGAAAATTTAAATGCTTGACGTTTCCATAGGGTGAACGGGGTCAGTCTCGATTGATCCCGTTTGCTGCTCGCGAAACTATGTTTCAAGTGATTTTGTGAAACTATTTTGGAATTGTTTTGTGTGGGGTGGCGAGGGGGATAGCAAGGACCTCCTAATTCCCTTGGAATGAAAATAACTTTGTATTGCAATGGGGCGGAGGAGGCATTAACTAAGTTTTGTGCGAAGAGCAACTTTGAAGTGAATAAGTTTTTGTTTTGTGGAGCGGAAATTAAAGTGTGGATTTTGTTTTCATTTTTTTGGGACGAGGATTGTGCCGGAAATAACTTTTGAAAGGTGAACTAAATTTGAGGAAATGAAGGGGGTTGTCGTTGTTTTTGAAAGACAGTTTCAAAAAGGTATAATAAAGGCCGTTACAAACAATGCCAATGCCTGAGAATGGGCTTAGGAAGTTGTGGACACACTCAACCCAGGCAACCGAATCTTCTATTCCTCGCTTTGGTTTTGCAGCAGAACAGGGTTCTTGGTCGGCTTAACGCATCTGAGTCAATCTCAGAGAAATCGAAGTGGATAAAGAAAATTCGAGTTGCATGTGCAGGGAAATTACTCCACGGAAATTTACTCCACCTGGGAATTTATTCCACCACAAGTGGGATATTACACTACTTTCTTGTGGGAAATTACTCCACATTTTAGAGGTAGAGTAATTTCCCACTAGGAATGGGTAGAAAAATTACTTCATTCTTGGAATCCTATAATCACAGGCAATACACAGATGTAGATTCTGGTCGATTTCGAGATTTACTTCTTTTTTGTCATTCGATAGCTTAGTAACCTATGTATGTACATATTTAAGTCCACAATGCATAAACAGTGAAATGTGAAATATGTATGGGAAGTCAACCTCCCCCCCCCCCTGCAACCACCCTGTTTGGGATCACTGTTGGATTTGGGGTAGGTGCGAAGTTGGGCGGTGATCCCAGGCAGGGGGGTTGCAAGGAGGCAGCATGCCCCCTATACATATTCCACGGTTTGTTATACAAATCCTGTTCCAAAATTAAGGTTTGGGGTAAATGCCTTCAACCAATTTTGCGTGTTAAGCAATTTCCCACTGCCACATTCGAAAAGTGGAGTAAATTCCCACCAATGGTGGAGTAAATTCCCACTAGTGCTGGGGTAAATTCCCATCATATGTTACGTAGAAACTACTTCATCAAATTTTCGTGTGGAGTAATTTCCCCCATGAAAGTGGAATAATTTCCCACTAGTGGTGGAGTAATTTCCCGCTTATAAATAATTTAATAGCTGGCGCGACAGCTCGGGATGAGCCAAGGCCTAGCTTCTCGCAACCATTCATGTTGTGCGTGTTACATTTTTCGCACGAATGGAAGGGACCTACAATTTATTGCCAACTCCTAACGGCGAATTGAGAAGCTCTTTCGTGACAAATTGTACTCTCGGAGGCTTGTCATTCCCCGACCAGTGGTGGTGCCGCGAAAAATATTCGGTGTACCTGGCTGGGGCTTAAACCTACGACGTTCGGTCAGCAATTCAACGCACTAACCACTGACCCACGGACTGGTCAGTAAATTCCCGCTTATGATGGAGTAAATTCCCAAGTGGAGTAAATTCCGGTGAAGCAATTTCCCTGAACCCTCCTTATGCAAATTCCGCGAATATGAGTAACTTTGAGGAGGTTTCTTCTCGTTCTTCCATGCAATGTCAGCCCGGGATTCGAGGCAGTATTTCTAATAGTTTTTTTTAGCACAGTTGGAACTACGGGTCTCTTCGAACAACGACAACGAAGCACTCGCATTCGGTTTGTGAAATTTTAGAACGATGATTCGTGTTTTCTTGTCCCAAGGAGGTCCACGTCTATTTCTATTTCTATTTCTTTTATAGACACAGTTACCTGTGAATAGTGTCACTTTTTCAACCATTTTCCAAGTTCATGAGCAAATGATCACACGAAGGTCGAATAGTTGCAACTAAACCACAATGAACCCAATGAGGCATAGCAAATCCAGCAAAATCGCCTCTACTTCGCCATCAATTAACACCCCAAACAATACCCGTGTGAACATCATCGCCCCTAAAATGAACAATTGTTGGTCTCATCACTCCGGACGTAGTTATAGCACATTCGCACATTCTCATTATCGAACACAATCGCTAGACATTTTGGCATATTGCCCTCCCATCAATCATCTCTGACCCGAAACCGTATCGGAGTGTCCACCCTCTACTAGGGACTAAGACCCATCCCCCGCCAAACTGACTGAAGGCCAATTAAACAATCAATCGAACATGTAAATTGCATTGTATTCGACGGTAATTACATTTTAATAAAAGAGAGAACTCTCCTCGGCAGAAATTGATGGAAGAATGGCCAACCCGCCGAGAACCAGCTGTCGCGGCTGAATGCCTAACACCTTCTCAATCAAATATCCATTCAACCGGAAGCAGTAAACATGGGTTCCATCACAAAACGGTCCGCTCGGAATAGGGGAAACTAGAGAAAATGGAATGAAATTATGAAAAATTTCATATTTTCAGGGAAAATGTTCGGCTTTGGGAATTTGAAAATAATTCCAACTGCACTGAGACGTGTCGGTGACGGTGGATAATTGAGAAAATGTTGCACTGTTATGTGATTAGTTACGCAATAGATTTCGTGGGAACAAAGGGAAACAGTAGAACATGACATGGATACAAGTGATATTCTGACATTTGTGGGTTGAAGCAATTGAATCTAAAGTGAGTTCTTGAGAAATTCCGAAAGTCTTCCTCACAGTCTAAGCGGTAGACTACTATGATTTCTACAAAAAAGGTCCTTGTGGTGGGTTTTTTTTTCTATGGCTCTTTGGTCTGTTTTTCTTCTTGCTGACTGCCCTTGCATTCACGCTACAGATACCATGACTACTCTGAACTTAGTAAGATCCGCTGAGAGCTGTCCTCGTTTGATAGCTTCCATCGTTTTATTGTCAAAAAGAAAGCCCTCGGGTCATAGAACTTACACGAGTGACCCCCCGCATGCACTTGTGTGTCCTGTCGCAATCGAGCGCAACTAATTAGCTGAAACGAATTCACTCTAGCGCCTAGCAGGTATTTCCAACGGATAACGTATCCCACTTTCTATTCCCCGTCACTCATGACGATAATTAAAAAAAACAAAAAGATATTAAACCGCTCGCTCGTAAAACAATAATAAACCATAACCAGCAGGATAACAACTAGGACAATAAAAAAAATTGAAATAAATAAAAACTATGACAATCCCGAGGACACTCATGTGTGTACTTGCACTCTATTCCTTATTAATGCCCTCGTCGTCGGGGCGTCTATTTGTTAGCACCTGCCTTTCATTTGACGTCTCTGTCTCTTAGGTTTTTTTTTTTTTTTTTGGGGAAACAAATGTGTGACGGACAAGTTAGACAGGACCGGGTACGTAATAAAAATTTAAAAACTACCCCCACAAGGATTCCTTCGTATTCTTTGAGTGCAAGACACGACATGGTTGTGGTGATCATGATGATGATGATGATGGTAGCATGGTTAACATACGTTTTCACAGCCATGCATGCATCCTCTCTCTGACAACAAGGCGAACGAGAAGAACAGACCCGTAAATAAAATTCAATTTTGATGCGATGAAGCTGATGTTGTCGTCGTTGTTGGGGAGGAAGACTTGTTTTTTTTTTTTCGACCCAAAATTCAAATTCCACGGATGAGAGGCAACTGCAGACGGATGAACAGGATGGAAACGCGCTTAGAGAGACGTTTATCATATTCATCCTCGTGGTCGTGGAAAATTGAAACTGCAAATTTTCTCACACAGTCACGATTGTGACAGCGCGGCACAGAAAGAGATAGAAGCGAACAGTATGAGGATGTATCCTTAAAGGGAAAATGATCAGGCAGAGTCCTCTTTAGACATGGTAGGTTGGTTTTGATGACTTTTTGACGGAAGTATGATGAATTTTTTCGGTCGATAAGAGAAAGTGGCCACTTCCACTGATCAACTCCGATTCCACCGCATTCACCCAAGAATCTGACAACCATTCCTTCGATTATCTCTCACATTTAACCCCATTTTAACAGTCGCCTAACCCTAGACCCCGAAACCAACATCCACCACAATTGAGGATAACACTCTGGAAGGAGTGACTTCGATAACAATGCCCTGTCCACCGCAAAAGGATGATAAATTGCATTCCATGTGGATATGTTAACAACTGTTTTCCTTATGGTAAAACACGTGTCCGTCTACAACTTATCCATGCCGACGACGCCCACGCCCAAGTAACCACAACTACCACCTCACCATCACCACCAATCATCAATTAATAATCCACATACAACTCAAAATGATTGATTATCCTTTTTGACCCAAGGAACAGCGCGAATGTGGATTCACTTCCCTCACCCTCGTCCAACACATGCATGCCCTAACAATTGGTTCCACATTCGCAGAGCAAAAGACACCTCCAACGCCGTACAATCAGAGAAATATCCTTCGTCCTTTTCTCTTTGGCCATATTTCCTCATTAAAATTTCACACTAAAGAAATAAGAGATCCTTGCGCGTCCCTAAGTGCACACATAATTCAAAGGCGCGATGAAGTATTACACTTAGGTTCGCGTTTTAACCTCAAGGAGCGCTAGCGAACCAAAAGACAAAGGGAAAGAAAAATTCCAAAAGGACATGTGAATTGGAATCGAGTTCGAGAGCCAGAGTGGATAACTTTCTTTGCTGGTTGTGCAGTTCATTGGGTGTTGTTCACATGCGATTGGTAAATGGTGCGGAGGCAGTGGAACCTGAAAGGGGCACAGGGGAGACATTTTTGAGGAAAAGTGCTTTATGCTTTGTGGAACTTAAAGTCTTGTCATATCGGCCAGGTTTCTCCGAGAAAGTAAGACTAGGCTAAGGCTGCTTCTGGCTGTCGAAATCAATGATCAAAGCCTCTTGCTTTATCGAACTGCGCGTTTTTACTAAGAAACCGCGCCAACATCTACTTTAAATCCTTTTAGACCCCACTAACCCTTCTAGAAGTACTAATAGCCACCCCTCCCCAACTTCATGTCGGAGTTATAATGCACTTTAATTCATATGCTCAAGCTTAACCCCAGCTCCTGTGTGCCACATTCCGCGTCACCACCTTCAGAGCACACTGTTATGCTTGGAGGTTAACTTTTTTTTTTTTTATTGCATTTATTGATCACGTTAATCACGTGTGCCGAGGCTTTGATGCGCTCCCTACTACTACGCCCTGAGTGTATCCGCCCCCTCCGGGCCGCATACATCAGATAACATTCGATTATTGCACACACGTTCCAGAGCTTTATTCACGTCATGGCGCAACGATGATGATGATGATGATGATGGAGCGCCATCTCGCGTGTGTGTTTGTTGTACGTGCTTCCGACACGTGAGTTCAGGAGGTTTGGACGGATGATGGAGTTTGGTGTGGTGAAGTGATTCCTGTTTGACAGGATTTTCACTCGATTGATTCACTTTTCCGCTCTGCTACTGCGTCTCTCAGGGTAAAAGGATCGAAAATTGAAATTGATTTGGAGATTCGCCTCGTCCTTATTCTCCACCAGTAGCGGGATTGAATTTTGATTGTAATGAGATGTTGATGTCAGATGGATGCTCTTTGCTGCTCGTCCTGATGATGATTATGAGTCAACACGTACGTTTCCATTGGCAAAAAGGGTTCGATTGACACTTCACACATTGAAATTATTTTCATAAGCGGCAACTCACACGCGTTGGAGGTACATATGTACTGACAGACAACACTCGCGACGCTCAGGGGACCGATGATATCTGTTGATTGCTCATTTGACGGATGCTTTGGCATTTGATAGGGTGGATGTGTGCGACTTGGTTTCCGCGAAGCGTTAATGCGATGAAATCAAATGACGTTTAATTAAAAGCGTCGCGAGGCTGGAATCCCTGATGGATTTTACCAAGGAATTTGACAGGTGGGAGATAATTTGATAAAGGTGTGTCGCCTTACCCGTTAAATTGCTCAATTTCCTTTGCAATTTTGTAAAAAGGATCCGCCCTCACGCCTTACAATGCATTTCCACCTCCATTGACAGCCCTTCAGTCGATAAAACATGTCTCTCTCATCGGCCACCAACACACCTCTTAGTCTTACCGCAAAATTCCAACCGCGTTACATCGCGTGCCATTTGCAATGATTCTCGAGCTTCGCCTTTGTTTGGCTTCTGTCAATATCCATCATCGGTTAAGCAGCGCGGAAATGCTCTCTGCGTCGCTTCCCTACATGTCTGCCGACCTCCATACATGATAATCATGTCAATGATTATGATGACATGGTTGAAGCAATAAAGCGTGTCCTCCTCGCCTCCATAGTCAATACTGTGGGCTCTACGATGACGACGACGACGACGACGACAACGATGATGCACATCGAGAAAAACCATTAATTGGACATAAAAACTTAGAATAACGATGGTTGCAGAGCTGATGACAATTGTGGCGGAGCTAGGAGCCCGTTAAGTAGCTCATCAGCGGCGATGTGTCGGATTGTCACATTGTCAAGTTGGCGGAATATGAATGTCACTCATCGCGACGATTCGAATGGATGTCATTCTGCGTTGGGAAATGCAATCTTCTCTGCGATTGTGGCGGTTGTTTTGTGGAGTTTTAGGAGGTTGTCATCGACTGCGATAAAATAATGCACATAGGGTAGACTACATATGACAGATATAAAGTGTGGTTGGAGGCAGTGTTGTTTTTTTTTGCTGTGAGGGCATAGGAGAAAGGGTTGGATGGTGCATTTATTGGCAGCAAGTGTGGATAAGTGTTTGAAAATGTGCCTAGGGAATTGCAAAACCAGTGGTGGAGGGGACAGAAGTTATGGCGTTAGGGGAATTGGTTAACAAAATTATTTACAGGAAAGGCATTCGAATCAGACCTCAAACGCATGAGTTTTGCAACCAAGAACTGAAAGGAATTTGGTGCTTAGAACAAGCTCTCTAACGCGTGGGTTTTTCAAACCAAAAAGTGAAGAGACTGTGGTGCTCTCGAACACATGAAACATAAAACTTCTGGTTCTTGACCCCACCCCTTAAATGGGTTAGTTTTACCACTAAGAATCGAAGGGGCTTCTGGTATATTTTTCCACCAAAACTAGAAGAACTTAAGTTTCTTATCCAGGTCTGCGCTCCAAATGAGACGGATGGGCTTGCAAGGAAAGGAACGGATCTTTCTTACTTACTTAAGGTAGCGCTACAGTCCGGGGTGGACCTGGCCCTCAACCAACAAGCGTCTCCAGCCAGCTCGATTTTAAGCCAGCTGCCTCCAGTTTCGCACGCCAAGTTAGTTAAGGTCCCCTTCCACTTGCGTGCACCACCTTAGTCGCGGTCTTCCTCTACTGCGGCGTCCCTCGGTGTGGATTCGAAGATTTTCCGGGCCGGAGCATTGGTTTCTATCCGCTATACATGACTCAGCCACCTCAGTCGTTGGAGCTTTACTCTTCTGGCTAAGTCGATGTCGTTGTACAGCCCGTGCAGTACGCTCACCGTCTATGCAGACGGGACCGAAAATCACCCAAAGAATTTTCCTCTCGAAAATCCGAAAAGCAACCTTATCCGCTTTTGACAGAGTCCATGCCTCTGCGCCGTAGAGCAGAACTGGGATGATTAAGGTGGTATACAGGGTCACTTGAGTCATTCGAGAGAGGGCTTTGCTACTTAATTGCCTTCTTAGCCCAAAGAAGCAGCGATTGGCAAGATTTATTCTTGATTTGATCTTAGCGCTGGTGTCGCTGTCTGAATTTATAGGGGAGCCTAGGTAGACAAAGTCCTCTCTTCGCCGCCTCCGTCTCAATACTCACGAACGCGCCAGTGACATCACGCTGCGTTCTTCCGATTATGTCAATATGGTCGGAGTACCGGACTTTCGTCGGCGACGGACTTTTGAAAGATTGCGCCTCTAGTGTTGCCGCGTGAGTTTTGCACTATTATTTCAAGTTGCATGACAGCGCGTCGCCTTGTCTAAATCCTTTTTTGACATCAAAAGTCTCGGTGAGGTCTTGACCGACCTTGAGGGTGCTCCCGTGCATTCTCCATCGTCATTCTGCACAGACGGCTGAGTTTGGCGGAGATACCAAAACTAGACATGGCTCTGTATAGCTCGTCTCTATCGATGCTGTCATACTGGCCTGAAGCCAAACTGATATGGGCCGATCAGGTTGTTGACGAACGGCTTCAGACGCTCATACAACACGGCAGATAAGATCTTGTAAGCGATGTTAAGAAGACTGATGCCTCTATAGTTGGCGCAGTTCAGAGGGTCTCCTTTCTTGAGGATCGGGCAAACAATGCTGAGGTTTCATTTATCGGGCATACTTTCCTTCGTAAGATGAGTTGGTGCATGCTCCTTCATAGTCAACGCCTGCCGATTTGAACAGGTCGGCAGCCAAGCCGTCAGCTCTAGCAGCTTTGTTGGACTTAAGTTAAGATATGGCTATCTTCACTTCGTCCAGGTCGGGTAGACGAAATTGTTGGTCTTCGTCGTCCAGGTTGGATGACTCATTCTGCCTTACAGCGGGATTTACATATCTATAATACGAAAGGAGTGGAACTACATATCCCCTTTCCTTTGTAACAATTTCGCTCAACCCAAGTAAGGAAACTTCTTTTAAACAGGGTCGGACAGGAAAATGTTTGTAGTTTCTTCCTCCTTCTTTTGTCGCTGTAGCTTTCCCAGAATTCGTCAGGAGCGTTTTTTACCATGAGCTGACAGCCTTCCAATTGGCACAAAAGGTCACTTTTGGGGACCGCAGTGGTAAAACTGATCGACTGTACCCCAATAGTTTCTTATGAGTCCTCTATGTTTTTGTTCAAGGCCCTACGCCACTGCATGACCAGCCCAACGTCTACTCAACTCCCAACTCATCGGTCCTTGTTACAATAAAAATGACGTACTTACATCCAGATCCCCACAAACACCCCTCTCACACGTCCCACTACAAAGACTATTTCCCTCTTTTGCGGTGGAAATGCTGTGGCTAAAAATATCCCATTATTTTCTAGACAGAAACACAATTTTATGTGCGGTTTTATGCACCTCGTTACGAGAGATTCTCTATCTGCTCTGGTCTGTGTTGTCATCGTTGTCGTTCCGCCTTTCATGTGGCCAACTACACATACCAACACACATCCTCTCATAAAGGATGTCCTCGGCGCATAGACTTAGTGAGTGTTATTGGCTTTTCGGGGTCAAAATAAGAATATCGCCGGTCTCCCCCCTCCCCCTGATAATAAATTGTCGGTTGCATTTAATTAAAAAATATGTCACTCACGAGGAAGGAACTCAGTTCCGGTTGGTAAATCGTTGTAATCCTTGGACACACCATGTTATTGTGGTTTAATCTTTAATAGTGGTTCGTTGTTACTACTGAAACTCTTATCGTCGTCTTGAGTTTATTGCCACTTGCATGTCATTTTGCGCCGAGAATTTGACACGTGATGGAGAAGGTGCTGCTGCCTACAGGTCCCAAATGAATAAATGTTAACAAATCAATTAAGTGCCAGCATGTCGGTGGATTTTGTTCGCAATTTTTCAAGGAAAAACATTTTAAAAATGAAAACAAGAAATATTTTCGCAAATAGAGGTGACAGCCATGGGTGGTAGAGACTGGAGCCACAGCGACCGACCAAAGGAAAGACGATGACAAAGCGTCTGGCGCTTAATTACAATGTTGTGTGTTTCCGCGGACATGTTATTTAGACGCTGGTAGACGGTGCGGATGGATGGATACGCGTGCAGTGCGGGGAAGTGCCAGAGAGCGTGTGTGAACGGTTGTCGGGGCAATTTGTTGTGGAGTGGGAATCTTTACAAAGTAGAAGCTACATATTACCACTTCAAATAGACTGGAACAACCGAATGCACATTTGGGTAGATTGAAGAGGACAAGGAAGAGCGATTGGTCAAAATTCAGTCTTGAGAAGTCAACCTTAACCCAAGTAGCCTTACCGCTGTCGAAATATACTAAAACACACTCTTAGAGTCATCGAACTAAGTGGGCTTTGTTAGTCCAATTTTTGGGTTTCTTTCGCGAGTTATCTCAGTGATATTTATGCATAACACTGGCAGTAAAGTGTCATGGCTTGAAGAATTGATTGAGCTGACAACGATTATAACTTCAGGAGATTCGAAAGAGTTCCTGTGAATTATTGTAATGACAAACATCACAAATGTCCCCGTCTAGTCTGCACACCACTCTTGGACGCCAATGAAACCTAATACTACCTGAGTTTTAAACCACTGCACCTCACTCGCGATGTGTAAATAACATTAGGCCAGGTTAGCTATCTGGATTGATGAGGGAAAAAGCACTCGACCTCATCACACCAAAGTCCTTGTGGACCCATTGTGATGCCCACGGGGGTAGATCCCGGTTCCTACCGAGCTTCTACCTTACTGCTCGTTGTTAACTTGGATCTCCAGCCATCATGATACCCTTAGACACCTGGAAAGATCGTTTATTGGAGTATCAGACAATTCCTGTATGTCTTCCTAATGTTCTATTTCTCAAGCGACATAGACTTGGGCAGTGGCAGAGGAAGTGATGAGTATCTTCTCGTTCCCGGTTATGTCCCTGTGACCACAGGCCCAGCAGTGAGTAACACTGTGCCGCAAGCGAAGAACTTTCGCGATTGCGTCGAAATAACTTGGATTTTATTTGAAGCAGAAATTGCTTTAATAGCTGCCTGACTGTGATATCATCTCGTGGTGTTGTCATTATTGATACCATACTGGCTGCCTCTATTACTGCCAGGACCTCCGCTTGAAAGACACTGCTGTGATCAGGGAGTCTGATTGAGCTGTATATGTCCAGTTGTTCGGAGGCTATACCGGCACCTGTTCCACCTATAAGCTATTTCAGAATTTGAGCATGCCCTTCTGGATTTGAATTCCAACCATGCGTTTGGCTTATTCTCAAGGCAGTTTTAGCGGCGGAATCTTACATTTACAACACCAGCGGTCGCACGTTGAGAATTGTTTCAAACCCCGCTGTCGGCGTGGTTCTCATTGCGCTGGTTGACCCCAAATCTACAGCGCTTTGTCCACGTATTAAGTATCTAATGAGTTTTTAACAGTTCGGTAATGGTGGGAGAAATAACACTAAAAGGGTATTCATATCCCCTTGATCCGCGTGTGGATTATAAAACCAAAAATATATACATATCTATCAAAAGGCTGATCTTCTTGATGTGCGCCATGAGCTTCTCTCTTTGTAAAAGTAATTGACCTCTCAGCAGTTTTTGTTTCGATGTCCTGTCGTTTATTCTGCTTGAAATGTCCTCCTCCTTTTTTAAAAGATGACAGAAATCTTCATACACGCAGCATTTTTCCTTACAAATAAGTCCAATTAAGGCAGCGTACATACATAAGTTTGTCCACAATTTCTCCCTCGCACCAGTTCTCCATCAAAACAAAAAGTCACAGTTTTTCCTTTACCAGCTCCAAGTACCGCAGCTAAATTGTTTACGCTTAACCTTATAAGCAACCGTCCAACTAAAAACAATTTAACCATGAAAAAAAAATCGTTAGAAAATCCCCTTAGACATCTTATCTGTCATTTAGTTATCTGACATTTCGAATTGACAAACATCACCCACAAAGTGGAAGACAAATAAGCCAAACGGTCGGGATCCTTTCAACAATTCAAAAGCAGAATCAAAAAAAAAAAAAAGAAACAACAAAATAATCCAATGCTGCTCTGCTTTTCTCTTCTGTTCCCTATCTTCCAACTTCAAGTTCCCTTTTCCTTTTTATTTACTTTAGTCTTCCACGGGAGAAGTAAGTTGGGTTTTATTTTCCGATGAAACATCACCAAAAAAAAAGTGGATAAAAAGTTACATCTTCTGCACAAAAGTCACCATGTCAACTTTTATGCCCTCTCCTCCCCTGCCCTCTCCGTAGGCAAAAGTTTTCGACTACAAAAAGGAAGATAATTTGGTGCAAGGATATAGAGACGGGGAGAAAACAGAGAAAAAGGAAAACATTATCCACACATCCAGAAGCACTTTAAAACAATTAGGAAATAAAGATCAAAGATTTGTTAGGTATTTTGGTTTGTGGAAGAGTGGAGCATAGGGTGTAATCACATTGTATTCGTTGAAGCTGCAAACACAATTTTAAAGGTGCTCAATAGTTCTCAGTTGAAAATAGAGCCTTCTATTCTTAGCACTTGGAGCACTAGAGCCTGGGTTATCAGCATTCACCCCACAACAACACCGAAGATTCGACACTATATACATATACCTATGCAAAGGGGAGGCCTATCTGAACAAAGCAGGACAATTCAAAATGTCATTGTCTGTTCTGTTCCAGGCCATGTTCGGATTCAGAAGCCGAATTACCTCACTCGTTAACGAGAAACTCGTCGTTGAAATGTGACGATTTGGGATTAACGCTATCAATGAAGTTTATCGATCATTGGATCACGAGTCCCACTCACTCACTCATTATCGATTGCGGTAATTGGGCCCCAGGTTCCGATTCTGGTCAAAGCCAGGTTCATATTCTGTCTAAAGCCTTGCTTAGACCAAAGCCAGGTTCACAATAGCGAACGCCAGTCACATGACAAAAGTCGACTTTGAATATGAGCAGCCAGATTGAAAAACTGGCCAAAGCCGGAGTAAGTCTGTGGCCAAATCAAGGTTTAAACTCGGACCAAATTCCGGTTCAGCATCGTTATTCAGATTCAGGGCAAAGTTATGTTAAGCCGCTGGCCAAACCCCGGTTTAAACGGTTGCCAAAGATAGGTTTAAGCTGAAAGCCCGGTTTAAACGCTGGTTAAATCGGATTTTAGACTCCGGCCAACGTCAGGTTCAAACACTGCCTTGGAAATTTGTATAAAAATCCTCCAGGTCTTCGAACCGCCACAACAAATTCCATAAGACAGTGTTCTGTGACTTATGTGACTTATATCGTTGGCTCACATCGACCACTAATTGGATCCATTATGTTCAAAAAATATCACTAACTCCCCGCAGTTTATTTTGAAAAACACCTCACCATAGGGTACACCTCGACTCTCGCTCCACTGTTTACAGTATCCCGACCACAGATCACATTCTATTTCCCTATTTGGTTTCCTTTTCCACTTCCAAATACAAACAAGATTGCCATCATCATCCGATAAAGATCTCTCAGCGACTTTGTGTTTACCCAGTCATATTCCGGGCCCTTCAAGTGGCTTACGAGGAACGAAAACAAGTCGGAAGGTTACTCTTCTACTTTAGAGAAACCTTTGTATCCTTGTTTATCCGTAGAACAAACAACAAGTCATCGTCACTGTTGCCAATGCAGTCATTATCGCCGTCATTAACATCAACGTAAACAGAATGTCAGGTGCATGGGCTGACTGGCGCGAGAGTCAAGTGCGGTACACACGTCGAGTTCATAGATCAAATCCCCCCCGCCACCATCATCGTCGTCGCCGCTTTGTCCCGCTTTGAGTTCATTTTTGGTTGCCCCTGTGTTGATGAACTTGAACGTGAACTACGTGCAAACCCAAACAATCCAAAAAAAAAAAAAAAGATACAAAAAGTTCCGATTCCGACGCGCGGCAGACAAAGAGTGAACTTGTAAACATGTTAGTTTTTGTCGGTGTGTCGTTCTCTTCTCGTTTTCTCTTGCCGCCGCACTGATTGCGTTTTATAGGGTCCCGCACCAGTTCCACAAGACACAAAACCAGATACACAGATACGAGTCGATTCTCCCAGATACGAAGACTGAAATTAGACAAGATTTCTGCTTCTGTTTCTGTTTCCGGGGAAATTTATTGCCTTGACGATGAAAAGCCAGCACTCTGGTGTCTCCTCCTCCCTCTTCGATGCATGTCATCGTCATCGGTATGTTGGAAGGGTTCCTTCCTGACAGCGGTGGGGCGAAGCAGACCAGCTTTTGATTGCATTTTTGGCTCCTAAGGCGGTGGAAATCGATTTTTAATGGCCGAACAAGTCCGTTGTAATTACGTTTATCTCAGCGAACGATGTTAATGGCTGGTGATTGGATATCGGAGTTTTATTTGTTAGATTTTTTAGTGTGTTGTGCTGTAGAAATTTTATTTCTCGGAAGGGCATGTGCGTTCGAACTCACCTTCTGTGGTGCATGCTTCAAATCGATCGATGGAGATGGAGAAAGCAAAAGGGGATTCGTTAAACAAATGACAGCGGCGTTAGAAATTGTATTTATGCTCCCTAATTAGCTTAAGTCTTATAAATCCGTTTAAATAAATCAAAATTAAGTTTTAAGCTTGAAAATTGGCTTAGGGGAAACTCCACACCTGGTGAGTGGTGTCGAATATCTCAAGAGTTGCTGTAGGTTGGGATCGTTTTGATGGATAAGAAGTCTATAGGAAGTCTGTTCTGGACCCAAAAATAAGCCAAAAAAAAAGTTTTCCCAAAGACTGAAGACTTCAAAGTTAAGGCGTCTATGGGACTGTTAAGGGATACCCGCCTAGATGTTAGATGTGAGAAGTTGGGGTGGGTGTATGCCCTGCGACCTGTATAGATCTATTGTGCTCCCACGTACTCATATTGGTCGATAAGTCTCGACCTAAAGAACCTCCTCCAATCCAATCGCTCTGAGAAATCGGAGTATCTGGATTGGACCCAACGATGGTAGATCCGTTTCAGAGAAAGTGTACGCTTCCAGGTGTGCTCTTCCTTATGGATTAATGTTCCACAGTCCATGAGGAGGTTTGACGGGGTCTCCTCGACATCGCTACAGAATTTGCAGTTTCCGTTTGCTTGCTCCTCCTTCGGTCATAGTTCCCGAGGAGTTCCTTTGACTGCTTTAGTCCTGGGAGTGCTTCCCATATTCTCCTTCATTTCCACTCTTCCTCTCTTCGGAGTTGGATTTGATGCGATCCCAGCCCGCAGAATGGCTCGGGTCCAACGAATGGTGTTTCCTTTCCTTGCCAGTTCATCGGCTGCCTCATTTCCTTCTATCCCTACATGACCGGGCATCCAGTAGAAGGTGACTTTATTGTTCCGACCTAGTCTGTTTATCTTTTCCAGACACTCGTAGGCCAGATTGGATCTGATTTAATAGGAACTCAGTGCCTTGATGGCAGCCTGGCTTTCTGATAGTATCGCGATGTTTTGCTCGTGCACATTTTTCGATCGCATATACCTCTGCTTGCAAAATACTAGGCGGTGTTCCCGTAAACTCCGAGAACTTAGTTCAGGGCCCGTATATTCCCGCCCCGGTACCCGTGTGTGTTTTGGAACCGCCGTCGGTGTACCATTTGGTGTTGTTGTGCTTAAATTGATACATTCCGTCGTTCCATTCTCTTTTACTGCTCAGTTTTGTGTTGCTTTTCAAAGCAGTATTTTTTGATTGTATCGTCTCTAGGCCAGGCGAATAGTGGGACTGTTTTGGAGAGGGAATCTCGCTCTTTTCTTGCGATGCTTTTACTCCTCCCCACTCTTTCTTTTACAAGTCTTAGTATTGTTTCCTTTACGACTATGTGAATGGGGGTAAGCCCCAGAATCACCTCTATTGCAGCAGTGGGACAGCTTCTCATTGCTCCTGTGATGCAGATGCATGCCAGTCTCTGCAGTTTCTCCAGGGCTCTCTTTGCTGTGCTTAACTTGGTTCGTCCTTCCCAGGCTATTGCCCCGTATGTTATGACCTGTCTGACCATAATGATGTACATCCACCTCAGCATTGCTGGTTTACATCCCCAAGATTTTCCTGAAGTGGTTTTGCATACTACCGACTCCATGTGGGCCTTCCATAGAAGTTTACTATCCATTGTGGTTCCACCTAGTTGGATCGAATGCATGTGCCTGAATTGCCTTCTTCTAGTGAATGGTACTATCGTGGTTTTTGTGGAATTGATACCCACCTAACAGGGTTAAATTCTGCCCAGTGTGGGCACCTACAGTGCTATTCACCTAGTTGGATCGATTCCAGGTGCCTGAGTTGCCTTGTCCTAGTGAATCGTACTATTTTGGTTTTTTGTGGGATTGATACCCACCTTACAGGGTTAAATTCTGCCAAGTGTGGACACCTACAGTGCATTTAATGACATATTAGGTTAGGTAGGGTATTAAAACAGTTTTGTCACAAATACTAGACATCTTCGTGATCATTTATGGACGAAACTCTCTCTTTATACTCTAAAATGGAACGATAGATCGAGTCTACTCTGTCTTCCGCTTTTCAAATCCTCCTCTATGTCCATCAAAAGAATGCGAGACCACACGTGTTCTTATACTTTTCATGACATCGTCTGCGTGACTTTGAGATGCAACCAATTAATTCCACTTCTGTATACCTGACAACTTCAATTTAAAAGAAAAAAAAATGAAAAAAAGCCCCGCTTAATCCAAATATTTGTACGTGCGTGTTGCATCTATTACTCCAGAGCTAAACGCATTCCATTTCCTCTAAATGCATTGGAAACATGAGCCAAGAAATCTCCAAGAAGAAGGAGATTCATCTCTTCGTAGCCCATCACACTTAATTTTCATTTGATATGCTCATCGGATTTACCTTCCAGGTCGATGGTAGGTCCACCTTCCTACCCCTCAGATCGGAGGAATTTACAGTCTTTTCGATTTAAATCCACCAGAGCACAACGACGATAGATCATATTTTGAAGGTTCGCATGGAAGAAGTTAAATGACTTGGAAAAAGGTCGATTACATGGGAGAACGGGGGCGGTCAACAGCGATGGAGGCTGCCAGGGTTGGTGTATGAAAGTCTTAGGTTACATCCAGGATGAAATATGGATGCGGAAGTTTTTCTGTTTTCTGTAAGCAACAGCTCAGATTTCCAGGATATATTGTGGGTGTGTGCAATTGATGACTATACACTGACCAGTGTAATGCAGAGAGGATTGCAGCTTGAGAGGAAGTTTTTTTTTTCTTCATAAAAACAAAAAGGAATCCTGAAAGGAATTTACTTGAAATTTAGTTGGGCAGAAAATTTGTGGATTTAGATTGAGAGAAATTGATACTTTATGAGGGTTACTCGGAGAATGGTTGTGGAGGACGTGGAGAAAGGTTTTCCAGCATCATTTCCAGAAATGCTGCGCCTGGCATGTGTTCTTTCACTCGATGCAACCTTCTTAGTCTCTTTTGTAGGTCAAAACTTGCACTGAAAGAAGAATACTCTCTCCAGGGTTAAATCTGAAAAAGTCCTCCGAAATCACATTATAGCCACACGCTACCAACAGAAACAATTGTCCCTGTTTCTTTAGAAAATATTTCGACATCAAATAATCCGCCATCAGTCTTTGACCAAAAAGGACAACAATAGGATCAATCTCAATTCGGTCCTATAATGTCTCACTTGCGTTCCACAAATTGGTAGGCAAAGTCACAAATTGCGTTTGTCCTCCACACACTCAGTGAGGGTGGACAATTAAGATTTCACACTGCATCATCGTCCCTTCAAGGAACCACATTGTCCTCCCTAAAGAACCCATCACTTTTCCAAAAGAATAAGACATCGAAAATTTTATTTAAAAGGATCAATGCAATGCACACAATGCATCGCAAATCATTGCCATGAAAAGGACAATTATCATCCACAAAAGCAACCATGATGAGGATCAGTATGCTCAGCAGGATAAAAAGAGCAGATGTCTTCCCGATGTGGTTATTGTTTTGCTTGTCTTGTTATCCTGTAGCTGTTATTGGTCTTATCCTTCGGTATCTTCAACGTTTTTGTTTGCAAAAATAGATCTAAGGGACCTCTGGCAGATACGAGTAGATCTCTACTAACAAGAAGCAATTGCGCTTTTCTTTTTCTTTACTTTTACTCGTCCTTTTGGCAAACAAACTGCACATCCTTGTGTACAGATTGAATTTTGTCTTATGGAAGATTATTTCACAGGTAAAGGGATTTACTGAATATTGTGCATTCACTCCTCTTTAAATGTTCCACGGCAGGAGTCTGTTGAGGGAATAAATTTCAACAAAAGACTTGAAAACTATGAGCCACTGGTCATCGAGAGAGGAAACAGAGACATGGGGTCCTTTTGACAGGGAGTTTCGGTTTTTTTTTAGCACAATGACGGTAGCCGATTACGAGGCGGCAGACGCAATCTGCGGTAGCACAATAGATTGACCGTTTTGTGCATTTGTTCAGTTCAGAAGAAGGACTTTGATTTGAAAAAAGGTGAACGTTGTGAGTTTCTGCAAAGAAATTCCGGTTCTTTTTTTCCGCTGAATGCATGTCAGCAGGAACTCCGTCTGTCGGTACGATGGTTATGTCTTGTTTGGTTGGATGTAGGCGCAACAGGATGTCATTGCTAAAGGAAACACCGCCCTTTTGTACTGAATTTGAACACATTTCCTTTGGTCCACTGAAGGGAATGCAAAAGCGGTTGGGAGCTGCTTGCGAACAAAGGAGTGAACAAACGGCTTTAAGATTCAAAATGGATGTAGTGGAAGAGAATGAAGAACTCTGCGTACTAGTCAAGCCAAACATGAGAAACTAGCCGATATGAAGTGAAAGAACGGTAGAAGGTCTCGGATTCTTTCACCCTTCGGGGGGCATAGAGCATCAACAAGGCCTGCACATCATATTTTCCGAAATTCTGAACGGCGAGGAGGTACGTTTTAAAAATGGTCACTGACCGCAATGTGTCCGATCTGGGTGGGTGCTCGCTGGAGACGGGAGATGGGTTTAGCGGGCAATGAGGGCAACACCAAGTATATGCTGTCAACAAGAAAGGACACTCAACACCGGCGTCTCGGACAGAACGTCACTATAGACAGCAATAACTTTGAGGTAGTTAAGGACTTTGTTTACCTAGGCTCCTCTATAAATTCAGACAGCGAAACCAGTGCTGAGATCAAACGAAGAATAACTCTTGCCAATCGCTGTTTCTTTGGACTAAGAAGGCAATTGAGTAGCAAAGCCCTCTCTTAAACGACTAAAGTGACCCTATATAAGACCTTAATCATCCCAGTCCTGCTCTACGACGCAGAGGCATAGACTCTGTCAAAAAACAGATGAGGTTCCTCTTGGCTGTTTCGAGAGGAAAATTCTTCGGATGATTTTCAGTCCCGTCTCCATAGACGGTGAATGGAGGAGGAGATACAACAACGAACTGTACGGGCTGTACAGCAGGGCTGTCTCAAGATGAGACTCACCTAATCTTGTAGCCCTTTTGCCCAAACATTGTGCCTCCATTGAGGGTTGATACTGCAAAAATCCACAAACTACACGCAATTGTCCAGGCCAGGAATTGCAGTCACAGGTTTCAGCGCGGTCTAGTCGAAAGTTAAAGGACGTCCGTATCCGAAGCGTAGTTATCCCTTTCGAAATTGGGCCACAGATCAACCAATACTTATCCGTTATTAAGACACAGGTTGCTCTCCACTTCGCAAAGACTCAAATTCCACAGAGACTTCCTAAATTATTTGACGAGACACAGACTCGAAAACTTGAAACATTGAAACATCGGAAGTTCAAACAAAAAATTGACACCATATGGACGTCAACAATGTCAGTTTTCCTTTATATGCCACCACCGAGTTGATCCCGACAAAACTTTGTGCAAACAATTTGCCCGTGTGACACATGAAATCCCAATTCTTATCACATTGAGCTGAATGACTAAGTCCTCCGACAACAACTCGCGAGTTGTTTCACGAAGTTCGTGTCCGGAACCAACCACCACATCGACTCCCATCTTGTTATCATCAAAATTCAGTGTACTCCCGCGACATATGTCGTACAATGCTGCTAAGCCGTTTTCTATTGCACTCAGCATGTGTTCGAGTCCAAAAAGGACATCGCACTGGGAAATCTGAAACCCACAAGGACTGTGTGCTGTTTAGAGCTGTTTAGCATTTTGTTTATTTGTCTTGTTCGGCTAAGCCCCGTTGAGCGATGATTGCCACTCTAAATCGCGTGCTTTCCCATTCGGCGAACACAACTGACAAGTGATGTCCTTGCATCGGCTGCTGGAAGTGCGTTTGGTGGATTTGCCATGACAAATCTCACGCGACCACTCCACAAAACAGCTGAATTCGTTTCGAGAGATAACCGTTTCGGATAAATCCACATGTACAGAAGTTTCTCGAAAAATCACTAATTGGAATGCATGGGAGTGTCTTTAAAGGATATTTACTGTCAAACCGCACCGCAGCGGACGGTGCGGTGGTGTACAGAAACTCATCCTAACACAGTGAATTTCTAAAGTTCTCTTGCTCTAGTGTCGAAACTAGGACAAACATGAGATACATGGGACACACACAGGCCACACTTAGGACACTCAGTTCACTTCGTGTACACAAGTTTGCAAGGATCGCAGTGGGTAAATGTACTTGTACCCGTACATGTAATATGCACTTTCATTGACTCCAGTGACTGTATCTAAAGGACACACAACGCCACAACGAACGACGACGACGATGACGACGACGACGACTCCCACTAGAGATGATGGTGAGGAGCATGCACATCCTTGGTCGTGATGTTATCCTTCTGAGTGCAGTTCTAAAAATTCCCCTATTTCACTTGGGAAATTTAAGGAGAATTATGAAATTTTTAATGCCATTAAAAAGTTGTGTCACTCTTTGTCCCCCTTTCCCGCAAAGGATTCACTTTGCAGGAAAAATTAATGTCACTTGGAAGGATGGAGCGGGGGAGGTGTTAGGTGGAGCACATGCCCGACTAGGATTCCTTTTTTAATTGAAGCGGTTTTTGCTGCTTTACAGATTTTAGCGCTGCTATTCGAGGAGTAATCCTTTTAATAGTTTTTATTCTTGCTTTTGACAGTTGTCCACGAACGCACACAGAGCGAGGGTGGGTGTACTCTGATGCACGTGTGAATGCATATGAAACGTGATACTTAACGCACTCAAAGGATTACACACACGAATTATATTATCACTGGTATCCTGGCAACCGACCGCACCACAGCATTCATCCATCCGCTTGGTCTTGTTCCCGACACGAAAGGGTTATTGTAGAGAGTTTGTCATTAAAACAGATGTTAGCAAACAGGATTAATTATCCTGGCATTTATTTTTCCCACCCTGCACCGTTTAAATAAATTGTTGGAATGGTAACGTTGGTTGCCATGGTTAGTCCTGCGTTGAATGGTTGGTCGCTGTTTTTTTTTTTCTCGCTCTTTTTTCGGAGATAACGTGGACTAATTATTCAAAAAGGACATTAATTACTTGCATTATGTATTTTGTGTTGCTGCTGCTGCTGCTGCTCCTGTTGGTGTTGGTGGTGCGCTGTTTGAAGTGTGGTACAGAGTTGATAAAGGGATATGAACACTCAAAATGAAGTGGGAGTTGTTCATTTTTTAGTTTCGAAAGAGTTTCAGGAAGTGATTAATGGTTTTGGGGTGTGAGATCCTGTTTTCGCTTTGCCTAAGGATGCGTCTTTAATGGCCTACGAATGTGAATTGTTAATGAGGAGATGGTTGAGTTATGATAGAATGATTAATTGACGAAAGAAGAAGTTGCCAAGCAGGCTTGTGGCGTGAAATGGAAGGTCAAAGACCTATGCACCTTCGAATAAACTTGGCGAGCTACCTGAAGGATGTCGCAAAGGGAATGCAATAAAGGGCTCATGGATTCATTGAACACGCGCCACTTGGAAGTTGAGAACCTAACGCTCTCTGTTTGTGCAGACCACTTTTAAATCCCAAGTCTGATAGGATCAAATCATGTACGCCTTCACCATATGCAGTGTACTCTCTCATAAGCGGACATCGACGGTTCCGAGAAAATTGTCCGCTTATGAGAGGCGTCCGTAAGGGGAGAGTACACTGTATGTAGGTCTTCTGAAGAATTGTTCTCCCAAAACGACTATGAATCCCTGTTTTAAAGCGTCCACGAGTCTGCAGCACCAAGTAGTCGGCACCATCTCCCTACACAGTGCTCCAGCTAAGATATCTTCGCGGCCTATCTATCCAAAACTGCATCACGACACTCTAGCACAGTGGCTTCCAACGGGTAGGGCATGCCTCCCAGGGCGACATGTGATATAAAAAATTGAGAACCACTGCTCTCGCAGCTTTATTTGACAAAAAAAAAAGTCGCAGTGGGTTTCTTCGTTGTGTTATCCGTCTGAATAGTCACAATTTGTCAAGCCACACTGACACGACCTTGTATCACATTACTGTCTTCCAAAGTGCGAACCCTCCACACTAAATTCAAACTACAAACAACCGATTCTATTTAATTCTTTTCAATTCTATGCGGGAGAACCTTAATTCAAGTCATCAGTTCAACTATTAGTCACGTACATGGTACAGAGCACGCAAAAAGCCATTGCCAAGGTCTAGGAACACGTTCTGCATGAATGCATTCTTCTGGATATTCTCAATTGAGTTGAACATCTTCCACACCATGCCACTGGGTTCTGCTTCTCGCCCCTCGAGACGGAAATCCAAGCTAAGAAAAAAAAGAAACTGACAATCGCTCTACGATTCATTGAGCACAAAGTTCGTTTCGAAAATGTTCGAGGTTACCCGTGAGAACTGGCTCTCTGATATTCCCCATCGAACCGAATTTTATGCAAATTTCGTATCTTTTTTCCGTGGGCATTTTATAGAATTTTAAATAATTTTGTGATGAAGAAAAATGTAAATCTCGAGTAGTTGGTGGACATACCCCTTAAGGCGGCGACTGACATTCAGGGTCGACGAGCAAAGCAACAAATGCTCACTGGCCTTCGCTGTTTTGACGGAGGAGTGACCTGTCGAGCGTGAATAATGTGGGGAATAGGGTGAATTTTTTTTTTTGTAGAACTCCGTTCTTGAGATGGTCAGCTAATTATAAATTATTTTCTTTTCGGGGTGAGTATTTTTCTTTTGACATTTTCTTTAGAGAGTGTGCGTGGGTAGAGGAGAAAGGTAGCTGGTGGGAAAGGCTGTCAGAAGGGATTCGCAGGGGTGTCCAAATTAATTTGATTTGATTATTCGTAAATGAAACACGGAAGTAAATAAGAAAATGATTGAAATTGAGTTCTCACTGCAAGACGGCACTGGCTGGAAGATTTAACGTTGGTCTGAAGTATGAAGCACTTTTTTTGGGTCAGTTTTGAGCTAACTGTACTCTCTAAATACACAACAGGTTTCATATCAAACGATCAATGCCGTCGCATGAAGGCACCTGCTATATGCGAATACAAGTGACCCATCTATACATTTGATTATCTACTCGAGGTAGCTCCAACTCCAAAAAATCCTGATTTAAAACTAAGGCGAGCGGTTTGTCCACCAGTCTCATATAGAGGCTTATTGTACTGTCCCATATGTTTAGAGCAGTTTGTATACTCCAGAGGATATCAGGACGTTAATCAGCCTCTCTGGGTAGAGCGTGGCAATTGCCGTTGGTGAGACGAGTTCACTGCCTAAGGTCCGCTTTCTCACATAAATGAGGGCGGGGCACTCTGTGACGTTGTGAAGAGAGCTTTTATCGCTCTCCAAGCACAGTCTGCAAGTAGGGTCCGGTGACAGGCCGAGCTTGTGTAGATGCCGTTTTAGTCGGCAGTGACCACTTAGGATACCGATTAGAATTCTAGAATGGTTCCTGCTCAGATTCAGAAGAAGCTTGGATTTCTTTTGTGATATATTGGGGAAGAAGTGTTTGGTACATTTCTATCCAACATTATCCATCCAAATCGTATTGTATTTGAGCAGGACTCACCCCTTCATGAAGGATTTGTCTACTCCACAGGCTGTTTCATCACCAGTGAGGGGGGTAGTTGCATCTATCTTGGTCAGTGAGTCCGCTGTTTCATTGCCGGTATGGCCCTTGTGAGCAGGGATCCAGTGTAGTATGACCAAGTTCTTTTTTTCCCAATTCTAGAAGTAATTTGACTGTCTCTAGGACTAGTTTCGATTTAATCGTGGCTGAGGTTCAGTGCTTTCAGGGCAGCTTGACTGTCAGAGAAGATAAAAATGGTTTTGCTACGGAAATTAAAGAGCAAGTTTAAGCTTGTGCGCTGATTTATGACAAATATTTCTGCCTGGAAGATAGATGAGTATGTGCCTAGACTGGGCAATGTGTAAGTGCTAGACGACTCACCAGATCCACTGTCCATTTTAGAGCTGTGCGTATACAGTACTTGGTCAGGCTCTGAAGGACGGGGTTTGAATTTTTTCCCAGTCATCACTCGGGAGGATGACTACTGAGTAGTTTGGTTTGAAGAACCTTGGGAGAATATCATCCAACGGCATGATATACTCGCTACTTTGGAGCAGGGAGGAAAGCTTGTTAAGGTGACCAGAGAGGGGGCTAACAAGTGTTATAGAGGCTGAGCTGGATATTTTGAAAGCAACTTGATAGCTACTAACGATGAGGGTCTTTGGAAAGTAGGCTTTTGAAATGTCTTTAGGTATGGTATCCAGTCTCAGAGAGTAAGAAACACTCTCATGTGTTTGAGAGTGTTCTGTGAATTGCAGAACATTCGGTATTGTAGTCGGTGATGACATTTGGAAGACGAAAAGATGTGATGAAAGCTACAAGAAGTTCTGGTCCGTCGTTTGGATGGTCAAACTCTGCTTTCAAGTTAGTTCTGCATTAAGGAACTGTTCATCGATGCTCTTGGACGAAGTCACTGTTAAACTAGCTGACAAATAATGAACACACTTAAGTCGATATAAAAAGATCAACGATCTTACTGTCTCTCGGGAAAAACCATATTGGAATGCTTTCCGCGGTAATAACTCTGCACTGCGCTATAAGAAACATGACTTGAAAAATAGACACATGCATAGCTGTACAGAGGGCAGAATATGGTTTATTGCGCCGACTAACCTCTAAAGCTTTCTCAATTGCTTTGGTAACTTGGCAAACTTGACCCACGAAAATTTTAAAAACAATTTAAAACTTATTTACAGAATAAATTTATTCGCTCTAATTTTATACACACATTACTACTGATTTTTCTCCGTTAAGTACAATTCGACACAGGTATTTATTTGTTGTGGATAATTTTCTTAAATTACACGCTGCTTAGATTTAGATTTTTGAAATTGTAAGCATTGGCGCATTGCGTTATATTATTGTTTTGCGTACGTAAACAATAATACATTACATTTATACTTGTTTCCATTTAAATCTTTTTTTTTTTGTAAGGTACTTGTTTCAATATTTTTATAAGTACGTGTACATACATAACATAAACTGTATTTGCTTTACAATTGCTAATTTAATTTTTTGTATTTTTTTTTTCTTTCAGGCCCTCTTTTCAAGAAGAACTGCGGCACCGTCAAGAGTAAGTAGGTAAGTGATTTACACTTTTATGGTAACAATATAATACATTAGAGTGAAAATTGCTTAATGAAATATAAAAGTGTGAACGAATAATGTTGATAACCGTATTTGTAAAGTTTAAAAAGAAAACGTTAAACAAGTCGTTATGCTAAAATTTAAACGCGTTCGAGTTTGGTTTAAGCTTCTTTCAACTTATTCGAAACCTTCCATTGAGATCCACAACTTGAATAGTGGTTAATTCGTTTCTGGGTATCTTATAGACTTGCTTGGAGATCTAGGTGGATCTTTAAAAAATTAAATGTACAAAAAAAATTTCTTTCCGAATGATAGCGAATAAATTTACAATTTTGCTCAGAATGTTGATTAAATTGGCAGTTTTTTCATATTTTAATGAATTTCTATCTATATTTTTATTACCACAACTAATTCCACTCAACTTTTTTCGTTTTATTTAAGAAAAAAAAACCTAGAAATTATAATAGAGAACAAAACTTTTCCAAACCTTTTGCCATTCTGTCAAATTTACATTAGTTTTTCACGACAAATTATCTCTTGTAGCATCTATTTAACACTGTCAAGGTTCGAGATTCAGATTTTCTTACTAGAATCCCTTGAAGTCTCGGCAAATTTCACAAATAACGACAAGATTTTCAAAAAATACTCCAATTAGACATAAAAACATTTATTTACTCTATTTCATTGCATATGTTCAGGCACTGGACTCTTGCATTTTTCTTTTTGTCGATAATGTAGTGAGGACATTTCGAATGAACTCTTGGAGTATAACAACGATGACAACAGCGATATAACAACATCTAATCTGAAATTTAAAAAGTATAGTCGGAGTGGTTTAGGGGGTATTTAGCCTTTAGGGACTTTTTATGGCACGAATCCGTGCCATCAAGTAGGCGTCCCGTAGGTAGGCCTAGAATGAGATGGTTGGATAAAGTTCGAAATCTCACCTCTACCCGTATGGGGACAGCCACTAATTATTAAGAGTCGATGGCGGAAGATCGGAGGACGTAGAAAGTCTACTTAAGCACCCTAACCCCGCGACCCTTATAGTGGATAAGTGGAACATTGAAAATAATGCTGATGAGACTTTTTATCCATATGCAGTCTCTAGGTTTACATCGGTCTGTAGCGTCACCATAAGTTAGAGTGAATGCATCCTTACTCCTCTTGGATCCAGTAAGAGTAGCTGCCTAAAAACCCACCTCGAATGCGGGGAATAGTATGCCTTTAGACTGTGACTCACAAATCTGTGGTGTCAGGTATTTTGGGATTTGAACAATTTTTTGTTTCTCTCGATTGCTAATAAAACCTTCAATCTAGTGCAACTGCTTCCGATAGTAATTAACTGATCCATAGGCAATTAAGTCAATGAATTGCACATTTTGTTTGACAAAAAAATAGCTCGCGCGACAGCTCGAGGTGAGCCAAGGCCTAGCTTCTCACAACCATTCATGTTGTGGGTGTTAAATTTTTCGCACGAATGAAAGGAACCTACAATTTATTGCCAGGTGGGGGCTTAAACCCACGCTGCCTGCTCAGCAGTCCACAGCACTAACCATTGAGCCACTGCAATTGCAGCCTTAAGCCTTTAATACCTGACACCTGAGCAATACGAACATAATTTGTGAGTCCCAATCTAAGGGCATGCTTTTTCATAAAGCCATGATTGGACAGGTTTTTTTTTCGATCTAGCGCCGTGGGTGAAGAAAATTTACCTTAGAGGAAGGGCTGGACCAAAAAGGCAATTTTTTATCTACTCGGAAACAGACTAAATTAAAAGGACCAACTCCAGTACTCCTGTAACTACACGATTGCGAAAGTGGTGTTGTTGCAATAAAAATTTGACACGTTCGAGCACAGGTGGAAAAAGATCACATTTTGGGAGTCTTAAGTTGGCTGCGAAGTGCTCAGGAAGTAACATAGCCTTGTCTAGGGAATTAACAGCTGAAATGTCACTGTAAATGATTGCTCGAATTGATAGTCTCGTCACAGCTCAAGGCAAACCACCCTTTTTCCTTCAGTCTCATGCCTTTCATTTGGATAGGAATAAAAGATGGGTAATACTCATTTCAGCACAGGCTACTAGCGGCTTAGCTTTGTGGTGGTTGTTCTTTAATTCCGTTCTTTACGCTGGTCTGACTAACTTAGAGGCGGTCGTAGGTCATTTCTCAGCGTGGGAGGTAAGAAACATAGTGCGCATACTGTTAGAGATATGAGTTCGGTTAGGTTAGTAATTGTTCATCTACCTACTGTCATAAACAACGTTTTAAAAAGAGCTTGGGTACGCAAGAGAATTTAGCGCTAGGACATGGACAGGAACTCCCTGTCATTACTGGTAGGATAAATTACAAGCCACAATATGCTCAGGTATCATGCAAAAAAGCTGCACCTGACCGAGGACAACCTATTCAGAGGATGCAGGGACGAGGAGGTGCATAAGGGGACTGCAATATTAAAAAAAAAACATTGGGCAGATACCCCTTTGATAACGTCGAGGAGTTATCCGATGGTTCACTGTCGGATCTGCTCAAGTTCGCAAAGACAGCCAAGTGGCTGTCTGGCTAAAATCACGGAGTGAGAAGAAGCTTGTAAAACACATGGGTGCCACAACGGGTCATAGACCTAAGTGAGATGAATAGGGTTTCATCATCTTCATCGGCCCGCTAACCTAGCGATAGGGCGATAGTGTGATAAATCGACACCAACACCATAAAGTTTGCTTCCGAGCCCGCAATGCCATAAACTGCCTGTCTGTCAAAATCTTTTGAGCTATCTGAGATGACTGTTTCGCGTTAGCGGTGCTGGAGAATGCATGGACTCAATTTTTCAGACAGAAGAAACATAAGATTCCCTGTAGAACACTGGCCTAAAACCATTATTTAAACAGTGGTTTCTTTTTAGATAGGTCATAAGATAGTTATTGGGAATGGAGAACAGGGAAAGCACTTACGTTAAGGTTGTAAGTTGGTCGTAAAAAGCTAAAGAACTGTGGGCTGATAGCTCTTTAGTTAGTTTGGAGTGGTTTTCTAGAAAAAAAAACCAAATTTAGACTAAAGGTAGGCCACAGACTCTTGCGCTAGAGACCAAATCGAAAAAGTCGTTAAAAAAATTAAAGAAGTAGAAGCAGCTTCGTAGTTTGGGAAAAAAAAGGAAAAAGTCCACGTCTCTCTAAGGCCGTCCGAAAAAAAGATTATCTTACCAAGAGATTTAGATTTACTTCATAAGTTGATTTAGGTTTTTGTTTTACATTTACGACAAATTGTTTTAAAATTATGAGGTAGATGGATTTTTTTTACACCATTAACTGTTTACAAATCACATCAACTCTCTCACTAAAAGCAATACCTTGGCCAATTAAGAAATCATAAAAATCCTTATAAAAACCAATTAAAACAGAATATAATCTTTACTTATTATGTATCAGTATCATTCTTTATTTTGATATAATATTCTTAAAATTAAGATATGGACAATATAATGATTTTTTTTTCTTTTCTTTTGCTTTTTGTTTTAAATTCATATAAAAGAAGGAAAAATATGAAAAAAAAAATTAATCACTATCAAACAGTTGTTGGATGCGTAAATAAGGAAACAAATTACTAAAGCTGTCTTTTATTATTAAATTACATCTGTTTCACTTAAAATTAAAAAATAAGAAAGAAAAATATAGAAAATGTTAACAAAGAGAACAAAAGGAAACACAAAAACTTACAAGTGGAATATATCAGTTTTTCTATTTAGTTTCTTTTTCTTTCGTCTGAACCATTACACAGCGATTTCTATTTTTGCTAAGTGTTTTTTTTTTTTATTGTTTCACTTAAAATATATATTTATTTATATTTTTTGTTTAACTTTTGTTGTAGGATAATGCAGGAAAATGTATTTATTTATTTGATAGCTTGTTTTGTTTTGTTTATGTGAACATTTACATCAATCGTTTTACAATAATTACAAGTAAATAACTAATTACTAAATATTGTTGTTGCTTTTGTATACATATACATATTTAATCTTAAATATTTTATTAAATATTTTTTTTTTGAATGTGATATTCACAACTGGTGGTTGGAAATGAATTGTTGAACGGAGAGTGGAAAGAATGTGAATTCAAGTTGAAATACAAAAAAAAAGTCCAAAATAATGTGTAGCAGCTTCGGAATAGCAGTTGGACATCAGGTAGATTGAAAGACAGACAATTTGACAGTTTTAAAATTAGAGAGTAAGATCCTAGGTAGTCAATAGATATTGCTACTGATAGAAACATCTTCAATTACCTAAATCTATCGTCGCACTCAACCTATACACTAGAACCACCATCTTGTTAATTTTCCTAACAAAAGCGCATTTGAAGAAAACGAAATTGGCACTAAGCATCTGAATAAACATTCATAGACCCATTGGAACTCAACTCATGGGACCACCAAGTTCGTTAACCATAGAGAAGTCAAGAAATTCCTGTGCTAAGCTGAGCTCCTATTTGACTTTCTCACTGGATATTGTTGCATTTCAAAAAACTGCGCGCATAAGTTATCCGAACAAGTGTCGTGCATGTTGAAAGATAAAGAAACGGTGGAGCACATTTGTGCGATCGCTAGAATAGGTTAGGTTTGTGGGTTAATTTAAATGATTTTTATGGTCTTCATCATACTTATTTAGGGGCAGGTCGAAACATTGTGATACACAAGGTTTATTTTCCTACTTCCTGATTTAATTTGTTTTGTTTTTAACATGAAGTTAGTGCATCGATGTAGTGAACCGATGTAGAAAATGTACGTCCACTGAGGCCTTAACGCTTCACATTCTAGCACAACTACATATTACTGTCGCAATTGGCCTTTAGAACGAAAACAATCTAACAGATAGATCTTCATACATGTTGTAACCAATGTTGCTTCGCGTGTCATCCACGGCAAAAATTACATGATTTTTTTTCGGCAAAATGGATGAACTTGTGCAGTTAAGTCAATTCACGCGGAAAAGTTCCAACGTCATTGGAAAAGAGTAAGAGAATGGTGCTCGGACTTCCAAACATCAAAGACTGTTGGACCTTCGCACGTATACCATTGATGGTCTTAACTTCTAACTTTGCTTCAAACTACAATAATTTTTTGGAAACCTTTCCCTTCATTTGCTACAACTTTAATCACATCCTTCATCTTGTTCATCAGAGTTACTTCCAAAGACCACACCACGGGAAGTGACTTCATCTCAATTAAATAATTTATATTCCTTGCATACATGTTTGCTTGTTTTTTTTTTTCTTTTAATGACATAAATATCTATTTTATTAATAGTAATATTTGTTTAAGTATGTATATATTTTCAAATCGTTATTTTTCCTATTTTTCTTTTTCTTTCTAACTTTCTTTTCGAAATGACATTTAATTTAACAGTTTCTCTTAATTTTATTTTTCTTTAAATATTTAACACTTTAATGCAAATAAAATTTACATACAACATTATTTTGTTTTTCTTTCGCTAAATTTAAGTATTAAATTTAAATATATAAGTTTATATTTATATAGATTTATGTATATATGTTTCTTTTTGTTATATTTTATCTCTCCCAATTTTCTTTTCAATCTTTTTTGTTATTATCTATTGCTTTTCTGTCAGGTTTGGTGTATTATTTCTTTTTCTTATGCCATAAGGGTCACTTTGCAAACGTTATGTTTTGTTTTTCGTTTTAAATATCTCATAGTGTTTGTGTTAAACATGGAAGTCCTCAAAGTTGAGCGTTCGCCATTTTTTTTTCTCCTTTTAATGTTTTTTTTTTTTTTTTGATTTTTATTTTGGTATCAGTCAGTGGTGTAGGGACCATAACGTAAAATGTATCCAACAGAGGAATCGGTGAAATCTAGAGAAGTTAAAAATTTGGACGTTTGTTCCTACAGAGCCTGTTGTTGGTTGCAATCAACAGAATAGGTGCTTTCCGGTTTAGTTGGGGTAACGTATTGGGTTAACACTTATGGGCCATACACCAAACCCAGCAAACTGTAGCTGCAATTAAAGATACCGACACTTGTTGGTTTAGCCCAAGGTTCATCCCGAGCTGTAGCGCCAGATGATTGACAACTTCACTAAGAATATAGTCTGTTCTACGAGCTTTGAATGCGACAAACATTAAAGAAGTTCCCAACGTTATGCATCAGATAGACAGCCATTTCGGACTGACTGCGATCGACCGATGCACTACTAAGGGTGTTTGATTAGTAAGGCGAGGAAAACAGGGTCTAATACATTGTGATAGCTTTTAAATACCCATAGCAAATCGCCAGATTGAAACGTAAAACTCTCAAACGCGTGTTGGGGTAGAGATTGAACATGTCAGTCGATACCTAAGACCGTCAGCAGGCTAGAACATATGAACATCTGTTTGCCTATACCAACTCCATGCGAGAGCTCCGTCGCTAACTAAGTTATGCTATGGAATCAGTGAGTCGTCTGAGAAATACATTGCGCAAAACAGTTGTGAAGTAATCAAAGCAATAGCGGAGACCTGAACTATTTCGATAAACAGCGTGTGGGTGAAGTAAAAGTCCTAAGACACCCAAGTGGTGGTCATCCAACTCGTCCAAATTTTCTAAAACTTCTCTAGAATATCACATCCTCTCGACTTTATAACCCAGTTTCATGGATTTAATACATTTATTTTAGACTTAACTAAGTACTTTACGCCGAAATGATTTTTTTCTTGTTTTTCGTTAAACCTTTGTTTTGCCAAATTTTTAAATAAGCGAAATAAAAAATAAATTAGAACAATTTAACGTCAAGAAACAAATAAACCCTGACCTTTTCGTGACATAAAAACCTTTAGTTTACTACAAACTATTAGTTAGTTGCACATTTATACTAAATAATTATTATTACAAAAAGAAGGAAGAAGTATTAAATAATATATGTAAAAAAAAATACGGAAGGTCTTCAATCATTTTTCTTTGTTATCACACATTGCTATCTGTACCTACGGCTCCGGTAAATGAAAATGGTTGCGCATTATTTATAATGCTGGCACGATCATTTGTCGATGGCGTTGTTGATGTAGCGCCTGATAGGCCGGAATTCATGGCTGCATTGCGCATTTCCTCCGCCGAAGCTCTGTTTTAAAGAAAAACATTTATTATTATTAAAAATTTATAATGAAACGATATGCTTAGGAAAAATAATTAACTACAAATAAATAAATCAACGCAAACAAAACCAGGTGAGCACTAGATTTCTAGGGAAATGTGAGGTAAAATGTTTGATTTACAATGATTGAACATTGAACCACATTTAGCTGGACTAAGTGCATTGAAATCTAAACAAAAAGGGGAGGGGTTTCAAGGTCTTAAGAAAGTAAACATTCCCAATCTCAAAACTTGCCATGCAAATATAAAAAACAATGATATTTGGAGGAATTTCTTTTGGTTGACATCAATGGATGTACGGATTGTGAACGTGTAGCTCGTTGTGTTGCCAAACACTACTTGTTCCAACGATGTATACCTACAAATTAGCACACATAAGAATCAGTATAAGGATATTTCTTGACATTTGTGAACATTTGCAGTTGAATCTGATGATTGTGATGAAAATGAGTTGTGTTTTCTGGTAGAAGTTGTGATTGATTAGGAGTATATCTGGGAACTGACTCAGGTTATGTCCATGCTAAGGCTCTACTAAAATCGTTTAGGAATCCAAGGAAAACAAATTGGGACTTTTATAATTTTTTGGCAGAAGTGGACGTGATAAGCAAAGCATTTTCAAAGGCTGGACCCGTCAATAGACATAAAAATTGCGACTGAACTTCCAGCTTCAGCTTCTTGCAACCGGTATAGTCCTGGAAGGAGTTTCGGCGAGAAATTGGACCGTGATCTGGCAGACCATCCGCCATCTCAGAGGAATGATGTTTAATATCATCGAAGAAGTTAAATCCAAAGATTGTGTACTTCTTTCCGATGAGAAGGACATCTTACGCTGATCTTAAGCACTTTTCGGAGCTGCTCAATCCCGAACAGGGTGCCAGACCCATGGTTTTGAGTAGGGCGGAGAAAAGTCCCACCTTAGAGGAGGTGACTTTGGCGATTAAAGCGCTAAAAGTCGGCAAATCTGCCAGAAATGCTCAAGGCATTGTGTGAAGAGGGAGTGAAATGGCCTGGGAATGCGGTGAAACACCTAGCAATTAGCAAACTGGGGTGATTGTCCGTAAGGGGATAAGAGAAATTGCTCCAATTATAGGGGTATACCTCCATTAAGTTTCCCCGGAAAAGGAAGTCATGGAAAAAGTCTTTGCAAAGGTGTTGGAAGCGCGTTCCAGAGCTGTGGTCGACTGATGATTGTGATGAAAGCGATGAGCAGTACGGCTTTCGTCCAGGTAGGAGCACAACCGACCAGCTGTTCACTCTCAGAATGGTACTTAAGAAGGCCTGGGAGTCTGCCAAACCTATCTACAGTTGTTTTGTGGATTTTGAGAAAGCATATGATCGGGTCCCTCGAGGTAAACTCTGGAGTGTATTGCAGGAGTATGGAATTGATGATTCTCTTCTGAGGGCCATTTAATCTATACACACAAACTTTACGAGCTGTGTTCGGGTGAACGGCGTTAAATCGACACCTTTCGCCGTGGGCGTTGGACTGCGCCAGGGATGTGTTCTATCATCTCTTCTTTTCATAGTGTATATGGATTGGATGTTACAGAGCAGCCGTGGCGAAGAACGATTCAAATTGGGAGGCTTAAGGATAAATCATTTGCTTTTCGCTGATGACTTGGTCATCCTTACGTCCACACGCACCGAACTTCAGCGTGCACTAGGTAGGTTCGTCACCGTCTGTATTGAAGCTGGGACGACGGTAAACGTAAACAAATCAGAGGTTTGGGTTTGGTTTCAGCACGTTCAACGCATGTCCCTAACTCAGCTTCCAAAACGTCCCATGCAATCCGTGGCATCAGGACAGGTAGGCGTCACCTGAGTAGGCCTAGGATGAGATGGGTAGACCAAGTCCGAAATCTTACCTGATGATCGATGGTGGAAGATCAGGAGATGTGGAGAGTCCACTTAAGCACTCTAACCCCGTGATCTTCATAGTAGATAAGCGGGTCATTGAAAATGATGATAACTATGCGTGAAATCTCAACATATCCTAACAGATAAGAAGGTGAGAGGATGGCAAGTCCTAATCGCACTCGACCTGTGATCAGGAAAATGAGTCAGACTGTAATTCAGTTATCACCAGCGATTGAGTGTGTCCACTCAATGCTCTGAAGCCCAGAATGAGCTGACACAGGCTTGGGTCAAATGGCGTGCAGAAGTCGAAGTAAACGAAAAGGCGTCAAGGGTCAACCTTGGAATTTTGCGATTCTGAATCGTTTGCTGCCGCATGCAGAAGGTTGGTAAGGGATAGTTTGACGGTATAGACTTCTATTTGAAAACCTATATCGTCTATTTTAAGAAGCCTACTCATTTTATTTTTAATCCATCATTCGTGTCCCATCGCTTCCTGGATAAAAAATTTTAAAGGCCGAACTAGATTATTTTAGGTGGGGGGGGGATTAAAGTTCGTAGGCTTGATCTTAGAAAATATTGTTCCTTCCCAATATGAAGCACACTGACAACAGGGTGGGGTTGCAAATAAAATGAAAATTAAGCGGAAGAAAAGGAAAAACACCATTCAACATGTTTTTCAACTCCATCTACGTACGTACTATGTTTGACATGTTAGCGACTAGTTACCGAGTTAGATGCAAATGTTTTTGTTAAAAATTCACTCAAAGGATACCATATGGGACACACTGCAAGCTACAAACAAACAATCAAAAGAAAAACTACCAAAGTGCAACCAAAAAACCAGCAAAAACACACATCTAAAGCGTAAAATTAAAAAAAAAATTGTTATTTGCCTTTTCCACACGCGCAAAATTCGTTTTATGTTTAGTACGCGATGATTTTCTCTTTTTTTTTTGCAAATGAATTCGAAAATCTATGAGTTTAGAGTGTTTATTTGGCACAGATGATGGAGCCACTGGCGCACAACTACAATATGATGAGGTAGGCACAGGTGATGCAAAGTGGCGGTGGTGTTGTTAAAGTAGTTTGTTCCAATTTTAAATTTGACGCTAAACACATTGAGGACACCAAATTGAAGAGAGAAAAAAAAAACAAAACAACAAGGAAGTCATGGAAGGAGCTGGTGGTGTGGGGAAGAAAAAGGATCAAGGACATTGGTTGTTGGTTTCGTTTTGTTGGTTCTTTTGAGCAAAGTTTTCTGATACTTCTGGTGGAAGTTGAGTTTTTGAATGAGTATTTATTGTTGCTATGTTGTGTTTCGTTTCCCATTCAAATGATTTTAATTGTTGGTGGGGATGTTTTATTTATTTGTTTTGTGTATTGTTGAATGGTTTGCGGTTTTTATTTTTTTCTATCAGCGAATAACTTATGTTGGACGCCATACATCGGGGTCTTCCATGAGTGTGACATGCTGATCGGTGCTCATTGGCATTTGTCCACCGCCAGGTGTCATTGTTGTCGGCGAGGTTGCTGCAGCAGCCATATCTTCACGTGATCCTCTGTTCATTTTTCAATTTTCAAGTAATTTTCGTTGTTAGTCAGTTAGTAAGAGTAATTAAAGTGTTAAGTTCGGGTAAGCATGAGAGTGGAAAAAAGAACAAGACGTAGAAGGACAAAGAGAGTAAGAGAAAAGACAAAAAAAAAACGAAAAAACACACATATTAGCAATAGATATTCTTCTCCATTTTTTTGGCTTAAATAATTTTCTTTTTGAGATTTATGCAGTCATGTATCAAAATATTTATAGTTTTCGTTGTTAAGACAAACAAATTCGTGTGAACACACAGTGTAGAGATATTAAAAAAGAACAAGTGTGTACTTACTTTTTACCCAGCGACATCATGCCATAAATGGCTCCGGTGCCGAAGATCAGTATGCCGGGGAATAAACTGCCCAGACCGAAGCACAGGATTACTGGTATGACAGCGAGTCTAAAGAAGGAAATGCACATACATACATCATATTTGTCATGTTGGAAAGTTATTCGCTTTCTACTTACACGCCATAGATTGCCGCTCGGTAATATAATGGCCGGCTGTCGGCTGTTGTAGCAAGGACTTTAGCATGCTCGATAAAGAAACAACAACACGGCGCTTCCACTGCTAGTATGAAGAAACCAATTACTATTTGTAGAATGCCAGCAATCACACAGCTAATGTTGAATGTGATGATGGATAGAGCGTCGTAAAAGCCAAACAGTACGGAGACTAAAAAATAATAAAAGTTAGGACGTTAATGACGTTCATTTAACAAAAAACAAACGCTAAACAGACAGATATGGAGGAGAAGGAATCAGAGTTCATAGAGGGTATTAACCAGAAAATGCTTTCGAACTGCCTATCAAACATAAGCTAACTGCAGCTGGAGTTCTCTCAGCAAATACATAACTCACAACCAGTCGTAGACTCTCTTTGACTTGCCTAACAGTCCTCAAGAAAGCCCATCTGTGTACGTTAGTCAGTGTGTTTTGCTACGCAATTTAGGAAGGGATTCAGCCCAGTTTGGCTTGATTGTCTGGTGGTATTCAAAACTCTATTCTCTGACTGCAACTCAACAATCGAAACCTATGTCAAATTGAATCGTATCAACAGTTTTTGCCGTCCAGATTGTTCGTGTTTTTAGGGCAGAAAATCCCCCCTATAAATATTTTGTTTAATCAGCTGATAGAGCACTGACTCATTTAGCTTTCTCCTTTCATTATCTAAGTGAATACCTTCGATTATATACGACTGTGCTTCTATTAAGCACAATCTAGTACAAGCAAATTACATTAGTACACCATTCACTAATTTGTTTGTTATGGCGCTGATTGATTTGAAACCAAAATAGATGACCTGCCCCTCGTTTTCTCATTTGCTGGACACACAAGCTGGTCGCGTACATTTCTATTGATCCATTAGATCTACTCCATACAAGAACGAAAGCAATTCAACTCAACAACGACGACAATGAATCGTCAAGAATCTACGAGTAGATAAGATTAATCAGTAGTTCAGCAACATAATAAAAAAAACAAAAGATGTGGCGAATCATTTCCCCCCTTATTCTTGGACGAGATGTTAGGTGAAGTAGCTTACTTTAGATGTCAAGTAGATGTTAAAGCACCTATCCACTTCCTACTCTGCTCTCGTTGGTTAATTGTGAACCAAATCGAATTAAAGATTCAACTTCATTTGATACGAGTTTCATGATTGAGCTCGCGTCTTTCCCTCTTTTCTCTCCGATCTATCTCTCTTTGTTTGCAAACTAAAACGAATGGTATCGCGGTGTGTTGATTTCCAGAAATAGTATGAAGCGAAACGAGAGAACTCGTTTCATAATTACTCAAGCGATTGAAGCCAAGTAAAGTAAAAATATTTCTCATATTTTCCTGCGCCGTGCGGTTTGCAGTTGTTGAACAGTAATTGTTGACATCTAACAACTACAGATGTACCGCAGAAGACGCACCAACCGCATATACCCCAAGCTCGGCTTGACAAATATGTTATCGCTTGAATGTTATGCTGCTCCACAATGGAAAGCTGTCATGATAAAACATTTTTGTTTGATGTTCGTGGCACCAATGATGATTTCTTTGCGTGAAATTTATCAATTACGGGGCGGGTCGTCCGTCGCATTGAAACGAATTTAAATTTGTTTGCGATCAGCAATTGAAGCATAGATTGAACTTGTGTATAAATTGCATTATGGAAATGTTGTACGCAAAACTTCCAAAGGCTGCAGAAGTCTGAAAGGCACTACTTCAGTATTAATGGATGTCCAAACGTTCTTCTGAGCGAACATTGATTCGGATCAAATACCTTGTTGTAGTAAAGAGTACTGCACAGACCGCGACGTTCATCGTTGGCGTGGCATAAGTGGCGGACACGAACCACCTTATGATTGATTTTAAGGCTGCCAAAGTCGTTCATCTATGCAGGATGACAAAGAACATTCAGAGTTCTGTTGATTTCTTTTACACCATAACTTGTAAGTTTGTTCCCTTGGTGAAACTGATAACATTCGAGTCTTCATGCAGTCGAATCGGAGTTTCCTGTAGGACTTTGATGTCAACCGATGAATTCAAGATCCTTAACGTACGTCTTACGACTCTATGCCGTCTACCTAAATTAACAAAGTATTGACCCCAGATTACATTATAATCGTCATCTCAATATGCATACATTATCTCAACACCACCCTCATTATCGACACTTTGCGATTGGATCTCAACAACTCAAGTTGTTCGCAGTTACTTAATCACATTGTATTCAATGCAAAACAGCATCAATTGCTCCCCCGCAACACAATGGGGGACATTGACATTGTTTTGCGCAGAACACACATAGTGCACAAAACAAAAACAAATCACTATCAAAGACATTACACCAAAGAAGACCGATAAAAACTAGAGCACTTGACCAAATTAGGAGGGTATATCTTGTCAAACAAGTGGAAGACACACATTACTCTAGTTTTCTTTCTTACTTCGTTCTACAAGAAGTTGCAGAAAAAAAAAATTGCTATGTGTCCTCCTTAAGTATTTCCATTTTCAGAAGAACCGGATATATACAGCAACCCTTCAAGAACACAGATATAGAGAGAAAAAAAAAACAGATAATAACCGAAAAATATGTGTGGAAAAATCGATGAAACAGTGAAAAACCAAATCAAAGAGCACGGCTGGACAAAGTATTGACGTGTTCGATTGGAATTCGGTCATATGGAACGGGTAAAAGGGATCTATTTCAACTTACAGAAAGCTCCAACTGTCCCCAGGAGTGGTGCACCATACCGCATAAACCATGGAACATCCGACGTTTGATTCTGTTGATCTGGCTGACCTGGCCGGGCCATAAGAGTGGCCATTTTCTCAGCAAAAGACTGTGGATTAAATGGGATTTTTTTCAATCGAATTGATGGGCAAATGGTTGTGTAATTAATTACCATGTTTCTGGTGGTTTCTGTTGAGAATTGTGAACAAATAAAGTTGGCTTATGCGAATTTTTCAGCGATTCCTGCACGCGAAACAAGACAACGACGACGACGACGAAAAAAAATCTCCGTCAACGACACTGGCAACGATTGAAAACTTTTTGACACATCAAATGCGCGTACGCATACAGAATCGAATTGGATTATATGTGTGAGTTGGTGAGGGACTAATTAGAATTTTGTGGGGGTGTGGGATTTTTAATTTGACGTTTGATATCAGAACTGAGCTCAGTTTTGATTGATGACACGGTGGTTTTAGCTCAAAATTTTCTTTCTTTGGGTCGAAACGCAAGTGGCAAAAAACATAATTTATCGCTAAAAATAAGCGAATTTTCGTGGTAAAGAAAGATGAATTGAAGACCTTTTGGTAGCATGTGAAGTATGTGCATATATCTTCTATTATCTGTCATATTATATTACCTATAATATTTGCTTTTAAAATGTTAAACCAAATATCTCGAAGATTATGGATTATGGATTGTTAAAAGTGTGCCAATGGCCCATTTAGACAACATAGAATCCATTGTGCTCAATTTGTCCTTAATCTCAAGGGACCTGAACCCATATGAACTAAGAATGTCGTTAGAGTTCTGCTCTAAACAACGGCAACATCAAAACCACATCTTGATGGCACGCGGAAAGTGAATTTGACTTCTCAATATCAACACCATTTCTTTTGTACATTCTTAAACATAATTATTGAAATTAGTCGATATATTTCGAAACCTATTTTTCCTGGACGAAACGACAGTCTCTTGCATGAAAAAAGTTCTCCAAAGTGTTATTAAAAATCCTCGCGCTCGAACAGCCCACCTGGCAACGCTTCGCAAGCTGTCAAAAAAATTACCAAACAACAAAATCAGCTGGAAAAGTCGCAAGAAATAATGACTGGTCTGGCAAAATTTCAATTAAATCCGGTAAATGAGTTGAACATTTGTCGAATTTGTGGTGAAGAAAGTGAACAGGGTCAAATATTATTTAATTTCAATCAAGATATCCAGAAACTAGCAGTGGAAATATGTTCCTACATATCCATCAAGGTGAGCTTATATGGTTTCTTCTCACGCATCAACCATCAACACCTTCATGGATTACAACCAAGAAAAAGAGCCATTTCGACAAGAGTGGGACAAACACTGTGGCTAAACGTTTTTTTTTTTTTTCTTAAATTTCAGTTAAAATATATTCGAATCTATCCCAATTGGATATGTCCAGGATGTCAGCTACAATTCGAGTCTACACATCAATTTTTTGAGCTAATTCGGATTGGACAGAGCCGGATATGCGAAGAATTTGGTGCAGTCCCAAAAAAAGAGAGGAAATCGAGGAGAAAGCCTTTACAAATCACGGAAGTTATTGAATCGACTGTTGAGGATAAAGCTTCGGAGGAAACAACAGAAGAAGGACGAAAACGTCCTATAAAAACACCAGGAAGGCTGCAGGATTCCATGCAGGGAAATGAGTTGGAAGAACTGTACACTGACATGGGGGTGACTAGAAGAGCAAGTAAACGAAGAAAGAAATCACAACCGAAGCTTATTGCTCTTATTGAAAACACTGATGGTGCCACACTAGGCGAAATGTTGACTATTCCGCGAAATCCTACAAGAACCTGCACCAGATACATGTGCGACATTTGCAAAGAGAAATTTGTCCATGATGCCACATTTTTCCAGCACGTTGCTACGCATAAGAACATCCAATATGAGTGCACAGAGTGCGAAAAGAGTTTTCCCTTGAAAATTTCCTTCGATGAGCATCAGGAGTTGGAGAATCACAAGGGATTGGGTATTATTGAGACGCCTTTCGTCGAGACACCAGAAGCGACTGAGAACGCTGCTCCCGAAGATGGTCAACCGACAGACGCTCATATAAAATCTCCGAAAAAACCACCAGCGGCTAGATTCGTCTGCAGCAAGTGCAACAAGTCCTTCCTAACAAAGTCTTCGATGAAACGCCATCAAGTCACACATTCCCAAAACCGACCATACAAATGCGACATTTGCTCAGCCGCCTTCAAGCAAAAGTCGATTTTGTTGGTCCACAAAACTTCTCATACAGGTGAACGCTCTTTTAAATGTCACAAATGCCCGAAGAGCTTTGTCCACAGACAAACACTGAAGGCCCACTTGAGAAGTCATGATGGTCTTAAGCCATATTTATGTGTGGTATGGTTTACACTTCAATAATACATACTCAGCTTCTGCTAAAGTTTTTCATCTTCTTTTCAGATTTGTAAAAAGAGTTTCTTCCAACTGGGAGCTCTGCAGGAGCACAAACGAATCCACACCGGTGAACGGCCTTTTGTCTGTCTCATCTGTGGTACTTCGTTTAAGACCTCCTCCCAATGTCGTGTTCATCAGAGAGGGCATAACGCTCCAGGAGACACTGCTCCACCGCCAACTCCATTCGAAAACATTCACAAATCTCATACTTGTAAAACTTGTGGCAAACTCTTCTCTCAAAGATCTGCGATGGTAAAACACGTAAGGACGCACACCGGAGAAAAACCTTATCACTGTCATCTCTGTCCCAAAAGCTTCGCAGATCCGTCAAATTTCAAAAAACACAAAAGTCTTCATGCAGCGCAAAGTGAAAAGGCAAAAGTTGTGTTTACCACAATCCCTGATCAGAGTTTAACTCATGTATCGTCTAACTCTGATCCAGATCCTGATGGACTGCTCTCGACGAATTCTCAACCTTCTGATAATTTTAAACTACGAAATCATTATTTCATGGACATCCTAGAAGAGGACAACGATAGAAACTCCAAAGCATGGGGATTATTGCAAGAGAGTTTGGATCCAATCATAACCGAGATTCACAATGATGACACGGTTTTCATGCAGCAACAGCAAACGGTGGTCAACCAATTGGCCTGTGTATCATATCCGGATCCAATGAATCCTATTAGCAATAAAACGACATTCTACGTCGTAAACTAAGAAACATGGTTAACTGAAACTATAAACATAAGACTCCGAACAATGAGGTGGCTTACGCCTCACTAAATTATGACTGCGAATTTATTTACCTTTTTTCTTTTTCTGTGTTTACGTTGTATGGAACTTACAGATATTAAATTTAAGTCGAAATATATACAATGCCACCAAAGAAGTCCAACAGTGTTGGACGAAGCTTTAAGATAAAATCACAATGCATTTTTTATTCAAGAAAACGGGAGGAAACGCTTACAAATGGCTCAACCAGCGACTTGGAGAGTAACCGCCGTGGTTTTTTTCTTTTAGTGAGCGAAGAGCTGAAACCAGGTGGTATCCTCTCAATAAAAGTGTTTTTAGAACCTGCCAATATACAATGGTCGCGTTTGCGATCTGGGCAAAGTGCTTCTGTCACTCACAGCCAATAGAAATCGATTGGATGCATATGAAGCACTTTGCCTAGATCGACGAACGCGACTAATATGACGCTTTTGCCATCTCGGAATTGTCTGAAACATTCTGGTCTGTCCGAGATTTCGACTTTGAGTGTCCTTTATTGTTGACAGCATGTATGTATGTACATACATTGCTTTGTCCTCGTTGACCACTAAATTCACCTTGACCACTTCCTTCTCAGTAAACACCCCCAAGTCCACAATTTTCTATACAAAATTTTCGTCAATTAGCTTGGTCAATGAGCGTGTAATCATCGTCATATGTGTTCAAAAAATTGCTACTGATATCACGCTGCATTCTTCCGATAATTGCGTTATGGAAGTGTTTGCACGAAACTTTTGAAAGGTTATGCCTTTCCTGCGGACGTGTAAACAAATCTTGACGCCTGGTTTAAGTCCTTTTTTCAACATCAAAGATCTTGTCGAGGTTGTTACCGATAATGGTGATGCGGTGGGAATTCATCATTGTCATTCTATACAAACGGACGAGCTTAGCAGCTTAAACTAGACTGTTTAGCTCGTCTCTATAAATGCTCGGGATGAGCCAAAGCCTATCTTCTCGCAACCATTCATGTTGTGCGTGTTACATTTTTCGCACGAATGGAAGGCACCTACAATTTATTGCCGACTCCGAACGGCGAATTGAGAAGCTCTTTCATGACAGATTATACTACCAAAGGTTTGTCATTGCCCGACGAGAGGTGGTGGCGAAAAATGTTTGGTGGATATGGCTGGGGCTTGAACCAAGCCGCTCGGTCAGTCCAACGGACTAACCACTGAGCCACCGGTTGAACATAAACAATTTGAAGAAACTAGAAGTCATGGACAAAAAACGCCGAATATTCCGTCCTTAACCCCGGACACAATAGAAATATTAAAATAAAGAATATAGCCTTGATGGATGAAGGGGGGTGGGGGAATGGAGATTCTTTTCGATTTTTCTTTCTCTTTTCTGCATTGCTGGTGCTGGTTTTCACTGCCCTCAACAGCAACAAATGCGAGCGAGAGCCATCAAATGCTCTCTCACTCGTATCGGTTACGATCTACGCTTCGCGACTTCTTAAAAACCCCGGACACATTGAAAAATTCTCCCGGATGCCCTTCAAGAGAGGACAGTGTGCGGGAAAAAAAAGAATACAGATGGCAAACCTAGTCGTAGACGACCTTAAAATCGATAAAGGGGTGATGGGTGCCGATTTGGATTTATTAAGGATTGAGGATCTGCCGAAGTGTGAAAACTAGGTTGGCGGTGGACTTTCCTTACCTCGAACCACACTGAAAGTGATCAGTTGTTCGAATAATTTCTTATCGGCGACGCTTAGGAGAATGATGCCTTGTAGTTTGCGGTTTCCTTTCTGAGGTTCATCAGTTTGACCAAATTTAATAAAAGAATTGACTTATACTCTTTACCAAGCCGTCTCCAGCTGCTCGAAGGATGGGAACAAGTTTAAGGTCACATTATACGTCCAATTGGCGAAGGTTGTCTCTATCGCTTGATGTTTGATAAGTTGTTGCCCAAGAAACTACGCGAATGTATACAGTGGTGTCGTTCACAAATATATAACCATTTAATTTTAAAATAACAGATATCATTTTCATTTAATAATTTGCTCTGATAAAATCGTGATTCACATGTTTTTTCTTACAATCTATACAATAATAATATATATAAATACAATTTTCCATTTTCCCCACAAACAAATAATAAAATCAAAAACATTCCAGTCAAACAGATAGATTCGTCGAAAGAAATAAAAAACTAAGCTCAACTCATACAATATTTTTCACTTAACAACAATTGGTATATACCTAATAGTGTTGTATCAATAATGACATAGCTTGTAAATGTTACGAAATTGTAATTGCAATTTCTAAAAGTTTTTTTCTTTTTCTGCTCTCACTTATGTGTAGATTTCATCTTTGAAATAAAAACGATAGAACTTCTTCAGTAGTTTTTGTATATAGAAGAGGTTCCTATTTAAAAATATTTGGTTTTTTTTTTTGCACAAAATATTGCCAAATTCCGAAAGCTATTTTTTGTTTTGAAAGCAAGAGCATGCAACAAGTTTTTTGTTTCATTCATTTCTCTATATCAAAAAAAAAAAATTTTATAGAACTTATTTGATTTACAAATTAAGAAATTTTATATTACACAACTGGCAGCGTCTAATTTATTGTTTTTCTTTTTACACATAATTTAAGACGGATTTTCGAAATTGTTTTTTCAAGTAATTTAAGGATCTTGTAGATGCTTTCGTTGACACTGGGCATATTTTGTTATTTTCCTTTTGAAGGATTTACTTTCGATGAATCAGTCAAAATAGTTTTGTGATGTGTTTCGTAGAAATGTTGAACCAAAAAAATTTAATTAAATGTGAATATGTACAGTACCTGGCCATTGAACTATGACCGATTGCATTTTTTGTAAGTTGTGCGCAAATTTTGTGATGTTAGTCCTGTTTCGGCTTGTAGATCCTATTGCGTCTGCTACGCCAACACGCCATCGTGTTATATCTCAGCTCTCTCTAAATTTGATGACTGATTTTATTAGATTTTTCTGGATAAGGAGAATCCATCTCTTCATCGTATGCTGTAACTTTTATTGGATGTTAGCAGTAAAGGTTTGACAATACCACTTGGAAGTCCTTCTGCGACATATGATCAGATACAAACTATAGGCTCTCTCTACGAGTCACTTTAAATAATTTTTGAATTTATTCGACAAACAGTTGATCATAATACAACGGCCAGGTACTGCAGTCTGTCTAAAATTATAAATTTTCCCAGTAAATTCCTTAATTCTTTAGTAATTAAATAAATTCTAATATCACTTATACAAATAAAATAAACCAAAAAAGGAAATAAGCACACAAAATGATTTTAAAAAAGGTTTCGTGTTTGACACGATATATACGCTACTTTTGATTATTTATCAACCAAAACTACGTATGTAGAAGGCAAGAATAGTTGCCACTAAAAAAACTGCCATGAAAATGAGTGGTAAATACGAATACAATATACAAATATATAAGGACAGGGCTTCTTAAAAAATAATAGTTTTTAGTTAGTCATACAGTAGTTAACTGAATAGTAATTCTCAATATAGTAGCAGCACTGTCATTCTCTCTCTCTCCGATGTCCCTGGTTGTCCTTACAAAGAGAAAAATTTGAGAAATTGCGACGGCAATACTGGTTGAGAGACTTCCAATTGGCCACCGGCCTCCTCTAGGCGCTGTTTAAAATCAGGACATTGATCGACAATACATGGGTGACCATCTGATGGCCAGAACAGGCAACAACAATAGCGGCACAGCGATAGAACTTCAGCAAATCGATAGTCATCGTTGACACCATAGGTGCGACGCAACTGATGGTAGATCTTTTTCCAATCCTTCTTGCCAGGTTGGAGTTTAAATTTATTCATATCTAGGACAGTATTGATTTGATTTTGATTGAAATGGAAGCGAGTTAGCTCCCGCCAAACACGTTGCTCAGAAACTAGAGCTGCCATAAGTGTCCAGGCACCAGAAGTGGCCTGAAATGCAAACACACTTCGTTGTAAGATGAACTGGATCTTGTCCTTGACACTACTCACCTCTAGATCCCTATGGTCAGCAATTCTTAAAATGATTTCTCTAATACATTCTTCAGGTAGATCATGTAATTTTGGACGTATCTCTGGACCAGGCTAAAAAACAAAGAGCATCGCATTAGTACATGATTTGTCGTATTTCCTTAAGACAAACCTCTTTAATCTCAATTTGACTAGTTAACGATTGAATACGTTTTATTGTCTCGACATGTTCTTGCCACAAATTCGTACTTCCCAGTGGTTTTCCCCAGCATTTCTGATTCTCTTGATTCACGATTTGTTGCAATTGTGTGGCTAAACCACGTAGGACGTTAAAATTTTGTTGACTATCGTTCACTGAAACGAAAAGAAATTAGTTGGCATCTGTTTGGAATGAGGTTTCTTCCCCTTAAACTCACCATGAGATGCGACCTCCTCGACCATTTGTAGGAGCAACTTTTGGGCACTGCCCGACAAGTTAGCAATTCCCTTATGTGCCACCAACAATCTTAAAAGATCGCATATATAATGAAAACGTCTACGATCCCGAACGGAACTTCGAAAATCCAGACGCCTTACAGCCTCACCGAGTCCATTGAATCCGGCAATTTCACGAGTGCATCGGATTGTGATATGGCAGTGTGGCGGTATTGTTTCATTGTCCTCATCGTCGGACGTTGAGAGATGTCTGGAATTTTACGAAAAAATTAAGATTAGGTATATTTTCATTTATAATTGAGTCTTTGAAACTTATTCAGCGGGACAAACAAGCTAGAGCTATTAATTCACGAAGCTAAACAAGGATTAGCCTTTATAGCTCAGAATTGATTCCTAAAAACTCAGTTTCTGTTTTGTAGCTTAACAGAACATACGACGTGTTTTTCACGCGTACAACCATCGACTACAAGAAGCTTCAAACATATCTTTTCCACTCTCCGTCTTGTTATCAGAATTCTTGACTTCTTTACTGGAATATGTAACTCTGTAGTCGTTACTTGATTCATTGAGACTTTATCAACAATCGTAGATTGTTTTCATTCGGGGCCCAAACCGTCTCTTCCGTGATCGTTTAACTCGTCACGTAAAAATGAGACGATTTTGCCTCGTTTTTACGTGACGAATTATAAGATCACGGAAGAAACGATTTGACCCCAGATGTCGCCCAGACATCAGAATTTTTTCAACAAACTCGGAGCAAACGCGGACCTTCTCAATTGAAATCATCTGGTCATCTACAAGAATGTTCATCAGATTCCTATGTGGTCTGGATCTCACACAAGGGTAAACTCTATGTCACACAAAAAAAAGAAGGAAAACGCAAAGATGTTTTAGGTCGACCTACTCCTTATTGAAAAATTCCTTTGCGGACAGGGTGTGAAACCCTGGACGGAAATAAAAACTGTTGGACAAATTGATCCTTTTATCTCTAATGGTTTACCGAAATCCAAACTCCTATACATGTGCCGTATCGTATATACCCCCCACTGGGATTATTTTGGATTATCCACTGCCCAATCGACCAGCCAGCATACATATCTGTTCAAGAGTATTCTTTACTTCTGAGCTTTAACATGGTGAAGAGACCCAAACATAACCTTCTTCTTTTAATTCAATAAATTCCAGGACCGTCAACATTTGGCCTACATTCCATCTATCCATCCGTCCATTCAGCCATGCATCCATCCAAGTTCGATCCTGTCAGCTAATTTAAAAGCAATTGCGAAGTTTTTTTTTTTTTGGTTCGTCCTTTCGTATTCGAACCAAACGTCAATTACATCCGCACATTATTCAATTTAAAACTTTTTTCCTTCGTTTTGTTCTTCTTTTAATTTTGTATCCAATTTAAAAATTGTATTCTTCGTCCTTGTGAAACACATCTACCAGATTACACTCTCTTTCCTTGTTACGTACTTGGAAAATCATTGGAATATACACAAAGAATGCAAGAGGATAAGGGAGTTTAGGTATGGAAAAAAGGACGAACTGCAGCGCAACAATCAGCAGGAAAATGAAATAGAGAGAGAGAGAGTGAAAGAAGGGCTAAAAGCTATTGCAAAATAACTAACCAAGGAGCACACAAAAACGGAAACTGGGTCATCACATATAAACTTGACCGAATTCCTGGGAAAATTGTTGAGTAAGTTTGTTGTTGTGGGTTCATATGGAAACAAAAAGGAGTCAAGCAGAGAAGGGAGGTGTGTAAATATTCTGCCAGATGGACAGATTCAAAAGAAAAAGAAGCAGAAATTCTATGTAAACTGGTTGTGATTAGCATTTTGAGCTTGAAATTTCAAAGTCAAAGCAAGAACAAAGAAAACGAGTCGTTACGGCAACCATGTAACTGACCTACTTTCGGGGGCTAGGTCAGTTTCAAATGATAAATTACATTATCTACACCGGCTACATATCTAAATGAAGCCAAATAATTCCTGTGAAGAACTTCTTGCTGCGGCGCCTTGGGTTCGAGCTTGTGAGTTTTTGCTTCCTCAAAACGGCCTTTTTCTGCATTTAACCAAACATCATTCCTATACCTTGTTTGGGTACCGAGTCACGAAGGTGTCACGAGGAATGAGAAAGCCGATGAACCGCCTAGAGAAGGCGCGCACGCTATAGAACGAACCGCTGAAAACTCTCACTTTAAAAAGTCACTTTAAAAATAATTATAAAAGAGCAACCAAAGAGAGGATGCAAAGGGATTTCGAGGATCACTAAGCAAACCTCCCGACGAGCAAAGTGGCTAGTAAATAAACTAAGCAACCTGCTCACCAGGAAGGCTCTAGGTTCAAGCAGAGAGCAATTGAGGATGATGGTGGGACTCATCACAGGACACATTAACCTCAACAAGCACATGCATAGAATGGGCCCCCCTATCACAGAGACGTGTTGGAACTGCGAAGAAGAAGAAGACCTCGACCACTTCATATGCCACTGCCCAGCCCTGCCGAGAATGCGACAGAAGATCCTGGAGTCCATATGGATACCGGACCTAAAACATCTCAAGGACAAAGGAATCAGCGGCATCCTGGCCATCACCAAAGAAACAGAAAGATTCGGCTGTCCACACGTACACTAGTGTCAACTTCAAGATTGTTTCCACCTTTCCTAGACCCCTTCCAACATACGTCCCAAACCAAACCTATCTCTGCAGTTCCGACGAGATAGAGGGAAACACAACGGCACTCACTCTTATATACCATACCATACCATACCATAGGATTTTCATGTCAAGTACATAGCGCCTAGCTGGATATGGATGCAGTTTAAAAGAAAAAACAAGAAACAAAGCCTACTCGACCATATCGAGAGAGTGGATGCAGTCTATTCATTGTCTGTTTGACTAACTGATGACTTCCAGATAAATCCTTTTAGATAGTCGTGGATGGCCACGTGGCACATTCAAATTCAAAGACTGATCCATTGTACTGCCAAGTAGAGGGCAGTTATCAGCACTCACAGCATCGGCACCGAAGATCTGCCACCTGATTCGAGCAAAGATGACTTCATTCTTTGCTGGGTTTACACTTTGGTCAACTCCAGCTTCGGACTCCGGTCGAAACAGCTCCGAAAAAGACAAAACTCGAAATTAAATTTGCACAGTAGCCGTTTTTCTGGGGTCATTGTCGCCATTGGATACATAGGGGTCGTATTATAATCGTCGCTTAAGGTCATTAACATGAAATGGAAGATAGTTCCAAGTCTACAACCCATGACACAAAATGAACTACTAGAAGTCCAAAGAACAATGTTGGTATTACAAACAAATTAATCATGCACCATTGGTACTCATGCGGAGCGCCTCGGTATACATCACGACTGTTGCAGAAGTTGCAGGGAAGAGGAAGAAAGAAATCGAATCTGTCCGTCACCTGGTGGTTGAATGTCCTGCCCTCGCCGGTGGAAGAATGACGACTCTTGGTAGTTACTTCTTCACAAATCTGGAGGACTTGCGTGACATCGAGCGTAGGGGCCTCCTGAGAATCATTTCATTTTCTTATTGGCGGTTCCCCTTCTCATTACGGGTTCCCGGAGTAGAATTAGAAGATGGGCACAGGGGACCCATTTGCTGGTCTAAGTGAGCAGTGACGAATGTCACTAGGCACCCATTTACCTAACTTAACCTAACCTACACTAAGTCACCCAGTAGTATCCACTCCAAAAAAACACAATGAGAAGATGATATGCTCGCTGAATATTGGTCCCAACAAAAGGGCCCGAAACAAGGGAAAAATTTCATGAATCCCAACGAATACAGGGCAAAGAAACTACTTGAACTCAACAAGGAAGATCTAAGGACCCTAACGGGTTACCTAACTGGGCATTGTCCACTAAGGTACCTTCTGCTGACTCTGCGGAGAGAAAAAAGAGACGACTGAACATGTTCTCTGCGAGTGCCAAAGAGAAGCCTACTCCATCTAACACGGATCAGGATATGTTCAGTGGATACTTGGAACATGGAACCTAAAGCGTTATTGAGGTTTATTAAAAGCTTTCTGGCTAACCACAAGTCCAGCAAAATAGCTCTTACAAGTCCCAATGTATCCGGGGCTTAACATCATATTGTATCGTACACTTAGTCACCATAAAGGCTATACATATTTTTTCTCTTGCTGCAAACTGCAACCGTCCGACTCCAGAATTACACAACAGAAATCTCGCACGACATGGTTAATTAAATAATTTGGCAAAATCCCAGGACTATATGTAGCATGATCTCCATCATGTCGTTCCGTCATGCTTGCATCGTCTTGTGCAGACCACAAGGCTAATAAAATCTATCGAGAGAAAATTAATTGCAAAACAAGTGAGACATTTCGAGTTTTTATATTCGCCATGTGCACGAAAAACCAGCGATCTCAGTTCGTTAAACTCCCAAGGAAATCGTGTAAAATTTTCTCTTTCTGACAGCAAAAGTCCCAGTCGAACGTTAAGTTGTTTCCCAAACTGCTGTTCGACTATTTATAGATCCCTCAACCGAAAAAAAAAACTAGAAACCTATTCTATGCAGCATTGCAACACACTCTACTTCCTCTTTTCGATTTCATTTTTAGAATAAAACCCCTAGAATGCATCCAGTTGCCTGTCTTGGCAGCCTTAGCAGACGTAAAAGTGTCAACACACCTTAAGTCACCTCCAGGCAGTCTAAATTTAGTCGTTTTGCCTTCGCCCTGATGTGTGTCTCCCTGCACTTAGGACACACTCGTAAATCTCAAAACTAGCTAAGAATCTGTTCCGAATTTACCCCCAAAAATAGACATCTGATGGGTTTTCGAAATGCACAAAGAAACCGCTTGCATGGGAAACTTAATTAACATTCTAGAGCGCACACGACTAGAGCGACTCCGTCCGTAGGTGAGATATCGAATACAAAATTAGAAAGGTCGTCGGCTCTTTTTTGAGTTGCCCCTTTGTCTGAGCCCGTCCACTTCTCGATTACAAAACTCGGCGCAAGATTTTCAAAGTCAACAGCGCCAAAGAGCTTGTGAAACCTCCAAGCCAACCTGATTGGCTGAGTTTACATAATTTTTGTTTGAATTGTAATTTAATCACGAATATGTATGAAGTACGTATAAACTAGCATCTGAATCAGAAAGAGAGACAGAATTGTGCAAGGAAATCGATTGCAAGCTGCTGTGCGACTCAGTGTGGCAAGTGGAATGAACTTAATCGCCTGAACGATTAAACTCGTTAATTAGCTGAGCAGTAGCTTTGGCATTTTTGGTGGCAAGTGAGAGGTGCTTCTGTGTTTTGGCTTTTTCGTCACGAATCGTTAACTGCTTTGATGTTAAAAAGTGGTGCTATGAATCAGTGGATGGTAAGTGAAGCATGAGTTATTAAATGCTTCGTATTTGGCGACTGAAGAGAAGCCATCACGCTATTGACATAGAGATGATCTTTGGAACTTAGGCAGAGTTCATTCATTGTGCAGTGAAACAAATTCGTGTTGCCAACAGGTCTGGAATGAATTAGAGACTTTATACAAAGGCTTTGTAACGAGAGGCCGGCTATCCAAAGAAATGGATAGAAGCATCTAAAGTCAATGCAAAGTCATTTCTAATGAGTTCATATCGACCCTGACGTGCAGCACTAAGACTTCCGAAAGACTCGGTGCCAGCGTCTTTTCAAAAGACTTTGACATTCAGTGTTCTTAGCGACTATATCATTTTGAAAACATAGGTATATGTATGTCTATCAGGCCGCCGCCGTATGGCTGAAGACCAATATCATACGCAAAAACTGTGATTTATGTCTATAGTCAGACTGTGACCAGATCGTTTGCGTCAGCATAATAGAATCTAGAGCTGTGATGGACTCAGCGCACGTCGATGAATGATGCTAATGAACCGTGGCACTCAGATTGGTCTCATGTCATAACGAGATTCCGAGAAGAGATGATTTTAGGAGCAAATTGGGTTTTTTTTAACCCTAGCACTTGAACCTTTTTTCACACGACATATGTACATAGCATCCTTAACTTCTGCTTCTTTCCTTTGATCTTCTTTTCAAACAGAGAATGTGAACAGCACGGAGAAGCCTCCTTCGTTTTGGTCTGATCTCTTGTTCTGTTTAATAATTTTCAACGACTTTTAATGCCAGTGGAGTGGTACTACTCTAAAGATCCTACCAGAAAGGAGGAATCTGGGTATTCCACTCGCTACATGTAATCTACTCTCATGAGTACGACCCGATCAGCAGGATAAGATGGAGGAATGGTACCACATGCCGTACCTTTAGAGAGATCTGATACTAAACCTCATTCGATCTAAACGTCTGATCTTGTTTAAAAGGCCGTTCATCAGCACCGTTATCGGTGTTCTCTCTGATCACTGTCCCATTGGCCTTCATGGCAGAAGGATGGGCCTCTTCTCAAATGAAGGAGCTGCAGAGACGAAGAGGAGGAAGAAACAATCCTCCATTTCCTCTATACCTGTCTGGCCCTATCCCTAGTAAGAAAGCTCTATCTATCACTTCGACAATTTGGGCGAATTGCCTCATACGGATGTCGAAAGTATCATTAGCTCTATCAAGAGCTTCAAATGGTTTCAATAGATGTAGTGGCAGTTAAGGGATAGATCCTAGTGGTATCACAAAGGACCTACCTTGGCCTACGTGTGTCTGTGCCTCGCGTGGACACCCGCCTTACTTAGTTACCTTGGAGGTAGTGAGAACCAGTTGAATTGCATAACTTTCTATTCTTCGAGCAGCCCTACATTGGACATTTAAGTGAATTTTAAGGAACAAGTCGAATTGAAATCGTTGATCTCTAGATTTGTAAGTCAGCACTAGGCTTTTTCTATCCCAATTCAAACCCAGTTCTGCAAGAAATCAATGACAGATCAGTAGGTAAATAAGTACCAGCATATCTAGGCTTACCTTGAAGCAGCCTTTTGATACTTAATTCGGATCAATGGAAAGTAGGTTTTGAGCCTATATGTATCGCTCTTCAATCGCGGTTGTCTTCCTGTTCTTAAGCAGTCTTTTCGACAAATTTGCTACAGAATTCCTACGAATATCTTTCTGTCGAACTGCATTAGGATTCAAACCGAAAGTGTCCTCGACTTTCTAAACGTCCGACTAACAAAAAAAAAAACGTAATTTTCTGTCTCCATTTCATCAGATTTGATGCAGTGCAACCACAGGTCTTATTTCCGGTGACGAAAAACCTGTGAACTAGCTAGAAGTCTTTATAGACAACTTAGTTCTAGCTCCGGTGAAAGACGTACATATGGAGGCTACGGGTACACCATAAAAACAGAGGACCTCCTCGGGCTTAGTGCCCCACACCTCAGACCTGTAAAAAGTATCATTACCGACTAAAACTCAGTGGCACAGAATGCAGCTTAGTCCAAGACTTCTACAGAGTCTTATAGTTTAAGACCTTTACGAACTCGCGTTTATATTCTCTAAATAGTTTTCGTTGCAACTTTTTGTTGAATGTCAATCTAATACTGGCGGCCATTGCCAACGAACGTTGGTTACGTATATTAAATTGAAATCAGCATTCAAATTAGAACGAGAATTGGTTCAATGTCACCCTATGCGATTGGGGAAGTGTTGCAACTTGAAAGCTTTTTTGTTTTACATTCCACTTCCGCAAGTTCCCTTTTCTATTTTACTCCACAGTTCGTTCAGGCTCAGGGTTCACACTCCCGCTCAATTATTACTTGATTTCTGATGAAAGCTCGTGAGCGTATTGCACTGGTAGTGCACTCACCATTGCCACCCCACTACCTCCACGGTGAGCAGACGAAGCCAAAATAGGACGACACAAAGGCACTTTTCAATTTTTTTTCACATTTTCCAAGACCAAATCAGAGGGGGGCCAAGGGAAAATAATCGTCTTCTTACGGTCCGTCGCTAGCTCCCCCTTCTAATTCGCAATTTACGCAATAAAAACACAACTCAACCACACGACAGTCGTGTGCACAACAGTCTGCTCCAATCCCCCCACTGTTATTGTCTCTCGTTGTGTTGCTGTGTTTCACCAATTATTCGCTTTCGTCATGAAATTATGAACATAATCGCAGTCAGAGGTGAGAGGCATTTAGCAAAATGAATTATAACACAAAGAAAGTAGCAAAAATCCAAACGTCTGAGGTGAGAAAACTGCAAATGAAAATTGTTTCTGTTTGTTGCCTACCTTGTACGTTTTCCACATTCGAGCACTTTCAACTTTTCCCAGCCTTCGTCCGTTTTAACCCATGCCTCGCCAGGCGAACGCCAGTCTTTCGAGATGAATGGCATTTTTCCTGCTTCGATTTGGCGTTTTTCGCGACGCAAAATTCACAAAAACCTAAGACGAACGAAGTAGTTTTTCTCCCTCCCCCGTTCGGTGGGCAATGAAAGACGGAAACAACACAAGTTTTGGCCAAAACCAGAGAAATGTTTACTAGATGGCGAGATGTGACGATAAGAAATGGGGCCAACACTGGTAGAAAAGAGTTTTTCCCCCGAGGGTCACTCACGTCGTTTTTCTTTTCGTTTTTTACACAACAATTCACGTATACACTGCCTTCCTGTTGGGGTACACAGCTGATTGAGCAAAACAAAAAAAAAAAAAGAAAACACGACAAGACAAGAACACAAAACGAAATTAAAATGAGAGACTGACGAGCCGAACTACGCGGCAGCGAATTTTCTTCTACTGGGGCGCTTTCAAATGCGGATTCAGATAGACGAAGTGACTAGGAGCCAACCAAGCACAGTATATACAAAACGCAACGATGATGGAGATGACGAAGACAGCAGCGACTTCACAAAGACGACCACGACGATGACGACGATGAATCGACGAGAAGACACCAAAGGGAACTGTGAACTGGTGGAAAATATCCGACTCTGGGTAAATGCAATTCGAATGGGAAAATTGGGGAAAACAGTGTAAATGGTGGAGGAAAATCATGTTCACAGTAAAAGTATCTGCTTTGGAGAGAGTAGTGACACATTCCAAGTGGGAATACCAAAAATGTGCCTCGAAACGAGGACTTTTCAATCGAGGAGCTTTTTCACGGGCGGTTCCGGAGATGCAGGTTTTTTTCCTGTTTTGGAAATCGAAACAATCAGCAAAGAGTCTACTACTACTTGTACTATGCTGTCGGCTTCTCATGACTCATGCAAAATGAGGTGTTTAAAGTCACGCGTTTGCAATCAGCAAATAAAAATAAAGAAGATACTGTCAGTGACAACTGCCCGTCTGAGGCTCATAATGCCCTAGAATAAAGTCTAACCACCTTCGATTATACATTACTACCAACAAAACAAGCCCAATGGCAAAATAATTCCTTCAGAAGCCTAAGGTATCCTCCAACTCCAGTGTAACTTACATATTCATCTTACAAATAAACCATACAAACTTCCCTCTTATTTATGGCTTAGACGGTACAATAGCCCGAAATGAACCTGAGTCTTTAAACTTTCCTCAATTTCCTCCTAAATCCGTACTCAGACACAGGTACATTTCGACATAGTAAAAGTTTTCTTTGTTTTCAAATGCAAACGTTCAAGCTTTTGTGCTCCAGTTGTGGTGATGTCTCTCCAAGAAAGCTATTCTTTGGGGCCTCTGCCTCTTTCGTAGATGGTTTTCCAACATCAGCGAGCAATTTGAAAAGAGGTGGAAATTTAATTTTGAGTAAATCAAAGTGAATTTGTGTACCAACTTTTCAGTTTATCTAATCATTTGACCACGAGGGTCACAAACAAAAGTTTCTCTAATTATAAACGTAAAAGTATGTACTTCAGTTTTGATTACTCATTGCAATGCTAATCAATCAGCAATTGTAAAAAACTTTATTTTTTCTCGTTTGTTTAACGATTTGTTTACTTCTTGTATTTTGCTTTTCTTTACTCTTCCATATGTTCTTTGTTTATAAGCTGTGTGGAAACTTTGACGGTAAAAGCTGTTTTGTTTTGTGGGAGCAGCTGATGAGAACATGAGTGGAAATGAAAAATAGAGCCATCTATCTGAGAGATTGAAAAATCTAAATCTGTATAAGTAAACCTTCCTAATACAAATGTTATTCCACAAAAATTCTTTAAATTCAGTCGGAATTGTATGTCTATAGGGGTTAGGCCTTTGGTAACTTCAGCCACGATATCTCATTCCGAAGAGACTCTGGTCAGGGCTCTTGTATGAAAATCCTACATCTGCGTTAGTATTTAAGCCTAATAGGCTAGGGACCCTCTTAGGATAAGGTCACATCTGTTGTTTTTAAGAGTGTAAGCTTGTTAACGCGTGTAGGGTTGTAAATCCGCTTTCTACAAGCGTGAAACATGACCAGCACATTGATTAGTCGTATTTTTGATTTAGAAGCGTACACGCGTTAACAAGTTTAAACTCTTACAAGCGTAAGAGGTAACCATAGCCTTAGTATGTTAAAATGTCGTCACACTTGTTTTCAGATGATATGTTAGGTTAACCATCAACTTGCTTTTTTACTCGGTGCTATAGGAGCCAGCATCGGGTACAGAAAAAAAAAATGTATATCGCAGGTGAAAGCCTTGTCTAAGTTGCTCTTTGATGAAAAGTCTCGAAGAAGTTATTACCGACCTTAATGAAGCAGCGAGTATACAGTATACTCCATCATCAACCTGCACACACCGAAGAGTTTGACTGGGATGCAAAAACTGTAATGGCTCTGTATAATTTCTGCACGTCCTTACAATCGGTTAAGAGATGATGGATATCGAAAACGACTTCTTGGTTTTATTTTTTATGGCCAAATCTGCAAAAGTGTGAAATTATAAATCCGCACTGATAGAAGTTAACCAAATTAGGAAAAGGTTGCTTTCACACATAATGATAGATAAGATTTTGCGGGCAATTCTGAAAAGTCTTTTTAATTGGTGCAGTTGAGGGAGTTCCTTTTTTATAAAAAGAGTATGCTTATGAATCTTTGCCTGTCGCATCTAAAAGTGGCAAGAACAATCCTATATTCCCACGTATGCGGGGCCAATGACTGATACAATTTAGAAATATCTGGTGTATGGACCTTCCGAGACTGGACTTCTTCATAATTCGCTGTGCTTTGCAAGTGATTTGGCGAATTCATAAGGTCAATCATCTTTCCAAAGATATAACTGAGAGGAAATACTCTCTTATAGACCTTGTTCCATCGTGGGATGCAGGGCATTGATAACGCCTGCGCGACGTTATGTGTGGAGTTATATAACGCGTTTCAGCCAGAAGGCACTTAATCTGGCCAAAGGCCAGAGGCTCTTCGACATATAGTAAATGTAGATGTCGACTCTATTGCTGACAGGCTCTTAAGCAAGCAAACATTCTTTGTCACCCTGTTGGAGAACTCTGTATTCCATTTCTACCAATTCCCGTCATATGTTCAATCATAAGAACTGTCAAAAAATCTACTCCCCTTCTGCCATGAGAACAAGGTTACATTAAAAATTTCTTCAAACCGCGAATATTTTTATCCTGTTCATCATAAAAAACTATGTCGCCACCTCAAGAAACTCAACCAAAAATTAAATACGCCGAAGGTAAAATCGATCGCGCCCAGCTGGAGTTCATGCGGTTGGTGGAACAACAAAATCTACAACGCGTTCAGAAACTACAAAAGGTACGTCGTAATAACCTCATCACAGCCGGAATTCTAGGAGCATCAGTTCTCGGAATCTACGCTTATTCTATGCTAAGTGTCCATCAGGAGAGATTCCTGGACGATTTCGAGGAACCCAAGAAAGTTGAAAACTAATTTGGTGGACACCTATCGAAAGTTAGGTTCAAAGTTTAGATTGTAAGTTTTGTTTTGCCGTAGTTCTAATCATTATATAAAAAAAGAAATGCCATACGGATCTGGTGTGACCGCTCGTGGATTGCGATTGCCACCACTACCCACAATTAGAGATTTAGTGAAGCTCTACAAACTGCAGGCCATCAAGCAGTTGTCGCAGAACTTTTTGATGGATGAGCGGCTGACGGATAAAATTGTGAAATCAGCGGGGAAAATATCGAACACAGATGTAGTTTTGGAGGTTGGACCCGGTCCTGGGGGAATAACAAGATCAATCTTGAGAAAACAACCAGCAAAGGTGATACTGGTTGAGAAGGATCGGAGGTTTTTGCCGACATTGGAGCTGCTGAAGGAATGTTCCAAACCACTTGGGATAGAAGTCGATATATACGAGGCAGATATTTTGAGATTCCCCATGGAACAAGCCGTGCCTGATGTTTTTCAAAGGCTGCACTTGATTGGAAATCTACCATTTGCGATTTCTACACGACTGCTTATCAACTGGTTTGAGGATTTATCACGTCGTATGGCTGCCTTCCGTCGTATAGACACTGCAATGACGTTGACCTTTCAGAAGGAAGTCGCGGAGAGGATCTGTGCTCCAATGGGCCATGATCAGCGCTGTCGTCTGTCCGTTATGTCACAAATTTGGACACAGCCAATGCTTAAGTTTATTATTCCTGGAAAAGCCTTTGTCCCCAAACCAGACGTCGATGTGGGAGTTGTCAAACTGGTGCCGTTGAAGCGACCGAAAACGGACATTCCCTTCGATGTGGTGGAACGAGTCACTCGACATATTTTCTCGATGCGACAAAAATTCTGCAGGCGAGGATATAGCACACTGTTTCCCGAAGAAAATCGCGATGAGACGACCTACAAGTTGTTCGAGCAAGCAGAAGTGGAATCAACTACCAGACCATTTCAGCTCTCCACCGATGAGTGCCTTCGTTTGACGCAAGTCTATTGGGAGTTCATCCAGAAAAATCCAGAAGTAGCCGCATATGATCATCGAGGACCGAAGCATTTGAGACAAGCTGATGCAGAGTGTTGAATGTGGGGTTTCTATGGCAATTAAAGTGTATTTCAAGTAAAATGAGACTTTATTACTTAGGACTTCTTATACTTAACAGGTTAAGCTGTCGTTACAAAAATACTAAAAGAAAATATTTTGTACAAATATTTGGACGGCATTCGTTTCGACTTAAAAAAAAGTTTTGATTTTGAGATTTACACATTTCGTAGGGCCACGACTACGACAGCGATCAAAGCAACTATTGCTGTTGCTTTTCCGCCTATGGTCGTTGCTCCATTACACCTATGGTCAAGGAAGCAGAAACAAAACTCCACATCTGGAAAGTAATCTCTACGCACATCGTGCTCCTTCACTGTGTGATTCACATAGTGCGCTAATTGAACATCCACAGCAGCTTTGCGACATCCTTCATATTTGTCAGCTGGGATATCCTTTCGAAAGGTAAGAGCACTCAAACAGTCTCTGGTTATAGTCTCTTTAGCTGGAAATAGAAGCAATCTTCATGACCACGTCCGGTTTTTTTTCGGTTTGCAAATAGTTACCCCCTCGTCGTTCAGTGACTTTAACACAAATGTCCTCATCTTCTGGGCAATGTTCACCTAAATATCCAATTCCTCTCCAGTTGAAATTATCAGCACACCCAGGTGTCGCAGAGGTACAGCGATAGCACCAAATAGCAAAACCTAAAAGAAAAGTAAGTTGTTGTGACGAATGAATGGGTTTTTTTTAACAGGTTTACTTACTTTCTTGAATGGTTACTGCGAGAAATAGCAAAACGAGGGCAACTGATGATTTCATAATGCAAGAAATTAATTATCAATTTGAGAAACTGGATAAATAATAAACAGAAACAAAAAAAATCGTAAAAAGTACTCAGCAAAACAACGCCCTTTTGATTTTGTTCTGTGGGAAGTGACAGTGACATTACTGGGTGTTTGACAAATGACGCATCTCGTTGCTTTATAGTAGAATCGGAGACATCTGGCGGTTTTATATAGAAATGAGCACACAGGGTGATTACACGTGTTGTGTTTTAATCTGAAAAATACTAGTATTATGAATTATGTAGGTAAATCAAACGAAATCCACTAATGTAGCTTTAAACTAACCGCCTGGCTATCCAACTAAGAAAAAACAATAAATAATAATTATGCATTTATAACAGCATGTTAAAACAGTCGCAAGTCGTACTGTCATGTTGTATTTCGATGATAACAATATACGAGCAAGTTCGTGTGTGACTCGCAAATACGGCTTGAATAATTGGGCTGATTGATACTCAATTTCCTGTCGGGCCCTGTTTAAAAGAACACTTCCATCTAGGAGCTCCTTTGCGTGAAAATCTCGGCAATATGGCGTTAATTTATGTCAGAGGTATCATTAGCTTCGCCAAGATCTGGTTCAATTATTCCTCGGAGGAGTTTAGGAAAAATCATGTAGTATCACAATTGACCTCTTCTTGTCTAGAAACCAACAGCCACCCTAAGTTTCATAAGCTAATGCAGGGATGGCCACACATCTTTCGATTTCCTCAAAGACTCTAGGACACATTGCCGCTGGATACTATTTTGCATCCCATTTGAAGTTTCCTGTAAATAAAAGGCGTAACTAAATTTTATATTTTTTTGAAACTGTAAACTGTCGCGAAATGTTTTTTTAACCGCGCATGGATTTCTACTACTAGTCATTTCAAGTAAATCGATCTCCCTTTTTGCTTAGACTATACCTACGGATGGAAAATCCCCCTATTAAAGTTCTTATTAAATAAACATTGTTCGCATGCCAATGATTCATGTCAAAAGGCCGTCATAGGTGTTTGATCAAACATCATACCCCCGTAAGCCGCATGATTGATGACTAACCACAATGAGAATGTTGTTGGCGGTTGTTTATAGTTTATTTACCTCTTCTAAATCCAAACGCCAAACAAGGTGACACCAATTTGTAGTGTTAACATTGCCCATATTAGCAAATGAATATGGTTTTTCTTAAGTTGGTAATGTTTCGATGGAATTCAATAAGATTGTGATGGTTCCGATTGATTTTCAAGGTTGCTACACCGTTGTATATGTACCCTGACATTTCAGCTTAAACTGCACCGACTTTCACATTGAATTCACAGGGAGTGCCTTGCGTTTCTTTCAGTTAAATGCAAGTCATGATCAAATACGGACAGAGAACATGAAATTGCAAACAAACTGACATGGCGTTTTACTTGCCTTTTTCTCCGTGATGTGTGAACAATTCAAATTTGTTGTCCAAACAGAATGAACAATGCAGCGTAACGATGATAATTGGAAGCATTTAAGATTGACCGAAGAACTAAACATTTGAATATGAACTCTGATTAAGGGTACTTCGTAACCACAGATCTACATGACGAAAAAAAACTACATTTCCGTCTGCCTGTCTCGGTATTTTATGTGACCAGCTTTTCAAGTAGATTTATTGTTCTCATTAGGTTTTAAGTGTTCAATTCATGAACAAAGAAATACTGAATTGATTTATTTAGTCTACCTAGACAGGCAGACAGTCGTAAACAACAAACGACACAAATCACTTTCGCACGACTCCTTATAGCAAGACAATGCTCAAAAAAATTTCACATTCTCAAGTAATTTTTATTTAAATTTTAAACATTTTTCTCAGACACTGATTGATCATTATCATTGAATCGTCAAAAGTCGCCTGAAGCCATCAAAATTCATCGAGAACCAGCCATGATTTCATACTATATGTCAAGAGTGTAACCCGAATGTCAAAATTCCGACAAGGATCTTTGGGCCAAGGCCACACTCGAGAACAAGTCGCTAGACATTTAATATCTTGAATTTAAACTAATTTGTTGCTCAAATGCAAAACAAAGTGAATCTTTTTAATTTGTAGTTACTGCACTTCTATTTTTAAAAATTGTATGATTCCCAAAACACAAATATTTCGATCCTGCTGATCACATGGCCAAAAACAAACTATCACCGTTTGAATAGCGTCAATCTGTAGCAAAAACGTATTTAAATATTATCATTCACCTTTAATTATTCGTTTTCTGAATAAATTTAGCAAGACTAAACATAAATTCTAGTTCTTTTGTTTGATAAATTTTCCATAGACGTCACAAGAATGCCAATTGGATTCGTAATTAATTCGGCTTAGCCAAGTAAGTCGTAGAAAATGTGGAAATTTTCCAAAAACCTTTCTCGTATCTAGCCTTGTGTACCTATACGTATTCCCGAAAAAAAAATTCCACTAAACCTTGCATTTGTCATGAATCTTAGTTTTGACCTTTTAACCGGCAAATTGACGTTTTTATATCCCATCTGACATTTCGATGTCGAAATTCTTGTATAAAGTTCAAATTTCATATTCTGGGGAATTCCTCAGACAGATGTATCTTTTGTTTTGGTTGATATCAACTCGTTTGACTAGGAGTTTATTTTATCGATAAATTAAGCAAAATATTTAACAGATTGTACTCTGGAATTTGGAATCATTAAAAGTTTGTTCGATAGCCAAAATAGTAAGTCAAAACCAATGGCATTTTGTGAAAGTTGAAAAGCCGGTGAGGTCTTGGGACGAAACAACAACATTCTGGATGCGAAATTTTGTGTTCTACGATGAGACACCTCATCATGTCCAATTTAGGAGATCTCATTTGAATTGACGTAATAATCTAAAATCTAAATTAAATAATAAACTGTAGGTAGCGATGCTTGGGTGGATTGAGTTGGTGATTTCTGAGATGTGATTGTAGTTAAACTTTGGACGGTCTACTATCCCAGTCTTGTGTTTTGTTGTTTTTCTGTTTTTGCAAATTATGTTATTGTGGAATGCATGTCAGGTTTTCTTTATGCAAATTTTTAATGAATTATAATACTTGTTTTATGACTCGTTTATAGTTTTGACCGAATGAACTGGAAAAAGAATTGTGTATCACTCTTGTGCTTTTTTGCGCAGTTTTGTTTTCTGCGTTTTGTTTATGGTTTTGTGCAAGACATGCAATGAGATTTCCTGATGCGTAGTTTCAATCGATGAATTTTGTGGGTGAGACAAAAATTTTAGAAATTGCCTACACTATATTTTCTGCATAGGCACGTTTTGAACTCTTGATTGCACTCAGGTGGATCTTGAGTTAATCAGAAACGGTTCATCGGCATCTTCTCATACCAACATTCTTATTCTCATTAAGTTCATTTGATGCCTTTTCTTTTTCAAACCCGAAACATGCGGATCTGTTCTAATGCACATGATATCTGGCAACCCCGACAGAGACAACCTGAGGTCCTGTGCAACCTTTCGGTGGCCAGGTGCGTACTTATAGGGCAAAGCTGTAGGACGATATTTTATAATGATGCGATACTGATACATGTGGTCGTTGGCATTTGTGTTTGGTAAATGGCCTATTTCTCTCTCAGGTACTCTCTGAAGACTCTGACCACCTCTTGCATGCTAAATCATCTTTTTCCAGGCAAATTTCTCGTTAGAAAATCGAATTCTGAATTCATTTTGTTATGAGAGTCGATATTGTCCCTGTCGAAATGGCCTCATATTTAAGAGCGGGGTAGGAAAACTCATATTCAAACCTCTTCCGGTTCCAACACACTTACTTAAATCCGTCAATAGACAAAGCCACATTTATACCGATGGCTCTGAAACTGAGTTGCGGTATCCAATCTTATTAACTCGATATAAGCCAGGCCATCCGTCTCCCTAATCACTTCAGCGTTTGCCAAGTGGAAATTATAGCAATAAAGGAACCTTTATCATAGCTGAGGTGGAACATAATATATGCATAATATATGCTTAACATATTTGTATCTACATTGACAACCAAGAAACTTTAGAATCCTTATCAAATGTTACTACCAATTCATAAACAGTCCTCGATTGTTTATCCCCTCTTAACAAGATGACTGATATTTACCTCTGCTGGGGCTTATTGGTAACTGCAAAGTCGACGAACTTGATATTTACCTCTGCTGGGACTTATTGGTAACTGCAAAGTCGACGAACTTGCCAAATCCGGGACTACCCTAGCAATCTCCTTTTCAGAGGCATGTGTATACCAAAAAATACAGTAAAACTCATCCTCAAACGAGGTGGAAAAACGGTGTTACAGATCACTCCAAAACAGACTTTTCTGGCCTGAATTAGATGACGAAGATGGAAGGGAGCTGATTACATCCAACAGAACACAAATTTGCACCATCACCGGTGTCATTACAGACCGTTGCCTAATAGACAGCGTGCTAGGAGACTGGGGCTCTTTTCAATTATTTTTCCAGAGGCTTAGAGATGAGCAGGAAGAAGAAACCACAACACAGGAGATGGACCGGACTCCCATTGTCCAGCACTATCTTACAGCAGAAGAAGTCTTTTTTTTTCACTATTACTTCAACGACAATAGTGATCTAAGCCAAAACCCCATTCGTAAACTCCTGTCGTTTACCAACAACTTTAAACGGGTAGAATTCTTCCTCAGAGAAAATTCTATAAGTATGACAATGAGCCTAAATGAGTCTCCTACATATTTTGACACCAAGTAACATAACACTAACATTTCCGTAAAAAAAATTGTCTAAACAATTCTAGTTTTCTTTAAAAAAAAAACAAACCTTCAGAAAAAGCCAGACTTAGCCAGAAAGGTGTTGGTCCAACGACTAAGGTAGCTGGGTCATGTAGAGCGGATAGCCCAAGCTCCGGCCCGGCAAATCTTCGAATTATCACTCGAGGGACGGCGCAGTAGAGCGTCAGGTGGCGCACGCAAATGGAAGGGGAGCTTAACCAATGGCGTGCAGAATTGCAGGCATCTGGTTAAAGATCAAGGCAGCTGAAGGCGCTTGTTGCTTAAGGCCCAGGTCCACTAAGCACCTTGAAATCAACAAACCTTCCTTATAGTCCATACACTTTGTCACCCCATTGTTGTCTTTAGCAGTCTGGACGCGATAAACCAGGGTTTTCCCATTAGTGCAATCAGATTTTTTTCCCCATTGAACTCTCTCTTGTAACATAATTCAACTTCAGCTTAAGCCTTCAATGACTTGTAAAGCAATTCAAACTTTTCAACAAATCATCCATCTCATCTCAACTTGATTGCCTTTGATATGCACACATAATGCCTCGATAAAGCTAAACATCTCTCACCATTAACCTCAACGTTTGCGAAGTCGTCATCGTCATCATCAGCGTACAATTTCAATGACCCATTAAACTTTAACAAAAAAAAAAAGAAGATTCTGCTTGCCACCGTAGAACCTCATCCAAAGCCAGGCAGCACTTATAATCCACGTATAATGGCCATTACCACGAACTTAACGATCTTAAACGTGAAATAAATTCCATGAATCACCCGTTCTATTGTGATGGATGGCAATTATTTGCGAATTACGTTTATTCGACTACAAGTTTTGCAAAAACCAAAGACTTATCGCTGAAGGAATTATGTAACGATCTATTTTGGGATAGTCTCCTGCTGATACACTTACAAATGAATATTCTCTAATGGATAATTGTTCCCGGATCTGTTCGAAAAGCCTTCGAGTCATCAATCTTTACGGATTTGACTTTAATTCTTATTCAATTGGTGTCGATTTAATGATAATCCATTCTGGGAAATAAGTGGTGAATGGTATGGTTTACAGTGCACTGTTTAAATGTTCCAGTGTGGGCTGTTTTGAACACCTTTCGGACTAGAATTCTCTTAAAACGGCCAAAAATTAAGAATTGTTGTGCAACAGCTTGAGATTCTGTTGGAATTAAGCAATCGAACACGGAACAATCACCGGACAGACTGGAATGCTTATCGAAAGTATTTGTCTGCCCAAGGCTATCAGAGAGTCACTCCAGTCTAGGTCAATGAACGGCTTTAACCCAGAAAACTCAACTCCTTCAATTGCCAGTTTAGTGGTTAGTGGTACTTTATAAAACTGAAATCGAAAGTAGGCATTCATTCAGCATGTCATTCACCCATATGCCATCTCAATCACTTGACAGTTCAAAGCAAAGTGGTAAAATCAAATCTTTTGCTGCTCCACATAAATCAATTCATATCCTTCTCTTTCGTTGGAATTTCCCAATGCAAAAAATGTCCAAAACAACACATTTAGTTTAAATTTCAATATTAATTAATCGACACCTACTTGCGGTACAAAATGCGATTTTAATAGAAGATGTCTGGCGCCAGTGTTAATCACAGTCATCACATCGCACACAGTCTTAACCGCAACCTTTAATGTCCAAAAACTGGTTGTAAAAATCTCATAGACCTTCTCCTTGTTTGGTCATGTGTATCTTCGTCGTCTATTTTTTTTTTTTTGTGGCTTGTCTCTCGCATTCCGATCATCAGTGCTTGGCGTCACATAGTCGGTCAAACGAACTTTGATTATTTAAATAAGCCCTGCCGAAGCTCGAAGGCTGGAATTCCATGTAAAGAACTCTCATTTCGAATGCAAAAATCTACGTAATAATGGATGAAGCCAAATATTGAATTAGAAGTTATTGAATTAGGTTTTCCAGAAAAATCCCAAAAAATCAAAACATTTGGATGTGAATTTTGTTTGCATATATTTCTTTGGATTGGATTTAGTTCTTCAACTTTACTTCATAAAACCGGTGACAAAAGGTGTTTTGCTTGAACTCATGAACTGAAGATGATGCTCGTTAGAAGCGACGCATTCATTTGAAACGTGATTAGTTGTTTGCATGTCTAATGGCGAACTTGACCTGGTACAAGAATGCAAAAATTCTCAAACGTAGAATGAAGATTACCTTCGAGAATCATAGAGAGATCTTGGAGACAAGCATCAAATGGAACAGTACGACAAAAAAAAAACTAACCTGTCTTAACCATGCGGCCTTAAGCGTTTTGTTCTGATTCCCCATGAACATCACAAAGGTATGGTTAGATTTGTCAGAAATCCCTGCTGTCATGATCGCTAACTATAGGTCCAATGCGAACTATAAGCTTGTTTAGGACATACAATCCTTTCGAGGTCGCTCCAACCCTTCGTAACTTGTATTACAGCCTTCTTTGCAAGACTAAATCTTTCGCAAAACTAAAATTTTTTGGAAAGTGCAGCTTAGCATGTGAGAAACGGCAACTGGCTATTGTTCTATATGGCTCAACAGAGAGTTGCATTTCAGAGGAGAGGTGTGTCTGATACGTTAATAGCATTGGTTAATGCTCCGGAGAGACAACGCACTAGAGAGAGGTCTCACCGAAGCCAGCACACTTGCAAACCTGAACCTTAATCAAATCGAAGAGAGAGAAGAAGTTACGCGTGTAACGTTAAGACTACTAATTCTAGTCTTTTATGTTAAGCCTTATTCTTCGTGCGGGGTCATGACATTAGCTTGAACGACAAAAATCTCGAAAATCGCAGTTTTAAATCTCGAAAACAAAAATCTCGAATGGACGAAATCTAGAATGTACAAAAATCTCGAAAGACCTTATCTAGAAAAAAATCTCGAAAAGCAATTTCCTTTCGAGATTTTTAATTTCTGTGAAAATTATTAATATGCAACGGAATCCATGCAAAACAGAAATATAAAAAAACTTTGCATACGCCCAACTTCGCACCTACCCCAAATCCTACAGTGATCCCAGGCAGGGGGGTTGCAGGGGGACAGCATGCCCCTCCATACATATTCCAAGGTTTGTTATACAAATTTTGGCATTCGTGATTTTTTTTTTCTAGATTTTTCCTTTTCGAGATTTTGCTTTTGAGATTTTTTTTTTCCAGGTTTTTGTTTTCTATATTATATTTTTCGAGATATCATGGTAAACCCTCCTCGTGCACATGGCCATATGCCTACATCGTTTTTCCAACTGCCCTCTCTGATTGAACTTTGGCAATTGAATTAGTGACACGATCGGTATTTTTCTTTCCCACAATTAGACTCAACGCCAAAGTCTATCTTACGTAACTATGTGACAATCGAAACTTGATGATTTGTTCTCACATCTGAATATTTATTTAATTAATAAAATTGAAACAATTAAAGCAGGCTTACGCTCAGTTTGACAAAAGATAAATCTCTAGTGAAGCAAAGCTCAGAAAATTCGTACAGATTCCAAGGTCGTATAGAACACCAAATAAAAAATGTTCCCCTCATTAAAATTTAAACAAAAATTCATCAAGAAAAATTTTATACATGGAGCCGGAATTGATTGCAAAATTTCCAAGAAAACAATAAAAATTCTTATCCCCGCACCCCAAGAATTTAACACAATTTAACAGAATTTAAATTTAATTTAAAATTAATTAGTCTGCTAATTTGAATTAGTTTGTCACCTTCAATTGACAAAAAGAACAAATCAATCCTTTTTTCATATCCGGAACTAAATTTGAATAATTGTCGTGTTCCCAGACTAACAAGTCTAACATGTACATAATTATCGCGACCATAAATGTGAGAAAAATTAGATAATGGAAATCACAAGCCCTCAAAACATCTTCATAATTTCCATAAGAATCCGATTTAAATAATTAAATCATCAATTAAGCTATTAAACTCATCAAATACAAGTTCAAAGACTTTCTTCGGTGTGCTAATTGTGTTACTTACAATTTGTTCCATCAAATCGAGACTTTATTACTCTCAATTCTATGATGTAATACAATTTTAAACTCGTAAACAAAATATAATAACACAAATAAATCATTTTGGCAGCGAAAAAGATACAGATACTCGTCTATCCACTGCGTCATTCATTGATTGCTTCGCTGAATCAACAAGAATTAATTCACAATTGATCATTAATTGTAAACAACCCAACAAATTATGTTCCCCAACACAATAATTTATTATAAATGTCGTATTTTATATTTTATATGCGCTGACCATCTGGTAAACAAGCAATTTAATAATTAACAATGCTATGCAACTTGTGTCCAACCCGGTGCTACTAGTCTAAATTGTTTAAAGCCGTCTTCGTCTAATCGCGGGAGGAGAAGATTTTAAGATTCTCCCAAACCGCCGGCGCCGTCAAGTCGGTGTTTTTTTTTTATACATTATATCCATTATACAATACAAACAAAACAAAAGTAGTTCTGTGCGGTTCTTAAATTTCGAAAAACCCGTTCCATTGGCGACGATTTTTTGAGCTAACAATGCAAAAAAAGATAGTCATCTTATCTTTTAAGTCTATCTCTGCGGAAAGATCAGCTTAACACGCCTACGCTGGGATTATTAATTTTTCGCTTCAAGCAACCGATATTTATCGATAGATTTCAAGAATTTATTTGGCCACATTAAACAAGATATTTAATCGCATTATATATAAAGAAACATTCCTCTTTTAATTTATTCATTTATTTTTTGTTAAGAAATTCCCGAAATTTTTATTTCGCTTAGACCTTGCTAAGGTCGATGGATATAATAAATATTAAGTATTAATTAGCGAGCACTTCATAATTACGGTATCAGACATATTTTCATGTCAAAGAATGCGTGCCGAATTGATGGATTATATAAATTTTTTTGAAGAAGGATTTCCTGGAATTATTTACATAAGAACTGTTGGTTTTTCTTTTATATAAATGGATTAGCAAATTTTAAATTAATAGATTAAAACATTTAACGAGTTTTTAAGAGTATTTTGTAAGGTTTGGCACAAGTTTGGATATTGTAGTTGTTGTTAATTGAAAGGCACGCCCACGTGGTCAACTTTTTTTACGTATTTCATTCATTTTTAATAACTTATCAAGTTTTATATATTTTTTTGAACAGTTTTGAGTATTGTAAGGCGAATTTGCTGTCGTATAACGTGTTAAGGGTTCATTCACACCTTAGAGTGTTGCCAAACCCACTTATTTTTTTTTTTTTTTTCAGAAATATGTATCTAATCTTTAGAACTTTGGAAAATTGTTTCCACAGTTATTTTGGAACAAATTGAAAAGGTTGTACACTGATTGTCTCTCTGTTACTCTAATGCCAGTTTAAGGTTTAAATTAAAGGATCGTCAATCAACTTTGCATGCGAAACTGGAGAGAGAGTTTGTTGGCTGAGGCTTTGGCCAACCCCGAACTGTAGCGCTTCTTCTTAATTCCATTTAACGCATATTAAAAGCTCCAAAGAGCATAAACACATTGCTTGGTCAAGCTGGGAATTGTATGCTCATTCATTGGAACGATTCTCACTTCATTCGTTGAATAGTTGTTGATACCGTCTAAACTGTATTTCTTCGATTTGGTTGGCTAGACTCACATGATGTGTATGCATTTTTTTCTAAACCATTGACTAGCCACTTCTCTACAAGTTTTTATTCTTCATCACACCATGACTTGTGCAAAGAATTCTGCAACGCATGGTAATTTGTTGTTAAGTAGACATTAGCATACAGAGAAAACAGTATTTTATGCAACAGCTCCTTCAAGAGCAAATATCGAACACAAATGATCTCTCGCAGATTACATCTCCTGAAAAGGTTGACGTAAGGCTGACAGAGATGGTCTGAACGACTCAGATCTGATAGTGTGAACGCAAGAAATGCGGGAGGCATGTCGGATGAATTTCAAAGTTTTGTGATATTTTTCTCGTTGGACATGCATCACACTATCAGAAATGTGAACGTGTTTTTGTCCGAAAGGGGTCGAAATTTAATTTCCAAAAACTAATTCACGCGGTGGTTGGTCGCTGAGAACGTTGCTGAGTGTCAATTTTGCAATGTAGGTGCAGAATCTCAAACTACGTCCCGTAGGCAAAGAAAGGCTCAAAGTGGCGTATGCGGATGACGTGGTGATACCAGTGTCAGGAATGTTTCCCTCTGTGATAAGTGAAATCATGGATGCTGCTTTAGACAAGGTAAACACTTGGCCCAAAATTGTGGCCTGGTTGTAAATCTGAGCAAAACAAAACTGATGCTAGGCACTACTAAAATCAAAATACCTGACTTCACCCTTCCCCATATTAATGGTCAACCACTCACACTATCCTCCAACGCTAGATATCGGAGTATCGTGCTTGACCCAAAACGTAACTGGAAGAAAACCATAGAACACAGAGTCCGGAAGGCATGAGTAGCCATCTGTGCCAATTCTCAAATACGAGTCACTGGTATGGCAGCCCGCATTGAGCAAACTTACTTAAAGTGGCGCTACAGTCCGGGGTGGACCTGGGCATGGAACTGAGCTACACTCTTACGAAACTCAAAAGGCTCCAAAGGGCAGCGAAAATAGGAACCAACCACGCATTAAAGCCCCAACTGATGCCCTTACTGTGCTCTTGTATCTTCTGCCTCTTGACTTACACACAATAAATACCGCACTATGCAGCGCAGTCAGACTCAAAGAATCTGGGTGCTGGAATGCAAGGCCTTATGGCCAGAGGAACATCCTGGACTCGTTACCAAACGGCATGGTCACGTCTCCAATGGACTATATCACCCCCAAACTAAACTTCAGGAAAAAACTTCCACGTGAAATTCCCCACCAGAGCGCAGTTGAAGAGACACGAAGTGGTGAAGAACTTCGACACGGCCATCTACACCGACAGGTCAAAGATGAACTGCGGTGTACGTGCCGGTGTCTCCTCGGAATCGCTGAAAATATCAAGATCATACCGCCTGCCGGATTTTGCCACCATCTTCCAGGCGGAACTACTGGCAATCCGAGAGGCTTGCATGCAACTCGGGCGTGACACAACGCAGAAACAGAACATTGCTATCCTCATAGATAGCCAAGCCGCCATCAAAGCTATAGACTTGGTTACTATATCGACCAAAATGGTGCAAGAGTGCCGGAATGTGCTTGTCCGCTTAGGTCACACTCTTGGTTGCAGGGTACAGTGACATAAACAGATGAACTGGCCAGGCAGGGCTCTGCATCACATGGCTCACTCACATGAAGCGTCCACATCCCTCTAGGAGCGGTCAAATCCACTTATACTTCCTGCAGAATGCTAACCTCCAATGGATGGGGTTAACCAACTGCGCCATATCAAAGAAGATAAACAGAATCTGTCAAGATATCGCTAGAATAAGGGCGATAACCATGGGGCATTGGGCAATTGAAAACCATGCGGAAAAACTACTTATACCGTATAACTCCCCCTGCCGCAGCTGCAGAAACGAAAACCCATTTCCTACCTACGTCCCGTTGCCAGGAAACTCATCGGGCCTGACAATCGTTGGGTGACAAAGAATCTCTCAAGTTCATGTTTGGTTTTTCAATATACGGTTTAACTTTTCGCCAACAATTCACCATAAGTTTCAGGGCCCATCCGTAGAAAATTCTGATACGCTTAGGTCACACTCTTGGTTGCAGGGTACAGTGACATAAACAGATGAACTGGCCAGGCAGGGCTCTGCATCACATGGCTCACTCACAGGAAGCGTCCACATCCCTCTAGGAGCGGTCAAATCCACTTATACTTCCTGCAGAATGCTAACCTCCAATGGATGGGGTTAACCAACTGCGCCATATCAAAGAAGATAAACAGAATCTGTCAAGATATCGCTAGAATAAGGGCGATAACCATGGGGCATTGGGCAATTGGAAACCATGCGGAAAAACTACTTATACCGTATAACTCCCCCTGCCGCAGCTGCAGAAACGAAAACCCATTTCCTACCTACGTCCCGTTGCCAGGAAACTCATCGGGCCTGACAATCGTTGGGTGACAAAGAATCTCTCAAGTTCATGTTTGGTTTTTCAATATACGGTTTAACTTTTCGCCAACAATTCACCATAAGTTTCAGGGCCCATCCATAGAAAATTCTGATACTCTCCTGGAGAGTTCAATTTTAATTCTGTAAAAGAAATTAACAGAAGAATTCTTTGGTCACTTTTTCATCCATTCCTTCACCCAAATACGCTTCTAAAATTGTCCACCATATTTGAAATTCACTTGAGAAGTGAAGTCTGACAACATGCTTGACAACGTGAACACTAACGACTCCAGTCTGTCCAACATCCATTTCACCAAGTCTGTCAAACATTGCGGACAATTTGAATCACCCTTAAGACAGACGTGTCTACCAATTTTGCAAGTGATTGTTCATTCAAAGTTTTAAACAATTACTGCCACTAGAGATGGTTGCAAATTTGGAAACAAATTCTAAGTGATTCTCTAAGGTACAAAGTGCAGCCCTGAGCCAAGTCTAGTGATCAGTATTGACATACAGTTTATTAATCTGGTTTCACTTGTGCAGTAAAAGTATTATTCAAGATTTACCGCCTACGTACACCACAAAATTGCAATAAAAATCGCCTGACTACTTACTGAGTTCGCTAATTTAATTTCTCTGCAATAAAACCACTCCGCAGCACCTCATAACACCGAAAGTGATTTTATTAAACCCCATTATACAACAAAGCCTTTAACCCCCAAATCAATTTGGTAAATCCCAATTCATTTTATTCAAATCCAAAACACAACACACCAAAGGACTTTCAATGTCACCAACAAAACAACCGGCAACCATCAGTCCAATGAACCTAATTCTTTCAAAATCCAAAACAAAACATGTTTCTGCCTCGATATGTCACAAAAATTGCATGTATTCCATGTGACAACTAACACAAAACAGAAAAATGGGGTGTGCATCAAACATTTAAACGAGAAAAATTCCCAACTCAAAGCGGTCGTAAAACTCTGAAAACGGATGTTATAACCCATATGGGCTCTGGCTGCTCTCACTTGCCTTTGGCAAAACCCATCTGCAATATCAAGTCCGTCTATTGTTTGTTTTTTTTTTTGCCTTTTTCGCTTTAATAATACAAAAGTATTTAGACCGGTTCCTATTTTAGATTCTAAATTCATATCTACGCGTTGCCTTTTTTTGCCTTCGTCATTCAACTTAATAAATTGTTTTGTATTGTATTCTGTTTGGTTCTTTTTCTAGTTTTGATAGTCTAAACTCATGTTAGCCATCTTCGTCATATCACGTCAATCGAACACAGAAAAAAAGACCTAAAACGAACTAAGAAAATGAGGGAAGAAAAAAAAAAGACGAAAAATGACCACTAAAACTGAATCGCGAAAGCTCTCAAAGAAGAATCGTGGATTTTTTGTGATTTTTCTTATTTAAATTGAGCCCGGCTTTTGAGAGTATCGTTAGTTTTAAACAAGATCTCAACGTGATCACATCTAAAAAAAGCAAAACAAAAAAACAGCTTAAGAGAAGCAAAAGAGTATTAAGAAAAATAAAAAAAAGTCCACTGACAAGAAAACAAGTGTTTTAAAAAGTTATACAAGTGATTTTGCATTAAAAATAAAAACCAAAAGAAATAACTAAACATGTCGTGCCTTAAGATCAGTGCTATCCTCAGTGTTGTTATCCTTTGTGCAATAAGTTACACGCAAGCTGCTGTTTACACACAACCTGCTGCCTTCAGTTCTGGTTAGTATCTTCTTTTTTTTTTCAAATAAGAGTGTTTTGTTTGTTAATTAAGGTTCAATACACTTTTAGTGTTTGACAGTAGCTGTGGTTTGATTAAATTAAGACTTGACTCAGAAGCTTTAATTGCAATTTATTTCAATGCGATGACTGTGATGATTTCACGCTACAACGATCAATCAGTATTCATTACATGATCGCTACCTGAACGGTGTACTACGAACGAGTACACTCCTACCAAGACACGACTCAGACTCAGTTGAGAGGCTAAAAATAGAATATTTACGTTCATTGAGTAATTTAATGGAATTGGAGGAAAGTTTTCCACTCGTCTTGGGTGTAGAGTTAATGATCTTGAATTTATTATTTTACCCTTGAACATCGTCAAAGTGAGATTAATTGATTTTCATACAAGTTTATCCATTTCAAACGAAGTAAATGGAGGGGTACTACCTAGGTTTGTTTGCATTTTCAGGCTGTATGCCTTATTTATACCATTAGGTCACTTCCGTTGCGGTTTACCAAGGCAAACAAATACAACCGAAATATCCTACTCAAAATATGTAAACATTTTATTTGTGTTTCGAGCTTAAAGGAAGTTTCCGACACCATTTCGAAACAAACTCCTTAGACATCCTACAAATTCCGCCATAATTTTAGGAAATTTCCTAGGCTACACACACAAGCATTGAAAAATATCTTCAGATTAGCATGTACTACTGATCATTTTATCATCGAGCTTCATTATTTGCATAACACAAATGTTAATTTGTTTATAATCATGTCAGATTCCGCATTTTTCCCAAAAAAAAAAGAAAAAGCCGGTTATACAGTAATTGGCTAAATTTTCTTCGACCACATGGGTTGAATTTCCAGTTTTTTATGCTTAAAATTCCATAGATTTGCAAATTAATCGGATTAGGCATCACTCCTGACGTCAATTGAACTAATTACTAATCAAATTCTCTATTTAATTTATTTTTACAGCACATCCTGGTAGATGTTTTGACAAAATAACCCGCAGATCAATGCTCCCAAACAAGGAATACAAACCAAAAGGCATATGTGCTGCTATGACATGTGATATTAATACATTTACAATTAATATTGAAACATGTCCCTATGTCGATATGCCAGAATGTGAGGAATTAAAAACAGATCCATCATGGTCGTTCCCAAAGTGTTGTCCACAATTTATATGCAAGGACTTCAAGACTGGCAAGGATGTTATATTCTCAGTATAAATGTATAAATAAACACACAAAATTAGAGATGCATAAATCAAAAACCGTGATTTTAGGCAGTAGTTTGAGGCACTCTCATTCATTCTCACTGGCATTATTATTATTATTATCTTTGAAATTGATGTACAACAAATCAATTAATTATATTAATTGATTTCGCGAAGAACAAATCATTTTTCTTTTTTCATGGCCAGTGTTTTAAACTCCATTAGTTGCATAAGTATTTATTTCAAAAACAAATTTATATCACTCAATGTTTGAGTGTATTTATATAAAATAATTTATTTAAACAAAAGTAAAACAAAAATAATTGCTGCAAAGCAATTAATTTATTATTTATTTGATGGAATTTGTCAAAATGTTAAAAGTATGCGATATTTGCAGACTGTACCAAATTTATGAAAAAAGCATTTTTTTTTTAATTTTATATATTTAGTTTTCTAAGTGAAATGAAGAGAAAAAACAAATTGTAATGAGTTAATCATTACAAAATAAAATAATTTATTAAACAAAATCATAATACATTGCGTTTATTTATATTCAAACAGATATAACTGGTGTCTCATCGAACGGTGGCTTATCTACGTGATCCACTTGCCGTTTTTCATATCTTTTGAGAAAATTAAAACTTCCCAAAGCTGTGAAGGCTACTTACGCGGTTAGCATTACAAAAAAATTTCCGTAATGGGTCCTTTAAACTTACCTGTGCTTCAAATTACAACGCTTTACGTTGCCAAACACGTATTTTCTACAGAAAATAATGGCTTTAGGCCTACTGCTTGCGTCACTTTTTTTTATTGCTACACAATCACGAATGTGTAATGAATACCATTTCGTGGATGGGAACCACTTCCGCTTTCGAGTGTTGTAAATTAGTGACGAATGATGGGGAGAAACTTCAAATCTTGCAAGTTTTTTGCACAAAATCCGCTTTGACGTCCACTTTGACATCTTTGATCTCTCTTTCAGTTTGTTAATTTTGATGTTTGACAAGTTTTTTCATAGGAAGTATACAAATAGTTATTAAAACTAATTCTGTACTTATACGGCCGTTTAAAAGCCACTCTTTTCCATTCTTTGCCAAACGCTAGGTGTAGAAAAAGTCTTTTTAAACAATTAAGCTCTTAAAGTCTTTATAAATTTGTGCCATAAAGAAATAGTTTCGAGTGGTCTTCTAGACCAGGTGTAGGTCTATTATTTGTTCTCCGACTCACTAAGACCCGCACCAGATACTCTTTGGAATTTTTCTATATATGTAAATATTTGGATTCTATTGTACACGAAGAAGCAAACTGAGACGATAACGTAAAAGTAGAGTCCTTTGTGACATAAAAATGCTACTCTTGTTGAAAAGAATATTTTACACTTTACGTATGTAGTTGTCCAGCACTCTCAACAGAGATGGAAATGTAGCGAGGTTATAGTTTTTGAACTCCTTTAGTGTAAACGTTAGTGGGGTTGTTCGGAAATTCCTTGTAAGTACACGATTTGGACGATGTTTTAGAAAACATGTCTGTAAAACTTCTTGTAAAACAAATTGTGTCTTTATTAAACTTAGCACCGTTCGAGGAAAAATACAATATTAGCGCATTTCTGCAAACCTTATCTTAAACCAAAGACTAGTCCTTGTTTCAAAAAAATCTAAAAAACAAACTTAAACACTATTTATTGCGAAATTAACTACCTATTCGATTGTGCACTCCTAAGCCTTATGATTGCAGACTGCGAAATGCTGGTCTATTTATTAACTATTTCACAAGGAGAACATCAATATAAAAGTATAGAAAATTATGTCAGCAAAATGCGCCTTAAATCGTCTTGTTATGCGTCAGACCCGCATTTTTAAGAATCACTCGCCCAGAGCATGCAAAATTGAATACGACAAAATGTAAATAACTTACTCATTCAATTGAATACTCTTTGGTTAGACAAGGAAACATTTCAAAAACAGTGAGTTTAGACTGATATGTAAGTTACTTCTGCAAGGTCCACTGGCGCTCCACATCATAATTCCCTACCTAGATACGGTCACTAGAATTTAGAAACCAATTAGGATGCGAACTTTTTTTGCTTGATTGCATCCTTTTTTTGCTTGATTGTTTCCAAATTCTTGATCATTTGCCACAAGTCTAATTCAAGTAGGCAAACATTGTTAGCTAGTAGTTAGTTAGCTGTAGGCAAACATTTTTAAGTACCAAGTAAATCGTACTTCTTTTTTTAAAGTACAAGTACAAGGTACTGGGCACTTACACAGTACTGCAGTTCAAATGTACTTCAGTACTTTACAACTCTGGTCTAGATGTTTATGACAAATTGTTATTGTCTACTTTCCTTACCTTTCCTTCTTCAATGCCTGCATGAGAAACATCGCCAATACCTAACCACTAGCCACGACAGTAGTGAATGTGTGCTTATTTGCTGTGCCATTGCTTTAAACTTAAAAGTCCTCCAATGTGATTTTTACCGACGCAGTCTTAAAAGAACCATGACTTCTATTGGAATACTACTTCCTGACAATAATTGAGCTACGTTTTGAACCAAGTTTGATGCACTGACTATCACAGCAACAGTCAGACCCATACTCACGTGTGGAGCGCTCGGTAGGTGGAAGGCAACCAGAAAAGGATCAACCCTAAGTAAGCTAACACCAAGACCAATAAATGCCAGTATCGCTTTTACGGATGCTCTTCACACAACACCCTCGGCAGTTTTAGGAAGTTTTCTGCATTTCCTACCCTAGACTTACAGACAAACCAACAATCAGGCAACAGTGCGCTGAGACCCACTAATTAAGGAATAACACTACGGGATACAGCTGCATCCTGAATGAATATCACTTCGGTGTTCTACAAAGAGCAGGCGAGGCAGCTTCCGTCTTCCACTTCGATACACCACAATTCACGTTGTATCCTGCCGCGTACTTCCAGTGTATTCCATGCAAAAGTTCTTTCTGTGCTCATAGCTGCAGAATCAATAGGTATGAAATCGATATACGGAAGGGATATCACCATTTACATTGATAATCAGGTTGCGCTAGAATCAAATGTCGTCAGTTCTGCACTAGTCTCAAAATAGCGCGTAATTTTATTTTATAATTCGCTCTTCAGGTTCAAAGCATAAGCGAGGTGTATTGGTTCAAAACTCAGGTGGTTTTAGGTTTCAGAGGCATCCGAGGATGGTATCCAGACTTGCTGGACACATTTGTGGTGTTTCTCATTGCTATAATTCACGAGAATTTTTGCGAATCTTCTGATGTCATAATCATAGTCAGGGTCAGCTCAATCAACTCTTTAAGCCATGATAGAGTACCAGTGTTATGCCTTTGAAGTAGAATCGACCCCAGGTTTCACTTGTTCAATAAATGTTTTCCAACATCAGAAGTTGATCCCGGACTTTTACCGTGACTAGCAATGATGCTAGCCACTAGACCCTGGCGCGCCCGTAGAATCAAGTATGACTTCATTTGGTACCAGGGTCACTGCGACATTAATGGAAACGAAAAGGCCGACGAACTGGCCAGGCTGGGCGGAGAACAGCAAAACATGGAAGGTGGGAGCACTGTAGATCCTCCTTCCTGCGTTGCTAAGAATAATCGCAAATAAGTCAAATAAGAAATGGTCTAATCCAAGGCCCTATGCCCTGCGCTAGACCGCAGAAGAATCAGAGATATTCTTAATTTAAGCAGAGTGCGGGGCATACATACCACACAACACATATTATACGAATGTGAGGGAAAGTTCTCGGCAGCTATTTCTTTAGAAGTCTTGTGGCTCTGAGAGCTATAAAAATATGGTAATATTCTGTAGGGACATCAAATGCTTTCAGGAAATGACTTAGGTTTTGCCAATTGGTTTCACAGCGATCGCGATTGGCTTACGCTGGCTGCATAACCATACTCTACCTAACCTAACCTACACCGATTTGGCACTAAGTTGAAATCTTGAATACGGCATTTCTACTGCTTTAAACTACTGCGGTCCAGTAGGTATGTAGATGGGTATTCTTTTCCAAGAATCAACTCTTATCTCAAAATCTGATAAATCCTGCTTCACGCTTTTAGGTTCTCACCTCTTAATTTCATTTTATGTCTAATGCCATCGTAAATATCTTTCTTACTCGACGTTCTACGTGACAGATCCCTCGTCAACACAATTTTTCCAAAGAAATACGTCAACATTTTCACAGCATTTAATGCCACATATTTCTCTAACAACAGTAATAAAAATAAATTTACCAAAAGAGCCATGAAATCTTATAGGTATTCTGTATTTTGACGAATTTGTACTTCCGAATCTCATTGACATTGAATTCCTCATAAACGAACCTTGTTCCCATTACCATATCATTACTCAACTTGAATCCTTACTTAGCAACTCAGACCCCCGCAGTATAAAAAAAACTTTACCATCCTTAGCCAAAACTACTAGACGATTTATTACACAACTTCTGCAGTAAAAATGAGTTTAAACGCCTAATGAAATGGAACACAATAGCGTGTCACCTTATCTAATCGGTTTCGACAAGAAAACTCAATATGCATGGAATTTTATTACTCAATTTCAATAAAACCGAAGACACAGTTCTAAGGCATCCATAAAAGGAGTATGGTTAAAATGTCTCCGTTAAAAAAAAAACTTGTACTTGGACATCTTGTCCGTGAAAGATGGGTGTGGGCGGTATTAGTTTGACGTCAAAGTCCTCTATAGCATCAGTCAGTGGCGTTCGAAAATGCCCCATATAGGAACATTTTTAAGCCTCAAGTCTAGTTTAGACGCTATCAGTTAATTAGTTGTTTAAAGAAGCCCCTTGTATGGGATGATGTTGTGACTATAACTCAAAGGCTCAATGTCAAATGACCATATACGCAGTCCATGCAACTGTTTAATTGGCATTATCCAATGCGAAATATGCCAAATTGAGTCATACCTAAGATTTTAGTCTAAGTTATACTCCTGTAGTTGCTTTATTAGCTTATTTCGGCGCCTTCTTTGTAACCGCACAGGGGTGGCCTTATAGGCCTTCTTGTCGACTTTGCAAACGTCACGCTAAATAACCTTCCAAGAGAGGCAAAGTGTGATCCGCCAAAGAGGTCAGGTCTATGCCGAAATGACTAGACGAAATTGGTGGTCATCGAACAGACCCAATTTGCATCGCAAATTTTATTCAAAAATAAATTATTAATTCGATTTTTGTTTGTTGTTTTACTTTCACCCTATCACAAGACTGTATCTAAACAAACAGTCAACTAAAAGAAAACAACGAAGACTTCGTTGGGGAATTCCATATCAAACTATGCTGACTCATGAGGTGTATTTTTAACCTGCTTACCTTCACCTCTTTTGGCATTCTGCAGAAGAATTAGCCAAAAAATGTTTAAAAAACAAAACAAATTGAGGATAGAAATGTTTAAACAAAATCGAGGAAAATTAATTTGCATTCAACTATTGTGTTATCTCGCGGATGATGTCTTAACATCAATAAAATATTATTAACGACAAAAATTATTCAGACAAAGCGGTAAATTCGTTAAGAAACTATGAATAACTTTTCTCATTAATTACGTCCTTTCTGATACGCGGCTTAATGTTACCGTAAAAGGGAATGACCATTTGGTGTAATGCAGAAGCGCCTGAAATCATATACCATCGAACTAGTCGGGAACTAACAGCGATTGGCGGAATTTTCACTTTACGCCTAAATTTAGAGAAGAGCCAATCGATCGATATTTTTAATCAGTTTACCGATTTCAAGGCAGCGTATGATTGTATGAGACATTCTACTAAACCTAAGCACCTTGCCGGAGCGACAGGAACGGAGTATATCTCTTACTACTTATCTTTAACGCTGGATCTGTCTTCAATATAATCCAGAGGCCAAATCGTCTCTTCCGTGATCGTATAATTCGTCACTTAGAAACGAGCATTCTGGGCCCAAATCGTCTCATCCGTAATCGTCATCCAAAATCCTCATTCATCCAAACATATGTCACCTGGATACCGACTACATCATACCAACTCGAAATTTCGGTAGGAAAACATTCCAAGTAGTCACGGTGGCTCTATGATTAGGGCATTTGAGTGCTGAACGACCTGACACTTGTCAGAGCTAGTCCAAGCTTATCATCATCATCATTTTCCAGTGGCCCGCTTATCCACTATGAGGGTCGCGGGTTAAGGGAGCTTAAGTGAACTCTCCACATTTCCCGGTCTTCCGCCATCGACTCTAAATCATCAGGGGCTATCCTCATACGGGTATAGGTGAGATTTCCGACTTTGTCCAGCCATCTCATTCTAGGCCTGGGGACGCCTACCTGATACCACAAATTGCATGGCACGTCTTGGAAGCCGAGCTGGAGACATGCGTTGAACGTGCCCAAATCATCGAAGTATGGATCTTTCTGCTCAAAGAAGTAGCTGCCCAACATTGAGTGCTTCGAGTATTCTGGTGTTTCTAACTCGATCTCGACGAGTTACACCAGCAAAACAATGAAGAAATCTCATTTCGACAGCTTGTATTCGCGATTTTATTCTTTCGGTCATTACCCAAACTTCATAGCCATTGGTGAGGGTTGGAACAAAAACTGAATTGAAGACCGATGGCTTAGCTCCGATGCCAATTTCAGCTCTGCTGATAACAGATTTACCAAGTTGTCACAGAATTGTTACAGCCTGACCTCAGTGTTGCTCCTTCCATCACTCGTGAATAAGACCCCGAGATACTTAAACTTCTGCATCTGTTTCAATAAGACTCCACAAACATGCAAAGTGCATTGAACAGGCATTCGGGATATTACCATACCCTCTGATTTGTTTACGTTAACCGTCATACCAGCTTCAACACAGACGGCGACGAATCTAGTACGCGCTGAAGTTCGGTCCGGGTGGACATAAGGATGACCAAGTCGTCCGCGAAAAGCAGATGAATTATCCTTAAGTCTCGAACCGTTCCTTACCATGGCTGCGCTGTAACATCCAATCCATTTACACTATGAAAAGGAAAGGTGACAGAACGCACCCCTGGCGAAGTCCAATGCCCACAGTGAAAGGTTTCGACTTAACGCCGTTCACCCGAACACAGCCCTTACAGTTAGAGCTGGGAGCTTTTCAGATAGCTGCTTGAACTTTTCTAAAGTGTTGGGACTTATTGCATCTCCAGCTATTAATAAAGTCCAAGCTCGGATAACTAACCGCGGAGTCAATTTACATATCGAGGATCAGTCACGTGGCCATCTCCAAAGCTAAGAAAAAATATATACAAATGTAAGAACACTTAAGCACTTAACTTCCCATAACATGACCAAATAATTATATGTTTGTAAGTTCTTTTCAAAGAAATCCTCTAGCACCCTTGACGAGGACACTTGAACATCAAAATGGCAAGACACTTTAGAAGACTCTTCACGTGTTTTCTTATGAAAATTCATTGTTTCTAATGATTTGCGCTGAGATCTCACTTGAAATGAACTTAACAAAGGAACGTTTATTTACAGGTTCTTGGAATTGTTTTTGTTTATCTACTTCAATGACTTTCCAAAAATTAACTCCATTACCATAGGTGAATTTAATTAAATTGAGAAGAAAGTCACACGATCGATGTAACTCAAGGGGATAAACCCAAGTCCAAGATTCATCGTCGCTCTGGTCAAATTGGGTTTTCCCCAAATACCCTCTAAACAAAAGTCGTGCCATTCGCAGCGTACCATTCGCATCATGCATTCTTTCTCCAATTTTCGAAATATTTTGCTAAACAAAAAATTAACAACTATTCCGTCATCTAATATCGGAGGGTTAAGGTATCCACCTAACCACGTTGCTCCCAGCAAACTAGTGCCAATGGCTTTCATGTCCAATTAATTTAAACAATTATTCAAAAAACAGAAAAGAGTTTGTATATCATTATGGATGGTGGTGCTGAGACAACAACTAATGGGTTTGGGGTATGGTTAAGTAAACAACGAAGTTACGAGAAGAACTGGAAGTAGTTACGGCAACGGCTCAGGCAATTTTTGATGGCTCATTAATTTGTGATGTTTTCATTTAAGTTGTCTAACCGGCCCTTTTAAACAGCTCTGTGAGGGGTGGAGGGTGCCGTAAACAACGTCAAACAGGTGTTCTAGGCCATGTGGTTTTTGGAAATACATTTTAGTTGGCTTATCAAAAAAGTGTAGGCATACCTTCAGGATAGCGTTTAAATGGAAAGTGAATTCGAATAGGTTTGCCTAAGTCCAGGCTGGAAGAACTTGGAGTGTTTTTTTAGAATTGGAAAATGCGATATGTTCTAAAAAAAGTATCCGTGGGGACGTGCGGTGTTCACCCCTTCATCAAAGCTAGTACCACCCGATCAGCAGGTCGTCCTTTCTATTAGAAATTTTGAAACGACTAACAGACGCATATGTACGTCAGACAAGTGATACTTATTGAAGTCACAGCATTCGTATTTGAAAGTAGGATTAGTACAAAATGGGTGGTCTACGATCGTAGCCTGTGCGACAAACCGAGAGTTAAGACTGATACTGCCCTCGGAAATGTTCTCTACGAACTTAGTATTTAAAGCTTTGGGTAGGAAGTTGAAAGGCACTTTGTTGCTTTTTTTGGGAACGACCTCAAGTATTCGTCTTACTTACTTAGGTGGCGCTAGAGTTCGGGATGAACCTGGACCCCAACCAACAAGCTTCTCGAGTTAGGCTGGCCCTAACTGCCTGAAGTTGCGCACGCCAAGTTGGTAAAGGGCCCCTTCAACTTGTGCGCGCCACCTTAGGCGTGGTCTTCCTCTACTGCGTTATCCGTCCAGAAGATTCGAAGACTCTGCGTGCCAGCGTTGGTGTCCATTCGCTCTACATGTCTTAGCCATCTCAAACGTCCAATGCGCAGTTTTTTGATCAGGTCGATGTCGTTGTAGAGCTCTTATAGTTCGTGGTAGAATCTTCTCCTCCAAAGACCGACAACGCATACGGCACCAAATATCTTCCGAAGAATTTTTCGCTCGTAACGACCAAGGATAACTTCATCGACTTTCGTTAGAGTCCATGATTCAGCGCTATAAAGCAGGACTGGGATGATTAAAGTCTTATATACAATCTTCTCAGTTGTTCGGGATAAGGCCTTGGTACATCTTCTCAGCCCGAAGAAACAGCGATTGGCAAGATTTGATTTCCGACGAGATGGGCGTAATTGAAAGGACCTTTGAATAATGTACCTTTGGTGTTAGCGCTTGAGTTTTCTTTATTGTTTAAAAAACGATGTTGAAGAAGTGACATGACAGCGCGTCACCTTGTCTAAATTCTTTTTTGACGTCAAAGGTCTCGGTGAAATATTGACCTTGACCTTAATGGAGCAGCATCCATTCTACATCGTCATTCTGCACAGACGCACGAGTTTGGCAGCGATGCCAAATTTAGACATGGGTCTGTAAAGCTCGTCGCTATGAATGCTGTCATATGCGGCCCTTAAATTGAGAAAGAGGTAGTGGGTAACGATTTGGGCTTCTTGGGTTCTCTCCATGATCAGCCGAAGTGTGAAAATTGGGTCAATTGCGAATTTTCCTGGCCTAAAACTGATAGGAGCTTAAAAGGTTGCTGACGTAAGGTTTCAGGCGTTCACACAGTAAACCACAGTATGAGAAGGGTGATACCCTTATAGTTGACGGAACTGAGGAGGTCTCCTTTTTTGTGAATCGGGCAAACGCTGCTGAGATTCCATTCATCAGGCATACACGCATCTGACCAAATCTTAGGAATGAGTTGGTGTATGCTTTCCACCAGGTCATCTCCAGCTGCTTTAAATAACTCGGCCGAAGGGTCGTCGGGTCCAGCAGCCTCATTGGATTTTAGTTGGGATATTGTTATGCGCACTTCGTTTTGATCAGGTGGGCGGAAATTTTGGCTATCATCGTCTAGGTTTAATGGTTCCTTTTGCCTTATAGTGGGATATTGGTCTTTGTCGCCGTTATACAGTCTGCAGGAGAAGTTTTCCTCCTTCTTATGGCCGGCTGATAGCATTATACTTTTTGGATGCCGGTTAGGTCTGCTTTGTAGTCTAGGGCCTCTGCTAGTATTGCGACTGCACGCGGCCTGTTAAGAGTGCGAACATTCCTATTGAAGAATCGAAAAGTCGTTGTCCTTGTTTCGTTTGCCAGGGTCGCCCACAGTAAAATCCATCATATCCGACGGTATTGGTTGTTTCGGAACAATTTTTGTTTTCCATAGTGAAGCCGACAACCAAGCGCACAACCCCAAACCTGCAGTACCAGGCACTCTTGTTGAACCCCTTGAGCTTAAGAGGTCGAGTAATCCGGTCCTCATTGGCCTTTAGTCCGATTAAGTCGAAGGAGCCCATATAAGGTGTTCACTAAGTAGTTCGACCTAACTGGAACTGTGGGCGCCACCGTTTATTCCATCCATGGAATTCCTTCGGTGAGGCATATGTAGAGAGTGCCTTAGTGAGAACTCTCTATCGTTACAGGGTATTTAGTAGCGAAAATCGACTCCCCTACGACATTTCGACCATGTTGGCCCTTCTGCAGAAACGAGTTCTGCTATCGCACAGCTCTAGGTTTCATCGTAGAAGTCACCGGAAGCCGACCGACAAGGCTTACCACAGGATCAGGAATAAAAAATGTGGCAGAGCCTACGGAGAGGTTTGACCAGCGTCGAAGAACACCTCTCCAAAACAAGTGGAAAAATTCAATGCGGACTTGAAATTTTATTAATGTTTCGTTTTTTTAAAGACTTGAGCTGTTGAACTCCTAATCCTTATGAATATAGAATTCAGTTCAACAAAAGTGGATTGAGAGACCTATCTGATAAAGTGTGTTAACAGTGCAGCCCACAGATTAGCTTTCTCCTTGAAGTCTGTGATATTTTTATAACTGTCAGCAAGAGCTGGGATGGTCGATGAGTCAGAGCCTTTAATTTTTTTACGACAGATTAGGAAGTTTAACATCCTTTATGTTGTATTTTTTACCTCACTCTTTTCTAGCTTGCTTTAGAAAGAGTTACAGTCATTTGCATGCTGTTTGAAGAGACTTGGGTTTTTTTTTCAGAGAATGTTTTGCGCTATAACATGAAAGTCTCTTTCTTCTACGATTAGTCAGATCGGATTGAACCACAGATTTTGATTAGGCTTCAGGCTTTTCAATTTACTGAAGGACCGCATTCTGCAATCATATCAACTGTGGGATTTACGTCTCTACCGACGGAGCCTAGAAACGATGAAGAACTCTTAAGCAACATTGAATTAGCAAACCTCCAGGCGTTTATCTTTCAATCAAAGTCCTTCTAATTTATTATTATTCCGTTCATGCTCCTAAAGGTAATGAATTATGAGCACTGGGTCCCAGTTAGTGGTCTGCGTGAACCAGGGTAGCCATCCACCTACCTAAACATTGTTAGATGTCAGTATATTCTCTAGTTTGCTGTTTCTCATGCTTGTTAAGGTTGCCAACGAAATGCAAACAAAAATAGAAACCAAACACGAAATTTGGTAATTTCATAAAACATATTTCTTTTATTTCACGTATTTCACATTCAATATGGTTTGTGGTATATTCTTTGTTCATTCTCCTACAAATGCTTGAAGCCAGCTATAGAATTCAATCGAAAATGAAAAGATTTATAATTACACAACTAATCTAAAACAAAACAGAAGTCTATCTAGTGTACTGAGCATTCATTTTGTTGTTTTATTTATCTACGATTTATATGTTTCACATGCAACTAAAAAGAATACAAATTACTTGTTACAAATGCACCTCGTTGTTATGTGTTTCTAAAATATACATTCATTGTACATATACATTTTTTTTTTAAATCCCTTTTATATTGTATTTACGCGATTTTCTTATTTAATAAGAGGCCACGTATTGAAATAAATTAATAGGTATACCGTGTTGCCCGATCTTTCCTCGTAGAGAAAAGTTTTTTTTTTTTTTTTTTTTTCATTATGTACAAATACTTGCTATACATTACACGTTTAGAATTCAATTTTGTGTTTCGTGTGTAATGTTTAGCAAGCACCTGTTCATAAAATTTCATCTTTCAAGTGTTTTCCTTTCAAAAAAAAAAAAGAAACAAAATGTATGCATTTAGTAGGCAAATCTCTGATCCGGATGATAGCCTAGTTTATCCAATGCAGGATTGCAAGCAAAGTTAATCATTGGTGGTGGTCCACACATGAGAACCATTGTATCATCGTCTTGTGGATAGAGATGCTTCTTGATCAGCTCCTCATTGATAAAGCCAACACTGAAGTTCCAACCTGGAAATGTACAGAAAAAATTAATGAGACTAAGAAAAATAAGAGAACGAAATTAAGAGAACCCAGGGTTTAAAAGAAAACAAGACTCTGTACAAAAACATATTAAATGTACCTTGTTGTGTCCACTCAGGATCATTGGCAGGCATGGAATAAATTACTATCAAATATCTCTCTAAAAAGAAGCTTAACGAATATATTCTAACATACGCGCAACACATAGTTTAACAAGACGGCAATTCTAGGTACAGTTTACATTTATCGCTTATGTGCTGGTAGGTTTATATTTCTATTAATAACTAAAACGCATATTAGCATCGTGGCCCAATCGTTCCAGACCCGGTATACAAGTGTAATTCACCATTGGTGGTGGGCCACAAAGGAGAACTAATGTATCATCGTTTGGTGGAAATAGATGATCTTTCATCATGTCATCGGTCACGTAGCCTCGACTGTATGACCAATCTGCAAATTTAAGTTACGATGTGAGAGTTTACTTTTTTTGTTTATAAATATTTTACAAACAAATTTTTAAGTAAGCAAACTTTTAAGTGCACAAACTTAAAGTGTGAATGCTATATAAACAAAAATGTGGTTACAAATATTATTAATCACTACGTGCAAAATGATACGACACACGAGTGTTGCTGTTCTTCACGTTGATTTAATTTAAAGATTGCGAAGCCAAAATCAAGCGCAGTGGTCATCTATGAATGTCCACGATCGCTAGCTCGCTGTCCATCTCTAGATGGCTATCCATGGGAGGCACAGGCACACGTAGGCCAAGGTATGCTCTTTGTGATGCCACTGTGATCTATACCCTAGGAGCCCACCGAAAAAGCCGACGACCTGGCCAGGCGGAGATCAACCCTTAACGACTCACTGCGGAAGTTGTTAATATCCCGCTAGGAGCCGTTAAGGGCAATATTCCACACCACTTTCTGAAGACGGCCAACCAAGCGTGGAATAAGCTTAGCAACTGCGTCATATGAAGGAAGATCTGGTCCGGTTACAACAAACAGAAAACAAACGAGCTACTAAGCAGATCAAGACAAGATATTGCAAGAATCGTAGCCGCTAGCAGCCAAGCTAGGTATCCCCACAACACTTTCTGTCGTAGTTGCAAAGATAACAGCGCGAAAGAATCTCTGCATAATTTCCTGTGTAAATGCCCGGCCCTAGCGAAGGTCAGGTAACGCACTCTAGGCAAACCCTTCTTCGACGACCTCAAAGATATTTCCAAGAAAAAGATTGGTGAACTAATCCTTTTCCTTAACTCCACAGGTTGGATTTAAATATCTTCATCCATCAACCTACATATAACACCCGCTAACAGTCAAATAGTTTCAAAACAGCGCATCCCACCTACCTACCTACCATACCCTAGATGCCACTCTAACTAATGAAACCATTGGGAGCTCTTAATAAAGCTGAGAATACTTTTGACATCAGTATGTGATAGTTCGCCCAAATTGTCGAAGTAATATGCTTCTAGATGGGGCTTCCTTCTTCGTGATAGGGCACGACTCCCTCTGGAGCATTGACATTGACATTTTGTTTCATCTATCACCCTTCGACATCTTTGGCAGACAAATGTCAGCTAGTACAGCCATCCGCCTCAAAGCAACCTCACAGTGGGTTAGTAAAGATTTTGGCCACGTCTCTATCTTGAAAAATGTCGAAATTTCTCCCGGAAACATAGACTACACCACAACCAAGCTAAGTTTTGACAAGGGGCGTCCCTCCTAGCTCATGCTGGGACGATGTATTCTCAGAATACAATTGAATTCACTTTAACACCGACGCGATGGTTCAAAAACTATCAACGGGGTGGGTAGTGGTGTTTTCTCCGACAGGCTTAACCTCAGCCTAGCGTTCCATCTTCCTAATCATTGTAGTGCGTTCCATGCGGAAATCATGGTGACCAGAGAGGTCTAATTTTGGCTGAAGAAGAACGTGATACCAGCCACGGATATCCGCATCTTTTCGAACGGCCAAGCGGCACTGAAGTCCTTGGAATCAGTCGCTTTAAATTCAATAACAGCCCTAGATTGCCGATCTTCTCTTATAGAGATGGTGGAGCAGTTAAATATTCACATTTGTGGTGTGCCAGGGCACAGTGACATTCTAGGGAACTGTAAGGTTGATGAACTCGCCAGATAAGAAACAACATCACCTATTGGGCCTGATAAGGGCTTCTTAGGTATACCAATCGCTACTTGTAAACTTAAACTAAAGCTAGATGCTATCGAAAGAACAAATCTTAGGTGGACAAGTGGTATAACATGTCTATCGATAGGGAGAATTGGCCAAAACCAATAGATCGCATATTAACACTGTAATAGGTGTCATTACTGGACACTGTCTAATAGCCAAGCATATAACAAGGCTTGGCGCCGACGCAAACGATTACTGCAGAAGCTGTATGGACGAGGAGGAGGAGGAGATTATTCTCCAGGTGCAAAGACCTGTCCAGCTCTCTCCCGCAAAAGAAAACTCCACTTAGTAGCTTTTTTCTATACCAACTTAGGCGACCTAATAAACATCGATGTTAGTAGCCTCCTACGCATCATAAGAAGCATCAATTGGTTCAATGAGTAGGCAGGAGATCTTTCTGAGACCTTTGTGGTATCACAACGGACCCCTCATGGGTCTAAGTGTATTGGCATTAGCTGGCCACCACTTCAACCTAACCTAACCTATGGTAGGACAGGAACAGAGGAAATGGATGATTGTTTCTTCCTCCTCTTCGCCACTGCAACTCCTACAAAAATCATTTGACAAAGCCTTCTGGCATATGAAGGCCGATGGGACAATGGCTGACCTGATAAAATATAAGCCCTCTGAACCACTTAAAATCATATAAACGAAATGCTGCATTATAGTCGAGTTTACGGGCTTTAAATTCGCATAACCTAGGCTCTTAGTATACTCGTACTTGCTTCCAAGCTGTTTCTTTCAATTCTTCCTCAGATCAGCTCAAAGGTTATATTACATTTTCGTTTCGTCTAAGCTAACCTCCTGGCATTCAATTTAATAATTCTAAGCTTAGAAAGCAAAAAAAAACATTGTGGCGGAGTTAAAGCTAAACTCCCCTGCTCTGTTCCGTTTCCCTTTTATCACCCGTGTTCTGATCCATAAAAAAAAATTTGAGAAGCTTTAAGGTATTGAATGGTTGGTATAAAGTCTCGTTGGCTCTTAGCCACTCCGCTCTCGTAAATCTGGCTCAGAGCCTGCTAGGCCCGATAAAGCCCTGCTTAGTAATCAAAATCTCTTGCCACAGATAAGCGGCCCTTACACGTTCAATAATAATAGTCCATCATTAATTTTGAACCCTACCCGAGCAATATTAATGTTATTACTGCTCCAACACTGCTCGACTGTTTGAGGAGAGAAAAAGTGATTTCATATCAATTTCGGCCATGGATCCGCGTAAAAATTATGCCTTGCAAATCCTGGAAAAGACCAACGAGTTTTAGATCTACACACACCAACTCTATGTCGACTTTAAAGCCGCGAATGACAGCACCCATCCTTTTGAGCTCTAGAAGGCGATGGCCGAAATGGGGATCCCGAAAAAACTATTATAGTTCAGCTATCCCATCCGCGTCAGGGTGAAAAACATGCGGTTTTCCGTGCAATTTGGGAATACCATCTCGGATCTATTCTAAACAGACACAAGATCTCGACAAGGCAACGCGCTGTCTTGCGATTACTTCAATCTCGTGGTGGAGCAGATAAAGCGTAGAGTTGGAGTCAACACGAAAGACACTATCTTCCACAAAGTCCATCCAGCAGTTAGGATATGCAGACAATATTAATATCATCGCACGCTCTCACCGAACCGCCTAAGGCCCCTGCCACGCAATGAACGGCAAGCGGCAAAGCGGTAGAAAATATGCTCAGAAATTACGCCCGCCGCTCAACGACTGCATTCCCACAACCATACGATTTCATACATTTTAATTTTGCCGCTTGCCGCTCATTGCGTGGCCTTGGCCTTAGAAGCATTGGCGGCGATTGAAGAAAATACGAAACAAATTGGTCTTAAAATAAACCACAGCCTACGGCAAAACGTCACTATCGAAAGCTATAACTTTGAGGTAGTAAAGGAGTTCACCTACCTCAGAGTAAACGTGAACTCCAGGAATGACAACTTAGTGGAGATCCAGCAAAGAGTAACCGCTACTACTTCGGTTTAACGAAACAACTGGTGTCGAAGCTCCTAACACAAAAGACAAAGCTGGTGCTCTACAGAACTCTAAGCTAGTCTTGCTTTATGACGTCGAGTGCTTGATGATAAACAGGAAAACGGAATAAATACTGAGCTCTTACGGGAGAAACATTCTTCGTCAGATTTTCGGTCCTATTTGCAAGAGGGTCGAATTTACCAAGTGTGGATGTAGTGCAAAATGTCAAATCTTGGCGACTACATTGGCTCGGATACATCGAGCAAAAGGAAAACTATGCTCGTGCCAAGAGAATCTTCGCATTGTAGCCCACAAGTTCAAGCCGATCAGGGAGACTGAACCTCCGGTATAAGGATCAAACCCTCGTGGATGCCAGATTGCTTGACCTGACAAACTGACAGCAACAAGTCCGGGATCGAAAAGGGTAGAAAATTGCGGTGTCGCAGGCGAAAGCTCTTCACGGATCGGGAGCCCGTTAAGTAGAATTTGTGGCTTAGGAATTATTCGCAACACGATCATTATTAATCTCAGTACTTGAAAGTAATGATATTATTAATCGTTTACGTTCCGCTATAGATAGAGAGTTTCCTATCAATCTCAGTTGACAGACAAGAGAACAAGGAACACCAGCTTTTATTTGCTGAAGTGCATACCTTAAATCGCCCACGATTTGTTTTAAATTGCATAACGCCACCCCCAGACATCAAGATTTAAAAAGTCGAATACGAAGTAATTTGCATTTCTGAAAACTCAAGAGTTTATTTATAAAATACCTAACCTGTGTCAACAATTCATTCGCCATTCATACACGCGAATAGAAATGTATTTATTCATTTATTCGCCCGTAAGAATATACCAAGTGTTCCAACAAATTGAATACAAATTGCCGCAGACCTTACAATAGGTCAACGAAATCCAAACCAGATGGGACATTTTTATTCAATGGGATCGTTGGTAATTTTTTTGAAAAAGATTTACAGCCCCGTGACAAATCTGACATAATATTTATTTAAAACAAAAAATGAGACCCCCGTCAACGAGTTATCTTAAAAATGTTGCCGATTACTTAGAACTTAAACGCGCAAATAAAAGTGTTTCTGGCCAACGGCCAACGTGTGCCCAGTCATGATGCGTAAGTTACGAAATGAAAAATGTAAAAAAAGAAAAAAGAACTGAACCACACGCTCTATGGACCATTGGCAGACGACACACGAATAAAAATATCTTTGTAAGTCACTAATTGGAATGCCAATGAATTACAAGTATTACTTACCTTCACCAGCTCTGTCAACAGTGTACCAGACCTTAAATTGATTTGGATGTTCCTTGGCCAATCTGTCAAGTTCATCACGCAACAGGATGTCTTTCTCGGTCTACAAAATAAGTGAAAATCATATGACGATTTCGGTGCAAAAACCTGTCTTACCTGATTAGCAAACAAAAGTGCACACTCCGTCTTGTCCTTGTCACTGTTCTTGAGCACATCCCTAACCAGTTGCAACATTGGTGTAATTCCAGTACCACCAGCAATTAAATTTACCCTCTTAGCTGAGACCGTCTTTGGTGGATCCTTGCGAAGTTTCTTAATCGAGAACAGTCCATTGCCTAGATACTGCAAACGGCCAGATGGTCCACGGAAAGCGATCTTATCGCCAACCTTCATTGCTTCCAAGTACTGTGACATTTTACCACCCTCTGGGAACTTTGGATGGATGTCCTTGAAGTAGACCTTGACCACTAAGTCAACAAATCCTTGATCATCATCACACGAAATAGGTGTGTAGGGCCTGATAACGAGCTCATCATTGATCGTAGATATCAAATGAATATGCTGACCCACTGGCAGTCCAAGGATGTGTTGATTTGATGGAAGTCCAAAACGAAATCTACGAGTATCATGACTTAGATTCTCTTTTTCGATCAACGGCAGGAGATATTTGTCATTGGGATCTTGTAGGGTCTTGAGACGCGCCGATTTATTTGGTTTGGATTTGTTAGACTTCTTAGACTGTTTGTTGAGGAAGAAGTGTACTAATACTGCTCCAGCTAGAACTGCTGCAATACCAACAGCAATTGGGATGATCTAGAAACAAATTAGAAAAAAACACGTCATGGAATAGATATTTGATAGTTGACCTATAGGTTTAATGATAGCGTGCTAGTAAACACATGGTAAATACGGAAAAATTTCAAATCCCCATCTCTGTGTTTTTCGTGGGCAACGTAATAGTTATCACTTATCAGTGTGTGTCTATAATTATGAAAATACGGATTTAATCGCAAAATGATTGCAAGAGATTGGTGAATTGGCGTTTGTTTAGTACATGCTAAGGCAAAAGCCGAGGTTGGAAATTATTTCAAACAAACTTCTGTGTTAATGGAAACTCAATTGCGGGGTTAGATTTGGTAGACAAACACTTTTTAGAAGGTTGATTCATTGTATTGTTGTTGAAACGTTTAAGGCCCCCTACTGACCAGAATAAAATGGCTAAAACAACGCCCGAGACGGCAACTTCAACTTACCCATCGTATGCTTATTTTTTCCGTGGGTCCTTGAAAGTTACGCTTAACAAAAGGAACACGGCGTGACTCTGTAAATAGCACAAATGTATACCTGAATCTACACTTAAATGAAAGTGCTAAGGGTACGACCTGAAATCGTGACTATTCATCTATAAACATATCATGGAAGCTTTGAATATAAAGGGAACTCCCCAATTTTTTAGACTATCAACGCTACACTGAAAATTCTTTGCAAATTCTACTGAAAAAAAACTTCACGTCTTGTTGTAAAAGTGGTGTTTTTGGCGACCTTACCAATTCATTGCGTTGTCATAGAAACTTTTTAAAGGTATCTACCCACACTTAAACGAGGTTTTAGAACACCAGCCTTTACGTGGCCCGGTTTGTCTAATTGCACTTAGATCCTCAGATTTAACCAGTGAAATTCAGGAAACGGATTAGTTCTGAAATTGAAAAAGTACCAAGCTTGACAATACCTCGGCCCGCAGATTTGTGAGTTGCGGTAAGCCGCAAGGCGGTATTATGTCCCCCTTTCTCTGGATTGTGGCAGTTGCACCTGGATGCGAAGTGATTGCTAATGCAGACGATGTTGCAATTGCTGCCTCCGGTAAATACTCGGGCAACCTTGGTGAACTTTTTCAAAACGCCCTTTCCATCCTTTCAAGATGGGCAGCTAAAAGTGGTCTGGGAGTTAATCCCGAGAAGACCGAACTAGCCCCGCCCTCTTTAAACGGCACCAGCTTGCGCTAATAAAGCCAAATTTCTGGGTCTCATTCTGGACAGTAAACTTAAGTGGAAAGCCAACACCATTGAACGTGTTACAAAAAACCACTGTAGCGCTGTACTGCTGCAGAAAAGCCATTGGTAAAAAATGGGGCCTGCAACCTCGTACTACGCACTGGTTCTACGTTTCCGTTATCAGACCTATACTTCTGTATGGTGTGATCGTCTAGTGGACGGCCTTAGAAAAAGCCTTACATCGTAACCAATTGGGAAAAGTGCAAAGATCAGCTTGCATATGCATTGGCGGATCACTAAGAACCACCCAATCCGCGGCACTCGACGTGCTCCTACATTTGCTTTCCTTGGATATTTTTGGCAAGCAGTCAGCTGCTGGCGCAGCCCCCAGACTGGAGGCCTCCTCTCAATGGTCAAATAAGCATATTGACCACTCCTCGATCTTGGATCTCTAACATTCATCCCGGAAAACACCGACGTTTAAGTTGAATTTCAATCTTAACTTCCGGACGTCAATCCCCTATAGAGTGGAGTGGGGAGAATGATGATGCCATAGAAGAGTGCTCCGTTCGTACGATTCTAAACCCGAGACCGGGTGGGAGGTTGTGTTTTCTCCGAAGTGCTGAAGTTGAGCCTCTCTGTATGTCTCCCCGACCATTGTAGTTTTTTTTAGGCGGAAATTATGACGATCAACGAAGCTCTATCCTGGCTTAGGCATAATGCAAAGACATCACAATTTATACCGATAGCCAGGCTGCTATAAAATCTCTGGAATCAGTAACATATACATCAAAAGCTTCCTCAGATTGTCACTTGTCTCGCATGGAGATACCAGTACATTTTAACATTCACCTATGGACATATGTTGCGTACTAAGGCCGATGAACTCGCCAAACGTGGTACTACTCTAGAGATCCTACCAGAACGGAGGAATCTGGCCTTTCCACTCGCTACATTTAAGTTACTCTTAGTGAACGGTGCAATTAGCAATCCAAAACGAAGAACGGTAACACATGCCGCACATCCAGAGAGATATGGCCTATGCTAAGCCTCACTCGATCTTAAAGTCTCATCGGTGTTCCCACTGGTCACTGTCCCATATGCCTTCATGCCAGAAGGATGGGCCTCTTCTCAAATGACTTTTGCAGGGACGAAGAGGAGGAGGGAACGATCCTCCATTTTCTCTGCACTTGACCTGCCCTATCCCAAAGAACGAAGCTCTATCTATCACTTCGACAATTTGGGCGAATTATCACATACTGAAGTCAAAAGTATCCTCAGCTATATTAAGAGCTCCAAATAGTTTCATTAGTTGGAGTATCACCTAGGGTACAGATCCCAGTGGCATTACAAAAGGGCCTTCCTTGGCCTACGTGTTTCTGTGACTCGCATGGAAAGCCACCTTACCTACCTACCTAACTATTTACCTAGTGTGCGATATCCAACTCTGGTTTATGCCGGATATTTGGCGAGGTAATTGTAAAGGGTTTCCTACTCATTCGCATCGTTACAACTGCGAGAGTGTGTATTGTAAGGTTAAAGATCACGGTACCCATCAGAGTGTTAACTGCCCCTTCATTGGATCTGTGAGGGGATGATCCTTGCCTGGTCAGTTTGTCAGTCCGCAAATTCGCCTCGACTACATTGATCAGGAACTTAGAGAAGAATGATAAGGAATCAAGAGAAGTGTGAATAGGAAAAGACGGTAAAGTGGCTAGAGAGACTGAAGGATTGGTCGGTACAAAAAACTTTTAAAAAGACACCGGCATTGACTCCCTCGATTAGTCCGCTGTAAAGGTCGAATTCAGTGGCCCTCGAACTGGCAGGTACTCTTGTCCAGTAGTATTCGGTGGTTTTGCCCCTGTTGAAGTAGTTTTCAGTGGACGTTCACATTAGTTGAGCGCGGAAAGGCTACATGTTTAGAATATGTACACCTATTCGCTATCTCGTTTAGACAAAGGCGATAGTGCCGGCAACCACTCCCCTTAAAAAAAAGTGGAGTGATCTTGCGCGAAAGAAGGAAAATGTAATCTTGACCGTTGTATCAATGCGAAGAAAAGTTTGCAAATTCGATTTCGAACCGTCACGATCGAGATAATCGTAATGCCAGCAAAAAAAGTGATACGTAAGCCGATGCCGAGCGCTTTTGAGTTTTCGTTGCAAAAACTAAGGGGAATTGTTTACATATTTCTAACGAACAGCCTCACATATTGCGACGCGACTAAGGCAATTATAAGCACATAGCATATCTAGCCTTTTTATATAAACAGTACATGCTTCTAGTCGCAATGACTGTGTAATTTCAAGTATGGTACTTAAACCTATTCTCTCGGGATTCTACTGTAATTGCGTAGCCCTCTTATTCTCATCTGTTTCAGCGACAGAAGTAGCAATCCATCAGTAATATTATAAAACACGGAGCAGCGTCTAAAGGTGCGGTTCATATCAATTTATGATGCGACAAACCCTAGAAAGAGTCGCTGTCATGACAGTAAAGGCATAACACTTTCAACACAGTCATCAAATTTGAATCAGAGTGACTGTCAAAAAGCCTTTATCAAATCAAAAGATTAGATCATGTTGATACGAATTAAGCTCTATAGGTATGTATATGTATGTACATGTACTTTACTTGTTTTAAGTCGGACACAAATCGACATTGTCATCCAAAAACATGTTCAAATCTTACAAGCTTTACAGCAGACTGACCAAACGACTTTCCATGATCGTGAATTGATTTATTCCCGCGTACATTATGTACAACGAACCCTTTTGCGTTCTAGAAATAAGGCACCGCCACTGATTCATTATTCAGAGTCCAACTGGTTAGCAGTAACGAATTAAAGAATAAAATGTTGCCTATTTGATGGGTGCAGGCAGCCGTCGGTGATAGTTTAATTGATTTCTAAATTTATCCGGTGATAAAGCCGGCATTCGTTCACATCAATTGAATTTCATACCCATTTGCAGCTGCCTGTCATGAAATCAAAAACGAAAATGCTTACTTCTCATAGGAAAAAAAACGAGATTTGAGATATCTAATCAAATATTATGCAACTGAGAAACGGAAACTCACAAATTCACTCAATAACCCTGACCTTCTTCGTCACTTCACAGAGAAACTCCCACTCCACCTCATGATTTCGTATAACATAATCATATCGATTTTCGGCGTTAATTTAACTTTGATTTACTTACGTCAAAGTCCGTCATGATTTGCTTACAAAAACTCCTAAACTCAAACGATTAGTGTGGGAAATTAAGCCGACGAAACACCGCAAACAATGCAACTTTATGCTCAAACTAAAGCTTGGAGGCAGTACCGCCTACCGCGTGTTGTCACAGACTGAGACTTGCGAGATCCCTTGTGACACTTTTTCCAGATCCAAAGTCTCACGTACGCCACGCGAATAACAACTGAGACCCAAAGCACTCTCGTCCACGGAAATATGAAACTGTGTTTAGTCGAACTAACGACGTTGGGTTTGTTTTTCTCCTCCCTTTTTTGAAATATGACGGCATGAGTTGGCCGCTGGTGCCACTCACTGATTAGTAAAAGAGCAAAAAAGTCACTCATTTGGAAAAATATGATAACCCAGGCAGGCAGCCTCTGGGTGGTGGGGATCGAGAGACTTTTAAATGCGAAACCAAAACAAAAACCAATCATTTTGATACGGAAAAAACGATATCAAACAACTTGGAACTCACATGCGATTGATTTATCATGGCTTTCCTTTGATATTCCTGCGAATTAAATCCGTATATCCGCGCTCAATTCCACTTGACTACCAGACGGACACTGTCGGTGGTGTAAAGTCCCTTTTTCTACTGTGTACCACACTTCCTTGCACCGCTTCCTTGTGCTCTGCAGTCCCGTCGCGCACACACACTTGCTATGACAAGAAAATCGAATTTCAATTATAAAACCACAAAAAAAAAGTCAGAACTTATGTAATTTTCCCCGAAAAACACAAAAAAAGAGGTTCATACACCGAAGACAAACCAGCCGCAACACGAATTAAGAAATAATTTTTCGAAAAAATCAAAAAAAAATAGAATCTATTCTCTATCTCTTGCCTCTGACAGGTGACGTAATGGAGAATATTTTAAAAAAATTTTCTCATCACCCACTATGCCTGTTTTCGTTTTCGGGGGGCGACCAACCGATATGTATGTAAAAATAAAATGTAAATGCAAACGGACTGACGTGGGGGAGGCAATGGGCTATTTTGTGTATCCGGAAAAGTGAGAAATTCTTTGAAGATATGTCATGGGAGAGCGGCAATGAGATTGGGGTTAAGCACCTGATGCAAGGCGCATATGAAGCTAATCAGCTGTTGACAAGGGCAAAGGATCAGCTGGGGGATTCTGTGGTGCAAATGGAGGGCGACTTTTGATTAATGAGGTTGAAAATCGGACGATCGGAGAGAATTTATGATTTTGAGTTTTATTTACTTAGAATTTAGGGAAACATTTGTATTTTCTCTCGTTTTTGGGAAAAAAGTTTGAATTTTATTTTTTAGCTTTTGGTCACAAAACATAGATGTCTATAGAAACAGTGAGAGGAATTAATGATTTCTCTTTGAATTGGTGATGACATTTTTCGAAAAGTACTAAAAAATTGCAGATTTTTTCCCAGTGCAGTTTTATAAAAAACTGTAGTCAAGCTGCAATCAAGTTTCTAGACAGCGAGATAGTAATCAAAAGACATGTCCGGCTGCTGACAAATCTTGAATAGAACACTTAATACTTACCAAGTCAATCTTACTAAGTATGGAATACATAATATATTCTCACATACTCGTAGAAGTTCAAAGAATAGAAATATCTGTCCTCTTACAAAATTGCCAAATTATTTTCCTATTTTTGCACACATAATAAATTAAATTACTTCTCTCCATCAAAAACTCATTTGAAATACACAGAAATGTGTCAGCAAATGTCAAAATGTCGGAACGAGAAATATTCCATTGCTAGAAAAGAATAGTCCGATACATACTTTTTTTCGTTGCAAGAAAGAATGGACTCTACTAAAGCTTTGTTTTACATATTTATAACATTTTTCACAACAAAACAGCCATTTTATCAATATCCTAAAAAAAATTGTATTTATATTGTATCTCCTCAATAATCATTCCTACAAAACAGTGCCAACCCTGTATAAATGTCATTCCGACTACAAGAAAGAATTTAAAAAAACCACAGCCAACTTCGGTAGTTATCGACCTGAATTTCCCTCTTTCGTCAAATAGCCGTGAAACAGTGCGGACTTTGTTAAAATGGCGTAAGTAGAATTTCATATATTTCATCCGTGTTTTCCTTGAAAATCTTGAAGCAAAATGTTTGCAAAATTATCACAAAGTGAAAAGAATTTTACAAACTACAAAATGAATATAAAATGTTTGTGGATTTCTTTCGTTTGCATCGAGAAAATGTTGTGCAATCGTAAACCAGCCGTTTGGGTTCCTCAATGTCCGCATTGGTTTGGAAATGATTGCTAAATTAATTTAGTTTTTGTTCAATAATCCAATGGAAATTTAATAAATCATTTGCTAGAATATTAAATTATGAATAAAATTGTACAAAGTGCTTTAAATATAAGCAACTCTGAACCACATGGTGGCATCATACTGATTCGTTTCATTATTTCAGATCAAAAGTGTCTCGTGACACCCTCTACGAGGCAGTCAATGCCACGCTTGAGAACTCCCTAAAGAAGAAGCGTGGTTTCTTGGAAACAGTGGAACTCCAAATTGGATTGAAGAACTACGATCCCCAAAAGGATAAGCGTTTCTCCGGCACCGTCAAGTACGTCGCAGCAAGTAAATTTACCTGATATGCACTAGGGAATGATCTGTAAAGCCGATGTTAATCCTTGGACATTCCCCGGTGTAATCAGGAAGTCAAGTGTGTTTACACTTGACGGACCTGCACTCAGGGTCTTAAAATCAAATTGAGTAGGTTCATTTCGAATGGATTTTCGCAAATTCATTCGGAGGAACCGAAAACATGTTTTCATTTAATCGTTACAAGCGCAGCTGCCAATTCAATGGCGGTAAGTTCTTGTTGAGTTCATCCTGTCAATTCCTCTCATCCGGTGTCATATGATGTTAAAAAAATTGCATGTATTATCTTAAATAACCATGTGGATACATTCTTTCACTGATGATGCTTTCACAGACATCATCTATCGTCTTTCTCGGTCAAGGACTCTCGGCTCATTGTTTAATTTTCTTATTTGTCCATAGATTGAAGCACATTCCCCGTCCAAAGATGAAGGTGTGCGTTCTCGGCGATCAACAGCATTGCGATGAGGCCAAGGTCAACGGTGTAGAATGCATGGATGCCGAGGCTCTCAAGAAGTTGAACAAGAACAAGAAACTCGTCAAGAAGCTAGCCAAGTCGTACGACGCATTCTTGGCGTCGGAATCTTTGATCAAACAGATCCCACGTTTGTTGGGCCCTGGCTTGAACAAAGCTGGCAAGTTCCCTGGTCTCCTGTCCCACCAGGAGTCGATGATGGGCAAGATCGATGAAGTCAAGGCCACCATCAAGTTCCAGATGAAGAAAGTGTTGTGTTTGTCGGTCGCCGTTGGACACGTGGACATGAAACCCGATGAGTTGGTGCAAAACATTCACTTGTCAATCAATTTCTTGGTTTCTCTGCTAAAGAAACATTGGCAGAACGTTCGCTCCCTGCATATTAAGTCGTCGATGGGACCACCACAGCGATTGTACTAAGCAGATTTTGTAGAGTAATACAAAAATATTTTTTATCCAGATATTGTGTAACTGTTCATTTATTTATCTCTGAATTGGTACCACTTGAGTGGTAGATTGTGCTGGCAAGGTAATCCCTCGTTTTGAGGGCTTGCTTCGAGTCTTTTCTCTTCTCCGTGTTGAATACTGGGTTGCATTTGGAAGTGTCGACGGCGTCGGCCCATTCCTCATTGTAACCGTCTTCGTTCTCCTCCAGGAGGTTGTGTAGGGCGCAGCAGGCCTTTGCGATGGCCTCGATTGTGCGTGCTTCGAGATCATACTTTCGTTGGAGGATCCGCCAACGGGCGAAGAGGCGGATATACGCGTTCTCCTTAAAGACGAGGACGTTGTCGATGGCTTCGTTGAAAGCGAGATGTTGTGCCGTATGCGGTGTGCGATATTTTTGCATTAACCACTGGTTGAGCGGATAGTATTGGTCCGGAGAGACGACAAAGCTAGGAAGCAAGCGCTTCCCCACATACTGAGATTTCGTCTAAAACAAAGAAGCGACAGATTATAAATGTACAAAGAGTGCGCCAAAACTACCATAATAAGTTCCTCTGGAGATTCCATGAACATCGACGGGGCATTAGGTACCATGCTGATCTTCCGAAACCTGCCAAAAAAAGAAAAATTCGATTAGTGCCCTCGATGGGGTTAGATATGGATTCTCCCATCTCCGCAAACTTACAGGAGTTTATCATCTATCAGCGTTTGCATTGTAATGGAAGTTCCACCGTTAGGTTTCGCATACATTTCCACATTCCCTGCAGAAGGATTAATGGGAATCAAACAAAAACCCAAGCAACCCACAACATTCGGCATAAACGACGCCGCATGGAATGTCTGTCGTATCACATCGTATTCGCTCTCGTCTTGTGGCATAACAATCAGAAACAAACTCATTTTCTCGATAATCGCATCGGCGAAGCGTTTCATGAATTTACACACTGACGTCCGGGAAACACCGAACAGTTGGGCCACCACACGGTAATCTTCTCCAGTCGCCAAAGTGTATACAGACAGTGCAACTCTTTTCTCGAGATTGATTAAGTTCTTCAATGGAACAGATGCCCCATTTGGTCGCATTGAATCGTTTAATTGGTCACAGATCCAACGAAATGTTTTCCTCGACATTCGGAATGTGTCTAGCCACTGTTCGGCGGTGTATCCTGGGACGACACCTTCCCAAAAACGTGTGTCCGGAGCACGGGGTGATGTTGCTGTACCGGAGATAGGTAATTGCATTAGAATTTCATTGTGAATGTTCATCATTCTGTGGAGGTATTGAATCCGGTGGATTCTCTGGCGATTGCGAATGCGTAGAATAGTTTGACGTCGATTCCAGAGGATTGTGCGGCGAAAGGACATCAGCTGAGTGGCTATGACTCCCATAATACGTTGCCAACTATTGATCAAGTCCTCTTGGGAGTTGGTTTGGCTTTCAAGTGACAGATTTGAGACAGTGGATCCATTGGAATGTTCATCGTTTCGGTCGAGTTCTGTGGGATGAGTGATGAGTGGAAGAATTTTAATGGAAACTTAGGCATCTTACTGATATCTGCCATTGTGTGGTGGTTTCACATCGAGTTTTTGTTATGAAATTTTTAATTTTCCGGGCTACAAGTGGAGTGCAAGTGCTTTCTGTTGTTTTTATTTACGAGGCAAGGCCATTGCAGGCAAATGACACTTTGATGAGGGCGACGGAATGTCGTGGCTCTGAAATTATGGCCAACAGGGTGTATCGGCGAACAATTGGGGTAATATGATGCGATGTCAATGAACATGTTTTTTGAAGCTGTTTTAAGTCGTTTCCGGTATGAAGCCAATGAAGTTTGGCAATGATTTGTGCGTACGTATCATGCGTATACGTCTTAGCTGATAAATGGAGAAAGTCTCTTCGTTGTTTGTCCAGACAGTTCTAAATTCTAATCTACGAAATAAGCCTCAATCAAATAGCCTTTAACATAGCCGTTTTGGTTTCGGGTTATATTTGAAAACTCAATTCTCTCTCCACAAGTCAAAGGAATTTCGAACGTTCAATCCACAGTTTTTGACCAGATTAATGTCGCCGTACAGCTCGAGTAACCAGTCATTGAGTATTGATTTCCAAAGCACGTCAGCGTAAAGAAAAAGGGGTGGTTACTGCAATACGTTCTCCTTCGTTTTTAGGGATTGGAAGTTATTTGTCCGTTTATAGTTTTCGCTGTTGTCTGAACGATTCTATCCGACTATTCTATGTCAGATGTCCCTTCTTGATGCCAAAAACACTAAGCTTGTCATTGGTATCTCTTTTTAGAGATTTTAACAGATTTCGTGGCGAGGTATTATTTACACAATTATCTTAAGAAACTGGGTATTGGGCAGTATTCCTGTGGCCCTTTTTGGGGACTCTACTTTAAAAACCAAGAGATTGTCGAGTTTATCTTGAGCAAATACTGGGCTATAGCTTGAAACAGTAATAGCATCTCTTCTTTAGAGACCCAAATCCTGACCTGCTGACCTAAAGTTACTTTCGACACTTAAGCCGCCTTCACAATATGGTGTAAACACCAGGAAAAGAGCAAACAAGTTTGTCTTAGGTCGCACTACTATAAATTATTCTCCATTTTCCTAATAATTTAATAATAAAATCACTTGAGTCGTGACATTTTCTACTTTAAAATTGTAGTTATAGCCCTGAAGTTAAGTGTGGTTTCTTATTAAAGATGCTTATATAAGGTTTGCCCCTCTTTATTGTCCAAACTACCTTATAGAATATAGACCCAACTAGATTCTCATCTCAACAATTTGCTGTAGAATTTCACCTTGTTAGCCCCTCAAACCGACCACGAGTCTTTACAATTCTCATCCTCAACCAACTTCACTGGCCAACCTGCAATCTCTTTTGACATTTCTTCTTGATCCCACTCAAAATTAACCTCTCTTTCCACCTCACACACACTGCAACTACACAAACAAAACTCAAACACAACCAATCGTCCGTCGTGGTGAGAAGTCCATCGCGGAATTCGTCGAAATCTCAGGTCTGTGTCTCGTTCAAGCAAAAATTGGGAAAAAAGGTTCCAATAAAAAACTTTTCTCCAGATTTTGATCCCTCGCATACAATCCAATCGAGTGTTCCGTGTAAAAATAAATTCACCCAAATCAAGTGAAACTCGACAAATTACGTCCAAAAAGTATTGAAAACTACGCAACTTCCCCATAACAGGAAAGTGAGAGCAGGAAAGCAAGACAAGAAAAAGAAACAAAAACCTACTCATACCCGTGCGCTCTTGAATTAAATATCGATTGAGCCGAGCGAACTTTACTAAATCCACACGCACACAACCGTATGTGGGGCGGAAAACAAAAACAAACGTCAGCCATAAAAGGAAACGTCAAATAAACGCGTTTTTTTTTCGACAAGAAAAGTGACTTAAAAAAAAGGCGAACGCACGAAAAAAGAAAAAGAAACGAAAACGAAGAAGAATCCACGACTATTGGTGTGGTGGTGGTGTAAAATCCCAAATCCGAAATCTTTTCTTTTTCTTACTCCTTTTTGGTTGTGTGTATATTTCACAGGCAACAGAGAGAAGCGCAAGAAAAAGTAGAAATTAATTAATTAAACCGAAATCAGGAAATAAAGTTGAAATTGTGAAATTTTTTTCGTGTGTGGATTTTTCGCGAGAGATCGGAGTGCGAAGTGGCGTGCATCGCGGAAACCTGCCAGTGGAACAAAGTGTGAACAAGTGCTGACAGGAAAATTTTTAGTTCAAGTGAAAAAGATTTTCGTTCGGTTTTTTTTTTTTTTTGTTTATCTTTGCCTTGGTTTTGCCTCGTTTTTACATAAGAAACGGTTCTCGGGAGGAGTGGCCGATAAAGCCAGTGCTTAGAAAGTCCAAGGAACGAGTCGCATGAAAATCAAACACAGATCGATGCAATGAATATTGTCGGGGACTTTGAGTATAGTACAAAAGACATGCTGGGCCATGGGGCCTTTGCTGTCGTCTACAAAGGCCGACATCGCAAGGTAAGACCCATAAAAATGGTGATACTTCAAAACTATTCTAGTACACTACTTGAAATTCAATTCATTTACCAGGTCGCCGTGTATGCTCTTGTTGTTGTTTTCGATTTTGCAAATTGCTTGTTGTTTCTCACACGGGCTTTGGGTGGTGGTAGGAGTCTCGGGGACACATGGTCGTATGCTAATGCGTAGTTTTAGTGTTAGACACGACACGAAGTAGATCTGATTTCGCTAATCAATGAGAATTCAGTGGGGCCCGTGGAGTAGACACTGCAAACGCCGTGTGGCCTGACCTACCCTCGCCTCGGAGCCAGAAATAGTTCTCAAATTGACTATCTGTGTCGAAACTAGAAAGAAAAATGGAACACAAAACAATTGGGTCATAGAATGCGACTTACAGTTGACAAGATTCCTCCGAGAGATCAGAGGCGTATAGCGGCTTCGCCTACATGTGCTGTTCTTTGTAAAATTCACGAGGCTCCGGGATGATGTGACAATAGGCATGCCGGGGCAGAGAACGAGGAGAAACAACAGACACAAGTGCCAAAAATAGAAATTATTTTCTCTTCTGCTTTATTAATATTTTTTTTTTTCTTCTTATTTTGTCCGCATTTCCTTTTGTTTGCATTCGCTGTAGGTGCTTTGGTTGCACTTTATGTGTGTTATACACTCGGGGGTGTTAGTTTTGAAAGATTTTCCAGGATTAGATCGTCTTTTGTTTGATTACTGGCGTGCATGCATGGCTTTCAGTGGGTGACCAGGGCGATGCATGTGGTTATCACATGTCCTAGACTGGGAAGTACGTGATAAGTGAAGGTTGCCGAGTGAAAAAGGAAATCTTAACCAAATATGTACTTAGACAAGACGCTCAAGCTGGTCGCCACGGATTAGCGGTTAGTTCGTGGAATACTGACTGAGGTGGCACTTTTTTCGACAGGCAATTAAAAACCTCCAAGGTGTGATAGGTGTCCCCTAGGGGGCTCACTTGTGTTATCTATAGAATTCCATGTGAATGAGACTTCTACCCACAGAACCATTTATAGTTGATAAAGAATAGGAGCTTACGAATGAGGGTTTGGCTTAGGTCACAATTGTCGTTGAAGTGATAGTGACCAAGAAGTCTGCTTTTACTGTTAGATAATGCTGGACAATGGCAGAGGAGGTGCTTCGTAGTTTCTTCTTCTTTCCTTTCATCTATAAAGCGTCTACAAAAATCATTGAAAAGAGCCCCTAGGCTCCTAGCGTGCTGTATTGTTAGGCAATAGACTGTAATGACACCAGTGATGATGCAAGCTTCTGTTCTCTTTCAGGCCAGATAAGTCTGGTGGAATGACCCGTAAGTTTGTTTTTCCAGTTCTCTAGTTATAGTTTGTTTGATGATGAGTTTCACTGTATTGTTTGGTATACCCATGGCTCTGCTGTGAGAGGAGATTGCTAGGGTGGTCCCAGATTTGGCGAGTTCGTCGGCTTTGCAGTTGCCATATTTGTCACTATGTCCATACCCAGCATAGGCGAATATGGAATTGCTCAGTTGTATGAAAAATATAAGACGCTCAACAACAATGGTTGCGAGAAGCTAGACCCTGGCCGCTCGGGCTGTGGCGCCATCTATATATCTAGTTTCTGTAGATCGTCGACTGAAACTTAAACTGAATCTAGATCTGGGACTGAAATCAAATTTTCTTCAATGTTAAGAACGCACTTAAAACAGTAGTAGATTCATTGTGATACCCCGGGATCGCGGAAGTATTTTCCTTTCTAATCGTTCAGCCAGTTGGAGCTTTCGATAAAGCGAAATCTTGTCGTGCTGGGTTTCCAAGATTGTCAAAATAGAACACACAGAGATGCATACAGAAAAATGAAGGATTATCTCCTCCTCTACTCCGTCTCTCCAGCTTCTTCAGAAATCATGTGCGGGAAGGCTCAGTTGAATGGCAGGTCTGCTTCTAAGGCAGATTGCCGTGATGACACCTATAGTGACTCAGAGATAAATAAATAAATAGCTGGCGCGACAGCTCGGTATGAGCCAGCGCTTAGCTTTTCGCACCCATTCATGTTGTGCGTGTTACATTTTTCGCACGAATGGAAGGGACCTACAATTTATTGCCGACTCCGAAAGGCGAATTGAGAAGCTCTTTCATGAAAGATTATACTCCCGGAGGCTTGTCATTCCCCGACGAGAGGTGGTGCGCGAAAAATGTTCGGTGTACCTGGTTGGGGCTTGAACACACGCCGCTCGGTCAGCAGTCCAACGCACTAACCACTGAGCCACGACGACCACCGTCTCCAAGATGCTGTCTACTAATTCTTCAAATAATCCAGGAAGGCGACTTAGTAGTTGCCTTTTGGAAGGGCTTGAACCAAAATTTGTGGATTGTGTTGTTACTGTGTGAAAAACGGTGTGACTCCCTCTACTTAATCCTGGAATCAGTTGCTCTTCGTGGTGAAAAGTATGATTTCAGACAGACTGGCGTACGATCATTGAGGTTTTCAAGAAAGTATTCTCCAAGTGAAGCTTTTCTGTTGCTATCAAGTGGTTCTTTCTCATTTCTCCACGTTCTACTTCTTTCTAGCTTCTGAGGGCATCTGTGTAGAATGTGTTGTGCCCGGTTTATAAAAATTGGGACGTACTGTACCTGTACAAAGACATTTCAAAGTGTGTACCCTCAGTTTTCAAATTGGAAAGACAACCTTCAAAACTGGAAACATTGTTCAAAAGAAAGCGTTTTGTGGGAATGCAAGACAGGTCACTTTTTGAGAAATGGGACAGTGGAATGTTTGAGTTAGCTAGGTGTCTGGTACGTAAGGGTGTTTTTCCTTTATGTTTGTTGCTGCATGAACAACAACGTGGGTTGGTAGACTTTTCCTAGGGTTGCCGGTGAAAAAATGCATGTACTCATTTCGAGAGTAGTATGCATATACATACGAGTATGTAGACTAACAAATACCTAAAAGCAATTGCTAGGAGATGTTGTTGTTTCCAATTTTTAACTGATTTCTCCTTTCTTTTTTTAAACTGATTTCTCCTTTCGAATGCATTTGAGAGCGAGCAGGTAGTTAACCCTCGGACAAAAGTCATCCAAGGGCACACGGGTTTCTTTCATATCTTTGTCGGTGACATTGTAAAGGTCCCATGCAGACAATATTGCTTCTAGACTCATTGCAAACGACTGGGATTTCACTTATCAATTAGCTTGCCTACGTCAACTAATGGTGAAATGTAATCAACTCTTTATTGTAAATTGTCAACAGCAAAGCGGCACGCTATAGAATTTCCATGTATCCATTACTATCGATTCGTACACCACGAGGAGTTCATTAACATGACCATTAAACAGCTCCCGCCAATGGTGGATTTATGGTCACGACGACGACAATGTAGAGAAAATGTCATAATAACCCATTAACCGTTCAAGGCTGACAGACGAAACTGCAGTTAAAAGAAACAGCGCGCTAAAGTCCCGCACACACCTTCGCCGCGTTGGCGTGTTTATTTTTTTCTTATTTACATTTTGTCAAAACCAACCACATTGTGGATGTCCTTCAGTCGAATTGAGTCAAATCTGCGACTTGTATTGACGCCACGCATTTCGTGGAGAGATTGTGACTTCAAATGGTTTCGACATTTCAAAACCTGATCCATATTGCGTTGCCTCTGGCTTGTCCTTTATCTCTAAACAATCAGCTGATGCAATCATCCGTATTGATTTCACAAAACAAAACAGTTTACGGCGCCGGGAAATTATTTGATAACTTTGGATTCGATTCGATTCGAAAATCCCTGATTTCATGGTCACCAGGAGAGGCCTGCCCAGTGCCTACCCTCTGCGTCGTGCACCTAAAAATACAATACACACCGGAAGATACACGTACAGCGTTTGGTTTACACCCTCCCCCGACTCAGTTGGCCTGTGATTATGTAAGAGACTGGAAAATAAAACTAAAGTGCATTCCCCGTCATTTTACTGATGATAATGATGATTCTGATTCTGGGGGATGAAAATTTGTTCAATTATTGATGGGGTGAGGATGCGTTACTGTCTATTTGTGAGGAGGGAACCACACGCGCTCTATTTGAGGGATGAGTCTATGGGTCGCCGGTTTAAGTGCCTTTTTTCGGGGAGAAATTCGAGGAAATTGAGTTTGTTTTACGCAGAAATAAATAAAACATCTGGAAACAGAAATGGACGTGTAAAATTGTCCCTTTTCGATGGTTCTATAGCTTGTGGCAAATACTTGACTTAGTTTTGCTCCCAATGTACTGTTTTCTAAAGCATTTCGGTTCCCGTATGGTTTGTTGCCTACGTGCTACTGGGCACAAACGTGATGGCTTAGTACTCCACACGTCAAAGGGTGTAACACTGGCCCCAGCCACTGATGTTGAATATATAGGAATCACCCAAGATAGCAAGTTGACGTGGAAAAACAATCAACGCCTCCTAAAGATTTTCGTACTTTGCCTTACTTTAGCTATCAGTATTCACTTGTAGTACTGCACTCCACAGGCTTCATACAGAAATCTTCTTTGAAAAGATTGAAGCCATGGGCACTACTTCTGCCGATGCGACACTTACTTAAGGTGGCGCTACAGTCCGAGCCTTAACCAACAAGCGTCTCCAGCCAGATCGATCTTTAGCCAGCTGCCTCCAGTTTCGTACCCCAAGTTGGTTAAGGTCACTTTTCACCTGCGTGCGCCACTTTAGTCGCGGTCTTCCTCTACTGCGACATCCCTCGGGTGTAGATTCGAAGGTTTTCCGGGTCGGAGCATCGGTGTCCATCCGCTCTACGTAATCCAGCCACCTTAGTCCTTAAAGTTTCTATCTTCTGGCTAAGTCGATGTCGCTGTACAGCCCGTAAAGTTCGTCATTGTATCTCCTCCTTCACTCACCGTCTATATAGACGGGACCAAAAATCAAGCTAAGAATTTTCCTCTCGAAACAGCCAAGAGCACCCTCATCCACTTTTGACAGAGTCCATGCCTCTGCTCCATAGAGCAGGACTGGGATGATTAAGGTCTTATACAGGGACACTTTAGTCGTTCGAGTCGTTCTGCCTTCTTAGCCCAAAGATGCAGCGATTGGCAAGAGTTATTCTTCGTTTGACCTCAGCGCTTGTGTCGTTGTCTGAATTGATAGCGAAGCCGAAGGTATACAAAGTCCTTAATTACTTCAAAGTCATGACTGTTTATAGTGGCGTTCTGTCCGGAACGTCGGTGTTGAGTGTCCTTTCTTGTTGACAACATATACTTGGTCTTGCCCTCATTGACCGCTAAACCCATCTTCGCCGCCTCCGTCTTAATTCTCACGAACGCACGAGTGACATCACGCTGCGTTCGCGTGTTGGCGCGTGAGTTTTGCACAACTCTTTCAAGAGCGATGTTGAAGAAGTCGCATGACAGTGCATCGCCTTGCCTAAATCCTTTTTTGACATCAAAGGTCTCCATGAGGTCTAGACCGACCTTGATGGAGCAGCGTACATTCTCCATCGTCATCCTTGACAGACGGACGAGTTTGGCAGGGATGCCATAGCTAGACGTGGCTTTGTATACCTCGTCTCTATAGATGCGGTCATACGCGGCCTTTAAATCGATGAAAAGGTAGTGGGTATCGATTTGAAGCTCCTGGATATTCTCAAAGATCTGCCACAGTGTGAATATTTGGTCGGTGGTAGTAGGGTACCGATCAGGTTGTTGACGAACGGCTTCAGTAGTTCACACAACACGGCAGATAAGATTTTGTAGGCAATGTTAAGAAGACTGATGCCTCTGTAATTGGCGAAGTTCAGAGGGTCACCTTTCTTGAGGATCGGGCAAACAATGCTGAGGTTCCATTCATCGAGCATACTTTCCTCCGACCATATTTTACAGATGAGTTGGTGCATGCTCCTTACCAAATCATCGCCTGCCGGTTTGAACAGCTTGGCCATCAGCTCCAGCAGCTTTGTTGGACTTAAGCTTAGATATGGCTATCTTCATTTCGTCCAGGTCTGATGGACCGAATTGTTGGTCTTCCTCGTCCAGGAATCGCCGTTCAACAATCTGCATAAGCATATTTACATCTTGGCACACAAACTCCGTATAATGACATACAACAAACATTCAAGGAATTAAAGGAACGTTTGTGGGTTTTTTTTTCAGGATTAAGCAGGCGAAGGTCAATCTAATTTAATAGACCAAGGATTCCGTTTTCTTTCCATGTAAATAGCATCCCTTCATAGTGGCAAAGATTCCAAAAAAGTTGTGAGAAGCAGTTTCGGCTGCAATATTCTATCGAAAGTCTCATTCCATTTGGAAACATCCCATCATCCTCTCGACAGAACACATAACATACGTGATTGTCGGGAATAAAACTGCAATAAATCGCTCACACTGCACGAACCGAAGACAAGTTCATTTCAAAAATATATGCCACGTAATGGAATCCCACCTACTCAAATCGGATGTAAATACGATAAGCGAACACGCGCCGGGATAGGGTCAAATACAATTAAACGAAATGCGCTTCGACTATATAAAAACTCAAAGTGTTGCTCATGGAGCAAAATCTCGACACGCCGACTGAGTATCTACAGCCCGGTCGTCCACCTGGGTGATGTACTGCTCGACATACGGCAATGACTGCGAAATATTACTGCTGGCACGTGTGTAATGACCAAATTTTTCAACAAAAAGCGTGAGAAAATTATAGCATGTGTCACGTTTACACTGTGAATTGAGTTCAAATAGGACGGATGTGATCTGATCAGAAATTGTTCTGTAATCCAGTTGGGATTTTAGACACAGAAACTTAGAGTTTAACAGAAAAGGATGGTGAAACAAATGGAAATTCACTGAATTGAAGAAGGACCACATCTTCGATGACGTACCCAAGTGGAGGTAGATCTCAACACACTTGGCTTACGCAACTGCAGGCAGTTGGTTGGTAAGATCTGTTAGTAGAGGTCATGGTTCACCACAAACTGTAGCGCCATTACAAGAATGTAAAGAAAATCATGTTTGACAGATGGAAAAAGACTTGACGTTAGAGAGGAAGTGTCATTATTAAGTGACAGACTACTCTCCCTCTTTCCTGAATTCGAATCCATACCGGATACAACTTCACGCTGTAAAAAAAACCACTCAACGTGATATGATATGGTCACTGAAAGGAAAATAGCCATTGGATGTGTCCCCTCTCTCATCAAGGCAATTACCGGCCTAGTAGACCTGCAATTACAGTCGTCAGTAAACCACATCGAAACCAAACTACCACTTCTGGGTAAATATCATTTCCAGCAGAATGCTTTACCACATGGTCACTATTAAACATAAATTCTCTGTAGCTGTAACGATAACCTCTCTGTCACAAAAAGATGAACCAGGAACTTACAAAGGTTACAATTGAGCCACATGCCTAAATCAGACAGTGAAAAGCCATATTTCGACGCACTATCCCACAGGGGGGCGAACAAAGATAGATAACGCCACTACCTCATCTCACTTGCTATAAATATGATTGTTAAATTGTTAAATAAAAATAAACAAAGCCAACGCGTGTGAATGACAAAAGTAAATAATGATCACGATGACGTCGCTTGATCGGAACACACAGCGCAGGAACACAAACTATAGTCCGTTTCCGGTTTGTCCTCAAAATTCAAAATGGTCAACGTCTTTGACAACACGTAGGTCAACAAATCCGCTTTCGATGTTTTTTCTTTTGGTAACCGCACCTAATTAAACTTCTTTTTTGTTCACAATCGGTTAGTGACTCTCAGGGGAGTAAACCAAGAATCAAATATCTAAACAGAATCGTGCTCCAAAGCACAGGTCCAAGCACAAGCATTTTTAAGCGCGTCAATAACCTTTTTTTGTTTGAAGAGTGACGGCACGGCATGGTGGTGTGCTCTTCCTCTGTCTCCCTTGAATTTTATTTTTAAACGAATTTCCACTCAATTGTGTGACTGATTTGAAGTTCAACAAACAGCTGGTGACTGAAGCCACGCGGCTCAATAGAGAGGCACCAGCAAGATCGGGGGGTTGGTGCAGTAACCGTCGCTGATAAACACACACCGAATGCCAAATGAAGTAAACAATTATTTTTTTCTGCGATAAGATAAATTTTATTTAGTCATTCTCTGGATTTAGTCACAGCGAAAACAACTTTCGAACAATAGGAGCAGGTTTTGAACGGAGATTCTATGTGCGTCTGTGACACTGGTCACGACGGTAATCACCGGGATGACATTTGTTTTTGTTTTGAGACGAAGATAAGACTGCAAGGGTCTGAGAGCATTCCTGCAGTCGACTGCTGTGATTGCATTATCAATGTCGTATGCAAGGATACTTTACTCGTAAATTGTTATCAGTTCACAGAGACAAAACTGATTGAATAGTTGTCTCAAAGTAGTTCACCCTGTCTAGAGTATAAATAAACAGAAGACGACGTGTGCGCTTGTTATGACTTTCTAATGGGCGAAGTAGGTTAGGGTCTTAATTACGACGCGTTTCCAAATGTCTAGGAATTTTAATGATTTGTTTGGTTGCTAGTATTTGCTTTTTTTTGCCACATGGTTCGGCCGACTTTGCAGTTTATAGTGGATAGTGCTAGACAAAGTGTGCGGTCGAAGTTCTAAACAGAGAGAGTGCAGGCTCTTTATCACAAAGAAGTCTGATAGACAACTTGTATAACGTGGTGTAATTGGTGGAATGATTAACTAATGATTAACCAATTTTTTTCCTTTGTGGCTGTTGACATCACCCCATCAAAGGTGTAGTTGGAGTGTATAGCTTGTATTGGTGGAGTGTGCTGGTGACTAACACTACAACCGAGCAAATGTCAGCTCCCCTGAACTGAAAACACGGCTTTTGTGTAGACATTTTGGGATTTTGTCGCTTCAAGACACTCTAAGACACTGCCAATAGGGCTTTGTAAGCTTAATAGAACGTCCTACGGTCTCTCCTTGTTGTACAGACGCTATCATGTTGAAATTGTTTGCAAATCGATGTAATTACTTCGCGTGAGTGAGTACTTCGCGTGACTTTTTGTCTCCCTTATGACCCTGACCATAATTTTTACTGGACAATTGCTATCCACGAGCCACAGAACACTTTCACAAAGTCAATAGTTCATCGCAATGTTTACGTCAAAATCTATGTTTGTAAGTTGCAGTCATTTCATCGACCGGTTAGTTAAAGGTCGACTTAGTTGGTAGTTACGGTATTGAGGTATAAGTACCATCAAGTCTTTGTAAGCCTTTTGTCAGTAACATGATTGGTTCCATATATACCTATATGGGTTTGGGCCAGGAAAGTCCACCGCCGAATAAATATCCACAATTCGGAAGCTTAAAACACCCGGAGTTCAAGTAGCCATCAGAAAGAAGAAAGAAAGCTACACAGATTCTCGAAACCGGTCCATGGAGGCGCGAAGAACTCCTAGCTATTAAAGGAGGTCTGCGAGTAATTGGAACGTAATCATAGGTCTGCAAACAAGTTGTTCTGCCAGAAGAAAGGTTAATAGCATCGAAGGAGTTAAATCTAAACATCTTGCGCAGATGGGGCGAGCACTTTTCGGAGGTTCTCAATCCCGAACAGGGTATTGAGGATGGCAGACCCCTGATTTGGAGTAGAGCTGAGAATAGTTTCACCGTAGAGGAGATGAGTTTGTTGATTAAAGCACTAAAAGTCAGCAAGTCTGCATTTCTGGTCGTATTTTATGACCAGAAAGGCTCAAGGCTTTGGGGGAAGACTCGCGCTAAAGGGGTTATGATTACCCTTAAACGAAAGCACGGGCATTAGGGAAATTAGAGGAGAGACGAAGAAGATACCGATGCACGTTGGCCTTAAATACCTGCGGGTTGCAGTGACGGGAAGTGAAGTGACTCTCTTATGTCATTAAAGTGGCCTAGGAATGCAAAAAAAAACCTAACGACTTGCAAAATCTTTTTTAGAGGGATCGCTCCAATTAAAGGGGTATAACTCCTTTTAGTTACGTGATTGCCATGGCTTTCTGGCTAGTGCGTAGGACTGCTTTGCGAGCTGCGTAGGTTCAAGGCTCAGCCATGTTCACCGAACATTTTTCATTCCAGCACATCTCGTCGAGGAATGACATGCCTCCGAGGATATAATTTGTCAAGAAAAACTTTTCCATTCGGTTGCGAGAAGTTAGGCCTTGGCTCATTCTGAGCTGTCGACCAAGCTATTTATTTAAGTCTCCCCGGAAACGTTTGGTAGATTTTGGTCGAGTCCAGGTTGGGCCATGAGCAGCGCGGCTTGCGTCCAGGTAGAAGCATACACGATAAGATCTCAGAATGGTACTTGAGAAGACCTAGGAGTATGCTAAACCTATTAACAGTTGTTTCGTTAGCATATGATCGGGTCCCTCGTCATCCTGGGGTCCACCCAGACCGAATTTAAGTGCGCCCTTGACAGGTTCGTAGCTGTTTCAGTTGAAGCGGGGGTGAAGGTAAACGTTAACAAATCAGAAGTGATGGTAGTTTTGCCGAAAGCCTGTTCAAGACATTGGTGGAGAAGTTAAAGTATCTCAGGGCCTTATTCACGAATGATGGAAGGAGCAATACTGAGTTATCCTGTAGGATTGGTCATGAGGTTTGGGCAATGACCGAATCGTTGAATTATACTGTCATTTTAAATGCCAAATGCAAGGTGCTGAAATGAGATATTTTCGTTGTAATGCTGGGGTAACTCGCCGAGATCGAGTTGGGAATACAAGAATATGTGAGGTTATCAATGTCGAGCAGCTGCTTCTTCGAACGGAGGGGTTCACGCTTCGATGGGTTGGGCATGCCCCCAACTCGGCTTCCGCAACGTGCCATGGAATCCATGCCGTCAGATAGGCTAAGGATAAGATGGTTGGCCTAAGTCCTAAATCTGAAATTTACCAGTATGAAGATATGTCCTAATAATTTAGAGTCCATGACGAAAGATCTTGAGATGTGGAGGGTCCAATTAAGCACCCTAAACTTGCGACCCTCATAGAGCATAAGAGGGCCTTGGAAAATTATAATGATGAGGATGATGATGAAAGGCTCTTGTAAACCACTTTTTTGTTTGTAATCAGTAATTATGAGATCACGGCTATACAGGTAATTGAGTAAAAAAGCTTTGTCTTCAACTAATAAGGACTGTTTATAAGCCCCTAATGGTTCCAATCCTGGTCTCAAGCATCCAGTGTTGGTGGGTAATATCACTCGATTGTCTCGAAGGAAAGTTCTTCAGGTGATCTTTCCGAAGAAGAAAACATAACGACAGTCTGTATGGGTTGTTCAACGACATTGATCTTTAGTCAGAAAAGTCTGAACTAACGGCTAGGTTAGGTTACGTAGGGTGTGTGATGAATAGGCCTCATCACTCAGAGACTCGGAGACTTGAAGGTCCTTTGTGAATACTTTTTCTCTGTTGTGGGAATAACAATATAGTTCCCGGGACAATCTAAGGACCTATCCTATTGTTGGCTGTTCTGTGAATCAGTTTGTGCTCTTTATGAATCTGAGTAAATCACGCTTGCAAGGAACCTTGACCCTTGTGCCGGTTAGGCGCCGGATTGATTCTACTTCTTCCTCGTCTCCGCAGCTTCTGCATAAATCGTTGAATTAGATTTTCCATTTGTGGACCATGACTCCTACGGCGCAGTGTCCTGTGACTCCAAATAGCGAATCGGTCTAGTGCTAAAAAGCTCTTTGTTTTGGTTTTATTTAATTCCGGTCATAACGTCTGAGAAGTGGCGCAATCCTCTCTGACTAACCCTGGCCTGCTGATGTTCATAACCGACCCCAATCTTGCCAATTCATCTGCTTTTTCGCGGCATTCTATATTCTTATGTCCGGGAACCCAGCAGAGTTTGACTGTATGGTGCTTTATGGTGATCAGCGAGTCTCAACATTTCTTGACTGCCTTTGATTTAATTGAGTTTGATTTTATTGATTTTAAAATTGCCTGACTGTCAAAAAAGATGGTTATATCTTTTATGCATCCTGCAGCCTTTTCGATTGCCAGGATTTCGGCTTAGAAAACGTAACATGCTTCTGCCAATTTAAAGAATTTCGATTTTTGTTCCGAGTAGAAACCAACGGCTAAGATGGCTGGGACATTGTACAGGGTGGATGTACACAAGCGCTCCAGCATGGCTATTTTCGATGCGGGAAGGTTGCTTTCTTGTACGGATAATGCTACCTTTTTTTGCACTGATTTCTTCCTGGAAAACCCTGCATGTGCTCGAAAGCCTGGGCGATTTCCATTTGCTTCTGAGTACCAACCTGCTTCAGTACCTAGTTGCATTTCCATAAGCTGTCACTTTGCAGTGAAGAAACAGATCTCATTATTATTGATGATATGATTTGACTGCCAGTCTTCCTTGCTGGGGAAACAGGTTCGGTATATTCAATTTGAAATCATTGTGGGGAGCTATGTACCTAGTCTTAGGTTGTGGTTAGACTTACAGGGTTACATCTCTTTGCCATGTTCTGAATCGCCTTTCGTATCAGTCCTTGGTCTGTTTCTACAACGCATATTATCTTAATCTGAGGGTTCGTCTGTTTTGAAACCCTTTGAAGCCCTTAACATTCGCACTTTTTATATGTACTAGTGCTGTGAGAAAGGCATGTGTCGACTGAAAAGCGTGTAACATTAGACACACGTGGCGGAAGTTTTAGTCGACCAAATTGACACGAATAAATTCCTAATAGTCACGCGTTGCAAAGAAGTCAAACGCTTGAACTTTCGCAGCAATTCTATGAGAGAGTGACAGCATACTTGTTCGCCTTGTCTAGTTTTTTTGTTTTTTATTTTTTCAATACGTAGGCTTTTCGCAATTAATTCATTCTCAAATAGATAAGCAGTACGACAGTTCAGTATTTCTCCAAGTCGAGTGTGTAGTATGTAATTTAAAACCCCCTTCTCTCGAGCAGAACACAAGTTTTAACAAAACATGATCGTTACGTAGGCCACCACCTCACGTGGCTTCGATATGATGTGCAACAAAGTTGTATGTATGTCGAATTCTGTGCAGTTTTTGTTTTTACAATTCAATAAACCCACAGTCGATAGGCACGCGATTTGTAAAACAATTTGAGTTTAAGTATCGCATGGTTTCATCGCAATTAGCTATGTCGTAGGCGGTCTTTTTCTTCCTCTCAGAGTGTTAATTAACTGAACTCATCACCTCTCTCTCTTTTTCTTTTTGCAGAAATCCAACTTTCCAGTGGCCATTAAAAACATCACCAAGAAGGGTCTAATCAAGACGCAAAATCTCCTCGGAAAAGAGATAAAAATCCTCAAGGAATTAACTGAGCTCCATCATGAGAATGTCGTTGCTTTGTTGGACTGCAAAGAGTCGCAGGACTGTGTCAATCTTGTTATGGAGGTAAGGAAACAATTTATACACAACACACACTCTCATCTATTGTCCGTTGGGATGTGTGTCCTTTATTGATTTTTTCTTTGTTTTCTTTGGGTTTTTATACCCTTTCGGGTATCATTTTATAGTGTGCACACACACCCCTCTCTTATTGCAAATTTATGCAATGCGGCAAATTTTTGTTTACACATTTTTTTGTCAAGATTTTCGCCGAGTTGAAATTACTTGAGTAACAGCGGTTCAGATGAAAATCTGCATAGTTTTCATGGAACACGTTAACAATAAGGAAATAGATTTGCTAAACGGAAACATCCAACGTGTAAAATAATGAGGGGATAGTGAATTCCCAGCGGTTTTAATTTTCGTTGAGTTGAGCGAAATCCAACTATGGGAAGTACGACGAGTAGTGTGTGCATAAAGTTTTTGTTTGAACGGTTTTTTCTTGTGTTTTTTTTTTGTTTCTGGAATTCGGAAAGAAATGTGTGGGGAAAAGGGAAATAAAACAAACTGGCGTTCGTTAACCTGGAGGGAAACAATAAGAACACAAAGACGGAATCGGGTTCAGTGCAGAGTAGAGAACCACTTCCAGAACAGAAAGTCGAAAACTTTCATTTATCCCAAAAAAAAAACCAGAGGCAGTTTGTGGGTGTTGTTGACGTCTGTTGCATATATTTTGGGGGTATCCATCCAGCCCTGGACGATTTATGTATGTATAATTCAACGATAAATATCGATTGTGTTGCGCTGATGAATAAGTCATAACGATGAGATGTTTATTTCAATTTTAAGTGCCCAGAGCGATCCGAGTGAATCTCTCTGTTTTAATCTCTGAATCCATGAATAGGAAAAATGTCTTGGCTAACGCAGATTTAATTAGAATTGTTTTTGAACGCGCACGAATTGAAGTGTTCGTGTCCGTAAAGTAAATAGAAGATTTCCCATTGGGTTTTGGAACTCACTTGTACGGAGCAATGTCCTTAGAATAATGCAAGCAGGTGTTTCCTAAAATAGCCCACAGACAGCTACATCTTTGGCTGTACTTTTCCAGCATATTAATAGATTTTTTTTTGGCAAAATAATTGCATGTAAAACGTATAGATGCATTTTCTTGGAAAATTTGTTTAGACAAAGTCTAGAAGGATGTGTGGAGGTGTCGGCGAATACGGCGAGTACCTAGTCATCTTGTTTATTTTCGTTGCTGTTGAAATATTAGATTTTTATTTATTTTTGCAAACGAAATGAGTAAATAAGGTGTGAAGGAGAAATTTATTGTTGAACTGGTTAAGAGATACGTTCTTTAGAATTGTATCTTATTAAATCGTAATATGCAGACGAAATTGAATTTTAAAGGAGTTCTAGACTCACATAATAGGATAGAGTCGACATTCGATTTTTGGGTGTGAAATCGCAAGCCACATCACCCAAGGCCTAGTTCATCCCCAGGAAACTCGATTTCTTCTTAACTGTTCTGGGCCTAAGGAACGTACCCATCAGGGGCATCTGGAGGTTCATTAAGGCTTCAAAATGGTTCGAAGCCTGGTGTAATAGGAGAATGCTTTGAGTACTGATCCATGAGCATGCGGTACCTCTGTCTTCCCAAAAAATGGGCATCACAATCGGTCTCTACTGACCTGAGTGTGGCGCTAGGAGCTTTTCCCCTCGCCAACCCATTTACCTAACCTAACTGTTCTGGTTTCTCCAGCTCCAGCTGATTCCTCATACGTTGGAGAAATCGAGTCGTCCATGAATCATTCTTTTGCCTGAGGTCGAATTATTCCTCTGTCTGAAATTGAATCACTCTTCCTCGATTGCATGGCATACTTCCCACTGAAAAAATCTTTTCGCCTCAATGTAGTGTCCGATCCATTGTCACTTTTTTCGACGTATACAGATATCTTTTGGTTCCTGACCCGTTTTCATACAGAGCTGTTCGTTAGAGATGCAGACCTATTACAGACCTTTCACGAAAGATTCCATACTTCTGGTAACTGTGTCCGCTTTGATAGCTCTCTTAGCACCACATGCGTTTTGTAGCCCATCTACAAGCTCTTATGGAAGTCCGGTAACAACCATCGGGGACGAAGTTGTCCAAGGTACACGATTACATTTTTTTTCTATAAATTTATATACCCTCACTTATTCAATGGTTTCAAATTGAGTGGTAATTTAGGGTATAGGTCCCAGTGGTGTCACAAAGGGCCTACGGTGGCCTACGTGTGTCTGTGCCTCGCATGGACATCCACCCTACCTACCTACCATGCCCTCGCATATTGTTCTAAATCTGCATGCTTGTGTTTCTTTTGATACTTCTCCAAAGGAGAACAAATAGGCCTCAAAATCCTTAGTAGAATCCTACTTACGATATTTTGTAGGAGGAGTGCTCACTTTCTAAGTACTACACGCATAAAAACATCCACAGACGCAATGTGAGGACCACCAACCAACAACCTAACTCACGTTTTTCAACCAAATTAGGTTCCCAAGGGTCGTAGTATTAAATCTGCGCCAAATGATCCAACTGGGTTTCAGGTACGTCCGCTACTCAACTTTTAAGTGAGACAGTTTCACGTTGGTTTTATTGCGGAAAACTTCACTTCTTCAGATTTTTAATAGCATTTCGAGGGCAGTTTTTGCTTTGCCAATTCTACTGCCACATCCAGTTCGGTGTGTCAGTCTTGGCTGGGACCATACTTTGTAATGAAGATGGCATTTGACTTACTCGACCTCTTGTCCAGCAATGTTTGATGGAGATTTTGAGTTCGAAAGACTACAGGGATTTATTTTCGTCGCATTTATCCTCAGCACCTTGGGCAGTGACCGTTTTCGTTGGACCCAAATCTGTGAAAGCATTGTACACCTAACATTTTCCGCAGCACTACCTCCTGTCGGAATGGCAAACTTCCAAGAGTATAATTTGCCATCAAAAAGTTTCTTAATCCGCCGTTCGGAGTCGACAATGAACTGTAGATCCCTTCCATTTGTGCGGAAAATGTAACACGCACAACAAGAATGGTCGTGAGAAGCTAGGCCTTGGTTCATCCTGAGCTGTCACGTCAGCAATTTATTTTAGAAGTGAAAAATGAAAGCAGCTACTAGTGTGGTGAGTTAACCTCGACCCCAACTTTATAGAGGTGGATGCAACAGAATTTAAGTTTTTCGCAACACGCGACCATGTCAGTGCAGTGGTAATATATAGGCCAAGGACCTCATATCTTAGTAAAAAGGATGAATTGGATCTTTGACTGGTTTTTCGTGGGCTTTCTGTGCTTACACCTCTATTTCCTGAGCGGGTAGCTTATGTGATGCGATTGATTATTGTTTCCGGCGCCTCCTGGACGTGGCATAGGCAGCGTCTGTATGTTCAAGCGTCACGTTGAGTTCTGTCATTTTAAATGCCAAATCCCCTAACCATCGTTTAAGGTTCACAAAGTTTCGTTAAACTATTCGTTATTCGTATAATTTATTTTCAAATGTCAAACTGTTGTGTAGAGACAACACGGAAAGTTTCTTTTTGTTTCTTTTGGAAGTACATATACTGCGAGCACAATATATTTTGTAACTTATTTAAGACTAGGCACCTTAGCAACTTATCAACTGTTTACATTCTACATACATACATAGTACGTTTTTTTTAAAACTATTATCTGTGAATAAATGATATATTCCATCGGAGAACACAATGACGTTTAACGATAATCTTGGCAATATAAATTCTTAAATTCTAAACAAGAAACTTAAATACATGTGTACGTTTGTCTATCTCATTCGTTTGTTAGTAATTTTAAATTCGAAACAAAAGTTTTAGCAGTTTTGGAGTTCTTTGGAAGTTCACAAGTGACGCGGTGACAGCGGTTTGAGTTTGTGTGTCCTTAAAAACTAGGATTACATTTTGATAGCAAAATACACGTACAAAAAAAAAGGAAAGAAAGGAAATACTAAACAATGGAAAGTAGTAATAAATATAATCGTGTGCCTACTTTGAACAAAATAGACTTTTGTTTGATTCAACTTAACCTCTAAATTTGATGTTGACAGTTCTTAGCCGATTTTATTGAGGGGAATTTCCTCGGCTGGTCTCACTTGGTCCCCCGGCGGAGGTTTTCTCGTTCGGCAACATTTCGTTTTGATTCCACCCACGTCTTTCCGGCAGATGAATCCGATAATTAAGCCAATAATGGCGATTATTATGATACCTGTGAAAAAATTTAAATAAAATGGAAGAACACTGGTACTGGTTTGTTGACAGTAACTCACTTATCAGAGAGTAATTGATAGCCTCTTGGGAGATAGGCACTTGATATGCCTTCTCCGTTGTTGTCGTTGTGGGTGTTATCAATGGCAATTCAGTCGACAGTGCACCCATAGCAGAGGCAGATTCCCCACTACTGTCAACTGTCACATTAGAACTTTGGTCGTTGGCATATGTCATTACAGCTGGTTTGCTATTTCTTGGCTGAGAAGCTGTGCATGTGTGGAGAAAAAAAAAAAACGTTTGCAAAATTGATTTTTTCCCAACCATACACTGAAACACTCACCTGAAGATTTTGTGGGTTTCTGGATTGGTTCGGTGGCGGGTGTTGAGGGCTTTAAAAATGGTGGATCCGTGGCGAAAATTACACTGTCATTGAAGGAATTTCCACTGACCAGTTCAAAGCAACTAACATCGAAACGTTTGAGACTAATATTGTCGATAGCCTTCAGTACGTTGCACAGCTCGTTAATGTTTTCTTGTTCCAGTTCGGGGACTTTTAGTTTGATGAGGTGTTTCAGTGGTTCAAAAGCTTTTGTATTGATTTTCTACCAAAAGAGACGCGTGTAAGAGAGAGCTTTGCTTGTGTTTTTATTTTTTAAGAGAATCAAAGCAAGTGTGGGGAATAGAAAAAGGGTTGCCAATACCTTACTGAAGTAGTTTCCATCCATTTTGAGTGTGATTAGACTGCTCAGATTGCCAAAGGTGATATCGTAGATTTCTGTCAAACTGCAGTTTCTCAGAAGGAGTTCGGTTAACGCCGGTTGATGAAGGAATGAACCCTCTTTGGGAAGAACTATGGTGTTGTTGCTCAGATTTAAAGCGGTCAGTTCTTCTGCCGCGCTAAAGGTATCTGGTGAGATCTCTGTGAGTTTATTGTTCGCCAACGAAAGACGGTCTAGTCTTGGTAGACTACTGAATACCTAAAAGAAAACCATAACATGGATCTGTCATAAATTGAATATAATATGTGCGCTTTACCTCCTTGTCAATGTTTGTTAATAGATTTCCATTCAAATTGATTTCCCTCAAGTTAGTGTTGTTACTAAAAATTTCCGCTGGGAGTTCACTTATGTTATTATAACTTAAATCTAGCGTTACGGCTGTTAAGGGAATATTTGATGGCACAGCTGTTAAATCCATACCGGCGCAGTCAATGTATTTGCTGTCATCACGGCAAGTGCATACTGAGGGGCATTTAGGGGATTCGTTACTTCTTTTGGGGAGATCTAAACAGGAGAGATTCACAGATAGAATTTGAAAATGGAAGTGGAATAGACCTACCTAGATCCATTGACTGATTGGATTCACTTAAGGCGCTGTCAAAAAAATCGGCTAGCAATGGCTTATTTGCTGATGGTTTAGTTGTACTTATTGGTGGAGCTATTGTTGACTTGTCATCATTGTCATAGTAATCTTCGTAGTCGTCATATTGTTCGTAGTCAGCGTTGTTATTTTGAGTTGAAGTTGGGATTGCTTTACTGTAGCTTTGACTGAAAGAAAATGCTTGTGTTAGATGAGAGAAGTAAGGTGGAGTTGGTTGCCCTTTTCAAAGTATCATTGGGTTTCAGTGTTTTGTAATAGTTTGCGTCAAATTTAAGACGGTTTTGGCAAATTTTTGAAGCAAGGAAGTGCCGTCTGTTCATTTATCTGATTGACAGATGAGAGATGTAGTAACATTCTTTTGCCTGAGACAGGTGTCATTTTCCACACCGATACCGGTATCAAAATATTCTCTTTTCCATGTCTTTTCCTTAAATACCATTTGCAAACGCGTTCTACTTCTTTTTTGGTTCCTATCTCGCATGTGTTTATTGCAAAATTGCTCACCTAAATAATGGCGTAATCCGATTACGTACTTCGATAACTTATCTGCCACCCATGTGTATATGGTTAATTTGTTTGTTATACTTTTTTTTTCCCATGATTGCCTTGATAGATGGGTGAACAGAATTTCATAAACTGATTGGTCGGATATAGTAGTTAAAGGGAAATCATCACCTTTTTTTTGGGCGCAATTATGGCGCCCAGGTGTTCGGAGGGATGAGTAATGACAGTAATTATATTTTTTGTCTAAAATTGCAAACACTTGTGTGGTTAAATTAGTCATGAACTAAAATTCAGGGTATTTTACTTAGGAAGTCAGAAAATAAATATCACCAAGCGGCGGTAAATCCTATTAAAAAAGAAAATCAATAACGAATGAATATTTGGGTCGGGTTTACTTAGGTGTACACTGCACCTTCGCCGATGGTCATGTCAAATTTGTTTAAGTAAACTATGATGCGGGTAAATAAATCAAATTTTTGAACAGCAATTCTTTTGAATTTATTTTTGATTGTTGACAATTGGGTTTAGGTATGTTTTTCAAGTGAAAATATTGACGCAAGCTCAGTATTCAATAGAAGCTCATTTCGTCATTAGACACCACTTTACGTTGGTTAAATTTAGCGCAGTATAAAATGTTGAACATTGTACTTAAGGGGTTGATAGCACTTAAAAGAAAACGAACGAACATTGATAAAGTTCACGAGTGAAGAAATTTTGTTTCTGCAATAAAAGAAGAAAGTAAATTAGGATTACCGCGCCTTCTTTTTATGGTTTTAGGGATTGTAAATTAATTAACTAAAAGTGGAACCTAACTGGGGTTAGTAGGGCATTTTTGAAGTGTGGCGTTTGTACATAGTTCTTGTTGACAGAAGTATACAGGAAAATCCGCTACAAGAATTTGATCAGTTATCAAGATAAGCAATACATGTACACGTGCGGCGTCAGTGGCTTTTTAAACTCCCGCAAACGTCATTCAAATTTTGGGTTTGAACTTATCAAACGTCAGCTGCTACCAACCAGTGTGTATGTTTCAGTTGGTAAGACTGCCCTGGAGGTGCAGACTTGAAGATGTAAATGTTGCAGATCTGTTAATTCGCTCTCGTATGCAGTCAGTTTCAAAGACGTTCTGCATATTGGTAGGCCGGTTGAAGTGGTTACTGCATTTTTTACAATATAGCCCTCACTCGAATCTCTAAAGATCCATTGTGTTCCCGTCGCGTGAATTTGACCATTTACAGGACCTGTTCTGCTCCACACAGAGCTTCATTAAAATTGTCAATCACAACGTTTTAAGCTTGTCGTGCCAATGTTTTACGAGCCTTGACTTCTTTATTGTGCAAGAAATGTTTTTAATAGCATCTTGACTGCCAGTAAATGCACATGACTTTTCTAATTCCTTGGACTTCAGCTTGGAATACACTGAAATAGTTCGGAAGTCTCATTAACCGAGCGGGTTTTAGCGAGTAGACACACGTCTGAAAACCAAAATTTTGTTGGGATTGATGCTTAAGAGAATAAAATTCATTCCTAGTGCGATCTCTGTGATGGTATCGTACGTATCCTGTGGTGATTTTTTGGGAAAGATTTACAAACTTGTGTGTTCAGGCTACAGCATCGCATGTTGCATGTTGTGCACATCTGTCCCAAAGTGGCCTCTCTCTACTGTATCAGCAGCCAGTTTTGAAAAGTTTAAACAGAATCATGCAATCATGTCCATCTCATGGATCTGCTTTCCAATAATGTTGATTATAAAGGAACGGTGTGGTGACAGCACGATAGGTTTTAACATTGATAGTTGCTCTGAATTTTGATCGCCGTGGGTAGTCCTGAGCGAATTAACTCAAGGTTCAATCGAGCAAAACGAACTGCCATTTTTTCTCGGTGCCACCTCACGGCATTGAATGACAAACCTGCGAAACTGTTGGTCCCTTCCATTCGTGCGAAAAATATAACACGTAAAGCATGAATGGTTTCAAGAAGCTTTGACCTGTTGGTGTATTTATTTATTTTTTATTTGCAAACAAGTGACACCTCAAGAACTTTTTGAATTTCAAGTTATTTAACCCATGACAAATCAAGGAAAACGAAAATCCCCACGACCTTACCTAATCGGGCACACAAAACTGTAGGATTGCACCACACCGAATCCCGGAAATCCGTTCAAAGAATGCCTCAGCACGACGACGCCTTTCAAATCAACGACACTTCCAACGCTCAGCGTCATCAAGAAGGCATTTATTTTTCTATCTATTTCAGTTCCTAAAACAATTGAAGTTAAAAGTACTTCACAGCTGATACGGCTATAGTTCCTCCCTCAAGTGTGTGTCGAGTGAACATTGCTCTTTGCACAGATTAAATGTGACTCATCTGGACAAAAACAAATGATAATTATTAACCGCTGACATCAACATACGATTGAACGAAACAATTTCGATTAAAGTCCCGAAAGCCCCTCTGCAAATTGACTGTCAATTGTTTTTACAAATCAAACAAAAAGGGCACAAAAAAGGGAAATGAAACTGATAAAATGCTCAAGCACCACCGGCTCATGTCACACTTTACGTCTTTTGCGATATCAAACAGTTCAAAGTCTCCATTACTAAGTCATATGTCACAACTGAATGTAAAAAACGCGATTGGATATACTCGTACAACTCCAACCCGGCGATAGAAATAATCATAGAAAATCACCTTGAAGCTTGAACTCTGAAATTAGAATTGTTAATCGGACTCGGTAATGAGTTTTAAGACAGCAATTAAAATTAAATGGCTGATACTCGTAGGCCGTATGGCTGAACGTCAAAGTGATTGAATGACATGTTGCATGATTGTGACACATGCAATGGAGAATCTAATTTCAGAAATGGTCAAAACTCGCCTGAAGTTTTAGGAGATTCTTGACGAATTTAGAGACCGTTAAAGATAAACTTGTACGTATGTGATTAAAAGTTTATGCGTGCGTCGTCTGTCTGTTGTCAGTTTGATTGTCGTGCGAAACGACGATTATTCATTTTCACCCCAACAAAGGAGAATCGAATCGAATTTGTTGCTCTTGACCCATATAGTGGCCGCGCCGTGCTTTTGTGAATTCGCGAAACTGGTTATGGTTTTTATTTTCAACCGGTTCTCTCGTATGTGAACGACGACGCTGTGTGGAACACAGAAACAAAGGATATACGAGAGTAAACAAGGAGCGCAAGCTTCCATAATAGTGTCTGGTCACGCAATTCCCTGTTTCGGTAGCGAAAGTGAAATGATTTGGTGGAAATGAGTTCCATACAAAAGAGGGTTTTCTTTTGTTATTGAAGACTATTATGGCACGATGCCAGAGTTTATAAGTAGTTACGAAATGGATAGGAGGAGTTGGACTGCATATCCGTTGGCTGATAACTTGGTTGTCGTTCCTTAATGTCGATGGTTTCGTGTGTGAATGTCAAAGTTTAAAGAAACGAGAAAGTCGTAAGATTTGCGTTTAAAGACGTGTATTGCTTTGTGGAAATGACACATTTTGCTTTAAGGTCACTTTAAGCTCGAATTTTCCATCTAAAGCGACAACATCTTTGTAGATAGATTGTAAATTGTAGATAAAACGTAGAGGTGGGACCGAGTCACCTTATAACTGCGACCACCTTATAACTGCGACCACCGATGGGCCTGTTGTAATTTCCTCCAAATAGAGCTCGCTCATGATGCCTGAATTCAAGATGAATCCAGAGATGTCTTTTAGTGACCTGGCGGAGATATCCTCCGTTTCAAGGTAGTATTTGCCTAAATGATGATGACGTGTTCTGATTAGACAGTTACAGTGACACAAAATGTGTTCTGCTGATTCTTCGTCTTCGTTGCACATTCTGCATGTAGATAGAACGTTTCTGTGACACATTTTCTAGGTATGATTTAGGCTTTGTGGGAGCCTTCTACTTAGACCGATTGAAACCAGAGAGGACATCGACCTTAGACCTGTATTGTTCCCAGCAAAGTTCGCCTACAAATGGAGAATATAGTGATTTAGACCGGAATCTCAAAACCGTGTTTATGAATAAAACTGATTCAGATCAGAGCGCACCTCAACCTAGGAAATTCTATAGGCGGAACTAGATTCTTCTACAACTAAAGAAAAGTTGATCCAGACCATGATCGAGGTCGTAAAGGGACCTAAAGATCGTACTTGAGGATGGTTCGTTGATTAAGTTGGGGATGTGAGTCACTTAGAAGCTTAAGCGTAAGAAATGTTCTTGATGCCTTAAATGACATTTGGATAGTTTTGAATCAAAATCCACAAGAGATCTTTGGACTGTCACTGAAATACAACTGTCTGTTTGTGAATTTTGACAATTTTGTTGCAATATTAGTTGTATTTGGGCCCTTCCTGAAGTTTAACTTCCTCTGTTCGCGAATTTTGGATAAAAATCCATGTGAGCTCTTTTATCTTTCACTGAAGTCTATGAGTTTGCACATTTGATGTTGCATTTCTGAAATAAAAATACGAGAATTATCATATTATCTAATTAAAGGATGTCAGGGATCTGACATGCTCCGTAAAATTCCTGTCACATCAGTTCTTACCTTTAACGACTGTCTACGTCAATGTTTCCATATTCAAGTTTAGATGAAAATACTTCCAAAGCGTGTCTTGGACTATGTTCCATATTTCTCTCTGATTCACATTGACACTTGCGCATTGATTCACAAGTGTAATGTAAACAATTTCTACGTCAAAAATAACCTGAGACGTCATTTGCAAATTGACATAACTAATACGGAACTCAACTCATTCAGTAGTGTTCATAAAGTTAAACCGCTCATTATAATTGAGGTAAATAATCTCTAAAGTCATAAAGATATGCGTATAGTTTTCAACTAAGTCATTATATACGTAGACCGTGAATACTGTGTCAGTTACCAGGTGAATTAATGCCAATGACTAATGAGAATATCTTGGGGACTATTAAAACAATTTTATGACACGATGAAATTCATAAGAACTGAAGTGTTTTTCCTCAAGTTTTTACATCATTTCTAGAGAATTTCGGTGGAAAATGTTTTAGCACATCAAAATAGAGATGTAGACTAGTCTTTTGTTACCCTGTGTCTGTTAATGATGCGAAAAACTACTCATGTTTACGATGTTAACAAACATCAAGGCTGCTCGCTTGTTTTAGATCTAAATCAGTGCTTGACATCTGTCACATTTATACATTTCTCCTTGAAATAATTCATCATTCTGCTTCAAGACCTGGACATGACAATTCTCACATACTCCACCATAAATGAGATATGAAATTCCACTTCCAAGATTATATTCTCGGCCCTCGTTAACACCCAAGCAGTGTGTTTGATCTACCGGTATTCGGCATAAATCTCCATTCCACCCCATGACAAAGTTCAACGTCCACTCTGACGGGTCATAAATTTTCTCATGTTCATTTTCATTTCTCATGACCACGACACGACACGACCAAGGTCGCTGAACACAACCGGAATTGTTATGGCAACATGACACAAGTGTATGTATATCAACCGTATATACACCGCTATTTGTTTCAAAGTTTGCAGGAGGTCTGTTCCAAAACACAATACCCTCCCGTCGTCTAATTCTTATCAAAAACTAGAATACACACAAAAGAATTTATATTAATCAAATAAATCATTATCACTTCACCTACAGTGCACTTTCAACGCAAGAGTATACTCTTGCTTTGAAAGAGAAGAACAAAAAAATAAATGACACTTGTGATAAGGGGCAAGCAACATCAATTTCAGACTGTCAAATGCTGATCACGTTCTGTATTACCTCACGGAAAGTATAAAAATTAGAAATAATCCAAATTTGTAGTAGACATGCATCTTGTTACTGCCACTGCTGCTCCTGTTGCTGTTGCACTGAATACTGCTGTTTTTTGTCGATTGTTGTTTTTACGTAATTTTATCAAGACACTCGTCACTTTTTTTTTATATTCGTTCCAGTATATAGGTATTATTAAATTGAACTCTGAACTTTTCGTTGATATATGGTCATGGTTATAAGCACTTATTCGCGTGTATCACTGTTACAACATTCAGATAATTTGCGTGCTATCCTAATATATATTTTATATATAAAATTATTCACTTCACTTCAATTTTTTCTATTAAATAAAAGAAAAAAAAAAGAACTCAACTCAATATTTAACAGAGTGAAAAATAGAGAAAAGGAATCACAATCTAAACTGCTTCGGCTGCCTCCACCGGCCTCAATAACCACGCTGTCAAAAGCCTCACGAATAGCCGCCACTTGTATACATGTGTCAAACATTCATAGACGACACATATGAATATTTCTTTATTTTCCTCTCGATTCTGTATTATAAGTTGACTTATAGAGCAGAGGCAGCTTCGAAGCATTATACATACTTCTATTATCTTTATCTTATCAATTTGTGTTCGTTTGGTTTCTTTTTTTTGTGGAAGCGTTTCGTATACAACACACTAGTTACGTTTTATTATTATTGTTTTTTATAATCATCTGTCAAATGTGGGGAAAATTCTATGCAGACAAATTTTTGTGTAGAGTTGAAATGTTTCTTTTGCGTCCCCTAGTGTCATTGTAAATCGTGAATTGATTTTGAATCGTTCTCGTTGAAAATATCAAGTGTTTGGGCTAGAGTGGCTGTCCGCACCTGGATGAAGACATCAAGTCAAGTGCTTGGTGGAGCTAACCATTGAAAGGACATCGAAAATCTGTCAATTTGAAAGAACAAGCCTGGGTGGGTAGATCATTTGACCGCCCTAGACTGATGTCAAAAAACAACTAAAACATCGTATTTGATTGACTTTTTAGAACATCAATGGAAGTGTGGTAAATTTAAGAAAAAATTGACAAAATATTGACAGCCATTGGTGCTTTCAAGAATTCAATTGACAGTTGACAGTTTAACGTCAATCGTCGATTCAAAATACAAACACGCAGATTGTATTAGCTGCCAATGTCAAAAATTTACTGTTTCGCTTCTGCAACTGTAGAAATTTAAGGCAGAAAGGTTTGGGATCACAAAAAGGATGTCGAACTGGCTTGCACATAGTGGTGTATAATTTTGGTATAAAAGTCGGATGGACAACACTCTTAAGCCATATCCGCGTAGATTATGCATTGCCTGTGTGTTAATCTAGTTAAAAAAATGCTGCTCGTAGAGTCTTGTATTCAAACTCGGAGGGACAACGCAGGAGAGGAAGATCTCGCCTTGGGTGATGTCGACAAATAGAAGTGTACTTCAATTAACTTGAACTGCGCGACTGGAGGCGATTTGCTTCCTTGTTGGCTGAGGCACAGGTTCACCCTAAATTATGAAGGCAGAAAGTAGAGTCCATCTACTTTCATAGGTACACAGCTCCCTAGTCCAACGTAAGGCATTGAATTGTCATGATAAATTGAAGTCGCAATATTCATGTGAAATTTCGTAAGGTTTGGCATCATTTCTCACAAAGTTCTATCACTGTTGCCACCTTATGTCATTTTCAAGCCAACAGTTGAAGTAAAGTACTTTAAGAGCAAACTGGAGTCACATTTGCCATGGGAAATGTATAAATTCGCGTTTTATATCAGTTAAACGCAGTCCTATCACTGTTGTCACCAATCACGATGTTCGTCTGACATAATATATCGATCAGTTTGAAGTTTAAATATCAACGATGTTAAAATTTCCTAAAACAAACTCCCATGGAGTCACAACATAATTTTCAATTATCACACCGCATCGACAATTACTTGACCCTTCTCCCAATTTAATGTTGTGTTTGGTGCCTCATGCATCGGAGACTACCTATTGTAAAGTATGTATTTAATTCACTCCACTGCTGTCTAGGGATATGGCTGACATATCCGGAGCATTCACTTTTTAATTAATTCTCTGTGTGCAGAAAAAAAACAGAAAAGAAACCCGGCGAATTTATGAGTTTGACATCGATTTCAATTGCAAATTTTTCGTCGATTATGATTGTTTTTGATTTTCGTCTTTTCCGGGGTAATTCTGTGCGTTCTTCGAGAATTTCAAGTCAATTTATTGTGGAGCATAAATTGAAATTGATTTGCGGAGAAACTGCAGGGGTTTTAAGTTCGTTGGTCAGAGTGATAAAAAAACTCTATGTAATGCAATATTTGCGTCATCTACTGTATGTTTCACACATGGTATACTGGTCATCGCTGATTCTGCGATTCTACCTCACGATCAACAAGCTAAAAAAACATGATCAAAGAACCTTCAATAACAAGAATCAGTTTTCACTTTAAGAAAAAAAAAAATTGTATACAAATTATTTATTCATTTTGTTGCCGATAAGTTTTTTGTATTCTTTTTCGATAAATTCATGTTTTTTGGTAGTGCAATATGCAGACAGGCAAGTTCTTCCACACGAGAGAAAGTGTATAGCTGCGCGATGTGAAAACGACGTCAAACACCACCGAACGACCGCCACAAGTGAGAGAATAGGAAAAACTGAAATTCGGTTTTTTTAATTCTCAATTGTTGCGATGGATTTGTCGAGACTGGTGGTGCTGCTTGTGGTCTGTCTGAGGAAGCTTTTATATTTTTATTCAGAACTTCATTACATATCATGTTTCGCGCTTTTTGGCTTACTCATGTGTCGTGTTCGTGTATGTTTCCGTTTGTGATTTTTTGTTGCTGTTTCGGGAACTGCCATTACGTGCCCTTTTTGTGGCTTGTTTCCGTAGGCGATCTGTACGTCACTGATGATGTGATAACGTCAGGAATGGGACTTTTTCTATAAAAGTTTGTGCAGAATTTAATTTAAGAGAGATGTAGCCGGCTTTTTTTGCCTGTGGAAAAATACTTGTTTGCATTCAATTTTGCAAGGTGTGCTTTTGATTGGAGCTTTTATTAATTTCTCTTTGGAATAGTGTGACTTGTGACGGTAAGAGTTCCAATTGTCTCTTAAAATCTATACCAGCTGGTGAACAGGGGTGTTATCAACCAGATTAAGCTTACAAACATATGTGGAGCTTTAGTGTTATTTTAAATCCAAATTGACACCTTTCTTATTATTGGATTCGAACCAACCAACATTTTGAAATAAACTTCCACTCGGCGTCAGTATTTGCCGATGAGTTCAACCATAGATGGTTGGTTGGTTTGCTGGAACATCTGGCGAGTCCACTGCACCAATAAAAGCTGAAGGCTTATTTGGGAAGCACCCCAAAAAGAGAGGCGCCTCAGGAATTTTCTAAAATCAGCGGCTGCAACCAAATCAGGGCAATCAAAGTTGTTAGGATTAAAGGCCATAAGTCGAGCCAATACACGGTGTGGGAGACACATGTGCAACGGCTAGAAACTTATGGACGAGTTATGATAAGAAGAGATCTCTGTCTCTGGTCAAACTTAGTCGTCGTGAAGCCAGGATAGTCTCCGGCATCGTTACTGGACACTGCGCAATTGGTATTCATGCGGAGCGCCTCGGGATGAGGAGGAGACCGAATCTGTCCGATAGCTGCTGTGTGAATGTCCTGCCCTCGCCAGTAGAAGAATGAGGACTCTTGGTAGTTACTTCTTCATGGAACTGGAGGACTTGCGTGACATCTAGCTGAGGGTCCTCCTGAGATTAATTTCCTTATCTGGATGGTTTTAAATCAGCGGCTCCCCTTCTCTTTACAGGTTCCCGGAGTAAAATTATAACTTGGGCACAATGGACCCTTTGCTTGTCTAAGTGAGCAGTGACAATGTCACAAGGCACTCATTTACCTAACCTATCCTAGTTCCGACCCTTTCCTAACAAGTTCATTCGTTTTCATATTTGGTGATATATTCGATGTGCTTATACCCAGCGCTCCACCTCGTTCAGGTTGCGTCTACAAATCTTTACAAATTTAGATGAGAGCCTCTATTGCTGCTGGGAGTTGATATACAACCCAATTTTAATTATGAAGAATTCATCCCTCGGGACTCTATAAGATGCCATGGTTTAATCATTAGTATACTTTTCAACTGGACATAAGGGTAGCCAACGTGAATCACTTCAAGAATTAATAGACACCACCAAATAATGAGGAAAGTGACAATGAATCAGCGACACCTCAACTCGGTTATCAACTCACCCAATCAGGCAAAAGAGTGGACCGTCACTACCAAGGATAGCGCGGAACAGTGGAGGAGGAAGCGATGGACAGTACTTAACACACTTCAAAAAAATTAGCAAAGAAAAATTACTGCTTTGTTTCAAGCCCTTACACTATCCTTAAAAATGCTGTCAGACGTGAATCCCTTCAAGTCGTTATTTATTGTCCATATCCTATTTTACGCGTCCTGGCAACCGAACCAGGTGCTACATATTTCTTCACGGAGTGCCCTGCCTTTAATTCTTCCATTCATACCTCGGTCTCATTATTTAACAAAGAATGACTTTCGGCAGTGAAATAACAGCTCAAATTGTTACTTCAAGCATAGCAACCTATGTTTGTAATACATACATATTTAGTTCAATAGAAATCTGCTCCCTTAAACACGTTTTTTAACAATAGCCTGCCAGTTGTTTTCTTCCCTTTGAATGCAAAAAATGAAGCAACGAACTGCCAAAATAAAATCGCGCTAAACATCTGCTGGGTGATATCTAAACAAAAAAAAGAGGGGAAATATGTACTCGTACTTTGCTGTCCTCATCCCTTACAAAGTTATCAATAGAAAATAAGCAAAATCCTATCCAGACACCATAGTAATAAACCAAGCCGGTCCATTAAAACGGTTGCCATTAAATTTTGAAAGCCGCCGCCACCTCGAGCCGGTTCTCTCTGTGTGTCTCTGTGTCTGTGGGTGGTTTGCGATTTTTCCACTAAAAATTCCCCGCGTCCACTTTAAATCGCCACTGTCCCACATGCATAAATTTGATCGCCTCCAATCTGAGAGATGGACTAAATGATAGACGGGTAGCGTTATGCTGTAGCTCCTCTGCACTAGACACACTATTTGATGGGAGCTTCCATGTGCGGCGTGTTGATTTGAAGGCCACCGGATGAGTTGTTTACGCTTCACGACAAGTGTTCACATGTAAATAGTTAATTTAAGTTAATTTTCTATGAAAGATGAACGGAGAGATGGTGTCACAAATGACAAGTGCGTGAGGTTAGTTGCACCCCCTAAACACAGAGATCCGATTATGGGGGGTAGAGAGTCTGCTCTGAGACGAGGGGTTAGAAAATGTGATCAAGTTAGAAGATCTTGTCTTAAATGCGGATGATGCAAGTGAGATGGAGGCTTTAAGTGGGCGGTTTGTGGGGTTATGTCAGAGATGCTTCTCTGGTTTTTTAGGTCAGGAATTTGCAAGTCTATTCTTTTTTTTTAATTTTTTTTTTATATTATTTTTTCATTTCAGTACTGTAATGGAGGAGACTTAGCTGATTACCTTGCTGTACAAGGCACTCTGAGTGAGGACACTGTACGACTATTTCTCATACAGTTGGGTAAGTTGAACAATTAAGAAGAAATGTTTATAGTTTTGTATTTACTGTCTATTTGAGGAGTGCATCTCGGTCGTTAGATCATCATATTCAGGCAGGGGGAGTAGGTCAGACAGTTATGTAGTTCTTAGAAATGCATGGTGAAGTGAAGAGAAAGCTTCTTTAGACCATGCTGAAGTTCTTTCTGAATGGTTTCTTTAACGACGTTGATGTGCATTTCCTTGCAGAGGTATTCTTTACTACACAGATTGAGTTTATACAGATTTGAATCAAAACTTGTCTGGAGCTGTCTAGACAACCAAAAGCAGTTAGTTGCTCACATTGAAAGCACGATCTATTGGGTCATCAAGGTCATTGAAGGCAAAGACTGTTGGTGTGATTTAGGGACTAGTTGACCTCTCTCTTTGGAATTGGCGCAATACATACAGTTCTCTAGGATTAGACAGATTTTTATAATTGGAGGTGTTTACCATAAATATGTCTTATTCCCGGTGAATATGTCTCTTCTCAAGTTTGTCTGTGAAAAATTAACAGATGCAGATTTAATTAAAGACACAAAGCCACAATGTGAAAGGAAACAAAATTTGTATCATTTTTACCTAAAGAATTTTATTTGCGAAGAAAGGACCTGCACTCATACATGCATGTTTTCTATTCTGTTCTTCGGGTTAAGCCCTCACTTTGGTGTGTAATTGTTATTGAGTTAAAGTCCTGAATGCTAGCACTTGAGTAAATTGTGTCTCTATGAAAACGAGTCCCTCTATTGTCCTTGAATGTATGTAAACGAATCAGTTTTCATATCATAAAAATTCAACGTTAGGTTGGCTTTAGGTAGATATGATGGATCGTGGAATGCATCAATGGATACTTCAAACTCTTGTGGTTGGAAAATCTGTGATCTGAATTGCTATGAATTTGATTGTTGAATGCATCTTTTGTAGCCATATTACCAGAGTCAGAGATAATTCCGTGAAATTTTACAACAATAGATGTGATAACCTGCTGCCATTTTGGTCCCTTGGTCAACACCTGCGGTCAACAAGAACTTTGTGCAGACGGCATTTTAAGGTTGTGTCGGTGATGAAGTTAGATGCATTATATAATTGTTGGCTCTCTATAGCAGAGGTTCCCAAAGTGCGCTGGAGCACCGTGGAGAGTAAACAGGGACGTCGCGAGGCGCTCCTGTTTTCTCTTCTCATCTCGTATCGTTGTACACACGTTTCGACTAGGGTGTGACAAAATACTAAATTTGTAAGTGCCCCGTGAACTGAAAAAGTTTGGGAATCCCTGACAGCAGAGAGCATTTCAGAAAGTTGGTTTCTTGATTTTGTATCATAGGAGTTTAAACGCATATAGAGTGTCATCATCTCGTGCTTCTCTCTCGATGGTACCTTCAACATTTCTTAGAGATCCTTACATATAGAAGTCTATTCTTAACCTAAGCCTATACACTTCACTCTAGTCGTAAACAATATTTAAAATAAACCCTTTTTATTCTACAGCTGGTGCTATGAAAGCCCTCTACACAAAAGGAATCGTCCATCGTGATCTCAAACCGCAAAATATTCTACTCTCGCATAGTTATGGAAAGTCATTGCCACAGCCCTCGAAAATTACGCTTAAAATTGGTAAATTTCACCCACAAACGGGAACTAAAAAACATTTCCTTCACATTGATTTCTTTTTTTTTGTAGCCGATTTCGGATTTGCACGATTCCTTCATGATGGTGTTATGGCAGCTACTCTTTGTGGATCTCCGATGTACATGGTAAGTAAGCCTTTACTTTACAATTGAAAGACTAACTAAAGTTTTGAATGCAAAATCCAATCAGGCTCCTGAAGTCATTATGTCACTACAATATGATGCCAAAGCAGATCTCTGGTCATTGGGTACCATCGTCTATCAATGCCTAACAGGAAAGGCACCATTTTATGCTCAAACTCCAAATGAATTGAAATTTTATTACGAACAAAATTCAAATTTAGCACCAAAGTGAGTAAATTTTATAGCAGAAACGCCATAAGCACTTTTTAGATCATAACTTCTATTTCTCTCACACACTTGTGGTTGTGTTTGTCATTTGTTTCGTAGAATACCAAATGGCATCTCACCGGAATTGAGTGATTTACTCTTGGGTTTGTTGCGCCGAAATGCTAAGGACCGAATTTCATTTGAAAGCTTTTTCACTCATCGATTCTTACAGGGACTCAAGGCACAACAGACGGGAGGTAAGTTCATTATTTTTCTCAAAAAAAATTTGAATTTAATTTTTGAATGATGCGTTTCTGTTTGTTTTTCAGTTGATATGCCACCGTTGGGAGCCAATCTAACACCGCCCAAAACTCCGAGTCCATTACAAAATAAATTGGAGAAGAACGCAAGTTCAGGTTCGTTTTTATGATTTGTTTAGAAAATAAGACGCAAAAGAGCGCGCAAATTTTTTAGAAAATAGTTTCTCGGTCTGTTTGGCGTGCTATTTTAAGAATGTTGCTCGTGTGGCGTCTTAGGTGGGCAGGAATTTTGCTCTCTTTTGACCTTTGTGTGAAACTTTGGCAACAATCTGTCTAGTTGCTGAGAAAGTGGTCATTTGTTTCTTTGGTTTTCATTTGTTTCTGGTTTGTTTGAGCGCGATCGTCGCAGAGAACTTGGCGGAACTTGAACAGTTCGGTGGATTTCAAATCTTTTTCATTTGCGGGGGTGTATTTTGAAAAGAAAAAGAATTTTCATTGAGTGCTTTGAGATATTTTTCGTATATTCGTGCGATTTTACGTAAGCGTCTTGTGTTTTTTCTTAAAGTGCTGAATTTTTTTTTTTATTAATTTCAAACAAACTGACCCATTTCAAGAGCTCTGAGGCAATACAGTGGATTTGCAAAAGGTTGCTCTCATTGTGAAGACATTTTCTAGTTCTCTCGATGATCTCAAACTAGCCACACTTTTTTCTCGTCACTCTTATGAATCTATTCAATTTAAGTCAGCAGATTTTTAGCGAATACCTTTCTCATAACACGTATGAATACGTTGTATCTAAAAGCCGATATTGTGGCCTGTGGCGTGTTTCGTTTAACTAGACGATATCATTTCCATTGCAAGTTTCCTCGTTATCTTGTTAAAAATCTTTCTGCCGAGGACTGCTGGTTGTTGGAAATCGTTCAAAAAAAGCCCAAACCAGTTTCGAAACTCCAAATGGGACGCCACTGATAAGTTGTTAGTACCGAGCTTACATAAGCCGTTTCCTCTTCCATCGTTTATTAATCCTGGATGCTGTTTCAAAAAGTCCACTTCAGTTTTTTATGTTTTTCCAGAATCCCTGGTAGAAAATCCAGCCATTATAGCCACCATAACAAATGTAGGCGTCCTGTGCAACAGTGAAGCGAATAGTGGATCCAGTAGTCCGGAAGATTCTGATGATTTCGTTTTGGTGCCGAAAAATCTACCAGAAGATCAAAATGTCGTAGAATATGAAAAGAAGTAAGTTTAAAGAGTGACCTCTGCAAGACATGACATGAGTTTTAATGGTTTAATTTTTTTGCTTTTCAGACACAACGCCCGCATGCAGCCCCAAAATCCTCAATCAAGTCCTCCACGGCCGAGCAGTCTACCGATTTCGGAGCCGAAACCGGTCCCGACACCAGTTCGTCGCCAATCGACCGCCAATGCGAATAACAGCAACAACACAACTACCACCGTTGATAAGCTGAGACGTAATGACTCAGCTCCAGCGTCGAGGAATTTACAACAAGCTGTAGCCACAGTTACAGCCGCCCCAAATCCGATTCCACGCTCTCAACCAATTAGTGTTAAGCGGCCCGAACATCGTAGCTCTGTGAGCAGTGATATTAATTCGATATCACCGCCTGCAGTTCAGTTCGCCATTGGTACACCGCCAAGCCGCCGGCGGTCGGCATCAGGAGGTTCACTATCAGAGACACCACCACCGACGGCTCCATGCACGTGGCAGGTTAGCCCTGGGGCTATAACCCAATCACCATTGCGACGATCTGGCAATAGTTCACCCATCCTTCCATCGGCTTTGACGAAACTTTCAACATTGGGCAGTCCAACTTTGGTGATTAATAGCGGTAGTGGTGGTAGCGCTGGCAGTGGCAGCAGTGAGAACAACAATCATCCACATATGTTGGGACAGCGGGCTTTTACTCTGCCAGAGTTGGGTGCTACCGGTGGCTTGCAGAGCCTACTGGACACAAATAATTGTGACGGACAGACAATTCCATTCCACGCTCCAGAGCTGTCCGAAGAAACTCTCATGGATCGTGAGCACAATGAAACACTGTCAAAGTTGAATTTCGTCCTTGCTCTCACCGACTGTATCCAGGAGGTGGCAGATTCTAGGCTGTCGGCCCTAATGTCTGCCACTGAGCAACAAATCCCACCGCATGCTCCCGAGCATTGTAAGAGAGTTGAAAGATTGGTATTACTCGTCAGGGCATTACATTTGTTGTCTTCCGGATTGAATTTGGCGTCGCAACAGTTACACAGTGGTAGCTTGAAACCGTCGTCAAATGTTAAAAATGGTAAGTATTCAAGTAAAACACTGGAAAAAAAAATAAACTAATCACATGTGCCCTTTGTTGCAGCGCTTCTGACAATGAACTCGAAATATCGTAGCATTCTCAACGAATCAAAGAGGCTTAATGGAACTGGCTTGTTACAAAGGGCGAGTGCATTTAATATCACAGCAGATAAGATACTGTATGATTACGCAATTGATATGGTGAGTAAAACAGAAGACTGTCAAAGGTGAAAACGGCTTCTAAAATGGCGTTTCTTTCTATCTTTTGCAGTGTCAAGCAGCAGCTTTGGACGAGCTCTTAAGCAATACAAAGAATTGCTTTGAGCGATACAACACAGCACATATATTACTACACTCACTGGTACAGAAGTGCAATCATCCACAGGACAAAATACTTTTGAATAAATGTAAGTTGAACAGCACAAAATGTTAAAGGTGTTTATGAGTTCATTTGACATTTGCTGCCGCTATGACTTAACGATCAATAAGAAGAGTCGCAAGAGCTGTCAACAGCAAGGGAATGGATTTGATAAGTATGACAGATAGAAAGAGAGGGAGTGATTGGCGTAATATATAGCAGATGCCGGTCTTTTTCACCCAAAACTAAGTCAGCTATCTATTTCTTCGGAGTTACAAACTAGAATTCACTTAGGCTTACAATAATTTGAGCTATGTATGTTGACATCGATCGACTTTGATCAAGAATATGACTCTTAAGTTACTCTGTGGTTGTTCGGTGTTAAACGTCACACTGCTACTGTTACCTTTGACTTTGCGGTTTGTGAGTCGATCTATATATTGCTTGTGGAATTTTCTTTAAAGTCCCGTAGCTTACCATGTCTCTTTGAACCGATCAAAAATGATTAATCTTTTTTTTTTCTTTCAGATCGTGACGCTGTGGAAAAGCGGCTTAATATCCTTCAGCAGCAAGGATTTATCTATGTCACCGATGAGAACTCATAAAATAGTGCGAGCAACGTCATTCTCATCATTTTGCATTGTGAAATGCAATTCAAAAACAAAAATAAAGATAAAAGTAAAAGTAAAAACAAAAACAAACAAATAATATAAAAAAATGTGATTATGGTTATTTATTAAATTTTAATAACTGTCAGAGAAAAAGAAGAAATACATACGAAAAACAAGAAATGAATTAAATACCGTATTCCCCCACATATATTTATAATCCTTACAATGTAAATAAGCAAAAAAACAAAACAAATAGAAACATTAATATATACTAAACTGCACACAAAAGAAAACAAACAAAATGGAGAACACAATATCGCAAAACATCCTCCCCCCCTTCTAATTTAGTCCTTAGATTAGTCCCTAAGTTTATGATTAATCAAAACAAAATTAACAAAACTTATATATTACTAATTCATATATAATTTATCACAAAGGAAACATGGAAACAAAAGAATTCATGGAAGGAAATGCTTGAAGACGGTTTAAACTAATATTCACAACAAACATAATGTAAAAGAAAAATTTCAAGTTAAAAAAAACTATGAAATGCAAAAAAAATGAAAATTTTAGTTCTCCATCACTGTTTCGATTTCGTATCCTTTCTTCCTTTTCCCGTTTTTGTATGAATGTTGAGGCGGCGAGTGAAATGTGCAAAAGAGCGAGTGGAACGTGATTATTTTGTGTTCGTCCTTAGTTTTCATTTACCCAAGAGAATGCATAAGAGAAATGATTTAGGTTTTTTTTTTAAATATGCATACCTACATGTATGAGAATGAATATTGCAAATTTTAACGATTGATTGATTAGACATTTGTGTAACCTTTTTTTATTAAATAAGTTTTTAAACATACGTACGTACAATGAGAATGAGAAATGAAATAAGAATCCTTTTTGCATTTTGTTGGTAAAAATTTCCACTCCTAACTAAATTATAATAAATGTCCTATAAAAGATATATATATATACATACAAGGAACAAATAAATATCATGTAAGATAATACAAAATAAAAACAAATAAATATATACAAACTGAACTGTAAACTGTGAGACTATTCAATGCTATGTACGTCTTTTCCCTAAATCGACCTGCGGGCATTTGAGAGTAACCTGATGTACAGCTGCTTTCGATCGACACTCAATATTTCATATCTAATATTTAATAATATTTAAAACTAGCTGATACCCGCGACTACGTCCCCGTGGAAAGGCATCACATTATACCCTATATCCTTCCCCGTGTTTCAAGCCGTTAATGAGTAGGTATAAACTTTCAATTTCCCATATTAATTTTTTCAAGGCGTCCCCGTAAACAACATTCCTGGCAACGGCAGTATTTCTTTCCCCCCTAGTTGTAGCCCACAACGCAAGATCAAGAATATACACACAAATATTCATGTGTATGTACTTACATGTGTAAATGATTATTATTATTATTATTTATTAAAAAGTAAGTGAATTACAATTTAATTACAAAAACTAAAGCACTAGCTACCAGGGCTTTCGGCTTGACATGTGTAAATGATTTCCTGCGAAATAGGTAGGATTATGTATCGTAGAATATTTGTGTTCAAGTAAATGCGACTACAACAAAAAATATTTCCATCAAATACATACATACATGAATAGATAACGTGCTGAGTGAAGAAAAGCAGCACAAAGAAAAATGAAAAACTACCCTTGTCCAACTGGGCAAAACAAAAACAACAAACGATTACGAAACGATATGTGCCGCTGACTACGGTTTCGCATTACTATAAATAGCCAAACTTTAACGCCCTGTATCTTGGCCCACAGTCATAATTTTGAAAAACGGTAAAACACGTGTTTAATTATTTCTGTTCTAGAATATACCCACCAAATTTCAATTCCATAGCCCAATTTAATTTTTTTTTTTCATACAAACTTGAACACCCTGTAACACCCTGTAAAAGCTGAGTTTCGAAAAATCCCTTCTTTGTGGGTGTCTACGCCACAAAAGGAAACTGCTGTCCAAATTCCAAGTTTCTAGCACCAGCGGTTTGGGCTGTGCGCCTATCTCTGGGTCAGTCAGTCAGGACAAAGAGTTTTATATATATAGATATAGATATAGACTAGTGGCCCGCCCCGACTTCGTACGGGTAGAATTAAGTTATTTGATTATTGTTTTTTTGTATGTTTCGCTTTATTATAGCCTTATTTTAATTAACAAAAATATAATAACGTAGAACATCATATCGTCCTGAGCCTAGACAGGGGACGTCTACCTAATGACACGGATTTCATAGCACATCTTGGAACCCAAGTTGAAGCCATTGAAGTATGTACAATTCCGTTCGAAAAGGTAGTTGCTCGACATTAAGTTCCTTGTATATTCTGATGTTCTTAACTCGATAGAACAAACGAATACCTTGAAGAAATCTCAGTTCGGCAGCTTATTCTTTCAGTCATTACCCAAATCTCATGACCATAGGTGAGGGTCGGATCAAACACACACAATTGTTCCAGCCTGACCAATCCCACAGGATAATTCAGTATTGCTCCTTCCATTACTTCCATTCGAGACATTATGATTACTTCCGATTTTTTCACGTTTACCTAGCTTCAACACAGACGACTACGAAGCCATCAAGCGGTCGCTTAAGTTCGGTCCAGATGGTCCAAGTAAGTCATCAGCGAAAAGCAGATGGCTTATGCTTAAGTCTCACAATGCGAACCATTCCTCGCTACGGTTGCGCTGTACCATCCAATCCATGTACAGAATGGAAAGCAGAGGTGACAAAAAGCACCCCTGGTAAAGGCCAACGCTCGCATTGAAAGGTGTTTATGTAACGACATTCACCCGAACACATCTCCTACAGTTTGTGTGTATAGATCGAATAGCCTTCAAATGAGAACCGTCAATCCCATACTCCTGCAGTAAACTCCAGAGTTTACTTCGAGAGACCGGATTATTACATCCATGGCACGCTCCCAGGTCTTCTCAAGTACCGTTCTTAGAATGAAGAGCGCTTTGGCTGTGCTTATACCTGGACGAAAGCCACACTGCTCATCGCCCAAGTTGGATTCGACCACAGTTCTGGCACGCGCTTACAACACCTTAGCAAATATATTTGCAGAAAGAGTTAAAGAAACATGCCCTAACAAACATGTAAAGCAACCACTCTATTCCCCTTTTCTTAAAAAGAGCACAATCACCATAGTTTGATTATCGCTAGTTATTTTACTACATTCCCATGCCGCTCTAATGAGAGATACATTTTACTCCCTCTTCCACCAAGGGCTTGTGCATTTCTGGCCAGATTTAATAAACATCAGCACATTTGATCGCCAAAGTCACCTGCTCTACAGTGGGACTATTCTCCGCCCTACTCAGTCTGGCATCCAATCCCTGTTCGGCATTGAGCATCTCCAAAAACTGCTCACCACATCTGCGCAACATATCCATCTCATCCAAAAAAAAGTAAACCACCTTTAAATTTGACTCCTTCAATGACATTAAACTTCCTTCGTTTGAGACGGCGAATGGCCTGCCAGAACTCCTTCTTTGCAAATCTTTGATTTCGGTCCAATGTGAAAAGCATTCTTTGCCTAAATCCTCATCTAAGCAACTGAAAGTTTCCCATCTCCGTTTCCGCTCTACGTGCGCAAATATGGCGCACCGATCGTTATCACAATACGCATTCTTCCTCACCTACGGATCCAATACATAATGTATTTCCACAAAACCAAAGACACGAACAAAGAAAAATTAAAACAAAACTACCCCTGTACAACTCTGGACAAAACAAAAACAGCATACGATCACAACCGATGTGCTACCCACCGCTGCATGGCTGTTGGCTGCGGTCTCCACTGATGGAAAATTGTTGGCGATGATTTCATGAATTGTTTCTAGCATAGCTCAGCTTCAGGATAACACAGAAGAATGATTTATAGCTCAAATTAATCTTAGAGGAATTTACTAAAAACATGTTCTTCTGTTTTTAAATCCAATTAGCCATTGTTGAGTTGGAGCAGTGTTAAAATAATTTTATAACATAAAATTTGGGCTTAATCCCCTTTCTGCCACTGAAACTTCGAATGCTTAGCTCCTATTAATAAAAGAGCATTTCTATTACGTTTTATACTTCCTTGAGAAATGCAGATCATAACAGTGAAAACCGCATCCAAATCCGTTCAGTAGTTCCCGAGATAAGCCCATGCTCATTGTCGAAATACAATTCTCATTGGTAATGTTTAGTGCATTCCCATACAAAATTCCCATAGAAAACGCAAATTTCGATTTAATCGATTTTCCGGCTTTTCCCTTGGGTTTTTCCGAATTTTCTTTTTCCCTAAACCACCCCTGGAATAATACGAACAAAACAAAAAAGAATCATCCAAATCGGTCGAGCCCTTCCTCGAGTTTAAGCGGGACTAACGCACAGCAATTGATTTTTATATATAGAGATTATTTTCAGAATTTAGTCTGCATTCTTACGTTCAACCTATTAGCACTTAGACCAATTCTTAGCGAACAGAGTTCAATAGGGGCGCACTTCAAGCTATGGGTGGCCCCGTTCTTTTTGTGCACGAGATTGGCGGCGAAGGCTGAGGCCTTTCCGGTTTCATCAATAGTTTTCAGAGAAAATTGACAAAGCGAAAAAAATACTGCGAACTACAACAGGAATCAAAAAGTCTTAAAAAACGCAAGAAAAAAAGTTTCCACGTTGTGGAAACTTTTTTGTCGTTTGGAGACTTCACACTCTCCGACGTTTTAAACAACTCAATTTGTTTTTCTGAGATCGTGGCCTGGCGAAAATTCTTTCGTGATACTTGTTTTTCTGCCCAGTTTTAATGGCCATGTTTTTTTGGTTTCTGTTTAAAACAGGTGCCGGTGGTGAATAAATTTTGATGCAATTTTGTACTCCGAAGGTTGCTCTATAAGATGGGCTCCGTTAACATTTTGTAACGTGTACTATTATGCGCTGAAATGTTGAAATTGAAAAATAAACGTCAAACGAAATGAAAAGACAGTGGTCTACAATTTTGTTAAACATTTAATTTCTATTCAGTTTGGATACAGTTATAATGTTTCTGTTTCTTAAAACTAATGCTCTAGGACGGTAATTTATTGAGTTCTTTATGCGCAAGTGGTTGATTAGGTGATATTTTTGGAGATAAGGTGTCGTGTTGAGCGCATTCAACTGGTAGTTTCTGATGAAGTGTCTGTGACGTTGAATTCAATTGGAGTGATAGATGGCGTCTGCGTGGTGATGATGATGATGACTTGATGAGATCGGGTGATCGGAAGCTCCAGAAGCAAGGAGGGATGGGTGATTCTGTGGGTATTTTGGAGTTGTAGTGTGATTCTACTCTGCGCAACTGGTGTTTCTGATGGATGATGTGAGTAGTTGTCATGGAAGCATTTGTTGAATTTCATTTGGAGTCTTTAATGTACTTCGTATGTTGTTTTATCTACTGTAGGATCGTTGGCTGCTTCGGAGAGTTGATTAACACAATGCGTTGGTATCTTTGAGGTAATGTAACTGTTGGTATCTGGTTAAATGATTTTATGATTGCAAATAAAATTTCTTGGTAATTTGGAGAATGTAGTTGGAACTTTGTGAAACATTTTTTGGTAAAGCTGGAAGCGTGATGAGAAGACGCATGTAGTTGAGTTGTGATGAGTGTTGTCAACTGCAGAAATTGTTGATTGTAAAAGAATATATCCGGGGTTTTGTGGCGGTATTTGATTCGCTGATTAGCACTGACATAAGAAGTTGGAGTTGGAGTGACAGAGCAGGATATCGTAATGGTTGACATTCTCATGGTTTCGAAGCCCTATCTACGAGTGCAATGAACAGCATGTAAAGGATGTTAGAGTTAATTTGATAAATTGGATGTTGGAGCTATATGAGGAAAGTTTTCAACAAACTACGAAGTAGAAGAACATGGATAACCAAGTGTATGATTAGAATGTTGACAGATAAAACAAACTTACTTATATGCTTGGAAGATGAATGGTAGGATCCTGTAGTGTTTCTTGAGTTGGTTTGAAAAATCGTTGCATTTGTTTTCAAGTTACTTGTGTGATATAATATCTCATCCACTGTCACTGTGGGGGACTAAAAGACTTTTACTACCATGCTGCGAGTTGCCCCAAGGTAACTGCATTTTTCTTCTACAGTACATTAAATTACAAAACTTTATAAACATTGCAATGGCTCAAATCTCAAATACTGTGGGAATCTTAGTCCTCTTTTTTCTAAAGTTTAAATTTATAAATATTACATCTAAAAATATCTTGTGGTGTTACTAAATATTTTTACAATTCAGTTTTCTTTCACATAAATATATTCTTAATTGGTATACTAGTAGGTATTAGTTATAGAAAAAAGCAAAGAGGTACATTTCGGTCTAAACATAATACGCTCCTGGGAAAAATATTCTCTTGAAAATATTTCTTTTCTTAAATACTATACCTATTGGTACAGTTACAAACCTTGTTTTTTGTTTTTATCTATTGCATAATCGTAAACATTTCAAAAAATTTATTTTTGTTTCTACTATGTAATACTATTTTTTTTAACTAACTTCACAGCAAGTTTCTAATAAACAACATTGATATTGAGGTAAAAACCAAGAAAACTTGATAAAATGTAATTAAACAAGCCTTACAATTTACGTTCATATACATACATATATCTAATTGTGCGTTCAATGTTATGTAGATACAACCAGATTAATCATATAAGTCTTCTCACTTCAGTTTGTCTCAAAATATGTGTGTAAACATCTTGGATTTGAGACTAAAAATCCAACAAGTGGGTACCAGGTTTAAACTAGTTAACGGTTTTGCCGAAGTCGGTATGGAACTCACCGAAGAGCAGTCTACAGACCCTAATCGAGAAAGATACTCTCTAATTCTGACACAAAATTTTCAAACGGATCGACAATCTAAAAAGAAGCAGAAAAAAAGAGGTGCATACTTTTTAGAAAGTCTTTTTAATTTTGTTTAAGAAATATATGCCTATATAAAATTGAAGACGCCATTGGTCAGTAAACAGGCCCAATACACACTTAAACAAAATACAAAGGCATTTCGAGGATCACTGGGCAAACCCCCGGATGTGCAAAGTGGCTGGATTACTCATAATTAAACCAAGCAACCTACTCACCAGGAAGGCTCTAGGTTCAAGCAGAGAGCAATTGAGGCTGATGGTAGAACTCATCACAGGGCATATTAACCTTAACAAACACATGCATAGAATGGGCCTCGCTGACACAGAGACATGTACGGACTGTGAGAAAGAAGAAGAAGACTTCGAACACTTCCTATGCCACTACCCAGCCCTAGCGAGAATGCGACAGAAGACCCAGGGGTCCATGTGGATACCGGACCTGAAACATCGCAAGGACAAAGGAATCGGTGGCATCCTGGCCTTCAACAAAGAAACAGGAAGATTCGCCAGATCACACGTAAACTAGTGTCAACTCCATAATTGTTTCCACCTTCCCCAGATCTTTCCTAACAGACGCCCCAAACCAAACCTATCCCTGCAGTTCCGACGATTAAAGGAGGGAAACACAACAACTCATATACCATACCATTCCAAACGAAATGCTATGAGAGTTAGAAGGAAAATTTCACAAATTAGCCGGAAATTATCTCATTGCTACAAAATGAGAACGGAACAGTTAAAAGCTGTGGTCGTTTATTATTGCAGAAGGCAGGGCAATGAGAGTGGCGTGTAAGTGAATGCAGGATAAGGGATTTTCCATTTGAGTTTACCCAACGACCCTTTGGGTCGCTCGGCGTTGATCAGTTTTAAATAGGGGCTTTACGTAGTCTGTTTGATTGTGTTGAACTATTTTCGCATAAACTACAATTACACCAAGATCTACATATATGCGGTAAAGAGAACACACAATTCCGTGCGTGAGTAGTAAATGAGTTGATTTAATGACTCATGAGCCGCCAGGATAAGGAAACCCATATTTATGTGCGCACATTAAACAGCTCACAGCTCAATTTCGACCGACGTGCGTATCACGAGAGGCGTATTAAGCCGTGGCTCAGTGGTTAGTGCGTTGGACTGCACACCGAGTGGCGTGGGTTCAAGCCCCAGCCATGTCCACCGGAAATTTTTCGCGGCACTACCTCTCGTCGGGGAATGACAATTCTCCGGGAGTATAATCTGTCATGAAAGAGCTTCTCAATTCGCCGTTCGGAGTCGGCAATAAATTGTAGGTCCCTTCCATTTGTGCGAAAAATGAAACACGCACAACATGAATGGTTGCGAGAAGCTAGGCCTTGGCTCATCCCGAGCTGTCGCGCCAACTATTTTAGGTCTTGGAACAAAATTAATTCGGATGCTCCTTGGAGACTTTAAGACTGCAACCAAATTTAAAGACGACAGAGAATTGACAGAGATATGTGTAATAGATATTTTTTTTTATAATCCACACGCGTTTAAGGGGTTGTGAATACCTTTATAATGTTTATTCACACAGCGCGAGTGGGGTGAAGTGGTTCGAAACTCAAACTATCCGAGGCTGGTGTCCAGGCTAAATAAGGACATTTGTAATGTTTGTCATTGCTATAATTCACCGCATTTTTCCGAGTCTCGTGTAGTCATAATCATGATCACTGATTTAGACATGACACTCTATTGGCAGTGTTATGCCAATAGAGTGGCAAATTTCCGGTGTGTTTTCCAAAAATCCCAACGGGCTATTGCAGTTTATAGATATAAGTGTGTGTAATGCTAATCTTAAAACTAATCTAAAAGAGCACGTACATATAAATTATTAATTTGCATTATAAACTGGGGACTTGAGAAAAAAACAAGGATTCTTCTTCGTTCAGTCGGTGCAATGCACTTGGAAAATCTACGTTTCAATCGTTTCAAATAAAATTATGTACATATGATGTTTGACATTCTCTAAAATTGTTTAATCATTATGGATGTTGTAAATGACTATAGGTTCAGGATCATGTTCTAATCCTAGAAACCACCTCATATATTTTAGAAATATTTTTGACTTTATCGACATGGAAACATGCCGATCTCAATATAGAGTTCGGTAGTTGTTAAATGCATTTCATAAATCACTGAATTAAGCCTTTCCTCTAAGGACGAATGATTACGCCTGCTATTGGTTCTTCTATTGAGATTGCCACTGCTTCTGTTTCTTGAGTCTTGAACATCATCACTTTGGTAATAACGCATCCGTGTGGATGTTTCCTGATGAAAACGAAAATCATAATTCTCCGCAGTGTCTGAATTGTCTTCAATTTCTTCATCGTTGCGAGTATCTGTTGCGTCTTCGTCGTCAGATGAGCTGAATATCTCCACGACTTCATCGTCCTGATCAACTCTGGTATGACTATGAAAATTGTCAAACCTTTCGGTGACATAATTCTGGCCATTTCGTAGAGAATTCATAAATGTTCTACATAAATTATTCACTTGAGACATTTCATAAAATGATTCTGCCCTGTAGGGTACTTCTCCTTCAGTTTCAAATACTGGTTCAGTTTGGGAATATGAGTATGCTGCTGGTATTGATTCGGAAAATCGTCTCGGTATAAATTGCTGTGAGCCATTAAAGTTACGGAAGGGATTAGGTGTCTCGAACTGATAATTGTCGTTAAGATCAATACATTCTTCTATAGGCGCGCAACTTTCAAGTCCCAAGTATGTCAACAACGATAATGAACGGATCTGTGTAAAAAATTATAAAAAAACACGTGTGGAGACTAATCTATATATATAAAAGTTTGTTTCAGCTACTTCTAACAATTGGAAATATCATTTGATACAATTTGGATGGGTTTTTCGAAAATTCTTTAAGCCGTTATTGGCATTTTTCAATTCACTTTACGACGCTTTAGAGTCAGTACGGCTGTTTCGGGCGAACCCTACTGATACACCTCAGCCTCAGCGATTGATCCATTGTACTACCGAGCAGAGAATCCAAAATTAATGCCACAAAATACGCTTCAATGGAATGAGATAAGTGTGCAAAATGCCAGAATTCTAATACTTCTTCGCAGCCTTTTGAACTCAACTGATCTGATGCTCACTGAAACAAATTTCAGCACGTCCTACAAACATACAATACCAGACAGAAGGGCCTGGAGTTAGGGCAAATTCGTTTTAAATGACTCCATTCATATCTTTATAGATGCCTCCAAAATAGAGAGAATCAGTGCCAGTGTCTTTACAAAAGAACCTCGCATCCACCACTACTCCGAACTAGCCAGTACCAGTAGTATGTTAAGCACTTGACCTATCGATGCTCTGCTGAAAGTAAATGTGAACTTCTTTATTACGCCAAGCTGATTTGGCCTATCGTCGACCTCTAGACATCGAATGATTTAATTCGACTAAGGATACATCTGCATAACGGGTGCTTTGAAAACAACCTCCACTGCTGCACTCGATGTAATGCTCCATCTGCTTCCTGTTGATACCTTTGGGAAGCTAATGGCAGTCAAGGCAGCATTAAGGCTCAGCACAGCAATGGGCCACTCTAGGATCCTTAAGGGCAACCTTACTATTCCTAGTAGAACGGACTACGTTGTCCCCTATATTGACTTCAACGTCAGGTACAAGACTTTAATTCCTAGCAGAAGCTCTTGGGAATCTGGTACAGTTTTGAACAATTCCGAGCTAGAAATATTCACAGAGTTTTCTGCAATGCACCTGGCTTAGCCATCACCATGCGACTGCTGGATCACTGTAGTGTATTTCAACCGGAAATTACGGCAGTCTGCGAAGCTGCGGCTTGGCTTTCAATTAAAGCGATAGATTGTAGCGCTATTGTACTATACATAGATAGTCAGACAGCTATTAAAGCCTTGGAATCGCCGACAATACGATCAAGGTTGATAAAGCAATGCCGCAGATCTCTCAACGAGATTGGCTGATAGGTGCGACGTAACCCTGTGCTGGGTCCCAGGACACAGGGACGTTCCAGGCAACTGCAGAGCGGACGAGCTGGCAAAAGAGGGTGCAGGACGGCATCTCCACGAAAACCTGGGGGAACCCTCTGCGCGTATCGACACGATCAAGTTCCTCCCACTTGTCTCCTTTCAAAACAAATCTGGCCTAACCTGGATTTAAAGAAGACGGAGATACTTTTATCTACAAACCGCAAAAATCCAAGTTCACTGATAAGGGTCCCTACCGGATACTGCTTGATACGCAGTCACGCACTTAGGATGTAGGATCTTAACAATCTAACTGAACTCGACATCCAGAAGATAAAAAACTTCATCTCTGGGACGAAATGGTTTAAATCTTAGGGTTAACACAGCTACGGTTGCCCACCTTCGTTGTAGTTATACTATTCATATTTTGGTTCCCTGCCCTAGCGCAGCAATCAAGATCAAAAATAGACAACGTTTCAGTGTTTAAATGTGGGGAAGCTCCTCTAATGCGTAAGGTTTCAGCCCCTGTTGCGCCCCTTCTCATTCCTAGCGCACTCTTGTTTCTAATTTTTTATTCAATCTGCGAATTCTGCTCGTCTCTTCCGCGATCGTATAATTCGTCACGTAAACGACGACGATGACGATTTGGGCCCTGACTTGAACACCTTTCTTCTCGGCTTGTTCCGAATACTTTCGTATAAAAAAAGAACCAACTTACAGTTCTTCCACTGCCAAATTGGGATGGCATCATTCTATTCATTCGAACTCTACAGCTGTAAGTAGGTAGACCATCTTCTAGCGGAATACTAGGTGCTGATTCTGATAGTGATGCCGATGTTGAAGTTCCTGTTGTCAAAGTGTGTGGACTTAAAAGATCCATGGGATACGGATTGTTGGAATCAAAAGTTTCCTCCATATATTGTGAGGAAACAGTTGACGATGGAGTTGCTGGTACCTGAATAAAAAATGAAAAAATTGTTTGTATTCATTTTTTAATTTCAACTTCCTTACCATTCCGGGGACTAGTATTGGGTGAGTAAAGTGGCCAACAATTGGATCGAAATGTGGTACCTTTAAAGGAAAATTTGATTTACCATTTATTTGACATAGGCAGCTGTCACTACCAAAAACTTACACTTGCAACTTGATTGATTTCCGTTTCTGTAAATAGCAAAGCATTGATATCCTCTTGGGTCACTGGAATTTCCATTGGTATTGGGGTATTGCGTTGAGTGCTCATTGTAGAACTATCAATGTCACAATGGCTAATTTCGGACATGTCCTGAATGTCAGCAATGGCGCTATCGGAATCACTGGAATCATCTTCAATTTCGATAATTTCATCAGCAATCGGCTGATTTATCGGTAAACTACGTTGTTTTCTAGTTGCTTCACATAGGAACTCTGACCGGCGTCGTAGCTTTAAATCAGCAAATGACATTACCGTAAACATGTCCTGAGATTGTGTGTCACTTAGGACACTGTTGGGACGTTCAATTTTGAATTTTGGGTTTCTTGTCTTTTTCATTGCATTACGTTCAGGATTTAAATGTTTGCCTGCCAAACGATTGGAGCGTCTCAGTGCATTCGAATCGTATTGTAGAAATAGAGGCGTTTGCTTCTTTTTGTTGTGCATCATATTTAAATAATGCTTTGCAAAAAGCTCAAAAATGTCAGCATCGGATGTGATGCGCCCTTTAATGATCTTTCCAGTGCATATGGGAGGAAATGGATCGGCCATCTTTGTCAAAACTAAAAAAACAGAAAGAAAAAGAGGAAGAGTACTCTCCAATTAATTGTAAAACAACTTCGTGTCCCCCAAATCGTTTAAAGCCACTACCTACTCAGTGTGTGTGTCATGCCAATCGTGCTCTGATCGTGAACGAATCAAGCATGACGAACAAAATTGGGCGGTCCGCCATTGTTTTGATTCTTTGAAGTGTTTACATTGAACGAACAGGAGGAGGAAACATTATAGGTGGGAAAATAAAAATGGTGTTCGTCTGTTATGGGGAATCTTGTCGCAGCTGATTATTTACTATGCGTACTGCCCCTGGGCGATTATTTACAATATTTGTTGTCAATGAGTGGTGTCTGGATTATTTTGTGATATGAACTTAGCGACGTGGATGCCGTGACTATGACTAGAATGGGCCCTTTTATCCTCATTGAAAAAAGCTTGGTTCGATTAAAGATACAATGATAGTAGTACAAAATTGTAGGGATTCGTGGAAAACATAAAGAATTCTGCCTTGTTATCATTTCAATAAAATGTCCGCTGTGGGCTCCTTCGTTTTTTTTTCATTAAGAACCTGTCCTTACGGCTGACACTGCGACCTAGGAAGATATATTGGGTCTCCAGTCTACTTAGCCTAATAGGTCTACTACCTTCTTCATGATGGTGAATATGTCATTAGTAGCCGAGAATTCGCTATAAAAGATCCGACTACGCAGCCAGTACAATGCCTAAAATTTAAAGAGAACGTCCTCAGAGGTTTCCTCCTCTTCCAAGTAGAACCGACACTCTGTATCTAAACAAAGATTTAGTTTGTTGAGATGATATCTTGTGCCACAATGGCCGGTAAGGTAGCCCACTAGCTTCCTCATGTTGTTCCTGTCAAGGTTTAGAATTTCCTTGTAAGAAAATGGAATAAAAAGAAGAGACATATACTCTTGGATTGCCTAAGTCCGGGGACATTTTCCCAATGGGCTAGGCAAAGTTGTAGCCCAATTAACGCCACAGAAGGGTTCCGGTCCCAAAAGCGCGGAAGCCGAACTGGTCCTAGCCAGCTCATCCGTAGTTTCATGGCCTACAATGCCCTGATGGCCGGGCACCCAACCAAGGTTGACCTTGTTGTGTCAAGCTAGTATTTGTAGGGTATTGTAGCAGGACTTGACTGACACAGATTTCAAGAAGTTGGACGTCAATGCTTTAAGCAATTCCTGACTATCTGAAAAGATCTGAACTTTCGCGCTAGCACCTGTAATACCGACACGGGCAATTCTTTGTAGCTTCTCAAGCTCCATTGCCGTCGTTCGTTCAACTTGTACTTTTGGCCACCAAACTATGGCCGCGTATGTTATTACGAGTCTAACTATTGAAATGTACAACCAATGTATCATTTTGGGACTAAGATCCCAAGTTCTGCCGTAGAGACTGCGAGTAGCCCTCAAGGATCTAGTGGCACGATCAACGCGAACTTAATATGTGAACGCCGAAATACTTCACCTCGTTGGAATAACCTACAGTGGTGCCTTTGACGATAATCGGTCCGAGATTGATCAATCTTCGTTTCGTAAAAGGTTCTAGAAAAGTCTTGACCAGATGCACGCAAAGTCGTAGGATGACGAGGGCCACAGGTCCTGCACATTTTGAAATACGGCACTGGAGTGAAAGGAGACCGCAACCAATTTAAAGTGCGCAATTTGATGTTTTTATATAGCCAAGAAATCAAACTTTCAATCCGTGAAAAAGGAAAACCCTAATTGACTTCCCAACAATTCGAGATGATGCTTTCTGCAATCCTCTTACGAATCATTCATGATAATCCAAAATAGAAACTTTTATTGTCTACAAGAAAATCAACACAGGATCAAAATTAATCCTCTGAAATCTGAACAAAGAAAAATATCAAAAGTGTTTTCCGGAGCTTTCAACTCCATCCGCAGCAGCACATTGGTACTCGGTGTCCAATTTTTTTCAGGTATTTCAAAAGGATGCGTGTTACAAACCGAGTGTTTAAAATAAATGGTTACAAGATGGCTGTGCCTGAAGGGCAGATAATTCAGTTAAACGCCCGGCGGATTTATTTTACGATGGGAAAATCAGCTCCGGACAAGGATGCACGTGTTGCTAAGTAATTCAGCTTCTCCGCCTCTTATCGGATAAACTTCAAAGCGCTCGCTTACAACTTAATACCCTTCGAGTGCGACGTTAAAGTCACAATGCGAGGGTAGACACAGTCACAACAATGCTTATGATGGATACGAATACATATAACAAAAACGAATCACCCCAGTGAATAGCAGAAGTTATATTGCCAATTAATTTATTTCTTTACGCCTCTGTTTAGTAGCATCCCTATCCTTGTTTACGTTCAAACCTCGATTATACCGAAAATGACAGTCTAATGGGATCAGGTTGTTTATAATATCTTGGTGGCAATTTGAATAAACACACTGATTCCTCGAAATGAATTCATAAGCGCGCTTCTCGTATAAGCATTCGAATTGCAAAATAGGTGATGCTTTTACCTAGAAAAACAATGCGTGGGAAATGAGGACGAATGCATACTATCTACGTGACTATGAATTGATGAATACGAATTTATTGTAGTTTGCATGAATGTATAACTCGGCTTCGAATGAAAAATAATTAATCAGAGGTGGAAGTGGCACCCACAAGCGACCAGTGTTAATCTCATTAAAAAGTTTTTTTTTTGCGTCCCGATGGAATGGAATTTAAATGAAAGCCATGGCTTCAAATGAGCATGTGTACCTAAGTATGTTCAAGTAATTATCTCGAATAAGGTAGAAAGGCATAGAAATGTCAAGTGGGCAACAATATACGGCCGGGGATGTCCTTTGAAATCAGGCTTGCTCTCCGTCCACTTTTCCTCGGACACTGTCCTCTTCTGAAAGGCGTCCGGGGATGTCCGGGGCGATTTTTTAAATGTGTTCCGGGTTTTAAGGAAGTTGCGATTTTATAATAACTTACTGATTTACTGAAAACCTGCCTAAATCACGTGGCAAAGTGGTGGCGTGCAGACAAAGCATAGATCCTGACCGATGGGAGTGAGATCGCTTTCTCTTTCTTTCTGTTGAGAGCAGTGAGTACCACCAATGCATAATCCTCCACAGAAAAAACCGGAAACCATAAGATTCTTAAAACGCCAGGTCTCCTAAACTCGAGATCGAATGCATACGGTACAATTTTCTATATTGTCAGCCCGCTCAACGATCCAATGCTCTAACCCTATCCAGGTTGTGAACTTTTAATATGTATTCTATGTCATAAGCAAGCCTGCACTATATTCAACATCGATTGGTGATATCGTCAATCTGAACGCGATTACAACAAGGAACGCTTTGTATATTTTTTTCTCTCTTCACTTCAAGTCATTTTCTTCTTCTTCGGACATGTGAAGGAGCAGCGGTGGCGACCTTAGAGGAATCCTTAATAAACTCCTTGATGGTGATAGCTCTCTTGAACTCAAGCTACGGGGCACAATGTTTGAACAAGAGATATACCCTGAAGTCAGTGGAGTTTCGACTTTAGAAATTGTCCTTTGGATGTCCTCATCAAACGGGAAGCTGATATCAGTGTCCAACTAGATCGCTCTCTTATGGCGGCGTCGCCTTCGAACTACAATGTACTCTCTCCTTACGGACACCTCTCATAAGCGGACACCCCTCATAACCAGACAATTTTCTCGGAACCGTCGGTGTCCGGTTATGAGAGAGTACACAATATAGCCGTTCGAAAGAGCTGAAAGTTCTAAGTGATCTCATAATGCAACAATATTTCACGAACCTCTTGCACCGGTCCCCGCAACCATAAAATATCGAATGGAATAATGTGAAAAATGGTTTTGTCTCCTGTGCAAATGGTTTCATTAGCAAAGCCCAAAAAAGTCATGGCGTGCGCCTTTCCGAAAATACCTGGCAATGAATCCAAGAGCGAAAACAGCTTTTCAGCTTTTGTACTGCAGTTTGTACTGGAAGCCAGAAATCCAACCGGGGAATCCGAGTATAGTCTGAAGATAAAAGAATTCAAGCGTTTGTGCACCATGATAGAAGAAACTATATATCTACATAAATACTCTTCCTGGACAAGCGGAAGAAGCTACGAGTAGATGCGACAGTAAAACCGCTTTCAGAATCACAGAAGAGCTAAAAGGTGGTCACAGCTTTGCCTCAATACATTAATATGTCAATACTGCCATTTCCTTGCTCCACTAGAGTAGCGGCCTTAAGTGCTATCACAGGAAAACAATCATTGACAAGCAAGGACGCTTACATCGATGCCAGCCACAAAATTATGCTACACGACTCTAAGGCCCCTGCCACGCAATAAGCGGAAAGCGGCAGTGTTGCCAAGCAGCAGAAAATATGCTCAGAATTGACGCTTGCCGTTCAACGACTTCATGGCCACAACCATACGATTTCATACGTTTTAATTTTGCCGCTCTGTCGCTTTGCCATTTGCCGCTCATTGCGTGGCAGTGGCCTAAGGAGACTTGTAAGTTGAGGCCCTAAGTCACCGTGAACGGTAGCGCCATCATAGAGAGTCTAAGGAATTTATCGTACCGTGGTTCAAGCAAAGTAGCCGACCGAAAAAAAAAACGTCATGGGCAATCACGGAGTTGGAACAATAAACGACAACGTCGAGATACTTGTAGAGCTAGAGACCCCAGCCATAACTAAAAAGCCAACATCGACTCCGGCCACCATCTTTTCGTTGTCGAAAGTCAAAATCGCTGACCAGAGCCTGAACGAAAAGACTCGTTCGGAACAAGTTGCGCTACTTTTCAAGACCAAAATAAACACTACTGAATCTCAAGATCCTGGAATCCATTGTTGTTTTGTTACATCTGCTCTATTGAGATGGAGGGAGAAAATTCTGGGCTATCGTCCGAAGACTGAATGAGTAAATCAACTTTGTACTTCGTTGAGAAAGCAGGCTTATCGAAGTGAACCAGAGGCGATGCTAATGGAAAGTTTTTCCATATGCTTATGATTCCCTATGACACATTGTGCGCTGTCTGTTGCGAAAACCATGTCATTAAATTGACTTCCGCTTCGATCTCACTCCAGGATTGTCTAAAAATTCCATTCCCATCGAATGACTTCTATAAGTGAATATGTAAAATCGACTGTGGTCGGTGGTCTTCCTCTCTCTCCCTCTGTATTGACTTTTAATCGAAAGATGCGGTTTAACCCTTATTGGCCTTTGAGCGCTTATCTGAAACGAGTGTGTAACACCTTGATTGCCAACACAAAGATTATGGGTTTAATTAATCAATTTCACATGTTGTCCACCTAAACCGCATCAAATGATTTGAATAACAGTTTCTACTCATAATCGAACCTTAATTAGAGTTCATGCCAACGATAGCTCCCGAATGGAGAGAGGTGTTATCTTCAAATAAACACGGTAGCATGCAGGATGTGGGCAGAATTCCATAATTAGGTTCAGTACGCAAATAGGAATTTATTTTATGAAGTTGTCAAATTAATTCGGCTTTAAATCGAATGCTGCAGCTAGGTGTTGTGTGGCAGTTCATTTTCCAAACGCCCTGTGGATATGTCACCATCCACATCGGGTGTGATTGTCATACACGCTGATTGAATGCAATTAATTAGTCAGAAACCGATATGAATTTATAATAAAGCGCCCTCTGGCTTTAATTGGTCAAAAAGCTTTGATGTAGTGTTTCAAGTCAACGAGTGACAGAAATTAAAGAGAGAATCGGGCCTTAACTCAGAGTTTCATGTTGATTTTTTTAAGACTGGTCATTTTCTGGCGAAATGTTTTTAAATCATTTACCCGAATCCTTTTAACTTCGCGGATAAGTGAGTATTGTTTCTTTTTTTTCCCGAAATAATCAAATTTCAACATCCATGCGTACAACACTCGTTTTATGTTTTTTTTTTTGCAGACATACGAGTATTTGACACATGCACATTGCAATTCAGTTTAGAACTCTAATCCAATTTAAGGCCAGAAATTGAAAATCGAATTCTAGTGTTTTTCGCCGCTTCATCGGCGTATTAAAAAATCCCTTGAGCAGTCTGTTGGTATCCTGAGGTCGTTTCAAACTTGTCTCGCATCAGATGGGTGTATCCAACATACCCCTAAAGTGATGGAAAATTAATTTATAAACTGCGACGTCAACATTGAAATGCCATCGGCACTGGTCCGCCAAAGATTTTGTGGGTGGGGATATGCAATATCGCAGGATAAACCCACCATTTAAGAGCCTTTCAGCAACGGAGAGGCGGACAAAAAGGAATATACTCGTAGATGCATCGTTTGGACTGTGCAACTTTTCACCAGAAATTGACAGATTTATGTTGATGGACACCTTTAATTTACTTTAGATGGGATTTCAATTCGGGGCTCGCAGTCCCACCCATTAGCTATATCCCTCAAGCTTTGTTTACTGCGTCGTTTTACATGGGGTAGATGTGTTTGCATGTCGGTCTACCAGGTCCTTCAGCATATGCCAACATAAATGGTTATGAATAAGTTTGTTTCAGAGGGTGTTTTGGTCAGTCTTTGAAAACGACATAAAGCTGATGTGACGGGGTTTAAACATCAAAGTCTGTTCAAAAAGCACTCATCAATGGGGTTAGACTTTCGGACATTCAAAGGGAAAAAAAAACAACTCAGTATTTAGACAGCGAATTGAAGCAGTATTGAAGTTCGTACACGAAAGACTTTTGTAAAATCACGACTCAGTCTTTTGATTGAATTACGTATGTTGTAATATTGAAGTGACGGGTTTTGCTTGTGTAATAATAAGTCATTTTAGAGCACCCCTTTCGGGTTTTTAGATATTCGGACATCTAAAAGGTCAAGGATGACTCAGTTTTTGTAGTGCGCCATAGAGCAGAACTGGGGGCGAGGAGTTTTAACACCAAAGAAGGATGCATTCAAGGAATTTTAAGATACATTTTTTTGATTGTAGCCCTTTAGAGTTGTACAGAGCTCAATTGTACAAAGTAATCTCTGATCCACATTGACATGTTCGCCGATATATGTAGGTACATGAGCAGTTCGTACTTGGAGGAAGAAATCTTCCAAAATATGTTCTCCCCTCAAAGGGAACAAATGGCAAGATGAGCGAACACCGTACCTCGGGGTTCCCCATTCGGCCTGCTGCTGTGAAATACCATGAAGAAGTCCTTTGGTTAGGCTATGGTGACAAGAAAGACTATGACGTTACAACCCAGTTCCGTTGCTACTATCCAGGACTCTACTTTCAAACATCGAACAACTATTCGATAAATCGGTGGAAGAGACACGAGAAAATACGGTTCAATTAAGTGGTCGGCTTCGACATGTCTTACTACATATGTACATTACATGTATGCTCGATTATGTTATGTGCGAGTATTCTGCTGGGGGCGAACACTCACGTCAGAGACAACATTCTTTGTTCCTAGCGAGTAGTCAAGACACAAGAAAAGGTGCACAAATTAATTCGACAAAAAAAAAACAGCTTGTCTATCATCCAGTACAACACGTTACTGCCAGAAGCTCTAATTTCAACGCAGTTAAGGAATTTAGCTAAAAATAAATCTCAACAACGCACTGGAAAATGATTCCGCCACTACTGGCATATGTACATTCATATATCTACCCATGAAGCCAATTTTTGAACAATAAACTGAAAACAAGTGTAGAAACTACACGGGGCATTGGGTGTCGTGTTAGAGGAGGGCCAATGGAGGAGAAAATACAATCAGGAGCTCTAAAAGCAATGTATGCACCTACATGCTCTGTGGATAACAAAGCTTTAGCAAAAAACAGTTTTTAAATTCCAGCACTTACGACCGAGAGAAAGTTCAAGGCTCACCGATATCAAAATACCTGAATATTTCATCTAGCAGGAGAGTGCTGTGTTTTTCCTGCAAAAAGAAAATTCCTCGCCGAATATGTTTGCTATGAACGGAGAGCGAGCGAATAATAATGAAAAAATAACTACGCGGTCTCTATAAGGCACTGTTCAGACACGACTGTAACCGCGCGTAGGTTATTTACCGCCTTCATACTCATAAACAAAATACAAGAAATAATTGGTTTGGGTATATCAGGTTTCTTAAAATCCATTTGGAAACAATTACGCACCTTCACTCCTGGAAGTTTTGTTTTATTAAAAACGCCGCCAAGGAAGCTCTCAGACTAGAAGCCCAAACACTTGATAAGAATATCAGAAACAGGTTTTTCGTAGGACCCGAAAAATCAACTTTCTAAGTAATGAGCATAACCGTGTCATACAAGCTTTTCCTTTAATGTTCGTGATTATTGTAGGCCATTGCTCGGATAATCAATAAGATATAGCCTTTAATCCTTTCTTCTTGGTCTCGCAAGAATTTGGCCTCTTTCAAAAAAGTTTGTAGTTGTTTCTTCACCATCTAAAAAGATTTCTATTTGCACAGAGGGTGTTTGGCGTCAACCTCTTCCTTCTTTCGAACGACAACCGCACTGGTTGGAGTGTACCGCAGTTCGTTTCATAAATTTAAGGCTAATAGGGATAAGGGAGTGTGTTTGAAGTAAAATCAGATCTGCAGGCGTACCAGAATCATCTAGAGGAAGCGTAGAGACCTGCTTGTTGTGCACGTCACAGCTAAATCAACGTTTCCAGAGTGTGCTCTATGTTCCCCTGTACTCGATAGCTTCGAATTCTACAGCAGAATTCGCATTGTCTTAACATCCACAACTCTATGGTGATCCAGATGGCAGTAGTTGTAAAGAGGTGTTCTTCCACGCTGGTAAAACTATTGCGTTTCAACCCTTCTGGAAAACTGCATTGGGTTCACCCATTCCTTCGCTGATGACAGAATCCTCAGTTTCTTATATTCGTTCCCTAACTCAAGCTAGATTAGTTTCGCATGGCCCTGATGTAATCCTTGTCGAACGTGGATATAGACAGGTGCTATCCACCTCCAACACTGCGAAGCCTTTCATAGATCAAACAATAAAAATGAAAAAATTTCGGCGGGATTTATCACGACCATTCATGTTGTGCGTGCTGCAGTACATATATTGCTGACTCCGAGCGTCAAATGAAGAAGTATTTTAATGATAAATTATACTCACGGAGTTTTGTTATTATGTGCCAGAAAAATACTCGTATTTGTTTGGTCATGACGTCCAAGGTATTTTTGGGAATTGGGACTTACTTACTTAAGGTGGCGCTACAGTGCAGGGTGGACCTGAACTTCAACCAACAAGCCAGCCAGCTCGATCTTTAGCCACCTTACTCCAGTTTCGCACGCGAAGTTAGTTTAGGTCCCCTTCCACTTGGGTGCGCCACCTGAGTTGCGGTCTTCCTCTATTACGCCGTCCCTCGGGTGTGAATTCGAAGATTTTCCGGGCCCGAGAACTGGTGTCCATCCGCTCAACAAGACCCAGCCACCTTATTCGTCAGAGCTTCTCTCTTTTGGCTAAGTTGATGTCGCTGTACAGGTCGCACAGTTCGTCATTGTATTTTCTCCTCCATTCACCATCTATGCAGACGGGACAAAAAATCACCCGAAAAATATTAATCCCGGAACAGCCGAAAGCTTTTGACAGAGTTCATGCCTCAGTGAAACAGTGATTGGCAAGAATTATTCTTCGTTTGATCTTAGCGCTGGCGTCATTGGCTGAATTGATAGCGGAGCCTAGGTAGACAAAGTCCTTAACTACCTCAAAGTTATATCTGTTAACAGTTCTGTTTTGCCCGAGCCATCGTTGTTGCGTGTCCTTTCTTTTTGACAGCATATACTTGGTCTTGCCATCATTTGCCGCTAAACCTATCTTCGCCGACTTTGTTTTCATACTCGGAAACACGTTTCACATGCTCCTTCTTTTTCCTCCTGAGAAGCCGATGTTCGTTTTTCCTCCTCTGCTCATACAGCGAGTCGCGAGCTTCTCTAGCACCCTCTTGTCAAACCGGGGGTTCCGTTGGCCGAGTGCAACCCAGCACATCAGAGGTGGTATCTCTGATACCTTTTTGACAATGTTGCCACTGGATACTTGATGCTCGTGGCATAAAACCTTTTGAGAGATTGAGAGCCACTCGATTGGAAAAGGGTTTGGTGGTCTCTGGCGATTGTAGACGTCCGACGTCAAACTTCCTCACGGTATTTTCTTGTTTTTGCGATGTTAGGGATCTTCGCAGTCGTACTTTGGCTACAACAAGTTAGTGGTCGGGGTTAATGTTGGCCCCTCGGAACGTTCGGACTGGAGGAGTGCCTTGAGTCGATCGCAACATAACATTCCTCGCACAGATCTGAAATTCGTTGTCCGAAGTTTTTTGTTGCTTCGTAGTTCGCTGTTTTTTTATGATCAAGGAGTTACCCTGGCGCACAACCCGCAACCTGGAGGACTAGTTCCACTGTAGAAACCTCTAGGACTAGGGGCTTGTTGAACCGATGTCAGTAACCCACTTCGGAGATGTGAACGCTGCCGTTGGCTGTTTTAGGGCTCATGCGCTACTATCTCTTTTCCAAGACCTCGACTCCAAATATGTCGAAGTAGCCCAGATAAGATGCTGTTACCGCTTCGGAAATATATTACGCCACCGTTGGTTCCATCTATCGTGTTTATAGTGCTGCATTTTTTCTTCTGATCAGCACTTGGGCTTATAAGTTTAACCCAGTAACAGTGACAATACCGGGCATCGCCTAGTTGACACCAATCAGAGTCTACCCTATCACTACAACACCCAGCCGTTTTTTTGATGAGCCAATATATGCACATACTTCCTTATATATTTAGAAATCAGTCATCATTGCAGACGAAGTTGGATTTGAACGCAAGAGAAGGTCAGATGTTACAGGCTTACTAGATCTATGTGAGTTTTATGAAAGCAGGAAGCATAGGACCAGGAAAATCGGGTTAGTTGACCTATGGCAAGGAGTCATTAACAGAGTACAACACCAGTGCCAGTGGAAACTGCTAAAGGAGACCTACAGACGTGCATATGTACACATGTCCTGCAGTGAACGCAGATAGCTGTTGAATGGTGTCAGCGTTTTAAACTGTCAACAGGGTTTTCAGGCCAAAACTTAATTTATGTAAATGTGCCCGGATTGAAAATGCGCCAAATGGGCTCCGAGTGAAGTTGTGAATTGCTATAAAGACCCCGCTTTACCTGTCCACCAATAAATTCAATGCCACCACGACTTCGACTGAACGACGAATACATTTGAACCCACTGCAGACAAGCCACAAACTTAGCGAAGGAATATTTACCTATACAAAAACCGTTATAGGCATACTCGAAACTAAACGTGAAGGAAAAACGTGTGCCTTAAGAGGCTGAGAACCTCATAGCTAGGCCTCCTAAACATTCCCTTTAAAAAAAATTATATGTATGTAATCATACACTATGACGTATGCAATGCCAGTCATAACGAATGAAATCTGAACATCTATCCACGCACATACCAATCAACAGAATGCGTACCAAAATAACATGAAACCCCTCAAAGGAATGAGAACCGATATTTGCCTAGATTTTCCCGTCGCAGACGTTCAAAACCTCACCCCCGCACCATCCTGACACATACAGACATTTCAAACAAATTTGACGATAGGTAAACTTTAAGTAAAGGAAAGCGAAGGTAAGGGAAGAACGCAAACCACAGTTTGATATACCGACGACCGACGCACGTTCAGGAAACAATACAAGGTATGCCAGGCAGGAAGAATTTGCACATTTCACAAACACACACCTTACACAGCAGGATGTACACTTTTTCTTTTTATTACGCGAGTGTGCATGAATTAATGCCCGTAATAAAAATATAAAGGAAAATGGAATAAAAACTACTGATACCTACTCACCTGTCTTGCGCTATACACAAATTCAAAACAGAAAGACTGTTTCAATGTCAAACACACACTTTTTTGCACGGAGCAAATATGTAAGATACACTGGTTCTCGAGGAAAGACGCACTGAAGATACGTTCGACGTGGTGGTCTACCGTAATCTGATCGCTGGTTGCAAAAATCCTAAAAGGTTTGATAGACGACGCTGTGAAACGGTCCATCATGTTTCGTGCATTTTGCGAGAACTTCCTCGTTCAAATGAAAAAAATTCGTACACAGATGCAGATACGAATACATATAATACAGACACAGATCCCGGGGCAACATGCAAGAATTCACATGTGTGCATGCAACAAGCGAATAAACCCTCCATTACGGATGGCCGGGAGAGAGCTGTATCGAACAGGAAAGCTTTCATTCCGGTCATGGTGGGGGTGTAATTCTTGGAAGAAGATCAGTTGCTATGGCAAACCAATGCATTGTTGGAAAAGGAGAAGGACAACGAAAGACTATGATAAGCGACGGTGGCGTTTTTACAGGGTGATGGTGGTGGGGTTTTGCATGAAAATTTATTGGTTGAATTTTTTTATTATTTATATTTGCATCGTCATTGATTTCGGATTTAAAATAGCACCATAGTAGCTGCGTTCACTTTGTGAGGGTTTTTGGACTGCGTAGACGCGGTAAAAATCAACGAATTGGTTAACGACTCTCGTGCATTGTTCCATCGGCGCAGGTGTCAACAATTTTAAAGATTTTCAATTGGCTGACGTGGCCTGAAAGTAAAATGCAATTTTTTTTCGTTTTTTGGGCTTGAGGCAGAAATGCTCTGAAAATATATTTTTAGAATGTTGCGTCAATGTTACCAAGCGAGATCCTGTTGATGTGGCAGGTGGCGTAACTGAGTATAGTCAGTGTATATGAAACAAACAATAAAATAGTTTTATATACAATGGTATAGGCAAACATGGCACATGGCATATACACATTTTAATATAGAACTACCTGCCTCACACTGGCCTCACACTTTTTTCAAATGACGTTGTATTCATAGGAAGCGGGTAAAATAACCTAAGCCAGAAGATACACAACATTCTCTGCTAAATTTGGTCCAAAATTCTTGAGCTCGACCTGGAAGACCTAGAAGGCATAATTAATAAAACGAATTTAACGAGTTTTACAGAAAAGGAACAGGTTCTCTGGCAATACTAGGTTAATTTTGTTTAAAATTCTGCTTCAAGATAGAGTCTAACCATAGGATTTAAGTTGTCAATAGGTGTCCTTAAAGGGTTTTATAGAAAAGTAGCACATTCTGTGTTTTGGTCAACCATTCTTGAGCTTGTCCTCAATTTAAAGTCTAACCACAAGACTCTGGTCGTCATTTAGAGTGTTTAGGACGATTTGTGTAAAATGAGCCGATTTTGACTTCAGCTTGCGACGAGAATATTAGAGCTGACTTCACCGAAGACAGACAATTGGAATTCTAGTATAAAATCCCCTATGTAACAAGACTCGTGACCTAGTGTAGTGGATTTCCACATGCCTTAACCTACCGCAATTATTCACTCCACACAACACGACTACTGACACAGCAAATAACAATGAGGCATGCATTGACCCATTTTATAAATAAATCATATGAGACCAAACATGTTTTTGCATTAACTGTAATATTAGATGATCAGAATTGTCACGAGTTATATTTGTATATAAAGGGAATGTTTCGAAAAATAAATTCAGATTCATTTTGACTTCAAAGCGTTTCTCTTATGTCTTTATAGCCCTGCCTCACAGCAGACTCTGGCAGATACCTATGGCGTTTACGCCCTGCCTGGTTAGGAAACTTAAGTGTTGATTAAGAAAAGGGGAAGAAGATTATTTTCTGCCAGATCCACTACACGGCAACCTTTACATGGCGATTCTGCCGGATCATTCATATGGCAGAACCTTTTAAATCCTTTACACTCGATAGAGGAGTTGAGGTATTCTTAAGACTTCTAGCTCATCCACTTTGAATTTCTTTTGTGTTTGGAAACGTGGTTAGAGGTTGAAACCTACTATACAAGCTTTAATCGTTTAAAGCACGGCGTGTCCATTCCATTCTTGAGAACAATATAACACGCACAACATGAATAGTTGGGGAAGGTAAGCCTTGGCTCACCTCGAACGCGCCAGCTATTTATTTATTTTATATCCGTTACTCATCGCATTTAGAGAGATGGATTACGTGCTTTGCGCTAGGAATAGGGAGCTTGTTTGCAATTATAATAGAGCTTTTCAATAACCCTTGCATAGTAAAACTAGACACTCAATTTTCGTTACTCTAAACAGAAAGATAGGACAATGATGGCGTTCAAGTTGTCAGATTTGTTGTCAGTAATTATGAGGGCGAATGCTACAAATTTATAAATTTAAGGAGAAACACGGATCAAACACTTGGTTCTTGTGATACCAATCTGCCAACGAGGATCGGATCAGGTTTAAGCGTCTAAAAGCATCTGCAGAGTCTTAGCCTTGATGTTAGTATCTGCTCAACATTCTAGCTGAAGCTCAAAGCAGTTCGGCACAGCGCAGGGCCGTTGCCCGTATATCAACCAATTTAGCTAGCTTCGAGAACGTAGGGTTGCCAAAAATTTAGCAAAGCTTGCGAATATTACGACGTCTTGGTAAGAATGTGGAAAAGGATTCGAGTCAGTTGGATAGGGATTCGTGCACGTGAGCTAGTACCACAGTGCAAACGTCAAATAAACGCATACTTACCTTTACTACAACCCAAGGGAAGTCTGTCATTGCAATTGATTCTGCATCCAAAACGCATAGGTCCATCGATGAATTGTTCAACGTTTTGAGGAAGCTTAAGAGTGCGGCTGCTTCCTCCTAGTTGTGGCACTGGACATCTCTGGTGTTGATGTATGATTGCATACGATGGAAGGGACACAGAGAGGTCTAGTTCCTATGAGTGAAATAATTTTGCTGATGACCTGTGCGTAAAGATGAAATATACTCGGGACTCTAATAGGAATTATACTTTCACTTCACTTCAACTCAACAGTTCAAATTTACAAATCGAACAGAAAAGGCAATTAGGTAAGCCCGCGGACCATCCAGGAGAGCTGGGATACCGTGTGTGATCTTAGCACCCACAAAGAGAAACATGACAAAGTTCCAACATCAAACTCAATGTAGACACATGATTTAACACTTTTCTAACTAAATGACACTTATACTTTTTTCAGACCGCATGATAGAATATCAAAAATTTAACGGAAAATAAACACATATTTTTGACAGCTGTTTTATTGAACGTTTTGAAAGGTGTGTTTGCGTTAACAACCTTGCGATTGCAAGCAGATTTTGTGGATTTTCAATCATAAACTACCAAAAACTGAAAAATGTATGGAAAAACTTTTATTTTTTGATGAAAATTATGAGAGTTTACGCGAAACTATAGTCTAATCTGAAAAGTGTATTATTTACGACTCAAAACAAATCCGCAGGACTCAATTGGCCCCTGGCCCCCACTTGAGACCTAATGTTTTCGTCATGAACATGACACTCTTCTTTTCCGCCGGCAGGTCGAATGTATCCCGTACACACTCAAGACGCGTATCCATTTCAAGATCTTAAAGATTAGTGCAAGGCGAACAATACACTTCGTCACGACATGGAGGGTAATCATCATCCCTATCCGGACTGTGGTGGTTATTTTTTTGTTTGTTTATTTTTTAAAAATCAATCGAAACTGAGAATTGATATATTTTCTATGCACCTAAATTTGAGAATTTAATTCCATAAGTGTATGCCGCCGTCTATTTTTGTGTAAACAAAATCTTTCCAGCGTCTTCGGGTGGGACTGTGCCATTCTAAGAAAGTGACCACGCAGATAAGTACATATGAGCGCTCATTGGTTGTGTATTGAGCAGAAGTGTTGTTACAAATTTCAAAACAACGTTTCACGGGTTTGATAATCATAAAGTTCTCTTTCAGCCAGTGGGCGGTTTTATTTTCTTTTAAATTTAACGCTGAATGGTGAGGGTGGAGGGGATGTTTGGTATAAAAAGGAAGTTTGCACATATTGACTCGTTCATTTGAATTTTTTTTCGATTTGGAGTGCGCGATCTCGAATGGTTTTTTTAAAAGTGAAATGTTAAGATTCATGTTTCGAAAGTAAAGTGCGTGTGTGCATGTGTGTGGAGACCCATTGTACACGTAAGTATAATGTACTATGTACTTCCAATCATCAATCTGATCAATAATATCGATAGCAAGTATTTTGAGATGTTGTGTATTGTGTTCGAAAAATAATGCACTAGCGATGTGTTATGATGTCAGACAAATTGATTCCGTTGGCCTAGACCCAGCTTCCTGACAACGGGCCACTGTTGGAATTTAGAGAAGTATGTATGTACGAGTATGTTCAACCTTCCTTGTGTTCTAAAATTGAAAGGCCTCGCATTTGATGATTCACTGGGCATGGACCATCGAATTGTTGTTTAATAAACCACCTTAAGGTAGGAAAGTCGAAGTAATGCTTAGAGGCTACCGGGCTAGTAACACGAGAACAAGAGCCGTTCTGTAAACCACGACTCACGTGACCTGATCATTGCAGTGTGTACATATGTACAATGCCGTGGAGAAGAAATCTTCCATCACCTTATGGTGCCTCCTTTACTTCTTCCAAATGCCGTTGAAGTCTTTTCTGAAACTGAACTTAGGTGTACTATGATACTATGAAGATGAACAATCACTTTAGCTACGAATGCTCAGACTCTCTCATCGTGAATTCGTTATCGAGCCATTTCCATACTTAGATGGTGTTATGGTTCAGGTTGAAGTTGAAAGTCAGCCAGCAAGTCTCTTCAGCTAGCGCAGTATCTCTACCAGGGACTCTAAGTTGGTTGAGGTCCCCTTCTTCATTCTTCAGAGGAAGGTGGGGGATCTCACGTCAGAAGAACAGAAAACCTCAACTAATTTGGTATGCGCAATTCAATTGAAGTCAGTTCGGTAGTAATCTAGTAATCGAGTTTGCTGGAGAGACTTGTTGATAGATGGTCTATGTTCCACCGTAAATTGTAAGGCTTATTGTTTGGCCAGCTAAAAAAGCTTACTTCGTTTAAGAGCCCTGTGCCCATACACTTTTTCTTTTTCATTAGTCTAAGCCCGTATATAGAATCGATTCGAAGACTTACCCAGTGAATCGTGTTAACAACATCAAATTTGCAACCAAATTTCATCAAAGAGAGATACTAGCCCTTCCTAATTAACAATTTTAAACTTCGTCATTGAAAATTGAATTTCAATAATCAAATGTTTGCACCGTATTGCATTGGATGCACTCGCTGCAGGACACATTAATCTGATTAACAGGTCAGTTGATTAAAGTGCTTTTAGTAAGTAAGGACGTGTACACGCACACATCGTTTGTAGATGGTCAAAGGGTTAAACATCGAAAATAATTCTGTGAAAATGCACCAGAGGTAGACGAGAAATATTAAAATGAACTAAAGGATTACGTGAGAATTAAAAGATTGATTTTAAGATACATATGTATACTAACAATTTAATAAATGGATTTACCTCCGGGAATAAATCCACCAGGCACAGCAGTGAACTATGAATGCTGGTTGTTGCACAAAAAATAAACCCACTAAACACTTAATGTGTCATAACTCATTAGAAATAAGCTTCATACTGGTTGAACTGTTGTAAATTTATTTTCTTTTGATGAAAACTTTTCGCGTTGTTAACCATAGCTATAGAAACATTTGTTCCTTTATCTATTACGGCTGATTTGCTGCTTGGAGCACCCTCTTTATTGTATTTTCAGTGTGCATCTATGCTCCTTTAGATCACCTTGAATGATAATTGTTAGTCTTTTGCAAAAGCACGTCTGAGGTTGAGAAAAGGAAAAGAACATGTGAAAGTGAAGTATACTGTCACTTGTAGTTAAAAGCGAGATTAGCTGGCAGCAAGTGTCGTGTTGATGCTTGTTTATGTGAGCAAATCGACAAGGCCGTTGGTGCCAGTATATTGGTGTCCTTAGGAAAGTTTTGAATAGGAGAGGCTGGACTACATAGGTTTATAGGTGAAGAAAGGGTCTGTTTTGTATATTTAATCTGCATTCAACAATCAAAAAGCAACCGCCCCGAGAACAGCGGAAAGTAGACTCTGTCAAATATGCTAGCCATAAAAATTTCTGAATTGTGGGTAGTTAAAGCTGAGACAAGAAAAAAATTGTGTGGAAGAACGGTGTACTTCTCTCTAAAATATCAAGGGGCTATCCCCATACGGGTAGAGGAGAGATTTCAGAGTTGGTCTAATCATCTCATCCTGGGCCTACCCAGGGAACGCTTACCCGATGGCTCCAGGGCACGTCTTGGAAGCCGAGTTGGGGGCATGTGTTTAACGTGCCCAAACCATCGAAGAATGTACCTCTCCGTTCGACGAAGAAGCTGTTCGACATTGAGTGTAACGCGTATTCTTAACTCGATCTCGACGAGTTACCCCAGCAGTATAACGAAGAAATCACATTTTGGCAGCTTGTATCAGTGATCTTATTTTTTCGGTCATTACCCAAACCTCATGACCATAGGTGAGGGTCGGAACAAACACTGAATTAAAGACCGACAACTTATCTTCGATGCCAAGTTCGGCCCTCGTGATAACAGATTGACCAAGCTATCTCAAAATTGCTCCAGCCTTATCAATCCTACAGGATAACTCAGTATTGCTCTTTCCATCCCTCGTGAATAAGACCCCAAGGTACTTAAACTTCTTCATCTGTTTCAGTGGGACTCCACTAACATGCAGAGTGCATTAAACAGGCATTCAGGAAATTACCATAACCTCTGATTTGTTCAGGTTTACCTTTATCCCAGCTTCAACACAGACGGCGACGAATCTATCTAGTGCGCGCTGAAGTTCTGTCTGGTTGGACGTAAGGATGACCAAGTCATCCGCTCCATGGCAGCATATTCCTTTAAGGTCGCAGTATCAGCCGAACGGGCAGAGTCCTGTATGGTTTTAGTGGTTGTATCAGGGAGAGAGCGCCCGATACTCAAATAGTGCTAAAATGCACCGTTTTGTTACCACAGTTCTCGTGAACGGTTTGTGGTGATGTATGTTGGCTAAGTCTTTCTGGATATGGCGCAGCTAGCAAGATTGTTCCATTTGTGTTTGGCTACTGAGAAGTTGATGTTTCCCTTGACAACGCCTAATGGGATGAGAACTTCTCTTGCGAATGGGCTCTCAAGGGCCGACCTCTGCCTGGCAAGCTCATCAGCCATTTCGTTCCCTTCGATGCCTCTGTGGCGAGGGAAACATATGAGGGTTAGGAAAGACGAGCGAGCTCGATTCTGCATTGCGGTACGAGCTTCGATGAGGTGGTTGTAAAGACAAATGCCTTGATGACTGCCTGGCTGTCAGAGAAAATTAAAACATTTCGTTTGGGGGTGGTGTCGTTGTTGAGCGCACGACAGGCCTCGTAGCCTGACAAACACTGGGAAAGTTCGGGAGTCCGACTGATTTCGATATTTTCCATTCCATCGAACCCTTTGTGAAAACTAATGTATCATAGTCTTTCGTGACCACTCCGCTGTTCCATTTTGCTCTTGATGGAATACGCACGGCGAAGTCATTGCTGAGCGTAATGCAGGGGGGATAAGGTAGTCTGTGGGGGATGTTACCGCCTCCTAAGGCAGTGAACCCAGAATACTTCATGGGGCCTGGCCGACCAGCCCCCGGATTCTCTGAGTCTGACCGCAGTACAGGTTGCCATCTTTCTGATGTGAAGGTCGAGGGGTAGGAGGTTTAGGATAACCGTTAATGCCTCCGTCGGACATAAACGTATTGCGCACATGGTACTTATACCAGCAGTTCTCGGGACTCCTGTAAATAAGCTAACAATGGTGAAATTCAGTTCTGCAAGGACTTTTTTTTGGGCATTCCAAAACAAAAATCCATCTCGTATGGTTGCATTAAATGTTGGTTATTTTTAAAGTGCGCACCTCCCCCCTCTCCCTGCCAAATGAATGAAAACCGCTAAAAATTGCAACGCACACGCCAATGCCAACTTGCATAAAGTATTCCTTCAGTGAGTACTTACACAAACTTTCAATCGCAAACTAAACAAAGGCACAAGTAAACCACAAGAAATTTTAAAATGTCACAAATTACATTTTTTCTGGCCTTAGAGACCCTGAAATGTAAAAAGTTAATAAAATAATAAACCACACAGAATGCGTGTATATGATATAGTCCCACGATAAGGGTTCATCGACGACTATTTTCAGATCCCTTCACCTAGATACAAATTGGCCTATCAACCCCTCCTCCACCACACCCCTAACCAGGTCGTTACAAACTAAATTACTACCGGCCGTTCAATCAGAATTATTAATCCAAAAATCCAGCAAAGTGCTACATAAATAATCATTAGTTCATTGCGCAAAATTTCCAGGAATATAATTAGGTATCATGTGTAATTTCACCAATCAATATACGTAAGGAGACAATAGTCGTTGATGTTTACCACCCCCAAAAAGGATACAAGCTAATTGAAAATCGAATTTCTCTGTAAACCCTCTCATTCATCGGATGCATATCCGCCATTAATTGGCCTTTTCCTGGAACAAAGCCATAAAAACTAATTCAAAACTTTTGTCCCAGCGAAATCCTTGTAAAGCACCCGCAGCCCCTCTTCTTAAAAATTCAAACTAGTCTTGCTTTATATACATAGTAAATTAAAAATCAACAAAAATAGCTTTCAAATAAAAACAACATAAATTGTTGTTGGACAAGTTAAAGACCCTCACCCTCACCCTTACGCATATACTCACCCACACCTTCGAGGTAGCCCCAGTCTGGAATTCTCTCATAAATCAGCCATCTCTCCTGTAAGGTAGCCCATCTCTTTCAACAAACATCACCAGAGGACATAGCATAACGGAAACAGACTAACTGACACCGAGAGCGCCAGTGAAAAGGAGGTGGCTACCATTTTATTTCCCCCCGTTTGTTTGTGTCATAACTTCCTCCACGTGGGCTTTTTCACTTAGACAGAAAAGAATGATAACAATGCACTCAAGTAAACTGGAAAATCTGGCGAAGCTAATTATAGAAAAACTTACACCTCTCCAATTAAAAGTTGCAACTACTTCAGACGGCGACGGCGCGGCGGTGTACGGGAATGTGGGCCACCAAAACGCACCCTGTTGATGCAGGAATATTAAAAGAATTTACTTGTTGGACAAGGGGATATACATTACCCAGCTATCCAAGGCAGGATACGTCGGTGGGTGTAGAGTCATCAAGCAGCGTTATTATTAGGCGAAAAGCTCTTTTGGGGATTTTCAAGTTTGAATACAGATTTCCACTGCTATGGCACACAGCGCGTACACACGTAAACCCACACACACACACACACAGCATCGCATTCAACAGGACACTCAAAAAAAATCTATGCACCTGTGTACATTCAGTGTTTAGTGCGTTTCCGCCTTTTTACGAGTACGTAATACATCATAGGTATAACACAAGCAAACAACACGAACGAAAGAGAAAAACAAACAAGACTGACGTGTCCGTTTCCGATTGCAACAAGTTGCATGACAAGCTCTTTCAAATCTGTTCGGTGATGGCTCAATTTTTTGGCTAAATGTCTTGCAGTGGGTTGTAAGGCTTTGACATGACTGATCCGTGTCCTGTGTCCGTTGTCGGGATGAATATATTATTAGTGAAATTATTGGTGCAAAGAAGGTTAAAACGATTGAATATGATAATTTTTTTTATAATTTTAACGCTTTTCCTGATGGCAGGCACATTGGCCAACAAACGGGACAAAGCAGTTTTGTTAAAAAAAAATAAAAAAAACCTTCTTTTGTTCCTTACCAAGTGAATGGTTTGTAAGTTATTTTTAAACATATCAGTGAGTGCGCACAGGACAAGTTCTTTAAAATTTTTGCAAGTGATAAAAGTTACAAAAGTTACAAAAAAATAACTCTAAAAACTGGTAAAAAATTGTTTAAATAGAAAAATGACACAAACATGTGAGTACATTTTGTTTCTTTTTAAATTTAAATACAGAATTACTTCCCTGTGGAGTATTTTTGGTAAGTTATCCCAAAATGATAGACAAAAATTTATATATCTAGGAGACGTGGCTGTGATCAGTTTGATCTGCCTGTTTTCTTTGAAAACGCCGCGCATGTCCTTTGGTGAAAAGCCCTTCCCTTTGGTTTTTAAGCCCTTCACTTATGATTAAGTTATGAAATTTCGTGAGCTGTTTCACTGTACTGTAATGCAGATGATACTCCGGGTACAGATTTTAACTTCAAATATAAATTAAGAAACCTGTTTCAAAACTTTATACGAAGATTCAAAAAACGGTCTTTGTCCAGTAGTTTTAGAAGGAAATTGTTAGAGAGATTCGTTCGCTGGCAGAACAGTCTTGAATGTATTGAGTATAAGTCGTTATAACTTTGAGGTAGTTAAGGACTTTTTCTACCTAGGCTCCGCTATAAATTCAGACAGCGACATCTGTTTCTTTGGGCTAAGAAGGCAGTTAAGTAGCTAAGCCCTCTCTTGAATGACTAAAGTGAACCTTTATAAGACCTTAATCATCCTATATGGCTATACGGCGTAGAGGCATGGACTCTGTCAAAAGCGCATGAGGTTGCTCTTGGCTATTTCGAGAGGAAAATTATTTGGGTGATTTTCGGTCCCGTCTGCATAGACGATAAGTGAAGGAGGAGATACAACGACGAACAGTAACAGCTTAATTAAATAAGTAAGCTATAAGTCGAAAGTTTTGGTTTTTTAAATTATAGCCGCACCGATTCAAATAAGAATGAAGGTTTACTTTCATATGGAAAAAATATAAAGCGCAGGACATGAATGATTGTGAGAAGACAGGCAGGGGCCCCCCCCTCAAACCAGGTTATATTTTTGCCCTGAAGGTTGTGTAAGAAATTCACCGAATTCGAGAGAAGCTTTGGCTTACGCTGGACGCATTAATCACTCTATGTTCTGTCTCCAGTTGAACACTTAAAATTGGCTAGGGTTCCCTTCTTATAGCTAGGGCCAGGTTTTATCCATTCAGCTTAGATTCAAGCCACTTCAATTAGTCTGGTCCTTAGCTAAGCTGTCTCTTCGGGTAAGATTGTAAGACCATGCAGCCTGGAGCGTTTATGTATGTCCATTTGTTCTATATATCCTAGCCATCTCAATCGTTAAATAGGTTTTTTTTTTGTTTTCGCTAGGGGTCGGGTATCTTATGGTCTCAGCTCACCTCAACTCTTTTCCAGTTGCTGTGGCTGGGTCTAAACTGTTATGTTCCATGCGTGTCTCGATCGACACAGTTTTATGTCATCTTTGGGAAACAAATTCAATTATGCACCATAGGAACCAATGGAACTTTCCCCCTTTTTACTACATGACCAAGTCACTTCCACTTTCATCATTGAATGTATGTGTCTATTGGTCCTTGATTCCTTTTCTGGTGAAGATGATTAGACCAAAAAATCCTTAAGAATCTATTAACAAACACTTGCAACTTTCTTTTAAGAGTAAAGCTCACATTCCAACTACTGCACCAAAGTACCAGCACGGTTTCGACATTGAAGTGAAACAGACGTAGCTTGTGGTTTATCCTGATTGTATTGGTTCGCCAAATTTTGGAAACATTCGAAACTCAGACTGCACTTTACCTATTCGAATGACAATATCTTCTTCGGTTTCACCATCGTTCGAGACAATTGCTTTCAAATTTCTTTATCAAGTAGCAAGCGATGCTAACTTGACCCGATGAACTCGTTCCGAGGCTGATTTTTTTTATAAATTACCATCACAGAGCAAGAAGCTCTTTGGTTCCCTTTACGCAACTGATGTTATTGTTACGGGACCTGGCCTGACTTGGTGGCTTCAGTAAAATAATTAAGAACTGTTATTATAAAGTTAAATCAACGCGACTGTATATAAACAGTGGTTAAATTTAACCCGACTTTCGTTAAAATCAATTTTGTTGTCAATCAAATTATATGAGTAAGTTCGCATTCATCGATTAATTGGCTCATTCCTCTGGTACTTTGTTCTATGGTTACGAAGGAAGAACAAAGAGATTTTTGGGGGCATATGCATTTAGAAGGAAAATTAGCTCCATGCTTCCTATGTGGTTATTTAATATATGTATCTAATAAACAGAACCAGTGATTTTCAAACAAATTTAGTTTCCGAATGGCAAATCTATTGAAACCTTTGTAAACATAGCTATAGTGTGCGCCGTTTTGTAACCACGAAACTCGTTTAAACCTAAACCAGCCGGTGGAGTTCAGATACACGATCAGTTCTCCAATCCTTTATTCAGCTATCTCGCCGAGGTCACAAAGAAGGGTTTGCCCAAAGTAAGCTGTCTGGTCCTCGCCAGGGCCGGACACCTGCTAAGGAAATGAAGAAGAGATTCTTTCTCATTAAAATCCTTCCAGCAGAAGTTATTGTGAGGAAAAACAAGCTTGACCCCATGGTCTCCAACTGGCCAGTGGCCCGTGATAATGGCTACAATTCTGGCATTATCTGGTCTTGATTTGCCAAGTAGCTCTCTTGACTTAGTTGTTGTTGTAATTATGCCGTGTCTTTCTTAAAATGACGTATCTGGAGGAAATGGAGATACAAATACTCCTTAACAGTGCTCAGCGAAATACTGACACTTTCCGCAAGAGAACTGTTAAGGGCTGATCCTCTCCTGGCAAGCTCGTCGGCGCGCTCATTGCCCTCATGATTGCTATGACCTGGGTTCTAGGAGAATTTAATAATTGAGTGGATACTTAGTCGATTAATTTCAAGCCGCCATTGCTTTACCAGTTTTAAGGCTATGATAACCGCATCAATGGCTTTAATAGCGGCTTGACCATCCGAGAAAATAGCGATAGCGGCTTCTCGCCAGAAACTCCGCCTGGAAAACACTAGCAGAGAAGAGACTTTGATATATTCAGTTGGTCAGAAAAGATACCTGCGCCGGCACCGCGCGAATACCCGACCAAATCTCCTGGAGTTATTTCCAAGAGCTTACGGTGACCGTATTGCTTTGCGGTCCAGCACCCAGATTCCCTGAGCCGGACCGCACTGCTCTGTCTTCGATGTGAAGTTCAAGAAACATGTGGTTAATCCCGTATAAATGCAGAATAGGTCTGACCAGACACCAATAAATACTTTTTAGAGTGTAAACGTTTCGAAAGTCTTTTCTGCTCATCTTTAGAAACTCCGGTAAGGAGTTTGCCTTTGCAATGGCGTAGTTGGTTTGGTGTGTTAATTTTCAATCCCATGAACGGTGTCGGAGTTCTTCCAAAGCAGCACGAAGCTGCCTTCTCGTCATCAGCGTTCCGTTGGTGCATAACGCTGTAGAATGATGACGCGTTGCTCCCTAGTTCTATGTAAATGTGGAATAGTGGTAGGTTGCACAAATTATTGAGTATCCTGAAATCTTCTCTTGGTATTTTTAGGTTTTCTTTTGTTGTAGAATGTGTATCTGAGAATCCCCGCAATGTATTCGCTTTGCTTCTAGACTTGCACATACCATCAATGTTCAATTAGCGTATCAGTACGATATGCCTTGTCAACTGATGCTTGGAAGTAGGATTTGAATATATGGTTTTACTTTCGATTTTATGTTTCCTTTGTTACTGGTTGCCAGGCAAAATGATTGAGGTTGTTACATCTTGTGTTTGTCTGTGCGGCTTCCGGTTGTTTGCATCGCGAGGAGGGAGTTTACTTTAAGACCCGGTAAACTGTCTTCTAGTTCCTTCCCACACTTACTCCAATTATTCTTTTAACTTCTCAGTGGTGAGAAATCATCGAATCATTCAGATTTGTCTGTGATTCGCTTTACTTTTCACTTCACGAAGAACTCACACCGGGGATCAAGAGAAAATTTTTGAAATATGTATATAAGGGCAATTCGTACTTGAAGGTGTAGTGTTTTTCTTCCAGCAAACTGACTCTCTGATTTGAATAGACGTTTGGGCTCCAGAATGCTCTCAATTATTACCGAGGATTTGATGGAATACCAAAACATTTTTCCAAGGCCTGCAGTACACTGTATCCGTTTCTTTTTAATGTTTTCTATGTTTTCAGTTGCAACAAAAACGTCGAAGCACTGCACCCACTCGCGATGGTTTTATCAAAAATATTTTAGTGTACATGAAGCGTGACCTTCAATTCTGCAACCTAAATCGCTACTCATGGTCCTACATATGTATGTATGTATATTTAATAATCACCTACACTAGATACTGATCCACTTTTTGTTCTAATAAACTGCCTCCAGTTGCTGTAAACACACTCGAATTTCTTCAATTATGTGTAGCCGAAAGATACATACCCATGTACATACATACATATTTATTTTGCGATACATACTTACATGGTTTATGCGCGAAATGATAAGAAAATTACTTGTATTTGCAATATTAAACCCTAGCACCATGTACATTGTACATACATCCATGTACATGACTGACTTATGGATGCAATACTTATTGAACTGCGATGCCGCATCAGAGAAGTACATTTTACAATTCCTGAGCTCTATTCACGTGATTGCGCCAATGAAGCACCGAACAATTAGCCCGAATTGAATTTTCTTCAATGAAATCATCTCCATCAGCAATTGAGAGCATGTGTAGCGCACCGTGACCGTGCCTCTGACCATTAATGCCTTCGCGGGAACAAGTCAAGTGATGTCTCCTACTTGAAACACCAATTCGACACCGAATTCTAAGACACAAAACTCGCAAGAAATTTTATAGTGTCGTTCCCGGACTCTTGAGAGGTATTTTTGGCTGCGGCTGCACTAAGGAACTCTGACGAGTGTTGACTATAAAAATTAAATTTTTTACGACTCAAATGTGTCGGCGCATAATAACGCCGCAGAAGAAAGGCTTGAGGCCACAAATCCTGGAGCCATTCACGTTTTTTCCGAAACAAAATCACAAACAGCAAACAAATAACATTCCGCTTGGTTGGTGGCACCCCTTTGATTGTCAATGCATTGGCGTTGGCAGATCAGCTATTGTGTGGACAAAGTTTCCAAGCCAACGCCAACTGATCCAACTCCAAGGACAAACTTCATTAAATTTGATGTACATACATACATACATATATGTATATACATATATGTATGTATGTGCATATATATGGTCCTTCTTAGAATTTTGCAAGTCCTGGGGAAGGCGACTGTGCCGTAAAAAAACAAATTAGTGCACGGGAGCGCATAGGACATGGAGTGTGTGGAATTGATTTGAAAAGATATTATTTCGGCCGGTCCTGCTAGAGGGTGAAACGCGTGCGATTTAATTAGTAATGACAGTTGGAAATTTTCAAAAGAGTTATGCAGCTTCATTGTGCGAGCGAGGAACGATATGCATTTTATTCGCACAATGCAAAAATCACGGCGGGAGGTTATATTCTGTTATTACTTTGGTGTACGTTCGAGTTTATTTGACATCAAAGCTGGGGACGCATATAGCGCCATGTTGTTCAATTTATATTCAATTGTTTGGCGTGGGCAGGTGTTGGAGCCTTTTTGATTGGCTAGCGATAGGATTATGTCAAAAATTATTCCATTCAAAGGGGAATTTCGTGAATTTTCATTGACAACAGGCAGGATGTCATGCTGAACAGTGACTTTTTGTTTAATTTAAGCGAGCCTTTTGTTTGTGTCATTGTCGAGTGGTGCTTTCTTGATTAAATCAGCGCGGTCAATCCTTCATATTTTAATCAAGGGAATTCAATTGAAAGCAAAACTGTAGGATCTTTTTTCAACGATCAATGGGTCATTCATTTGCGTAATTATTGTTCCCTCTGATATGAGCACGATTTATCCACAAAAGTGGCCTTACACAGAGTGGTACCACCCACATGCTGCTGAGCGAAGATTTTAGGATACTTATTGGTGCAACCTACCGTCACGCCGAATTCCGGACGAGAGCACAATGAGTCTTCATTATACAGCGTTACCACCCAATGGATCGCTCGTCTGCTGACGTGAAGGAAGACAAAAAGGAGCTCAGACATATGTAGTGTGATTCAATGCAAGCACACAAAATACGAGAAACCATCGCGAAACATTTACGAGAAGGAGGGTTGTGACCGGTCTGACCTAGCCAGTGCTAAATGACGTCACTATCCAGATCTCCGATGAAGCTAAATATCTAGAAGTGATCTTGGATAAAAAACTTCTTTGGGCAAAGCATGTTGAGTCGAAGACATCCACAATACTGAGAGTTTTCTGGCAGTGTAAGGGTGCTTTTGGCAAGACATGGGACTTGTCAACGAATATGGTCCTTTGGATCTATACGGTATGATAAGACTTTTTCAAGCTTATTCGTCGGTTGTCTGGTAGAGGGGGCTTAAACGGGATGGTTTTTGGTATCATCCGCGCTTGAGTTTTGATGACCTTGCGCGACAGTTATCCTACGACCCTAGTTCTATGGATATACCGTCTTATGCAGAACTTCGGTTGCTGTGCAAATTTAAAGTCGACTTTCCTTGCCATCAGGACTGGCTTCGACCAGAGTCTAAGCCTGGACGGGGCTGTAGTCGAATCTTCACGGATGACTCCAAAACCAGTCATGGGTCCGGTGCTGGTGTTTTCGTGAAGGTCGATAACATTTGACTTCACTACTCGTTGGGCAAGCATGCCTCTGTTTTTCAAGCAGAGACGTTTACTATCCTAATGGCCACAGACTATATTGTTAAGAATAGGTAGAAGGGTCGAAGCATCTATGTGTGTAGTGATAGCCAGGCTGTGCTTAAGGCCTTGCTCAACCCTTTAATCAGCTCCAAAATAGTGCGCGAATGCAAGAACTCTCTGCATTCGGTCGCAAGGCTGAACTCTTTGACTCTTGTCTGGGTCCCAGGTCACATTGGGATCTCTGGAAATGAGATCTCCGATGAGATTCCTAGACAATGCTCAGAGGATGTTTTCTCAGGACCTGCGTTGGGTCTTGCCGCGTCATCGGTCATCCTCCATTGACGATCGGGTTTCCTATGAACACAATTGTGTGTGGCACGGCTCTCCAGGATGCAGGCAGACCAAACGAATGCTCTTGAATTGGCGAATTGGCGTTTTAACGGGACACTTTTGCCAAGCATCTTAACGTGTTAGGCTTAAGTGACACAACTGTCTGATACTTCGGACCATTTCAGGCAGTTCTTTGGTGTTGCTAGTACAATGGACCAGTCGCGTCTGAGTGCTTTAGTACAGTGATTCCAAACCCGAAAAAAAAAATCGCTTAACATTGTATCGCCCCACATACCACTGAGAGTGTCAAATGTCATTCAATTGGTATCGAGAGTGATTCATGCTACATCGAGGTTCACTTGAGTTCATTGTTTACGCTTTCATTCTTTGACCCACCATTCAAAAAGTGAATTAAATGGATCAGCTTTACACAATGTAGGATCAGAGTCTTCTATGCCTTCGAATACATTGTGCTTAGAGATGTAAGAATCAGAATTGTATAAATAGGAAAAATTATTAAAATTAAATTCGGTCTTGAAAACACTCTTGACTCTCATTCACTGTGGAAGTAATTTGCCATAAACATATAAGCGAGCCGCGCTTTATACAGCTAAGGAGAGCGCGCTGCGCTTTGTAGGGGTAGGCACCGAGACTGTTAAGCATTACAATGTAATAGAGAAAAACGAGCTAGACAACCCAGGACAGTAGAACCATCTACAGAATCATTCAAGAGCTTTTAGGTTTTCTGCTTATTTTTACTTCGAGCTTTGTATTCGCCAATGATTTGTAGTCAAATCAGGAGAAATTGACGAAGAGTCTCAGCAACAAACCTTAGGACCCACGACTGTAAGCAGGACATAACATTTCATGAGAGGTATCAAGTAAAACTTGCACGAAAATCTATTAAATACTCCCGAAGATAGATAGGTTTTAACTAATGCCGGAGCTGTTGTTTGTGAAATATTATTAGTGCGGAAAGCATCCTGTAAAACTTTCCAAGATGATGACTATTGGTAAAAGTAAACAATGCGACCATTGTATCAAGTATCGTGTTCCACGCCACGTCGTTTCACCGCCGTTTTCTTATCGAAAACAAACATTTCATATGGATATCATTGCAATGGTCTCATGCAACGCATTTGACGATTAATAACCTCGACATTGACTGACTAAGAACCGTCAAAAAATACATGAACAGTCTAGAGTTCAAATAACATGGTACAGCTTTGCATCATGTAATCACCCTCATATGTAAAATGAACCAAATTTAATATCTACCGGGCAGCGAGTTATTTTGTCGGTGTTGGGGGAAGGTAGGCCAGCCTAAATCCTTCGAAAATAGAATGCATTCAGAGTACATCGTTTAATTAAAATTATTATAAGACAACCAATCAAAAGCACGCATTCGATAACTGCGATTACACTTGCCGAGAACAGAATACCCGTATCTCTATAATCCAAGAATTTGCACACGAGGGCGTACTTCGTCACTTGTTCAATTTCAAGCCTCAATTGAGGCAATCGTTTAATTTTAAGAAACCCTGTCCGCTTATGTAGAAAGTTATCTTCTCAAAACATTCCCATGCAGTGTCATCGGCTCTGACAATGCTTGATAAAAGCTCCTATAGTCCATGATTCCTATTTAAGGATAATTAACTACAATAGAAGTTTAACTACAGGTAGGTAAGAGAATCCAGTAAACCGTAATGAGAAATAATTGATTGCTTGTTCCGGTTTGATTGGTGCTACGAGTTGAGTGTAGAGATATATAAGGTTATTCAACAAGAGGTGTAATTTTAAATTTCGCGCCATTGTTGAACTGTCAACATTCAACTATCATTGCGATGACTTTTTATAACTAAAAACTAGGAGCCTATTAAATATGGATCGATACACACTCGCCCAATGTGTTAAATAAGTGAAAATTCACACGGTGCAACGTTGTGTAGAGTTCGTAGTGCTTTTGGTCATCATCAAGCGCCTTCTCGCACAGCAACAGTGAATTCAATCGTAATTTGAACGCCTCGGACAGGTTAGTGTGGTGAAGGCAAGGTCAGCTGAAAATATCGCCGCCATAGCTGAGAGGGTGACTAAGAACCCAGCTGTGTCAATTTCGAGACGATCACAGGAATTGGACCTATCTGGAACCACTTTTCTCCGCATTTTGCATAAAAATCTTGGCCTACATGTTTATAAGGTCCAGTTGACACGAGAATTGGAACCAGCAGACCACACACAACGCTGTACTTTCGCTGATTGGCCGCTACCGATTTAAAATGATACCTCTTGTTGAATGACACTATAGATATGAAGTTATGTGACCTCTTCGACCTAAAGCCCACAAGAATGACCCTATATATCGAAACAGATCACCCTCATTGAATCTATTTCTATCTCTTTTCGTCAAGTCATAACAAGTTGTTCAAATACCATTCATACTTTCTCGGTTCAACAGGGGTGTCATGGTTGGTGGGTAGATAGGTTCATGCCTCACGCAGATTCATACCAAGACGGTGACTCTTAAGGGATCCTTTAGTTCATTTGAGCATGCGTGTGCTTATATTGGTTCGTCCAAGTGCAGCTTTACGAAGTTGCACAGTGACTATCAGATGGTGGTGATGTGCTAATCTCATGATGCCATGATGTTCTACAAATCGTTCACCATTTCCGATCGTACGCTTCAATGTTCCTGACAATAGGTCCATTGTGGACAACGGATTTTCTAAGAGTGTTTCACCTACAATTCCCGATATACAGTTTAGGGGCTACTAGTGTTAAGTTGATGTCAAACTTAGACTTAAGCTTTGTGAGTTGTCTTATGTTTCAGACTACCTTTAAAGACTCTTAAATCTGCAAAAATTCTAATATCTAAACCTATTTTCCTTAGGGACGAAATGGAAATTTTATCAACCCGGCCACAAAACCTTTCCCTAGAAGCTAGACACACTATAAGTCTGTAAGTTTTATTTGTTATTCTATGTTTTTTTAGAACACACAAGTTCTTAAGCTTGTTTTTTGCACAAGACGGATAAAGCCTGTACATATGTATGTGTGTAACCTTATTTAAGGAATGCCTTTTGCCCACTTGTTTGTCTTTAATATCCTTACAGCCTTTTGCATATTAACTACCACCATACTTTCTATCTTTTTAGAGAAGTTGCCAGGCAGAGACGATTGAAAGTAGCTACAAGTTTATTTTTGCCGGTAAGTCTTGAGTTAGATAAGCCCTTAAATGGATCTTGGACACATTCTGAACTGCCCTTTGCTTCAAGCTTCTAAGATCGCTCATCCCCTTTCCCCCTTTATCCAATATATATGTACATACAACCTCCATCGGTATTTTCTTTGCTTCCAGAGGAAATCGTCCAAGCTTACTCCACCTTCAACCAAAGAAAAAAGTACTATGACCAGCAAGCCATCCTATCCCGCTGAAGAATCTGATTCTTATTCAGACAATCCAAGTTCAAGTAACACAGTACTAGAATCAGGGATGGGTGTTATCTCTTACGGTCATGATCCAAATTCTGCGTCTTGCAGCTCAGCAGCTCAGCTCGCAGAAGCATATGAAAACACTATTAAAAAGCGAGGTCCTGCGAAAAAATTGCCAAAGACACCTAAAGAACCAAAGGCACACACGGGTCGTTCTAGAAAGAAAATCGGCGGAAAACCTTTATTGGACACCATTTACGAAGTTCCACCGAGTACGTCTGGAAGACCGGCAGCCGCCCAACAAAAAGTTGTGCAATCTCCTTATGACTTGAGTTTCAACAACATTCAATTTGCACCGAAGGTCATTGAAATATCCTCCGATGAGGATGAAAATAACACGTTCATGAGCCGCCATCAATTCAATCCACTCAGGAGACTGCCAGAACAGAATACCCCACAACAAAGTACACATTTGCGGCATATGCATAGCATATATCCGGGTAACAACTATCAGCAACAATATCAACAATATGCATCCGCCCTGCCTGCTTATACCCGACCAGGGTATACGCATCAAGCACAGTACGCCCCTGGATTGTATCAATCGCCGGGGAATTATCAATTAGGCTTCTACACAGAATCCCATCCCAATACCTATCGCATGCCGCCAATTGCAGTACCAAATCACGCAGTCCCCGACATGAGATTCCGGCCATACCAAGGCTTTCAAAAATTACAGAACCCATACCATTCACAGGTCCAATCGTTGCCACAATTGTTACCATCATCTAACCAGTCAATGTCAACTTATCCACCATATCAAAAACCTCTCAATCAGACCACATTGGGTTATGGACCTACGCCCAGTCAGCCAGCTCAACAACGCACTCTGCTCACACTTTCAGCAGGACATCATCTTCGTGCTTTCTGCGAACGGATGCATGACCTTTGCCAGTCGGGATTTAACCCAGAATCATCATTGATACAACCGAAGGATTGGTCGGAAGACAACATGGCGGCAGCTGTTGATTTCGCAGTCTCAATGATGCGCGAAGGAGGTAAGGCTGGAATGGAGTTTTGGGAACAAAAGTGGAACTTATTTATTTTCATTTATGATCTCAAGCAATGATGCGACAACGGATGGAAAATAACACAGGTAAGGTGTAAATGGTCAAATAGTTCAAGACACGAGGCGTTCGATTTGTTTGAAACAGAATTGCTGTAAAGGGAAAGAAAATTCCACATTGAGGGTATCTTCGAGTTGAGAGTCGAGATTTCAACATGGTGTGTATAACCCGACCATTCATCACGCTCATTATACTTTTGCTTTTGGTCAGTGAAATGTTTATAGTGGTAAGTGCATGTTTACTACGATGCACGATACGATACGACACTGAAACCTAGATGCACTGCGGCTTGTAAGACCTATCGTGCGGGCCCATTGATTAATCAGAAGCCAAATTGAGCCATTTGATAAACCTCAACAACAGTCTATGTTCCAAGTTCCGAATTTCCGTTGGCCTAATCAAGCCCGGCGTTAGAGGGAGTAGTCATTCCTTTACGGGCCATGGGCACTCACAAAAAATATGTTCTGGCTTGGGTTCACAGCAGAGTCGACATATGTAGTATATTTTTATGCAGACGGTACCTGAGAGGGTGGTGTCTTGTTAGGTAGCCCCTTAAGGTCCTTAAATCTTCCTTGCTGAGTGCAAGTAATTCTTTTTGAATTAACTTTTCTCTATTAACATTTCAGCTCAATTAAACAGCATAATTCAGCAACCATCGCGAGGTCTTCAGCCGCCATCATCCCCAAGTGCATATCCAGACTCAACAACTTCATTACCATCGAACAGAGAAATGTTCGCGTCAAATATGCCTCAGCCTCATCCCAGATTTCAACCAAATAATCAACACTATTACAATCAAAATGCAAAACCTTTCAATTCTGGAAATAGTGCTTCAATGTCACCAGCAATGAGCAACTTATCTCTGAACGATCCTCTTCCCGTACGATTCTATGTCGATCTAATAAATTCACCCGAATACGATCCTCGCGATAATCGCTAAAATGTTGGTGAATAAAAAAATGCAAAACGATTTGTTTAACAATTTTTTTTTTGTCAATAAATACTCTTTTTTGAAAATTGCTGAGCTTCAGCCAAACTTGCCCAGTGAAACCGACGGTTTTCAGTAAATTTAAAAATAAATTGCAGTACATGCAGATATGTAGTAAGTAAGCAGAGAAAAAGATAATATATTTATAAAATTTTTGTAAAAACCTACACAACACACATAAAAATATTCACAAAGTAATTTATTCATATGCTAAGGTTTGTATATTTATATTGTAGCTCGTTATATGATTGTGATAGTACCTAAAATATTTTTCTAGATGTTAAATTAAAGTAAAGTAGTATGAATGTCCAAATATTATAAACAATAAGTTAATTATTTTATTTATAGAAATTTTGTAAAGTGAACTTGTCTTTCCCGAGGCGAAAGTCCACATGGTTGTGCAGCTTTAATTAAAATGGTTCGATAGATGGAACTTCGTCAAAACCAATGCGAAACATACAAGCAAGTTTGTAAGTTTTTGGAATCCGCATGCGATTTAGTTAAACAAACAAATTCTACATACATATGTAAATTAAAAATTAAATACCCAAAAGAACAGTGATGTGATTTGATTAGACGGACTTTTACTCTATTTTGAGTGGTCAAGTCGAAAACTTGATGCGTTAGGTTGTGACAAAAAATTGTGACAAAAATGTGAAAAATGTAATTACAAAATAATCATATACATGTACAAATATAATGATACATATGTTTGTTATTAGGTGCAGAACTATGTATAAAATATCTTTTACATACAATTATATTTTAGATGCCATTCTGGCGGTAAATTCATTCCACTTGTCTAATCTAATGGAGTCATTAACGTCACTGCACATCATGAAGCTGGATAAAGGGCTACTTATTGGTCGGAGCGCCTAATATGTCGTAGTAGACCATATAGTAGTTAATTCAGTCTGCAAAATTGTTTCGCTGCCGTCTAGATACAAGGTGAAGTGCCTCCTCCCATCCTCTCTCGTTTAACTATTCACAACAGTCGTCGTAGCAAATCCAATCTCCAGTTAAGGCACTAGCAGGGCCGGCCCGATCCTAATTGAACTTCACGATTTCGCGCAACAAACACAACAAGAAATGTAAGTCCAACCAAAATCCAAGACTTTTTTGCTTGCAGTTTTCTGTGTTATACATGAAATTTTAACAGCGTGTACAAGTTTGAGGCCAGAACACTGTTGACTTTCTGTAAACAGTCAGATATAACATTCCTGTTTGCGCTTTTTTTCTGTCTCTTACTCTGACTCGATTTCTGCAGGAAATGTTTCAATTAAATGTTGTACCTGACTGCGGTGTTTGAATTAATAAAGCACGACTAGCACGACTTGCTATCACTCAGCAGAAGAGACTGTAGCCAAGCATCCTAGTGTGCTAGGCTTAAGTGACACAACTGTCTGCGACGCCTGTGGAAAGGGCGACGATACTTCGGATCATTTCCTTTGCGATTGTCCTGCCTTTGCTCCGATCAGGTGGCAGTTCTTCGGTGCTAATGTGGTGAATGCTGATACTGTAAGCTCCTCATCATTGTAGTGCCTTCTGGGCTTTCTGCGAAAGAAGAGAAAATTCCAGTAGAATGGGTAAAAACTGGGTCCTGCATTTTGGTAGTACAATGGACTAGTTGCGTCTGAGTGCTCCACTATAGCGTTTCCAAATCCGACAAAAAAAACAGCACGACGTCAGATACAACATTTCATGCAGAAATATTCAAACCGAGTTGCGGAAGCATGTGCGGATTTAAAATTAGCACACTGTTCTGTTAGCACTCTTTTTCTGTATCCACACACAACAAAGGGGTGGAGATGGATAAAAATGTTTATATACATTAATTCTAGTCTCTGAAACTGGTACAGTGAGTGAAATAACATAATAACATCCATAGTGCTAAAGAAGAATAAAATGTTCTGTTGTCAATTTCACTAACTTTTACGAGGCGCCCATCGGGTTCGGCACCCTGTGCATTTGCACACATTGCAGATATGGTTTGTCCGTCCCTGGGCATTAGGCACCCGGGACTCAACGCACCCGGGACTCAGCGCATGGCGGTAAGAGTAGAAGTTGATAGACAGAGGTTGATTTGGAAAAATCTGTGGAGCCCTATGTCCTCTTGAATGCATGTGTCTTCCTACTCTTTTTCTAGACTTGTCTTTATGTACACACATTAGTATGTGTATATGTAAGTATCGTTTTGGTCAAATATGTATTTTTCTTATCTCTACACTTTTAATTGTCGATATTATAATACGTATGTAACCAGTAAATATATTTCAATGTCTCTTTCGAAGCTGTTTAGCAGCCGATAGTCTAATGGTATAACACACAAATTAAAACCTTGTAGGTTTAATCATAAAAAATAAAATAAAATAAAATAATTATTCACACATATAGAATTAATACATTTTTTAATTAAGGAAATATATACACATGTAAAATTGATAAAAAAAAATGCAATGCCTGGAATTAGAAATTTATTGTATCTGCGAACATTGAGTGTACAGCAGAGCAATGTTCGCAACAATAAACGTATTTTTAATCACAAAATAATTTATTGTACTTAAGGGGTAACACCACTGTAACAGCCTAAAAAAACGTGTTTTTTGTCTTTTTTTTTTGGGTGGAAGGAAAGGTAATAAAATTATAATATTGGAGGAAGTTATTTAGCGTATATTTAAGTAACAAAATAGAAAATTATTATAAAAAAATATTCAAAAATGACGGCACCACAGCCATTTTCGCGAGGCACGTAGAATTTGAGGCGCTCTGCGGCACGCAGTGTAGCTGCTGCAAATTTGGATCCAGAAAAAAAAAAAAAGAAAACACTTATTGTACATGCTTATAGCTAGAGAAATACGTAGGGGATTTTAAAAATATTGATTTTTGTGTGATTGGCGAGTATTTGAATTAAATCGTTAAATTTTCAACAAAAAAAAAGATAATCATTTGTTAATAAATAATGATTAAATTAACTTATCGAAAATTCCCTACATATTTCTCTTCAAAATCTTATTTTCAAGATATTGTAACAAATTCGAATAAAAAGAATGAAAATTGTTGGAGTTATGCTGCGTACCGTTTTGAAAAATCGTGTTTCGAGAAAAACGCGTTTAAAGTTTTGAGTACGAGTAGTTATGCACTAGAGACGGCTCCGTTCAAAATTATTTATCTCCATAAATAACAGTCCAATTTATCTAAAATTTTCAGAAAATACTTTTAAAATATTTTACTTTGAGAAAATGCAAAAAAAAAAAAAAACGATTTTTTGAAAAATGTACAGTGGTGTTACCCCTTAACTAAGCACCTGAATGAATAGCAAAAGACTTAACTTCAATAGATTGTAAACACATAGAAATAACTTAAGTTATATTTAAGTATTTATGTAAACATTTTAGAACAGTAGTTGCGAAAACTTTTATGAAAACAACCGCTCAATGAACGAGGTGCATGTGGTTATTTATTGAATAATGAATCGTTAACTGTACAGATTTTAACGATTTGTCAATAAATATAGGCTGTAAGCACTAGGCTACAGCCATAAGCTTCCCAGACACAGATACAACTGAATATTTTAGATCAATGTTTGTAAATTTAAAGAATAAAAAAGAAAACTGTGTAGTGGGTATATCAGTGTTTAAGGTACATTATGTATTAACTAATTTTGTAGGCACACTTGTGCCAAAGATGAAATAAATATTGGTGTAATACGAACCTGTTTATTCGATTTTCTTCGTTGGGGCCACAGTTCGTTATAAACCTGGTCGTCAACCAACAAGCATCTCCAGTGATTTCGGTCGTTGGTTAACTGCCTCCAGTTGCGCGCTGAAGTCCCCTTCTACGCGCCATCAAAGGCAATGTTATCCTTTTCTTCATAGCCCCTTAGGGTAGAAGCAGACATCGATACAAAAAAAAACCGGCAAAAGCACAATAAATCCTAACAAAGTTAAATACAAAGCGTAACGACTTCCAAATTCCATAATGCCTTCCTATATAACCTGCACCACCACAACTTGCATGGCAGATAGATAAACTTCTGCTGTCACAATTGCCGTCAAACTGACAGCCGTCATCCCGGTTTGTTGATTTCTTTTCTTCTGTAAACGATTACAAACAATTCGGTGAATTATTTTAATTAATTCCAACCAAACGCATTAGAAAAAAATCACAGTAAACATGTCTCTAGCTGATGAATTATTAGCTGATTTAGAAGAAAATGACACCGAAGACTTGAGTGATACTCTTAACGATGATATCGATATGAAAGACGAAGCAACTGCAGAGATTTCAGAAAAATTTCTAAAACCCTCGGCAAAAGTTGTGGAAATCGATGTTAAAGTTCAATCTGTGCGTGAATTGTGTAAATTACGCGATTCTGAGAGATTACAAAGTATTCTCCGGCAAATTGAGGATTATGCCTGTCGTCAAAGGACATCGGCGGAGATGATTGGTAATGTGGAATCTGATCCAGAATATCGACTTATTGTGGAGGCAAATGCCATCGCTGTGGAGATTGACAATGAAATTTGTGAGTAGATAGGTGTTTAAATTCAATCGAATAACTAAAATATGATTTCCATTTTAGCTGTGATTCACAAATTCACCAAGGACAAGTATCAGAAGAGGTTTCCGGAATTGGATTCATTGATTGTCGGAGAAATGGAATATTTACTTGCTGTTCGAGAACTGGGCAATGAGTTGGACCAAGTAAAGAATAACGAGAAGCTGCAATCGATTCTGACACAGGCTACTATTATGATTGTTTCGGTTACTGCTTCTACGACACAAGGGTAAGTTTGAACTGTGATTTGTAGCGTGTTACGCCAGGAAATCTTTAGTAGACCTGGGGTCAACGCTGGCGTACACAGTGTCATGTATCCCATCGGATCTATCTTTAGTCTTATTGCATACTTTTCTTTATAGAACAAACTTGACTCCCGTAGAGAAGGCACAGATTGACGAAGCTTGTGAGATGGCATTCGAGCTAAATAACTACAAGTCAAAGATCTATGAGTACGTAGAGAGCCGTATGACTTTCATTGCCCCGAATCTGTCGATGATTATTGGTGAGTAGATGGAAAAAGTAGATTCGAAAGAATCTAGCTTTTTAATGGAGACATTTTTGAGACAATCTTCATGAGGCCAAACTTTCTTTTAGGTGCATCAACGGCTGCAAAGATTCTCGGAATAGCTGGCGGTCTGACAAAACTCTCAAAGATGCCGGCATGTAATGTTCAAGTTCTTGGTTCAGAAAAGAAAACTCTCGCAGGTTTCTCCAAGACGCAGATGTTGCCACATACTGGATACATCTACTATTCACAGATTGTTCAGGATACTCCACCGGTGAGAGTCGGTTCTTCTTTACGTTTTTCAAAAATCTAAGAACTCATCTTTGTAGGATCTTCGCCGTAAAGCAGCTCGTTTAGTGGCCGCCAAAAGCGTCCTCGCCGCTCGTGTAGACGCCTGTCACGAAAGTGTCCACGGTGAAATCGGCCTGCGCTTCAAAGAAGACATCGAAAAGAAGCTCGACAAACTGCAGGAACCCCCACCGGTGAAGTTCATCAAACCCCTACCAAAACCCATCGAGGGTAGCAAGAAAAAACGTGGTGGCAAGCGTGTGCGTAAGATGAAGGAACGCTATGCCCTGACAGAGTTCAGAAAACAGGCGAATCGCATGAATTTCGGCGATGTAAGTTCTCTTATCTTCTTCATTTTAGACAAATCTTTAAACAGATTCCAATTTTAGATTGAAGAGGATGCCTACCAAGGCGATCTGGGCTACACCCGTGGCACAATTGGCAAAACCGGCACGGGCCGTATTCGTCTACCCCAAGTCGATGAGAAAACCAAAGTACGTATCAGCAAAACTCTCCAAAAGAATCTGCAAAAGCAACAAGTCTACGGCGGCAGTACAACAGTCAAACGACAGATATCTGGTACCGCTTCAAGTGTTGCGTTCACCCCTCTCCAAGGTCTTGAGATTGTAAATCCCCAGGCCGCTGAGAAGTCTACATCCGAAATGAACGCCAAATACTTTTCCAACACCTCCGGCTTTCTGTCCGTTGGTAAAAGAACCACTTAACCAGTTTGAGTTTCAAGTTAAAATTTATTCTTACAATTCGCATATATAAAAAGCCACAGACTCGAAAAAACAAAAAGAAAAATACATTCTACATATATTTTGAGGTTAATCCTTTGTCTTTGAGCTGAAAGTTAATTCTATACTGGAATGAGGCACAAACAACAGCACTACGTCTATGTTAACTTAGTTTTCCGATTTCGAATTTTCGCTTTATCACCTCGAGCGAGCTGTTTAGGAAGACTGCGATGATCCCGGCGACTGTGAATACACCTCCAATGATGGAGCAGCAGTTCGTAGCAAAGTGGCCAAATGATCTGCAAGCGAAATGTTATAAAAGACTCCCATGGAATTGGAGCTGCGCTACATACCTTGATCTCTCTTCGTACTTCACCATGAGCGGAGATAGTTCGTACGAGAAAAATATACCTGGCATGCCACGTTCCTTATCGGTTAGGTCCTTTCTGTAGCGCGTCACCGAGAACTGATTCGTGTGGATGGGCACCTGATTCAGCTTTACATACATGGTCGGGACGATTTTCAAGTAGTAGTTGTACATTTCACTCTTCGTTGCTAAAAAGAAAAACAAGGGTATAAAAAAATTAAAAAAGTCGGGCTCAACCGGGATTTGAACCCGGGACCTCTCGCACCCAAAGCGAGAATCATACCCCTAGACCATTGAGCCGCACACCTGACAATCAACCAACTGCCTACAAGGCTGAAATCACAAAACATTTCCACATTCTCCACATCCAGATGGCATAAACATCGACGAAAAGAATACGCAGCGCACCACATTTTTCTGCCATTCTTTGCCGATCTGTCAAAGTGAAATTTCACCGTCAGTCGAACAAATTACAAGTTTGCTCCGCAACTTGAGGTTTTATTTTCTTATTCAATAAAACGGTGAGTGTTTATTGTTATTTGTGGCATAAAAAAACCCGTAAACTAATTTACCAACAGAAATTGATTATAATTTGCAGACGAAATGCCTATGCCAAGCGGTGTGTACAATCATCAAGGCCCGTCTTGTTTTGACAAAATGAAAACTGGCTTTACGATTGGATTTTGCGTTGGAATGGCCAGTGGAGCACTGTTCGGGGGATTTTCGGCTTTAAGGTGAATGTCCATTCGTTGAAACCATGATAAGATAGTCGTGTTTCAAGTCACGTATAGAGGTTGACTAGGGCTTGCAATTACATAACAACCGGCACGTCTCCGTTTGGACTGTTCATTGCCCTGTCTAATTTTTTGTTGCGTTTATTTCGTTTACAGGTATGGTCTCCGGGGTCGGGAATTAATCAACAATGTGGGCAAAGTGATGCTGCAGGGTGGTGGCACCTTTGGTACGTTTATGGCCATCGGTACGGGTATTCGTTGTTAGCATCCAATGCTATGGAGATTGGAAAATTTCAGTTTGTAGGGTTTTTTTTTTGGAGAAGATTCACAAGTGGCAGATATCTAGAAGGATGAACTCCCTCTTATGTTAAGGGTTTTATTTTTTTTTTCTAATCGAAGCTAAATAAATGTTAAGTAGGTCTATGTGCGGTGTTTTCTTGAAAAACGCTGAGAAGCACGACGAAGGACATGCTGGCTGCAGCGTAAATGCGTTCAGAAGCAAGCGGAACTTTGAATTGATTGTGACAGGGAAATGGCTCTCTTACGTCGGTGCACCTACATGGCAGGCATTGTCAACACGGATGAACAGAGTCCTAGATTCGCGAAGTGTGCATTGAGACGTAGTGTGCGTCATAAAAAGCGAAGCGGAAACCAAATTGTGTAGAGAATCGGTCAACGAAAATATTATTTTTACACAGAAACGAAGAAACTTGTCTAGATCGTCGTTTCTGTGAAGATCCACATTGAAGTCTGAAAACTGCTGAGCTGTTGAGTTGACGAATAAAATGGGAGGCAACTTCTGTTCTAACGGTATCACCATCGGATTCTGATATCAAGCAAATCAACAGCAGATTGTCTCAACCCTAGCTATTAGAACAAACGAGCAAAAGATTCTGCGCGTCGGAACGTCGTAGTTTCGGTTCTATGGGTTCTTGTAAGCATCACCAAGTCGAAAATATAACGAACAATACATTCAGATAGGCGAGCCTTGGGTGGAACTCCTAAATTAATTGAAAACTAACAGCCCTACGCTTCGAACACCGACAAGCTGCCCGAATTTTGGACGTGGGGTGGTTCGATCTATTTCTTGTTACTATCTGATTACCCTCAGTTTATGAGAGTTAAATTTAGCTCGATAAAGAACAGGAATCAAAGAGTATCGTAAACATTATCATCACCAGATTGCACGCATTAATTGTCCCACGGGCATATCCCATGTAGGCTGTCATATAGTTCAAGCGGTTATCTACATCTGTGACACAATAAAACTTGCGCAAGCACGGTCTTAAACTAATTCACAGGCCGTAAAAAATAAAACCTGTCTCACCCTCATCGCTCTCCACCTTGAGGCCATCCAGCGGATGTGTATTAGCAAACTCAATCTTATCGCCGAACGATAAATGATTTATCGTGTGCGAGAGCTTCACGTCTGTCAGCTGAAAGTCATGGATGTGGAACTGCCGAATGGAGAAACTATTGCCCGGCGCTATGTGGAAACTACCAGCCATCTGTAAATTTATCAAATTTAGATTCCCTCACTACTTATTTTTGTCCAAAACTTACTCGATTAACTTCCAAGTGTCCCTGAACCCGGCAGCCTTCATTCAGCGCATCTTTGTCTGATCTTTTGAACTTGTCTTTGCACTGTTCGATTTTATCTAGCTGCACGTTCCACTTCTTCAAGCGATACGCCTCCATTACCTCGTCACATGTGTTGCAGCATCTTAAAAAAAAATTGAGAATCATCACTATATGCAACAGAGTGTATTTCTCCGCCACTTACTGCGTTCCATTATGCTCGGCACCGTAACAACTTCCGCAGGTTTTATTTGTCGGCGATGACGATACCGAAATAATTTCCTTAATCGGTTCTGCTTCACTTATTGGGTTACCATTCAGATCCAAACGATGCTTAAGTACATGGTGATCGACCCGCAAATGCTGGTCGCCCGATGAGTCCATCGCATCTAGAGAGAGGTCTAAACGAAAGGCCTTAGTTTGGCAACCTTTCAAGGGCGTAATCAACTTACAATTGCATGCTAAATTTGCTATATTTAAATCTAAATTTATCCGAAGCTTGTGTCCTCGCGTCGTATCGACAAACAGCTCCTCGGTGAGATTCGGCGTTAGGTACGCATACAATTCCAGGCATATTAGGAATACCACGATGCTTGTGCTAATTATTGTAACTAATCAAATGCATAAGGATATTAATTGAATTCGGTAGACATTGTGAAAAACTTACCGGCTGCACCACTAATTGTTTTCACACTGAAATCTTCTAGTGTACGCGGATAAGCGTCTAGCCGACGTAGTATATCAGCAACTCTCATATTGTCTGTCGTCGTATTAAATACATCAAAAATCAAAATATGCTATTGCACTATGAAAATCAAAGTGTGAACTCAAGAAAAATCGTATTAAATGCTGGTCCGGCGGTGCGTGTTCATAGAGACTTTTGATTTTGTCTGGCTGGCGGACGATTTGACATATCAACAAATATGCAAGAACGTTGACGTCTCGACAGAGAAACGAATGCGAAGTAAACACTTTTGCAAATGGTTTACGTCGTTTATCTTCGTTGAGGTAAATTGGGAAGTAAATGAACAAATGTATCCATTGAAAGCGAGTAAAGATAAATAAATTTTTGGTTTTTGTTTCTTTTGAAAACTTAAAAAAAGAATTTACGTCAGAAAGTGGTTAGTTTTCTTGGGACACAGATGGCATCGATAGCGACATGGAGAGGAATGAAAATTGATTGTAGAGCGCTTTTCGGTAGTTTGGCATTATGAACATTTTTTCATTTTATTATTTATTTTATTGTTATTAGGTGCAAACGAGATGTCTTTAAAGAGGCAGTGAAGATTCAGAGTGCTGATAGAATTCAGAAATACAGGTGCATTCATAATATAAGGCCGATCATGTCTAAAAGGGACGAAAAGTACGAAAGACGTTTCAGCAAGCTTAGTTTATTCTTCCGTTTGCATTTTCAATTTATCTTATAATCATTTCTGGACGCTGATAACTTTCGACTTCATTATCTTGAGTGCAAATGGATAAATAGAAACTTTTCAGATATATTCAGAAACATTTCCAAAAAAAACTCTAAGAAGTTTCTTTGGTGTGGACATACCTTAACGGTGCTTCCGGAAATATAGTTCCAAATCCCACAAGGTGTCCCTAGTTTTGCATAGAAGCAACTGCGTCATTTCCATGCCTGCCAACTGTGACACACAAAATCAGATGAAAAAACAACAAAACCAACCGGACACCGATTGGAAAAATCCGTGTATGCCTACTTTGCTTTGTTGACGAATTCAAAAAGTACGCAGTTTTCATTCAGTCCGCAAGTTTGTCGTTTGTCGTTCGTTCGCATTTAAAAATCGTCTCTGCTACCGTCGCATTATCGTTGTCTTGGGTGTTTTTTTTTTATACATTCTCTCCACAAATCAAATCGCAACTATCCGAAGCATATCTAGTGAGTTGAGCCTACCGCACTCAATCTCAAATCGAAATTTTATCGGAAATTCAAAGAAAAACGACGACGGAAACAGTAGAATTTATCGATAGGTATAGAACATCTGTAGGAGCTATCTATTTTTACAGTTCCAAGTTTTTTGTTCGCGCAAAAAGCTACGACAAGTGCAAATCTAGAGACAAGAAAAACAATCAAAAACGCAAGATATAAGATATTTTCATATATTTATTTACGTTTTTTTCTGTGCAAGTCGCGCTTTACCATTTTTTGTTCGAGAATTGCTTGCATCTACTAGTTTTTAACTTTGTAAACATACGGAGGTAAAGAAAAACTCGTTTTTCTATCGAAAGGCACAAATTCTAAAAACAGGTTCGAGGAGAATAAAACAACAAAAAATATCCAAAATGACCTCAACACCACCAAAGACTGGTGAGGATTTGCTTGGCGGTAAGTAATGCATTTTTTTTCTTTATTTCAATTTAATTTTACGAATATGTAGCTTGCAAATGAAAGTATCTACTCTCGGCCACAGTAGGCGTGGAAAACGAGCAAAGAATCTGTTTCGATGGCCAAGTTCCTTTGTTTTTTTTTTTTTCTTTCAATTTTCTGTTTTTGTTTGGGTAGTTTTTTTTTTTGTGAGACGATTTGCCCAGTTGTGTGTATGTTTTATCGTTGCATTTCCTTCATACGCACTTGTGCGGCTGGCGTGATTATCGTTTCGTCTTCTTTCAACGCAAGTCTGATGAAATTTCTTTGCTGCGTTGCGCCCCGGGTTGTGTACGTTTTACTTTGTGTTGGATTCGTCGGAGGTGTATACAGTCTATACTGTATAGATAGTGTACGTCGACAGGCAGTAGATGTTGCCATGACTAAACGATTTATTTTTATTTATTATAGAGTTTTAAAAATGTTCAAAATTTTCGGCCAAGCGGAGGGAACCACTAGTATAGGTCACTCTAATCGCGCTCTAAATCGTCAAACCACAACTTAAATTAAAAACATTAAAAATACGCCCCAAGACCTGTACAATATTTCCAAGACGATAATGACCGCAATCGGTCAGATTGACACACTTGTAGTGCTTTAAAAAAATTGCAAGCCCCTGCATACGTGCTGATTAACACATCCAGATGTACATTGTATATTTTTACTTTGCTTCTTATGAAGCTACCGCTTGACCGAATGATTGGATCAAAGTTTGATTAACTTAACAGTGAAGAGGGGGCAGACTTCTCCTTATTTAGATTTGGTTGGATAACTATTTCCTTTCTCTTACGAATTGTTATTTATAATTTTACCATATAAAGATAGTTGTGACCTCGATGACTTTTGGAACAAGCGGTAGCTAATTGCAACTAAATTACTCAGGTGTCCCATAAGCACATTATATCGAAGTGGTTTTTATTTAACGTTTGTTATTTTCGGTATCAATAATCTGATAATCATCAGAAAATCGATAGATATTTGGGTTCCAAATAGTTTGCTAAAAATACACGTGAAACCACTTAGTTTGATTCGTGTGTCAAAGTTTCTTTGGAATGAGTGGGGTCTTGAAGTGTGGCCTGGCCTTTGTCATTGCCATTCCGCTTGCTTTTGGCTCTTTGGTTTTGTTTCGATAAAGATTTAGGACGGAAGCACGTAGGCCCTCGAAAGAAAATGTATTATTTTCACTACAGTCTTTGAGGTTCTTGCTCAAAGGTGAAATGTTATTCTCGAAAGAACTCAAATTCCCTGGATTCAGACTAGGACTCCCAACTCCCAATAATGTACGCATTACAATTGTGGTAGGAAAAGAATTAACAAACCTCGATCCAAAACTTACTACAAAGACTGCAATGGGTTCTTTGATCTGGCTTCTATTTCCTCAATCTATCGCTCGTGCGACCAGAACTCTTCTCTTCTTTCCTCCTCACGAAGCTTACGACCAACTTCTGCCGCAGCTCTGCATATAACTTGTTTCCCTGCACGTACTTGATGCCATGTACCAGTCGTATCACCTTGCTTAATGCTTTGATTGCAGTCGGCTATCTGATACTATCGCCATGTTCTATACTGGCAACAGTTCTTGTTGTGGTTGAATTGTTCGCAAACGTCTTGATAGATACAGGCAGATGTTTTTAGGGGCTCCAATACCTAGTTCTGGTCATGCAAATCCCTTATCCGGTACCTGTATTGGTCGTTGTACCATTTGATGGTGGTATTCTTGTTGTTCGTGATTTCAGTGTCTCACTGCTTAGTTTTGTATCAAGTTAAATCACTGAATTTATGTTGTACCGCGTAATTGTGTCCATAGCACTCTTTCTGCTACCAATTAATCGTACGATACTCGGTGAACAATAGAATAGTCACGTATCCAGCGTTAGTAGTTCAGAAAAAGGCCCTAACAAAGTTTAAAATTTTAATCTCCAAACACAATATGGCCGTTTAGCGTCACCTTACTGCCTGTGCTGCAATCATTCTGTACGATGTCACCTTTTAGTTCGAAGTTTTACTGTGACACGTATAAAGTCAACTGTAGTCCGTTTTCATTATTTCTCCTCTCTAATGACTCGCATTAGGTGCGCTAATCACACTGTTAAACTGGTTGAGTAATAATGACAACACATCAGTGGTTGCTTTATAGCCCACAGCTTGTGACAAGTGTTCGATATAAAAAGAATAACGACCATACTGTCTGAACGCTTGTTAGTTTACTAAGTGGGCACTGCAATATAGAAAACATGCCTAGAATATGAGGCATCTTCTGTTCTAAACGGAATCTACAGAAGCTGTGGGGCGACGAAGAAATAGACCCTGTAGAATATTTCTTTTGTCACTGTCCAGATATCCAAGAGCAACGACTACTGTGTTTTCAGGTCCTTAAATAGCTTAAGTGAGTTGGCTTAAACGTTGGTTAGTGGTTTAGTTAGATGCAAGTTCTACCATGTACATCAGGGCAATCAAAATGAACCAAACAGTCCTCTTAACCTACACATGTGTGTCTTTTCACTCTTCTGAAAAGACTTACCGGGTCTGTGGGCACTTGTACTCTATGTATTCCATTGCGGCCCTGTTCAAACCTGGTAACACTGAATCAACACCCTATTTCTAATTTTGTTTGTTTTTGCTTATAATTTCGTTACCCACATTTTCGTTTTCATTGTGCTTTCCCTTCTCATGAATATATTCTCCGGTTTTGCCTTATGCGCGCGTTTTTCTTTTTTTTTTTTCCGCACAATATGGTTCGTTTCCCCTTCTCTGATGTTTCTGCGTTTTCTTTTTCACAAATTTACCAACAAAGAACTTTAAAGCAAAATTTGCCTGTATTAATTTTACAACTTCACAACAAAAAAACAATCCATTTTCCATTGTTTGGAATTCTTTTTATAGACTAAATACGTATGTTTCTAGATACAACTTCGTCATTTTTTGTTTACACTGTTGTTTGCTCGCATCGCATTCAAACGAAGGAGGGTGACGAGATGCATTTTCTGGTTTGTTGTTTATGTTTATTGATGTGCAACGAACGAGACACACACAACGCGTAAACAACAAAACAATTTTCGAAAGTCAGTCTCGGCCAGCGGCACGCAAGATAGACGAAAGAGACAGGTTCCATGAAGGTTCCTCTTTCTGGAATTCGCTGAAAAACAAAAGGGGTAGGTGTTGAGTGGTAACCTTTCGTTTACTTGGTGTTTATTACGTGCACTCATCCCCGTGTTTTGTCAGTTCCCGTGGCACGCCTTGCTTAAGGTCACGTAGTCAATGAGGTTTCGTTTTGTGTGCTCCCATTTCTTGGCTGTGGTAGTCATGTCATTGATGATCGTAAGTAAACTTGCGTAAAGCCGGTTCTTGATATTTTTATTGGATGCTGGCTTGGAAGCGGGAAACGAGTTTGTTTGCGCGCATATGTACCTACCCGTTCGCATTAAATTGTTCGAGGAAAATCGCGATGTGCTGAAGGGACAGGGGATTGGAACTCTGGACTCTGACTGGTGAATTGCTTTTTCATTTTTTTAAGAAGGCTCTCATTGTCCAAAAAGGATTAAAGTCTCTTCGGCATCGTCAAGCAAAGGGAATTCTCATTAGATATACTCGTCTAGTTCAGTAAAATGCTCAACACTGTGGTCGCAATAGTAAAATGTTGTACGGGGAAACTCTCTCAGTTTCTGCCGAATCCTCACCTACAAAATCAACGAAATTTTTTGTTTACTCCAAAGTCAGATGTAGATGGTCGTATTTCGTAGAGTTCAAACTCTAGCACTTCCAGTTCCATACAGCATCTATGACCTGTTTTATTTACTTACTTAAGGTGGCTCTACAGTCCGGGGCGGACCTGGACCTCAACTAAGAAGCGTCTTCAGCCAGCTGTCCCTAGTGTCGCACGCCAAGTTGGTTAAGATCCCTTTCCACTGAGTCGCGGTCTTCCTCTACTGCACCGTCGCTCTGGTGTGGATTCGAAGATTTTCTGGGCCGGGGCATTGGTGTCCATCCGCTCTACATGACCCAGCCACCTCAGGCGTTGAAGCTTTACTCTTCTGTCTAAGTCGATGTCGCTGTACAGCCCGTACAGTTCGTCAATTGCCTTCTTAGCCCAAAGAAACAGAAATAGTGACATCACGCTGCGCTCTTCCGATATTATGTCAATATCGTCGGGGTATCCGAGTTATTGGACGGACTTTTGAAAGATAGTGCCTCTGGTGTTAGCGCGTGAGTTTTGCACAACTCTTTCAAGAACGATGTTAAAGCAGTCGCTGACAGCGCGTCGTCTTGTCTAAATCTTTTTTGACATCAAAGACCTTGATGAGTTCTTTACCGACCTTGATGAGTTCTTTACCGACCTTGATGAAGCAGAGTACATTTTCCTGCACAAACGGACGAGTTTGATAGGGATGCCAAAACTAGACATGGCTCTTTATAGCTCGTCTCTATTGATGCTGTCATAGGCGGCCTTAAAATCGATGAAAAGGTGGTGGGTATCGATTTGAAGTTCCTTGGTTTTCTCCAAGATCTATGATCTAAAAAAGGCTTTCTATTGCTAGGCACGTGAAGCGAGGCAGGAGAATACCTCTCCATAAGGACAGCCTCGTGCTGTAAACGGATATGGCACATAAGCCAACGAATATTGAAATTTAAATAATGGCTTCACAGGTTGTAGTTAATTCTCTGGTTAAAACTGCTGACAAGCAGAACATCATTTAGAAAACAAAATGCGGTCAATCTGCTTCTACACACTTGTTTACCTTAACAAGACTTAAGTCGTTTATTCTCCACAATATAAACCCCAAAGTACATTCATTCAGGTCACGGATTTATTATACAAACCACCCACTAACCCTCTGGGGTTAATTCGCAATTAGGCTGAAGTGGGCGAGACTCACTCAAATTGAAATTCTTCTGTAATCCACTGTGTCCGTCCCTTCAAAGTGGCGTCTTACGGCCTTATCCCCAAAATTCCCAATCCAATTTCAACAACAAATTCCCACAACTTAATTTCTAATTAAAAAGTTCTAAGAAAAACAAAAAAGTCCCATTATGACTCGCAAATCGAATCTGTGATGTGACATCCTCCACCGTAGTATGAGTTATGACAGCGCATATTTCGGGTGCTGCTGACGTGACCGTCAACATCAACGAATCACAGATATACGAGCTCTAATGCGTTCGTTGTCTCGTCAACGTCGATTGCGCGAATCTACGAGATGGATCCGGGGTGGCATTTCACAAATGAATTCGATTGCGATACGCTATTCTTTGTGCATCGACAAAGTGGCAAGAGTTCACCTCTGGGAAATCTTATTCATTTCTACTCGATTTATTTTTAAATCTCACAATCAGCGTTCATTAAAGAATTGCCCGACCAAGAGGGGCCCATACACACACAAAGGGAGTCGCTTTTAATTCTCCTTAGTCTTTTGAGGACTTTGCATTTTATATTACTCTCATAATTCAATTAAAATTGGTTGCTCACAGCGATGTGAACATGCTGGTTATCTGTTCCTTCGTTGACAGTTTTTATTGCACAAAAGATGCGTCGCATTGTGGACCTGCAGACCTTGACAATTTTATTGCATTAACATTGGCATATTTATAACGAAAGCAATGAAATTCGAAATATGTTACATTGCTTGTTGTATCCGTAGTTTGTGATTGAAGGCAATTTCCGCAATAAGTTGCAATAGGTGGGAATTTCAATTTTGTTTCGATTTATCCTATCTAATCTCTGTTCCTTGTCAACAAAGCCATACGTCGGTCGGTACTCTATTGTTTACGAACACTGCCACTGATAAGGAAAACTTGTTAAAACACTTTTCGTGTAATTTTAGACATATGGATGCGATGGAAGAGAAATTTTTTGTGTTTCTGTCTTTGTAGATCTAAATGAGAAAATGTTAACGACGTGCACAAACTATGACTTGTATTTCTTGAACAAACAAGCGCCTCCACTGCATGATGAAATGGGGCTGCCTTATTATTATTATTATTAGTGGGACGCTGTTTGTCTACTCCAGCACTGCGACCTCATATAGATGCCTTTTGTGCTGTCCCATATGTTTGGAGCAATTTGTCTGCTCCAGAGGATGTCAGGAAGCTAGTCAGCCTCTCCGGATGGAACCTGGCAAGTCCCTTCCGCTTGCTCATATGAATAAGGGCGGGACACTCTGTGACGATGTGGAGAGAGCTTTCATCGCTCTCCAAGCGCAGTCTGTAGGTAGGCTCCGGTGACAGGCCAAGCTTGTGTAGATGCCGCTTTAGTCAGCAGTGGCCACTTAGGATAAAAAAATAAAAACAAATAGCTGGCGCGACAGCTCAGGACGAGCCAAGGCCTAGCTTCTCGCAACCATTCATGTTGTCCGTGTTGTATCGTTTGCACGAATGGAAGGGACCTACAATTTATTCCTGACTCCGAATGGGGAAATTGAGACGCTCTTTCATGACAAATTATACTCTTAGAGGCTTCTCATTCCCCGACGAGAGGTGGTGCCGCGAAAAATGTTCGGTGGATATGGCTGGGGATTGAACACAAGCCGTTCGATCAGCAGTCCAACGCACTGACCACTGAGTCACGGCCAGGTTACCGGTTAGAATTCTAAGGTGGTTCCTGTTTCGATTTAGAAGAAACTTGGATTTTTTTGTGATAAATTGGGGAAGTGTTTGGTACATTTTTGTCCTACACTTTCCATCCAAATTGTGTTGGATTTAGGCAGGGATTGCTCCCTCATGAAGTTTGTAAAAATGGATTTGTATAGTCCACTGGTTCAGGAACAGTGGTTGCAAGTATCTTGGCAAGTGAGTCCACTGTTTGTTGCCTCTGCGGCCCTTGTGAACAGAGATCCAGTGTAGTATGACCAAGTTGTTTTTTTTTTTTTTTTACCCAGTTCTAGAAGCAATTTGACTGTATCTTTAGGGCCAGTTTCGTTTTTGTGGTGGCTGAGTACAGTGCTTTCAGGGCAGTTTAACTGTCAGAGAAGATAAAAAAGGTTTTGCCACGGAAATTAGGGGGCAAGTATAAGCTTGCGCACTGATTGAAAGATTGATGAGTATGTGCCTTGACTGACCGCTATGATAGTGCTAGACGACTTCGAATATTCCAGGCCCAGATCCACTGTCCATTTAAGAGCCGTCCGAATGCCATACTTGGTCATGCTCTGAAGGACGGGGTTTGCATTTTTCCCAGTCGTCTCTCGGTGGATGACTACTGAGTAGTTTCGTTTGAAGCAGTACCTTGGATGAATGCCAACCAACAGCATGCTGAACTCGCTGCTTTCGAATAGGGAGCGAAACTTGTTTAAGCGGCCGTCAGAGGGATGTTCGGAGCTAATGTTGTGTAGGTGGAAGAGCCTGTGCAGGATGAGTTTTGCCTGGACTCGAATTGGAGCGCAGGCAACCCGTGGTGCAGATTTCAGCTAGGCGCTGAACCCATTTCTGTTTCTTGGCTGTGGTTGCCTTATTTGTCTTTGTCCACCAGACCATTGCCGCATAATTTTGGGGCTGCGTTATAGAAAAAAAAAGACGTAGAAGGTGATACTAGCTTACTTTTCTTAAGTCCATTGATGATTTGCGATGAAATTCCGTTTAGGACTGCACATATGTATGTATATGTATATGGCCCTGGTTATGCAAACAGCTGTTTGAATTTAGTTAGAGAGGTTAACATGGATAATTTGTCTAGTTTTGTCCACCAGACTATGTAATCAACGATCTTGCCACCGCCGCGCCGTTTACATCCAGTGCTTCACCTAAGATGGATTCCCTGCGACCCAAAGCTGCTTATATTGATACAACGCGCAAAGCACATTCATATTTTAGTTTGGCTTTCTATCCAGCTTCAGAACTAAGTCTTTAGCATGGTTTGAGGAGCTAAGAACGGATGTATTGATCGGACCCAAGGTTTGAAACGAAAATGAAAGCTTAAGCACGAAGGCTTAAATACTCAGATGTCATTTTTCCTTCAGAGAATGACATGGCCCACACAAATATCTTCGAAAATCACCTAATTTGTCAAGTTATCAGTTTATATTTCAATTTCTTGACATGGTTAAATCCCATTTGACATACTCGCACTCTTATTATTTCCGGACATACTATGTTCTTCGCATTAGAAGGAAATTAAACGAATTCATTTCCGGCCAAGTCGACCATCCCTAGAAAAGAAAATTAACTTTTATATAATGACATCTACAAGTTTCCCCGCACCATATGCGCGCTCCTCTATCCGACATTATAGTTGATTTGACCTCAATGTTTTCACATGGCTGTCTTGTGTTGCGCGTTGTCGCCCATGTTATCTGATTCCTAAGAGTGTCATGCAATGCTTACTCTAGGGAGTAGGTACCCCCATGCATTCAACCACACGAGTATCAATCACTGGAACACACAGCCCTAGTTCTATCGTTAGCTTGTTGTTTTCAATTTGATTTCTGTTTTTTTTTTTTCGCAACTCGAACGCTGACGACGACGACGACGACGACAATTTGGTTACACTTGTGTGTCTGGCGTTGTTCGAAATCATTATTTAAGATAACAATAACAAATAATATATAATATTTGAAATATTGTATACAACAGTGATTGTGCTGTTGCACGCCAAGCATGACCACATGACCTGATGATGATCTGCTTTCCTTTTTTTTTTTTTTTTAATACCACTGAGGAGTGATTTATTATGGGTGTACGTTTCGCCTCTGCGTGCTCATGTGGGTGTTGGTCTTCGCAATCGTGAAGTTATTCTGAGGATATGATACTTTTATGGCTCTCTGGGGTAATGGAATTATTAAGTGGACAAATCTCCGTCAGTTGTAGTACTTTAAAATTTATGGAAATCGCTTTTAAGTTTTCTAGATTATTTTGAAATCATCAGGGATTCTGAGCAAGCAAACTACGTCATACTGTCCACAAAAGGAAATGCTTTTGTGGATCTCTTTGGGTTTGCAAAATTGTTGCACGTGATTTGAATAAATAAGTTTTGATAAGACCAGCAAGGGGAATCTGTGATGGTGTGTCTATGGTATAAAAAAAAAACAGCCGATAGAGAAGGTTTTCGTCAACATGGTTTGAAATTAAAGACGTTCTCACAGATTTCCATACTATCCTTCAACTTATAAAGTGATTTTTTGACAACGAACTTGACCAGAGGAAATGCACTTAAACTTATCTAATTCCTACCTTCCTTAAGGTGAACTTTCTTTATCGGTTTTAACGACCAAAATTTTAGGTCCCGGCTGAGCTCCATTAACTAATCTGATATCGGTTATAGCGACCTTTCGCTTATAACGACCAAATTAATCGGTCCCTTGAAGGTCGTTATAACAGATTTTGACTGCAGTTTGTCTGTTCACACTGAGACCCATGAGGGATTCATTGTGATACCACAAGGATCTTGGAAAGATTCTCCCGCCTAATCATTGAACCAATTGGAGCTTCTTATTAAGTGTAGGAGGCTACTAACATCAATGTTTATCAGGTCGCCTAAGTTGGTATAAAAGAAGACTCCTAAGTGGTATTTTCTTTTGCGGGAGAGAGCTGGACTTGTGCAAAGAAGAGGGAGAACAGTCTCCTCCTCCTCGTCCATACGGCTTTCGTAGAAGTCGTTTGTCAATAAATATCAATAAATAAATAAATATAGTGTAAGAAAACTATTATAGATTCTCTAAGAGGGTTGCAGGGGTGGCGGTGATGTAAATACAACGCCGCCTCAATTGTAATATTTTGGATTTATTTTGTTCAAGAAATTACATATTAAGATTCGGAAGGAAACCACAGTACCAGATTTGAGAAAAGCTAGATTAGGTTAGGGTGGCTGTCCTTGCCTTGATGCAGACATACTAAGACGTCATAGAGTCTACTTTCTCTTATCTTGAACTATTTAAACCTTTTTTATGAAGCGAAGGATACTTCTGACCGTGTAGGATAGTGCTGCAGACTTGAGAAGAGCTCTCTTGCATTTAATCTAATTTCCACAGCGTTCGCTAATAGCTAAATTCATGTGCACCGTTGTTATTCACTGACAAGATAGTCTTTCCGTCATTTCCAAGCTCATCGAGCTCAAAATCTGGCCACGTCAATGGGGTGGAAGCTCGTTGGCTTGACCGCGCAGTTAAAGAGGTATCTGGAAATTTGTTCTCTATGCTCACGTTAAGGCGAGATTCCGAGGCATAGCAATATTCGGGAACCTAGGTTCAATTGGATCCCAACATGTACAGAAAAATAATTGCAGCAATCGACCCTGTACTTATTCGAAAACGAATCGAGTTGCTCTGGTGCGTAGAACCGATTGTTACAGAAGCATCTCTTTATCAGTCAAGACCTTTGTTGTCTACTAGAGAGAAATATCTACGTCTTTATCAAATTGCCATATTATCACCCTTGTGCGACGATTCTGGATCTTACCCATCTGATTAGATTCCTCATTAGCAATTCTTTTCCACAGATATGCACCATCATTCGTTTGCTATTTTTGTTTATTACCATTTCGAACTTCTAAACCGGTCTGCTCTTCGAAACGCCCTTGAAAACAGCGCAAACGAGCAACAAATAGCATACACAACCCGTCCATAAACTTGACCTGTAAATTAGTAATCCCCACGATCCATGAGACACAAGATAAAGAATATTAATTAGTTTACAACTTTCTTTCGTCGAGAATTGTTTACCTTTTGCTCTATTGTCGTTTGTGTCGCACACGTCTACAATTTTATTCCTTTTTTATGACTTGGCACGATCGCGTTGATGTCGCTCGTTTGCCCTTAGACGCAAATCAAAATGACGCGACGTGTCGGTGAAACATGTGCGACGCAATTTTCTATGATAAGGTGACGATTTGTGCGCCACCATTAGATGCCCTAACATCCCATCATTAGCAGAGAAATCCGGGTAAATCTTGTCTCAGACAACCGCTTTGTTGTTTGTGTGTGCAAATTTCGCACGAAGTAAAATTGTATTTATAAACGCTAAGGGGAATTTTATTGCGAAATGAAAATAGAAAATAATTTCCCAAAGATTTAGGTTACTCTAAATTTAGATGAGAGAGACGTACCCGTACTCAAGATGCTTGTGACGAATGAGGATGTGCGGGTTCCATTCGGCAGAAGAGCCATTTTGCGCAACGAAAATTTTATTTGAATCGGTTTCCGTTTGTGTGGAGAGTTTAATGACTTTGGTGGAGAGAAATGGGTGGACACGTTTTGGTGCGGCAAGGCAAGTGTGATAGTCTCTCAGGATTGGCCAGACAATTGTCTGAATTCGTGGTGAACATGTTTTTCTAACAAAAAGGCGAATGAACTGATCAAATTGCCTCGAAATTGTGCCCAAATTTGGAGTCATACCGTAGATTTACCATGATTGTGCGTCTTAATTAAATTTCAAATGGGTTGTGTAGAGAGCTGCTCTTAGAGGGTGCAGTGGTGTATATTTGAGTGGCGGGCAGAGAATTATCGCTGTTTGTTGTGGTATTAGGTGGATTCTATATATTTTTTGCACTTGATAAGCCCCCTGTTTGTGTCGCGCTGTCGTTGTGGTTGAATGGGCAGAAAGAATCTCAGTTCAAGGCGAAGTAGAGATATGTACTCGTACATACATATATGTTTAGAGCTATGCATTGACAAATAACACTAGACTGTGAAAGGTTAATTGGAACATTTGGAAGATTTCGAAGTTGGCTGGTTTCGGACGGATGTTTCGTGGCAATATGTGTCATCACGTATGAAGGCATTAGTTGTTACCCCTGTAACGCAAATTCCGAAGTCTTGATATTAAGGAGTGGTTTTTATTGGGAAAGAAACAATTTTGTGATTGAACTTCCATCTTCGTGCTTGGTTTTGAGTCAGCGATGTTCTGTGCTTCCTGTGACCTTATCTAGTACTGTCGGCTTAAATTAAACATAATGTCACCTTGACCTGTCACATAGTATAGCTTCAACGCTGACAGAAAACATAGATCGTTTAGATTATGCATTTTCCCTCCAAGACCTTAACGCCACCTTTATACATTTTATAAAGTTCACGCGTTTGCACCATCCCAGCAAGACTGGGATAATGGAAGTTTTCAAAGTGTCTTCTTAGCTCTCGTTGACTGAATCTCCTCAGCTCTTATTATGTATGTTCTCCCGAAATTTTTTTTGGCTTTCGCCAATCTTCAAAGAAAGTTCTGCTTTTCCTCCACTTTGATCAAGGAAGTTTTGATGATTCTTCCCCTCTTTTTACATTTATATCCGAGGTTGTACACTTGGAGCTAATTTCCGTTTAAAATAAGGTGCTTTCTGTCAAAACTCTCACATTGGAGTTTTGATGACCTTGCGCAATTGTGATCTTACGACCTCCTGCCCCATACATGTGCTGTTTGATGCAATAGCATTCAAATTACGGCTGCTGTGCAAATTTATATTCGACTTTGCTCATATTCAAGACTGATTCTGGGCAAAGACAGCGTTAGCATCTTGCGAAGAATAGATGAGAGGGCGAAGGATCTGTGTCTGCATTGCTTCTTTTTATCAAAAAACAGTTTGAGAGTGTCAGACCTTCTTCAAATCGTTCGGAAGGCTAAAACCACTGAACTTTATATGGGTAGCAGAACACAACGAGAAAATCTCTGAAGAAATTGTTAGACAGGGTTCTGAAAATATTTTTTCAGGATCGGATGATGCCTCTGTGTGCCCATCTACCTTGGTCAAAATGATCCTGTCTAGACAAGACATCCAATCGTGGTAGAATCTGGGTATCGCTTGATGTTCTGTTTTTACTGTCTTTGTTATGTGGGTGAGGTGCTACGAGTGCGTAAAATCTCTACATAGTAAGGTTTGTGATCTCTTTGATGATTTTATTTAGGATTATCTTCCCTCAGGCTTTAGGCATGGACGGGGAACGTTGTGGAAAAATCAATTTGTTCCATTTGACCTAAAGGCTGAGGGAAAATCCTAAATAAAAGCTCTAGTATTGCATGCTTCGGAGGGGATACCTTTTCGATCTTGATGGTGGAACTCGGAACTCGTACAAAAGCAAATGAGTTTAGTATGGTTCCACAGTTTTCTCAAAGATTTGGTGGAATGTTTTTCGTAGTTTCAGTGTCTTCCCATCTTGAGTGCGTCTTGGTAAAATCGTCAAACTTTATACTGCTCAACTCAGTAGGTTCTACAGATCACTGCTTAGAGCTTCAGTACAGAATCCTGGGCGCAACACTTTCCTGACATTATTTGTGATATTTTTTAAGTTGCTCTTAGTATCTGGTTCCTTTTTCCTTTTCCCCTCGAACTTGGAAGAGGTCAAAACGCTTAACACCATGAATTCGCGTGTTTATTGGCTATCGTCCAGTCTGATTGACGAGGTTACACGCTCTGAATCCCAGAAGCACACGTGTCACCCGAAACAACGTGCCATTTTTTGATCAATCCTCGCCTACACACATTTTATACAATGTGTTGCGCTGCTTAAAACTGTCTTCTGTTCATCCCTTCATCGTAGGTGTGAATTCCACCGACTGACATTAATGTCCAAACGCGACAAATGACCTCCAAACAGTTCTCCCCCTGATAGAGCGTGTTGAATGTGTATGACGAACCTCTATAAATTGCTGATTAGCGTATAATTATTCCAAACGAGTGCCAATTCTTGTCTCATTTCCCAGACATTACACGGGAAAGGAACTTTTCGCACGCACCAGACGCGGTCGGACGCCATGGAAACTTTCCACTGAAACCAATTTAAAGGTTTCTGGTGTCATGATAGCTATGCATCCAATTATTAATTCAATAATCCCACTTAGAGAAGATTATTTTCCTATTTACGAACCAAATCGAACAATAGAACTCCTCCGTCGTCGTTTTAATAGGTTTTTCTGCTTCGCAATTAATTTTTGCACTCGAGACTTGACTTATATTGACGACGGGCACTGTGCAGGGGGATTATAGTGTGTATAGAGAGGTTCTTGACCGTGTGCCACAAAAGAAAGCAACAAAAGTGTAATCAATTAGCAGGCATACGTCAAATGTGGTTTGTTTTTTTCTTTCTTTGTTCGATTGCTGGACAACTTCTATTCGCCGTGAACTTTGCCAATGAAAAAGGTAAACAAATAAATCATAAAAAACAAAAAAGTTCGTAATAATTCCGAAGGAAAGGAAAGAATCACTCAAGTAGTCAGTAAAAAAAAACAAGTTGTTAGTCATGGCGGAGAAGCAGGGGGTGGGTCGACACCGACGCAGAGAGGCAAGAATGATAATAGAAAAGAGGAAGGCAGAGGGGGTGCGGTGATGATCTCTTGACAAAGTAACTTGTTGCTATACATACACATAGACTATTGTTTGTGTACAATAGCTCCGGTGCGATAAGGAGGTGACCTTTTGGCTAAGAGTGAGTGGATGAAATGGAGGCGTTTCTAGCCGAAGGAAACGTAAGCGGCCTTAAGTACGAAGCACACGTGAAACGGGGAATGTACAGAGGAGGCACGTGAAATGTGTCACGTATCTTTGTCGCTTACCGAGGTATAAACTTTTATAGCATGTGTTTGGAAATGTTTTTAATGTCACGTCTCATTTTTTCTTATGAATGAAGGAGCTTATTGGAGATTCTGCTTTGGTTTGCCTTTAAAAAACAGCTTCAGTTGGGATGTTGGTATGAAGACATCACTTATGTTTTAATAAAATCTAAAAATAAAGTCTATCATCATCAAATGTAAGGCTAAGCTATGTCATCATAAATTGGACAAAACTTTTAATGAGTTATCCGCCGGATGTCGTAAACGATTTTAGCTATCAAAATCGTTTTGTAATGTCCATCAAATTTGAAGTCTGTATGTCGGAAACAGTCTTTGTTAGGATCAAAAATTCTTTCATACGCATGTGGATCAAGATGCGATCCATTGCGATCATCTCTAGGGAAATAGTACACGATCAAAGGGGAATGAAGTTTTAAGCTATCCCAGCCACTTTAGTTTCATTGTCAAACTTCTCATCCCTTTTTAAACATTTTTTCCACAGCAGAAATTGTCAGGAAGGCCAAAAGTTTGCAACTAGACGGGCAGCAGTAAGATGCTCTTGTGCGATTACTTATTTTGACGTGGTTTAGGGATTGGCGACCCGAAGTCTACTTCTGAAATCATTCAGGTTTCCTAACGTAACAGATCGGCTGTAATGGAAGTGTTCAGATCGCTAAATTGGTATTTCTCCTGGGGTGACTTGTCTAATTCTAACATGAGAAGGGCATATAAAGAGGAAGTACAGGATAGACTTCTCCTTTTCCTCATCCCTGCAGGAATTGTTTTAGGTTATGGCCAATTGCCAGGATGTCCCGTAATGATATTGGTTGCTTTTGAAAAGTTATCTCTATCTAATTGAATGAACGCTTTCAATCTGTTGGAATCCAGGACAGCCGAAATGAGCTCGAAGTTCTTGGAGTCATTTTTAAGTGATCATCTATGATTTGGTGTCGCCTCGGCATTGATGTACATATGTATGTACATGAGTCAGTTGCTTAATGTGCTTTGAAGTGGTCAATCTATCTATTGGTGATGCCTAGACAACCTAGTTTGGAAAGTTCGCCCGTCGCATATTTCTCGGTATGACATTGCTCATCAGAGCGTAGTTTAACGATCTCCAAACCTATCGAAAGTTGTTTTTGTGGATTTCGAGAAAGCATATGATCGGGTCCCTCGAGGTAAACTCTGGAGTGTGTTACAGGACAGGAGTATGGGATTGACGGTTCTCTTCTGGGGGCAATTCAATCTCTCTATATAAGAGCTGTGTTCGGGTAAACGACGTTAAATCGACACTGTGGACGTTGAACTTCGCTAGGGATGCGTTCTGTCACCTCTTATTTTCATAGTGCAAATAGATTGGATGTTATGCACAGCGGTGGCGAGAAACGGTTCGAATTGGGAGGCTTAAGGATAAGTTATCTGCTTTTCGCTAATGACTTGATCATCCTTACGTCCACCCAGACCAAATTTCAGCGCGCACTAGATAGGTTCGTCGCCGTCTGTGTTGAAACTGGGATGACAGTAAACTTAAACAAATCAGAGGTTATGGTAATATCCCGCATTCCAGAATGCCTGTTCAATCCACTCTGCATGCTAGTGGGGTCCTATTGAAACAGGTGGAGAAGTTTAAGCATCTTGGGGTCCTATTAACGAGTGATGGTAGGAGCAATACTGAGTTATCCTGTAGGATTGGTCAGGTTGGAGCAATTTTGAGACAGCTTGGACAGTCTGTTATCAGGAGGGCTAAATTTGGCATCGGAGCTAAGTTATCAGTCTTTAATTCAGTGTTTATTCCGACCCCACCTATGGCGTGAAGTTTGGGTAATGACCGAAAGAATAAGATGGTGGATACAAGCTGCCGAAATGAGATTTCTTCGTTGTATTGATGGAGTAACTCGCCGAGATCTGGTTAGGAACACCAGAATACGCAAGGCACCCAATGTGGAGCAGCTACTTCTAAGAACGAATAGATCCATACTTTGATGTTTTGGACACGTTAAACGCAAGTCTCCAACTCAGTTTCCAAGTCGTGCCATGAATGGGCAGGCGTCCCGTGAGTAGGCCCAGTATGAGATGGTTGAACCAAGTCCATCAAGGGATAGCCCCTGATGTTTTAGAGTGGATGGCGGAACATCGGCAGATGTGGAAAGTCCATTTAGGCTCTTCAAACCCGCCATCCTCATAGTGGATAAGCGGGACATTGGAAAATGATGATGATGAGTTCATATAGTGGTTGGGAGATATATGTGTAATGAATCCAGTCTTTTAGAGAACTTCGCGCTTCGACTCCAGGTGGTCCTGTCTTTTTTATTTCTTTATCCCATGCTGAGATACATTTCAGTCTGCAGCATATCAGTTGATTATAGTTCTGACATGCCCGCATTTTACACCCATTCCAAGTTAGCGACTTTCATAAATATTGACGCACAGCAGTTGGGATTATTTTCAGCACATCTGTAAAGTTCTTGAACTTGAATTTGTCTCTTTCTATCGTGGTTTCGTTTGTTAAAATTCGCTCAAATTTAATCATTCGTCTATCAACAATCGTTTGTTTATGTTGTGATCACCGAATGGCGCTTCTGAATTTGCACGGCATAAACAACATTTAGAGCGAATTTAGATAGGGTGTGCATTTCCAACGACGCACTTATAATTGCCAAGTTTCAGTTGCGATGGGTGATGGAAATTTCAAATGAAATAACTTGGAGTCACGCCAATTTTGGCCCAAATATGAGAAACAAATCAATTTTCCGGATGCAAATAGAAAAATTCTCTAGAAGGACAACATACAGCAGAACTTGTTCCGTGAACAACAGTGTTTTCCATCTAGATTCGCGAAAAAGCTTCATATTCTCGCGTCACGGTAATCGAATAATAGTTTTTATTTGGGAATCAATTTCCCAGAAACACGTCAGCGCGCATATCTCCAACCAAAAAAAAAACTTCCAATCGCCACAATGATAAGAAATGGGGTACTCGTACTATCCGAAAGATATTGCGCAACTTATGATTGAGTTTGCTAATTTATATTAACAACTGCGCCACCGACACGTTTAGTTCTTGCGAATTTCGTCTTATCACATCAAATTGGGTCACATTGGTGTTTATAGGCTGAGTACGCCTAATGTCGAGAACATTTTGTTATTGGCGTATCTTCAAAACAATCAAAACCCACTTACGCTTGGGTGTGCACAATGTTTCCCATGTCGATAAAAACAACCGCATGAATTATTTTAAAAAGGTACTCAAACTTTTTGCCATCTGTCTGTCACACATGTCGACAAGTCCACCGCCTCCTAATGGAGTGGCCTTGAGCTATTGGAATGTGTGCTGTGGCGCGTAGGAACTGCCACCATTATTTCAATGTTACACTTGCAATTTAACGTTCCATTGGACATTCTGTAACAGGTCCTCTTGGTGAATAGGACTCCAAAAAGTTAGGCAAGTACCCGAGTGCGTTGCTTAAGGCCTTGTTGGCAGTGACTCACTACCCACACGTGTAATCTTTGCTGACGGAGGCAACACGAAGAAAAAGTAAAACGCACAAGTAGCAAGACAACAAATTTAAAAATGAACTGCGTAGGAGTAATCGGAAATGCGATTTGTATCTATGAACGTGTGCTTGGTTTGTTTTTGATATATTCATCAGATGTGTGTTAATTTTTATTTGTTTACCGCTCTGTGTAAATATTTTCCGCCGACCATATCTTAATAATAAACAAATATAGCAACTGACTGAATGTGGGGACATTGGCAAAGGTTGTTGTGCGTCGAACAAAGAATATTCTTGAAGCTTCTTCTCCTTGTCTTTCTTGGAGATTCATCCACTTGCACTTTAGTTTGTTGTTCACTTCTCAAATCCAGACTGTCTAAATGGGTTTTACTTGAGTTTACCTTCTCATTTTCTCAATTTCAGAATCATGGATTGAATTGAGCACCGCAGCTGCTATGGCCGGTGTCAAGAGTCCAGATAGAATCACACCATTGCCATTCTCATCTGGAGAGGAATATTTGAGACTGTTGCGGGAAGCACAAAGGGAATCTAATCAGTCAAGTCGTGTTGTCTCTCTTGCCAGTTCCAGACGTGATACACCAAGGGATAGGTAAGATTTATCTCTATCCAACTTGCAATTTTCCAATGTTTACCCAAGATCTTTTTCTCGATTTTTTTTTTCAGTCCAAAATCACCACCAAACAGTCCAAATACAGAGCTATGCCCAGACGAGGATCTCAAGCATGTATACATAAATTATTGGAGCAAAGTAAATGCTCAGTGCTCTCAAAAAATTTATTTCAATACATTTATTCTCTGTTTCGTTGCAGGAGGGTGAGACTCACAAGGACACAGATTGGTTAGACGAATGGAGCAGTCGACCCGATCAGCAGCCACCAAAGTAAGTTTTTGCGTCAGACTTTATTTGTTTTGTAAACACGTTCCTAAGTTCGGTTCAGGCATAAAGGCATTCTTTAATTTGCGCCTAGCAAACACATCTAACGGCGCACGGTAATCTAATTAAAATAAAATTATTACGTTTGTGTGTATTCTATGGGGTTATGTTTGTTTGGGTAATGCCGCCACTGTTGACTGTAAGAACAACGGGACGCGTTTGTTCTTTATCACATGACACTGTGTGACTTGCTTAATGCATTTGGTTAGTTGCAAATAGAAGACAGACACGTTTCGAAATTTAAGCTTCGAATTGACATTAGTGTATGGCTGTCGATTGTATTATATGTATCTACACTTCACTGATCGTTGTCGTTTGGGAAAATGATGTCATCCTCGGGAACTTGTGTGCCATGGGAGACGTACTTGTATTTTTGTTATACGAGGTCATTCGGGATCAAATTTGATTTATTTTGGTTGTTATAATTGCAATGTTTGTCTAATTTGCACTGAATTGGGAAATGTGGCGTCGCGAATTGTTTACTGACTCGAAAAAGATGGGTGAAATTAAGACAACTAGATTGTGGGTTTCATTCTCTTCTATGTGGAGACGAACATGTTGTTTTTGTTTGCTGTAGAACTACATACATATAACCACGAAAAGGAAAGCGTTAGCTAGTTAAATGGTTAGGTTATAGAGGTGAAGATGATTCAAACCGCTTCCCATTACTACGATCTGCGTGGATACAGCTTTGTTGACAATTTGTTCAACTTGCTGAAGAAATATTTTTCGAGTGAAATCATCCTGGTCCTGCTAAGGCTTGGACATTCCCAAGGAAGAGGGCTGTGTTCTTACCCGCACCTACATCGCGCAGTCTTTGCCATGGTTATTTTTTTTCACTTCGGCGCACTTCTTTGCGGTGGGCCGCTAGTGTTTTGTGACCTGTAACGAAGCCTTAACACAGCGGTAACCGCGCGGTTTCAAAACGTGTGGTTCAACAGCGAGTAGCCTATTTACATTAGCATCCTCACGTTCGTTCACACCTGACCGCGCGTTTTTGATGTTGCAACCGCGCGGTTACTGTCGTGTCTGGACAGGGCCTTATAGTTTTAAGTGTGATTTGTTTAACGCAATAAGATATTTTGTTTTCCTCTTGCTATTGTGTGCACATAGCCCTCTTCATATGAGGTATGCAGGGAACTTGTTCCATCTATTATCGGGCATTTTTAAGAAGGTTGTGTGCATGCTAGTCTTCAAAAGTTCCATTGGAGAGTAGCAAGTGTTATGTGTGATGCACGTTTATCCCAAACAAGCCCTTGTGATTTCGCCGGTTCATCAGAAGTTTACCTTCATAAAGCGTATCTATTGGATTCAGTAACTAGATCTCGCTTTATTTCGCTATAGTTATAGGCTGGTGTTCATCATGCATTGGTTTTTAGTATTCAAATTATTAGGTCAAACATTCGCGGCACACCACTATAATTGTAATCTTATTCGTCTCATTACAACTTATTTCTTTAAACATTGTTTCATGTCATTTTTAGAGATTGGAAATTTGAACATCCAAAGAAGAAGAACGCTGGCTACTCCATTCGATTGACTCGAGTGGGTAAAAATTCGCTCTTTTCCAGGGAAATTTTATATTCGCTCATTTTAAGCAATGTCCTTTCGCTGCTGCTGGGCGCTGGCTTAGGGTAAGTCCAACCAAAATGAATTAACACAAATCACATTTCAAACGAAAACTTTATTTGCAGTTTATGGCTTAGCAAACGTGGCATTCTCTTCACAAGAGTTGTGATTGACTGAACAACGAATGGGAATATTTGAAAACAATTTAAACACACACATTATATGCATATAACCAACAATTATATACTACAATTTTCTATTATTCTCTTTAAAAACAAAAAGCAAAGAAAATATATATAAAACTCTCTTAAAAGGAAAAAAAAAAAAAATAATAATATGTAATCGTAAATATTGATTATGATGGACGGGGAGGGATGATTGGCTCAGAGAAGGAGAGGATGCATGATCCCAAGATACCAGGAGAACTAAACCAACAACACACTCACATTTCTATTTTATTACTTTTGATAAAACAAATTAAATAGAATTAAATATATAAATTAAAATGAATTTCATAACAAAACAAAAAAGAGGAGAACAAACGAGCAATCATCTTCATCTGAGACCGAGAGGAAGCCGATGATGTGATCAGAAATAAATGATAAAAAATGAAGTGGAAAGGGAGAAAGCAAAACTAGTTTGCTGTTAAGTTCTTGTTTAGTTTTATTAATTTTTTGTTTCTTTTATAAGTCTTTTCGCTTTTTATTATCGCTTTTGAAAGAAAAATGAGATAAACAAAAAAATGTATAAATAAATTATTATAGAAATTAAAAGAACAAAAATCTGATTAAGTTGTGTGTCGTCGTTGAACTTGGTTGGTTGGAGATTGAGGTGCTGTCCTTTCCGCAAGAATGTTTAGTTTTTAGAAAGCGCTGGCTGGACACGGAACTTTGCGACATCGGAGAGAGGGATGTGCGACTATAGTTAATCGATTTTGCCCAATTCCATTAATGTATTTCTATTTCAGAATGACTACAGGAGATAGGAAGATCAAGCGACTTGTAAAGGCAAGGCAAAAAGCTCTTACTCGTTCGATTTGTCTTGATGTGCCCAAGAATAGTTTTTCATCTTGTTACAAAACACAGTACCTCTGGTGTGTGCACACTAGTGGCGTCCCTTCTTTCGTGGATTACAAGGCACTTTGTGTCGACTTAAAGCGGAAGATTTTTTCCCGACGCTTACACAAACGCAACGTAAAACCAAGCTACACACCATGGATCACGGTTAAATGCAAACCGAAGTACGTAGGGAACAACAAACAAGCAATGCAGTCTTCGTCCGGTAGTTTACGTACAGTAGTTAGTTCAAATTATGGAATAGTCACCTCTTCTACTTCAATTTATAACGTGTAGTTTAGGAAACAGCCAGCACAATAGCTTTAAATTACCGAGTGTGGATAAATATATGAGGTTCTTTCAATTTACCGAGAGTTTCTCAAGGGACCAAAGAAAAACTTCAATATAGCGAGAGATTCATTTGACCGCGAGTCGACTGTATTATACTCTTCTTGCATTATTGACAGGTTTTTAAGCATCGCCTAACACCATCAAGCCTGTTTTTATCACCATAAAGCTGCTGCTTCTAGTTACCAAACTTTTGCACCACAAAGCAATTTATCATCGTTGTCTGCGCACTATTTTCATCGTTGCTGAGCTTATCGTTCTGCTATAAGTAATAATCTTACCATCAGCATTTGGAACATACTCGCCATCGTCAATCTTACAACATCAATTTAATTACAACAAACAAAGGCAGCACAAAGAAAGAAAATTTTCCGATGTCGAATCAGCTGTAAAAAAAACTATTTCACCAGACAAGTGGTTGCATTGTCACAGCTAAATCAATGTATCCTGTTAGCCAACGTTTCGAAACAGCCGCAGATCTTCATGTAGACGGTAGCAGGTAGAAAGATCACCACACAAATACTATTAAGGATTCCTATTGCATTTGACAACTACTTCTATGACAACTGTTATGTTCATACATCAGAATGGGCGCGTTTCATTTCTCAGATATCTGAAATTTCAGATGAACGGAGCATAATGATTGGACGTGACGCATAATGATTGTCACGTGACAGAAAAATAAGACAACTTTTTTGATGTCGGCGACTGGATTGTTAGTCTAAACATTTTTGTCTTACTTCTCTGTCAGTTGAAAAGTGTCATAAACAGCTGATATTTCAAATTTCAAATTTATTCAATTGTTGTATTTCGCAAATTTGCCAACAAATATTCATGTTTTAGTTACATAAAACATCTTAAGGGTCTCTAATGAGTAATTATTATGCACACAGTTACATTTCATACGCAAATTCGATGGGAAAGCAGAAAGTAAAAATGCAATTTTTGCATAAATGTCAATCAGCTGTTATCTTGTTTTTCAGTCAAGAAACTGCGTTCCATATTCTAGTCTATCTGAAATTTCAGATATCTGAGAAATGGAACGCGCCCAATGGTCGCGTTCGTCGATCTAGGCAAAGTGCTTCATATGCATCCAAACGATTTCTATTGGCTGAGAGTGACAGAAGACGAAGCACTTTTTTTGAGGTCGGGGAGGGGATTTTTAGTCAAAATTGTATATTACTTTCTGCTTTTGCATTAGAGTTGTTTTGTAAATTGTAATTGTATGTAGAATAATGAAACGCTATTTACTCTGAGGATGAAATTGTTTGAAAGTAACACACTCGCGTTTTAAATAAAATGATTAAAAAGCATCGTACATGGAATGGCACTATTTGGATTGAACAAAGTATTGTTTACCTGTTAAAAATTCCAAAATCGTCCATATACACAAAAGCACGAAACGTAAACAAACATGCTCATAAAATATTTTCAATGCACATCATAGAAAAAGAAATGGAGAAAAGAACAAAAAAACAATAAATAAATTGAAATTGTAAAGTCCAACAAACAAATGCAAAAATGATTTCAAATGTCAGCTGTTTTATGTCAATTCTCATTTTGCTTCATATGCCGCAAGAATTTTTTGGCTCCACAGTTTCACGGATTTAGCTGGGACAACAAAGTTGTGTCTTAGCTAAATTTTGCAAATTTTTCAGAGAAAAATTGACAAAGCGAAAAAAATACTGCGAACTACAACAGGAATGAAAAAGTCTTAAAAAACGCGAGAAAAAAAGTTTCCACTTTTTTGTCGTTTGGAGACTTCACACTCTCCGACGTTTTAAACGACGTTTGTTTTTCTGAGATCGTGGCCTGGCGAAATTTCTTTCGTGATACTTGATTTTCTGCCCAGTTTTTTTGGCCATGTTTTTTTGGTTTCTGTTTAAAACAGGTGCCGGTGGTGAATAAATTTTGATGCAATTTTGTACTCGGAAGGCTGCTCTATAAGATGGGGTCCGTTAACATTTTGTGACGTGTACTATAATGCGCTGAAATGTAAACGTCAAAGCTTCAGAAATGAAAAGACAGTGGTCTACAATTTTGTTAAACATTTTATTTCTATTCAGTTTGGATACAGTTTTAATGTTTCTTTTTCTTAAAACTAATGCTCTAGGACTGTAATGTATTGAGCTCTTTTTGCGCAAGTGGTTGATTAGGTGATACTTTTGGAGATATGGTGTCGTGTTGACGCGTTCAACTGGTAGTTTCTGATGAAGTTTCTGTGACGTTGAATTCAATTGGAGTGATAGATGGCGTCTGCGTGGTGATGGTGATGATGACTTGATGAGATCGGGTGAATTCAAAAAATGTCAAAAAACCGTGCAGTGTTGCGGCAACACAACAGGCTTTGTTACTCTTGCACTGTTGTTGAGAACGAAAGTAGATATAAGAATGTTTTGTGCGTGATGTTTGATGAAACTAGGAACTGGCATCTGAGATTGTGGTGGTCTTTCTTTGCCGTCGTCTATTGAAACCAAGAGTGCACTTGGTAAAGCTTGATGTGAAAGAGATTTAGGTGATTTACTCCGTTGGGTGAGGCAGTTGGAAAGTAACAACTTATATGTAAGTCGCTTAACATTCCTCTCAACATGCATTACACTTCAAATATAGTGTCCCATTAATGGCCGCTGTATTTTACATTCATTGTTTTATTCGTTTCCTTTTTTGGTTGAGAGGTATACTAAGTTTAAAGTGAATAGCATGACGGATCCCGCGGGCGTGTGGGAACTTGTGATTGTCAATGATAGCACTAAATTGAAGTTCCATTTCGCTTGATCTTTCCTTCACATGTGGCATCTTAACAGTTCATCCTAAAATGGAAAGAAATTAATGAAAAATAACTGGAATGAAGAATAAAAAAATTGTGCTGGACGAATACAAATATATTTAAAAATATATACCATAATACACAAATGAAAGATTTGTGAACCTACTTCCAACATTCCTAAAGTCTTTTCGAAATAAACAGCAACAAGAATTTAAAACAATCGAATTTTTATTTCACAGATCTATCGTGTCTTCAAAAACCACTCATAAGCTAGTTTATCACATTTAGCTACATTTGCAAGGAATTCTTGATCATTGCCTTCTACCAGAGCCTTCGGCGAGACATACAAATCTTTGTCAGGATCATACTGAGAACGACCAAGAGTTTTTAGAAATTCATGCCGATCTCGAATGCGAAACTCTCTTGATTGCAGAATCTCGGGAAACTGAATGATCATTTCGTGAGAAAGCTTCATTTCATTGTGCACATAGGCAAAACGTTCGATTAATTCATCCGAATCTAAAAGAGAAAAGAAAGTACATCCAAGGGCCAATATACTGCGATTATACAGACTATACATACTCATCATCCATAGTTTAGGTTTCTTCAAAAGCAAGCACTTGGATTCTTGTAAATTAAAGCCCATTTCTTCTAGAATACAAAAAGAATTCTTTCGTATGTGCTCCATATTGTAGGTTATCAGCCTGGGTTGCTTTGATGCCAAAAACCTGACATCATCACCATACAGTTGGAAATTCTCTTGAAAGAAACCCAAGCGTTTGTCTATTCGTTGAGTCGAAAACATCAACCAATAGGGATTTTTCGTGATAATCCGTATGATTTGTTCTTTGTCGAATTTTTTTGATTCCAAATAGTTCACTCTGACTTGCAAATCATCTAAATTTTCTTTGAAAATTAAAGGATTCTTTGTGATCATTTCACCAAACAGATCTGGTGGCACACCAAGATCATGAAGGAATTGCAGGTGAGGTTTTATATTTTTTTCGAAATCCAACTTAAGAACAAACTCTCCGAGTCCTTTTCGCCGTTCGATACTGTTTAGACTCACGCCGAGTTTTATTAGTTCCTGCAGGGATTGCGACTTGTTCACATAAGCGGCGAGATTAAAGGTGGGCACATAATCCTTTTCAGGCTTTGAGGTCTCATTGTCGGCAGTCTGAACGTTTACTTTAGGAATTTCTGATTGGATTGCAGGTGATTCAGTTTGGTTGTTGATATTTTGTTTGGCTACAGCGTAATCATTGATTTTTTGAAGAGGTCGGATGACTTTACGATATTCACGATATCTGGAGAAATTTAGATTATCACTGGGATTTGAAAATTTAGCGAAATTTCGAAAGATTTTTAAGAAAAACATTTTTTATTTGAAGTCCCTAGAGGTACGATTAAATGTTGTATGAGAATGCAGTCAGCTGTTTCAGAAACTGTCAAATGACACGTGTGACTTTGTGGTGAATAGGTACATGATGTGGGAGTGTTCAAGGGAATCATAAAGATTCATTTGTGTGAAATTCAATCTGGGGCAGCATATAGTTCGCCTTGTCGTAGCAGAATGGGCCTAGTTTGGTCTAAATGAATCAACCGACTTCATCCGTATTTCTTTAGATGATCCATGAGGTTAAATGGTTATTTGTTGATTTTCTGATGGCACCTGGCTCCTCTTATCTTTTCATTGAATATAAGAATATGAATTGGTAGGGTCAAAATCTCTAAAATATGATGGAGGCAATGTTTTTTTAGATTTCTAAAGTCAAGGAAGAGTCGATAATCAGAAGGATTGATGGTGACATTTGTGATTGATCCCTAACAAGATATAAGAGGTACTTCTTTGAGATGCATAAGCCCAAGAACATCATCATCGATCAGATATTTGAGAGAATGCCTTTCTGCTATTGACCCTATTCACACAGGAGCAATGGATTGGATTTTTTTTGACGTTTACAGGCGAGGGGGGAAGCGGAGAGGTGACATGTTACGTCGCTCCGGATTTTTAGATTTTTTAAAATTCTTGGATTTTTTTTGACGTTTGTAGATGTCAATCGGCAGTCACTCGGCAAACGTGTAAAAAAATTGTTTTCGTGAATAAAACAATGCGTCTTTTGGGCTAGAGGCTGTTCGCATTTGTGTTATTTATTTAAATTGTTCTAAATTTCGTGAAATAAGCACGAAAATCAAATCAATTTGGTCGACACTGACAATAAATATGTCAAAAAAAGTCCGCGGAAGTGTTCAGACAGGATAATAAATCTGAACACGAAACGTCAAAAAAAATCCAGTCCGTTGCTCCTGTGTGAACAGGGTCATTTGACACGGCAGGAATACAAATCGTGCTTTTCACTGAACACAGCACCTTGTATATTCACCACACCAGACACCAACGAAAGGGAAAACAGCGAAAGAACGTCACTTGGATTTCTTTCATTTTCCCCGCAACTTCGACTAAATTCGGTTCGGTTTTGCGTAATTTTCTTTGAGGATTTGGCCGCCCAAAATCCAATCGCAATGAACATTTTCAATTAGAATCAATCACGTAACGTGTAGTGATAGTGAAAAACTAATATTCAGACATTAACCTTCAGATTTAAGCAGAGAAATTAGTAAAAATAGTTGCTTCTGTGCTAACTACTAACCAGCAAACCATGAAAAAACGTTCAAGTGCGCGTACGCCGGGTAGTGGCGGTGAGGACGAATATGACACCACTTCGGACACGACACAAAAGGTTAATGCCGAACCGACAAAGCCCCCCCAGCCCCCGGTACAAACCAAGTCAGCTCCAAGTGCTACCCGAAACGCGACACCAGATGAAATTGCTGAGACTTTTGTGATTGTTAATGAACGGCCTGTCGATGATATTTCTTTGGATTTCTTCTATAAACCGCATACGATTACCCTGCTGGCTGTCTCCGTTATCAGTGTAATGTACTTTGCTTTCGTCAGGTGAGTGGAAATGAAATACACAGTCACGCTTATCAGCACTGTGTGTGTTGATTTGTTGCAGGAGGATATAAACAAATCTTGGCAACTGACATTTCTCCAGAGTTTTTGCGCAGGCTGACTAGATAGTTACAGCGCCGGAAATTCACGCAGAAAATGGGGGAAACAGCTCCCTTCTCTCTCCCCATCGTGTGCATGTTCCGCCGCCCTTTTCAGCAATACCATTATGTGTATGGTTCCTTCCTTTTAGTCGTTTGTTCTTCCACAGTTGAGCTCCGTGTTTTGCTACTACAATTTACATTTTTTTACCATTTAAATACACGAGATCCACAAGTAATTAATTCTTCCACTTACGCAGTGTTATGCAAGCGAATTAACCTTTTCGACGTGCGGACCTCCCTCGTAATGAGAGTGTGAAATTGAAGAAATCTTTCTCCCAAAAAAGCACTTGGATTGAATTTCGAATGCAAAGTGAATGGAAATCGATTTATACAGTGTTGTGGAACTCAGATCATAGGAGATTTTGTACAAAAATAGCCCAAAAATGCACCACAATTAGCGAATGAAAGTGAAAGACCGTGAGAGGAATCCCTTGCAATTGGAATGCGGATTGTAATTCGATTACCAAACCAATGGAGGAGTAAGTTTGTTCGGTTTTTTGGATAAATTTTGCATTTGCAAAAACTTTTTTCCCCTTTCAATTGTTTCCCCTTGGTTATCGATTTAACATACAACTAACCAGACACTGCAGCGCGAGGGTTTCATTTAAGTTTTTCTTTAAATTTTTAGTTTTCTTATTTTTATCGTACTTATTTCCTTTGTCACTCGATTCCGACCAATGTGTTATCTACACGTGTTTTGCTTCGCGCGGTCTTGAGTGGAAATAAGAGAGAGTGATGACAGCCTCTAGGAGGTATTCTGTCTGAAGTGAATTGAGTGACTTTCGGCGGTAGTGGCTCGTGCGGAATAATGAACACGAAGTTTATTAGGTGATCAAATTTTGCTCACGATGCGTCGTTTTAAAGGTCTGACTGACTTCACGACATTTGTCTGTTATCAAATGTTGGTCATGAAGCGCCACATTATCGCTGACTGATTCCTTTGCCAAGTGATCAAAACTCCTTAACACAAAACTACTGACTCAAAATGTTGATTGGGATGCTCTATGATGTCGTTGTAGCTGTTGCTGTGCTCCATAAACATTTCAACAAAAGCGAATGCACGCTGGCCTTAATGACAATTATACACTTCCTCAGTCCACACATAGAATGAAATATCCGTGTGCAAATGATGAAAATAAATGTAAATTGCTGGCATCACATTAGATTGAATTGCGTGAGTTGTTTCTGTTTGTGTATCATTGGGTTGCCAATCAAAGCTCCTTAGTCAGCAAGAATGAATATATTTCAGTCGAAAGAGTGCCCCTGGTAGATCTTGAGTTCTTTAGTTTGTTCAAGAGATGTAGATGTAGATTGTAGGTAGAGGTGGGACCGAGTCACCTTATCACTGCGGCGACGGTTCAAGAGATTCCTATGAACCAGTATGTTGATCGAATTGTGTTCACTGGTATTGTGATCGCCTAGCCATAGCTCAGAGCAGACACAATAAATTTCAAAAGGGCCTTCATATCTCCTGCCTTAGTAAATAAATCATTCCCAAGCACGATTATGTGGTTCAGACCTCGATCTAGCTCTTGATCACAGTATTTTTCTATAGTAAGATAACTAAGCTTGGCACAAAAGATCTTTTAGGTCGAAGTGATACCTGGGATCAGTCAGTAAAGGCTCCTAAACCGTAACTTTAATGACCCCGGAGAAGCGGCCTTTCGATTCCACCCCTATAAAACTACGCAGAAGAATACGACCTCAGATTGCTGACAACTACTTATTATAACTGGGAACTGTGCGTTTGCCACTTTCTGCGACGCTTGTGTAAATTAAACTATTTAAAGCTAGATTTACTTAAAAAAAATATTTTTATTTACTTCTTTACGAACTACTTCTTACGAACTACTTATGATTACTGAATGACAAAATATTTCATATCTTAAAACTAAGTGCATATCCCATACTGCCAGACGACAGGTCAGCATACCTGTTGGTGGCTCAAGTATCCGCTCGTTGTCGATGCCTCGTGTGTCCGGTTGAATATGATTCGCTGCATTCCATCACGTACGGAGTTGATGTTGTTGCTCGTGGGAACTGTATCATGCATTGTTTGCATGATGAAATGTTTCTGGCGTTAACTCCTCCACCCTTAGAATCTTACGTCCTCGTGAGATGTTGTTGACGTCACTAGGTGAGGGATGTCTTCAAGTCCTATGGTTATTGATGATGATGATGGCATGTTGGTATTAGACTGTTCGTTTTTAGTCATGCCTTTATTTCTTATCAATTTGTATGCGAAGGTTGCGATGGCTAAGACTGTAACCACTAGTATGATGTTCACGGTTAAGTTGATCTCGTGTTTCGTTTCAAGCAGCTTGATTTCCTTCGTTCGATTAACATAAAGATCCTTGATCATCTCGAGAGACAATACTTCTTCTATCTTGTCAGGTTTATATGACGGTTGGAGTATCGCTGGTAAAGGTTGATGACTTGTGACTTCTTTTGACATGATCGTTCTTCCTTTAACTTGAATGGTAGTGTTGAAGTGTTTTATGATGAACGTACCCTTGAGCATGACAGTATCGTTGTTGATGAATATTGGGCCATTAAACTGATTTAGTAGTAGGATTCCTGGAGCTATTTCATCTACATCTGGGATGTGCTCATTGTTGATGATGGGACATGTTGCTTTCTGACTCTTTATCAGCATTGGGATGCACGATGAATTTCTTAAACTTACAATGTTATTTTCGTTACAAATAGAAAGACTATTATATGTTTTACATTTGTTTGTAATGCCATGAATGTCTGTATCGCATTCCAGTATTGAATCGTATTTAATTTTATTGATTATTTTATTTACTTTAACAGGTTTTATTAATGACAAATTACATAGTTCTTTAGTAGTTGTTGGAATGCTTAAAATATAAATTAAGTTATTATCATTTGAAGCGATTTTTATCTCGGCAAATTCTAATGCTTCATCTACATTCACATAGGGAATATTTTCAACTTTCATAATTGTTTCTGTTATATTTATTTCGGTGTTAGATAATATAAAAGAGTTTATTACATTTACTTTTGCCCAATGAATGGCATAAACTACATTAACTATTTCCTCCTTAATTATATCTAATTTATATTTAATTTTTGTAATTAATTCACTATTATTAAGTTCATTTTCTTTGAATGTTTTCATAATCTTATTTGTAATGTTCGTTAATTCATTGATCTTTTCTAATGACATTTTATTAATTATTACTTGATTATTATTATTTCTTAATACATTATTCATTTTATTAGTAATTATTTCATAGTCGTGGTGGTCCGGGCTACCCGCAATCCACTTCCACGCTGAACCTAAAAAATCTAATGATCTCTTACTCTTACTTCTATTATTTATCTTAAGTCTATTTAGGTAAGTTCGTATACGGGATATTTCAAAGGAAAGGACAGGAGTTAGGATATGGTTGATAGTAATGGATGTCTTTAACGTAGCTTCCAAGTTGTTAAGTGTTGTTTCGTAAGCTTCGATGTCGATCAAGTGTATTATCTTGAATGATCCGTTCTGCAATTTCGCGCGACCTGTATTGATCTTTATTAGCTGTGAATTCGAGTAGTCCAGAATTTGTGCCTCGCCATTGCAGAGTGGTAATAATGTTCTATTGAAAAAGTTAATTTTTTATAAGATTTTTATGAATGATTCTTCCTGACTGGGTAATAACTGTTGTATTTCTATCTTGTGCAACTGTCTCCTTTTTATATCTAGAATCGAGCTTATTTCCTATTCTTTTGTTAGTTTTTACGTAAATGGTTTCGCCAATAGAATATGTTTTAAGTGGACTCTTTCTTGCATTATGGTATTTTAAATCTGCTTCTTGTTTATCGCGTAGTTTATTCATGTTTTCTTGTCTTTCTTGTATAAGTTGTTCTGGATTGGTTAGTAGCTCTCTACCGAAAAATGTGTCTATGGGTTTTTTGCCTGTAGTGGTGTGAATGGATCGGTTGTATTCATAGATTGATCGATCTAGTAATTCTGAAAAGGTGGTATGAACATTATCTGTCTTAAGGCAGCGGATTAGTTCTGAAAGTGTGGAGTGGAATCTCTCCACTTGACCGTTGACGGAACTTGTGTAGGGGGGTGCTTTGAAAACTTTAATATTGAACATATTCTCTAACATGAATGTTATAGAATTAGAGGCTAGGGATTTTTCATTATCCATGACAATTGTTTGGGGTACTCCAAAAGCCAGTATAAGTTCTCTTAGAGGTTGCTTTATGTCCTCTGAAGCTCTTGATCTTAGGATTTTGACCAGGGCATATTTAGAGAACTTGTCAATTGCAGTAAGGATAATTTTTTTGTTAGTGAAGTAGATATCTATATGAATAATCTGTCCGGGATATTCGGGGATAGGTGTAGGTTGTAATTCATGCTTGTTCGGGTGTCTGTCATATTTATGCTCTTTACAGATTTTGCATTGTTTTGTGACTTTCTCTATTTTGGCTCTCAACCGTGGAAAATAAAACTTTTGCAATAATTGCATTTTATTTTCGCGGGAGTTGCGATGTGCACGATTATGTTCCTTGATAATTTCGGTTTCCTGCTGTGTTTCGTCGATTAAGTCTATGACTTGGTTTCTTGCGAAACGTAATCGGTATTGGCTAAAATGTGTCGGGTAAATTTCTTGAAGTTTGCCTAAAATTCTTTCATCAGTTTTGATACCATTAATAACGGATGGATTAAGGTATCGTTTAAGAATGTCAGTTAAAATTTGATCAGTGAACTCAGTTTCAACTATTACATGACGGTGATAGGTAGGGAAAATAATTTTAAATTCATAGGATGGCGTTGTTCCAAGGGAAAGGATAATCTGGTTTTTAAATACGTTGATCGGCTCATTTGCTATAGGTATTAGATATTGACCGGAACTCTCATCGCTATGTTGGGTTGCTGTTAAACTATTTACTTCAATGGTTCTGGGTGGCCTTGACAAAGCATCTGCGACGACATTCGATCTACCAGGCTTATATCTTAACTCGTAATTATATTCCTCGAGTATAGCCTTCCATCTTTTTAATTTGTTGTTGGAATTTTTATTGCTCAATGCATATGTCAGCGGTTGATGATCAGTAAATATTTTCAGAATCGTAGGACCGTAAAGGTAATTTCGCAAAGTTTTTAGAGCCCATACTATAGCCAACATTTCTTTTTCGTTTGTGGCATAGTTCTCTTCGGCTTTCGATAGAGTTCGAGAGATGAAGGTTATCGGCTTATTTTCTTGAGCGAGTACCGCACCAATAGCATAGTCCGAAGCGTCTGTAGTCAAATGGAATTCTTTACTAAAATCTGGAAAAGTTAGAACAACGTCTTCTGAAGTAAGTGAATTTTTAATTTTGTCAAAAGTATCCATGGCCTCATTATCCAAATGTATGAATTTTTTGTTTGACATTTGTCTAGACGTACGCCCATCCTCCCCTCTTAAAAGGGCTGTAAGGGGTTTTGCCAGCTTCGCGTAATCTTTAATAAATCTGCGGTAAAATCCCGACAGACCAAGAAATGATCGCAGATCTTTTAAAGTTCGTGGATATGGAAACTTGGTAATCGCTTCCACTTTGATTGGGTTGGCTTTTATACCATCCGAAGATACGATGAATCCGAGGAATTCAATTTCTGGCCTTAAAAATTCGCATTTATCCAATTGCACCTTAAGGTTGGCTTCTTGAAGAGTCTCGAAAATAGATGCCAAATTTTGAAAGTGCTGTTCAACGTTCTCACTGAACACAATTATGTCATCAATATAGACATAACATATCTTACCGATGTGTTCTCGCAAGATGTCGTCTAGAGCTCTCTGAAAAATAGATGGTGCATTTTTCAGACCAAAGGGAAGTCTTACGAATTCGTACTTTCCATTGTTTACCGAGAATGAAGTTTTCTCGATGTCGTCCTCGTGTAGAGGTATTTGGTGAAAGCCACTTTTTAAATCAATAACTGAGAAATATTTGTTCTTCCCTAGTTGCGCTAGTACTTCATTAGTTTCAGGAATCGGATAACGGTCTGGTATTGTTATCGAATTGAGTTTTCGGTAGTCAATAACCATACGGTATTTCTTTTCACCAGAGGCGTCCGTTTTTTTTGGTATAATCCATACCGGAGAATTGTACGGTGACCGTGAAGGTCGAATGATTCCATCATTTAGTAGCTGATTGATTTGCTTATCAATCTCTCCTTTAAGCGCCATAGGATACGGATAATGCTTCGAGTAAACGGGATCTTCCGTCGTCGTGCGAATTCTACCTTTGACTTTCGTAGTGAAAGTTAATTTTTCATTTGGTGTTCCAAAAAGCTTGGCGTAATTCAAGGTTAAGCGATTAAGTTGTTGTCGTTGTTCTTGCGACAAGTGCTGCGTTCTGAGATTAACATTATGGATTGATTCTGATACTTGTTGTTTCAGTTTAATTTTAATGTTTTTGTTTACAGTCATATAGCTTTCCTTAGCATGGATGACAGCTGACAGTTCTTTAAGGGTGTCATTGCCAAGAATTGCATGAAAAGATCGTAGTGAGGGTAAAAGGAAGAATTTAATATTTGTGCCTGGTTCAAAAAGATTTATTATAGTATGATGAGTAATTTCTATAGCACCACAGACTGAATTTGCATTAAATATTTTTTGATTTGGGATGGGGTTTCGAACTAAATCTGGTTGTATGTAATTTTTATTCGACCCTGTGTCTACTAGGAATTTTAGGATTTTATTTTCTCTCGTCCTACATTCAAAATAAGGTAGTGACGAGTTCGTCAGTCTAAAAAATGAACGTCGACAAAATCAGAAAATGTTTCTGTCGGTTCTCCGCTTCGTTGTTGAACTACGTACTGATTAAGATCTTGGTCATCTTCTTTCTGATTATTCATAGCCGAAATCATAGCATTATAGTTACTAACTTCTTGAGATTCTATGGATGTGTTATTATTGTGGGGGTCAACTTCTGAAGATTGCAAGTGGAAATTTCTTTGCATCTTGTTGGGATTTGGATATTCTCGTGAAGGAACCATAGGTCGTTTTGGAGCTGGTGGGAAATTTTTCATCACCGGCCGATTCATATAATTTACATTGTGTGTACGGATGGTTGTAGCATCCATTGGTTCAGGCCTTTGAACAGATTGTGGCAAAAAGTTACTAGTTGGTTGAGGATTCCTTCGGAATTGATGTGGATTTATTTGAGAATTCGATGGTTGGGTAAATTGATTTGGGGGGTATGTAGGTCGTTGGTTAAAATGTTGACGCGGTGGGGGACGCGGTGGAAAATGTGATGATTGGGGTACATATGCAAGTTGTGGATAGAAAGGTTGCTGTTCTCGGGTTCTCCGTGAAGGAATTGGAGGAGGAGGTGGTGGCCTCCTAATTTGGCTGATATTATGGTGAGCATAGTTGGCTCTAAATTGCTGATTTTCGAGTTTTAAACAGAGATTAAGAGCTGTAGGAAGGTCTTGCGGTTCCCTTATACCTAAGAGTCTGGGCAAGTCACCTCTTAGACCTCTTATAAAGGTATCTAAGGCCTTGGCTCTGTATGACGATGTAAGGTGGTATAAAGCATCAGGTGGTAAGTCCATACTCGAAATTTTGTTTAGTATCAATGACAAATGATTGTATACCGACTGATAATAATGCTCCAAGCCATTGTTGCCTTGAATAAGAGTCGTCATCTGGTACTCCAATGTTCCCAGATCACGCTTATCCGCATAGTGAAGCGTTAAGCATTTCGAAATACATTCCCAATTTAATGGGGTGTTATATGACTCTAAAACGGCATCCGCATTACCCACAATCTTATTGCGGATTATGTTAAGGATACCAAAATATTTTGGTGTTCCTCTAAATTGGTTATAGATGCTTAAAACCCTTTCAACGCTCTTGCGCCATGAACTAAATTCGCCGGGAGTTCCGGAGAACTCTCTTAAACATCTCACGACGTCTGGTACCTTGTCCAGGTCGCTTAAGTTCGTGCGCAGATGTTCATGAATAGTTTCATCGGTTCCCCTATGAAACTGATTATCAGGATTTACTATAGATTGAACGAGGTTTCTGCACTCAGTCATGCAGAAGCGACTTACAATGCTTGCGATTAGCGATTCTAGTTCTGGAGTTGCGTTAATCCTCGCATTTGGATTCGAAATCGATGAATTTTGATTAGAAACTGATGGAGTCGGATTTTCGATGTTCAACATCGGTGGACGCAAAATTGGATCGGTCATAGTTGCAGGACGTTTAGACATAAGAACTCAAATAGATACGTTAAAGGTTTTCGAAAGGAACGGGAAGGATATTTTTAATTGGTTTACAACTACGGTTAATATGATTATTCTTTATGACTTCTAAATGTTTCGTTTTCGTACTGATTAATAATTATGTCTTAGGGCTATCACTTTATACTATTACGCTTAGTACACTATTACACTATATATCGATCTCAATGTGAAGAAATATAAATCTTAAATTTAGCTTACATTAGGATAAACCAACGCTGGTGAAGGGGCTGCATTCCTTTTTACTCGTAGTTACTTGGGGGCCTCTCTCCACACTCCCTCGTTGGCGGCAGAATCTACAGATGCTGCTTCTTCTTTGTCCGGAACCCAGGTTTTTCACCACGCACACGCTGGCGAGCTTTTATAAAGGTCGTCTTACGGTAATGATGTTCAAGGTACGCGCACTGCACTCGCGGCGAGCTTATGAGGTCGACTTATGCGTTTACGACAGAGCACTTTACGCGACGCGATTACACTTTGATGCGATGATTTTCCTGGGCCCCACGTTGGGCGCCAATTAAACTATTTAAAGCTAGATTTACTTAAAAAAAATATTTTTATTTACTTCTTTACGAACTACTTCTTACGAACTACTTATGATTACTGAATGACAAAATATTTCATATCTTAAAACTAAGTGCATATCCCATACTGCCAGACGACAGGTCAGCATACCTGTTGGTGGCTCAAGTATCCGCTCGTTGTCGATGCCTCGTGTGTCCGGTTGAATATGATTCGCTGCATTCCATCACGTACGGAGTTGATGTTGTTGCTCGTGGGAACTGTATCATGCATTGTTTGCATGATGAAATGTTTCTGGCGTTAACTTGTATACGATACTGCGGAATATTTCATTATTTTTACCCAACGTGGACAAATGCAGAGGCCTCACACACTGTTGGTCTTAGTGCGTTGGCTATGTCGACAGCCTCTCTAACCTAACATGGACAAGTGCAACTTCAGCACACGAATAAGAAAACTCTGGTCAACTGTGGGATTAGGTGCTCACAACAATTTTCCATCTGATGCCTTGTTGTTCGTACGGACCTAGCCTTTGGTCTCAACATACCAGAACTATGCCATTCTATCAACGAATATTAGAAATATTTAACCTACAACCCATATAGCAATCGGTCGTCCTGAAATTAAATACGTTGCAGCCTGGAACTGGAAAAACCTACAAGCATGACGAAACAACGCCATGCGAGTCATAACCGTTTGAACATCACCTTCCTGCATAACGAAAACGCTCTCAATAAAAGAGCGCCTACCATGCTCTTTCAATAGAGTATTTCACACACATGCTAACGACTCTGGTTGCTTATTATAAGAGTAGAAGCTTGTCTTGAATTTAAAAACGTTTGCAGACCCCTCAGGTTCTTCATGTCAACAAATTTGCAATCAATTTGAAGGTATCATTCCATCTCCCTCGTCTACTATTTAATCCCGGATATAGAAAAACATCTTATTGTCATACGATCTAAAAATACACATTCAAACATTCACTCTTATCAGAAAAATAAACACTCCTAGATCCGTCTTCTCACAAATTTGGCCACCAATTTCGTTTGGTACTAAGTTCATACGAACTTTTCACTTATCTATCACAGTCCACTTGAGCGGCTACCCAATTATTTCCACACATCACACTACAGTCATAATGGAGGACGCCTTCTTATCAGCCCCCAGAGAGGCCATTGTTAAATTAAATGTTCGTCACTTTCGTTTTGGCCATCATACGAGAATGGTTTTCAAGATAAGCCTATCTGTGAGATGGTTATAGTTGATTTGAAGATCTGTCACCATGCACTGTGCATACACAAACCACACAGAAAGGCTAATGAACGATTATCACAGTTCCACTCGTTTGTTTGAGTTTAACTCAAAACTACGACAATTGTGAAACTCACATGCCGCCAGAGCGGTGTACAACGTTTTCGAAGGCCTTGAAATTTATGATTTTTCTGCGGCGAAACAGACAACTTGTTGCATGATGAGATATAAATAGCCGCAATAATTGGCAAGGGAGTGTTGTGTTAATTTTGTTCAATTGGTTGCCAAATAATAGCAAAGGAACGGAGGGGAGGTCCTTGAACTTAGACCGAGTCGTTGACCATTGATATTTAGAAAGGGAACCTAGGCGGGAAAGTAAAAGTTTTGTCGTGCGTTGTTCGCTTTGCGTGATGTGGATGAACTTGTAAGTTCTAGGTGTGCATGTGACGGCAAATGAAAAGAAGAATGAATAATGAATTCCTGTCTAGTACCTGCGAACGATCTCTGCTTGATTGACGGCAGTAAGACACACTTAGAGCAAAAGATGTCCATTGTGATACGAATTACCCAGAGGACTAATTAAACCAAAGTTTTTTGTGAAGCGAAGGAACTATCCGATGGCAATATGTATTTATTTGTAATGTGCGGATTCCATGTAAGATCAAAACCCTTATTTATTATATTATGTGTACAGGGTCGACCGGGTCTTTAAAATTTTGTTTTCGTGTCATGTAGACGACTATACAGTTCTTATATCCAAATCAAAAAAAGCACAAAGAGGAACACAACTGTTTGGCCTCTTATACAACGACGTTGACGTGATGAACCTCTGCGATGTGTGAGAATCATAGGCGCAATACGAACAACATCAAACTTCCACTTGTCTTATTCATTAATAAAATAGCAGAAACCACAGCACTTTGCTTGCAATGGTATGCTAAATGGCCCTGGTGCGGCTCGATCTATGGCCATAGGAAGATCCTGAACCTTGTCAAACCGAGAAAAAAAGGAAAACTACCCCCTTTTGTCCACGTATTCTCGTGATACCGTCGTGTAATCATTTCTTTACATAGGGGATGCCTTATGTACGCATGTCTTACTTTTTTGCTCTACCTGTTAGATTGTCAATCTTTTGTGTGTGCACAAAAGGCGGCAACCTATGCCGCATGGCGTCCAAGAATTTCATCGACGATGTTTTTGGGAGTTGGTTCACCGTGTTGGCTCGCCCAGTGAACATTGGATATTGGAAAATCATGTATTTAGTGTTTTCTATGCAGTCTATGCCTCAAAAATAAGATGCGTTGGCAAACACATGCATCCATGCCCTGATCCATGAACTGGCTCAAATTCATAACGATAATGATAATCAGAGAATGATCAGAACATGAAGCAGATTGCCTCTGAGTTTTAAGGGTTCTGAACAATTAAGTCTCCCCAGAAAATACTTTGTTAAGGTTTTGGAAGCGCGTTTCAGAGCTGTGGTCGAGTCCAGGTTGGGCGACCTGGCCTTCGTCCAGGTAGAAGCACAACCGACCAGCTATTCACTCTCAAAACGGTATGGGAGAAGGCCAAGGAATATGCCAATATATGGATTGGATGTTATGCGTAGCCGTGGCGAGGAATGGTTTGAATTGGGAGACTTAAAGATAAGTTATCTGCTTTTCGCTGATGAGTTGACCATCCTTATGTCCACCCAGACTGAACTGCGCGCATTAGATAGGTTCGTCGCCGTCTGTGTTGAAGCTGGGATGAAGGTAAATGTGAACAAATCAGGGGTTATAGTAATTTCCCGAATGCCTGTTCAATGCACTCTGCATGTTAGTGGAGTCCCATTGAAACAGGTGAAGAAGTTTAAATATCTATCTATCACGAGTGATGGAAGGAGCAATACTGAGTTATCCTGTAGGATTGGACACGCTGGAGCAATTTTGAGACAGTTTGGTCAATCTGCTATCAGGAGGGCTAAATTTCGCATCGGAGCTAAGCTATCGGTCTGCAATTCAGTGTTTGTTTCGACCCTCACCTATGGTCATGAGATTTGGGTAAGTATCGAAAGAATAAGATCGCGGATACAAGCTGCCGAAATGAGATTTCTTTCTTGTATTGCTGGTGTAAATTGTCGAAATCGAGTTAGGAACACCAGAAAATGCGGGGCACTCAATGTCGAGCAGGTACTTCTTCGAACGGGGAGGTCCATATTTCGATGGTTTGGGCACGTTAAACACATGCCCCAAACTCGGCTTCCAAGACGTGCCATAGAATCCGTGCCATCGGGTAGGCGTCCCCTAGGCAGGCCCAGGAGGAGATGGTTGGACCAAGTCCGAAATCTGCAATCTACACGTATGTGGGGATAGCCCCTGATGTTTTAGAGTCGATGGCGGAAGATTGGGAGATGTGGAGAGTCCACTCTAATCCCGCGACCCTCATAGTGGATAAGCGGGCCATTTTGAAAATGAATGAATGAATGAATGAACAATTCACTGTCCAAGGTCGTGAAATGAAATGACATGATTGATAAATGGGGGCAACGAATGAAGGTGGGGTGGGAAAGCCTGGCTAAATGCAGACAGGCCACAATGGTAAAGCGTTATGACGCTCGACAGGATAAGGAACCTTCGGGTATCATCTAAGGAAATAGGTCTTCAAAAAGACAGCTGTATACTTCGGCCAATGCCAATGCAATGAATTTACAAAAAACCAATGGAATTGAAGTTTTTTTTTGCAGATGCTCGTGAGTATAGTCCTATTCGTTTTCTGTAAACTCAGGGTGCGGAAAACCGAGGTCGTATGGCATTCGCCGTAATGAGCGAAGATGGAAAGTACTATGGTCTAGCTTTTCGCAACCAATCTTGTTGTGATTGTTATATTTTTTGCACAAATGGAAGGGGTGTACAGTTTTTTATTGCCGACTCCGAACGTTGGATTGAAAGGGCATTTTTGAAGTAAACGCACTCAAGTATTTTATAGAACTCGAGCACTCACATCTCAACTTTGAAAACTTCTTCTTTCATTTGCACTTCTTTCAGTCGAAAAAGAAATGACATCTGCTTTTCTTTTTGATACAGGGACGAAGGCAATTTCGGGGACAACATCTGGGCTGGTATGCTATGCGTGGTATTCTTCTTCCTAATCATCTCAGTGCTGGCATTCCCTAATGGACCATTCACCCGACCACATCCAGCTGTTTGGCGAATACTGTTCGGCTGTTCGGTACTCTACCTGTTGGCGTTGCAATTTTTTATGTTTCAGAATTACAAATCAATCATGAACATTTTCTATTGGTTGGATCCCAAGCTGAAGGATTTTCACATCAACATGGATAAGGTGAGAGAGACACAGACTAGATGACATGGCATTTGAACTTTAATGAATTTTCCCTTTCCAGGAATATGGTGTCAACTGTTCAGATGTATCATTTGACAGAGTCAAAAGTCATCTGGACGTATTCGCATGGGGACATTTCTTGGGTTGGGCTTTCAAAGCCATACTCATCCGACACATGGGTATCTTGTGGGCGATCTCCATAATGTGGGAAATAACAGAAATCACATTTGCTCATTTGTTGCCCAATTTCGTTGAATGCTGGTGGGATGCTCTGATATTGGACGTTTTAATCTGCAATGGCCTGGGCATTTGGGTGGGCTTGAAAATCTGTAAAATTCTTGAAATGCGCGAGTACAAATGGGCGAGTATACGTGACATTTCGTCGACAAGTGGAAAGATTAAGCGCGCGGTATTGCAATTCACACCGGAGAGTTGGACACACATTCGATGGTTGGATCCTCAGTCAACGTATATGCGATTTGCGGCTGTGTGTCAACTAGTCATTTTCTGGCAGGTTCGTACAGGTAATAATCACCACCATCGGCTTGAGTTATTCAGTGCGTTTCTTTGCAGGTAACTGAACTGAATACATTCTTTTTGAAACACATTTTCGAAATGCCTCCAGATCATTACATTGTGATTGGACGATTGATATTTATTGGTCTGTTTGTTGCGCCCTCTGTGAGGTAAGTTACAAAAAGAAACTTTAACAAACGGCTGGAATGAATCTATTCTTTTGCAGACAATACTACACCTACGTGACAGATTCTCGTTGCAAACGAGTAGGCACCCAGTGCTGGGTGTACGGTGCCATAATGGTCTCAGAGGCAGTTCTCTGCATCAAGAATGGTCGGGAATTATTTGAACGGACACAGGCGACAAATATTGTTATTTGGCTGTCAATACAAGTTTTCATATCGATTATTTTTGTTTACGGCTGTGTCCTGTGGCAGGTAAAAGGGACAATTAATCAAAAGTAACAAGCTTCCCTCATGTGAAATTTTACTTTCAGAAAACAACTGAGAAGAAAAAGCAACAGAATTCTCCTGCAAAGAAGGCGAATGTAGAATTTAGAGATTCTGCAGTTCTGAGAGGAGATTCAAAAGGTGTGTATAAGGAATGGTGCTTGCAAAACAGTTCTTTCTTGTTTCGATGTCTTGTGTGTGTTTTTCTTTTAAACGATGCACTCAATTGGTGTCTCTTTCTAAATTGGCTTTCAATATTTTTGTTATATTTCTTTTCATTTGTGTGTTTATTTTGAATTTAGTTCGACTAAAAATTTACCGGCATTTGTTTGGTGGGCAACATTTTAAGTGCTGTCATTTAAAAGATGGTAATACAAAAGACTATCCTGTTTTATTTGTTGTAGTTGTAGGGTTACGATCAAACATTAAATCATTTTAGAGCTCGAATAGTCCTTTCACCCTCGTGGAGCGTTAACAAACGCCTGCCCTTTTCTAAGTGGTCACAATCCTAATGCTTCATTTACAGAAGAGCACGGACTTTGAATCAGGGTAGTAGAGTCGCAGAATTGGGCTGAATTCCAAAACGCAGTACTAAACCGGCAAGCGTTCCAAAGCGTAATAGGCTATTGTGATGCTTTAGATGGTGATTAAGCGGTAATTGAGCAGGCCGTACTGGCCAACCGCGTCGTCTTTTCACAGTGTACTCTGGGAAGAGTTCGTAAAAGTCTGACTAGCAAAAATCTGCATTACTTGCGTTCATAAAGCGAAATTCAAATCGAACTTACGCAGGCGATAGAAATCTAGTATGTTCGTAAACGTCAGAAATGTGCAGTAATCATGTTGTCGTCGGGCAGATTGTGTAGCCAAAAAAAAAACATCTACATGAACGCCTGCTTGTTTTCTGCGTGCAGACGAAAAAATTTTTCGATTTGCAGACACAAAGCAGGCATGTGATTGGACTCTCGCAGATTACTGCGTTTACGAATTTCACCCTGCTCACCCTCGTACCATGAATCAAATAAAACAGATTACGCCTTGCGCACATTTTGAATTTTGCACAGTGTTAAGTGACGTCACATGCGCGCAAAAAAACAAAGTTTCTCTAATAAAATCAAACATTTCCAATACAATATTCATTCCGTTGCGCGCATGTGACGTCATGCGCAGAACGAAAAAAAAATTGCACCTGCGATGTCGTAATCTTTTATATTTGATTCATGCCCTCGTACTATTTCTATGGTTGTGAATGAAATATGTTATATTGAAACTACGGAAGAATAACAAAGACGAGAACCATCTTGGGAACGGCACGGCATTTTGGAGATGTTTGCTGTTTTGGGGGTTGTGTCATGCGTTTTGGTACGGAACGTGAATGCTTTTGGGGACATTTATTTGTATTTGTATTTTTTACACGTCCCGGCGACAAAATAACAAGAATTTACTATCAAATGCCGAAACGTCAAAAGTTAGAAAGCATCATAACTGGAGAGCAGTACTTAAGCATTACAACTGTACATAAAAGTAACAATGGACATTCTTTTGATGTTTTGGAATTCAGCCTCGACTGAAAGCTAATATTGTACGGTACTGCCATATAGAATTCTGTCTGCCAACCCACATCTTGTATGGTGCCACAATCTCAATAAGAAAAATACATTCTTAGCTGTCAAAACTATTCCTTCAAGGTCGGGGCACTTATGTACAATTCTGAGGTTTATCTGCTCAAAGGGAGTATAGGTGAATCAATAACTAGAACTTGCAGTTATAGGCGTTCACACAAATTAGGATTTGCCAGATAAGATCTTGCACACAACAGAGACTGCTGACTCGGCAGTTGAAGCAGTTCAGGTTCCTATCCTTAGAATCTAGTTGCCTTGAATAGTTCGGCTGATAAGCAGTCCAGTCGTTGTGATCAAGTCGACGAAAGTCAAAGTTGTATTTTTATACAAAACACAAACCAAATGCTTAGTAAATAACTTTTTCAAATAGTTTCGTTTTTCTTTCCAAATTCACTTTAACTCGCTTATGCTTTTCTGTGGCAAAAAAAAAAACAACTTTAGTTACCGCATCCACATACTGTCGTCACACTTTTCTTGTATAAACTTAATTAAAAAGCCAAACATTCATTTTGTATTTGTTTCTTTTGTGTTTCATTTAAAGGTCCTATCTATTATGTTCATCCTAAAATTATAGCACATGCACATGGAAAATTAAATAAACCCCGTGTCGATGTTGTTGATACATCATACGATATTAAAATAAAAATCGTCTAACAAAAAACCAATTAAACTACCACGTACATATACCATGTTTTATACCATTTTAACCATTTTTTATATTAAAAAAAGAAGAAAACAAAGCGAAAACCCTATTAACCTTAAGACTAAGCTTGTAAAGTGTGTATTTCTGTTTTGAAAATATGTAAAACTATTCCTTTTATTGGTGTTTGTTCACACAAAACTTTTTACTCAAAACAAACATATTGGTGCTAAAACAAAAGACAAATTTCTTGTTATTCTAGTTGGTTTATGTTTGTTTGTTCTGTTTGTTCACCTAACTTTTCCGTTTGCATGTGTGTTGTGTTTTCCGTTTTTCCTTTGTGATGATTTCATTTATTTATTTGTTTTTTTTTCTGATTTTTATTTAGGAAAGACATCACCAAAGAACTCACCAAAAAAGATTGATTGAAACCAAAAAAAAAAAACAATGTAAAGAACAACAGATGGCCGCAGTTTGTTTGATGCATTTAAAGTATGAAAGCAAAACAAAAGAAAGAATATATAAATGCTAAGCAAAAGTCCCGAAATAAAATAGAAAAAAATAAGAACCATCAACAAATTCATTAACATTTTACACATAGAACATGGAGAGAAATTATTTTTTATGGTATTTCGTTATATAGCATTAAAGTCATTAGCAGATAATTACTAAAGAACAACTAAAGGTGTATTTGAAAGACACTAAAAGTCGTGCTATAGATTCGTTAAAGGATTCGTTTTGCTCCCGAACGGCTCTTTTACTTCCAACATTGTCCGTGCTCCCAATAAATAAATTTTTATACAGAGCGGGAAACTAAAACTAAATTTAATAAAAAGAAGACAAAATATTTTACTAAATAGTTAGGTAAAATAGTTATATATAAACAAATTTAAAAAAGCAAATTATTTTTATGCATACCAGGGTGGTTAGAATGTCAGGAATAAACACCACTTTCTTCGTCGGAGCTTAGGCTACAGAAAGTTGCTAAGCAACAAAATCACATCGTTCATCATTCACTTTTGACTGATGCACTAGATAAATTCTAGCAGCAGTCATCCTCTTTGCTCACAGAGGCTAGAGCCAGAATTGTGAAACATTTGAACAGAAATACGGAAGGACAGCACGTGTCAATAAACACCACAACCATAGCTTTCTTTAAAGGCCACCCAAGGGCCATGTATAGGTATAAAAACAAATTAAAAAAAAATGTAAAAAGAAAAACTTTAATTATATTTTATTTATGGCTTAAGTAAGCAAACAAAATGTATGTTTATATACAATTACATTGTTTGTAAATAAAACCACTTCAGTTGGCATATTAGTTTTATTTTCTGAAAACTTTTTGTACAAATTTTATAGTTTAGATTGTTTGTTACTTTTTCGTTTGTTTTTATTTTATTTTATTTGTTCTTAGGAAAAACAAAATAATAATGAATTTAAAAAAAAACGACCACTTGAAGTGTTTTTGTTTGTTTTGGTTTTTTAATTAATTTGCTTGCATAGTTTATAAGTGCGAGATACCTATAGAGAGAGAGAGGCAAAGAAAGATATTCAATTTTTAATTTTTTTTTGTAAAGAAATTGAATAAGACTTTGTTCTAATTTGTAAGAAATTAAAGAATAAAAAAATTGTTGAATAAATAAGGCTAAACAATGACAAAAATTTGGTTTTGATTTTTAAAAATGACACAATATAATAGCTGGCGCGTCAGCTCGGGATGAGCCATGGCCTTGCTTCTCGCAATCATTGATGCTGTGTGTGTTACATTTTTTGCACGAGGGGAAGGGACCTACAATTAATTGCCGACTCCGAACGACAATTTGAGAGGTTTTTTCATGACAAATTGTACGCTTGGAGGTTTTTCATTCTCCGGCAAGGGACAGTCACTGTAACCTTCACAAGAAAAAAGTTTAAATTTCCCTAGTGGCGCTACATTATACGGGGAAAAAATTCAGTTTTCTCAGGTATAAAAACTGGTTTACTACACCCAAAATGACGTTTTGACTTTAAACACTTGTAATCACTCCAACAATCTCCTAAAGTAACCTGGGGCTTAATTCGGCAAGCATGAGTTTTGCCTGTGTACACACCGAAAAAAAAAAACAAAACTCAGTCACTGCCTGTGTACACAAATGCCACGTCACGCTATTCCGCAACACTCTCTGAGTTGTTGGATGTGCTGAGTGAATTCGTTTTGTCAGCCCAGAGAGCTGAATTGAGTTGGTGGAGGTTATTATTTTTTCTGTGCGGATGCGATTCGCTTTACTACTCGTCTGCCTTTTGTCTTGCGATACTTGAAAACTCACGGGTGAAAAAACAGAATTAAAACTCGCGGTCAAAAACCGAGTGAATAAATTTTTTCAAGTGTGTACACCACATCTGTCAGAAATGCTCAACCTCACGCTTGCGGATTTGAAACGAGTCTAGGTACACTTTTTTTTGGGTACACAGTAAAACTCACGCTTTCGAAATTGAGAACAGTCGAACAAAAATTACCGAAATCACCTCAACTATATAAAGTAGAATTCACGCCCTGCCTTTTCAGTTTGGGAATCTTCTCCATATATCAGGCGGAACCTTCAATTCAAAAAACTGCGACCCCAAGTCATATTAATGTGGTGTTCTGTCTCTACTTAATATATTAAAGAACCCATCTACTGTTTCAACAAGAATTTCTCAATAGTAATTCCACCCATCAAAAACTGGAAGAAACACATGAACATATGACCATGTCTACATAGTACATATACAGAACACAGACGAGAACTCAGTCCAGAATTTTTAGAGTCGTCTCGTCTATCCACCGGTCATAAGTTCATGCCATCAGCTACTAGGTACATGAGACTTAATCGCACCAACAATACATCGGGAAAAAAATTAAAGTCAACTTCACAACAGTCCGTCTGATTTAAAGCGCATGAGTTGCCTGTTATCAAATCCAAGCTGGTTTTAGAAATCTAAGCAAAGAACCATCTAGTCACTCACCACAAGATTCCAGCTCACAATGGATCCACTGATAACGAAAAAACTGACTCAACGGCAAACCATAACGCCACTAACAATCTTTTTCGACTTTAAACCCTTATGCGGGATTAGCTAAACTTATTTCAAAGGTCAAGCGAAAAGTCTCTACTTATCATGGTTCATGGAAACTTGGCAAAATACTTGGCTCAAGTTCAAAAAGTTTAAACTGGTTCAATTCTGGAGCTAGATTGCTAAGGAAATGGCTAACTGAAGAGGCCTTTTGGTTGGGGCCTAGAATTTTCCGAAATTTTAGGACCATCAATTGTGTTAAGCAACCTTGTACCTTAAGTACATAAACGTCCACTAGGGTTTGTCTAAGTGCCGTCCTATAACGGAATCGTTTATATGTAGTCTTCAGAGAAAAGGGACAAAAATCATAACTCGAAGTATATTGTTTTTTTTAATTTTTTTTTCTTATATTTTCACAAAACAGGCTTAAGACTAATAAATTAAGCTAATTTTGGAAATTTCACTAATTTCTGAAAATTTAATTAAAAAAAAAAAATATTCACTATCTGATTCCATAAGTGTTTTCTTTGAATATTCTGAGTTTTGAGAATTAATATTACATGTTTTCGACCTATTATTGTCAGACATACATTCTTTTATATAGTAATTCATTTTTTTTACTTGTGTTTTTTATGACTTTTTATAGCCACTTTCCAAACCTTAAAACAAAATTTGTGGGCTGAATCGGCACGTTTCGGCAGCTAAAACACATATAAATACAACGTACACTATTTAAACTTTCTACACAAAAATAATGAAGGAGGTGTTATGCCTTCATTTTTTTAAAAACTTATCTTAAGTTGTAGTATCACTTAATAACGCAGCTCTTCTAGGAAAAACACGCTAACTTACCCATTTTTGAAAAAATTAATATAGTTTATTCAACTAATGAAAAGAGGACTTTAACTAACGGAATTTTCGAAATCCTTGCTTATTTGCTAATATGATAAAAATATGTAAACATAAAAAAAATAAAATTTTTTTTTGCATTTTTGTCCTCTAGTCGTTACACTGTGGAATGGTTAGTGTAAAGATCGAATCAGTAAAACAACCAAAAGGTTTTTTTATAATATCATAGCACCTCCCGGTACGCAACAGTAGATTTCAGAATTCGTTATGAGAAGTTAAGACCGGTTTGGACAAAAATATAAGACCATACCCGAGGTGTAAGTGACTCTCTAATTAATAATTCTAGAAGTTTTCCTTTTGGCATTTTATATTAGAGAACTATGCTAAGTACACATATACAGCGACATCGAGCTAATCTGAATACTTCGGCTAAAATTTCCTATTCTTGTAATCGCATCAGATTTTAAACTAGGCGCATGCGAGAGTTGCTTGCTTCAGAAATTGAAACCAAGTAAGTATTTTTAAAAGGGTTTCAATCTCGAGCAAGGAATCGATTGGAAAAGGAATTCTGACCCAATGGACAGGTTAATCGGTCCATATTAATTACTGTAGAATCATAACTGATTGGCTTTTTTGATTTGTGAATCAAAAGACTTGCTGCAGCCTCACACTCTTTATCTCGATGTTTTCTTTTACCTCGCGTAGCAACTATCTCAACTTAAGCTACCAGAACTATACAGATAGGTCTCAGCTGTTAGACCTTCGATTTATCAAAAGCTTGTCGATGCTGATCTGTGGTTACAAAAATGTACAGCAAATGGCTGGTCTTGCCGACTGTCATCGAACGTCGACGCAAAGTCAAATGTAACCCTAAGCTGAGTACACAATTTTAATTAGTTAAATTGGGATACCTTTGCCGACTTAAAAATTCAAGAAGCTTAACCCATTAGGAGCAGACCTTCTCACCCATTTCCAAACAATCATTAACTTAATTGTATCCTTTTGAATTTAATTACTAAAAACAAACCCTCATTCCGAAAAAAAACATCATTATTGCATTCAAATGAAAGCATAAATCACGTATATTGCCCTTGAGAGTTGCATTTCCTTCCTGGCCGTGACCATTAGACGCTAATGTTGCCGCCGCTACCGCAACACAAGTGAAAACTAGCGGCAATCCATTAGGGAAAAAATGTCACCCTTTTCCAAGTTGTATTCCACTGCGTTGTTCTTGCAAGGACTCAAACAAGTCAAACGTCTGGTGAAATTCCCTTGAGCCTAGGTCAACTCCACCCATATTTGTTGGGGAAATACACTACCAGCACGCACTTTTAGTAATTAAGTGTGTCACGTAAATTGTTAATTATAATTTCCTTTCACTTAACGGCAAGGGAATTATTGTATGCAAATTTGTTATGAAATTTATCGTGTTAGTAATGGGAAGGTGCATTGTGAATTTATTGAAAGAAAGTGCTTCGATTTTGTATGGCGCCGGCAGTTCATTAAAGTGCCGACAAGTTATGCGAAACAGTTATATAATGCAGTGGCATACCTATGCAGGGACCTGTCAACAATTTTAAGAAACAAAGCCTGCCCCACATCATATTGTTAGCTTTCTCGGTCTGCTGTTCAATTAACAGCTGTGTGTGTTACAATGTACAGTTCCACCTGAAGGCAATTGTGATTGTCCTTTACATGGACGTCTAGAGATGGAATTAAAATCAGTTAAAAGATGCAGCATCATCTAAACCTTCTTAGCTCACGGCACGTTACACAAGCCTTGTGGGTCAAAGACTTTAATGCAATTTCTCACAGAAACGCTTTGATTATCCCACAGGGTATCCTTTTCGAAATCTCAGTCTGAATTAAAACGCATTTCTATGAAATCTTCCCACCCTGTGTGTAGTCCTTTAAAGTGACTTTGACCTACATTTTCCACTCGGGGTACTGAATCTTTTAATTACAACAACTGACGCACTATCCTTCTTCTACTACACAACACCCCTTTGGCCTCTTGGATAGACAGTATACGAGTGTCTTTTGTATCCCTTGAGGCAATGTTGAAGTTTTTTCCTTTTTGTTCGCAAGGATGTTCACATAAAAACCTAGTGTCTCCTGTGAACGTCTGTCTTCTTCAAACCGACGATGCTTTGTTTCTACAACATTACTGTTAATTAATGCCTCTTCAAGAACTCTTAAGAATTATCCGCATCGATGCTATCCATCCAAGTTGGAAAGTTCTGTTTATTCGCGTTTCAAGGAGCATATTGCTTCCAGCTAAATTGAGCAGAGTTTGCAAACTTTAATTAAAACGCTTTAAACTCGTATCCTGTCTGAAATGTGGCGACTTAACCCCACGAATTGAATTCAATCATCGAGGAGTTCATCAACCTTCGGCTCACGAACTAAACAACCAATTTCACGCACATTTTCTTTTTAAACAACCCTCCACCACCTGAAGATCAACATTCACACCCCTATTTGTATGTAGAGGCCACCACCATGCCACGTCCTCAGAACAAGAAAAAAACAGAAAACTTTTCCAAATTGAACATCCACCCAAGTAATACATGGTTTCCTGCACAGAGAGGAGGAAACGACTGAGACCTTCTACGTTTTCCTAGTCTTCTGGTTCAACTTTAGCGTGTTGCTTTTTTTAAGTTTTCAAACCTTTGAAATATTCATGCAAGTATACTCCGCTGTCTGAGGCGTCTGTGTGTTGGAAGACAGGACGAAATGGGGGTGGCACACAGTAGTGGTATTGAAAGTGTTGTACAAGGACTTTACACCGTAAACGAATGCAACACATGTTTTATGTAGAGAATGCTCATTTGGGGAGCTCACTGGAATGGGATGGCTGGCACATAGTGGTAATGGGATGTGATGTAGTGCGTGAAGGAAGAGATGGTAATTTATTTAAGGGATCACTTGGTTCCTGTGTATTATGGCAGAGGATTATGCCGGATGAAACTAATAGAGCAAGGAGGGGGGAGTCTTACGGATGAGCAAATTATTTTCGATGAATTATGGTGGAGGGTGATTATTTACTCTCGGTGGAAGGGAGATTAGTTAACTAAATGGATTTAATGCAGATTGAATTTTGAGAGCTTGATTAAGGGTTAGGGAAGGGCAGATGGAATGCAGGGCGGATTAAGAGATGAATTGACGTCATCACAAGTGCTAGTCCCTGTAGTAGTCCCAGTTCAAATTATGGTTCTTGGAATTTCTAAGCATTACGTAGTCTTTAAGGCACTTTTGTTCACCTACAAATGTAACTCCTTAAATGGATGGTACCGTCTGATTATTTACTCCAGGGATTAAGGAAATGCACGCTTCTGGTATACCGGAGGGTCATTGGCTTTTAAGCGTAGGCACCGATGCACCAATGCGCCAATGGAAGTGTCAATAAAGATTTGCGAAGAGACTGGCAGGATACTTAGCCTCAAGTCTAAAAGCCCTGTCATATTTCCACAAAACGTTCTTCGTCGAAAAAATTTGAAATGGTCATAATGATCACACACCAATCGCCAACTCGGCTGTCAATATATACCATTGGTCAAAACATTTCTTGACCGCCTCTGATTTGATTGCATGTACATATGTACATACTTGATTCTACAGATTTCCGAGCAGCCTGACTGTCCACCAGGACGGCTATCTTGTGTGCATGCGCTCGTTAGTCTAAAGGATTATTGTTTGCTAGGTGCTTTTGGGTAGTAACCCGCTTCAGACGTTAATTAGGAAGATTCGCTAGATCAACTCCATAATTGTTCCCACTCTCCCCTGGATCCTTCGTGACATTCGTCCCTAACCTACCCTCTCCTTACAGTTTTTAGCTTAGGGGAACACAACAGGTCTGACTGAGGCCTAAGTGAGGAGCCTTCCACTGGGTCAGTCATATCATACCAACCCGCTCCGGTTTGTCGATCCATTTTTGAGCTACATATCAGTGAAGAAAGTGATCTTATGTGTGATTCCACATTATTTGACTTGTGAGATCGGTATTTACATACATATGTGCAATTCAATTGAAATCAATCACCTGGGGACTGGCGGAACGTATACTGCAATAACCCACCGGTGAGTTTATTATATTTACAAGAACCCTTCGTTCCAGTCTTTCAAACAGGAGTATTTACCATTTTAACTAGAGTTTCAGTCCCTTTGGAATGCCACAACTCAGTAAACTTTTCAGCCCTTAAAGCCAACACAAATTTAACATCGATATCACTTCAGGCCACAGAAGGTAGGAACAAATTTAACCTGTTTGACAGCCACAATTACGTCAGCCTTATCCCAGATCTGAATCTACTCTTTTTATTTAAGAGCTCGGCACAGAGTTTTGAACAGAGAGCACGATATGGGTCTGCAAAATGTTTAATGCATACCTGTCTGTGGTCGCCGTGGTTCAGTGGTTAGCGCGTGGGTTCGAGACCCAGCTATGTCCACCAAATATTTTTCGCGGCACCACCTCTCCGAGAGTATAATCTGTCATGAAAAAGCTTCTCAACTCACCGTTCGGAGTCGGCAATAAACTGTAGGTCCCTTCCATTCGTTGAAACTATACAACACGCACAACATGAATGGTTGCGAGAAGGTAGGCTTTGGCTCATCCCGAGCTGTCGCGCCAGCTATTTGTATTTGTTTTGTCTGTGAAGATGCACGACTACAATCTTCACATTGTGCTCGATGTGAATTCGCGAAAATGGGCTCGAAATCCAAGACAATATTCACGAAAAAGTTCCGTCTTACAAGAATGCTAACCAACTTGATAGACACATATACATATATGTATATGTTTGTATGTATGAATGCATTTACCTTAACCGAAAGCAGATAGTTAAGAATCATGGTGACTTGTTAGCCCAGATCCAACCCGTACTGTGGGGGAAGAGAAAGTGCGTACTTGTTTACGAATGTTCAAAGGTTCTACTTTTTAAATTAAGGATAACGATCCTAAACATTTAATGATTCTTCATTTTCCCGCACACACGTTTCACGAAAATTTTTTAATATCACTAAAAGACACAGCACAAAAAATATCTCCATCATTCCCATCTGCTTAATCACACTCCATTGAATCCCATTAGAGATCCAACATTTCGTACAAAACATCTCAGGAAATGAAAGTATTTTCGTTGATTTTCTCCCAAAAAAAAAAAAGAAGAACACCAAGCAGACTTCCCAAAGTGAAAAAGAAAAATATTTTGTCCTGCCCAAGGGACATTAGAGATACATTTCTGTCTCCTCTTCCTCCTTACAAAACGAAAAGAAATATTCATAAATACGAGTAACAAGGATTTTCTCTTTTTTTTTTTTCGAGCAATTTTTGCAGCGTAATTCACACCACACAAGTTCAAGGACTTAATAAACAGAATTTTCTCTTACTAGGGACTAAAAACTTAAGCAAACATACAAATACAATGTATGTATGCACATAGTGTGAAGCAATTTACTGCAATGTACGATCCTTCTGAGAGGACGTCTTTTTTGTATTGAAAAATTCGTCAGACATTTCATGAAATCATCCTTGATGGGTACGTCCTTTTTTTCTGAGCAGCAGTGTTGCGCAACTATAGCTCGATGTGGATGCAAAAGGATACAAGTCCTGGGGAAGGATATGAACTTTTGGGAAAGTGCAATTTTTTTCATTCTCAAGTGTGATTTACTTACTTAAGGTGGCTCTACAGTCCGGGGCGGACTTGGACCTCAACCAACAAGCGTTTTCAACCAGCTATCTCTAGTTCGCATACCAAGTTGGTTAAGGTCCCCTCCTACTGAGTCGCAGTCTTTCTCTACTGCACCATCCCTCGGATGTGGCTTCGAAGATTTTCTGAGCTGGAGCATTGGTGTCTATCCGATGTACATGACCCAGCCATCTCACTCGTTGGACCTTTACTCTTCTGGCTAAGTCGATGTCGCTGTACAGGCCGTACAGTTCGTCGTTGTATCTTTAGTCGTTCGAGAGAGGGTTTTGCTACTCAATTGCCTTCTTAGTCTAAAGAAACAGCCATTGTCAAGAGTTGTTCTTCGTTTGATCTCAGGTGTCGTTGTCTGAATTAATAGCGGAGCCTAGGTAGACAAAGGCCTTAACGGTGTTGGGTTTCCTTTCTTGTTGACAGCATATAAAGGGTCTTCCAATAGGGACTTCCGAACTTTGACAAATGATAGCGGCCATATTGTTGAAGCTACATCTGTCAAATTGGCTGTCATTTATTCAGTAAGTGATCAACCAATACCCGTACGTCGACGAAACGCAAGATCTGCCGAAAACATCGCCGCTGTCCGTGAGAGTGTGCAGGAGAATCCGAGGCAGTAGATTTCGCGTCGCTCACAAGAAATCGGCCTTTCGCAGACCACAACTTGGCAAATCTTGCGTCGTAACTTGGGCCTGTACCCGTACAAAATTCAACTGACCCAAGAGCTGATGGTAAACGACCATAGACAACGACGTGTGTTCGCTGAATAGGCTCTGGAGCAGTTGGAAACTGACCCTAATTTTCATAGAAATCTTCTTCAGCGATGAGGCCCATTTTTGGATGAATGGGTACGTCAACAAACAAAATTGTCGAATTTGGGACGATACCAATCCACATGAGATCCAAGAGCGTCCAATGCATTCCGAAAAAGTCACTATTTGGTGTGGATTTTGGGCTGGCGGCGTTATCCGTCCATATTTCTTCGAGAACGACGCACGTTGGCCAGGCCATCACCGTCAACGGCGAGCGCTATAGGTCGATGATTACCAAATTCTTCTGGCCTGAATTGGATAATATGGACACTAATGTGGTTTCAATAGGATGGCGCTACGTGCCACACAGCTCACGACACATTGGAAATTCTGCACGAGCGATTCGAGGGCATGGTCATCTTACGTGGAGGTGATGTGAGCTGGCCACCGAGATCGTGCGAATTGACCCCGTTAGACTTTTTATTGTTGACTTTTCTGAAGTCGCAGGTCTGTGCGACAAACAGCGGACACAAACCACAGAGGCCCTCAAAGCTAACATAACCCATGCCATCGGTCAAATTCAGCCTGATTTATGCGCCAGAATCATGAAAAATTGGACATTTTGGATGCGCGCCACCCAGAGAACCCGCGGCGGACATTTGAACGATGTTATATTCCATATTCAATTGCATCGATAGGCCTTTTGTTTTATTTAAATTTAAAGACAGGAAGCGCTTAATGAAAGACCCTTTACTTTGTTTGACATAAACCCATCTTCGCCGCCTCCATCTGAATACTCACGAACGCGTCAGTGTTATCACGCTGGGTTCTTCCGATTATGACAATATCGTCGGCGTACTCGAGTAATTGGACGGACTTTTAAAAGAATGTGCCTCTGGTTGTACCACAGACTCTTGAACTATTTTCTCAAAATTCCCTGCTTTATCGACTCAGGCCTCTTCTCTTACTTCTACACCTCCCTGGGCATAACTATTCTTTCCAAACCACCTGCCTCCATCGGGATTCATTAAAAACAACCCAAGAAGCCATTTTTATTGTTTATCTTAAGTTTTCTTTAGAAACTATGAACAATCGCAGTAACTTTTATCCTAAATTAGTCCTGTTCTGGTGCGTGTGTTTGTGTTTGTTAGATATATCGTATATCCCATTGCCTTCATGTTGACTCCGAATAAATTGTGCCGGGCCAACTTTCAAAGCTAGAAGTGTGAGAATGAAGGCATATTTATCGACCCTTAAAATCAATGGAGAATTGGCAATAAAAGGCACACTCCCACGCAACGGAAAGCAGCAGAATGTGTCGACAACAAGGTGCTTTCATCAAAAGTGTCAAAACAAATAGCAGGGACGAAGGATGAGAGACAAAAATGAACAAAAAAAAAGCAAAACAAACTTGTGTTTCATGGTCTAGACATTAAATGTTTTGTGGTTACGATTTACTTTTACTTTTCACCTATCAAAGTTGGAGATACTTGTACACATAAACGTGACGAGGCTCAAGCCGGACGATGACCTAGTTCTGTGTGTTTTTGTTTTCCCATCGAGGATTGTACGGGGAATTGCTACGGCAGACGATGATTATGCGAATCCTGGAAAATGTGCCAATGATTGACGGACTATTTATGGATTTCAATGGAAGCACATAGATGAGCTGGCTCAGCAAAGACACTGAGTCCTTGTGGATATGCGTCACTGAGGATTTTCTAGATGACAAAAGCACTGTGGAAAGATGATGACTGTTTGACTGGGATTCATTGCAGCAGATGTTTTGCCAGCAGAGAAGATGTGAAGAGTGAATGATGGTGTGGGGTGAATAAATTGGAAAATTACTGGGCCGGAATAAAAGATGATTTCGACAGAATCTTTATAAGACAATACGTCTTAGAAAGGTGACAGACACTGAATTCAACGCATACTTCCACGTCTTTAAAGGTTGAAGATTTTCCTAGAATTACCAGGACAAACATAGTAATATAGAAGGAAATGAGATAGCCGATGAACTAGCTCGGAAAGGATCGTATAAGATATTCACACATCGGGGAAAATGTTCCTATGAGTGTACTGACTGACAGGACATTGTGCGATAGATGCAATGGCCGCTAGACTAGGTATCAATTCACATGACTACTGCAGGAGCTGCCAGGATACGAAAGAAATGGAAACCACCAAACCACTCCGAATCTTCATGGGAAACACATTTTTAGAAAACTAGAGGACTCTCCATCAAGGCCGGTCGAGACCTCAGCGAGACCTTTGATGTCAAAAAAGGCTTTAACATCGTTCTTGAAAGAATAGTGCAAAACTCATGCGCCAACACTAGAGGCACAATCTTTCAAAAGGCGTCTAATTACTCGAGTACGCCGACGATATTGACATAAGCGGAAGAACGCGGGGGGATTTCACTGGCGCGTTCGTGAGTATTGAGACGGAGGCGTCGAATATGGGTTTATGTCAATGAGTGCAAGACAAAGTATATGCTGTGAACAAGAAAGGACACCGAACACGATAGTTTCGGACAGAACGTCACAATAGATAGTTATAACTTTGAAGTAGTTAAGGACTTTGTCTATCTAGGCTCCGCTATAAATTCAGTGAACGATACCAGCGCTGTTTCTTTGGGCTAATAAGGCAATTGAGTAGCAAAGCGCTATCTCGAACGACCAAAGTGACCCGCAGAAGCATGGACTCTGTCAAAAGCAGATGCGATTGTTCTTAGGTTTTTCGAAAGAAAATTCTTCGGGTGATTTTCGGTCCCGTCTGCATAGACAGTGAATAAAGGAGGAGCCACAATGAAGAACAGTACGTGCTGTACAGCGACATCGACTTAGCCAGAATAGTGAAGCTCCAACAACTGAGTTGGCTGGGTCATGTAGACCGGATGGACACCAATGCTCCTCCCCAGAAAATCTTCGAATCCACACTTGAGGGACCGCGCAATAGAGGAAGATCGCGACTCAGGTGGAAGAGGACCTCAATCAACTTGGCGTGCAAAACTGGAGACAGCTGGAGACTCTGGATCGAGTTGGCTGGAGACTCTTGTTGGTTGAGGCCCAGGTCTTCCCCGGACTGGAGCACCACCTTAAGTAAGTAAGTAAGAGGACCTTGCGCAATTCCCGATAATAAACGTTATATGTTTCGTCAAGAGTTCAGGTTGGTTCGTAAATAAGCCAACCAATAGATAAATGAACCTGTAACGGCACCACAACTTAAAAGAGGAACACAATGGACCAAATGGCCCCCATGCAAGCATTCTCAGGGCGCACTTTCCCCTAACCAAAACCTAACCTAACCTTGAATTTAAGTTCGTCTTTCAGAATTTAGTTCGATTGCAATGTGAAGTTTGTAGATATAGTTCTCAACACATTATTTGAGACACAGTTCATATCTTAACACCTTGGTCATCTTGACGCTCTAGGAACTTCGAATCACTGATTTCAGAAAACTTTTGAGATTCCTATCCCTTTCTAGGTGGTTCCCGCCGTCACTTTATAGGATCCCATGAATAAATTTTTTTCAATACTCACACAATAGATCTGTCAGAGATTCACTTGGTTCCGAGGACACTCAAAGAGTCAACCAGTTATAGAGATCACTGAACTGCAATTCTTTCGGAACAAGCTAAATCTATTTCTCGCTTTCCTGTCTACTTTATCAAATTTAATTTCACACACGTCCAACGCCCCCCAAATCGTTAAGTAATCTAGTAATAATCCGCACCACCACCTACAGCGTTCTTGTACACTCCGAAAGCCATCGATGCGTATTGATTATCGTCCATAAACAAACATAATCGCCACATAAAATCATCTGCAATAAAGGACTCACAAATTTACGAGATTCCATCGTTCGCCTGAAAGGTGCCGCAATGAATACAAATCAGGAAATCTTTCGTGAGCCCGTTCGCTCTCCATAAAACGAAATGTCACCTAAAGCATAAGAATGCTCCATCAAAATCTCATGAGCCGAGAGGATGGAATTTATCTTCCCGAGAGGAATTCTTGCTAAAAACCACGTGTTCTCTTCTTTGAAACAAAAGGTCGTCGTCAAAAAGAAGAGCTGAATCGTCCCCGTCCCATGGTCCTTAAGTGAATCGTAACAGACGTCAAAATAACAACGTTTCTTTATTCCGCAATCAAATCAAATAATTTCTTTCCACCTTGCCGCCCGTTTTAAGAGGGGCTTGCGGTTGGTTACAGTTTCCCATGCGTCCATCTTCTCATCCGCCGCAAGGACACACCGGGGGGACGGAAAAGCAACAACGACGACGACGGTTTCCATTACGACAAATGGCTTCGAAAACAATGGATCAAATCAAAAGCGCGTGTGGCATGTGAATCACAATCACGCGACAATGATGTATGCTTCGCTGTGGCACTGTGGCAGGCATCACATTCCGTGATTTGTGACATTTTCGGGGGTGATGACGGTGGTGATATGGCGGTGGTGGTGACTTTTTTTATGAGGCAACGCTTAGTTTGATTGCGTTCGACGGTGCGGCGGTTTTACAAGTTAAGAAGTACAGACGTGGGTGAGGAGATGGAGCATGATGTGTTCGCTTAATTCAATTTTCATCTCCGGTTGATTGTTGGATAACGACCACTTTGGAAAAGTTCAGAGGCCACTCCCATAAGGCCATGAAGAAGGGTTGCTATGTGCAAGTGGAAAGGAAACAAAGCTTCAATGAAATTTGTATGCAGGACATTCAATTAAATTGAGCATGTAGGCGTGAGAGATTACTCAAGGAAGTACATATTTCGTGTGCAAATTTATGTTGGTAAGGCTTTATGGATGAAGTGAAAACTCTTTTCTGCTGTTAGCTTGGATCTTATTGGACCACAAGTGGAGAAGTATGAAAGGGCTCACCTTTGTATAGGAGTTGAGCTGTTCTTTTGAGATTCAACCGCGCATAATACAGTTGCAACGCTTAATAATGGCCAATTTTCTAATCTGCTTGATAGCGGGAGACTAAGTGACTAAGACTAAATCCAAATTTTCGGAAAAGACCTAATAGTAATGTTTTTTTTTAGGAAGGAATGGACGCAAATTAAAACCTTATTATCACCGTTACGGCTAAAAAAAGGCCTTGGAGTCTCGGAAACACTAAATATGAATGTATGTATGTATGTACATACATATGTACATGAAGTTTCTACAGCGTCTTCTAGGCAGAGTTGCTGACAGTCTGGCAGGAATGCGGAGAAATTAAAGGTCCTGATTTTGAACGTAGAGCAAGCAAATGGAAATCAATTGACGTAAAATTCTTTAAAACATTGGCCAACTCCCAAAAGGCAGACCTCTAAGTATCCTAGGACTCCCGGATACTTGTAGCGTATTCCAAGCAGAGGTTCTAGCTGCGGAATCACTAGGGATGAAATCGATATCTGGAAGGGATATCGCCATTTACATTTATAGTCAGGCCGCATTTAGAGCGCTAGAATCAAATGTCGTCAGATCTGCACTAGTCTCGAAATGTAGCGTAATGCTTAAGACATTGTGCATGCAGAATCAAGTAAGACTTTGTTGGGTACCGGGTCACTGTGACATTAAGGGAAACGAAAAGGCCGACGAGCTGGCCAGACTAGGTGGAGAACGGCAACACATGGATGGGGAACCACCGTGAATCCTTCTTCCTGTGTAGCTAAAGCAGAGATTCTAAGAATAACTGTAAGTAAGGCAAAAAATAGATGGTCCAATATAAGTGGGCCAAGGATATCCAAGGCTCTATGGCCTGCGCTGGACCGCAAAAAAACAAGAAAAGCGTAAAATATTCTTAACTTAAGCAGGCCACAGTTACAATTAGTCACTGGCATCCTGTCCGGCCACTGTCTTCTCAGGAAGAATGCTTAAAGATAAGTACTCTCAGCCACCGATGTCTGCACGTACTGCAACGACCTATGCGCTGCTGGGGATATAACAAACATATTATGTAAATGTCAGGGAATTGCCAGGACACGCATGAAACTTCTCGGCAATTATTTCTTTAGTAATCTAGAGGAGCTATGATAGCTAAAAAAAAATGGTAAAACTCTGTATGTAAATCAAATGCTTTCAGAAAATGGTTTAGATTCTGCTATTTTGGTTTCACAGGGATCTCGATCTGGCTGCACAACTCTACTCTACTCTACCTAATCTAACCTTGGCCAATGGATCCACGATGTCAAAAAATGTAAACACGGAAATGTAAAACCGGTGACCAGATTTTTAATGGTCAGTTTTAGTACAAAAGAGGAAGGAGGACATATTGAATAATCAGAGCTCTGTATTGGCTTTGTAAATCTACAAAACACGTGTGACATTCAAGGCATTAATGAGTCCCATTTACCTGTTCTGCCCTTTTCCATTCACAAAAGACACAAAACAAACCTCCAGAACAGTCTGGGATTACATTTCCCTTGGCTCCCCAGACACTTAAAGATTACTTTAGTAGGGAAACCACGGGATTTAACCGAAGCACCGACTTTATTTGCATATTTAACTCTGTCACTGCTTACATACACTTGCAACGTGCTGCCATTTCAACGAAAGAAATCCCTTCATTGTTTATTCTATAAAAAGTAGCGCCTTTTGAAAACGTATCGCATATCACCCAGTGAACAACGATAGTAATTTCCGTCTGCGGGAGGAAATAAAATTTTTGGTCGCCTTGCTGATGAAATCCTCTCGCTGGATGGCGTGTTGCTATTGTTGGTTGTGGGCACATCCGGATATCATATCCCTGTGAGCCATGGCATAACGCAATGACTTATTTCAGAGTGTAATAAATTTATCACGAGTCGTGTCGACCGAGACTGTCGTGGTTCGTGGAACTATGGCGACTATCGTGCTGTTTATACTGGAAATGAAAACTCTGAAATGAAATACCATTTCTGTATTGCAATGTTGCTTGGTCGTCGCCATTAATATCCGACTTCCGGCGCGAGCAACCAATGGAATCGACAAATAAATATTGAGGGAGATTTTTGTTTTTTTTCCCAATCGGAATTCCTTTCATTTTCTAGTGACTTGGTCTGGAAAGCGGGAAAACTGTGTAGGGTGTCTACGTAAATCAAAAAAGGCAGACCGATCTTGAGTGGAATTTAATTTAATAAAATTCGCACTTAATCCTTAAAAGTGCGAATTTTATTGCAGCGTTGCAGGACTCTCTTGGTACGAGAAATTATCGTCAAAGTCCATTAGTTAAATGGAGGATTTATTGGATTCGAGGAAATCCAAGGAAATTTGCTTCATAGTTTTCAACAAGGATGTGCCAAAGAGGTAAACGACGATTGCTTATGAAGGACTTGACTGAACTCTGAACTGTTTAGTGATTCCTCTTTGGTGTGAGAAAATTTGGCCAGCTCAGCAGCAATTATCCTCTTCCAGTCGAGAACTACCAAAACACCTTGTCGACTTTAAGCCGCGAAAACGGAAATCCTAATTGGTGAACCCAAGGGATTTCATTCAAATGAACAACCTAATTCAGTTGCTCCAAGAATCTCTGTTCCTGCCGGCAATTTTCAGATAAGAATCTCTCATGTTACAACCAGCAAATTGAACCTTCACTTCGATTCATTGTGATTCGCATAATTCCCTACCAATCTCCTTAACCTTTAACGACCAATTCACATCGGATAACAGATCTCTTTCAACCCCGAGTCTATACAACACACAAATGGGATTCCCCTTCACTACCGTTTAACCTAAGGCTACTAATTCCTTTGCTACTTGCAGGACACAGTTCCTTTCTTCCTCTATCTTTGCAATTCCGTCCACGTAATCTTCATCGAAACAGTTGAGAAACTACCTTGATACCCGGCGGCACATGGCCAAGAATCCATAAATCGATTTCAAGGCTAAGGTAGGATGAGGTGAAGCTTCTTCTCGTTCTCACTCAGGATAAAGAATACTTTGAATCAACAACAGACAACAAGAGTTTCCATCTCGCTATCCTATTAAGTGCAACAGTCAGACAGCATGTACATATGTACATATAACTGCCAGGACACAGAGAAAACACCTGCAGTATCCTCGTAGCTTGTCTTCTCTGTGTCTTGAGTCGAGCCATCGTATGTCTTCCTAATAAAGTTTCTTTCATGTTTGATTTCTCTTTGCCCCCTCTCTCTGTTCCTTTTTTAGCTGCACATCTTTTATGTAACAATAACGTTGCAATATATCCTCGTTAATGTAGAAAACCCTTGTTGTGCATTGGATGCTATTGCTTTATGTCCTCAGGGTTACTCTGCACATAACAACACTGAAGCGCTTGGTTGTTTTTTTTTTTTTTTGTGTGTGCTTTTTCCTTCAGGTATTTCCTGTTCAAATGAGTTAAGCACATGAAAGAAGGATAAAAGGATTTATTGGTGTTTTTCCTACGCATTTCCGTGGTATGAAACAGAAGAAAGCGGCATCGTCACGATCTGTGGGCATGCAAGCGCGGTTAATTAAAAAAGGATTGATTTGCTAACAAAAAGCAGTAGATTTCCTTCGCGTTAAATACCAAACCCCATCGATGTGAAAGTGCATTCTTAGGCTCGTTATCCCCTTTCGCAATCTATAGGGCAAACATTTGCTGAGATTTGCAACGAATCGACATGGGATCTGGTTTATTCGCTTGTGTGTGTGCTGTAATAATTTAACAGGAGGTAACTTATGTAAACGGCTTGTTTTGCAAATGGTAAGGATTTGCAGGAATTTGGAAAGTTCATAATTGCAATTAGCTGTTTCCTTTGGGAATCCTATTATAGATGGTTTTAGATCACAGTTACTTTGAATAACAAGGGTTATACATTTAATTGAAGCAAGTTTCAGATTAAGATGAGGGTTGCCTAGGAGAATGCAGTGATTTTTAGAAAAATCACAACCAAGGCTAATGGATTACTTCAGCAAATCCAAGGGTATCATGTACTAAAATTCTTAAGAAATCCAATAAAATGCGGAAGGATGCGCCTCATCAATGGTAGGTAATACAATTTAGTTTTGACTCTAAGGCCAATTTTCGTATCATGAGCACCTAATGCGGTACAACGTCAGACAAACATACACGAATAAATTCCTTGAACAAGACAAGAAGGAGCAAAAAGGACTGCAAATGGAAGGAGGAAATCCTTTTTCGTGTTTTTTTTTGATACAAATTTATCCGACGATCTAATCTCTCTCCAAGGAATCACACACACTTTGCTTGTCCATTATTCAGGATGTTTTCCTTGCTTATGTGTGCATACATGTGTACCTATATACATCATGCAAAAAGAGCAATAAATTCGGGTCAAGGATAATACCAATTTAAGAAGATGAACCATCTACAATATTTGCGGCGGAACGAGCTTATCCTGATGAAAAAAACGGATTGAAATATTTATACGCTGACAAGGATGATTCTGGGGAATGAACAATTCCCCAAGTGTTCTGAAACGATTTTGTATTTCCTCCAATCAACAGGTAGAAGAAATAAAATTTATTTCCCTGTTGTTATCCTAGACGAATTTTCTTTTTTTACTCATTCCACGCGTATGTTCATCTTGTTCTGAGTTCTAAGTTCATTTTTTTTCCGTTTTAATTCCAAGTTGCAGGGAAGGCAACATGAACAACGAGAATGCATTAGGGGGAACTACCTGCAAACAAGGAATCCTTGGGGAATTTCTTTAACATTTTTTAAGTTCAAGGTAAAGTCGAACGTGTATAATTTTCATTGCAAAACATTCAGAGTTGTGTGGCAGGATAACAAGTAATGTGTCAGTTGGTTTAATGCCTTGGATACGTTTAGGAGGATATTTTAAGAACTCAAGCTTTCATTTCAATACGTTAACTGAGTGCCAGATGGTACTCTGGAGGTTTTTGGTGGAGTAAGTGATTCCATTAGATAGAGAGGAGGTGAAGACGCATTCCATGTCAGAATCTAAGATGAAAGAATAACCAATTTTCGGTAGTTTTTTGTAGGCTACAGTTTGCCACAACTCTTTCTTCATCTGCGGTGCGGTTAATTCGCTGATCCTCTTTAACATATTCAAGAGTCAAAAAAATTGCATAAGTCTACAAAAATACCTCAGTACGAGCGAAAACATACAAGGTACTTCTCCCCCAATGAAGTTTGGAACCAGCGATGAGAGGGAACCTCTCCCCAGACGATGGTCGTCTTTCTCCATTTAACTAAACAACGACAGTGACGTGTAGCAGGTGCTAGCTGCACTAGTCTCCTGTCATGCTGGTTCACAAAATCCATTTCGACCGTGATGTACATCGCCCCGAGTATAATTTATCAACCATTTCTCCGAATTACTTGAGAAATAGTGATTGATGTCTTCATTTCCTCTCGCTCCCATCTAAATGCATTTAAATTTGCATTAAACTGCTATTACAACGACATGTCCAATTTTTCAGCGAATAATACTTTTCTACCAACTTCAACAAGTTACTCCGAAGAAACTTTTCCTCTTCAAGGAACGATGGCAAGGAAAAACCTTTTTCTTAAGCCCCATCGCACCCGATTTGATACGAGACTACGTTCCGCTAGGAAATAAAATAAAAACAAGGAAACAAAGCCACATCCATCTAAACAACAACGATAAAAACAAATTGAAAAGTGGAAAAAGGATATCAAAATCCCGTAGGAAATGTTCGTATAAAAAAAGCAGGGGGCACATACCCAAAAGAATTTACATCAAGAACTTGAAATAAAAGTTCTCGAAGTAAACATGTGAGTTTTCTTCTCCAACTCGTCCCTTTCTGCTTGGCATCCTTTTGCACCACGGGTGGATATCTTGTCTCAACGATACGAGTACACACAAACAAATCTTTGCTTTCGTTTTCCAGGTCTTACTGCAATTTTTTTGATGAATTTTTCATAGGCACCTATGTATGTACCTCGCAGGACCAGTCGTATACTACCACTCAGTTTAAGGTGGATACGAGAATACCTTTCGTCAAGCTGTAGCCTTTTTGTGGTTTGGTGTTTCTGTTCGTCCTATTTTTATTCTGTTGATTCAAAATGAAATACTGCAGCCACAACAGCTGCAGACTGGCGGTGGAAGTACATACATACACATATACATATAACTGAACCACTCAGCTAAAGAATATTACGTTGGGTGAGCTTGGAATATTGATTTTTTCTTTCTAAATGTGAAATAAATCCACATCCTTATTGGCAGGATATTTACAACTACTTGCTTTTTTTTACATGCAAGCAACTGAAGCCAAAAGCGATCGTCATCATGACGAGGACAACAACGTGACGTGAAGCAATAAACTTTTCCATTCAAACTGCTTAAGAGGATATATGCAGAGTTTGAGACGGTTTTTATCCTTGTTTTCCATATCCTTCGTCTCATGATTCGACATGTGGACATATTATCCTTCGATGAAGATGAAGTAATGATATTTTTTTCTCCGCATTCAAGAGAGAAGGGACCGTACAGGATGTTTACTTGTTAAGGTTGAGCATCAGGTGAGCAAAGAGGATATTTTAGGCACATCTGCGTCGTTATTATCATATCAGATTCCTTTTGCATCCTTGATTCTTATTTCTTTTGTAAGGTTTTCCAATATTTGTAAGAAAATCGTTTCATTGTGGGATATTAAGTTACATATTATTGGTGGCACAGATTGCTTGAGCAACCTGTATAACCATTTTGGGGTAGGACCAGCAGGGAAGTGAATCAGTTGAAAGGAAAGAAGGCTCATCCAAGTGCCTGTAGAAAAATATGTTCAAAAAGGATACACGAGTGTATGACTAAGTAACATTTTCTGTGTAACGTATGCATGTACCTGACTTACTTTACTCTTAATAGCACGATGGTTCAGGGTAAACCACAGTTTAACAGGTCTCTCCAGCCTCTTCTTAATCGACTCCCATCCCGTGGAGGGTCTCTGCCTGTGGCGCAGTAGCTTTCCATCCACTTCAATCCACAGTTCTTCTGGTTCTCCAGATCAAGCACTCTGGCAACAGCTTAGTTCTTAAAACGGAGGTATGGTCTTTTAAGGCGATTCAGGCGATTCTAAGCGATTCAGAGAAGAACTCCTAAGCGCGTCGGGTGTGACCAGATTCTTTGAAGGCCACCTAAATGCAAAACTCTCCACAGTGCATTCACCTAGATGAGTAAAAATTTGAATGTCTTTTAGAATCATCGCCTTTGTCACATGATGCGGGATTTGCCTTGAGTCTTTGTCCTCATTAACGATTCTTAATTTTTCAAGGTTTATACAGGATTGCGTTCGTTTGGATCAGAGTAGTCGCTGACAGGACTACATCTCTCAATCGTTTGGCGACCTAATTACTTTCCATCTCAAAGGCAACATTTTATTCCATGGCAACTGTATTCATTCCCCCTAACCGATTTTTAATTAACTCTACTCCCTTCGAAATAGGTCAAAAGTTCCAACATAATTTAAAATCAAATATTCTCCTCCCCCAAGCAGATGATATTCAAAAGCGCGACCTTCTCCCATTCACTCGGTCTCATCGCAGACGAAAATCGATCCACCATTCTGGAATGAGTCGTCCTTTGATATCTGTTCTGTGAGAGAGTTCCATCCAACCGACAGGACGAAGCGCAGATAAATTAAAAACAAAATCGACATAATCCATGCCAAATTGAAGGCTATACGCGACTCATACCATCATAATGGTGATCAAATTTTCTTTGTCCTAACACAGGAAAAAAAAAAGGATGTCAACAGCAAAACGGAGAAAATACAACCTTATCTCGCGAATTAATTCAAAAAAAAAAAAAACTCCTGCACGTCTTAAATCCTTGGTCTTGTACACAAACAATAAAGACACAAGGATTATCCTTAAATGACTCTGAATATGGTGAATATTAAGGACACTCTATTGAGAGGCACACACACATGGCGAAGGGTACTCTCCCCATCTCACTTGTAGCACTCAAGAAGGATCTGAGATTTTTTTTCTCCTCATCCATTCGCCCTCCCCCTCATGCATGGATTATTTGTAGAAGAGCTTAGTTAAGGATATTTTCAGGATTAAATGAGTGCTATTACCACATAGTTTGTGTGGTGTCTCGTTTATGTCCTTTGCCACACAGGGAGCACTCAAACTCTGTCTACCAAATTGAGTAGAAATATTCGTGCCGTGCGTTACAAGGACTGACGTGAATGTTTACACAACCACTCCACAATATTCTGGCGCGGGGTAGGTGCATAATTAGTAAGTGAAACGAGGACCGCACGTGATGTTTGACTGGCTGCACGTTACAATATTGTGTGTTGCTGACTCTCTGCTTGGTTCAGTTTTAATCAATTTTTTAAGCCTTGAAAGTGTGCTCATCTGATTATCTTGTGATATGAAAGAGGCATAAGAGTCTGAAGTCCATACAAAAATCTATAGAGATGATGAAATAAAAGACTCCTTCAACAGACTGCATGATAGCGACGAAGACCAATATTCTAATATCAGATAGGACGATAGCCAAAGCTTTGATCCATCTGTTCAAAACGAAGAGAGGGAAGCAATATCCAACAAAAATTTAACAAGACTGTGAGTTCTGGCGACTTATCATCTGGGCTATTCAAAGCAGCTGGAAATGATTTGGAAGAGGGCTTACACCAAACCATTTCTAGGATTTGGCTAGTATATCTGGTGAACGGAATGTCGGTATCGTTTGCGCGATTCACAAAAAGAAGAAACCCACTTTAGACAGAGACACGAATGTCCTTAGCAACAAGTAGATCTTTTGCCATAATTTGTATGGTAGGCGGTATGTAACAGAATACAAGACGTGGAGCGCTAAACTTTTACCGAACGCACAGGCTAAGTAGGAAGGTAGGTGGGGTGGCGAAGCACAGACACACGTAGGCCAAGAAGGCCCTTTGTGGTACCACACGGATCAAGTTGTCGAAATGACAGGCTCCCGGATGGAGCTTCCTTCTTCGGGATAGAGCAGGACAAGTGCAGAGAAAATGGAGGATCGTTTTCTCCTCCTCGTCGTCTCTACAGCTCTTGCAAAAGTCATTTGAAAAGAGGTCCATCCTTCTGGCATGAAGACCAATGGGACAATGGCCAGTTAGAACACCAATAACGGTACTGATGAGCGACCTATTGAGTAAGACCAAACTGTTAGGACGGGTGAGATCTCCCTGGAGGTGCGGCACGTAGTGCCGTTGCTCCATCTTTGGTTAGTCTTGCTGATCGCGTCGTGCTTTAATAGAAGTTTACATGTAGCGAGTGGGATACCCATATTCCTTCGTTTAGGAAGAATGTCTAGAGTAGTACTACGTTTGGCGAGTTTATGGGCCTTACAATTCCCTGTAATGTCCATATGACCGGGTACCCAGCATAGGTGAATGTTAAAATGTTCTACCATCTCCATGAGAGATGAGCGACAGTCTGAAGTAGCCTTTGATGTACATGTTACCGATTCCAGGGATTTTATAGCAGCCTGGCTGTCGGTAAAGACTGTAATGTCCCTGAAGGATATCACATTTTGCTTGAGCCAGGATAAGGCTTCATTGATCGCCATGATTTGCGCTTGAAAAACGCTACAGTGGTCCGGGAGACGGAAGGAGATGCTCAGGTTAAGCATATCGGAGAAAACACCACCTCCCACCCCGTTCTCGGTTTTGGAACCGTCGGTGTAGAGATGAACGGAATAATCGCCTCTGGCGTCGCCGTTCTCCCACTCCTCTCGAGAAGGGATGGAAGTCCGGAAGTTGAGGTTGAAATTCAACTTGGACGGTGCATAGTCGGTGTTTTCCGGAATGAAAGTTAGGGGATCTAAGATCGAGGAATGGCGATTATGGTTGTTTGACCATTGGGAGGAGGCTTTTAGTCTAATGGCTGCGCAAGCAGCTGACTGTTTGCCAACAATATCTAGAGAGAGTAGATTAGGAGCACGTCAAGTGCCGCGGATAGGTTGGTTCTTAGTGCTCCGCTAATGCAAATGCATGCTGATCTTTGAATTTTCCCCAATAGATTACGGTTACGCATAGGCTAACAAAGGCCTATAACACAGTACTATAGGTACTTGTTGAACAAGTTCGTGTCCTTCATTATATTTTCACTACACTTGTAAACGAAACGTTAAAAAGTCGACGGATATTTCTATTTTCAACAACTGTAAGATTTTCTTCAGTGTTACAGCAACAATCTACACTTATCAAACAAGCGTAGTTCAACAATTATATTTGACTTGTAGACTTCTAGTTTTGTGGTATAGGCCTCAGGTCATGGCTATTTTAGGGCCTATATCCTTAGGTTTGAGCATGATGACAACTCCCAATAGCCCGAAGAAACGGTATAAAGAAGAGCGACATCTACTGGAAAAGAAACACAGAGAAGACTAGACAACGTAATATGGAAGGAGGTTGGGACATTAGTTTAGGTTAAGTTAGTGACATTGTGGCCATGATTATAAAGAAATAGCGCCAATAGAAGCGACAAACCAATGCACTGGAGGAGTCTGAAATATAAACGAATTGACGATATATGACGGTAGAATTCTATTGGCATGCGGATACCCATCTAATGGTAACTGACTCCAGAGGTACTCCCTGTGGAGTACCCCTGTGGAGTACCTCTGGAGGCCATTAGATGGGTATCCGCTGGAGGAGGTGTTGTTTACCAACAAAAGAACGATTCCAACTTTCACGCTTCTGATCATTGAGGGAATTCCCTTAAACTGTCTGAAAGTGCGAAATACTTAGGTCTCATACTTGACAGAAAGCTAAACCGGAGGCTGAACATCAAAGAAAGGGTAAAAAAGACATCTTTTGCCTTCTACCCAGACCCAGAATAACCCTTTGGATGTACTCAGCTATCGTTAGACTGATACTCACATTCGGAGGACTGGTTTGGTGGCGCGCTGCCATCAAAACAGTTAACCTTAAAGATATGACCAAGATACAGAGAGTGGCTTGCATTAGAACAACTGGTGCCATGAAAAACAACACCAACAGCGGGGATGGAGGTAATTCTTAACCTTTTGCCTCAAGACCTCCACATGCAGGAGACTGCAGCAAAAAGTGCTATTAGGATCAGCCAATCTAAACACTGGAGACCAAATCCGTATGGGCATGCCGAGATACTTAGCAATCATTTGGGCGAAAATGTCATCTCAGATTACACTGTCCCGGGCTTGGACTTTGAGAAACCCTTCTCATCCAAATCCATCTACACAGATGGTTCAAAAATGGATATAGAAATAGGAGCAGGCCTTTTCTCAGAACAGTTAGGACTTAGCAGCTCCACAAGACTCCCGGATCACAGAAGCGTTTTCCAAGCGGAGGTTCTAGCAGTGACAAAAGCCGCGCAACTAGTCTCAATGCTTACAATATCACGGGAGGATATTACGATTTACATTGACAGTCAGGCTGCCATTAAAGCAATAGCTGCAACACAGATAACATCGACGACAATGTTAAGCTCTGATGGGTCCCTGGTCATAGCGGAGTACCAGGTAATAAAAAAGCTGACGAACTGGAAATAATGGGTTCAACCCTAGCCTGAGAACAAGCGGGCTGTACGGTCAGATCGCCACTTCGCAACCTAAGGGCGAAAATTGCACAAAAAAATCTAATAGAAGCAAATAACAGGTGGAGATCCCTAACCACCTGTGAAGTATCAAGAAGGTTGTGACCAGAATATAACAAGGCAGAAACCTGTCAGATTTAAAAAAAACAGGAGATCATTGTCAGCGATGGTGGGAGTACTTACTGGCCACAACATGCACACACAAAGAAATTACACCTGAATGATGACGATATATGCAGGGGATGCGGTGATGAAGAAGGCCATGAGGATACAGCTCATTTTCTCTGTCACTGCCCATACCTCTACCAAATAAGAAATAGGACCCTAGGCAAATTCTTCTTCGATCTTTCTTCTTCAACGAACTAGCTGATGGGTCACCATCAGAACTTCTCAAATTTGCAAGAGCGACTGGATGGTTAGCACCGAGGAATTAAAAAACGCAGAAGGGAATATCATGGGTATCACAATGGGTCTACATTGACCTAAGTGTGATGAGGCAGCCCACATCAGCCCACAAACCTAACCTTACACCTACGCAAAACTTCAACAATTTCCGTTTAAATTGTCAACGGTACGTGGTCTGAAAACTGACTCATAATATCCTTATCTTATTTCCTGCATGCAACGACACATTAAATACGATCCACTGAACTGTTAAGGATATAATTTGGCGATAAGAAAAATGGAAAGATTACCAATTTACCAACTTCAAAGCGCGTTATTTCTACGAAAGCAATCACTTGAGAGGCATCAATTGAACAATATGACATCAATTGCTTAAAGCGAGACTCCTTTATCGTTTCTCAAACACACACTCGCTTATTCTCTTTTTTTCTCAAAACAAAATCAATAACTAAGTACAAAGGACAAATACGTAAACGTTTTGAACACCTGACTTATCTGCCAGAAACATTCAATTGAAATTCCCTGGAGAGAGCAAAAAAAAAAAAAAGGACGAGAAAGCGCCCTGTCTGTGGTGTCGCACGTGAATCCTTTGTAGTAAAACGAAAAACGGTAAGCAGAAAAGGAGGATTCAGATGAATCCTTTGGGAGCGGCGTAGAAAAACAAGTTCACTCCGGTAATTAAATTGATTCGGTTAATTAAACGAGTTAAGGATTCACTTTAGGAGTTTTTGGTGTCGGTGTCGGTGGTTATGTCAGCCAGTGGCAGAGGGAGGCTGTTTTTGTTGTGGTTTTTGTATCTTTACCCAGAAGGTTAATCGGTGGAAATGAAAGGGGCACACAGTAGACACTAATTGCTTTGCTCTTTGAAAATTGGCAAGGATATTAGCAGTGAATTAAACGAGTCGCAGACTATTAGTGAAATTAAAGTTGACAAGGGGAATCAAGAATTTTTGAAAGATTCTTCCGTGGTTATTGCACAATCCAAGAACGCATTTCGACACAAGACGATATGACATAATTTATATAACAATTTTGGTGGCACCGCGATATCTTTTTCCTCATCCTGCGGAAAAATGAGACAACAGCTCACAATTTCCCATCACGTGACTCTTCCTTATTACTCATTCCGACTCTACAATTCGGTGTAAAGCTGGACCTTCTTAAGATAGTCCGGTTCCCTAGTGACCCTGGGGAGAAACCCAATTTAAGCGTAAGCACCCTTTTGTAATACTGAGACTCACGTGGCCCGATTGTCAAATTATATGTTTTCAAGACTGTCCTAGATCTTCAGATCAGATCACTTCTGGGTTTCTCACTGAAATTTCCTTAAGACCGTCGAAGAACGGTTTTCCTAACGTGCGATTTCTGACTATAGCTTTGTTGGAAATTTGCATATTGCTAAATGGTTTCTTATTCGGTCCCGTCATTACAGTGAACGCTAAGATTGGGCGCATGGCTTCCTACAAGCCAGTAGCCCCTGGAAATGGCCATAATTCTGGCAATTTTTGTCCTTTGAGGTGAACGTCTAATCTAAAAAAAGAAGTTTCCTCGAGAGTCTTCGCATTGCTAGTAACTCCGCCTGGAACACACTGGCAAAGACCGGAAGTATGTATGGCAAATTCAGTGATTCCGAATAGACTCCTGCACCGACATGGCAGTTCAGCCTTGAGACTTCCGTTTTTGCATGTCTAGAATACGCTCTAGAGTTTCTAGTACAAAGGAGGCAGGAAAGGAAATTCTTCACTGATTCGTGGCCTTCAGCTATAAACACAACTTGAAAAAATAAATAAATAAATAGCTGGCGCGACAGCTCGAGATGAGCCAAGGCCTAGCTTCTCGCAACCATTCATGTTGTGACGACAAGAGGTGCCGCGAAAAATGTTTGGTGTTAGCCGCTCGGTCAGCAGTCCAACGCACTAACCACTGAGCCACGGCGAACACAACTTGAATGTGTCTTTAACTTAAGGGGAGGTAATTCGTAATCAATGGGCTGTGTGTCTACTTTTGACAAACATAAAACAATGTAATTAAGACAATTATTCAATTTCTTTCCTAAAGGTTCAAGCCCCGACAATTAAAGCTGTAAAATTGTATCAACTAATTATACACTTCGGGGCAATGCCCTTAAATGGTGTGAATGTCCTTTTGTTTGTTTACGCAAATGGCTATCGAACCCTCTTTCTTTATTGACTTGTCATTATTCAGCTTGTACACGCAACATAAAATAAAAAATGATACCGACATATCGCGTTAATTAGTGATGTGTCCTTCTAATACCCACACACAATTGTTCGAGTTCTACTTGGGGAAGACAGAATTGCTACGCACTTTGCGACTTAGCCCCCTTTACATATTTTACAAGTAAATTTACTTTTCTATCGATTTTTTACCAATTACTTTTCAGGATAATTTCAAAACTATTGAACTAATCCCCCACACAACCATCTCACATACACAGATAACAACCAACATCGTTTAATGACCCAAAGCCAAGTAGACTTAAGTAGACCGGATAAGACCGGGTGGGTCTGTCCAATTTACTTGTTATTTAATTTTTCTATCGTCCATCATCAATCAAGTGGTTCTCCTGCGACTCTACTGTCATTTATTGAACGAAAATGACAAACAACCGCACGTGCTGTAGATAAGAAGGACTAGAGGAGCCTTAAACACGCACACACAATACAACCATGGTTAACCATGGTCATAACCAGAGACTACTACATCATTACTGCAAGAAACGAAGAAAAAAAGAAAAAGCAACAGCATGTGGGTGAACCCTTAGCCCTTTTTGTTGCTCGGTAAGCGTTTGAAAATGTCCTTAACGTGACTTAACCTCAACCATTAAAGGAAAAACAAAGTCTGCACCATGAAAAGGGAAATAAAAGGAAAAAAAACGACATCAAACCGATGAAAAGGCCACAAGGACTATAGACTTGTGCAAGGACTTTCAACCTCATGCCGACCGTCAAAGCTACTGACACATTGCTAGCGCGGTATTGTTGTAAGTTTACATTTTACCTTTACATTGACACTATCAGGGTATAGGGAGGTTCTTGTTAGTTTGCAGTCGTTCTACCATAGTGCTTTTCGTTCTTGGAGGCATGTTAATGAAGTCTTCAAGGCTGTTCTGGGTGTGGGTGGCCTTAAACTTGTGCGATGACAGGTGAAATGGCGTTCTACATGCTTGAAGTTGAATTATATGTTAAGGAGGCTAGTTCGATGGTCATTTTTGATTGCCAAGTGTAGTGGTAGCGACACTTTTCAATTAAATAATTCGTGGGGAATACCGAGTCGTTCTGGGAAGGGCTTATGCAATGGCTAAGACTTGTGGACAATTCTTTTCTTAGATGTATGCAGTATTTCGGACTGTGTCTTCAAAAAAAAACTCTGTGAGAAAGGAAAAAAGGGTGAAAAGAAGAATTAACGGGTAGAGTCGAATTATTGGACAGTAAGGTGAAGATCCGTGTTCATCTCAAATCTCTACAGTTTATAGGCATCAGGAAATATTGAGTTAGGCTTATTCTTCGGAACTTCAGTCCTCAACACTTAATGCTGGTAGCGTATGAGTTGTTCCGAGATTTCGGGACATGCGTTCGGCGAAAAGGATTGCAGTCTGCTCTTTTTTGTTCTTTTTTTTGTGGCACTTGGAATATCCGCATGCGTACCTTGACTCAGCAGTTCGGAAGGTTTAATCATCTACAATGGAAGGCGTGCCTTGCGTCGATCGAATTGATGAAATTGATTGAACTGAGGTTACGGCGCGTTTGTTATAGTGACGTTTCACACCACAGTAAAGTCAAGCAGGCTGACTCCTCTCTAACACTCAGGCCTGTTGAATTTGTCTGCCTCATTCTTTCTTTTTGTTTACGTTTCTCGTAGGCCTAATCCTTTTTTTTTATTAAGAGGACTCTTCGGTCAGTTGTTCAAACTTCATTTTTTTAGTTTTTAAATTATTGAGACAAATTCTTTTCGGGGAACGGCTTCAACTATCTTCGGGCCAATACACTTTAAAAGACTTTCCGGCATTAGAATTAAGAATTGTAAGAGATGGCACTTACTTGGCAGTCTGTTCATTCAAATCTATATCCAACTGGCTGTCTGTTCTGTAGCTCAGATTCTCGATTTTCAAAAGCAAGACGAATACTTTCAAAAAAGACACGCAATAAATCTCAATCATATTTAATTTCATTCGAATAAAAACCGTAGAGAATACATAGATTTCATTTTATTTTATTATTACAAAAGATTATGTCTTTTATTTGTTGTTTGGAAAATAAAAAAGAAAAATATTTAAGCGAAACATATGTAGACTCTTGTAACACAATTGATTTTAACAGATCGACTTTGAACAATTTTTTGTTTCATTTAAAGTAAATTGCTTAGGGAAATGTTTATTTAATTTACAACTATTATAAGGAAATATGTATTTTATATATTTTATTAAAGTATTTATCTACAAAGTCACTATGGACTAGAGGGTTGTTTTTTTTTCTTTTAAACCATTATTATTACTTGTTTTTTTTCCTTTGCTTTTGAAAATAATTTTTTTTCGGTGTAAAAATATTTTACTTTTAAGCTTACATTTATTTTTTTATTAATTTTGTTTTTTTATTAACAGACATGAAATTCATTTAAGCAAATTTGTTAGAGAGTTTGGAGAGAAGGACATTTTTTGTTGTTGTAAGAAATGTAAAATTTAAAATGCGCAAATAGATTTTAGCTAGGACAGTAATAGGCACTTTAATTTTTTTTTTTTTCATTTAAAAACGAGAAATTATGAAAAAAGAATAAAATAGACTACAGAATGAAACCGTTTTTTTATATGATATATGTTTCATTATTCAAGAGCTAGCTATGAGGAAAAAATTATAGCGGAAGAGTTGGGCGGAAGAAGGAAACGTAAGCGATGCAAAGAGGAGTTTGTTAAACAAGTAAATTCCTATTTTTATACTTAAAAACTATGTTTTAATACATTTCCATTGATAAGAATATTTTTTGTTTTTTTTTTAAGTTTATCTCGTAACTGTAGATGAAATCAATTTGATATGTTCAATAGGCGCCATTTTTAAAATAGTTTATTTCTCTTGTCTTAGTTCGAGATAGCTTATGGTTTGTGGAGAAAAAGAAATAACAAAAAATACATAAAAATAAAACAGAAGCGCTAGGGGTAAGAAGCTGTTGCAAGTTTCGGTAGGGAAAAAAAGCCTCACCACTTTCCCGCGGTGTCTGGTTGAAAACTATTTAATAGTCAACGGTGAGTTTATAGCAAATCTGAACACACACAAGATTCTCAGCTCAGAGATACGCAAGCACATCCATAATGAATCAGACGAGGCAGGTGTCTCTACACATTGGAGTGTCCCAGTGCTTCTCTGGATGAAGGTGTGAACAGAAACCTATCGTGAGCAGAGAAGGTATCTCTTATAGGCCTGATTGGATCAAATGCATCTCAGATGAACATATTAGCCAACAAGATTGGGCATGATGCCATAAACCCCGAAACGAGACGTACAATTCCTTGCGAAAAGAAAAAGTCCGTGACAAAGCTCAAACAGTCTTCAAATGATTTAACTGTTGGCGACACTGGCATGCAAAAAATTAGTGAATGTGCAGCTGAACAGCTTTAGGACTTTCCGGCTGGACCAAATATCACTGTAGCAAGGGCACACACCTCAAAATTCAAAATTGGGCCAAATTCAAACAAATTGCGATGTTGCGACCGACGCAATCCGGATTTTATGGATCATTGTCGAGTGGTTACAATCACAACAGATCGCAAGAATTTTTGCAGAGATGAATACACTGATGCGCTGGGTTTATCAAAGGCCTAACAGAGTCAGTCCTTTAAATTATTCAGTTTGTGGACTGAAATCAAATGAAAAAGAACCATGACAGTTTGAAGGACTAGCTTTTATGCCACTGCAGTTTAACCTTAAATGACACTCCGTCAATTTATTTTTTCATAGTTTCTGGGCTGAGACCTTGTAAAGAAGCATCATGATAGTTTCGTGGAGTAGCTTTGATTTCACTGAAAACACGTCCAGTGCTTCATTACCATTCTAACAGTCAGAGATGTTCAAGGTTGCTTCTTCCACGAGTGTTGGGGTGCAAAGTTGTGGTTCGTAGACAAACTGTCTCATACTTTGCAGCATTCTCCCTTTCTGTGTAGCAATGGTTTATTGTTGAATCTTTTAAAACATCACCACTATTAATTCCTGACTTAGGTGCAATCCGTAAATTAGTCTGGGACAGAGTTGAGACTTCATACAGGCATGACTAGATCTGTAAGGGAATATAGGGCGACAAAGTTTAATGGGAACTCAACGGACTTAGACTAGACCTCCTACAGTCTCAAAAGGCCAAGATACTACTCGCAAACCCACTGCCATTAGTGACAGGAGACAAGGTCTGTAGAACAACGTACAAAACAGGTCACACCAGCAAAGGATTGTAAATAGAATAGAGCGTTACACACGCCGGCTGGCAAATAATTTTGTTTATCTACACTTCCTAGTAAATCCCCAGAAAGGTTCCACTCCTCACTTTTCCCGAAAATTCCAGGACGTACGTAGGCTCCATCATAAACGCGCCTCTTCAACAATTTCAATTCGAAAAAAAAACTGTTTCAATGTCAATTGAAATGTCACTTTGCAACAACTTTTGACAGATCCCCCAAACGAAAACCGAAAAGGATAAAAGAAAATTAAAATAAGGCTAAGGATCAAGTAGTCATCGTTATAAATCTCACGGTAAACATGTTAATAATTTTCATCCCTTTGACAACTGAGGAGGGTTTGACAACAGCTATGCGTGTTCATGAGTGTTGGGGCAGCAAACGAGATCTCTGTTCCAAGGGTAGTACAACCAAAAAATTCACTTCACTCCTCGATTATCCTTGCTCCCTTGATCAAATTTCATATTTGTGCTTTTGTGTTTATCCATTATTCATTATCACAATTAAAAAAAAAAACATTTTCTGTTTTGAACTCCACTTTCGTTACACTGTTCTCAATTCGGTTGCTATCCACTTTCCCTTTGACCCAAAACTCTCCTGAACCCCGACAACTGTTTAGTGGTAGCATTCACCACTGGATATGTATTTGTGAACGATACCGGAAATTCTGTCGGGGCCAGGAGTAACCCTCACGTCCGTACAAACTTGTACACAATGAGAAACACCAGAAAGCTAACCACGACCAACACCACCGCCGTAATGACTTTCGCGAAGGTGTTCAGGCCCGATTCGTTTGGATTCAGCGGTCGCGATGAGCTTTGCGTTGCCGAGCGTCGACGTTTCGTGGCCAAACCGCGCGCTAACGCCGGAAATGCCAGCGACTGGGTGAAGGTTAGCTTGTGTATAGATTCACTTAGCGAGTACGGTCCGACGGAACCACGGGCGGCCGCTCGCAGCAAGGCATATTCAAGATCCAAGGCATCGAAGAGGGAGTAACGGGCTGTCATTGTTGACGATCGCCGTCGGTCACGGTCCGAGTGACGTTCGCGGTCCGATTGTGGTTGCAGCCATGGATCGGATACGCGTTGGGACGCTGGTGCCGGTGCACCACCCAGACTCACAGCCGCCACAGAGGTCAAAGATGACGTGGTGCTCGAGCTGGCTGTGCACATGTGTATTGCTGTTGCTACGGTCACGTTATCGTGGAACTCTGCAGCGTCCTCGATTGAAGTGGCATCTGGTGAGGTCTGTGCATGGTGATGATTCATACGCAAGGCAAATAGCCGGGCATGGTCGGGATGTAGCAGAGCGCTGGACTTACGACGCACATGGCCGATTGAGAGGTTCGGAGAGCCGAGGATGGGTGTTGTAACTGGCGATACTGATGCGGAGCCGACGGTTGATGCTCCTGGTGGACAAGGCAGTGCATTTGGTGAAGGCGACGCTTGCACCGAATCAATTCCCGAATCAGCGGCATGCAGGGTATCACAGTACAAGGAGTTACGCCGATTTGGCGGAGGGGATATGCGATTGTTGCTGCCGCCCAGTGCTGTGGTTGTGACTGCCGCCGTTGTTGTGGTTGATGTTTCGTTTATTGCCGGGAATATGAAGCTCTGGCCGTCTGCCTCTCCACGAGGGGAGTCCTACAAAGACAAAAAAAAAATCAATGTATAATTTTAAGGAGTAAGTGAGTCTCGATCCTTACCTGACTGGGCCACACCTGCAACAATGGCAACGAACATGTCGGTTTATTTTGCTGATTCAAATGATTGCAATGGCGATTGAATCGTTGTGGATCATTTGCCGGCTTGGTTCTGGTTGGACTCTCGTATCCGTTCGAGTCCTCCGATGATGTAGTCTTTGGCGAACGCCAAAATCTCTTTAGACGCAATTCGCGTCTTTTTTCGTGTTTCTTCGAAAGAGAAAGGGGAACACACCTCTGCATTTGTAGGTTATATTTTGGATTAGTGTCATGTGCATGTGGGTGAATGATTTGTGATAGTAATATGTGTCCTCTCAGCCTATAATTGACCTTTTCCATATGATTATGCCCATGTACACACACACACACTTACGCGGGATAACATCCAATATAATCGGACTCGTTGTGCACATGCCTTCAAGGGAGCAAGGATAATCTTCAGGAATTTGTGCGAAATAACGCGTTGAACTGATGGAAAAATTTATTATTCACTCATGTGGGCATCCGCACATCGAAGAGTCCACTACTGACGATGGCAGAGAATAATTCTCCACTTAGGAGCAGGATAATTGATGTTTTCGAATGGGGGGAGGGAAAGGATTAATGTGGTTATCTCTCTACGAGAGACTGAGTGGCGCTTTGTGTTTATTTATGAAATTCATGGATGGGATGAAGTTGTACGAGTATGTTCCACTGGACTATCCTGTGACCGTAGAGATTCGAAATTAAGTGAACTGCAGAGGAGTTTATTTGCCGTAGCTTGATTGTGGAATTTTTCAGCACCTATTCGTGCTGGATAGCAAGCGGAGGCAAATACTGTGGAAGTTTAGGTGGAAGGAATTAAAAATGGTCGACGGTAGGTTGTCAAATGTTGAACTTAGGACAGCTATGAATCTGGCGGTCTTGATTTCATCAACAGTTCAAGAAGCTGTCTCATATTTAGTCTCATATTTAGTATTCATCGACTGGCAAATTTTGGGACGCAAGCACAAGACACCTTGGCTCTGAAATCGTTTAAACCTCATAAATCTGCAGGGCCACACAAAAGTGTAATTCCACCTAACGTTACCTAAGTCGCCTTACAAGATATTGGATAAAGAATAAACTAGTCCAGGATTTTGTGGTCGCCGTGGGTCTGTGGTTAGTGCGTTGGACTGCTGACCGAGCGGCGTGGGTTCAAGCACCAGCCAGGAACACAGAAAATATTTCGCCGCACCACCTCTCGTCGGGGAATGACAAGCCTCCGGGAGTATAATCTGTCATGAAAGAGCTTCTCAATCCGCTGTTCGAAGTCGGCAATAAATTGTAGGTCCCTTCCATTCGTGCAAACAATACAACACGCACAACATGAATGGTTGCGAGAAGCTAGGCCTTGGCTTATCCGGAGCTGTCGTGGAGATTTAAAGGCACATTCACTGAAAATCTATAAGAACTATGGGCACAATATATAAAAGTCTTGTTGCAGCTACAGCGGAAAACTATCATAAGGTCCTGGCGATTTGAAGTACGAGCAACTTTTCAATGCCACAAATATTGGTCAACGCATGACAACTCCTTCTGGGTACACAGGACCTTAAAAGTCAGTTAACGAACAATATATGGGATTTTTTAAATTTGTTCTCATCGCACTCTCAACACAAAAGGACCCTAAATGAGCTCCTCTAACTCAATTAGCACCTTCATCTAAAGTAAATCAACGCTGAAATTTATCCACCACCACGAACGAAAAACTTCTCCTTTCCTCTAATCCATCAAACTTTTCTTCACTTTAATGAACTAGAATCCGTTTGACTGTTTCATCCTAACCACACACAAAATGGTGGCAAAATCAACCACCGTACGGGGTGTCGAAAACCCAATAACAAAGAACTTACAGTAATAGCCCGCCCCCGCCGCGCCGTTAGCAACTATCTCTCACGTACAAGTAATAATACAATTTCGAAAACTTTGTCCTCGACAACGAGGACGGGCAAGGGAACGAGCGAAAAGGACGAATCAAATCACTTGAAGTTTAAGTTTTGTCCAGGTGGAGGGAAAATCGAACGGTTTTCCGAGTTTAATCCGCTTGCATAGTTCCCACCTAAAGTTGAACATGATTTTCAAATCGATTTATTGGCGAAACGAAGCTGCAACTGCAAGGGATTATATACTTTTTTCTATCGACTTGATACCAACATGGCGGTGGGTACAAAAAAAAATCGGGTTTTTTGTTCAAGCGAGGGAAAAACACTTGGGTGGGTGAAACTTCAAGTGCATTGAAGTAGACATCAAAGAGAACTTCCCAGGTATTCAGACCATCCCACCCGAGTGATGTAGAAACACCACTTGAACACGAATTCTATAGTCACAACTCACAAAACGGATTGAGGGGTAACGCCCGCACTAATGTCTTCGCATTTTAGTGTCACTTTCGAGAGAAAACTAATTGAACTCGATTGGAAATGTATAAGCACCAGCTGTGCGCTTGTTAAATGTCTTTCCGTAAAAAATAAAAAATAAAAGTTGTTTCCGCCGTCGGAACAACAGGTGAACAATTCTTTTTTACTATTTTCCACACAATTGGAACGAGCAGGACAGCTCACTGCTGTTTGTCCATATCTCTTGCATCATGCTGAGCAAGGGTTATGGAGTTCTCGACAGAAGCTATTTATTTTCCTTGAGTGCATTTGGGGAATTACATACTATTCTCCCTGGTATGCTTCATGAACAGAGCCAAGCAATGGATGACATGATTGATGGATGGACGATAGTTTGGCGTGTGTTATTGTGGAGGATGATAAAGTTTTTTTCGTGAACATTTAGTGTAAATTTCATGATGGGTGATTTGACGAAATGAGTTTGGAGGACTTACCTGCATTTTTATTGAATTTCTTCCTATGTAGTCTTCTCATCCCCAGTCTATTGTTGATTCAAATTTTACCAGAAAGAGTGCAGAGGAAACGATCTGGAAGAAAAGAGAAAGGGGCTATAAGTGATTTGTGTTCAATTCACTTCTAGATATGAAGAGATATTGCATAGGAGACAGAGGATTTGCATTTTACATCGTATTTGAACCGTAGAATTTTATTTAGTTTTTTCCCTGACTGTTTTAATCTTAAAAGTTGGAAACTTACTATAGAACAATCCGCAGTTTAGGAATGCTATAAAATAGTATACATAACGAACTATGCGACAATGTCAAGTGTATTGGCCTTGTATTAGACAAGAGGCTGACTTGAAAAAAGAACGTAGAAGAACGAACGATTAAAGCTAAAAGGGCATTCTGGATATGTAGGAGAGCTTTCAGCACTGGATGTACAATTGCTTCATCAAGCGAATCTTCTTTTTTAACGTATTGGTCTGGTGGCCAGCTCTAAAGAACAAATATGCAAAGGAAATGCTCACCCAAACACCACGAATGACTTGCCTTGGAGTAACCTGCGCTCAAACCTTTCACACCAACGGCTGCCATAGAAGTGATACTAAACATTCTACCAGCACACCTCGAAGCAAAGAGACTGGTAGGACACTCAGCGGAAATACACAAGGCTCTAGGATATTTCGACACGACTTCTAATCAGAGTTCGAAAAAAAACACTAACGTACCGTACCTTAGTGTTCTGTACGGTACACTCCCCAGAAAAGAACACAAACACAAACCCTACGTCCTCTCATAAAGTTTGTGTACGCGTACACAAACGATATTCACTACGTAGCGAACGCGATGAGGGATGAAAAAACACTACGATAGTGTTCTGTTCTTCCTACACAAACTCTACCTCGCCCGATAGAGTTTGTGTACGTGAACACAAACCGAATACCAAACGCAATACACTAAACTTACCGTACGTTTAGCGTTCTTTGGTATGTTTAGTGATCGTGCTCGTGTATTTCGTTTGAAAAATCGTTTTTTTATGGTTTGCAGCAATAAAATGATGAAAAAGGGTTAGGCCATTAAAAAAGGACCAAAACAATTGGTTTACAAAATTGCACATGTATTTAATCTTCATATATAAATTCTCCGTTTGCTTTAACTAATAAAATATGTTCTAAGTTAGAATAAGTTCTAAGTTAGAATTGCACATGTATTTAATCTTCATATATAAATTCTCTATGTTCTCTCGAGAACATATTCTAACTTAGAAATTATTAAGGAGCTTGAGGAACAATCACCCCAGTTTGGCAATCGCTAGGCGTTTCACCGCATTCCCAGGCCACTTTAATGACACGAGAGAGCCATTTCACTCCATCTTTACCCAGGGCCTTGAGCATTTCTGGCCGGATTTCATCCACACCAGCAGATTTACCGACTTTTAGCACTTTAATCGCCAAAGTCACCTCCTCTACGGCGGGACTATTTTCCGCCTTACTCAAAACTATGGGTCTGCCATCCTCAGTGCCCTGTGTACGCGTACACAAACTTTATGAGAGGACGTAGTGTTTGTGTTCCTTTTAGGTACGGTACGTTTAGTGTACGGTTTTTTTTCGAACTCTGCTTCTAATACAGGGCACCGAAAAATTATTGAAGAAATCAGAACGATTAAGCCACTCATCAACCATCAGAGCGATTTTGAAGACGAGCAAATCAGCTTTTGTCGACAATTTTAAAACTGAATTTCCTTCAAGGGATTCTTGGGCTCGAATCAATGCAACAAGAAACCATGACTGGATAACTGTATTTACGGACGGCTCCAACATTGTAGGCAACTCCGGTGCTGGCGTTTATTGTAACAACCCACCGGAAGAACTTGCGATTCATCTAGATCCCTTCGTTACAGAGTTTCAAGTAGAAGTTCTTGCCATTTTGAGGGAAGCTGGAGTTCTTTTGGAACTCCACACCCAAACAAGGAAAATAGAAATCTGCACCAGAAATCCAACATCCAGATCTCATCTGGTCAGGAAATGTAAAGACAAACTTAACAGGTTTCCAGTCACAACGACGTCCGCCTTGTTTGGGTACCGGGTCACGAAGGTTTCCCGGGGAACGATAAAGCCGATGAACTGGCAAGAGAAGGGGCGCACGCTATAGAACGAACCGCTGAAAACACAGTGGGATTCGCACTAACAATCATTAAAACAGCAACCAACGGGATGATGGAAAGGGATTTTGAGGATCACTGGGCAAACGCCCGATGTGCAAGGTGGCTAGATCACTCATAAATAAACCAAGCAACCTGCTTACCAGGAAGGCTCCAGTTTCAAGCAGGGAGCAATTGAGGCTGATGGTAGGACTCATCACAGCACACATTAACCTCAAAAAACACATGCATAGAATAGGCCTCACTGACACAGAGATATGCAGGAACTGCGAGAAAGAAGAAGAAGACCTCGAACACTTCCTATGCCACTGCCCAGCCCTAGCGAGAATGCGACAGAAGACCCTGGGGCCCATGTGGATACCGGACCTGAAATATTTCAAGGAAAAAGGAATTGGCGGGATCCTGGTCTTCACCAAAGAAACAGAAAGATTCGCCAGACCATAATTGTTTCTACCTTCCCTATATCCCTCGCAACATACGTCCCAAACCAAACCTATCCCTGCAGCTCCAACGATTAAAAGAGCGGAACACAATGGGCCCGACTGAGGCCTAAGTGAAGAGCCTCCCGCTCACCCTCATATACCATAACGAAAATGGAGTGGAATTTTTGATAGAAGGAACCATTTATGGACTGGATTTACTTATATGTACATATGGTTTCAACAAGATGGTGCAATATTGCACACACAACCAATCTGTTTAATGCACTCTGGATTCCCTTAAATCATTTCCCGTTTTGATGAAATTATGTGGTCGCTAGAGAACTAGAGATTCAATGTTGTGTTTTTTGGGTTCATTAGAAAAGAGGGGTTTCCGCAAACAAGGCATCAAGAATTGAAGAGCTTAAGGACAATAACCAAACAGATATCGTAGAAATAGGATCAAAATTATGTGAAAAATTAACGGGAAATTTCCAAAGAAAGATGGTATCACGCCAAAGAAACCGAGGAGGTATTCCACACATAATTTTTAAGCTTACCCTTTAATTATTTTGTATTTTGTTGAAGAAATAAGTTACACTTCTCTTATTGAATCACCCTTCTTTCAACAATGTGCTCAGGGAAACCATCTTGGAATTCCAATTAGGTTAGGTGTGGACGATTATCTCCTTCAATAGATAGTTTCCATCAAAGGGCTCTCATCACGTAAGATGATAGTCGTCTAACGATGCCGATTCGACGATAGTTTTGCTCTACGTAACCAAAAAATAACTACGGTTCTCTAAATGCTTTCGCGTAGCATGAAAAATATAATTTGCAATCGTTTCGACGATCGTTTTTAGACGACAACAAGAGTATCGTAATATCAATCAGACCGTAATCGTGTTCAAAATTACTTGATGAGAGCCCAGATCTAACTCATCAATAGACGGACACCCCGTGTGAAATTCGTAGTACGGGCTGCACAGTATGTTTAAAGGATCTATCGCAACTTTCTGCCCTTCAAAAACAAACACAAAACAAACACAAACACCTGTGTTTTTTTTTTTCAAATTTAGTTTCACTAAAATTCTCATCAACCTCCTGTCTGTGTAGACGACACACTGTCTCGCTCGGTGGCAACCCTTCCAAAAAATTAAAATTGATGTCTATCCCCCTTCCAATGCCAGACCTCAATCACTTAATCCCAATTAGTCAGCCAATGATTCTAAAATGTCACTGGCTCATGTAGAATTCCCAAAAAAGTCTTTGATTGGGATCAACCAATCTATTTCGAACACGTGCCCATAAGAAGGTCGAAGGAATAACACTTTCCCTATCATTGCTGCCTCCCATGTGTTGTTGTTAGCCCTAGACAAGGTTACAACCTAAAGTAATAGAAATAGGTTCCTTCTACAAGTTGTTTTTCTTCTATTTCCCAATATCCTTTGGATAAGTAAAACTCAATGATCCACACGCATCCACCTATTCAAACCACAAAGGAGTGCGAGAAAATTGCTTACTTCTCGGAGGCGTATACGTAACAAAAAAAAACCGAATTCAAATTTCTTTGTTTGCCTTCTCTTTTCCAAAATGAGAATTCAACTTAAATTGCACGAAAGGATTTCCCCAGAGGCTTCTGAAAGTGAACAACATACACAGAGTAAAATTTATTACTCTTCGGTTCCGTTACGTACATATTTTGAGGTTAGGACCGTGGATGGACAACACAAAATACCACGAAAACACCATTCAAATTGACTTTGGTCGTGTGCTGCTCTTAGGCAGGATTCAGGGCTTTTTTTTGACTTATTGACGGAAGAGATGTTTTAGGTTTTTCCTTGTGGGAAACATCTGAGGTTAATGGGGTTTTCCTGGTCGGATGGCCAGAGTGACATGGGGTTAAGTGGTTAACATGAGTTGTTTGTTTTAAATTGTTTTCTTCTGGGGAATGCAGAATAACAGATGAGAAAAAAACAATTAGGATGCTGTATCAATAGATTCCCAGTTGACGAAGAATGGGGTTTTTGTTTTCTCAACGATGGACTTGACATTTTATGAGCATTCCATGCGAAAGACATGAGACAGAAATCGGTTATTGGTTTTTCGTTTATCCTTTTGCTTAGACGCAAGTTCTTGGAGGGTTTTGGTGTAAAGACAAAGTGGCAGGAGTTGATATATGTTTGTAAGTAACCGTAATATGATTCCTCAAATTCAAGGTTATGCCAGGTTGAGAAGGGTCTAGAACACTAGGCATCACAATGAGCCCATCGCGATCCCTGGGGAACCTTCAGGAGATAGGTAGCACTCTCCTTAAAGCACTTCATTTCCCTGTAGAACCTAAATATTTTGCTACATTTATTGAATAAGCAGTTGTCTAAGAATTTCCCACAAATGCGGGGGCTATTACCTGAAATCACCATAGCAGAATTGTTAACGCCATACGTACAACGAATCCATAGGGCGTAGGTGTAGGATTACTGAAAAAAACTGGTGGCATCTACACGACGAACCGTACGGATACACTTGCAAAATTGTTTCAAACAATACGCAAACCCTACCGCAGCTGACCACAGTGCCTGCATTGCCAGCAGAGTATGTAGCTAATCAGGCAGAATGTTCTTCCCTGATAAGGTTTAATGGGCAGTGGATTAATTTAAACCATTTAAAGCCCCTGGTGGTGACGGTAAACTTTCGGGACTACTACAGAAGGTGATCGAGCAAGAGCAAGTTACAATTGGGGATACATCCCATTGACTTAGAGACATGTAAATGCGATTTTTATTCCCAAACCGAGCTACCTAAATCCTACAGACCCATCATTCTAACATCTTTTACCTTGAAAACTATGAAAAGACTTATAGATGTCCATATCAGAGGACCGGTAGAGATGTCTACCCCCCTGCACTCAAGTCAATATGCGTAGAGGAAAGGAAAATCCGCAGAGGGTGCCTGTCACCATCTAATAAAACAGATAGAAAATGCACAGTGCTCCTATGTGCCTTCCTAGACATCGAGGGCGCTTTCGATAATACCAGCTATGACTCGATAGCAAGAGCAATCAGTAGTAGAGGAATTGAAGACTCGACTTCTTCTTTAGAAGGAGTGCCAGTGTCTCAAACCGCAGTAAAATGGTGCCCCCAAAGGAAAGTTCTCTCTCCTCTTCTGTGGTCTTTAGTCATTGACAATATTTCAGTCAATCTCCACAGATTGGGTTACAAATCTATTGGTTATGCTGTTGACCTACTTTACTACATGTTTTAGAATAGCGCAACATTGAAGGACTCTCTATCAATCCCTGCAAGACTGTTCTAGAGCCTTTTACGAAAAGAAGATTGATCAATCTCAGACCTATCATCGTCAAAGGCACCACTGTAGTCTATTTCAACGAGGTGAAGTATCTTGGCGTTGTCTTAGACAGACGCTTAAATTGGAATGCAAAAATCAAGTTCCCGGTTGATCGTGCCACTAGAGCCTTGTGGGCTACTCGGCGTTTCTGCGGGAGAACTTGGGGTCCTAGTTCCAAAATGATACATTGGTTGTACATTTCGATAGTTAGACCCATAATAACACATGAGGCCATAGTTTGGTGGCCAAAAGCACTTGAACGAACGACGGTAATGAAGCTTGAGAAGACACAAAGAATTGCCTGTCTCGGTTGTCTGCTATGCGCACCTTAGGCTGTCATCGAGCTCACACCCCTACATATCTTCACTAGGAAGATCGCTGCCCGTTGTGCTATAAAGCTGCATCTAGAACACAAGAATAATTCAGGTAATTTTGTGGGTCATTTAAAAATTCTGCACTCAATTCCAAGTACGGACATGTTCTGCATTATCCCTGACGTATGGTTCAGTACAGCGCCAGCTATTTATTTATTTACTTGTCGAACACAAGAAGATCAAGGCATGGTTGGATGCCCAGCTACCAAGGTGTTGTAGGCAATGAAACTGCGGATGAGCTGGGTAGGGCCGGTTCGGTTTCCGCGCTCTTGAGACTGGAACCCTTCTGTGGGGTTAATTGGGCTACCGCCACAGCTTTGATAAACAACTGGGAACAAACATATCTTCGCTTAGGCAATCCAAGAGACTTATAAAGCCTTTTTCTTACAAGGAAATTCTAAACCTTGAGAGGAACAACATGAAGAAGTTCAGATACAGAGTGTCGGTTGTGTTTGGAAGAGGAAGAAATCTCTAAGCACGTTCTCTGTGAATATCCGACACTGTACTGGCTGCGTAGACGGATCTTTTATAGGGAATTCTGTTCATTGGCGGAGTTTAGAAACTCGGCTACTAATGACATACTCACCTTCATTCGGAAGGTAGTTGACCTATTAGGCTAAATAGGCCGGAGACACTATAGAACTTGCTGGGTCGTAGTGTCAGCCATAAGGGCTGATTTAAAAAAAATAAAAAAATACATACGAAGCGTGAAAGGATTAAAGTTAACAAATCTTAGGGCAGACAGGATCGTCCTGAGGCCGGTTTTTTAAAGCCTATTTAGAAGTCTGGTGGGTATTCACAACAATTTTCCCATCTTGATGCTAAAAGTTGAGATTATTCTTGCAAGGTTGTAAAGAAGGAAAAGGCATCTTTTGGGTCGTTATTCAGTTCGTGCTCTATTCGATTCGACCAAAGTTCGTTTGACTCACTGAGTTCAAAACCGTTTAGCACCAACCCTTTCCCAAAGCGGGACTAGTAGGTGACGTTCTTCCGTCTGCACATGTGTCCCAATTTCATTTCCAGAAAAAAACTTGTCGCCAACATAAATTCATCCCCATCCCATATTTCTTTTCGTGAATATTTTCATTTACTATCGACACAAAACTTGTCACAATAAATTGTCCTACGCCATCCCTCCACCTCTGCCCTACATAGTGTACAGTAGCTGCAATGATAAGGATTTAAATTTACGACCCAACGATTTGGTTCAATGCGCATCTGAACTAGAGCCATGTTCGTTAAGTACACTCTCCTCAGGGAGTATACATCAAAGTGTGCAATCTCTAGTGCAAATGTCATAATGTGATTACTCACTAAAAAAAAAATTCGGAATTACATTTACTGTACCGTATTTTCAGAAGCAATAGCAGAAGGCCCCTTTCAAGAATCACACCCATGAACATCCACGAATGAATATTTAAATTTAAACATCCGCAAGGGCAGAGGGAAAGTGAAAAACCATCAAGGATGAGGTGGATGAAATATCATTAAAGGAAACATAGCAACCGAACCGACTTGTGGCAGAGGTAATAACGTGTACGAAAGGAAGCTCGACCCATGAGATAGTTTCATCGTTGTTCCACTTTCAACCCTCACCGAGTAAATTGTAAATGAAAAAATGCTATTTTCAGATTTATGAGTGAGACAAAGGTCATGGAGCCGAGGAGTAAGGGATGTTTGAGGGAATCTTTGCCTCTTTGTCAACAAACCCGAGGATAAAAGTGAAAAATCAGCAAAATCCCCAGAGGGTATTACACCAAAGAGACAAGGAATTTGGGTAATTTTAAGACTTCAGACGGTTTCCAAGTGGTTCGGGGCAGGAATGCAGGCTTGAGAATTTAATAAAACGATGAAAGAGGTTAAAATACGAACGAACAAGGGAATTGTTGACACATAACAAGAGTTTATTGCGGAGGTGTTCAACTATGACAGCAGGAATTCTAATAATGATTTTTGAAAGCTCCTCACATAAGTTGAGAGCTGATTGATAGCTTGGCGGTAGAATATGACATGCAGACGAAAGTTTGCGTCTACACACTATTTTCCCTGAGGTGCGTTAACATTGTCTTATCCTTCAACAAGTTCAGAAAGTTAAAACTTCAAAGCAAAAGATTATATGTACGTTTGGGCTGTTTCTCGAAAATTATTGGGTTCTGGGGAACACTGGAAATAACCCGTGGGTGTTTTGAATTACTTCTCCAACAAAACGTGTGGGACTTGTAATTACCGTTAAGGATTTGAATATAAAGATTGCTGTAGAGTGTAAATATTAAAAAAGTCATTTTCATTTGCTAACCTTTTGTTGGAAAAGCAGTCAAGTCACTTTTCACGGGGGCGGGCTTTTATTTTTCAACTTAAGGGAGTTAAACGAGAAGGAATCCCTGAAAAAGATTTAGGGATTCTAAGGACTGGTATTTGAAACTCTTAAAGAATATAAAATTGAAAACTCATCATCATCATCATTATTTTCTATGATCCGCTTATACTATGAGGGTCGGGAGGTTAGGGTGCTTAAGTGGACTCTCCACGTCCAACCATTTCAACCTAGGCCTATCCAGGGGACGCTTATCTAATGGGACGGATGCCATGGCACGTCTGGGAAACCGAGTTGGGGACATGCGTTTAACGTGTCCAAACCATTGAAGTATGGACCCTTCCGCCGAAGAAGTAGCTGCTCGACATTGAGTGCCTCGCGTATTCTGGTATTCCTAACTCGATCTCGACGAGTTACCCCAGCAATACAACGAAGAAATATTATTTCGGTAGCTTGTACCCTTGATCTTATTCTTTCGGTAATTACCCAAACCTCATGACCATAGATGAGGGTCGGAGCAAACACTGAATTGAAGACCGATAGCTTAGCTTCGATGCCAAATTCAGCCCTCCTGATAACAGATTGACCAAGCTGTCGCAAAATTGCTCCAGCCTGACTAATCATACAGGATAATTCTCCTTCCATTCCTCGTGAATAAGTCCCCAAGATACTTAAACTTCTCCACCTGTTTCAATGTGACTTCACTAACATTCAGAGTGCATTGAACAGGCATTCGGGAGATGGCCACTATCCCTAATTTGCTCACGTTTACCTTCAGCTTCAACATAGACGGCGACGAAGCTATCTAGTGCACGTTGAAGTTCGGTCTAGGTGGACGTAAGGATGACCAAGTCACCAGCGAAAAGCAGATGACTTATCCTTAAGTCTCTTAATTCGAACTGTTCCTCGCCACAGCTGCGCTGTAACATCGAATCCATATACACTATGAAAAGGAGAGGTGACAGAACGCATCCCTAGCGAAGTCGAAAGCCCACAGTGAAAGGTGTCGACTTAACGCCGTTCACCCGAACACAGCTCTTGCAGTTAGTGTACGGAGATTGAATGGCTCTCAGAAGAGAATCGTCAATCCCATACTGCTACAATACACTTCAGAGTTTACCTCGAGGGACCCGATCATATGCTTTCTCCAAATCCACAAAACTGTAGATAGGCTTGGCATACTCCCAGGCCTTTTCAAGTACCATTCTGAGGGTGAATAGCTGATCGGTTGTGCTTGTACCTCTACGAAAGCTGAGCTGCTCGTCCCTAACTTGGATTCGACCACAGCTCTGGAACGCGCTTCCAACATTTTAGCAAAAACTTTTTCCGGGGAAACCTTAAAGACCTATAATTGGACCAATCGCTCTTATCCCCTTTCTTAAAAAGATGAACAATCACCCCAGTTTGCCAATTGCTAGGTGTTTCACCGCATTCCCTAATGACACAAGAGAGTCATTTCACACTGCCTCTAGCAGATTTGCCGAATTTTGGCGCTTTAATCGCCAAAGTCGCTTCCTCTATGGTGGGACTATTCTCCGCCCGACTCAAAACCATCCTCAGGGCCCTGTACGGGATTGAGCATCTCCGAAAAGTGCTCGCCGCATCTGCTCACTAAAAGAAGACAGGAAGTCACCGGTCTTACCGTTTTTAAAAGGTATGTTGCATTCAATTACAAGTGGAAGAGGCGTGTCTTTCCGCTTCAGAATTTCGTTCAACATCTTCACGCACATGTTTTCAGAACTCTCCACTACTCCCGACAACTTTTTATGAGCTCACTTCCTCAATACCGAATCTTTTTTCACAGTAAAAAAAAATATATAAAACGCAACCAACAAGCAAATCCTTTCAGCAAATAAACTGAAATCACTTTACTTTATCAACAAGAAAGCTCGAATCATTCACACCTCAGTGTTACAGCCTCATAATGTCCTTCTTTCAATCACAATGTCGCAGAGAACGAAAAAGGATTCATTTTCCTCTCACTGAGCACCAAAAAATTCAGGTAACAAGAAACCACCGAGATGTAATTGATTGATGCCTCAGCGTTTCCCCACTCAACTGGTCCTAGTTACCAGAGTCTTGTGGCATTCTCTTCTCCTAACTCTTCGTCTTCCCGCAAGGATTTCTTTGGTTTCTCCACAAAAATTCCTCCACGGATTGAGGCGAGCAGCTATGTGAGTGTTTTTCCTCATTTTCCTGGACTACGATTTGTTGCATTCATAAATCAAATAATTTTAAAGGATAATGAAGCGATATTGTGGAGCATGTCCTGATGAGATAGAAAAATAGTTCCACACAAAGTAGTGCGCATTAGGTATTGCAATTATTTTAATTGCATTTGCCGGTTGCAGTCTGTATATTTTAATTGAATGCGTGATAATTCTTCCGAACTAGGATGAGTAGGCAGGAAAAAATGTCCTGAATTCTTTCCTGGGTTTTTTTTTTAGTTTTCTTTCTTTTCCATTCCATCCGATTTCAGATTAAGCTTAATCGGAGTAATGATTCCCAGAGGTTAAGTTGTAATCGTGGGCAAGGTAATATTGAATTTAGAAATATTATTCTACGTTTTTTTGCGTAAGTAGCTGTCAGATGAATGAAGCAAATTGCCTGTGGTATAATGGAATAATGACGACTTTAAAGGATATCTACTGGAATCCGCAGAACAGGTCATGAAAATGTCAGAAAGGATACACTGCCACTCGCCTTGAAATAGTTAATACCCGTCCAGAGGATGTATCAATGTTATGTAAATAGGTTAGGTTAGGTTGAAAGCCCACACACTTAGACCCATGAGGGGTCCGTTGTGATCTCGGAAAGATCCCCCGCTTATTCATTGGTTATTGGTTCTTGGAGCTTCCTATGACGCGTAGGAGGTTACTAACACCAATCGTCTTAAACGGGGTGGATTTTGGCATCATCCGCACTGGAGTTTTGATGATCTTGCGGGACACTTATCCTTCATGGATATGCCGTCTGAAGCAATGACACCAGATCTTCGGTTGCTGTGCAAATTTAAAGTCGATTTTCCTTGCCTTCAGGACTGGCTTCGGCCAGAGTCTGAGCCTGGACGGGGCTGTAGTCGAATCTTCACGGATGGCTTTAAAACCAGTCATGGGTCCGGTGCTGGTGTCTTCGTGGAGGTCGATGACACTAGACTTCACTACTCGTCGGACAAACATGCCTCTGTTTTTCAAGCAGATACCTTTGCTATCCTAATGGCCACAGACTATATTATTTAGAATAGGTGGAAGGGTCGAAGCATCTGCGTCTGTAGCGAAAGCGATAACCAGGCTGCGCTTAAGGCTTTGCTCAAGCAAATCGGTTCCAAAATAGTGCGAGAATGCAAGAACTCACAGCTTTTAGTTGAGTTGTAAACAGCAACATGTTTCCATCGATTTGGAAATTTTCATTAAAATTTTGTCTTAGAATGGACTTAATGGACTGAAATGCCAGGAAGAGTAATTCCAACTACTCAAGTCATTGTGACAAAATTTCAATTAAAACAGCGATACAATCACAAACATTTTCTCAACTCATTACAGAGCGACAAACACCCCTAACTCTGTGTGCACTTAAAGAATATTTTCAGTTTATAGAATTTCAACGCCGTGGCTTAGTGGTTAGTCCGTTGGACTGCTGATTGAGCAGCGTGAGCTCAAGCCTCAGCCAGGAACACCTAACTTTTTTTCGCGCCACCACCTCTCGTCGGGGAATGACAAGCCTCCGGGAGTATAATCTGTCATGAAAGATCTTCTCAATTCGTCGTTTGGAGTCGGCAATAAAGTGTTGGTCCCTTCCATTCAAGTGAACAATACAACACGTACAACATGAATGGTTGCGAGAAGCTAGGTCTTGGCTCACACCGAGCTGTCGCGTCAGTCCTGCGCCATACAGCAGAGGCATGGACACCATCAAAAACGGATGAGGTTGCTCTTGGCTGTTTCGAGAGGAAAATTCTTCGGGTGATCTTCGGTCCCGTCTGCATAGATGGTGAGTGGAGGAGGAATTACAACGACGAACTGTACGGGCTGTACGGCGACATCGGCTTAGCCAAAAGAGTGAAGGTGCAACGACTAAGGTGGCTGGGTCATGTAGAGCGGATGGATACCAATGCTCCGCCCCGTAAAATCTTCGATTTCGCCCCCGAGAGACGGCGGAGTAGAGGTAGACCGCGACTCAGTGGAACGGGATGTTAACCAACTTGTCGTGCAAAACTGGACGCATTGTTTGTTGGTTGAAGCCCAGGTTCAACCCGGACTGTAGCGCGACCATAAGTAAACAAGTAAGTGGACCCCCCCATACTTCTCGTTGTTCCACCATCAACTCTAAAACATCATGAGCTTACCCCATATGGATAGTGGAGAGATTTCGGTCTTGGTCCAACCATCTCATCCTCGATTTACTCAGGGGACGCGTAACTGATGGCATGGATTACGGGGCTGTCCAAATAAAAATACATATAGCTAGATGGGAGCAATGATGCAATTTTTCAGTGCTACTTTACATATTGAATCCATTCAGCAACTCGTAGATCTATAGACTTCGTTTGTGAATAAAGTTTCGAGCATATACATATGTATGGTTGCGGCTTGATGACAAGTGCCTGTTTCTTCCTACAAAAAACCTTCGAAATACTATAAGTAGGTACTAAGGCAGGTAAATGAGAGTCTGGTGATGTTAATACTGCTCAGATGGACCAACAGTTGGGCTCATTGTGCCTTTTAAATTTCATGTAAAAGAAGCCCGCTGATTTAGAAACACCCAGGAGCTCTTTTAGCTTAACGTTACGCAAGGCCTTCAGCTCTATGAAGAAGTAGCTGAAAAAAGTCCTCATTCTTCTCTCGACGATCGCGATGGCAGGACATAAGGACCCCTAATATGGCTCCTTGAAGTGGACGAAATTTTAGAAAATGGCTTCAACCGAAAGACAACCAATCCTTCAAAGACAGAGATCAGAAAGATTAAGCCTTGTCTTTAAACACGCAAAGTTTGGTAATTTTAGATTTCAAACTAAATTGGAAGTAAAACAAAAAGCATGTGTAGTTGTCTTCCCAAAGAATAACTTGAACCGGCGCGCCTCCTAATTGATTTGCTTCGTAATAGCAATGCTTTGCGACCAATTTTTGAGTTTCGTTTATCACCAACTCCAAGTTATTGGGACGAGGTTGTAGTCCTGAAAATAGTCATCGAGCGTCGGGCAAATGGTGTCCACAGAGATGGAGCTTTGCCCTTATTTTACTATTTATGAACAACCCATTGAAGTAAATTTCCATATCTCTTCGAGAAGGTAACCCACTACATGACCGCGAATGTTTTCAAATGTATGTACACGTTTTCCGAAGTCTTCGTAGTGCTTGGTGCGAGATTTAGCTGTTTCATCTCCTAGGCCACGTCTATCTTGAAGTTATTGACGATGATGTTCACCTGATCTAGGAAGTGTCCCGTGAGATGTGTTGAGTTGAGAAGACTTGACATGTTACGGCATTTCTTCAATAGTTTTGATGAACTGAAAGCCAAATTTGTACGCCCCAATCGTCGATCATGTTTTGCTTAGTCTGTGGCTTGGAGCTGAGACATATTACAAAAAAGTCATCGACTCGCAGTCTTTCTGCTTTGTTACTTTTGCACTGAAATAACAGCAGTCATATTGGTAAGCAACACTGAAAACCTACTTCAATAACAGCAAAGGCACAATCTTGAAAACCAAAACCAATACCCGTCCTCTTAACGGATCTAGCAAATAAAAAGGGTGTTACGCGTGACACGAACTAGTGACACGAGTCAAAAAATCAACGCAAATATTTGACAGTGCTAAGGGCTTTAAATAACAAAACGAAAATGAAATTAGACGCAATTTCCTTTCAAACAGAGAAAGCAAAAAATACTTGAACACATGCCGATTGAGATGAAGTAATACATACATCCTGTCGCTGTCAGAACCGCCACCAACAAGGAATAAATTCAGAAAAAAATGAATTAAATTGAAATTACACCGCAAAAGACGCGTCGTAATATCAAAGAGCACTTAAAGGACTTTCGCTTATTTTTTTAAGGTCATTTTTAATTAGCTAGGACCTTTGCCAGAAAACAAGGACTTTAATTAAAAAATGTCTGAAAACAAACGAACAAAACACATTTCAAGTGTGGGAAATGATGATGACAGTGCCATTGAAAATATGTCCTTTCATCTGTCGAGTAATGTTTCATCTGTCGAGGTTTTATTAACCAGAAAATTCAACTTTGTGGATGGAAGGTAATTGATAAGATGCTGGAATTTCTCAAGAAATTCATCTCATTTCGCTGTATGCCCACTAGTATATGACTGTCCATCTGGGTCCATCTAAACAGACACATCAGCACCCAGCTTACCTTTACAAAAGACAGTACGAACCCTTGCGGTATTCTCCTATATCCTTTCGATTGAAACACATTAAACTCGTCTCCCAACTTGAATACAGATTGCGTCTAAAACGTGCCTGTCTGCAACGCTCCTCTATATTAAATGTCACCTCACGTCCCTTGAGGTATTTCATAACGCTCACCCATTCACAGAAAATAATTAATTTCCTCGCATGACTACGTACACAACGCAATGCAATGCAATTTTTATCCTCCATTGCATAACTTAGTTGAATGTCCTTTTCTCCAATATTTCCATCGATGGCTTAATGTGTCGTGAAAAAAGTAGGGTTTGCATCATTAATTAGGTTTCAGCCCAGTTTGGCGACGATTGCATACAAAGTTTGCTTTTACAACAGGACCCAGTCCCAACTGGAAAACCGAGCACCGTGAGTGCAATATCATGACCCAAATCCGCACCTGTATGCACAACACATATAATAATCATCACCACCCTTTGGGTGTACACAGAGGGAAAGAGCGTAACCCGACCGAGCGTACGAGGACAATTCCGAGTGGCAAATGTAATAAAGTTACACTCCACCATTGCTCGAAGCACTTTATCCACTTTTTTGCATAATTTGCATAACGTTCGTCTATTCCGGTTTCCACATAATGATAGTCGGTGGGGGAGAGAAAGAGTCGGAGGAAGAAGTGCCTCAAGCTAGCTCTGAAGTATTATTCTCTTAGACGGTGGCCTCAGAAACAGGACACCCAGCAAACGGAGTGCAGAAGAAGACATTTTCTACTTCATAAGAATTTACTTGCATATGCATGCATTTCTTCAGGGTAATCCTTCCTTTTACTGGCAAAAAGATAAGCGTGTGATCTCTAGAGTTGTGGACGTGTTCCATTGTGTCATGAAACACCACATAGGCGCACTAAGAGAAGGTCACTCGGGTGGGAAACAAGTGCAATGCCTCGAAGAGGTTTACGAAATTAAAAAGTTTTTTTCCTCCCCTTTAAGTGCAAACGAATGGAGTACACACAATGTCGTTTGTGGTCTGGTTGTCACGTGGGGGTTAATTTGAAGAAGAAGCGGCAGGAGATGGTCTTTTAAATGGCGATTAGTTTAACAATTTTGCGGTTCAAGGCATGGATCCGTTCAAGCATACATACGGAGGAGGACTAAATCGATGAAAAATGAGTTCTTAAAGTGGTGAAGACATGTCGCGTCGCTTGCATGGGGTTTGATCTAAAAATAGAAACAATCTGTTGCCCTGTGTGGGATACATTGTTGCAGAAGGGGTTCATTTCATAGAGACAAGTACGTCAATGAGGAGAGTATGATTGTCAACGCCACTTCAACAGATGATGCATCTGACGTCTGTTTAAATCTTACGTATGAAAGGCTTTTCAGTCTGGACGTCATCCTCAACATACCTTCCTTGCGTTACGAGTTACCTGGGGATTATTCCCCACAAATCCGAATCGGTATCAAGCATCCTCAACGGGTACAGTGTGTTAAAAATAAAATTCACGCAGAAAGACTTGGGTAACCTACAGCGACTAGCGTGGAGCTGGAGGTGACAAAGAGGAGAAGAGACCAGCGGATTGAGTACTCTTGGTAGTATACCTTTCCAAACATGGAAAGTAACCTAAAGTATATCAAGCGAAAGTCCACGCAATTGAATTTTGTGCAAGAGAATGCATGCGAAGAAGAACTCAAGTAATCCTCATCTATGTAAATCTTTTCAGACAGTCAAGCAGCAATTAAGAATGAGACTGTCTTAATCTCCTGAAAAGCCTTGCATCGGTAAACAAGGTTACCGCAGCCTGGGTCCCAGGACATGTAGGCTTTGAGGGAACAAACGGACTAACTGCCTGGCGAGAAGAATCGCTTGTCGCCGACTCCTTGGTCCCGAATCCTGTTTTGGGGAACCACCCAGCAGTGCCTACTTCAAGATAACATAATGGGAGATCAACATACACGCGGACTACTGGGTCAATCTCTAGGGCATTAGACAAGCGAAAAAATGCATCAACCCCAACCTATACAAGGCCAAGACTTTACGTGATCTCACCAAAGACGAGTTAAGAACCTTAACGGGCTATCTAATGGCCACTCAGATCACATCTGCATGAAATAAAATTATCCGATAGGTAACGATATTTTCCGGCTCTGTGGAGAACAGAAGGAGACCGCTGAACATATTATCTGCGTATGTCCAGGAGCTCCAAGAAAAAGATTACTTCATATGACGCGGGCCTCGGCCAACCCAGCGGAAATTCGGAAAATCAAACCTCAGGCCATACTGAGGTTTACCAAAAGCCTCAATATAACTAATGGTTGGTTAAACCATATAATCCACCACAATAGATCTCATAGGTCGCAGTGCGCATTTAGGGCCCCTAATACAGAATACAGAATCCCTTTGCAAGACACTTGCTGTGCGACTGTTGAGCACTACCCATCGAAAAATTGAGTACACTTGGTAGTGGGCTCTTTTATCCATTTTTGGACCTTCAAAATCCTGATTTCAGAAAACTACCCAGATTTGTATCTCTTCGGCCAGCCTCTCTCTTTGGGTCATGGGTCAATAAAGGATACCACTGTTGTGGAACGAAAATCGCGTAACTATTAGAAAAAAACAAACAGAAAACTGGAAACAATTGTTGGACGTCTTTTGGTCAAAGTGTGCCTCCATACAAGTGTGACCAGTCACCCTTACTCCTAACTCAGTTTAAAAACTTGTGCTCAGTGGTCTAAAGAAGGCAAAAAAATCCCCTCATGTCAAGCAACCTTTTATAAAATGCACTCCTTTGTTCATGCAAGTAACAGGCTATAACCCTTGCACCAATTATTTTCCTCCAATCGATGGATTGAGCCATTAAGAGTGAATCACAAGGGCGACAAATTTGTTACTTTAACAGCAAAACACGACACAACACGAATGCCAAATAAAACATCAAATCCACACCTAATGACAGTTCGCAAGCACTCTAATCTCGTGTACATAAAACAAATCAATCGATTTTCCACCACGAAATCATATTTACCACGTAATGTTACGACAATTTCGATCGTAATAACAAACTGCCACGAAATCGATTCGCATTGGCATACGACGTAGTTCAAATTGAAAGTGTATCACCCGCTTCAAAACGCATCAAAACAGCCACCAAACTGTATTCTTTTTTGCAAGAAAAACAAACATGGCTAACCTCTCACGAATTCAACTGGTCATTTGCATTCGTCCGTCTTCCGGTTTCAATGGCGACACCGCAGACAGAAAAATTGATATTCGTTTACAAAGAGAATAGGGAATCCTTTGAGAAACAATTCGATCTGAACCTTTGTTGCCCTTCGTCCTCGACCCTACGACAAGCCTATCGAATAGTTTCCAATTCCATTTACATTTCTCTGGTTTTCTCTGACATTTATTGCCTTTCGTCACGTTTGTTTCGTTTGAACTCGAACTGAATTTCCGTTTGATAATGAGTGTTGTGTGGGTGGAATTTACCTTACGAACAGACCCGGTCAATGTTTAAATATTTAACTACGTTATGCCCTTTGAACTCGACGACGATTGGGGGTGATGGGTGCTTTTGGTAATAAAGTGAAAACGTACGATTGCCTGTTGCCTGAATGTAAACAAGTCACACACAGACAAATGTTTCATGGACGATATTTTATGAGACTGCGTTATGAAAAGCCATCACCATGTGTATGGTAAAGTAAAGTAAAGTAAAAAAAAAATCCTTTTATCAGGGGATTTTATCAAAAAAATTACACAGACGATCCTTGTTTGCTGCTGCTGTTATTCTTTTCGTTGTTGTTATGCGCCGTAATCCGTAAATGGATTGAGGAACATCAAAAAGCAATTTACAAGTTTGTTTAGTGAGATTCGAAGTAAATTACTTTATTATTTGCGATGTGGGTAAAATGTCAAATGGTCCTTTGAAGGATTGAACTCGGTTTGAACAAAGTTCAAGTTGTTATTACCAGCGTCAGTGAATTCGGCGAGCTTTTTACTGGTTATGGCAATGAAATCCTATATTAAATCTTAGAGTCGGCATCAAATAGTCAGTTGCTGTCAAGCTATCCGGCACCATCTACCGCGGTAGAATGAGTAAATTGCAGTTGACTATAACCTCATTTTTCTGAGTTCAATCGCAATCCTAGCACCTCTATTGCTATAACAGGGGTAGCAATAGCTGTAAGTTTCAATTGTAGACATGCATTCAATTCTATGCAGGCTGCCCACTGAATTCGGGTCAGACTGGATAAGTAGCACTTCTTTTAAAGGGCATTCTACCAATGCAGTGTTTTGAAATATGTCTGACAAATGCAGCGTACCCTTAGCCTGACCGAATGATCTTTGTGATGTGTATAAAATCACATATTCTCTTTCTAACTTAAATTATAGAAAACTAGCTGATACCCGCGACTACATCCGCGTGGAAAACGTCTAATTATTCACTATATCCTTCCCCAGGTTTCAAATCATTGATGAGTAAGTATAGACTCTCAATTCCTCATATTAATTCTTTAAGGCGTCCTTGTGAACATAATTCCTTTTTTTTTTCTGGCTCGAGGATGACCAGGCTGTCAGGTGAATTGGCTTGGCTCTAAGCGCGCTATGGGAGAAACAGTCACTTCTCATATCCACATTACCAGCTTTCAAATTCTATTCATATACCTTATTGACGTTTATTTGACGTTTATTTGAGTGAAAATAGCTCTAAAATAGATCAGCCATTAACCCCAAACTAATGAAAGTTTAGGTCAAACTAATCATATCTTCCACAACATCGCAAGGGTTACTTGGTATATTTATTTTTCCCTACTCTTTCCATCACCAATATCAAGAAATAAGTTAGAAAACTCCTCTGCCCTCAAGTCACGTTGAAGATGGACATGAATGTATGTTAACTCTCAACAGGACTTTGATGTAAGGCAATCAGATAGATGACCTGAGAAAGGCCTTCACTTCATTTGCCGTGTCCCCCGTGGGACAACAGGCTGCTTGGTCTGTCTGAAGCCACCAGCAAAACGTCCTATCGGAGCGTGAAAAACAGCAACAAAGAAAAATTAATGTACAACTGGTCAAACCAAAAACAACACAGGACCACGAAACCATATGTGCCGCTGACTATGATTGCGGATTACTGTAAATCGCCAAACTTAAACCCCCATCTTAGCTCAGAGTGATAATTTTGAAAAACGATAAAACACGTGTTTTTATTATTTCTGTTCTAGAATATATCCGTCAAATTTCAATTCAAAATCCAACTTATTTATTTTTTTCATACAAACTTGAACACCCTATAGAAGCCGAATTTCGAAATATCCTTCTTAATTCCTTGTATACATAATAAAGGGAACCTCTGTGCAAAATTTCAGCTTTTTAAGTTCAAGGGTTTGGCCTGGACGTTGATGAGTCAGTGTTCTTAAGAACTCATATTCTAAGGAAATCGACGTTATTTTAAGGAAAGTGTCCCTAGAAAGTAGGCGTGTACATAATGTAAGGATTATTTGAAGAGTAAATGAATACCTACATGTTTGCTTTAGAAAGATATTTCGAGTTCCTTGTAACATTACTCAAAAAAATGCGTTTTTCGAAAAATGGGCGTGGCAGTGGGAGGATTTTGAAAATGTTTAGCCTATGTTCATTCCCTAGGCTTAAGTTATCTCCGTACCAAATTTAATCGAAATCGGTTGAGCGGTTTAGCATTCATAATATTAGTATGGAAGTATGGAAGTATGAATAGTATGGATAGTATGGATTACACAGATCCAGACGTGTTGTTGAACCTAAATTTATATTACGACTTAAACTACTCCTTTTCGGTAGAATAGGTCTTCCAAGCAACTGATTTTCAAAGAATATAACAAACTAGTCCCTCCATCAATGTGCCCAAACTTCTAAACGATAGTCGAAAGTTCCACAAAATTCCACTTAAAACTCCCATTGCCACACACCCTTTGGAGGCTCGCACCTTCCTTTATCGATTGTCACACCACCGAGCTATCCACTTAAACCCTCAAAATTACGTCAAATTTCTGATTTATGCCTTCCTTAACCGTATAACTCATATTTTTACGAGTATTGCCACCGTCTCTAAACCATCACCATGATCGTTTATGTACACCAATTAGATGTCTAACACGTGGCAAAGGCTTTATTGTTATTATTGTTGAACTTCCTGCCGCTGGCGAAGGCAAAGGCAATTATTCCATTTTACTCCATTAAGCCGAGGTCTCTCTGCCTCCACAGGCGACCGACCAACTTCACAACAAATCAATTTGAGTAATTTTGTCCTTAACATTCCCTCCCTGGCCGTCGTCGGTTTTGCCTTGAAAAAGCCAAGGACATTCGTAAGTAACTCGTCACCTGATGCTTTCGCATATTTCTAGGACACCTGCGCCAAGTGTCCATGGCATTGGTTGGTGGTTGTCAAGTAATAAATCCCGATCAGACGGAGCATAGTTTGTACAGGATGATTTTTTGATTCACCCTTCAGACACACACGCCAATAAAACACTCATCGACCTCTTTCTCTTGTCCTTGGTCCCTTCTTTGTTGTTCAAAATAATCCATATCCAATTTCCATTGAGGGGACTAGTGGACAGAAGGTCGGATTAAGACTCCCTAAGTGGATTTTGTAAATTTTTAAAATTCATTTCAGCACACACCGAATGGACACAACACTTTAGCACCGAATGCTACCACTCTCGGGCGCACAGTTGTTTAGATTTATGGCTTCACTTCCGGTCTTGCTTGTTTGTTTGTTTATTTTGCTGTTTAAAACAAAATGGAAAATTTGCATTTTTATCCAGGATAACAGTGCCTGTACGGCTGTGGACACCGCCTTTGTCACGTCCGGAGGTGGAACATCCCATTTACTCAGTCAGATGTGTGCGCATAAATGCTAAAATCAGCAACAAAGGACGTGTCAACGACTAGTGTACACTTGCAACATGCAATAATGGATGCAAAAGACAAAAGAACTCGGTGAGCAAGTATTTCTATTTTTTGACACAAAAGTCACACAAAAGAGGTTAAATTGAGAGTTGCGACAGGATTTATACTTTTCATGTTTGCTGGGAGAAGGTGTGGTTCTAAGGTTATCTTTTGAAAGATAAAGTGGCCCAGTGGGAATACGGGGTTCCTTTTAATTAGTTGAAGAATGAAAACATGCTACAGTTCAGGAAGAATCTAGTTCTTGAACACGAATCGTCTTCTTTAGGTCGGGCTAACAGTGTTGGGATTCCATTCATCAGGTATTCTTTCGTCTGACTAAGAAATAAATAAGTGTAGGCCCTCTAGTAAGTCATATCCTTCTGCTTTGAATAGTTCGGGACTTGCTGGACCTCCTCTTAGATATTGCTATCCTCACTACATTTTGATTGAGTTTTGACTACTATACTCTAGAACAAATTGTTTTTTTTACCTGACAGCGAGACGTTGGTCTTCGTCTGCACAACTTTTCACCACGGTCTGTGCCTGCTACAAAGTTCCCTTCTTCTACATGCACCCGGTGATGAAAAATTTGAGACCTTTGCTTTCCATTCCAAAAATAAACTATCAAACTCCTATTAATCACTCGTCCACCCAGCACAATCGCACAATTTAAGCTAAAAATGACTTTTCTGCGCTCCTCCTTAAACGTCAGTCGAATCTGACAGTTGTTCCATCATTTCTCACTGTCTTCTCATTTTGTTTTTCCCTCAAGTGGAAAATCACTTGTCACATTTTATTTAGCGGTCTTTAAATGTCATTCATTTTGTGAGCGTCAACTGTCAAAAATGTGAAACCCTGCCTATCATAACTCATTTCCCATCCATTCGCCGCCAGAAAAATCTCACCCTCCGTCTCTGTGATCCTATTTCCTAAGTCAACACAACAGCGCGTTGGGTTTCTATATCAAATATTTGTCGACAGGAAGACTATTTGCATACATTTTGACAGTGTTCAGTCATTTAAAGCTACCGCAGGGCAAAAGGGAACTTCACCCCTCGACAAACCACAGGGTGGCGTTTTAAACATTTGTTTATTTATTCACACCATTTTTCCGTGGGACGGGCCATTAGCGCGTTTAATGGCCTTAAAAACTCAACGACACGACCATTAGTAATATCCAATGAGTTTGTCGAAATCAAATTGGCAACACACCATCCTACCCGACCACAATAAAACGAATTTCGTGTCTGCGGAAATTAGCAGCCCTGACATGAGGCGAAATCAATTTCGGGGAGCGTTCCATTTCATCTTTCCCACAAGGTACGAGTATCGATTGGAATCGGACAGTATAATGAAAATTCCTTCTATGTGACGTGCACAAACTGGTGTCGGTTGGATGGCACAGGGAGGTGTCAAGAGGAGACCTACATATATATGGACGAGTGAAGACTCGTATTGGCGTCGATGAGAAATTCCTCATCGTCGTTCGCACTTCGCCTCAAGTGATGTGGAAAAGTCCGATACCGAGTTGAAGGCGTTCGAAGGACTGCAGAGGAGACTTTTATGATTTTCGGATATTGTAGGGTTCGTCGAAATGTCATAGACAGTTTGCGGGTGTGTACCACAGACAAGGTTTTATGTGATTTACCACAAGGAAGGTAATGGAGGCTAGGAGCATATGCATATTTTAGGGAAATCGTTTCTGTTTTATGATGTTTTCCCGGGAGGCACAGCTGGCTTCCAGCAAACAGACAATGTGAGCCGGGACAGGACAACGGCATTGTGCTTAAGTGATTAAGGATATATTTGTTTAGCTCGTAAAGTTGCGGAAGCCATTCCCAGGATTTCAGGCAAAAAAGGGCACGTTTTACAATGTTTGAGCCAATTATTCGATGCGGTGAAGAAAGGATACTTTGTTTAACGATAGAACGCACGTGCAAAGTGGCTTAATAATTGGATTTGGAGACGTGAAAAACAGAATAATAGGCGAGTTTATGGCAAAATGAACGGTTGAACGTTTTGTTTGCGGTAGGGCAATGTCCTTGGATAACAGAGAAGCAAGCAAGTTTGCTGGAACCTTGTGGGTGTTTCGATTGTGTCTGGGTAGCAAAATGTCAAACAGGGAACATTTGTATTCAAATTTAAGTGTTTGTGACGCATGTATTTAAAGTGAAGCCACAGGTCCATTCCGTCAGGACACAGAAATGTAGAAAATATCAGAAGGAAAACTGACAACCATTGAAATGACTAGCACTCTGGGAACCACACATTTCCCGCACCTCAATATTCATTAGAGACATCGTAGTCTCATAATGCGGACCTTTATTTCCGGATAGAATATCATCATCGTTTAGCTGATTCACAAGAAAGGATAACTCTTTAACTGCACGTTCATATGTATGTATGTATAAGACATTATCTCCCACATTGTGTGAATGCCTATAGCCTGTCTTTTACAATAGTGTGGTTCAGGAACAGAAAACTCCAGTCAATTCCTGGTCAAATTCTGAAGAAAATTTAAATGGTCTAAATCGATGCACAATACTCTCTCATCGGATTAGAGAACCCGCCAATGAGCAGATAGTACAACAATCGTCTCCTGGAGGAGTTTAAGTGCGACTACAAAGAAGCTATCAAGATGATTCGAAGAAAACACGGAAGAATTTCTGATTAACAAGCCAACAGTGGGAATCTTCGGCGACTACGACGTGGTCTACAAGGTGAAAATAAAGTAACTTCGCGTCGTCGTAGATGGAAGGCAGTCAACAACTAATAAGGCGGCAAAGGCAAGTGCCTTGGTGACAAAAATTATGCTTAACATTGGGAACGAGAGAATAGATAAGGTTAGGTAAATGGGTGCCTTTGGCATTCGTCACTGCTCACTTAGACTAGCTCACTTGTGCCCATCTTCTAATTTTACTCCGGAAACCTGTAAGGAGAAGTGGGCCCGCTGATTTTAAACCACCCAGATAAGGAAATGCATCTCAGGAGGTTCCTTACCAAATCTTCCAGTTTCGTGAAGAAGTAACCACCAAGAGTCCTCATTCTTCTACCGGCGAGAGCAGGACATTCACACAGAAGGTTAGGGACAGATTCGATTTCTTCCTCGTCCCTGCAACTTCTGCAATAGTCGTTGTGATGTATATTGAGGCGCTCAGTGTTCAGTAATGATGCCGGATACTATCCTTGCTTCGCGACGACTAAGTTTGACCAATATCCATCTTGGAACCATCGGCGTAAAAAGCCAGTTCCATTTTATTCGTAACTCTGTGATTCCTCCAAACATATCTGTCAGGAATTGTGAAATTGAATCTCCTGAATTAAATCTCCTGTTGCTAGAGTATAGCGGAACAAAACTTGGCATGGTTTCCTTTGCCGCTGCTGGTATCTTTCTCATAGATCCCAGCATTCCTATAGAGGCCGTCCTCTGAATCTTATTAAGGTTTGAAAGCTGATATTGATTCTCAAGAACCTTCCACCAGACTAGTGAGCCATATGATGGAAAATGCACGCTGCTCCATCAAGGTCGGTCAAGACCTCACCGAGACCTTTGATGTCAGAAAAGGATTTAGACAAGGCGACGCGCTGTCATGCGACTTCTTCAACATCGTTCTTGAAAGAGTTGTGCAAAACTCACGCGCCAACACCAGAGGCACAATCTTTCAAAAGTCCGTCCAATTACTCGGATACGCCGATGACATTGACATAATCGGAAGAACGCAGCGTGATGTCACTGGTGCGTTTGTGAGTATCGAGACGGAGGCGGCGAAGATGGGTTTAGCGGTCAATGAGGGCAAGACGAAGTATATGCTGTCAACAAGAAAGGACTCCCAACACCGACGTCTCGGACAGAACGTCACTATAGACAGCTATAACTTTGAGGTAGTTAAGGACTTTGTCTACCTAGGCTCCGCTATAAATTCAGACAATGACATCGGTGCTGAGATTAAACGAAGAATAACTCTTGCCAATCGCTGTTTCTTTGGGCTAAGAAGGCAATTGAGTAGCAAAGCCCTCTCTCGAACAACTAAGGTGACCCTCTATAAGTCCTTAATCGTCCCAGTCCTGCTCTACGGCGCAGAGGCATGGACTCTGTCTAAAGCGGATGAAGTTGCTTTTGGCTGCTTCGAGAGGAAAATTCTTCGGGTGATTTTTGGTCCCGTCTGCATAGACGGGGAGTGGAGGAGGAGATACAACGGCGAACTGTACGGGCTGTACAGCGACATCGACTTAGCCAGAAGAGTGAAGGTCCAACGACTGAGGTGGCTGGGTCATGTAGAGCGGATGGACACCAATGCTCCAGCTCGGAAAATCTTCGAATCCACACCCGAGGGTCAGCGCAGTAGAGGAAGACCGCGACTCAGGTGGCGCACGCAAGTGGAAGGGGACCTCAACCAACTTGGCGTGCGAAACTGGAGGCAGCTGGCTAAAGATCGAGCTGGCTGGAGAGACTTGTTGGTTGAGGCCCAGGACCACGCCGGTCTGTAGCGCCACCTTAAGTAAGTAAGTAAGTAATGTCATTGGGCAGAAGAAAGTTTGAGAAGCAGTTAGTAACACCGTGAACTTGCGATAGCTGTCTCGGGTAAATACCTAACCACACTTAGTGAACTGCTTCAAAACGCCTTTTCTACCCTCTGAAGATAAACAGCTAAAAACGGCCTGGGTGTTAATCCGGAAAATACCGAACTAGTCCTCTTCACCAGGAAGTACAAAATTCCTCCAACAGACCCTCCTTCCCTAAACGGCGCTTGCCTCGACCTTGCTAACAATGCCAAATTTCTGGGTCTCATTCTAGACAGTTAATTGGATACGCGTCAAAGAAGCCACGCAGCCCGATATTGCTGCAAAAAATCCATTGGTAAGAAGTGGGTTCTGCAACCTCGCACCATCCACTAGCTTTACGTGTCCATTGTCAGAATTATACTCATGTATGTTGTGACAGTCTGGTAGATGGCCTTGGATAGAGCCTTACTCCGTAATATATTGGGGAAATTGCACGTTTGTATTTGCATTGGCGGAGCACTAAGAACTACCCCATCGGCAGGCTTGATGTGCTCCTCCATCTACTTCGTCTAGATATTTTTGACAAACAGTAAGCTGCTAGCATAGTCATCAGACTAAAAACCTCCTTTCAGCGGGTAAATAACCATATTGGCCACTCCTCGATCTTAGATTCTCTATATTTCATTCCGGAAAACATCGACTACACTCCGTCCAAGCTGAATTTCAACCACAACTTCCGGACATCCATTCCTTCCCAAGAAGAGTGGGAGAGTCCTGACGTTAGAGACGATCTTTCCGTTCATCTCTATACCGACGGCTCTAAAACCGAGAACGAAGTGGATGCTTTCTCCGATAGGCTTAACCTTAACCCTTCCGTCTACCTGACCACTGTAGCGTTTTTCAAGCGGAAATCATGGCGATCAACGAAGCTTTATCCTGTCTTAGGCATAATGTGATATCCTTCAGGGACATCACAATCTTTACTGATAGTCAGGCTGCTATAAAATCTCTGGAATCAGTAACATCATCAAAAGCTGCTTCAGATTGTCGCTCATCTCTCATGGAAATGGCAGAACATTTTAACATTCATCTATGCTGGATACCCGGTCATAGGGACATTCCAGGGAACTGTAAGGCCAATGAACTCGCCAAACGTGGTACTACTCTGGACATCCTTCCGGAACGGAGGAGTCTGGCTGTTCCACTTGCTACATGTAAACTATTCTTAGAGTATGATGTGATCAACAAGACAAACCAAAGATGGGGGAATGGTACCACGTGCCGTATCTCTAGTGACATCTGGCCTTTGGTAAATCTCACTCGAACTAAAACATTGTGGTCGCTCATTAGCACCGTTATTGATGCTCTTCCTGGCCATTGTCCCATTGGCCTTCATGTCAAAAGGATGGGCCTTTTCTCAAATGACTTCTGCAGGAGCTGCAGAGACGAAGAGGAGGAAGAACGATCCTCCATTCCTTCTGCACTTGTCCTGCCATATCCCATAGCTCTTTCTAGGAGCCTATCACTTCGACAACTTGGGCGTGCTGATGTGAGAAGTGTCCTCAGCTTCGTTAAGACCTCCAAGTGGTTTTAATAAAGGGAGTGATGTTTTTAAGGGTATAGATCCAAGTGGTATCACAACGGGCCTTCCTGACCTACATGTGTCTTTGCACAGACATCCACCTTACCTACCGACGAAACATCGCCAACAGGAGCAACAGAGGACAGAAAACATAATATCAACTTTAGTCATCGTAACGAGTACTTAAAATAAACTTGCGTAACCAGACAACTTTGAGGTATCCTTATTCGAAATTTCCTCCCTCCCATTATTAATACAACTCCTCAGCAAGATAATTGCATTGATTTTCCTGTAAATGACCAAATGACCTATTCCTGCTCCTATGAGGTCGATCAATTATCAAAACCAGTTGTCAAAACCCAACTACACACCTCGCTCTATTAAGCGAAGTAATCGATCCGCCCGCAGGCACTAATTATATCGAAGTCCAAAGTTATTTAATCAACCCCCGGCTGCATATGCGTCAGTAATCAATTACGAAACACCACCGCAGTAATCCCTTAAGTTTCCACTTAATTATCAGCACGCGCTGTGCACACGATCCTAGTTCACACAAACCACACTTTGTTAGGACAATTAAAACTGTAAATCCATTCAGCCAACATCCCTCTCCTTCAAATCAAATCCTTCCTTTCCTCCCAAAGGAAATTTTAACATATCAAATGATCCTTACGCCCGCCCCCTCCTCGCCCCTCGAAAATGCAATGCTTTGCTTCTCCCTAATTGGTTTTTACATTTTATCCCGCTGTTTTAATTTGCAGTCACTGCAGCAGGATGCCAGTACTCGTGGAGCTCACTCGACCGCTTCGCTGTGGTAGCGCGCTGGGAAAATCCTTCCTTTATTGTGTTTCCAACCCAAAGAAGTGGAGCTGATTATACTTTCACATCTCTATGCACATACACACACACACAGAGGCAATCGATTTGCATTTTAGCGTAATAATTGAGCTAAGTAGTTTTTCACTCGCTTTGCGTTCCTGTTAGATGTTAACGGTGATTAAGTTTGAAGCGAAAAACCACTTTAGGTTGAAAAAGGCGTATTTAAAATTTAACAGCGGACTCAAGTCGTTTTTACTGCAAATACATCCCTGGTGACCCCGCAGCGAAAACAATCGAAAAACAATTAGGATTCAAATATGCACACTGAACGCTACACCGGATGTGTGATTTGGGGATGTGTCCGCAGATATTGTATAGCATTCACAGGATGGCCTTGCAATGTTGGTGTTTTTGGAAATGAATCCCCCGACACAACTGTGTGCATTTCTGTGACAATGGTCCGTTAAATTGCCGATGACGAAATGTAAATAAAATTTCTCGTATTTCGAATGGGTTTGTCGATTGTTTGATCGGTAATTGGCGGTGGGTAAATATTGAAATCCGAGTGCTGTCCGGCGGCTCGCGATGCGATTAGGACGATTTAGTGCACTGGCGCAGTTTGAGGAGAGGGTATTTGTAGCACCAACTAAATGGTGATTAGTGTTTTTAGGTAATGAGAGACTAGTATTTAATTATCGAGAGGATGCATTAGATGGCAATAAGTGCATGTATTTGACTATTCATGGTGGTTAACAAGCCAACCATAGAATGCTCTGGGATTTAATGAGAAGGTAATGTGCGTATAATAAGATGCTTATATGGTCGGCGTTAGATCACAGGAAAACCAGGGAAAGTGTCAGGCAGGTTGCAGTTAAGAATAGCAATATGCATCCTTCTGCGGATGCATACGAATTAAATTCTCCAAGGAATCGCGTTAAGTACGTGATGGCATCAAGTGGTTTTACGACAAACTAGCTTTATAAACCAGACGATGAAGAGCAACAATTCCGTCCATTTGACCTGGACGAAGTGAAGATAGCAAAATCTAAGCTTAAGTCCAACAAAGCTGCTGGAGCTCACGGCCCAGGTTTTCAAAGCGGCAGGCGATGACTTGGAAAGGAGCATGCACCAACTCATCTGTAAAATATGGTCGGAGGAAAGTATGCCCGATGAATGGAACCTCAGCATTGTTTGCCCGATCCTCAAGAAAGCAGACCCTCTGACCTGCGTCAACTACAGAGGTGTTAGTCTTCTTAACATCGCCTAAAAAATCGTATCTGCCGTATTGTGTGAACGCCTGAAACCGTTCGTCGACAACCTGATTGATCCATATCTGAGTGTCTTCAGACCCGGAAAGTTCACCACCCATCAAATATTCACATTACGGCAGATCTTGGAGAAAACACAGGAACTTCAAGTCGATACCCACCAACTTTTCATTGATTTTAGGATCGCGTATGACAGCATCTATAGACACGAACTATACAAAGCAATGTCAATGTGAGAGAAGCCCTCTGCGCCACACTCAATTCAGTAGAGAAACATTGTGACGCCCGTTTTGAGAGAGAGGGGAAGGGGGAGGTACCACTTGCTCGTAGAGCAATACCCAAAGCACTCTCCATTTTGAAGCCTTAATGAACTTCCAGATGTCCCAGATAGGTACGTCTCTTAGCTCTTCTGTATCCTGGAAAAAGTGCCTTCCAAAGGATTTATTTCCGAGGTGGCAAACTCGCCAATCTCATCCGTTTGTGCAAGATGACGATGAAGAATGCCCGCTGCTCCACCAAGGTCGGTCAAGACCTCACCGAGAAATTTGACGTCAAAAACGGATTAAGACGAAGTCGCGCTGTCATGCGACTTCTTTAAAATCGTTCTTGAAAGAATAGTGCAAAATTCACGCATCATCACCAGAAGCACAATCTTTCAAAAATCCGTCCAATTACTCGGATACACCGTCGATATTGACATAATCGGAAGAACGCAGCGTGATGTCACTGGCGCGTTCGTGAATATTGAGACGGAAGCGGCGAAGATGGATTTAGCGGTCAATAAGAGCAAGACCAAGTATATGCTGTCAACAAGAAAGGACACCCAACACCGACTTCTCGCACAGAACGTCACTGTAGACAGATATAACTTTGAGGTAGTTAAGGACTTTGTCTACCTAGGCTCTGCTATCAATTCAGACAACGACACCAGCGCTGAGATCAAACGAACAATAACTCTTGCCAACCGCTGTTTTCTGGGGCTAAGAAGGCGATTGAGTAGCAAAGCCCTTTCTCGAACAACTAAGAGGTGACCCTGTATAAGACCTTAATCATCCCAGTTCTGCTGTACGGCGCAGAGGCACGGACTCTGTCTCGGCTGCTTCGAGATGGTTTTTGGTCCCGTCTGCATAAACGATAAATGGAGAAGGAGATACAACGAACTGTACAGGCTGTACAGCGGCATCGACTTAGCCAGAAGAGTGAAGCTCTAACGACTGAGGCGGCTCGGTCATATAGAGCGGATGGACACCAATGCTCCGACCCGAAAAATCTTTGAATCCACACCGATGGACGGCGTAGTAGAGGAAGACCTCGACTCAGGTAGTGCATGCAAGTGGAAGGGGTTCTTAACCAGATTGGCGTGTGAAACTGGAGGCATCGAGCGGCTGGAGATGATTTTTAGTAGTAGTTAAGCTTCTTCATCTTTGAGCAACCAAGAAAATCGATGGACGTCAAATAGGCAGCTGAATCGTTCTATAATACCTCAACAACTACAAAAACTGACTTCAAAGGAACCTACTCTTTAAGTCATACTCGTAGGTACCCTTCACTCTTCAGCCATAGATAGAATCAGTGTTTCTACTCAATTTTTTAAAACACAAAACTACGTTCCCCTTCGTGAAGATGATTAATTTAATAAAAAAAAAAGGCGACTTACTTGCCAACCAAGAGTACACTTTGTCTACTAGGCAAAGAAGTTTGTGGATCGCATCTCATGACTTATTTTCATAAATCTTATCAAAATTGTTGTGAAAAACTCACCTGGAAAGAAAAGAGAAGTTCTTCATTAGTTAAAAACCACAGGACTTCTTTCAAACTTAATATGTAAATCAAATGAATTAGATCTTGATTTTAGAAAGTATGCAGCTAAATTTAATCAGTTGAGCAAGTACAAACCCTAGATATTCCGTTTTGACGTCGTCAAATTTAACAAGCGATTGAAAAGTTCAAAGACAATATTCGGTCAAGTACTGTAGAACTAGGGCCACCATTATACCAAAAGGTGATGGGAAACGTCTTAACGAAATGAAATCATCCCAAAGAAGAATGCTCCCATGCATTTGCCTGATATTATACATTTCCATAGATAAACTTGATTTTAAAGTCAATAAAATTTGAATTTTATAATTAGATTGTTTACTCACATACTTAAGGTGGCGCTACAGTCCGGCGTAAACCTGTGTCTCAACTAACTAATTACATTGCGTTCTGTTGAAAAATCAAATAGCACACGTCTTGTTGAATCACCCTCTTGTTGTTGCTTCTAAACAGAGACGGAAACCTTCATTATTCTAAAATGTGAATTCAATTCTTATATCCGCACAAATCTTCCGTTTAACAACCATATCCTGTCACACTTTCCTCGCGACAAGTCGCCCTCTCTTCACAGTTCCGTCCACTACCCAATTAATCCTCTCAACGACATCTATAAATCGATTGGCCAGAGTACGCTTCGCTATAATCGATAAATCTTTCGCAGACAAAGTCCTTCCATTACCCAAAACCTAAACACCCGGCACCAGTTCAGTTCGTTAGCTGAATTTACTACCTCTTTTGCTTGCATAAAAAATTCAGGCGTCTTCTCCTCGAAGGAGGGCACAAATAGTCCACCAATTGAGTTTGATTTACGGTTGATCATTATCGGTTTGTTGCTGTTGTGAGTATTCCCACTAAATGATACCAATTACACATGTACGTGTAATGACATCAATTATTCTCCAATTAATTATGCCAATTTCCATATCTCACGGTGCCATAAGGGGGTCTCATTTAATGTCCTTGAAGCTCATGAACATTTTTCGTTGAATCCATTAAAGTGGGTGGCACAACGAGTCACAATGAGACTCCTATTCTATTTCCATTTCATTTATAATGACTGAGGCTTCGACCGAAATTTTTGCCTTTAAGATCTGCGATAATTAATCATCCATTCCACATGAGGGAAGTCGGCTTTTTCTGCACACACAGCTGTGCTCGTATGCCAAAGTTGCACATGAAGACGATAATAATGAGGCACCACTCACACCCACATACGACAGCACGAGTCCTTAAAGTTGCAGGCTCCTCCACATACATACATTTTTTTCTTGTTTAATGAAAACGAAGAAACATGAACACTGTCATGGTAGAGTTAGCCCATCTCAGACGACTTGGATTGGAGTATATTGCAGGCTCGGCATAGGATAAGAGTGTGGGGGATACATTTTTAATAAACTCTCGCTCTGGGGCGACATAAAATCTTAGCGATGTGCTGATGCAGTTAGAAACTCGTTGGAGTGAGGTTTTCTCTTTTGCAAGAAGACTACTCGGTCTTTCCTTGTGCTATTCCTGTAGACGCCTTCACAAAAACAAAAAGTGGATATTCATGTGAGGCGCAGAGGCATGAACAAAAGTTTCACCTTGTACGGGGATTTATTTTTAATTTAATTTATCTCTGTCCTGGCTGTGTAAATATTTCTTTGAATTGATGGTTTTATCTCGAAGAAACGAAGAACCATTTCGTATGTTTTGTTTGTTATAACGAAAATTACATTAATTTTCAATTGAAATTGTTTTTGCCAGGATGGAGCTGAGTGGATTGTCTTCCGCTGTCGGTAAAGCAGGTCATAGAGAGGGACCTTTACACAGAATGCATACTTAATCGCAGGGCCATGTTCTTGGAAATACCATTTATTCAAAGAATATTTATACAAAATCGCACTAAAAAAAAATTAGCTTTCGAGATGTCATATCTAAACTGGCAGTCCAAGTCGTTCATTCGGTTTTTTTAATGCCTGAGATGTGGCGCTAAAATCGTCCTTGGAGGTTTCAAGGCCACGATTGGTAGGATCATCGAACGACATAGGCTACTCAACACGACCTTCGGGAACAGATTTAGCCGTACGAAGTTCTCCTATCGCGACATCCACAGAGATTTGGAAGTCATCTGCTCCAACTACAGGCAATTAAATTGATCACGTTGCGATCAAAGAAAGACACTCCTCCAGGTCGAATGTAACGATATTCTCACCAAAATAATAATGGTAGTACTGCTCATATTCATCCGAAGCGAGACCTCCCAAGGAGGGAGGTAGGTACGTAAATAGAGGTGACCCTTCTAAAATTAATTCTGGATGCGCCGTTTTGAAACCATAGCTCATTTGACCTGGTTTTTAGCGGGTGTTATAGGTTGATGGATAAAGATATTTAAATCCAACCTGTGGAGTTAAGGAAAAGGATTCACCAAGGAAAGGTTCACCAATCTTTTTCTTGGAAATATCTTTAAGGTCGTCGAATAAGGGTTTGCCTAGAGTGCGCTGCCTGATCCTCGCTAGGGTTGGACATTTACACAGGAAATAATGCAGAGATTCTTTCTCGCTGTTATCTTTGCAATTACGGCAGAAAGTGGTGTGGAATAGCCAGTGGCCTGTGCTAACGGCTACGATTCTTGCAATATCTTGTCTTGATCCGCTTAGTAGCTCGTTTGTTTTCTATTTTTTGTAACCAGGCCAGACTAAGGGAAGCAGATCTCTGGACAAATAGCACCTATGGTCACGTCTTTATTCTAACCCGATGGACTACCACGAAGGAGAACATAGCCAACGACTACATCAACCCAACTTCAGACTTCGATAAGAGATTTGATATCAAAATACCAAGAAGAGAGTAGAGGTTAGCCTTCTACACCGACGGATCCAAAATAGACGCTGGTACTGGTGCCGGTATCCTTCAAAATTCGAGGCAAATGCAGCGTTTTTTAAGTCGAGATAACTGCCATTTTACAGGCCGCAAAGCTAATCAAAAATAACAACATTGTCAGAGAGAACATTGCTATCTATGTTGACAGGCAGGCGGCTATTAAGTGTCTGCGGTCAGCATCGACAAAATTGAAGCTCGTAACGGTCGGCAGAAAACTCTCAACGATATATTAACGGCCAACAAGGTGACCCTATGCTGGGTACCGGGCCACAGGGATATATCAAGCAATGAGAGGGCGGACAAACTTGCCAGGAGGTGTGCAGAAGTAGATCCTGTATATACCCTTCCGGTCGCAAAGCCACCCATTAGCACTCTTTACGAGGATATAGATAAGGAAACAATGATCAGAGCTAATACGGGACGTGCATCGGCAATATCACTATGGCCCGCCTTCGATAAGAAGAATTCCAAAAATCTAGTACAACTTAGTCGAATGGAAATACGAATCTTCTCCGACGTCCTTAGCCCTCCTGGATTACCCTACAATGATTACTGCAGAAGCTGCAGGAACGAAGAGCACCTGCTGTGCGAATGTCCCGCACTGACCACCAGATGATTTCTTACTCTTGGTAGTAGCTTCTTCCATGGGCTGAAGAACCTTAATATTGCTGATTCTAGGAAACTCCTGAGATTTCTATCCCTTTCTGGCTAGTTTCCAGTTTACCCAACCCTATCCCTTGGTTTGACTCCCATTAGTATACTTTTTATGGGTACAATGGACCCGCTTAATGTCTAAGTAAGTCCTTAGGACACCCAATAAACCAACCCGCCGGGGTAGATCTTCCTTGATATGACGCAGTTGTTAAGCCTATTCCACGCTTGGTTGGCTGTTTTCAGAAAGTGGTGTGTAATATTACCCTTAACGCCTCCTAGCGGGATATTAACAAATTCCGCTAGTGTGTCGTTAAGGGCTGATCCCCGCCTAGTCAGGTAATCGGCTCTTTCGTTGCCTTCAATTTTACTATGCCCTGTGACCCAGGTGGGAGTGAGCCTGCACTGGACCCTCAGCTCCTCCTGGCATTGCTTTACCAGCTTTGAGGATGTAGTGACCGAATCAATAGCTTTGATAGCGGTTTGACTGTCAATGAAGATAGCAGTATTGCAGATGGGTGTTGGAGATTTTTTCAGCACACGGCAGTCTTTCCGAATAGCAAGAAGCTCTGCTTGGAAGACACTGACAAAATTTGGAAGTCGAAAGGAATTCGACAAATTCAGTTTCTCTGAGAAAATGCCTACGCCAACTCGGCAGTCCATTTTCGAGTCGTCTGAAAAAATAGTCGTATCAAAATCCTTGATCACTTTTCCGTTTTTCCAGTCTGCCTTGGTTGGAAACTTAACTGAAAAACATTCCGTGAAGTTTAAGTTAGGAGTTAAGTAGTCAGTCAAGGGCGCGACCAATTCGTTTGGTATTGTCTCCAGGACTTTACCTTGACCGTAGGGTCTTGCGGTCCAGCATCTAGATTCTCTGAGCCGAACTGCTCTGCATAATACTATTTCTTTGTAGGTCAAGTGGTAGTAGGTGTAGGATGACAGTAGGGGTGTCCGTTGGGCACGATCTCAGCGCGCCTGTGATGCCTTAACTTGCCATTCTTTGGACTTTTTTAATTCTGACTGCGTTATATTTTTTATTTAATGCGGCCCACCAGACTTTAAGTGAGAATTGGGCGTACAACGGCTGTGTACATCCATAGGGTCATTTTTGGCTGAAGACCCCGTTTCTTACCGAAAGTCCTGTTGTCGGCGTAAAAGGCTATGCTTGCCTTCCTAACCCACTGACCGATGATTAATTTCCGGCTAAGTTTAGGGTCGAGGACTGTGTCCAAGTACTTAGCACTGGAAAATAATGAGCGTGTTTGCCCGTTCAGTTTTGGGCGTGGGAAGTCTTGTATTTTTTATTTTTTTTATTTATTTATTTATTTACCATCTATCGAGTACATAGCTCTCTTAGACTTAACATTATTAATATGTTTATACATATGTACATAAATATTATTATCTTAATATAAACAATAAAAACAAAAATAAATAAGAAAAGGAAAATTCCAAAAAAATAATAATAATGTTTTAATAATAATAAAACAGGAACAAATTCAATATTTTGGTTTGGTACAACCAAGGAAGGAAGACTCTAGAATAGCTCGTTGCTGAAGAGGTCAAGGGAAGTCGCTTCAAACCCATCACCAACAACCGAATTGCCAATACAATGAACAACCATCTTACTGTCTAATTGCCTCAACTACCCTAAAAATTATTCACAAAATCTGAAGGACTGAGTGCCACCAGTCTCCCATCCACACAAACAAAAACTGAACTCATTTAGCATTCTCATTGAAACTTATTACAAATTCATGTAAATTTGAGTCCATAAGCCGCTTGAAAACAGCCTTCCCATGGCGAGTACAATTTCTTTTCCCAAGAATTTGTAAATTCCTCATCGCACCGCTGCTGCCGACCGGCAATGGCGCACAAAGCACAAGTAGACGAAAAAAAAAACTCCACAACTTGTAACACACTGACAGACAATTCAATTTCCGTTTTACGTATGCATGACTGGCTTCGCCACGGCCGGTAGCTGGTTCGCTGAACCACGGTCAATTTACCAATTCGATACGCCCAACAGCAGTATGTTCATTATCTTGCCGTTCACTGTAACGATCGTTGAGGAATCCTCGATTTCAAGGACACTCCGGCAGAGCCAAAGACAAATTCCAAAGAAACAAAACCAAATTAAGAACTAAGGCGACAACGTCGTCGTCGCCACAGTCGGTACCCACAAATCGCTGGTCCTGCTCCTTGAACGCACAAGGCACGCAAATGTATAATCAATTTCACCGCTGCGCTCTGCAAAGGCGGATGAAGTACAAGAAAGGACACAAGACACAGAAAAAACAGAAAATAATCTGATAATCCTCGACATAAAGCAAATGGAATACTTGCGCCATTAATGTGCCGCCCCAACTGTGTTGTGATTTGGGGAATTCTGTTCGTGAATTTCTTCGCCGAGTTGCACAAGTGACATTCAATGTTTCAACCAAGGATACGAGTGAATCAGAAAAGGATTGCCTCCGTTGGACTGATGTTGCTGTGTCGCTTGTAACACGGCAAATGTTATCTTAAGTTGTCATCTTCCAGCGAAACAGTGCGTGGAATAAATCTCAAGAAGGATTCAACGGATGTCACATACGAACTGAAGTCTGTGGTAAGTAGAAAATTGCGTAGATGTTATCTTTGCAAGTTTTAGTCACATTTTGTTCAGAAATGGGGGAGGAGGGGCATTTTTCTGGCGTCAGTTTAATACGCAAGTGATGGCTAAATGTTGCAAGTAACAGCTGTTTGTGTGTGCGTACAGGACAAATAAGGAGGACTCTGTTGGGTGTGTTTTAAAAAGGCATAAACTTGTCTGGAAGACATTGTACGACAACGAATAGGGTAAAGGGTGTTAGCGGATTAAGGGAGGCATGGGCCCAAAACGCCATTTATCATGGATTTGATTTTAAAACAAAGTGGAGCGCTTTGCTTTTTTTCCGAAATGACGAAGTACATACCGTTTGTGTAGGCTGACGATAGAGAATGCACGCTGCTCCATCAAAGTCGGTGAAGATCTCACCGAGACCTTTGATGTCAAAAAAGGATTTAGACAAGACGACGGGCTGTCATCCGACTTCTTCAACATCGTTCTTGAAAGAATAGTGCAAAACTCACGCGCCAACACCTGAGACATTATCTTTCAAAAGTCCGTCCAATTACTAGGATACGTCGTCGATATTGACATTCAGAAGAACGCAGCGTGATTTCACTGGCGCGTTTGTGAGTATTGAGACGGAGGCGGCAAAGATGGGTTTAGCAGTCAACGAGGGCAAGACGAAGTATATGCTATCAACAAGAAATGACACCCAACACCAACTTCTTGCACAGAACGTCACAATAGACTGTCATAACTTTGAGGTAGTTAACTCTGACTCTGTTTACCTAGGCTTTGCTATCAATTCAGACAATGACACTAGCGCTGAAATTAAACGAAGAATAACTCTTACCATTCGTTGCTTCTTTGGGCTGAGAAGACAATTGAATAGCAAAGCCCTCTCTCAAACGACTAAAGTGACCCTTTATAAGAGGTTAATCATCTCAATCCTGTTTTACGGCGCAGAGGCATGGACTCTGTCTAAAGCGGATGAGGTTGCTCTTGGCTTTTTCGAGAGGAAAATTATTCGGATGATTTTTGGTCCCGTCTGCATAAAGCCTGAATGGAGAAGCAGATACAACGACGAACTGTACGGGCTGTACAGCAACGTCGGTTTAGGCAGAAGAGTGAAGCTCCAACGACTGAAGTAGCTGGGTCTTGTAGAGCGGATGGACACCAATGCTGCGGCCCGCAAGATCTTCGAATTAGGTGGCGCAAGTGGAAGGGGACATTAACCTTGGCGTGCGAAACTGGAGACAGCTGGCTAAAGATCGAGCTGGTTGGTCTAGGTCCATTCCGGACTGTAGCGCGACTTTAAGTAAGATGCGGCTACATTGATTCTAATAGACGGCTGGTTTGATGAAAGGTATTTGAGGAGCAATACCAGCTTTAATGCCTTACCACGGTTTAAAGAATAGTCAGCTGATATAGGCTGAGCCGTAGAGGGAAGGAGGATGAGGTTGGGGGCCATGAAGAGAGATGGTTTTAGTAAGTTCAAATCTTATATTGATGAGGACAGGGTCACAGCACCATCTATAGTACTATCTTCATCGATAAAAATAAAGAAAGATAGACCATGCAATCGGTGGTTTGGCAGTAGCTGTCTTAAAATAAAGTTATCATCTGGAACACCAGAGAAGTCGATGATCAATGGAATTGAAGAAATAGGACAATGTGGCGAAAGAACTCTACAGGGACTGGGTGCCTACCAGGAAAAACTGGAACGGACACGATAAGAAACCAAAGAATATGAGTAGAAGTAGGTCATAAGAAATCCATTAGAAGAAATTGAGGAAATATTCATAGCTAAAACGATTCGGAAAATGCAATGTATGAACGAATCAAGAAAAACTAGCAAGTATTCGAAATGAAAATGGCACTGCGCCGATTTGGAAGACCATATCCAAGTCTTGGGGAAAAACAAGGGCCCAAGACTTTAACAGAAAAGAGACGAAACACCCGGGATCGACTACGAGGGTTAACAGCAGAACTATAATAAACAATTTTCAGTAAGTTAAGTCAGCGTTGAGTTGTACTTGGACTTTGGACCAATTTTGGAGGGACAGTCTCGATTGTTTGTCCCAATTTAGAGAATGTACCGACTTTTCTTACCTTATGACTTTATTCTACTTCGATTGAAAAATTTCAGAGAGATGTGATGTCGAGCAGCTACTTCATCGAATGGAGAGGTCCATACTTCGATGGTTTGGGCACGTTAAACGCACGTCCCCAACTCGGTTTCCAAGATGTTCCGTGCCAGCAGGTAGGCGTCTCCTGGGATGAGATGGCTGGACCAAGTCCGAAATCTCACCTCTACCCGTAAGGGGATAGCCCCTGATGATTTAAAGTGAATGGCGGAAGATCGAGAAATGTGGAGAGTCCACTTAAGCTTCCTTTACCCGCGACCCTCGTAGTGGATGAGCGGGCCATTGAAAGATGATGATGATGATGATGATGTGTTACGACTTATGAGCTTAATAGCAATAGAAATTTTTAATTGTCTTCTGTTTTCTGTTTAAAGTTTGTGTTTAGATTAATGACGACAGCATGGCGAAAGGAAAAAAACAGATTGTCAATTGAACAATTGGTCAGACAATTATGTATGTAAAGAGTGATCAAATAACAGCTTCCTAATGTTTTTTTTTTTAAATAAAATTTATAAAAATCAATTAAATAATCGAAAATTGTTTTTGAGCTGTTAGTTTGGTTTATGACAATTAATATTTTAAAATAATTTCATCTAAATGTTGGTCACAACTAGCCCTCAGATGGTCTATTCTGTGGGTCAAATATTCGAGCACTCTCTCGAGCGTATCGGCCGGTATTCCATTAATAACCCGTGTTATGTTCGCTTCCAAGGCATCAATCGATTGTTGTTTATCATCGTAAACAAGGAGTCAGATCACATGATCTTGAAGGGCAATTCACAGGTCCACTTCTGAAGATAACACAGGCCTGCAAATAATTGGGTCATGTCAGTTGTTGGCAAGCTGAGGGTCATTTCCGAAGTAGACTTTTGCGTAGAATCCGAATCCGGCTTCAGAATTGTTTAAGAAAAAAAAATCAAAATCGGTCTCTCAAACTCTTAAATTGAAGAGTAAGAGTAGTACTAAATGATGTAACTGGAGATAGAGATCAGAAAAAAATTGCGCACCCTGTACATAACCTCAAAGTTAGCCAAAAACTTCATTTTTTGGGTACATAACCTCAAATATCTCAAAATCGTGACGTGATGGGACAATTTTGACTCCGGATTCAGATTCTACGCAAAAAACTGCTTCGGAAATGACCCTCAGCTTTTCAACAACAAAACCATGTTGGCCTGTGTAATGTTTTCGTGAAAATTGTCTCTCAATGACTGGATGGTTTCGCCCACTGTTTGGCACGTTGCACCATCCTGTTGAAACCACAAGTCATCTACACCAATTTCTTGAACTTTGGCAATAAAAATTCACGGATCATTGTTCTGTAGCATTCGCCATTGATGGTTACCCGCCTTCCTCCCGCATTTTTAAAGAAATACTGTCCGATGATATCGCCTGCCCATAGACCACACCAAACAGTGCATTTTTCCGGATGCATTAGTAGCTTTTGGGTCACTTGCGGCTGCTCATCAGCCCAAATACGACAATTTTGTTTGTTGACGTATCCGTTAAGCCAAAAATGAGTCACGTCGCTGAACAGAATTTTTTGATAAAAAAAACGGATCAACTGAGCATTAATTTTGGGAATAAATTTCCACAATTTGTAAACGTTGTTCAGACGTAAGGCTATTCATGGTGAAATGCCAATGAATACTGAACAGAAAAGTCACATGAACCTGACACTTATCACGCGTGCTATGCCCGTGAATTTCTATTAACAAAAGTACCTCGTATTGGATCACCCTTTTCTTATGTACATTCAAAATAAGTTCAACCGACAAAATGTTGTAATTCAACTACTGAGAATAGAAATCGAGTAAAATGTTCCACATACGCCACAGTATTTTAGGTTAAGCGAACCCCGATGAGATATACTTGGACAAAACGGGGCGTATTTTTTTTGCAATTGATAAGATCCGTTGGAAAATGGCATGTTCCAAGGTAAATATGTGTGCGTTTCTAAATGTCCCGATTAGTTTCGATTTTTGGGCTCTGATGTTCTGATTTTATGAAGTTTTATCTGGCAGCCCTAGCTGTACTACAACTCTCCTTTTATTTGAGTTAATTTCCAACAAACCTTTGTCATTCACAGTAATGCACGTTACAATAGAGTAACAACATTACCATGAACAATGTCCTTTCTTTCACCGACTCATGTCCTCATATCATAATTGATTGGAATTTGCTATCGAATGCAACAGTTATTACAAAGCCCTACACAGACTCCGATGCATATTTCTCATTTGTATTCGGAAAGCTTTCTAACTATTCTATGTTGAAAGGAAGCATACTCGTAGTTTGCCAGCAGAGCATTGTCTATGCATTGTAAATCTATTATTCAATGGAATTCTCATATTGAGTTCCTTTGAGTTCGTGAATTGGTTATTTCATGAAGTAAATTCCTTTTGGATGTGCACTACCTGGTTTGCAAGTTTAAATTTACGATATATTTGTTCAGGAATGTAACCGAATCCTAGTCCTGAGAAAAGGTATAAGGCAAAAACAAATTTATTTCACAGAAAATTGCAAGCGTTAGTCATCCTTTACTTTAAAAATAAACTTCACGCATCACCCAGCTGACCTTTCGAAAACCCCGTATCTCTACACTTTCAAATACGAAGTGGTCCTTAATCCTTAAATGTCATCGTGTCGTATGAAATTCAAGTCGCAACAAAATTAACCACACTCATGTCCTTTTTTAGTAACGCGATTCTCAGAAAAAGGACACGATTTATTCGTGAAAAATCTCACTCACCCACATAAGAGATCCTTTTTCATGTTAACGTTATGCACGACATAGCCAAAATCATATCCCTTTATGCGTGAATGCGTACCAGAAAAAAAAACAAATGTGTATCCCTCTGTCGTATATCAATGTCAGATTTTTCGTTGGAAACTTGAGCGTCCTGCGACTTTTTTTTTTCTACGAAACTGTAAACCACGTCGTTGTTTTCAACTAATTGGTAGCTTTCGTGGAGTATTTTTGGATTTTTTATTCTTTTGGTTTTCCTACGGTTAAGGACGCATAACTATGGTTAATTGGACTGACGCCACAGAAAATATATTGTCTGCGGTTACACCACACAGTTATAGTTCAGTAAGGATCATTTAATTGCATTTATGTGGTTAGCGAAGGACAATGGATGGCCGGAAACTGTATCACTTTGACAAAAACCAATCGATTTCGAATTAATTGGTGTTGTTTCCGGCTATTTTTTTTTTGGTCTTGAGTTCAATGGAGAGTTTTATTTGGTGTGTTCATTGCAGGAGGATGCTCCATTGGATGGAGATCATGGTGTCAATAGGGTATACAACATTTTAGCTAGTTGATCTCGGTGTTGGATTGCTAAGCGAGTGGTGTGCCTTCAAGACCCAGGCAGGAACACCAAATATTTTTCGCAGCAACACCTCTCGTCGGAGAATGACTAACCTCCGGCAGTATAATCTGTCATGAAAGAGCTTCTCAATTCGCCGTTCGGAGTCGGCAATAAGTTGTAGATCCCTTCTATTCATGTAAACAATACAACACGCAATGATTGCGAGAAGCTAGGCCTTGGCTCACCTCGAGCTGTCGCGCCAGCTATTTATTTTTTTAGCTGATCGCTTATAAAGGGTTTTTCAATAGGGACGCTACAAAAATAGAGCGACAGGGACAGCAAACGCCGCCATATTTTTCTTGCGGTTTTTTGACATTTCTCTTCAGTAAGGTTTGCCATTTCATGATGGAAAGATATACGAGCCAACAACGAGTCGAAATTATTAAAATTTACTACCGAAATTCGGAGTCAGTGGCCTCAACGTTAAGAGCGCTACGTCCAATTTATGGTCGTCATAATTTCTGGCTGAATGGCTTCGTCAATAAACAAAATATGCGGTATTGGTCAGGCAGCAATCCACACGTACTCCATGAGTCATCATTGCATCCCGAAAAAATTACGGTTTGGTGTGGTTTATGGGCCGGCGGCGTCATTGGGCCGTACTTCTTCCGTGATGATCAAGATCGGCACGTTACTGTGAATGGGGATCGCTACCGTTCAATGATAACCGAATATTTTTGGCCCCAATTGGATGATATGGACTTGGAGGACATGTGGTTCCAACAGGACGGCGCCACAAGCCACACAGCGAATGTCACAATCAATTTATTGGAAACCAAGTTTGGAGAACGTGTTTTCTCACGAAATGGTCCAGTCGCTTGGCCGCCTCGGTCGTGCGATTTGACGCCGTTAGACTATTTCCTGTGGGGCTACGTCAAGTCTATGGTCTATGCCAACAAGCCAGCGACGATTGATGAACTTCGTACGAATATCGAACGTGAAATTGCAGCAGTATTGGCCGATTTATGCTTGAAAACCGTCGAAAATTGAGTTCAGCGTCTGGACTTCTGCAAGCGTGCCCGTGGTAGCCATGCAAAAGAAATCGAGTTCCATACATAATGGCATCGAACGTACTTTCACAGGAATAAAGAATTTCATTGATATCCAAAACCGTTTTTGTTTTATTTAAAAAAACTTTTGTAGGGCTCTTATTGAAAATCCCTGTAATAGTATTGTGGGTGGCATTGACGCTTGTTACGCTAAAAGCTCGAGTTCAACTCCTGGTGTCAAAAAATATTTGTTTCTTAAAAATAAGTAAATCGATCAACTGTGCAAACTGATGTCGATTCAACTGGAAAGGTAAGACAAAGGCAGTAAACTGTCATGGCTTGAAAATTTGATTGAATTGATGATTATGACATCAGGAGATTCGAAGAAAAATACTGTGAATTATAACAATGGCGAGCCCATAAATGTCCCCAGCTAGTCTGGACACCACCCTCGAACGCCATTGAAACCTAATACTACCTGAGTTTCGCACCACTGGACCTCGCTCGCGATGTTTGAATATTATCAACACGGGATTCAGAACATCTTGAAGCGCGAGTGGATTATAAAAAAAAAGAAGATATTACCTAGAGCTCTCGAGGAATACGTCAATGTTTCAGAGCGCAAGTTCCTTTAAAATCATGTGCATCGCCTGTTATCAAGTCGTCTGCCCTTATTTAAGCTAGTTCTTGAAACTGCCCAGGGACTATCTAGTCACACTTCCTTAGTTAGTTGGTTTTCTCGTCGTCCTAAAGAATGATTTAGGTCAAATTGCTCTCTACTCTTAGCTGATGTACACTTGTAGGTAGGTGGTCCCTATAGAGAGGTGTAATTACACCAAAAATAAAGGGCTACAGCGTCTGCCCCCGTGTGGCTTTCCCGAGAAGATAGTGATTCTTTCACACTTTGACCTCAAACAGGTTCGCAGTACCCATAGCCTGGTATAGAGCGTTGACTAAAATCATGCCTGGAGAGAGATGGGAATTGCAAAAGTTTCTTGAAGTCATCGAATTAAAGGTACAACAGCTGACGGGAGAAGGTAGGCTGGTAAGTAGATAGGTAGGTGGGTAGAATTAATGGTTCTAAAGAAACCTAATTAGCACTTAAGTGTGCCTTTTTATTACCACAACTCACGTAACCTGGTTGATGACGTGTGTCGTTGATGGATAGGCGGAAATGGGAGAAGCTATTTCCAAGAGTATTTAATCTTTTGGTGTCTAGTGCAGAATGAATGTATAGCCGGTGTTATACATACTTTATTTCCCCCGTATCAAACCTTTCCTCAAATATTATCGCGCAATGCCCTATGAGGCTCGACCAGCTCACTGTGAATTTACTTCACTGACAAAAGATGGCGCTCTTAGACTTTTGTGGGATATTAGTAGCCAAGAGAAAACCTTATGTCTGGCAGAATACACCGGGAAGAATGTGCTCTAATATCATATTCCTTGGATCATCACAGAAGGAATTCTTTAAAGAAAAATAACCAGCGATTAAGTTTATGGCAAGCACCAGAGCAAATGGATATCCTGGGCACTGAAAGGGCTGATGAACACGCCAGGAAGAGTTCGGTGTGACATACCTCTCCTCTTTGAAATAGTCCCAATTGGCTTCCTAAAAACACTCATCGAGGATATAGCCATAGCTCGAGCCAATAAATGCATACATAAGCATAACAAGTCCATAGCCGTCCTATAACAAGAAGACCTTTCTTTCTCTGATTTAGCTTAGCCGCACTGATGCATGTGTCATCTCCAACATCATTACTGGGCCATGCGCCATTTAAATTCATATGGAACGTCTTATAATGAAATTGAAGGGTCGAAAAGGAATTTGAATCGGTCGGTCACCTTTTGTGACGAATGATCTGCCTTCACCAGCAGAGAAATGAGCGCTGTCTGTAGCTATTTCTTCATGGAGCTAGATACATTTTATGTTTTCATCCAGTCTAGTGTTTGATGACATATTTGACAGACGCTACAAGCAGTTGGTGAATTCAAAAACAATTTCCTTGCTATAAGAGGTCTCAAAGGTACTTTGCAGTCTTCTGTTGTAAAACAGTATCCTCACGTGGAGAAGCATTTTCAGCTCCTCTCTGCTGCGTATTTTAATAGACTTGTGGCGCATTTCCTATTTGATATATTCATATGCCATGGAGTAGAGCAGTACATCCTTAAAACCTCCTTTCCTCGGCTTTTAATCAACAAGTTTAGAGTTCACTGTTCTCATAGACATAACACTTAAAACGAATCATAATCCTTTCCCGCCTAAGGACTAATATAATCCCAAAGACACTGCCAAGTTCACATAAAGTCCTTTAATAAAATTAATTTTTCAAATACACTCCATTCCGTGCGCCATGGTAACAAAGTTCAAACTCTCAAGACATTCAAGCCATCCACCTCCATAGAGATGACTAAAAATGGATGTCAGCCGGTCGTAAAAAAATATTTTAACTACCTCTCGACCACATTACGCCGTTTTATCGCGAGCTAATTTGGGAATTTCATTTTGTAAAGGATGCAGCCTTGGCTGAACCAAAGTAGTTTTAGTAATTTACACAACACGCCCAAAGGGACGACAAGCAAAATAGCAAACAGGACAAAAGTAATTTGCCGCTTATCCTTGAAGCGTTAACTTCACTTCCATTCACTAATGAAGTTCATTCCAGAATGGTTTTATTTGTACGAGCGTCCTATTAAGTTGGCAACACGATTTAAGTGATTTTTGCAATTTTAATAAACAAAAGTGGCGCACATCACTATCAAAACATTGTTATTGCTTAACGTGTGTAACAAAAGCACACACACACATATATATATCACAATTTGCCTCTGTTGAGCGCTGACTTTTTATTGCTACAATTTGTCATGATGCGTGTGCAATTAATTTAATTTCTTATTCATTTCAGGATCAACAAACGAAATAAAGAAAGAACGAGAGACGGAAAGAAAGAAGGTGGCGAGTCCCTTAGTCGCACTAAAAATGTTTTATTAACATTCTTTGCAAATTGAATCCTTAATGGAAGGAATGTTTTCCCTCTGAGGCAACAGTAACCTGGCGGTATGGTTATTGCGTTTAATCAGATTTGGCAAAAGCTTCATTCGTTGTTAACTCTTTTTGTTTGTTTTATAGGTCCTATGCTCTATGTTGTCCTTTTATGGAATAAAAATTTCGCTGAATGCGTTAATTTTACCACAAAATGGTGGATGCGGAGGGTGATAGCAAAATGTGAGCAACAGGAGATTTACTTTTTTCCCCTTTTTTGGGGTTTCATTTGATTTATGGTCGACGGGTTCAATTACAAAAAAAGGGTTGACGTACCATTAGTAGGGCTGGAAAAAATTATTGGTAAGCAATTCTTTTGTTCACGCATTAAGGTTGAAATGTTTGATTTATTATAAACTTTGACAGATTCAAGAAAATGGCGGGTGTATGAAATGTGAATTGTACAACTGCTACAACTGTGAAAAGCAAATTGTTCAACACTGTAAGTAAAGAGCATTCCACTTAGCGCGATTGGTCTTTAAAATTAAATTACACAAGTTATGTATACGATGTCGCTGGAATTTTTATTTACACCTAAAGTACATTTTTCCCCATTTACACCGAGACTGTTTATGTTATGAAATACAACTTCGGGCAAATAGCCTCTACGACTTCATTTCGAGATACAGTCAAAATTAGTGCTCTTGATTTTACCCGGGTAATACCCGTCTCAACAACTACCCGGGCAATGCGGGTAATACCCGGGTTCGCGGGTACCCGGCAATGTCAGCTATCGGGTACCCGACTATATCGGGTAACGGGTACCCAAGAGCCACAAATGCACCGTATGCGTTGAATATATACAACAAGGAGAGAAAGTCTCATTTACCGCCAACAACACACGCCATCAACCAGGTAACGCAAGCCTTGGTAACAAAAAGGCACATCTTAGTGTTAATTGAGTTCTGTTGAACCACCACATCTTTCTAGCTACCTATGTACCTTAATTTACGAGAAATATAAGATATGACGCGGGTACCCGAAAAATAGCGGGTACCCGAAACCTGACAGGTACCCGATATTTTGGTACCCGGGTAATACCCGAAAATGCGGGTATTCGGGTATCAAGAGCTCTAGTCAAAATCGCTTACAACCGACCGAATCGCTTACGACCAAATTTTAAGGTCCCGGCTGAGCTCCATTGACATATCTGATATCGGTTATAGCGACCTTTCGCTTATAACAACCAAATTCATCGATCACTTGAAGGCCGTTTTAACCGATTTCGACTGTTTGTACATACTGAAACAACAATTTTCGAAATGGGAATTAATTGCTATAAATTTGTGTATGATTTTGTCCCTGAGCTCTTCCAAGGTTCTTGGCGCAGACGAGCGATTTAACCCCACAAGATGCAGGGTGATGGAGGCAAATCGCAAGATCTGACCAATATTTGACCAATTTTAGTGAAATCAGGACGCTTCTGAAGCTATTAACCAATAAGTTGATTTGGCGTGCTAAGCAGGCGAAAATCCATCATCATGTCCTCGCAGTGCCCGCTGGATAATCAAAAGGTGAACTAACGATAATGAGCTCTTGTAACCCACTAATCACGTTACCTAAGCTATCTTTTCAGAAAGTAGGGTCCTAAGCAAAGAGTGGCCACGAAAAATACCGTGTCAACTGAGTTCTCTTCGCAGGAAGTAGGGAACTGAGCAAAGAGTGACCAAGAGGAAGTCAAAAATTCAAATTACGTTGTGCGTCGGAGTTCCTCATTGACCCTGATGATGTTTCTTTTGCGTTTCCAGTTCAGAAGATGGTTTATAAAATATTTATTTGATTATGCATTGTGGGGGGACACTGACATAACCATAATAACTCAATCTGACTAAAGCAGATTTGATGTCTCCTTAATCAAACTTCCATCCAAATTTTTGACAAAATGTATGGATATTCCATCGAACAAAGCATTCCAGGATATGATGAGAATTCTCAGAAATCTTGTCCTTCATAATAAGCGTCTCATCGAATAGTAAATATGACAAATGACAGTACAATGGATGACAGATATTAAAAATCCATCCCGAATGATTGTCATCCAGGAAATTAATGATTTTGAATAAAAGAAATGATTTATGTCCTTAAAGTGTGCAGTAGAGGAGGGTACACAGCACAAGTTTATCGATAAAAGCAACAAGCCCTCACGATTGGATTTACAACTTTTAACGAACTCAAGCAATGCAAAACTTTTCCCATAAAATAAAGAACAACTGCATATAAAAAAAAATTTTTCCAAACTTTTGCAGTCTTCAATTCAAATTGGCTCTTTAACGATCGGTCAAGTCTTCCTACTCGTGCAAACAGAAACAATAGTAAAAAAAAAATGCATATTCGTGCTGAAATCCATTAATCAGATATACCGTTATGAAGGAGGATCCTTGACATTTAACAGTTTAATAGTACAGTCAGTGGATGAATACAAACCATTTAAGGAAATCCATTTGTTTTGGTCTTCTCTTGGTTAATCCAGGAAATTTTTAAGGAGTGAACTGCTTGTGTTTTTTTTCTCCAAGGACACTAATCCTTTAAGAAGACATTTTTTCCATCAACACTTCACTTTGAACTTTATTTGATTTCTTTTTTTTCTGTTGGTTTAGACCACTTTAACACAGGAGATATTATCACTCGCGCAACAAGGACATTCCTGGACTGAAGTGGCAGATAGGTAGTTTATTGTGGTTATCACTTTTTATATCTTTTGAATGCCGTCATCATCTTGAGTATTCATCCAGAAAGAAACCACTCAACTCCACGATGGTTTTTTTCTGGTACAAGTGCAATAACACACTGCGACAAGGGGAAGTGTATCCTTCAAACGCAACAATGTACAGGATACACAAACAACGGAGGGGTTCGTCAGAGAAAGTGACGAGGGGGTGGTGGTTCTTTAGTTGTTTTTCTGCTTTGTAGGGAGATATTCTTTTATTCACACAAAAGAGACGTTTTTCTTCTTTTCTTTTTTGTTTGAAGAGGACCTTAAGACACTTCTAAGTCCTTTTTTACACACAGTGAGAAATTATATCCTCTTTGTTTAACAACTTTTTTGTGAAGAAAGTGACAAAATCTAACTTAGAAATTTATTTGTGCGTATAAGGTACCGTCACGAGTGAGCCTAAGCAACAAACTGTTGTCGATGGTTCAGAAAAAATACCGTGAGTTGCGAGATCCTACAAGAAGCTTTCAAGGTTGCTGGCTGTGCTCTTCTCTCTATTTTATTACTCCAATCAAAACTCCTAGTCACTCCCGCTCTCTTGATTGCTCTGCTATTTGAGAGCGACGGCATATGTGCACAGTGTTGCCAATTGTACTCTATGTAGGCCACAACTCTCTTTCGGCAAATATTTTGTCCATGTCCTACCTCTCTAAGGAGTACTACAACCGATGGCGTACATTGTATCCTTGTACACAACAAAGACTCTCTACCTTGACTGAAAAACAAGTGTCTGTTACGTTTTGTTTACCTTCCCTCGTACGTATTATGGCAAAGCTTTCGTTTTTATAGAAACTTCGCCTTGCCCTGGAGCGAGGAAGAGAAAATCAGAACACATGCGTTCGGTAGATACAACATCATTAAGGACATGATTCGTAAAATCATAAATTTTCTTACACAAAGTACTTTTTTGTTTACATCTGGAGGGTACACAAGACATGCAGCAAGGGAAGCGCCTTGTATTCGTGTCTACGAACGTGTCCTGAATGCGGCAACGAGCCCTCATCTACAAGGTGGAACACATAGAGTTTAATTAAAATGTACTATCCTCATTTCGTTCGGGAGTTTTTCTGAAGAAAAAGGACATTAACTATCATAAATTAAATAGTATCCTACTTTGGGTTCCGTCTATGATTCCCTGAACAACCATTTTTTGGTGAAAGGCTACAATGGAAGGGCGCACCACAGAGCGCTGAACAAAGCGCAAGCAGTTCGGCGGAAAGATTATTATGGCGCGAAGCTAATGGTGAAATATTCATGGCCAAGGACAAGGTGGGAAAAAGGATATTTCTCATCTTCTTTTTCTATTTTATTGCCTTTCACGTTTTCTTTGCTTTAATCCTGGGAGTTTTTTTTTTGGTGTGGAATTACAAATTATAGTTGAAAGGAAGTTCACTTAACGCTAATTTGACTTGTGCACTTTTAATTCAATTAGTCTTTTGACAGGTCAATGTCAGGCTTAATGAAACGCAAACTGGGAGTAGTTTGCCTTCTAATGGGACTTGTAAAGGAAATACCTTGAACTGATACGCATATAGTCGGCATATGGGAAGATTTGAAATCCAATGTCATAAAACCGATAAACTACTCATCTACCACAAAACCTTCTCTGAGTTCTAGCATCCAGTCGAATTGTTTGATTTTATTTTTAACTCACAAGTAAGGACATCTAGTGGGGGCTCGATTTTTGTTTTACCTCATTGGAAAGGGGTACAACCAACAGGCAACTTTTCCTAACCAAGTCGTTATGGGGTATATCCTGTTCCATTTGGGAGTGATGTTACATATAATTGGTTCCTGGCTGGTTGTTCACTTTTGTGGTTCGTTTTTCTTTCTTCATTACCATCGGCTGGATGGTTTCTTCATAGGGAGAAAGAGTGAGAGCGAGGGTGAGAAGCGAAAAAACAGGACCTCAAAATTGCCTTCGGAAAATATTGTTTGGTTATTTTAACTGACCTTTGTTGGCATAGCCCTGGCGGGCAGTGGCCTACAAAGGTATTTTCCTTTTTGTTTCAGTTACAGGTAATTCTTGGAAAAAAACGTTCATAGAGTGGAACTGGAAATGTTTAATTTGTTTAGGACTTTATAAACGGGTAAACTTTGGTTAAAAATATTTTTCTTGTTTACGAATTGTATGGTTGATTTTAAGTCCTTGATGGAGATGATGGCTATTTAGAGACGGCTCGAGGATGCACGGCCTTGGCTAATGAGTGAAATCGGTAGAACTGGAGAAATCAGATTGCCACACGGAGCTGATCAAGTACAGGTATCAATGTACAATCCGGCAGAAAAAAATCAAATGAGACCCAGTAAAAGAGCATAAATGGTATGGTATCGGGGAGACAGCTGGTTGCTAACAACCTGAAGTCAGCTTCCTTAATGTTATCTAGATTACGCACAAAGTCGAAGAATTGATTGAAAGTTATCAGCTTAGTTTGCGTTGATTAATTGAAGTTGGTGTCTCAAGGGACCTGCCCAAGACTTAATTAGAGCTGGCTAGTGCCGTCTTGAAGGTGGGTGCGGTAGTGGCGAAAAACCAAACATTATATATGTATTTATGATATGTATTCATCATAGCTCAGTGTAATACTTTCCTCAGCACCACTGGTGGCTTAAGTCCCCGGCATACAGAATGCGGGCCAGCGGCGCGGGCAAGTGATTCTGCCCACCGCGGTCGCTGTACTTTGTTCAAACAAAATGCGGGCAAGTAAAGCGGGCCAAAAAAAAGATGAAAGAATGACAAGTTTAGGCAACACAGGCGCGCTGAGATCGTGCCCAACGGACGCCCTTACCGTCATCCTACACCTACCACCACTTACTACCACTTGACCTACATATCAAAGTATTGTGCAGCGCAGTCCGGCTCAGAGAATCTAGGTGCTGGACCGCAAGACCCTATGGTCAAAGTAAAGTCCTGGAGACAATACCAAACAAATTGGTCGCGTCCTTGACTGACTACTTAACACCCAAGTTAAACTTCATGTTTTTCAATAAAGTTTCCAGCCAGGGCAGGCTGGGAAAACGGAAAGTGATCAAGGATTTTAATAAGACTATTTTTACAGACGACTCGAAAATGGACTGCGGAGGACTGAATTTGTCAAAACCTTTCGACTTTCGAATTTTGCCAGTGTCTTCCAAGCAGAGCTTCTTGCTATTCGGGAAACCTGCCGTGTGCTGAAAAAAAAACTCCAACACCCATCTACAATACTGCTATCTTCATTGACCGTCAAGCCGCTATCATAGCTATTGATTCGGTCACTCCATCCTCAAAGCTACTTGGGTTCCAGGCCATAGTAAAATTGACCGCAACGAAAAATTCGATGACCTGGCCACGCGGGGATCAGCGCTTAATGACTCGCTGCTGAAAGCTATTAATATCCTGCTAGGAGCCGTTAAGAACAATATTCAACACCACTTTTTGTAAACGGCCAACTAAGTCTAGAATAGGCTTAATAATTGCGTCATATCGAGGACGATCTGGCCCGGTTACAACAAACAGAAAACAAACGAGCTACTAAGCAGATCAAGACAAGATATTGCAAGAATTGTAGCCGCTAATAGAGGCCACTGGCTAATCCACAACATTTTCTGCCGTAGTTGCAAAGATAAGAGCGAGAAAGAATCTCCGCATCATTTCCTGCGTAAATGCCCAACCCTAGCAAGGATCAGGCAGCGCACTCTAGGCAAACCCTTCTTCGACAACCTCAAAGATATTTCCAAGAAAAATATTGGTGAACAAATCCTGTTCCTTAATTCCAGAGGTTTGATTTAAATATCTTCGTCTATCAACCTATAACGCCCACAAACAACCAGGTCAAATGAGTTATGATTTCAAAACGACGCATCTCAGCGCTAACTGGGCTCTTACAACCGCCACTCTAGCTACCTTGCTAAAGCGGGCCAGTCGAGAACGCGGCGTGCACATATAAGGTTGTAGTTTCTTACAAAGATTGCGGCGGACAAGCAGCAATAAAGACTGATGAGGTGGAGAAATTAATGGACTTGGTGCGCTCACATGAGTTTCTATATGATACACGGCATCTCGCCTACAAAGATGTTTCAAAAAAATTGAAAACTTGGACTGAAATAGGTGTAGGTTGTTCCTAATGGATTTCTCCAGTTCGTTAAAATTTTTGAGATCTTCGGTGCGAAGAGTTCGTGTATCATCTGAGACATACGAAAATAATTGAAGAAACGGCCTTCAAATAAATTGACGATGGAATTCACCATATTCCTTGCTTTCTTATTTCATGGACTCACTTTCTCCTCTTCCTTGATGCAAGAGTAAGAAGAAGAAGCATTTCATCTTCCTCAGAACAATGTACTACTCATTTCTGCTGCACAGTGAGCGATGTGTTCTAGAGAAAATTACTTTCATACATGGAACGCTGAAAGCTGTCCGCTTTATGTTTGACATCACTGACCGCGCCGGGAAACAGCGTGTTCTGCCCGCACCGCTGGCCCGGGTTCGTTTGGTGGAGCCTTTAGGCTGTGAAATTTTGTTTGACAACAAAATCAAATCGAAGGAGAAGGGAGGAACACAGGCAGGAACACTGCCAAAACTAAAATCATCAGCCTTGGGAACAACTGGGAGAGAAAGTAGGGAGCTTCCGGAGGAACCGCAGCAAAAAGCTGCATAGATTCGTTAAGCGGTGCCTTTGTAGCATATACAGGACTTTCTGTCCCAACCATCTTTCCTAGAAAATTAATCAGGAACCAAAGGTATCACCATGCCATAACGAAAGTGGTAGTGGTCATGCGTATCGAAAAAGCAGCAATTCTACAGCTAACTAATATACGCAAAGGAATTCGTAAGCTGGAGAATGGGTTAACCAAGAAATATATGGCACAACACAGTTAAAGCGGAATGACAGGAATTTGGAAAGCGTTGGTTGAAGGGAATTAATACTTATTTCCAAAAAGCGCACAACATCTACTCAACTTTAAAATTACTACCTAAGGTTCCAGTAACTTCGACCTTAAGACGGCACAATTCATATATCAGGACACATAAACCGCACTATGTGCACCAATGAACCGGAAAAAATACCGACAAAAAGCCCAAACCCTTTGAAACGTAAAATACATGCATTACCACAACCCTTTGCCGAATAGCTTGGTTACTCCCTCCAGAGTCCGCCATCAGCTGTCCCATGCCTCTCCATCCTCTACAAAAATATCGATTTCTTTCTGAAAATTGTGGGCAAAAAGGACGAAAAGAATGCCTGGACTTTGCACTGGCTACCTTTGTGTCAGCAGTTCCATAAGTGTAACACAATGTTCTTCCTGAATTCTGTCATCTTGCCAACAACTTTCATTGTGTACTTTTGTTTGAAGGACTTACTAATTACGCGCGTGTCCAAGTAATAAGCCGGCGGTCGTTACTCGACAGAGACAGCATTTTGCTGGACGAGAATGTGTCTCTCTCTCCACTCTCGCTCCGAGTCCTTTTCATGATTTTGCAAGAAAATTGCCCCGACAGCCGCCGCCGTCGCCGTGTCTTTTGCCTTTTTTGGTCTGAAAAATGCTGAATTGTAGTCCTCCAGCACAACACAAGTCCTAATCGCTGTTTATAGCGGCTGTGGCTGTGGATATGGCCATTTTGGCGAAAATCAGAGAAGGAAGCGCGCCGGCAAAACTTGCACAAAATATAAAGTACCCATGAGGCGGGTTATTTTAATTTTTTTATACGTCCTCTCTACAGGATAGACGACCACTGCGGGTGAACTTTTTATATCCGCGTGGGGGCTGTTATATATTTTGTCGGAGGTACTTTTGTGGGCGTATGAGGAGATGTGTGATAAATGACAGTTGTTGGTCAGTGGCTTTTTTGTAAGGAGCCCCAGTTGTATTGTTTCAAAATAGCTAACTTGGCAATGAGGTCAACGACTTGTGACGCTTGTTTCTCCACAAACGTGGTGGGGAAAATATGAGATTGTCATCGCGAGTAATGAGAAATATCAAATGGATGACGGACAAGGAAGAGAAGTTAAAATAATTTTCTACAGTCACGTAGAACTAATTAAATGGAAATGATTTCAAAAATTTACTGCAGCCTTGACTGGAAATGGAGACAGCGACAGAATTGTAGACAAAGTGAGAGATACCATTTTTAATTGCCCTGAAGTTTCAACTTCATTTGAGTCTCTGAGGGATGGATCATAATTTTATTAAGTCGTTTCATAGAATTTGACAAGTGAAACGGAAAGAAATTAAAACAGGAGACAGTTCTGTGTCTGATGGAACGAAATCAGTGAAGGTCCTGGAAGTGACAAGGAAGTGTCAGTTTGACTAATTCAATAACGTGATTCGAGCGCGTTATGAAGACAAATTGAAAAGTCATCCATCTGTGTTTGACACGCTAATTGAAGTCTCTAGAGCTTTATTGGTTGATTCGAACGTATGTCAATTCGTTTAGCAGTCTAAGGCTGCGACCATAGTTTTTATCCAAACAAAATCCAAAGCTTCTGTATAGAAGGGTTAATCTGGTTGTAGATGAGGCCTTCAAGTAGTTTGCAACAAGGTATGACAGGTCGATACCTTTCCGGAATGTCGTTAGGCTTACAGAACGATGATTTTTGATCACCTGATTAAGGTACGCCGCTGTAAAACTTCTGTTGACATTGTGTAACGTAATATCTACGTTCATCCTGAATATCAACATATCTGACGAGGATTGAGTGGCTACGATGCAGTGGCAGGACCCGAAGTTAAGGAAAATTATCTCTACGTTGAAGGCGGTTGATATGACGCCAGAAAGAAGGGAGCTGCAAAGGGACTACTCCGTAATGGGGTATCGACTCTTCCGGAGGGTAGACGATGCCGAGAGATGGGAAGTCCCCAAGGCCATAAGATGGAGGATCCTCAAGATGTGCCATGATGATGTAGGATACCTTGCCGACGAAAAGACCCTGAAGAGGATCAAGGAGACGTTTTGGTTCCCGAAAATGAGAGGCTTCACCAGGAGCTACATTTAATCGTGCGTGGAGTATGCCTACGGCAAGAAGAAACTCGGAAGACCGGAGGTCCATGCTGCATAGCATGGAACGGGTTCCCTTCCCATTTGACAACATGCACCTCGATCACCTGGGGCCATTTACGAAGGGAAAGGGTGGAACTAGGTACGCTCTTGCCCTGGTTGACAATTTCACCAAGTATACGATCTAACGAGCCGTCAAGACAACGAACAGCAAGGGAGTGCTAAGCGTTTTGAGTGAGGTGGCCAGCTATTTTGAATTGCCGAGAAGGATTGTCACGGACCGAGGAACCGCATTCACGTCGAGGATGTTCAAGGCGTTCTGCGAGGAGAACGGGGTTCAGCATATACAGATCGCTGTTCGGACGCCCAGGGCCAACGGCCAGGTTGAAAGATGCAACCTAACCATCTTGGCATCACTTAAGTGCATGCACACGTCGGAGAAGGGAGGAGACTGGGCAAGCCAACTGCGGGTAATCCAGTGGGGACTGAACACCGTTCGGAACTGCACAACAAGGGAGAGTTCCCATGAGCTACTGTTCGCCTATACCCCGAGGAGTATTTTGGGCGACAAACTGTTACTCGAGTTGGGAGAGCGGACTATGGTGGAACCTAGGAAGATGGAACGACGGCGAGACGCGGCTTTGGCGAACATCGAGCAGGGTCAACGTTACCAGAAGGTTAGCTTCGACGCGACGCGGCGGCTGACGCAGTACCAGGCAGGGGATCTGATATTAGTTGAAATCGACCCAGTAGCCACTGGTGAGTCCCGAAAGTTGGAGCCGCGTTACCGAGGTCCCTACATTGTAACCAGGGTGGCACCAAACGACCGATTCGTGGTGGAGGATATCCCCAATATGCAGCGGAACCAGCGGAACCAGCGGAAGTTTAGCACGGTAATGGCTTCGAACAAACTGAAGCCTTGGTGCGAGCTTCCGGAATAAGGGCTCTCCACGGACATCAGTAATGACGAATGCACCAATCTCGAGGACGAAATTGATTGAAGGATGGCCGACTTGTAACGTAATATCGAGGGTCACTATAAATTGACCCACAGCTGACAGTGTAGGGGGAGTTGATATACAACAGTCGATGCGGTCAGTCGTAATAAAGCATATGTACATTGAACAGTGTCTTTCTTTTTTCTTTTCACTTTACTGTTTACAATTGTTCAATTCGTTTGCCGCTACTTGCAAGCAATCTTGGGTATATGGCATCGAACGCCAACGTCTTTACTGTCCTCACCACTGCGAACAGAGCGATATCGAGTCATCAAGTTGCTGTAGAAACTTGTTGGACATGGTCTTGCTGCACGAGCGATGTCTACTCTACGGTAAGTCTCTATGTTCGAGTTCATGTAAGAACTCATATTGATACTTTCGAAGTAATATTTACAAATTCACAATCCCATCATTGGACAGGTGTGTCTTCAAACAAAGAATATTTATAAAAAAAACCACTACGTCCTCTTTTGACTCCACTCGAAGGACACACACTCCTTGTCTCAATTCCTCACTTCTGTTTCCGTTAATGAATCCCGCAACTCACTCAAGCATAACAATCACATTTCAAACAATCGCCCATGGGAATAGCAGCGGACCCCTAGTTTGTGGTACCAGTAGGTAACTCGGAATTCCTGCTGCCCTAGACAGATGTGGAATCCCCACAGGCATCATCAAAAATTTATGCAAATTGAATGCAAAATGCCAGCCGTTTGATTAATATTCAAGAAAGTATCCAGAGCCGCTAATCCATCCCCCTGGTCATACTAGTCGTGCCATGCACAATGGCTCCACAAAAGGCCACTGGGTGTGAATCTAATTAAATTGCCACCAAAGTCCGGGTTGTCCCACATGCACCAATTTAAAACGCAGACAATTCTGCACTCAAGTTTTTGGTGTCATCATCCATTAGCTTTATCCTGTAGCCTGGGATTTGATTTTGCCATGCTGCTAGTCCAACTGCAGTGTACTGCAGTCCCCATAGAAATTTCCCCCGCCGGAAAAAAAAATCCACAAAAAGGACAAATACCTGGAAAAGCAAAACACTCAAATTACGAGCTTAGTTTTATGGCAACAAAAGCTTTCTCTCCTCTCTCTATCTCTCTCTGTGTGTCTGCCTTGGAATGCGCAAGTCCTTTAACAATTTTTTTGCCGCAAAGACACCGTGCAGAGCACACTACGACTTGGGTTGGAAACTACCTGTTATAAATGGAATTACCTTGTAACAGGTTGAAAGCAGGTGTTCATGGCATTGATCGCATATCCTTGTTCGATAAATTTTATTTCCCTCGAATGTATGAACATACATACATCCATGTACACATATGTCTGTTGCCAATGGAATTGTGAATATGGATGCATATGTGTTCCTCGCTCTGTACAGTGGTAGTGGTTTATGGGTTGAGCAAGGCTGAAGCAACAATTTTTTTACTCTTCCCTCGTGTCTCGACCTTCCTCCATGGTTCGTTTTCTGTTTAGTTGTTTTAAATTAATGGAATAATCAATACGGTGTGCATGGGGACCTGCTTCTTGCTTTTTTCTTTTTTTTTGGCGAAGAGTGGAGGTAATCCTTCGGGGAGGAATTCGGGGGAGTACTTCACAAAGTGCAAGTTCGATTTTAGTTGGATTGGGGATTTGGTTCAATTGCAAAAACACTATAGGTGAAAAGTTTTATTGGTTTTCAGGTCGAGTGAGAAGATTAGAATGGTTTCCATGAAGGTCAATGGATGCATTGTGGCAGAATCTTTGTGGGCAAAATCCTTTGAATTGGGGAGTGAATCATATTCATATAAATGAATACGCGTTGCATATCATTGACGTTAATGAAGACTGACATTCGGGTGAGTCCTTGTGGTCAAGGTTCAGCTTCATTTTCAAAATGAAATTCAATTCAACTATCGTAACGAAATTTCTCAACTTTTTAGATTACAACAGTAAATAAATAAATAAATAAAACAACGTGGAACGAATGTAAAGTAAAAAGCAAATTGTACACCTCTTATTGAGTCACCTTTTGCTAAGCATAATATTTTTCATATGCTGACGACATTGCAATAGCAATTACTGGTAAATTTCTCCCTACAATAAGATACCTTATGGAACCTGGCCTGAACATATCGGCAGGATGGACGAAGAAGACGGGTTAATCCCTCAAAAACCAAACTAGTCATTTTCACTAGACGCTATAAAGTTCCGTATATCACCCCTCCCAAATAAGAAGGCACGGAAATCCAATTTGTAGACCACGCCAGATACCTGGAGGTCATACTTGATAGGAAACTCAGCTAAAAAAAAATAAATAGCTGGCGCGACAGCTCGGGATGAGCCAAGGCCTAACTTCTCGCAACTATTCATGTTGTGTGTGTTACATTTTTCGCACGAATGCAAGGGACCTACAATTTATTGCCGACTCCGAACGGCGAAGTGCGAAGGTCTTTTATGAGATTATACTCCAGGAGGCTTGTCATTCCCTGACGAGAGGTGGGACCGCGAAAATTGTTCGGTGTTCCTGGCTGGGGCTTGAACCCACGCCGCTCGGTCAGCAGTCGAAACACTAATCACTGAGCCACGCCGACCTCAGCTGGAGGCTGAATATTCAGGACCGTGCTAGGAAAGCCTCAATCGCCTTTTATTCCTACCGGATGATGCTCTGGGCTCGAAATGGGATCTGCAGCCTAACGTTGTTCACTGGATATACATATGTATACGGCGATTGTGAGGTCGATCCTTATGTACGGAGTATTGGACTGGTGGACAGCCCTGGACAAGAAAAGCAACAGCAACAGCTTAAAAAGATACAAAGGGGATCATGAATCTGCATAACGGGTGCCTTTAGAACAACCCGCACTGCCGGTAATGCTCCATCTGCTTTCTGTTGATATCTTTGAGAAGCTAATGGATGTCAAAGCGGCATTAAGGCTCACAGAATCATCCCAGGTGATCAGCACAGCAATTGACCAACCTAGGATTCTCAAGGGCAACCTTATTATTCCTCGTAAAACGGACTACGTTGTCCCACGTATTGACTTCAATTTCAGGTCCAAATTCGGATTCCTAGCAGAAGTCTTGGGAGTCTGGTACAGTTTTGAGTGATTGCGTGCTAAAAATATTCACAGACGGATCAAAGACAGCGGGTGGTACGGGGGCAGGAGTCTTCTCCAATGCACCTGGCTTCGCCATTACCACACAACTGCCAGACCACTGTAGTGTGTTTCAAGCAGTCTGCGAAGCTGCGACTTGGCTTTCAATTAATGCGATAGATTGTAGCGCTATTATACTATACATAGATAATCAAGCAGCTATTAAAGCCTTGGAATCGCCGACAATACGATCAACTTTGGTAAAGCAATGCCGCAGATCTCTTAACGAGATTGTAGACAGGTGCGACGTAACCCTGTGCTGGGTTTCAGGACACAAGGACAGGGACAAGGCAACTGCAGAGCGGACGAGGTGGCAAAAGAAGGTGCAGGATGGCATCTTCCCTAAAACCTGGTGGAATCCCTTGACACGGATACCAAGAAACTGGCAAACCACGGGTTTAACAACATCAGCACTTGTCTCTTGTCAAAATAAATCTGGCCTAACCTGGATTTAAAGAAGACGGGGAGACTTTTATCCGCAAACCGGAAAAACCTCGGTTTACTAATAGGGGTCCTCACCGGACGTTGCTTGATAAGCAGACATGCACTCAGACTGAGGGTCCCCTCCAATGATTTATGTAGAAGCTGCAGAGAAGACGAGGAAAAAGAAACTATAACCCACCTACTGTGTACATGTCCTGCTCTTGTGACGCTAAGTAGGAAAACTCTCGGGGAATACTTCTACGATGATCTTAACGATCTAGCGGAACTCGACTCGATAACAAATTTCATCTCTGGGACGAAATGGTTCAACTCTCAGGGATAATAGCGGTACGGTTGCCCATCTCGATGTACTTTGTGTTACATACACTGGTTCCCTAGGCTGGTAAGCCGGTTCTTCATCATGGTATCACAATGGGCCGATCTGGTCTAAGTATGTTCCTGTTTGAGCGGGGGCAGCCACCTTATCTTACCTAACCTTCTATATGAGGTTTTCATTTGCGAAATAAACTAACGATTTCTTTTAAATCTAAATTCAACCTATTTTCCTGTGCTATGTAATGTGGAACAAGTTGCCTAAGCATAAAACTAGGAAAACTATGAGATTCCATATGATTGGCTGTAACTTTTGCACAGCGAAACTGTCTACGTGACCCACTGAGGGGGTTAGACCCAGATGGCAACTATGTTTAATGGAAAACTAGTTCAGTAACCATACAGGATGGCCTTTATCTTCGTAAAACGAGTCTAATTCACACCGAAAATTGTGTCGTCTTCCATTATCTCCACAATAATGCTCCCATTCAATGCATCGAATTCATGGTCATTTTCATCACTTAATCAATCTTTTAAGCTTGTAGCCACCACTACCTCATCAATTATGATGCAAACTGACCCTAACTAAACGATATATCTGTCGACCATGCCAAAATAACTTGAAAATCCGCCCAATAAATAATCCGCTCTATTATTACAAAATTAAATCTCCATAAAGCATTTCTTTTGTATTTATAAATTCAAATTAAATAACCACATTGACGACAGCAAAACAGCATCAGCATTACACCTACTGGACACATCCACCCAAAACTTAACCCTGACCATCGTTTTTGCCCGATTATGTGACACTTAAACGCGTTCAAGTCTCACAGCAATTCAACGTTGATCCGATTATTTAAATCCAACACAAAAGACAGTACACTGTGACATCGATACGAGTTAAAGATTGATTGGCCAATATATTGAAAAGTGACAGTGACAACAATATAACCACAGCTGATGTTGCCTAACGTCATACCGGCGTTGTTTTTCGGGTTTTAAGGTGTGGCCGCACTAGACAGACATAAATTTCACTGAATCACAAATTTTTGGCGAATTTCACTTGCAAAGTGACAGTGAAAACATATTTTGCATGCATTGTGTGACGTCTGTCAAAAGAGAATAGAAAGAAAAAAGAAAACTGTTTTGAAGTGACCGCTCTCCATCGACACAAGTTGTCCCTCCAATGTCATCGACAGACATTAAGTACCTGCCACTGCTACTGTGTACAGGGGGAGGAGGGGAGTTTCGATATGAGTGCACCGTCCAAAGTGGTTGTTTACACAAAAGCACATCACCCATCGGCATCGCCACTCTTGTTTCATGTCATGGATGGATGGAGATTCTTGAAAAAAAAAAAAAAAAAATGCGGAAGCCAACACTTTTAATTACATTGACCTTACACCGGAAAGTCAATTACCATGGAATACACAGTTAAGTTGCAATGTCAGCCACAATTGAAACGTCAAACGATGATGAGTTTGAAAAATCCGAAGTATGCACTTTGAAAGTGAAGATGTTTTGTTTTGAGAAAAGTTGGACGTTTCATCGGTTGAAGGACTGCCAAATCGTGCTCCCACCCAACATTTGATACAAATTGGAAAGAAACATTGTTGAGGACACTGCAAATTATATTCAAGGCGACAGATAAGTCAGTGATATGCCAATCACATAGGCGAGACACAAGCTACCTCAATCGAAATTATTGACAAGTGAGAGCGAACCACTGACGGTCAAGTGATGCAATATGACAGGAAATAGGTGTGAACGGTTGACTATTTGTACAAGGTTCCGGAAACAACTTGAAAAGTGGATGCAGAATCCATTTCTAAAGAAATCTCCGCTCTCAACCTAACTTTCTCCATGTTGACATTGTCCATTTGTGCACTTGGCCCTGAAACAAGGCGATTCATGTGATTTCCTAAGTTGACCCGTTCAGAAACTTGCTGATCGCTTGACATTATAAAATCCATCGAGTGGCAAAGACCTCGACTATAAGAAAAAATTATCATATCTCCAAATGGGGAATTTATTTATTTGACATCGCAGTCTCCGCAGACAGACGGAAAGAAACAGCGGAATACCTTCAGTGACAAACGAGAAACAAGCTCAGCCATCTTTTTCCCATTAACGTGTCGTTTACTAATGCGTCATGCAATTAATAGACACTGTCACGGTGGGAGTTCCATTAAATGTTCGTCGCCACCCTGTGTCAGCCAGTAATTTCCCCTTTTGTGGGTTTAATTACGTGGCCAGCACAAGAAGACTGATAACCTACTACAACTTTGATTGATATCATCACCACACACAGTCCAAGACCAAAAGCGCATTTTGTGGTAGATGCCATCCATTTACACAATGGAATCACTTCCTCCTGACCAGCTATCGACCTCGATTAGATCTTTTTTTTGTGGGTGACTTCTCCTATTGATTACGTCGTCATCGTTGTCGTAGTCGTCAGTTCATGCAATATGTATAAAGGATATCTTACACCGCATCGTCGATGATGATGGACGATGTATTAATTTTATTGGAGCTTTTATTTCGACAGGGGAATGTGAGGAACATTTGTTTTGTTTTTTTTCTGGCGTGGGGATTATTGACGCTGTGACAAATGACAGCTTGTGGCTGTCATGAGGAACATAACATATACAAAAGGCACACGGGAGTGATGATATAAATGGTGGGACTAGGGGAGGGAAAAAGACACAGACTTTCATTCTCGTTGGGGTGAAGGACTTGGAGGATAATTGATCAACTTTGACTTTGTTTTAGTGTTTCGCAAGGTTGCGACAAGTCCAAGGACGAGTAAAATTGACTGTTTTAACAAGTTCATAAAGGACAATAATTGGAAAAAGGTGAACAACCTTTAGAGACCGACAAGGAATAAGGAAATTCTTCCCGAAGAAACTACCAAGCTGAGAGATACAGAATTGCAGACTGCAATTCATGGTCCCATGTCCCATGGTTACCTAAAATACCGAACAATTAGGAGAAACAATGATATTTTCAGCTGCAAACAAGTTCAAAACCCTAGGATTGACTAGATGTCTTCGAGACAAATATAAGTATTGACAAAAGCAATCGCGGTCAAGAAAGAACTGCAAAAATGTGTCCAAATTCGCCCATAACAATGTTTTCCCTGCTTGCAAAAATGGCATCCACTTTCTCAGCCATTAAGGTACGTCAATATTGGCCCATCGGTCGTATTGTCAAAATTTACTTGATCGAGTTCACTGTCCTGTCAGGCGAATGAAAATTCCATTAGCAAACCTTTGACATCTTGTCAAGTCATTGAACTTTTGTGGGCCATTTGCAGTTGTCAGTGTTGACACATTCATCGCATTGTCAGGATTTCTTTTGCGCTTTACCTTCAACTCATTCTCTTTTAAAATATTAATTGTGTACCCTCGCTCTTGACGTCGCCATGGACAACTTGTTAAAAGAAGCCCCTCCTCAATCGATAAATGCTTTTAGCTCCACCATCACTGTCTATAGACAGCTTCTTTGTATTCCATTTGGCAAAAAAAAAAAATTCGGTCAAACCATACCATGTCTGATGGGGTAACAAGTCGACAGACCAAAAACGAAAAAAACACTTCCATGCTTGCAGATTTTAATTTATGATAAAGCAGAGGGAAACATTTTCAACCGCCATCAGTGGCGGCATTAAAAATGCAAAAACCCCACCACCATCATGGTGTAGTGCACACAAGAAAAACGAACCAATATGGAGCCCAGTCGAGGCCGGCTCCATCGATGTTGTGTCGTCGCATTCTATTTTTAGCTGCACTATGCCGCCTAACCTCCTTCCATTCCAAGTGCACCGGACATGCTTCAAAAACAGTTGAGCAAATCTGCATAACGAAAGGAACACACATACATATGTATGTATATAGAACACGGAGAGAAGGGGGTATGTTCAGTATGTTTTTGCGTGGAATTTAGTAATTAAAAGCAAATATTTGATGCCCTGAATAAACTGCTAGTGTGCTAGCAGTCTTTCCCTCAAAACTCGAGGAGATCAACATAAATTCTCCAAAAATTTCAAACTAATTACCTTCTAATGGAGATTGGCTGCAAGGCGAGGTAAACGTTTTCACCTTAATGGAGGCCTGTCAACCCCTGTCACTATGACAGTCTACCGGGGAGTGAATTAAACTTTTTGCATAGAAAAGTTTCACTACCTCCACAAGAAATGGAAAGTTATGTTTAAGTTTTTTTCTTTTGATAAGGATATGTGGTGAAATTAAAATTTTCAAACACGTGCATAACCTGGTGAAGTACGGCAAAACTTGTTACAGGCTACGTTCACCGACCCTCTAGGGATAAACAAATATTCATGAAACTCTCCGACCTTGACCTTCTTTCTCGACGATGGAAAGTGGAGAGAAGGAAACATTGTTTATTGTTGTTACTTTGATAGACAGACAGTTGGTAAACATTTCAAAAAAATTCACAACAGTCGTTAAAACATCGTTAATTGTTCGAAAGAAACAACAAACCAACTGGAGTGTATCGTTTAAGTTAGGACGCTGCTTCAAATTGCAATCTAATTAGGAGTTGAACTATCACCTTTTCATGGTTTGTTCTGTGAGGAAAAATCAACGGTTGGCATGTCTCTGTAGTACATGCTTCTCTGGTGCGTGTTCGTGCATTCCCAAGTAGGTGTGTCAGCGAACGAAGCTGAAAAGACTTTCCAATTAAACTAGTTTATGTCAAACCAAGGTCAGGTACAAGTCGAGGAATTCGCACAGAAAGAAAAGGTAAAAAAAAGTACTCGAAAAGTGACATAAGCCAATGACTGTGGTTGCGGGCTATTTGAAGGGAATTTCCAGGAATTTCGACTGCCAGACAAACGTGTTCTGGACGTGGTCGAGTAATTGCGAAAGCAAGCACATTAAATCGGTTCAATGAGGAGCGATATGGTTGATGCTCAAAGAAACCAATTTAATTGTTGTTTGCTTAAAGGAAGACCTTGAAACAAGCCCGTTAAGTGGTGAAGTAGGTCAAGTGAGGTAGCATCTCACTGGCTTCTTGACCCAAGAATCTATTTCCGGATTGGATACGCTAAAAATGTTGCGTGTGCTGAAAGTGTTTTCTACTTGAAAATGTAAGTAGTTAAAAGAGGTTTTTGATAAATAGTGGGATGGATATATTGCGTGGTAGACTTCAATGGAAATGGCGCTGTATCATCCTTCGAAGAACAATGTTTCAATGTTTTCAATAGAAGGCTCTATATAGTGTACTATGTATCAAAGAAATACCAACGTTTGTCTCTTATTAACTTGCGACTCCATGGTCCATAGAACTTTTTCCCCAGAAAATAGAGACGATAAGTCAATTTTTTTTTTCGTATTCCTGACGAAACGCATGGGTTCTAGCAAGTTTCCTAAACTTTTCCTACTGACGTTTAGAGTCGTAGTTCCTTTCCTGCGAAAAATGTCACGCACAACATGAATGGTTGCGAGAAAGTAGGATTTCCCTTCCCACACCTAGGCTTCGCACCAGTTATTTATTTAATTTTACCTCTTTTGGAACATTCCAATTGACGCAGTGTCTCCGGTATTCTAAATGTCTGAACCTTCCGAGCCGTTGACATAAGCTTGGATCACTTTCACGTTGCAATCAAGGTACGAATGCGGATATAGCAAGCATCGCAATAAAGGATAATTCTTGTGACATGCTGCTATCACAAGCGACCGCGACAACCTTTGCCGAACGCATACTACGCTGTCACAGAAGACCAAATATAGACTCCACCATAGGATGCCTCACAAAAAACGGGACCGAAATCTATTTGGAATGCACAACTGGAGTTGGAGTTGTCGCCGTGGCTCAGTGGTTACTGCGTTGTACAGCTGTGCGAGCGGCGTGGGTTCAACCCCCAGCCATGTCCACCGAACATTTTTCGCGGCACCACCTCTCGTCGGTGAATGACAAACCTCCAAATGTACCATTTGTCATGAAAGAACTTCTTACTTCGCCGTTCGGAGTCGGCAATAAATTGTAGGTACCTTCCATTCGTGCGAAGTATGTTTACAATTACAATTACAATTTACTTTATTGAGACAAGAAAAAAAATCAATACGATTATTGTTTGTACAAACGTTGTTATAATACGGCCGACTAAACATAATGTCTGGCTAAACAGATACAGGCAAATGTTTTTATACATTTATATCAGAATTCCAATTATATTTAATATTAAAAACGTATTAAGTGTATGCTTGCTCCCGGCATACATGCGAAGTATGTAACACGTACAATATTAATGGTTGCAAGAAGCTAGTCCTTGGCTCATCCCGAGCTGTCGCGCCAGTTATTTATTTTTTTATTTATAACTGGAGACAGTTAGGGACCAGGTGAGCTAAAGAGGTTTGTTGGCTGAATCACAGATTCACCCAAACTTTTAAATTACCAAGTGTACCCTAAAGCCGGTACCCACGATTCACTTAAAAATTCACAATTTTTCCCACGAATCCACAAACCAAATGGCATACGGTTCAAAGCCATCCGTTTACACAACAAACCTCTCCATCCACAATCCCCCGGCTAGCACTCTACTTCACAGAAAATAAAACGCACAACTATTACCAAATTTAATTAAGTCTATTGTCCCTGGCTGACCTTCGAAAGAATATGCAACCGTTTCACAATATCCAGCGTCTTTTCAGCTAAGCCCCCCATCAGCATAGCAAATTCACTTCACGCCTTTTAACCGAATAATGTCAGCCTCGATCGTAATTCTCATTTTTCCCTTAAACGGCTTAACGGCGGCGACTTCATCGCATCACCTAGCCCCTCAATAAGGTAAATATTTGTAAAAACTAATAGAAAAGTCAGTAAAACGGTTAACAACAACCGTTTTCAACACCCAAGATCAATATCAACCCACAACACATTACATCGCAAATATTTAATGAAATCGACCGATCATCGACCATTTCTAAGCCACGATCACGAAAATAAGAAATTCACCACGATCGACAATTCCCCAGGCAACTTGTGAGAGTAGTTGTGCTCACAACCACTCAGGTGTGAGGTAACATTTGCTACCATTTTTGCAGATGACGATCACGGTTTATTTCATCTCTCTTGCACTCCGATAGCTCTGTCATGTTCACTCAAACGAGTATGGAACATGTGTCGCATACTGGAGAGGGGAAATGGTAAGAGTTACACCACCACACAGTACAACATCCACTCAAAGTACCCCATACAGTCCCCGCCAAAAATAAATCCCCACTTTTTAAGTTTTGCCAAAGTTAATATAAAAGCGTGCAATTTTGTGACTCTCTCTTGCGTTATATTGTGGAAGTCGGTTATACACAAGATTACCCGACGACCGTTGTGTTGTTTTTGTTCTCCAATATACATTTGTTTTCTGTTGTTTTTTTTCCTGATTTTTGTGTTCCAAAAGACATTTCTGTGTGCGCATAAGTTTAAAGACTTTTTTTTGTTTTAGTTTTTATTGTTTTGCACCGCCGTTGTTCGGTAACGACTGATACTAATGATCTAAATCTCGTTCTCACACAATCGGGGAAAAATAGATACACTCTCACAAATACACTTAAGCGAAGGAGAGGAGGGAAAAGAATCAAAAAAAAAAAAGTAAATTACGAAAAAAGATTTTTTTTTTTGTAACCGATACCTTGACAGAAATAAAAGAAAAAGTTTTTGTATCCAAAGTTCGAGAAATTCGATTTCGGTTCGGCAGTGTATATGGAACTTTAGCGCCGAGCGGAAGGATAAATATATTTGTCTTGCGCAGTAGTTTCTCTCACATACAAAGGATTTTCTTGTTGTTTCTTTAAATTTAAATTCGAAAAATAATTTTAAGTGGACACAAAAGTTAATTGAAGTTTTTTTTTGGAGATAAATTTAAAACGATGGCGAAACTTTTTGTAGTTTTAGCCATTTTTGCTGTTGCTGTTACGACAGGTAAGTTTTTCGCAGTAATTTTGTTTTAAATTAAGGAAAAGTCTAAACATTTTATTTTTTTTTTGTTAAGTTTTAAATTTTGTTAAAGGTTTAAAGAGAATTTTTTAGGAATAACCTAATAATCAACGTATTGCACGTTGTCTCCGATTGTGACAACGTCATTTCCGCCCACGTAAGACACCTTTCCGGCTTTTAAATTACCTGCGTTGATCTTTTTATGGACTTAAAATTCTTGGCCTCAAAAGTGGATTTTAGTTTTTAAAATTTCTCAAATTTTTCCATCGGGAGATAGAGATCCAGAAAAAAAAAATTGGATAACCTTGACTGTTGTTTTCTGATCCGGTAAGGATTTGGACAACTTTCAAGACGATTTATATCTACGAAGACTGGATTTGGCATTGATTTGCTGGTGATTGTTTGTTAATAGTGGATCAACCCAAAACAAATTAATATTTGGATCAAATTTGTCATCGATTTGCTGACAGTTTTCAGTGTTTTCGATCAAAACATCATTTATTCCAAAATTTTAACAATTTCGACAAGGCTTTGGGGATACATATTTATAACTTCAGACCTGTGATCTCTATTCATTTCTCCATTTACTCAAAACCACATGTTCACCACTGGTTAATTTGCACAAAATATACATATGTACAGTCTTATACGGTTTCTCGGTTCAAATTTATTTAGGTCCTGTGTCACCTTAAAGGTCAAGCTCAAGCGCACTAGTTTCCGGTTCCTGGCGATGTGCCTCAATTCCTTCCAGATTTTGAGCAAATGACGGATTTATTACCACATGAGCAACTTTTTGACTTGCTATTCAGCTCGTATATTTCGTTGTTGAATCTTCTTCTCTTCTTCTGCCTCTAGGTCGTCGAATGTTATCCGAGGGCGAATGTTTTGCAAATAATTTATTTACCCGTCAAAATGCCCTATAACAGAACCAGGATAAGTCTTGAAGAAGAGTCTTCTCAGTTGCTCCGTTTGTTTCTCACACCAAAGAAACAACGATTGGCTGAAGCTGTTTTTCATTTTGATGAGGATGTCGGTATCAGAAGCGATAAAAGAGCCAAGGTAGACAAAGTCCCTTACCAACTTGAAATCTACTATGACCGACCCTCTGTTCTACTCGTCTGTTTTGTTCTCCTTGTTCCTGAACCTAGTTCAACTTAAGGCTTAGGTATGACGTGACCATTAAGTGTCATCTAAGGCGACTGGAATTTAGGCTCATCAGAGCGTTTCATCAAGCCACACTTGAGATGGCTTGAATAAAATTAAAGCTAATTGAAATTGCTTGAACGCCCTGCTGCTGGTTTCTCGTAGATAGTCAAGGCCTACCTTCTGGCAACCATCCAAGTTGTGCGTGTTAGATTTTTCGGATCAATGGAGTGGACCTACAGTCCGGGTTAATAAGGTTTTCCTGATAAATTATCTCAGGCGATTTTGATAATCTCAATGAAAAAATAAGCTTTGGTCTTTTTTTTTAAACAACACTTCCATCGGTTGCTTAAGGAAGCAGAACATCAATCACGTTGTTTATACAGGCGACACTGTCATTGGCTACTTTCATTTCAGACGAGTTTACTTCGGGTTAGGTTTGCCTGCGTGTTTGCTTCAAAAACCCTCGGACTATTGTGTTGGCAAGAATTCACAATTTTCACAGAGAACTCGCCGTCACTTTTCCACCCATTGCACGTGTAAATCAGTCTTTTACCACTAAAACCTTCCAGGAAGTTCTCTTCTTAAGTAAGATGTGCTCCCTGAAATCGATTAGAAAAGGTTTGAAATGAATAGACTGATCAGGGACTTTCATCCTTAGTAGTAATCGGCACTTAGTACAAAGTGGTATCCCAAAAGACCTAACTCTGGTCTAATAGTGTCGCTGTTCAGCCAGGACAGCCACCATAACTAACCTAAGAGCGAGGTATAACCATCTTACAAACCACATTGACACGTATCTGTCATCAGCTGATTGTCTTTAGAATGCAGTTACCACTTAAGAATGCAAAGTATCCACATAAAAAACAATCTTTGACACTTATCTGTCATCAGAATAAAATTTCCTTGCAAAATATGTAAGGCTTCAACCACAATCTGCTTACATAGACCTCTCTTCCATGTGTTTCTTAACTCAAGACACACCTGTGAGCATTCAAATTACCATATTCTCAAGCGATTGCATCACATTCTGACATTCTGACACTTGACATTAAAATTCTTCACATCGTTGGTTGCCGGTTGAATTCGAAAAATTATGTACTACCAAAAAAATCACAATGCAATCAACTAATTCAAGTCACGTTAGAAACTCGCGCTAAGGCAACGATCATATCCTCCTCTCATCGCCATTAGGCAATTTGTCAGCATGCCACAGTCGAGTGACAGAACAATGAGAGAGTATCCGCCTACATGCACTCACGCCTAGTCTTAGAACAATTAACCACTTGAGAAGGTGGGAAATTCGCTACCAGCAGCTCTACATAATTTTAACCTCTGACTGGTGTGAGAGACGTGTAATTTTCTAATTAGGATTTAATTACACAAATGCAACCAACAGGTAGGCAGCATACCTTTGCCAAGCACCAGAAACATTCATTCACCTTGTGTGTGGTGCGTTGTCGTTGTCGACCATGTGAACTCAGTGCAACAACTTTGAAGAGGTGGTGGTGGAGGACGTCTGTGCGGTAGAATACCTGTTTTGATCGGGTTATTGCATTGGTATTTCTTTGTGCCAGCCAACTAGTACCACAAGCATGGGCGGATTTCAGAGGAAAACAACGAAACGAATCGATGTGGGACACCCTAACCCAAAAAGACACGAAGACACACCACCTTCTCAAGTTGTCAATTCGTGTGGTTTGATACCGTCCTCTTGTAGAGTGCAAGTTCTTGGGTGTCACCACATCCCTCGCCACACCTAAGATTGGAAGTTCTTTACCTGTAGCCCCGCCATCTTGGCAAACTTTGACTTTTAAAAGACCCGCCATATAGAATATGCATAAGCATCGACTGGAAGGTCAAATTCAAAAACAGGTTACCGATTTCTAGAACCTAGCAACACAGTATACCGCCACCGAACAAGTTGGCAAAAAGCAGCATCTAACCAACCGACCAATAAACGAGTTAATGGCTCGGTGTGGAATGCATTCATTAGATCTGCCATGACTTTTAAGTTGAACCAAGCCAGTGGATAACGTTGGCAACAGGTGTCTTAATGCCTCTCAACTCCAACTAATGAGTAAATTCATTTTGAATTATATTATCCGTGCGCTCAAGTGTATGCAGTTGAATGGAAAATATCACGGAAGTTAACGGTGTATAGGCTTGAATTGCATAAATTACATATATCATATCTTCGTCTTTCGAGGTGAACTTCCCTATTGTCTCGAGATCTTAGCTTGAATCGAAGAGGTCAAAGTTGATTTGTAGCAGGCAGCATCCCACACATGTGGATGAAGAAAATGGGATGCTTCAAGGTTCCACCATAAGTGGGTTGTTATTTATGGGTTTTCAATCGATTTTCAAGTTCGTAGTTAAGCCTTTGTTGGATGTGACCAACGATTTGCATAAACAAAAAGCATTTGCATAGATCAAGCTAAGAAATGAAAGGGCAAAGTGACCCGGACAGCACTGGAATATATTCAAGATTTTTTGTGGACAAGCATAAGTTCTTCATGGAAACTGAAAGGTTCTTGGCAGTTAAAAGGCCTCCAAGGGTTAATAATTAGAAAGTGGATGGATCACAATTTAGTCGGGTTTTGAGACTTAGAATATTTTATGAGTAGATGGAAGCTTGACCTAGCAGCACTAAATAATAAGCTTTAACATTAGTTTATAGATTCTAAGACTTCTATTACCCATTGTTCACTACCAAATCACTAATATCTTTCTTATTCCAATTCCAGCATCAGCTGCGTCTAATCGAGTGAAACGACAAACCACTGAAGAACCTAAAAAGGAAGAATCCTTCGAACAAGAACTCTGCAAAGATAAAGATGCCGGCGAATGGTTCCGTTTGGTAGCCGGTGAAGGTGATAATTGCCGTGATGTCATCCAGTGTACCTCATCGGTAAGTGATAAACTTTGTACTGAAATTGCTAACCTCTCGGACAAACAGGCATTTCCTTCTGTGTGGGCCTTCTACATGTACACATTTATTTGACAATGCGATGACATTTCTGTCACATTTTGAAGGATACTTGAAATATTTCACCGCGATATTTTATGGTGAAATTTCTTGTCCTCGATAGCTTAACGATGACATTTCTGTCAGAGATTTCTGTTTACAATCTCTACTTTCAGATCAAACAACTATTATAGAATCGACTGTATAAAATGCTTAAAAAAAACAGTAAAAATAATTACCAAGTAGTTTCAGTCTCACACTGTTGGAATTGACATTGACAAAGTGTAGATCGATCTTTTACTATGAATCAATGAAGTCTTTCATCCTGGTCTAAGCATGACATTTCTGTCACATTCTGAAAGAGACCGTGTTAGAATCGACGTCTTATAAAACCAGTGATGACATTTCTGTCAAATTTTGGAAGACACCTTCTAGTAAACTACACTATGGAACAGAAAATCTTGCACCTACTCCTGAGGTAGAACAGAATTGTGAAAAATGTCAAAGTCAGCTGTGCTTGTCAGTTTGGTCTGACTTTTGATCTGACTTTTTAAACAAAGATGTTCTGTTCTGTTCTGTTTTCTTCCCATTGAACAAACCTCTTGTTTAAATCATCGTCTAAGTGATGAGATCACAGAATTTAATGTTTTTGGCGTCAAAACACTTGTATGACTTTGACAGATGTAAAGTTCTGTACAATGACTTCTATGACAGACTCCCAAAGCGATAAAAAAAAACAGAAACCTTCTGACAGCGATAGAATTCCAATAAAATAAATAAACGTGTAAAAAATTGACGACAGAATGAAATTAAAGTCTCCAGAGACTATAAAAATGTATAAAACGTGTACCGTTGTTAAAAATAACTACAAATAAAAAAAAATGTTAACGACAAAACTTTGTGTCAACTAGTTTAGCACTTCTCCATAGCAGTTGTGCTGTCTATGACAAAGTTTATTACACTCAACCTGTTACATGGCATTAAAAAATGCCTTTAGGCACTTCACTGTGATGACGTAGTGACTAAATTTGAATAAGGAGCGGACATGTTTGACGTTTGACATTTAAAATAATTTTTATTTTTTATTTTTCTCTTCTAGGGTCTTCAAGCTATCCGTTGTCCAGCTGGTCTTTACTTCGATATCGAGAAACAAACATGCGATTGGAAAGACTCAGTGAAAAATTGTAAACTAAAGAACAAGGAGCGCAAAGTCAAGCCACTCCTGCATACAGATGAGCCACTCTGTCAAGATGGTTTCTTAGCTTGCGGTGATGGTAATTGTATTGAACGCGGTCTATTCTGTAACGGCGAGAAGGACTGTGCCGATGGGTCTGATGAGAACACTTGTGGTAAGTTTGCATTTTTTTCTACTTTCTTCGATTTAATCGGGTGGAGAGAAACCTCACGGATGTATCGTTAGACACTCGATGAACTTTCGATTTCGCACGATAAATTTGCATACATGTAGCGAAATGAAAGAAAACAACGCAGCGCAAAGCCCACCTCTGCTTCGAGTTTCATCACACAATGGGTGACAGATAATTGCTATTCCTAAATCGTAGAGGGAATGGCACATGAAAAATTATTCGTGTAAGGTAGTATCTTTGACCTTTTTCCAATTGGTTACGTTTTGCTTCATTGTGATCTTGATTCGCTATACCGAGGGAGTTTATGTAGGAAAGTGAAACGAAGGTGGCTCTTTCTCTCCTCTGGATCCGAAAGGTGGGAGGGAGAGAGGCCTTAAATCACCATAAAAATCGGTATTTTGAAAGCAAAAGTTCAGCAAATATACCAAAACACCTTCGGAGTCCATAAACATATACAAATCACATACACACAGCCGAAGATGTATGTACCTATACGAGATGCAAATACCCAAGACTCTCGGGTATGCTGTGCATACCTAAAGACTTCAAGTGGAAAAAGTTGTTATAAGGCCTCGCACAGATTGATTTCTCGATTTTACTTTTTTTTTTTTCCTTCCTTCAGCCATAAGATTTCGCCTCTTACGTCGGTCGTACACACATGTATCTAAAGCTGAAGCTGTCCGGGTATCTGTATCTTGCTCTTACTCTCTGTGTTCGTTTTGTATCTTGTTTGGCCGGTGTGTACGAGTATGAAATTGAAAGTGCACGATTGTTTCATCCGTACGAGAGAGTATACGGTATCTTAGCCGTAGGTGATAATGTTTTCTTGTTTTTGTTGTTGTTATTGTTTGAGATATCTTTTCTCGTTTCTCCCCGGCGAGTGTGGATGTGTGTTTACATGCCCTGTGGGGGAATCCCCCACTATTGCTCCAGTCGTACCATCATCTCGTGTATTAATGACATTTATCAGCGCGCGCGGTTTTCGATTACATGACGATGATGGAGTGTGTCCTTATAATGTGACATTTGGATGGATGCAATTATGGCACACCTCTTCGCAATGCTGTGTATCTTTCGCTGACTGTGAGATTGAATAATTTTGGTGGGTTTGAAAGAGTAATTTCTCGCGGAATGTGGTTACGAGATGGCGTAAATATTTGATTGGATTGTTAGTGGTTTTTTGGTTGTGTAATAAATCAGTTTTTCAACTACGATTACCATCCGACATCCGGTCGCTCAAAATGTCGAAGGAGTAACGAAGAGAAATGACAGAAATTGCGCACAGTGCTGGATTCATAGATTGAAAGACTTGTCATCGCACCTTTTTTTCTTCGAATTCCTTCTGCAAGCAATGATGCTTTGTATTTTGCTCTTCATTAACAAGTGTGTCTGTCTAGCACATCTTTAACTAGCTGCTTCCCTTGTTATCATTCTACCTGTCTCAAGATAGTTGATGAACAAATTTCTAAGACTACTTTAGAATGAATAATAGCCATCATCTTTGTGGTGGATGTAAAGGGCTTCGTTTAGAAGGGTGCTCAATCCACTCACAATTTAGCCACGATGCATCGGAATTTTTCACAGCTCTAGCACTGCAGTTTCTTTTGAATCCTATTGTGCCACCTCTTCGAGAGTCTAGAGTAGTTCCTTTACTCCCAGAAGCACTCAGGACCACAAGTATATTCTTTAGATAGGTAGACGTTCACGAGGTTTTTTCACAGGACAACTTCGTTGGGAAACCTTCAGCTGATACAATTTAAATACTAGAATACTTTCGGCAATTGAAGCCATACTCAAATTGAGCTCAAAGCTCAAAGCTTCAAACAAAGACAGACAACTATTTCTTTTCTCTTCTCATATCATAGAGGATTTTCCCTTACTTTTCTCTGGGACTAAGAGACTGTGGCTATTATGTTTACTTCAGGAGAATGTGGGTCTGAACCATAAGATAATCGTCAAACATGTGATACGTAAATAGTACTAGAACAACATTCTTGGGTCTGAAATTACCAGTCATTATTAACCACTTAACAGCCTCATAAATTAAAAGAGAACTTTCTTGATGCCGCCTTCATTAGGACATTCCCATTCTTGTTTACAAAACGCAAAACTCTTCCGTTCTAACCATTAGCCTTTGAATGCGTATTACACAAGTCCACAGAGGAAAAAAAACTGTTATATGAATTTCATCAGCTAAATTTAGTTTGTTTGGAAAATTCCCCTAAAATCTTAAGTAATCGCCATACTTGTTTAAAGCGGGTAGAGTGCCATAATCGCGATTTATACGTACACCACACTGCACGAAGTCTGACATTTAAGCCAAACCACTCTTTGCCAGCCTGTGTACCTCCACATACTTTAGGTAGCATCCGCATCGTATGCACAAGCACACACCCTGCAATTTACAATCCACCTTCAATGATAGATGATTAAATGTCTCTTGATCTCTGAACATACGAGTATGTACCACCGCGCGACGAAAACAAAATGAAATTGAAACTTTAAGCATCGTCGTCGCTGCGCGGCCCAATGAAGAAGTAGGTTATCCACAGCTGTGTGCCACAGGTATCTGTAAGATAAAATTTAATTTCAATTTAACAGTTTTTTGTTATGTCACCAATTGAAAGAGAAAACCGGTCCAGGTCTTCGTGCATATGCCGACTTTGTGGTGCTTGAGCTTTGCTGTGCATGCGTTTGTACAGTGTTCGGTGTCTTATCTCAGACGGAATGTCTTTTTTTTTACCGTCGCTTGACGGTAACTGACATGACTGGCTTACTACGCAAGGGTGAAGCTAATTATCTGTGTGTTATGATACACAAAAGTTGGCCAAAGATATTGTTTTAACCCGAGACCGAAGAATTTCGGGCAAGGTCAGGTGGTTTCAGGTGACGTGCTTGTTTTTTATGTGGTGAAAATCCTGACAGAAACGAGTTTTTGGTTAGCTTTTGAGAACAGCCAACCCGACTGACAGATGTCAAACTTAATTGTGGACTGGTTGTGTTGTTGTAGACATGCACGTGGCGTTTATAGTCGGCGATTAGCCTGTTTTTAATTAGGAAAGTCAGGTTTTACTTGAATATAACAGCACCTACGTCGTTTGGCGTTGTCTGATGTTTAGAATGAGATTTGGTTAGGATTTAATACAGTGGTTTACGTCGTTGACAATATTGAGCCCCACCGATAAAAAAGTCAATAGTTGAAAGTTAAACGAATGTCAAATAACGAACGGCCTTTCTTGTGTGTGTACCCTACTCATAGTTCTGAAGCTGAACATAGGAACTCATCTTCGATTGCAACAGTCAACCTTGCTCATCTTGAGACTTGAGTTTTGCGATTAAAATTGTGACAATTACCTCTCTTATCTCATGTTAAGGAACCTAACTCCGATTTTCACCTTAGGGTTTGCTCTATTCCGCCTCTAAGTAGGTATAACGACGTTTTTCGAGCACGTGTTTTCATTAGAGATGTCACTTGCTGGAGTTTGTGGAAAACCTTCTCAGTTTCTATCTCTAATTGATTCAGGAATTTTCCAATTTAAGCATCGTTTCGCTCCTAATAAATCAGTTTATTACTAGAACCCAACAGAAATCTGGACTTTAATTTTCCACGCAACTTCATTTAACAGTTATTGACAGCGCGCTGTCTAAAAAAAACCGTCATGCAGCCGAAATAAAAAGCCAAAAATGTTTGCAAAATTTCATCCGATATTTGTGACATTTCCATGGAAAACATTTCCGAAATTAAATTGAAAATTAGCTCCCAACTAATTGATTTTGAAAGTTCTCTCTGCCTTTTTTTTTTTCAAGTGCAAAGGCGGCATTTTTTGACGTTTTCCATAGTTTTCTATTTGCCATTCGAATCGTGATGCAGACAGAAATTGAATTTGTTTAAGATTCCAGTCACGACTGTAACGCGGTGTGGACTTTCTTCATTTGAATGATGATTGGTTGGGTCTGAGCTGTGGGTAGCGGTTGTGCTGGAAATTATTTCCTTTCCTTTGTCTGTAGAATTTTAATGAATTTCTTTTAGTCTAGGCCTTTTATTTTTTTTTTAAGGCGGCTATGTGTCGTGATGGTCAGTCTAACGGGTGGTCGTTATACGGACAATGAACTGTTGCCGTGTCTGTAAAATTTATTTTCCTCTCTTAGATATCGATAACGATCCAAACCGTGCCCCACCATGTGACCCAGCAGTGTGTGTTTTGCCCGATTGTTTCTGCTCAGAGGATGGTACTGCAATTCCCGGTGATTTGCCAGCCAAGGATGTCCCTATGATGATCACCATCACTTTTGATGATGCCATCAACAATAATAACATTGAATTGTACAAGGAAATCTTCAAGGGACGTAAGAATCCAAATGGTTGCGACATCAAGGCAACATACTTTGTTTCCCACAAATACACCAACTATTCGGCGGTCCAAGAGACTTCTCGTAAGGGTCATGAAATCGCTGTACACTCCATTACGTAAGTATTTTTTGAAGTTTGCTTGTAAAATTATAGTTTGAAGACTTTTGGTGAAATTAAAGAGGGTCTCATTCGGTTTTTAAGTAAAAGCAGGTTTGTAGTGCATGTGAATCCTTGATGTAACGCCTACCATTCGGTTTTCTTTCTCTTCCACACAGCCACAATGACGATGAACGTTTTTGGTCAAACGCAACCGTTGATGACTGGGCCAAGGAAATGGCCGGCATGAGAATTATCATTGAGAAGTATGCCAACATCACTGACAACTCGGTTGTAGGTGTTCGTGCTCCATATCTCCGTGTCGGTGGCAACAATCAGTTCACCATGATGGAAGAACAGGCTTTCTTGTATGACTCCACTATCACTGCTCCTTTGTCGAATCCTCCACTATGGCCATACACCATGTACTTCCGCATGCCTCATCGTTGCCACGGCAACCTCCAGAGCTGCCCAACTCGTTCTCATGCCGTTTGGGAAATGGTCATGAATGAACTCGACCGCAGAGAGGACCCTAGCAATGACGAATACCTGCCCGGTTGTGCTATGGTTGACTCCTGCTCGAACATCCTTACCGGAGATCAATTCTATAACTTTTTGAATCACAACTTTGACCGGCATTACGATCAGAATCGTGCCCCACTTGGTCTGTACTTCCACGCAGCGTGGTTGAAAAATAACCCCGAATTCTTAGATGCCTTCCTATACTGGATCGACGAAGTCTTGGCCAATCACAATGATGTCTACTTTGTCACAATGACCCAAGTTATTCAGTGGATGCAAAATCCAAAGACAGTCAGCGAAGCCAAGAACTTCGAGCCATGGAGGGAGAAGTGCGTTGTTGAAGGCAGACCAGCCTGTTGGGTGCCTAGCTCCTGCAAGCTCACATCAAAGGAGGTGCCCGGGGAGACCATCAACCTGCAAACATGTGTCAGATGTCCAAATAACTATCCATGGATCAACGATCCAACCGGTGATGGTTTCTACTAAGTCAAAATGTTGAGAGTTAATTTGTTATGAGTTTTTTTTTTTTTTTAATTTTAAATTTTTTATTTTTTATTTTTGTTTGTATTCCCCCGAGCGAGTTAAAAATGTAAGAAATCTTGAGGAAATGATCTATTTTTTGGTCTCTCACTGTAGTACTCTGTTAATTGCCATTTGTAAATCCCTTCTCAAAACAAAACAAACAAGTGAATCGTCCCCCTATTTCTTACTAATTTTTTCAAATTTATTTAAATCCCACTCTCTCGCTGTTTGCGTCCCACTTCAACCTGCTAATTCCCCACTTCAATGTACATATGTAGTTTTATGTTAACTCAGACTCAAAAAGTGCTGACAAAATACTCATTCAAGGACAGTTTCTTAAGCAAAAGTTTGTCAAATGTCAAAATGTCAAACGTGAAATCTGTCAAATGTTCTTTTATAAAATTTTATTTTTAGTTTCATTTCAATATTTCTCTCTTTTTCTCTGTCTCTCTCTATCTCTCTATCTCGCTATTTCTCTGCCTATCTCTCTAATTCACTGCAAAAGGAAATTTAATAATTTTTTTTTATTAAATATAATATAATATAATGATTATTGATTGTTTTTCTTGCACTTATTTAGAAGACTTTGACTGACTTTGATTCTTTTTTAACAGACAAAGTCGAGCTGTGTTTAAGTTAAAGAAAACAAAAAATAAAGAAAATTTAAAAAAAAAATTGCAAAAGACACAAGAAAACGAATGAAAAGAAAGAAAAAGGAGAAAGTAAAAATAGTAATTATTGACATAGAAAACAAAAAGTTATTATTTGTACCTATTTTAATGACTTTTTTTTTAATTATTAAAAAAAAATGAATAAATAAAATATTAGATAAAAATGAACACTTTGTTGTTTGATTTCTTTTTTTCTTAACTTTATGGAACAGCAATCCTCTTCGTATGACAAGAGAAGAGTTACTCTGCCAAACTCGCAAATTTGGTACACAGATCGCTCCAAACCGGAAAATGGCAGTATTCAAGTCGGGGTTTATGCCTGAAACACAATACTGCCTTGATGCTAGCGTCGAGTAATGGCTAATGTTCAACCAAAGGAATTCAAAGGCACAAGCCAGAATCATGCGTCGTGCTACCATTCTACGTTTGAGAGCAAAAGGGAGTAAAGTGGCTTACGTAACAATACGTAACAACGCACTCTCTCTGATGAAAAGTACGTGCGTTCTGACTCTTCGCATCGCAGTTCTTTTTATTTCAGAAAATTTGTGCGAAATGTTATGCAAACAGCTGATAAATTTGAGAATGTCAGTTCAACGCATCTGTGAAGCACTTCCAACGTAGCGGAAGAACGCTAGCACCAACGCAGTATTGTGTTTCAGGTATTTTGGTCTCAAGTTCCAGCGCGCAGCACCGCTTGAAAAGTCACAGGACATCTTTGAAGCGGAGGTCCACGTAATAGGAAAACAAAGGTAATAAAAATAGCTGGCGCAGAGCTCGGAATGAGCCAAGTCCTAACTTCTCACAACCGTTCATGTTGTGCGTGTTGTATTGTTCGCACGAATGGGGGGACCTTCAATTTATTGCCGACCCCGAACGGCGAATTGAAAAGCTCTTTCAAGACAGATTATAATCCCGGAGACTTGTATTCCCCGACGAAAGGTGGTGCCGCGAAAAATGTTCGGTGGACATGCCTGGGGCTTGAACCCACGCTGCTCGCTCAACATTCCAACGGACTAACCACCACGGCGACCACAAGAGGGGTACCCGCATATTTATCTTTTCAGATAGCCAGGCACCACGAATGTCCCTCAAATCCTATACTATGAAGTTAATGCTCGTCTGGGACTTTTTTAACCTCCTAGATGTGCTCTAGCCTGGTTCCCGGAACACGAAGGTTTCAAAGGTAACGAACGGGCAGATTGTCTGCCGAGAAGGGGAGCTGGGCAGCCACTCGTGCGTTCTGAGTCCTATTTTGGTGTACCACCCAGTAATATCCACTCCGAAATAACACAATAGGAAGCTGATAGGCACGCTGAATATTGGACAAAACAAAAGATCCGAACAAAAACAGGGCAAAGAAACTACTTGAACTCAACAAGGAAGATCTAAGGACCCTAACGGGCTTCCTAACTGAACATTGCCGACTAAGATACCATCCGCATAAAATGAGGTGATCAGATACAGATATGTCCCGACTCTGTGGATAGCAAACAGAGACGGCTAAACAAGTTATCTGCGAGTGCCCAGCGGCTGTAAAAAGAAGACTGCTCCATCTATCACGGGACATATGCCCAGTGGATACTTAGAACATGGAGTGCATCCGAAGCTTAGCATCGTATCGTATGACATGAGAGGAAGAGGAAAGCATCCCAAACCGTAGAGAGAATTGTCCAAACAAATTGAAGAATTTAAGTAAATTAAAAAAATCGACAACACCTCGCTAACAGGTCACTAGCTTAATTTAAAATAGACTACGTCTCCATTAGAGGGAACAAAGGATGTAGAAATATACACAGACAGCTGGGCGACGACTTAAGCCAACTCATTCGCGCTAATAGATATAATCTCCTCCTCAGCGTTACACTCTGTTGCGTCACATGACAAAGAGTTGTTCCTGGTAATGAGAAGGCCGACAAATAAGAAGCAAAAGAACTGAACAATACACAGGTCCTATAGTCAAAAACATGACACATCTGTGGCCTACTTCGGATCAGGGAACTCCTATCAGCACTGACAGCTAAAGATTTTTTTCCCACAACTCGCAATTTCTTCTCTTTGCTTAGCATAAAAAACTACACGGTACCATCTGAAGAAGGAGATCCGAATGGGAGGAATATTACTACCTTAGATCCTGCGTCTCCTTAGGACATCTACCACACCGATATTGAGCTCGGTTCCTTGCTATGCGGTATACAATATGGCGATTCTTCTGCAGCGAAATAGAGAGCGTGAATGGAGAGCTGAATCAACTAGACTAAGATTTTTTTTTCCAGAATACCAGTAGCACTAGAGTCTCTAAAAAGATTCTAAGAGCAACCAAACTGAATCTCTGCAACGTAAAAGAGGGGACCTCTAAATCAAGCAGGCTTAGACATTTTTTCCTAAAACACCCTAGGCTTTCTTAAAACTTTAACCACCATTATAAGTCCTACTAGGAACCAGGGTGGTCACCAAATCAAAATAGTCACTGCAATGCCATTAGTTGTATGGACTATTCGAGCTATTAACTCACGCTCTACGTACAAATTGCCAGACATGAACAGTATATTCCCGAAAATGCTACGTGAGAAATAGAAGAAGGTTTGCAGAGGAATTAGAATTTCAAAGTATATAGCGCGCCGGCGAGGCTCCATATTGTTATCCGCGTTATTTCTAATGATGATTAGTCAAGAGAAACAATTCAGTGGAGCCTAAGATCCTTTTGACTATGAAGTTTGTCTACTCGCACATCAAATAATGGACACAATCCCCGCTAAAAATAAAGGCCTCAGTCTGAATGACCTCCACTTCACAAAGACTTTCGGTACAAGCAACACCTTTATGCTTTGATCGATGGTAGCACTACAATTAATGAATCGGAGTCCAGTACAAGAAAACTTTGTGGAGTGCATAACAAGAAAGAAATCTTAACCAACTTGAAGCGAATGAGCACCAAAGCTTAAATTTAAGTCAGGGGGAGAACCCACTAGAGGAAGATCCAGCCTAAGTTAGCGCGCATAAGCTAAAAAAGTTAAGAAGTTTAAACACAAACATAGGTGCCAATGGATCTGTCATAAGCTTCGAAGAAAGGGAATAAGAGTTGGTGGCTCAAGAAAAACATTGAGCAGGACTTTCAAGGCGATCGAGAGAAATTTCGAGAGAATTGGGGCACATTGCCAGAAACCGAACACGTACGTTAGCACGTAGGTTTGGAAGATGTTCTAAGACCTACAAGGGGCAATGCAACCTAAGTCGGTTGGGAATGAAGAACTATTGAACGTATGCGTATCTAGTCATCCGAGAGAAAAAGTAGTATTCTCGTACACAGGGGTGGTTAAAATATATAGATTCGCTTGCAAAGTCTCTTTTCTCCATAAGATGGTTTTTCAGGAAAGTTTTAGTAGTGAGTATGGAATATATACTTGGGATTTGGTGTAAAGACCTTCAAAGCCCTTCTATGATAGAAAGCATAGCAAACCAAGACCGATGTCGCTAGTACCTACATATGTACATACATATATGAAGTCATTTCGTTTTTGAGTTATTCCCTACCAGAAGCTTAAGTTTCTTATGATCGTAACTCACTTCCAATAGATGCAGTGCAACCGACAACGGAAAACATTTACATATTATTTCCAAGCTAATTGCTGCGTCAAAAGAAGCCTGAGCATCTTATCTATCATTGATCACCCAATGATGAATTATCTTCCACGTCTTTGTTGTCAGGCATTTGAGGTCGTGGCACCACTGGCTTCAGCTCCAAAACCACCACTTAATTTATTTTATGTACCGTGAAACTGAATGCATAAGAGATTTATTAATTCTTGCAAAAATCTACGCAAATAACAATGACGTCAATATGCTGTTGAATAATTTAAATTATGAGGAAGATTACAATCTGGCTTTGGCCAATTATATAACCATTCTTCTGTGAGCAAATTTCAAATGAAAAATATTATCCATTTCGTGTTGTTTGGCAATTTCAAAGGCTCCTCGAACTTGTTTACAAGGAGGATATGCCGCACTTTCGGTCAGTGCTGTTAGTAGCATCGGTGACAATGGCTGAAAATGTTGCATGGAACTGTACCAATTAAATATACCCAGTACTGGCCACGCATTTCACTCCGTTTACGGCCTCAATAAGGATTCCCAGTTCTCTTAATTCATACACCCTACACCTACAACGAATATGAAGGCAATTTAAAACCCTCTTCCTGCTGTGCATATTTTTGCAAGTATTTGCGGATAATTTTTAACGCGAATATTATTTCTTTCGTCATTTTGCCCAGCGTTTAACCCGTAATCAATGTAAATCCGCTTCCAATGGAATGTCAAATGTGACAAAATATGAGACTCGAGTGTGGTGGCTTGGTCACTTCAATTTCATGGCAAAGTTCACACTTTTTTGCGTTTACCATCGAATGGCTAAGTTATGCAATCATGGATTTAATTAAAAAAAGAAATATTACGGGGAAAAAATTAGCAACGATTTGTTTATTTTAGCGTGTCAAAAATGCAACAGACACATAATAATCATTCATGCTGAACTTTGTTTGTGGAATGAGTGGTAAATTCAATGGTTCTCGCCATACCCGATGTTGTTGTAGTCATTTTTCACGCTCCACAATTACTAGAATGAAATGATCGCTTGATAAACGGCCAATTATCGGTTAAATTTGTGGTTTAGTGGGTGAATCCCAAACATATTTGTTTGATGGAAATCATTAATAAAATGTGAAGATGTTTAGCCTTAAAAAAATTAAAAGCCATGCAAATGGCCCAAGGCTGTAAAACTGATTCATTTATTTTTATTCACCAGAAAATACATCAGCGGTAGCACTTAGTCACAGAAAGTGTTAACAAAAAGAAAAAAACGCAGCAGTTGCACAATTTTGCATCAAGGTGGATAAAATGAGTAATTTTTGAGCTGACGTGACTTTTAACATACAATTTGCCTGTAGATTCTGTCGAAGATCCACATGACTAAATTGCGATATGAAGATTTCAGTAATCCTATATATTTTCGGATACAGTATGTGTATGTCGAGAATTCCACTTGCAGGAAGAATTGACCATTCAACGAAACCAAACTATCCATGCGATCAAAAGGAACTAAGGGACATCAGCGGTAGAAATCGAAGAAAAAAACCGAGACTTTTTGATAGCTTTCTAGAAGGGCAACTAGAGATGACTTTGTAGAGACAAATATAAGAATGTATACCTGATGGATAGTATTTCAAGAATGTCCGATCCACAAGAATGAGGATCCCTTAATTCCGACAGCTACAACATTTGTTTCCCCAGCTGTCGTCGTTCTGGTAGCAGGCAAATTCCTTTCAGTCCAAAGCAAGAGGCTCAACTATGTGCTACTACTAGTCAATACTTGGGCCAGCAACAAAGGACTGGGACTCAATCCCACAAAGACAGAGGTTGTACTTTTCACTAAGAAGATTCTAATATATGGATGGTGTTTGAGAAGCAATATCAGCTTTCAAACCTCTCTAAGATTCAGAGGGCAGCCTGTATAGGAATCCTGGGATGTATGAGAACAACACCAGCAGCGGCAATGGAAACTATGTTAAGTTTCATTCCGCTGGATCTGTACTGTAGCAGCAAGGTAGCTAAAACTGCCTTGAGACTGAGAGAAGGCCAGGGTACACCAGCTCCCTACGGTCACGCCTCAGTGCCGACAGATCGACAAAAGCAGATCACATGATCCAGACTCTGGGATTTGACAGATGATTTAATATCAGAATTCCTGACAGAGTTGACTGGAGGAACCACAAAGTTACCAATAAAAATGAATTACCTTTCTACACCGATGGTTCTAAGATGGACGTTGGTACAGGCCACTCCTTTAGAGTAAACGATTGGAGTCCGCGATAACTAGATCGAGGCTTGTAAGTATCTGCAAAAAGCATCTAGATGAGATATCGAGATCCAATACGGTGACCCTATGTTGAGTAGCAGGGCATATGGATATTGCAGGTAACGAAAGAGCTGACAAATTGGCACGAAGGGAGGCAGAGCTGCATGCCTCACAGGCTCTCCCCTTTGCCCGAAGCTTGTTGAAAAGGCATATCGATGACGAGGCCATAAGTCGAGCCAATACACGGTGGATCCAGCTAGATACATGTGCAACGGCTAGTAACTTATGCACGAGTTATAATAAGAAGAGATCTATGTCTCTGGTCAAACTAAGTCGTCGTGAAGCGTGGATAGTCTCCGGTATCATTACCGAACATTGCCCAATTGGTATTCATGCGGAGCGCCTCGGTATACATCACAACAACTATTGGAGAAGTTGCACGGATGAGGTGTAGATCGAATCTGTCTGACATATGCTGTGTGAATATCTTGGCCTCGCCAGTAGAAGAATAAGGACTCTTGGTAGTTACTTCGTCACGGAACTGGAGGACTTGGGTGACATCGAGCTAAGGGACCTCCTAAGATTGATTTCCTTATCTGGGTGGTTTTAAATCAGCAGCTCCCTTTCTCTTTACAGGTTCCTGGAATAAAGTTAGAAGATGGGCACAATGGACCCTTTGTTGGTCTAAGTGAGCAGTGACAATGTCACAAGGCACCCATTTACCTAACCTAACCTTCACCAGCTGTCAATTTTTAATCTGTCAGATGTGAGGATCTGAAACTGCTATGTATTTCTTGCCAAAAAAGTCCACATTCGGACTCAAAGGCGAGACTCGATTTGAATTTCCACGACAGGGTTCTTCGTTTAGTTTACGTTCCCTACGAAACTGTCGAAATATTTGGACATATGTAAGTGTTGACTGGACTTCGTCAGATACAGATAAGGCACCTTCCCAAGCAGAGAACAGTGGAAAAACAAAGAAATTTTTAATGAAACAAATTACATCTACACGGACGGCTCCAAGACGGACATAGGCATAGTTGGAGGTGTCTTTTCTGAGGAGCTACATAGATCTCAGCAGCTCAATAAGACTCGCAGACTACAACGGTAGTGTTTTCCAGGCAGAGGTTTTAGCTTTGACCAGAGCTGCGCAATTGGCGTCAATGATCTTCATATACAGTTAGGCGGCTGTAAAAGCATTAGCTGATGTTCAAATTACATTCAAGCATGTAAAGTGCTTTCGGTTCTTGGCACGCAGCATAATGTAAAACTCTGCTGGAGTAATGTGCCAGGAAACGAGACTGCTGACAAACTAGCCGTAGAATCAGAGGTAACGGAACGGTACAATTAAGTTCGTCATTTGTAAGAAATAGTAAGATTAAGATCCTTAACCGAGGCGAATAACAGGCGGAAAAAACGAACCACCTGCGAAATTGCGTTCTGGAAATTGATCACAATTTGATAAAGGCAGAACCACCAAGCTCCTACATATGGACACGAAATCCCTCTCATTATTGGTAGGATTCATTATAGGCCACAATATGCTCAGGTACCATGCAAAAAAAGCTGCACCTGACCGAAGACGATCTATGCAAGAATGCGTGGCCGAAGAAATACATGAGGACACGACCCACTTTCTTTGTCATTGCCCAAGCCTGTGCAATATTAGAATAATATCTCTGGGCAAATTTCTCTTCGAAAATATCGAGGAGCTCTCCGATTGTTCACTGTCAGATCTGCTTAAATTTGTAAGGACAACCTTAAGGTGGCTGTCATAAGGTATCTAGAACCACGCAGAAGGAAGTAGTTAGTAACACACATGGGTACCACAACGGGTCCACACAGACCTAAGTGAGATGAAGAAGGTCACACCGTGTTCATGGCTGGGTTATGTGCTTCATTCCTCCAGGCAATAAGTTTCGGATTAGAAAAAGCATTGAAACAAGTCAACCATTAAATGTATCTTCATAAATACGAACGAAGCTATTTTGTCATCGTTTAGAGTTACCCTTCATGTCTCTCTATTTGATTTCGATGTCCAAATATGACTACTTATAGCCAACTTCCGGTTGAACGTAGTTTTGATTGCGAAGCTTCTTGACCACTTTTCCTTCTACGCAGAGTTTGCGTGTTCATTCTTCTTCGGCGTCTGCATCCACCTGTCGATGGTCTAATTTAGCTTTTTTTAGGAGTAGGCGGTAAGGCCATGCATCCAACAGACAAGATTTGTGAAAATAAGAAAAGTACGTCATCTACTCTGTTCAACGACCCTCAACCAGGTCATGTGTCAAATCCAAATCAACAAAAGAAAAGTCTCCACTCCAATGCAAATCAGTTTCCACCATCAAAACCCATTAAAAAAATGCAAAACAAACGTTTAGTTTTATTGCAAATGTAAAGTAGGCTCTTGCTGACATTTTAGATTTCCATTTAATCCATTTTAAGGCAAAAGGTGGGCGCCATAGTTTTCACTTATTTTTTTGATTTAAAACAAATCAATTGTAATCGCCGTATCTGGGCTGGATTTGATTTCATTTACATTTTTTCGTCAATGGAATATCCATGTTTCGTCTGTTTCTCTTTATAGATATTTAAGCCAATGTGATGCGATTAATCCGAAAAATGAGAAACAAAATTAAATGCAAATCGACTGTGGACACGCAAGCAATCAAATTCGTTTCAAACTGATTGCTTGCTATCGGGTCGAACTGGTCTTTGAAACACACACACATGCCGTGAGAGTTTGAGGGAGGGAATAGGGTCAGTTTCGTTTCGGTCTTCATTTATTTTCTTTTTTTTTTCTATTTTGTAAATTATGGTAATTTTCAATTTATAATCTGAATTTTATTAGTTAATTATTTAAGCGACTAAAAGCGATTTTTAAGAAGCCGAAAAAATAAAACCTGTCTGTCCTGTGTGTTTGTTGGGGTTTTTGTACGGTTTCTTCTTGTGCGATAGATGTAAAGGGGGGGCGTTGAGGAGATCCAGTTCTTCTATTTATCCGAATGTGAGATCACCTTGACATTTTTAATTTTTTATTTTAGTTATAAGTAGCTGGTGTAGAATATGAATGAATTTGAAATAAATAAAATCAAAAGTATAAAAGTGTTGAGTTTAAAATAAAAAGTAGCTTAGTAGCCAAGATTCAAAATCAACCTAGTAAACCGATAAAAAAAAACAAACAGGATTGAGACCATTTTTTCTAATTTCATTCGCATGACAAAATGTCAAGTTATACAAAAGATCCACGCACTCTTTGAGCAAACACATGGCAAATGTTCGATTCCACAAAGGGAATCCTTCCTAAATGGCGCAATGAGAATCACTCGAATAGCAGGGCCTGAGTTAATTATTAATTTTTGGCCGTTGGACCTATGTACATATTTATACAAAAGCGAAGAGTGCGCTAAGAATAGGCCAATCGAAAAATTGGGCGATAGATGCTAAAGGACACACTCCAATCGTTGGTAGTACAATAACTACAAACTGGACGATACATAATATCCTACCTAGACTTTAGTAGACGATTCTCAATACATTTTTACTTCCCACCTTGGTAAGGGAAGTATTGTTATCGGTCCGATCAAAGTGTTTCGAGATATGAACAGGGCTTGACATTACTATACACTAGAAATCGTTTGCACCCATTTACGAAATGATGTCTGTGTGCGTGCGTGTGTGTGTGACAATATTTTCCGCCTACGATATCTGGAGAACAAAACAACGTAGGAGCATGCGGTTTTTTTTTTTGTTTTATTTGTCAGCATAAAACTTAGAGCTGATTAGATTTTGGGCACAATCGGTCCAGCAGATGCTGAGGAAATTTAAGTAACGTTTTTTTTTTTCGAGTTCGTGCAACAACTCTTTGTGGAACAATATTAATCCGCTGTAGAACTTCAGAGATATCTATTGTCCCAAACCATAGAGGATTCCAGCAACTTGTTACCTCTGAAGTAATAAAGGCTGTCAGGAAATTCATCATGGTAAATGACTGCGGATTCAAAGTCAATCCAACAAAAATGGAACTAGTTTTCTGAACTAGAAATCAAGTAGAATTACAGCGATAAATGATTGACCAGGAAACGTCAGAAACACGCACAATTTGATGAGTGCGTGGAAATAAAGAAGGGGTCAACAAATGTACGAATCAGTGCTAGAGGACATAGCGTATAGCCTGCTTTAGATAAGAAAAGATAGGCAATTCTAATAATAAATGAGAACTTAGTAAGGCATGTGGTAGGGATCTTATCTGAATACTGTCTTCCGCGAACCCACCCTATGGCTTGTATCTCCGTATTTCTGATCCGCCTTTCAACAAGGCATTGGCATAGGCCCTTGGACATGTGTTCTTTTTTTTAATTTCTCCCTCTACTATCTTTTTGTCCGTCCGGGACCTTCTTTTCTACTAGCTAGCTTCTCTTCTTTACTTTTTTGTGTTGAGCAGGTGTTGCAAGGTGGGGTTGACAAGAACCATACCATCCGACAAGTAGAGCCGGGCAACCGTAAACGTGCCGCCGCCTTCTTCACCTGCACCAAAGTTGCTCTAGTGGCCCAATTCTGACTCGCAACAATGGCGCCCAACGTGGGGCCGGAACCCACGACCATGAATCGAAAAGTTTCATGATCTACCGACTGATCTAGCCGGCCTTTTCGAGTTCTTGGTTGTATTTGTAGTGTCATTTATCGTTTCTTTCATGGACCCTACTTAAAGAACGTTGTGTTCCCTGACATTTAAGTTTCCATTGAACAAGTTTTACAAGGATCACCTTAAGAAAAAAAATTAACCTTTTCAATTTAATTCGGATAATTCATACAAATTTCATCGAATTGGAACCATTAATACACAACAACATATGTATGTACATACAAACTACATATCCACTCTTATCAATATTTTATTGATTAATAAACAAAATATTCTTAAAGTCGTACAATTCCCTAACCAGATTGTGTCTTCTAAATGTCAATGTAATTAAAACATTTATCGAACAAATTCAGTCTGCCACATTTGCCTCATTAATTCAATCGATGACCGTTATTTTCGAAAAGAAAAACCACAAATTTACGCAAATTTTATTCGTCAAGCTCCATGCCATCCTTGATCCTTTAACCGGATCGAGACTGCCACAACAGATTCAATCATCTACGTCAGTGATTGGTGATTAGAATCGAAATGCCAACGAAAATTTGGTCAAATCATAAAATTCGCGTGAATCCCAGAAGCCGGTCGTCCGATCTTGTTGGCTTTGTGGTTCATTATGTCACCGAAACCAGTTCCCTATCAACTTCGATCAAGACAACACTTAAATGTGCTTCTCTGAGCTATTTTGAGGAATGCGTCCACACACTAGAGCCCGGCAGAAGTGTTAACCTTTGAAATATGAATATTTTTGGCAACAATTAGCACAAGAGTTCCAAAAAGCCATTTTGACGCAGGTGGCACGATTATCATGGTAAATGACGATAATGGTGATCATCATCATGGTGATGATGAACCTCTTCGCATGGGCAAACTACTCTCGACAACATTTTATTATGTAACCACGTCGGCACCAGCCATAAATATTTATCCAAACAAGTTGCACCCTAGTGATGAATACCTGTTGTGTGTTGTCGAGCGAGAGATGTCTGCGGCAAGACTTGAATAATCCAGGAGGAGGTACCAAAAACCACATAGGCTAAATGTCAACTTTACGCAAGAATGCATGCATAGTATCTTGAATGTATGTGGAGTCCGAAATGAATAATTATTGAAAGTTGATAAATGAAGACGGCAAAAGGTAAAGACGTGAGGAAAACCTCACAAAGAATTTGCAAATTCACACAAGTAACTATGAAACAAAAGGTTTTGACTTGACAATGGTGGTCTTGAGTTATCAAGGCGACGAATAGCCAGCAAATGACGACAGATTTGCGGCATGAAGTATTGGCCTTACTTAGCATTCATTAGGTGGTTCTGAGAAGTTCCAGATCCAGGTTTGTTTTATGGGGTTTTGTTGGCAATCAGTTTGATTTCTGTGGTAGAATGACGATGCCGACACTGGATGGCCTTGACTTTGTGGCGAGTTAGCGCTTATTGAGAAATGCTTCAGCGGGTGATAGTGACACTGGCATGATCTCCTGATTCGCATGTGCTTTTGAGTCACGATCGAGTGTGTTTCATGGTTAAAGGTGGGGACAGTGTTGAAATCGGGTTGAAGTGGAGGCATTCAATTAACTCTGGGAGCTGAAATTGCATTAGGCAATGTGAGTGGCATTCAATTAAGGCAGCGTCTAACGACTGGAAAGAATTGATATTATTGACACACCAAGAGAAATTATATTCCAAATCTCACTGAGACGAGTTACGATGTGTTTCCCTTGTGGATCGTAATCAAACCGAGTATGTGGTAATAAATTTTAACCCAATTTCCGATCGCTGACCTGGGATGTTGCATAATTTTGTTTTGATTTAACTTTAAACGACTTGAATCTCCAAGAATCAATGAAATTTGGTTAACTGTGCTTTCTTCGCCTTCACCCGAACAAAGAATACTGCAAAACTCACGACTTTTCCGTGGTGTTAACCCACCATTATCTCATAAATGTTTGGCAAATTTCATCGGAACTTACAAAAGCAATCAGAGCGACGTTGGCGTTTGTGATTTTTTCTTAATTAAACCCTCGCCAAACAGAACTTCCAAATCAACTTTAGCAATTAAGGAGGGAGTGCCTCGCAGACGGATGAAACTGAAGATGCGTCACCTACGTCAGCTACACCGGTTTCCCGCGGTGGTTTCTTTCAAAATTGCATCTCTTATGTAATCTTCCACTGAAACTAATTCCAACTTCGCGGATTAAAATGAAGATCTGATGGAAAAAGGAGACGAAAAAATCGACTTAAGTTGCCAAGTCATTTCAAGACTGTGAATACAAAATTGTTGGCACCGTGCCAACAGGTACTGGTATAAATAAAAAAATTAACAAAACCGAGGATAATTTCAAGAAATACCGGGGATCTTCACGAAAATCACGGAATTTCCTTACACACGCGTATATATGTACATATGTATCTCTGTATCTCGGCATGTATCTCTTCCATTTTGCACGGCAAAATTTTATGCGCGACGTATCGCGCATAGTCCAAACGAATGTTAGTGAAAGTGAAGCGGATTTTTTGTCAGCGGGGGCAAGTGGAAAGCCTTGTTGATTAAACTGTACGGGATGTTGTAAGCTGGGATTCTCTGCTTCACATGGATCGTTTATAATCCATGCGACAAAGAAGAAGACACAACACAAAAAAATACCCCCGCCACCTATGATTGTAAAAGACCATCTCGAGATTGGATAAGAGCACAGTAAATGGATTAAAAGAGCTAAAAGCAAACGAAAATTATTTTATTGCCTCGCCAGCTACCTGTCTTCAGCCTTTAAGCGGGTTTCACTTTTATTTGCCACCACTTTGCCTTTGTATTTTCCCAAGCCAAAGTTGTTTATCTAAAGAATTATTGTTTGATGGTCCTCCATGAGGTTGGATTTCAAGATTCAAAGGTGCTACACAGATAAAAGGTGTTAAGTAGTTCCACGTAGAATTGTGAAACATTATTCGAGATAAACTGGTTTTTTAAGCGCCGAGAATTCACAGAAAAATGACGCATACAAGTAGTTTTTGCATTACAATCAAACATTCCACAGGTGATTATTGTGCCATTCGGTGTCTGTCGCTTTGAGGCTCGCAACTATATTTTAAAGTTGATGGACTACAATTGATTGGTTCACTTTGTCTTAATAGCGTTGCGTTTAAAAAATTGACACGAGACAGAGGTAATACCAAGGCCTTGCACATTAGAGTTGTAGTAGCCAAGGACACGATCGGGCTTAAAGAAGCCAAGTTCTTACGAAGATCGTAAATGGGTGCCTTAAGTCACTGCTCACGCAAACCTGCAGTCGGGTCCTGTGTGTCCATATTCTTAAACAACCCCCTGAACCTGAAGAAAGGTCGCTGATTTAGAATCACGAGGTGTTTCAGGTCACAGCTCGCGTTACACAAATCTTCACGGTGGGTTCATCAGGTACTATTGCCAGCCAGTATATTCCGTACTACAATACCATCAAGAAGATAGCCGGACCCATTTCAGGTTATCAGTCGCCACCGAAGAAAAGCTCTTGGTATGACAATGGATACGTCAGTGGAAGAAAATTTGCAAGCGTCGCCGCACACAGAGATGAAATCGGCCCAGAAGCAAAGAAGAGAAGAAAATTCTGCAAAAAAAGAAGAAGCCCTATGCAGTCTTTCACCTCAAGGAAGTCAAAGAGCCTCGCAAGCACATCAAGAAAGACAAGCACCTGTTTTTAAATCCGGAACGCACATTATTCAAGGCAGTGTATGGACAGTACCTACAACCTTTACGAGCCATTGGGCAGTAGGAATCAAGGAATTTAGGTAGGAATTTGAAAGAGTTATGCAAAACACATGCGCCAACAACAGAGGCACAATCTTTCAAAAGTCAGTCCAATTACTAGGAAACGTCGACGATATTGACATAATCGGTATTGAGACGGAGGCGACGAAGATGGGTTTGGAGGTCAATGAGGGCAAGACCAAATATATGCTGTCAACAAGAAAGGACACGCAACATCGACTTCTCGGACAGAACATTGCTATACAGTAGTAGTAGTAGTTGAGGTAGTTAAGGACTTTGTCTACCTAGGCTCCGCTATCAATTCAAACAACGACATCAGCCCTGAGATCAAACTAAGAATAACTCTTGCCAATCGCTGCTTCCTTGGGCTAAGAAGGCAATTGAGAAGCAAAGCCCTCTCTCGAACGACAAAATTGATCCTTTATAAGACCTTAATCACCCCAGTCCTGCTCTATGGCGCAGAGGCATAAACTCTGTCAAAAGCAGGTAAGGTTACTCTTGACTATTTTGAGAGGAAAATTTTTTGACTGAGGAGAAGATACAACGACGAACTGTAAGGGCTGTACAGCAACATCAGCTTAGCCAGGAGAGTAAAGCTCCAACGACTGAGGTGGCTGGGTCATGTAGAGCGGATGGACACCAACATGCCCCAGCCGGGCAAATCTTCGAATTCACACCCGAGGGACGGCGCAGTAGAGGAAGACCGCAACTCAGGTGGTGCACGCAAGTGGAAGGGAACCTCAACCAGCTTGGCGTACGTAACTGGAGGCAGCTGGGTAAAGATCGAGTTGGCTGGAGACGCTTTTGGTTTGAGGCCGAAGTCCACCCCGGACTGTAGCGCCACCTAAAGTAGGTAAAAGTCGCAGTTGTAAGGATATACATAAATGAAAACTAAATGCCTCTGAAGATATGTACTATTCCCTGGCAAGATCAAGCACTTCTTTAACAACTTAAATGGATTTTCAGGTAACAAAATTGGTCTCAAACTACTCTTTTTGAACTCCACATGGTTGATCTAGAGCCCTGAGCCATCCAAGCACATTTTAACATTTAGGTCACCAGCGCTAATTTAGGTCTGGAACAGCCACTTAAACAAAACGATGAATGGATGATGAAGAGACTATCAGCTGTATGTGCTCAAGCTGCAAAAAGGGCGATCCTAAGTCTTGAACGAACTGCCGAGGCTAAATGTCTAATACCGGTTACAATAATTAAAAGATTGTTCCAGCTTAAATTAACATTAAATCAAAACTTGTTATTTTGGCTATGAATTCAAGTTTAAATAGAGGCTTACACCCACATACATTTGAATTTGAAGGAATGATTTTGCTCATGCGCAATTGACTTATCATACACGATCCAGGGTTGTTAAAACAAAAAATTGCCCATACCGTGATATTCTTCAACAGAAATGTGTTTCAAAGTCAAACGAAGGCAAAGCGTTCCGCTTCGAAGTCTACTGCGTAGAAATTTATTTATTACGTCGATCATTCTGTAAAGGTCAATAGTCTTCAAACGCTAAAGAATCCGACTATACATCCACTCAAAACAACCTCCATGCGTTATTGTTATACAATATTACCCCACAACTCCATCCTACACTACGTAGTTTCACATTTGTTTTCATCATTAGTATTCTTTAGTTAAGGAATCGCGGCTAATTTGCATTTCTTGTGGTCACTTGTGGCCTTTGTTTGGCCAATTCCTTGAAGCAACTCCAACTCTACGGTGTAAACAAAAAATACATTTTGCACGCGTGTCAACAACTTAACGATTCTCCACATCAAAACGTGTTTCAAAACCAAAATGAACAAAAACTTTTCAGATAAAATTGTGGCGCAATTACAACTAGTATTGTATTTGATTTGTTCCACGACAATTGCGCGTCCTGGTAACGAATGCCTGCAACAAGTAAAGTAGACCACCATGAGTCATTCAATCAAAAATGTGTATATAGTTACGTTCAATCTATTGACGCACCAATTACAGAGGAATGCGGTGTAAACAGCGCATAAAAGGCCTCAAAGTGCTGCTGCTCTTGTACCAGTTGCCTTGTTTTTCTGACATGTAAACTCTGCCAATGAGCCAATGGAGTCCATAAAACCATTGAGACGCCACGAAACAACCTCAATAAGAAATGACAGCATCAGGAACAGTGTCTGTATGATCTCAAGACTTCAAACTGAAGTGGCTTTTACTTTTTTTTTTTTTGTACCACCCATTGTTCCACATCGCAGAGTGGAGACAGTAAAAGTGACAATTGCTCATAGAAAAGAAAGTTACATAAAATCTCGTGTTTTATTTGTTACATTGGTCGGACAATAAAAATTGCGTGTTGGCTTAACTATGGCGCCGACTGACAAAACGTCATTTGGCGTGTTAATGGCCGCCATGTCACATGCGCCTAATGGCTGACAATCAAGGAAATGGAGTAGATTAGATGCATTTTTTTTTTTCAGTCTTTTCAGTAATTTACTTGCACTTTTACTGGGCAAGATGAAGGTCTACTAGATGTTCATGGATTTGCTGGGGCAATGCAGGAAGTCCAAGAACGGGAAAGTGTGAAACAAGTCCAAGTGTTTCCTAGGTCGTGCGTGCAGTTGTATGTTGCAGCAAAGTGTTTTACCCTAGTTTTCACTGGTGACTGGCACTGTAACTTAGTTTGGTGAATATGAGCGTCACTACTTGTCCTTAGATAGACATTACCGACCCTCACAATTGTCATATTGGATTCGACTTGTTTGCGACTCTTTAAGATACATATCTCCGCGGCGAATTATTTTTTCTTTAATGTCATGCTGAATTTTTACTTTTACTTACTCAGGCGGTTTGAGATGAAGCCTTAACCAACGAACTGGTTGATGCCCACCACAATGGTGGTGAAAGATTTGACCTACGTCTGCCTGCTTTCACAAAGGATTTTGGACCCGTTCAACGCTATCTTACAGGTGAGGAGAATACCTCTAGGCCACTATCATTCAACGAGAGCAATTACCTGAGTCGAACCCCTATTCGTAACTTCCTTTCCCGAATATCCCGTCATACGAAATTACAATGGGCCTAAGTGAGTATCTTGTGGGACACCTATTCAGCGTAACCTAACCTATGGACCTGCTTTTCACAACTATTTGGAACGCGGGGCTGTCAGAGTAAGAGCAAAAGACGATTAAGACGGCGAAAACAAACGTTCATCTAGACAGATTGAGAAGATCAATCGTCTCGCTCTACTGGATGGAGACAGCATACTACGATGACCATACGAATATGTATGTCCGTGTTTTTAAACGGGGTTATGGCTTAATCTACATAGAAGCAAATGCCCTAAATCTCTTGAACTCAAAATCGTGAGAAATTCGAATGCTTTCTAAGATTAGGAATTATGGCTTGGACCGACGCGACGGTGTCACCAAAGTGGATTTGGAAAACAGAATCTACAAAACAATTTGAGGATCGAAGGGCTTTAAAAACTTTAGGTTCCCTCTACTCGAGTGAAAATTAAAATACGCACAACGCGAGTGGTTGCGAGAAGAAAGGCTTTGGCTCTGCGGACTGGCGCTCTAATTACATATTTTAGTAGGGATGAGCTAGAGTGAGCTAAAATGCGTCACAAAACTCCGCACAAAATGTGGGCAGGCATTTTTGACATTCTATGCTCCATGGGAGGATTTCAAAGCCTCTTTGGATACACGTAGAGACATACCAGCCCTTAAAGACTAAACTCCCACCGTTAGATTCCATAAGAATACTTCCGTAAAGCAAATTCTATTGGAAGTGATGCTATAGCTTGAGGATCCCATCGACCAACATAAGATCTGGGGACCAGAATATCCACTCAAGGCAGGTCATAAAAATTACAACACACTATTCTGCCTTTTAATTAACCACCTATTTTTTCCTGCTCCCTGCAGTTTGGCACTTTCCTCCTAAACGGGCCTTAGATTCATTTCCTCAAAAGCCAACATTCCAACGACCTGATAACGATTCGCAAGGAAAACCACTTAACTGTCTAGAGTGCTTAATGGCGAATCAACATCGCTCCTACAACTCGATCAGAAATTGCATTCTTGGATTAATTTATACAACTACACAGCACCAGATGAAATGTCAACATGTCAGAATTATGGAGATGCAGAATTCTCTTGCCACTTCAAACCCTGTTTCGAGAAGCATCTCCATGGGACACCATCGGCTGGTGGTTCGAGTGAAAACTGACGAAGTGGCATTCGAGAATTCCCCAATACGAAATCCACCAGCATCTTAGCACCAGCAACAGCATCAGCGGCAGCAACTCCCCCAAGGTAAACCTGTGTACCAGCAGCAATCGGGCGTCAAACTGCATCGTTGTCGTCGTCGCGTCGTCTTTGTATGAAACACAGAACCCCCAGTGGGCCCCTTCGTCTTCCTGTCCCTCAAAGTTGCAGTCCACATGAATGTGGACCAACAACTTTTCTATGGCATGGCGCGCGCAGAAAAATGTAAAAGTTGAATGTTGTTCCAAATGAGGGTACGACTGGCAACCGAAAGAGTGAGAAGAAGTTGAGCCCCAGTGGTAAGGTAAAGGGGTTCTCCCTACTCCCGTCCGTCCCTCTGAGAAGCTAGAGGAATTTTTGTTCTTGAGGCGTGTTACGTGCACTTTAGGCTTCCTGCTTAAATTGCATCATGACTCTCTCGAATGAACAAGTCTTATAGCGACTCATTGTTCGTCGCTATATCGCTTTAGGATTGGGTGAGACTGATAAAAAAAAAAATTAAAGTTACCATCGATGATGACGATGATAGTGGAGGTCTATGCAAGTCAGAAAAAATCACCTGGGTTCGTCGTTGCTGTGCTGTGATGTATTATGTATTCAGGCAAAGTAATGACACAGGTAAATACGCTTCTTTAATGAAGATACGGTGTGACATTTAAGCCAAGTCAATGTGTCGGTCGATTGTGTGCTAAGAAAGGTTTTTCACTTGTTAAAGCTGCCTTCGGGATACTAGTGAAGTTATATAAAACGATTTATGGAGCAAGATAATACACAACACGAATAGTAAGCTCGATATTTCACATACCCGTCTGATAGAAATCTATGCACTCAATCAAAGAAGAGATCAGACATCGACGTAAGTGCTCAGCCAAAGCTTGTGGAAGGTAAACGTGTTGCTAAGTTCTTGAAACAGGAGCTCTAACTCTTAATTTACATCTCTGACGTATATTATTTCTGCAATTATTAAAAATATAACCGCGGTGCTACAGTGGAACTGTTCAGGGTTTTGTAACTCATTGCTTCCGGTTCAATATTCCATTTCTCTATTATGAATGACTAGATCGTGAAAGTACGTGATCTATCTATCTACGTTCCCTTTGCAAATAACAACCTATTTCCTTCTTAGCCAGTGGTTCGTATGCATATGTTGCCGCCTCGTACACCTCATCTATCCGGAAGTCAGTACAATTGAGGAAGTCGATCATACACGATCAGAGAGTGTTATTCCAACATCACCTATGCACTCTTTGATCGCTTGTAGAAATGTGATGATTTCGTAACAAGGTTGGAGCTAAAAGCTAGTGAGGTCAAGAAAGCCCACCTACGAGTAAACTAGTAAAACACTTTAGACTTACTACTAAAATTTACCAGTGGGAAGTGTGTGACAGCCTGAAGACCTCTCAATTTCAGCCTACTTAGGCACTTTCTGAAAAAATTTCTGAAACGCTTGTCTATTTGTCATCCCTACTGTCACCCAACTGACACATTAATCTACTCCGGTCACCCCCTTTTTGATTAGGGCGCCATCCGTTAAAACAACTGCTATTGCCAAAAATGTACGTATTACAACACTGTCCGCACTTATAACACTCAAGTGTCCATTTTTTTAAACAGAATTTCTTTTGTTTCAATAAAACGGTTTAAAACACGAGCACGGACATCAATACCAAAGCAAAAAAAAATAAAAAATAAACGTCAAGATATGTATATGTACCTCAAAACTTTTTTGGAATTTAAATCACGTCCCTTTCGGCCAGTAACAAATGTGCACACGTCCCAAGATACCAGTTGATTTGTCTCTTTTACTTACACTGCGCGATTGTTTAATATGCACGGCAATGTGCCGCCATCGTTCACAGTCAAAGGCATATAAGAAACTGCTCATACTTTTGCCGGTAGGGGTCAGTAAACTCTTTTAGTTTTTCAAATTGTGTGTGCGCACTTAAAATTACAATAAGTTCTTCGTGTGTTGTGTTGTGAGTTCTTTCAAAAGTTATTTTTACTATCGTTCCCGACGATGGAATGACTGTAATTGTAAAGTTTAGCGACAAATGAAAATTTTTAAAAACTTCAATTTGAGAGAAGGTACATCAGTCTGACTCAAGACAGACAACGAAAATCCACTGGTCTTGGCCAAAAGCTGGAATATGCTCATTGCTCCATGGAGTGAGCTTTTCTGAACATTTAAGGCACTTTCGATAACACCGACTTCGACCCTAAATCAAATGCATTTAACTATACGTTAGGTCAGGTTGTTGGGTTGACGAACAGAAGGGGAACTTTCCTTTGTCCCACTTAGATCAATGTACATGGATCCATTGTGATGCCCATGGGATTGTGACTCTCATACTGTGTGAACCTATGAGTTTTACCACGACCATGAACCTATGAGTTTTCAAGTCATTTCGAGGCGTTTATAAATCCGTACAGGTCATTTACGGAGAGTTCTTCGGTATCCGGGGCTCTTCCGTGATCGCCTAACTCGTCACGTAAAAACGAGACAATTTGGCCCCGGAATGTTTGTTTTTTACGTGGCGGAACATATGGATCACAGAAGAGACTATTTGGCCCCTGAAAGAAATGTCTTCTCAGGATTTTAAACCCTAGATGACAGAGTCCTGGGCAGTGGCAGAGAGTCCTTACAACCCCTGCCTCTGTAGACTTTTTCGTTTGCATTTGATTTAAGTTTCTTGGTATGATACCTTAGCATATTATGCCCGTTAATTATGTTTATTTAAAGCTGCAAAAATAGGTCTGGTTAAAAACAAGGATAAAACGAAATATATGCTCTCTACGACTCCGAGACCGACGTCTCGGCCAGAACGTTACGATAGACAACTATAACTATTGAATGAATTCATCTACTTCGGCTCTGCTAACGACATTAGCGAGGAGATCTAACGTAGAATAACACCAATCGCTGTTACTATGGTGTTTAAAGACAAGGCCCTATCGAGAAGAACCAAGGAGACGCAATATAAGACCCTCATCAACTTCATCCTGCTAAATGGTGCAGAAGCATGGAGGAAAATCGAATGAAAGCGCACTCGGAACTTTCGAGAGAAGAGTTTTACGTTCGATATATGGTCCCACCTGCGTTGATGGTTTATGGAGGAGAAGAATTAACCACGAACTAAACGAGCTGTATAGCGACACTAATATAATCAAAAAGGTACGTATTCAACGATTAAGACGACTAGGTCATGCAGAGCGGATGAATACCTATGCTCCAGCCCGAAGAATCTTCACAGAAGAGGATGACCTCATCCCTCCTGCAAGTGCAGGGGACCTCAACCAACTCAGCGTATGCAATTGGGGGCAGCTGGCTAATGATCTTGCTGGGTGGTGGGGCTTGTTGATTGACGTCCCATTTCACCCCGAACTGTAGCGCCATCATAAGTTAGTTAGTAATTATGCCGATGGAAGGTGAACCTGAATGTCTGGGTAGTCCTTACTGAGAAGTTCTTTTAAGTTTCCCCGAAATCATCAACACTAATACCACTTCCTTTCTCAAAGCAACGCCGATATTCTCGACAAATACATAAGGTCCTGATTACACATCATTTAAAGTCAAACTTTAGAAAGATTATCAACAAGAAAACACAAAAATACCGTCAAAAAAAATCTCAGCTACGGTGTTTGTTGGGTAACACCACCAAAATGGCAGCTAACAACGGGGAGAAAACAGCTGAGTTTGCAGCAAAATATTATAATCTCCGCCATTTATACCTCATTCAAATGCAAATTGTAATTTTAACGAAAGGTTTACATAAGGTTTATTATGTTTTCTTTTTTCTTTCATTTTTTTACTCTCTACCCTGTGTGCGGTGAGATGTTGTCGACCTTGTTGACCTCCGCGATTTATACTAAAGAGCAGGGCGAGTTCATACACTTGGTATACGATGGAAACGGCCATTAAATATGTCTGTTAAATCAAACAACAGATAAATTGTTATGTGTTTGTGTGGTGTGTTGTGCATTAGCTGAGGTAAAAAAAAGAGGATGCTGCTGACAATATAGCGATGATTTAATGCGCGACCATGATACAGTAATGAGAGTTAGAAATGTGCATTTACTTGACAGTTTTACTGAGTTTTTGGTATTTACAGGTAGTGGAATTAAGACAAACGCCCATGCAGGCGATATAGTGCTGACGATAACAGAAATTTCGTTTTCACATGCAGCCAAGACAAGAATAATAGATCTGTATTACTAGAACTCTTAATCTGGTCTTCCTACGAGGCTATCAAGAAGTCTATGATTAGGAATAAAATCGCACCACTAATCATAAACTGGGTACTTACCATGCTAGAAAGCAAACAAATACAATTAGAATGCGGAATATCGCTCAAAACAATAATATTGACCAGAGGATGCCCGCAAGGGCGAGTACCTTCTCACTGCTCTGGACTTTGGTCATAAGTGAACTCCTAGCACTTTTAAGAAAAGCTGGCAACAGAGTAAAAGGAAACGCAGACGATGTCGTTATTAACGTTAGGGACATATTCGATGACATCGTATCAAATATGATGCAAAATGCCCTTAACCTAACTTCAAGGTGGTGTATGACGAAGGGCCATAAATCCCGGAAAAAACTGCTTTTGCACCCATTTCCAGAAAGAGGAAGCACAGGCTCAAACTTGATAAAACGCTTATTTGGAACTCGCACCTTAACTTGGTTACCACCAAGGCGACTAGGGACCGAACTCCAAAATGATTTATTGGTCGTACAACGCCATAATCAAACTAATGATCACCTAGTATGGTGGCCAAAAATCCTAAAAACGACATCGCATGAAGCTGAGCAAAATCTATCGCTTAGCCTGCATAGGAATCACGGAGGCCATGAGAACGAGCCCAACGGCAGCTATAGGAACAATGCTTAACCTCACGCCGCTACATCTGGCAGCACAAAGAAAAGCTATATTTAGTGCTCTAATCCTGTCTCAGATCCTGAACCTTAAAGTCGGTAACTTTAAAGATCATCTGAGAATACTACAATAGAATACATTCATCGTAATCCAATTCTTAAGATTCCAGATACCATGCTCAAAAGATCTCGATTCTACAGAATTTTCGAAGTTGTTATAGGCGCCTGCAGCGAATGGAGAAATGAAGGCCCTACTACACTACCAAATTCCCAAATCTGGTATACAGATAGATCAACATTAGAAATCGGTAGCACAGGTGCTGGGGTTTATGGTCCCAGCTTCCAACGTCCGATAGCGCTTGGAATGTCACCTACAGTATTTCAATCGGAAGTCCACGCTATTGACTTGTGTGCAAAAGAATGCCTGCGTAGAAGAACCCGAGGAACGCACATCTACATCTTTTTTGGACAGCCAAGCAGCACTATTAAACCATAAATCCAATACGGTAGGGTACAAGCTTCTCTGGGACTGTCTCAACCTGCTCGAAAGCCTTGCATCGGTAAATAATGCCTGGATCCCAGGACATGAAGGCTTCGAGCGTAATGAACGGGCCGACTGACTGCTCCCGAACCCTGATTTAGGGTACCACCCAACTTGCCAACCTCTGGGGCCTTAGACAAGCGAAAAACTTCATCAACCCCAACCTATACAAGGCCAAGACTTTACTTGATCTCACCAAAGACGAGTTAAGAACCTTAACGGACAGGACATTGTACACTCAGATACCATCTGCATAAAATGAAAGTATCAGATATCAATATTTGCCGGCTCTGTGGAGAACAGAAAGAGACCGATGAACATATTCTGTGCGTGTGTCCATGACCCGCAAGGAAAAGATTACCACAATAGCCCCCATAGGTCGCAGTGCACGTTTAGGGCCCCTAATACAGAATACAGCAGCTGGTCTTAAGAGAAATTCAAGCCACACAAGATCGAACCTCTTTACAAGAAGGTAAAAGACACTAGTAATGGACTCTACCAAGTTAAAATATACATGGGTCAGTTGCTCCACTAGAGTCATGTATCTTGATTCGGCATTAAACGGAATACGCTACCTCTGACGATGAGTCCTACAATGACCTATGGAAAGTCTAGGGCAGTAAAGCGCTTTCCACATACATGTCCTTTCATGGCGAAATGGCCTGCAGGTGAAATTGTCTTTACCTAACCTAATCTCTAAAACGAGTTGTACCAGTGTCAGATTCTTTTAAAGCCCCACAAACAAAATTGTTTAACAAAAGTCAAAGGATCGATTCCCATCGTTTACCCAACCTACGATCCTTCAGGAAGAGACAAGTATTATCTTCCTATTGACAAGATGGTACTCTCCAAGACCATATATGTACATCAGTTTCCAAGACAACCAGTCAAATGTTGTTTCTGTCTTTGAACTGGACTAACAATCTTTATAAGATAAACCTGTTTAGCATTCAAAATAACTCTCAAGCATCCATCGGTCACACATTAATCCATCAGAAGTGTGTCCTTCAAAACCAAAAGACGCTGAGCAAATGATAAAAACAAAGACCAGCCATTGACTGTAGCTCCACTTGAAATTCCTTCCACGAAAAAACCTAGCCTTTACAACTGCCATCCTCTGGCACACAATCACGATCGCCACCATCACTACTCTAGCACACCATCCACCACATCATACGTTTACTTATGTTTAATCTGAGTGCAAAATCTCGGTGGCAATTGCCGCAAAAGTTGCACCTTAATCTAACAAAGCCCGGCACCATCGCCAACCAATCCCATTCCAGCCACACTGAGTCCATCCAATTATGCAAGATTCTTATCCGGATCACATTATGATATTTCACGAGGTTAAAAGTTGAATGAGTGTGCCATCTTTGCCATTTTGCCGCCCGGGGCTTCCTGCCCGCAGGAGCATCTTAAATGTCTCCACCAACCAGACGGCCACCTGGTTTCACTTCGTATACACACAAGCAAATTGCCAACTGTCAGAGATGCAAACTTCTATTCCACTGCTCCCCCTGACAGATATTGTTTACACTGAACAAAGACTTGATTGCAATTTGCAAAAGTAATTTAATTAAACGTTGCTGTCACCCTTGTTGCATGACTAACAGGAATTTAATTCACAGAACTTGTTCAATTTTGAAACACGCCCCAGGGGCAGCTGAACCGCAAAGCATAACCTTTCCTTTGTGACGCGCGGATTCAGAATGACGTGATGCAGGAAGTCTAGAAACTACTTGATGCCTAGCCTTGCTGTGATGCTGATGTTGGTTCTTTGTGGCGCAAACAACACTTCACCTATGGCATTCAACTTGTTTTTTTTCAATTGTATGTACAGAGAGAAAAAGATTCCCTAGTGCGGGATGGTATACCTCGGTTATAAGTCCAATTGAACGACTGTAACAATCCAATAGGAGTGTGAAGGTCAAGGTGAAGACTCAAGACTTTAGGTGTATTTTTCTGCAATCAATCAGAGAAGACACGAGTATAGGGTTGGCGTTTCTATTGCGTTGGCATTTCAATTTGACACTTCGGGCTTAGTTATCATCGAAAGGTTACAATGAGAAACCTACTTTTTAGAATACAGTTGATTAATGAGAAGATTTGACCAAAAAAAGCAGTAATCAACAGAGGTGGGGTGCCACAAGGCTGTCAGTCGGCTAATAGCTAAATTGACTAAGTAAAAAGCGAGCGTAAAAAGGCCTATGGCAGCCACTAAGACAACCCGACAACACCAGATCCAAGCTAGATTTGAAGGAAACTTCAAAATAATTATCTGTTCTAGGAAGGTATCGAATAAAAGTGATGAAATGGTACAAGATTTCCATACAACAGTCTTAAACGACTGTTCAAAGAAGGACTGAGCTGTGCATGACGCAATATTCTCAGAATCAATATTTTGCGACCTCGAAAAATGCTTCCAATTCTTTCGGGTTGTCGGAGAGAGAGAGAGAGAGAGCACAATGATCTGGAGTTAATTCATGCTTCTATTTGGCTGAGAAGCGTACAAAGTCTGTCTTTGGTTTCAAGTAGTACTGGACCGATTTTACTCCGGCTTCCCACAACCCTCCAAAGTGTGGAAAAGTAGGGCGAATAAAGTTCCACCGTGTTCTGGAATTGGCTAAGTGTCTGACACTTCTACCCAATACAGCGTCGAAATGCACTTTTTGATGTGAAGTTTTTTCCAGCACCGCGTGTACGAATGGTACCTGCCCTTCGTCGGGGCCGGAGCACACTTAATGTATCAAAATCCTATCGTTCACTCAACGTCAAGGAAAATTGCCCCCAATCTGGAAGGTGTGTCGGATCATTGGACATAAAAATTTTAAGTGGAACAGTAACCATAAAATACTTCGAATTCAGGAAAATGTAGTGGTCAAAACATTAGAACTAAAGGAGAAAAATATTGCCAAGGTTAAGGCGATGTGCATGGGCCACTGACCAGTAGGGATCTATAGGGTCAAACTTGGGACAAAACAGTGCCAAAGGAATAATTTTTGAATTGATGACTGATAATAATTACTCCCACACCCTGAAAAGTCCCTTTGACTTTTCTATACATTGTGCAATAGGTTAAGAATTCAAATTTCCAATATACATATGTACATAGATGGTTAGGGCTTGACGAAGTCGGTTAAAGCAATAGATTAAATGGCTAGACTATGGCTGAGCGAAATCTAGTTGTTGAACGCAAATGGGACCGAAAAACTCTTTGTTTTCCAAGGCTTTATCTTTTTTTCTCTTTCAACGAGTGTCATTTAAAGGATTCTTTAATTGAAAAACACAGCTGTAGTATTCATTCGAATACATCAACTTTCTTGGCAACACAATGACTTATGTTTTCGAAGCTATGATAAAAAAATAAATAGCTGGCACGACAGCTGAGGATGAGCCAAGGCCTAGCTTCTTGCAACCATTCATGTTGTACGTGTTACATTTTTCGCACGAAGGTCCCTTCTACAATTTATTGCGAAATTCGAACGACGAATTGAGAAGCTCTTTCATGACAGATTACACTCCCGGAGGCTTGTTATTCCCTGACGCGAGGTGGTGCCATGAAAAAATATTTGGTAGACATGGCTGGGGCTTGATTTCACGCCGCTCGCTCAGCAGTCTAACGCACGAACCACCGAGCCACTGCGACCACTATGATCCCACTGAAAAATTATGTAACCCATTGAGACGTCAACTTGACGTTGCGTTACTGATTGAAAATCCCCTTTCGCATATGTTTTCACCCAACTTCTCAAGAGTTTTGGGCTCGAGATTGTTAAACTTCAAAGTTCAGCTAAGTCCTTGTAGTAAGATTTTCGACAAAAATTGACTATGAAAAAAACTTGTTTACAGGTATTGAAACAAACAAAAGCTTACATCAGTTCGATGAGATTTTTCATGCTTGCAAAACGTGCCTGGTTAGATTTATGACACATAAAACTGTCAAAACGATTGCGTTAAGAATTTAATCACACATGTCGAAACCCGGAAATCTTTCTTTTCCCATCGAAATGCCTTAAAATCAAATGGATCCATAAAAAATATTTAAGACAGAGCGCCAAGGAAACACTCCCGTGCCTGTCTTACTTCTAATTTAATGACTTAATTTATAATTAATTAAGTGTCTAATGACTGCAGAGCATATAATCAACAAATTAAGGTCAAATTCGGTAAACGAAAATCGATTATGCGCCATTTAGGCTTTGTAGGAATTCAAGCTCACTACTCAATTAACAAAGGTGCGACATAATTATCCGCTTAAATGTCAATTAAAACACAATTTGAAACCATTTTCGCAACCATGTTAGCATTTGTTAATATTCTTCTGGTTTATTCATTCAGAAGCATGCGCCGCCTTTTGTTGGGAGAAACGTGTTTCCATTTTGATTTCTTTGATTTAATCCCAAATGAATAGCCAGTCTTGTAGGTTATTACCTAGGTAGTACCTACTCGTACTCGTTGGCACCACAAAAGCTTCAAAAACCGGTAGATTGTTTGCTTTCAGTCGATCGGAGACAAGGCGAGTTGTATCTATTTTTGGCTTCATTTTGATCGCCAAATATTTAAATACCACACATCGTATGCAGGTCTCTACTTTCCTGTTGGTTTTCGAAAATGTCAAAGCGAATCGAGAGACACAAAACACGTTTTATCTGTCATTTAGGTTCCATACCTCACCGTACACCTCATTTATGTCAAATTAGTCGCATGCAATCGATTATGGTTTCGAAATTGTCAAATAAATTAAATTGTGTTGATTGTTTTTAAAAATTTATTTCACAATATCGCTAAAATTGTGTCACCAATAGTACAATAAATAAAAACAGTTGTTTCCTTTTGTTTTTCAAGTTCGAAACGACAGGTTGGCTTTAATTTTATTGTCAATTTAAATTATGCAAAAGATTTTACCGTCCATGAGAAAGTTGCAAAAATGTGGAAAAGAAACAAAGTGTCCACACGGAGCGCTGAAGGTTGACTTTGCATTGGCGTACTTGGCGCCATCCGGATGTAGACTGTAAAGTCTTTTTCCATTTTATCAGGCATGTAATATGGAATGGAAGATGTGCGACATGATGCACTCTAACTCGTTTTAATTCGTGGAGAGTGTGTTCATTTTGCACATTTTTCTTGGATGGACATAATAAAAATGAAAGTATTTTCTGTCTCTCATCAATAGTTTTATCGGTGATTGTTAAAGGCAGTTATGAGACGAGAGAAAGATGACGTTTAACCTGTCAGTGGAGTGAAAATGTTGTCATTAGTCGATGATAAACGTTAATTTACACTTTGACAGGTGTGTGGTGAAGGCTTTCGAACGTGACACGTCAGTTAGGCTTTATTTGTTTGTGGAAATTAGTTTGATGTCTCATTTGTAGACCGCTTCCTCAAACAATAATGACTACATTGGGGTGCTGTCAACGTTTAACACGATTTAGAAGTGTAAGGAGGAAATTATACCGATAATTGATTGATAGAAGCTTTCTTTACTTCATTAACACCAGAGTTACAAGTTTTGTGGCGCCTTTTAGACGTGGTGCTCCTGCTTTAACACAACGATAGAACTAGCTAGAAATCTAACCCGGATGTTAGCACTATCATAAATAAGGCAGTGCTATGTAAATAACAACTTTGAAGGCAAAGTGGTGGAAAATTAAGACCTTAAACCCTTTACTGGCAAGGAGACTCTGTTGGGCGCCAGTATTAGCTCCTGAAAAAATCCGCAACAGTCGATATATTCTCCAAAATATCCAGTAATCTATTCACTTCCACACCCTAAATGTCCACTTGTAACCGATTACAAGATATTGCGACCAACAAACTAATTACATTAAGATTAACGTGAGAAGCTCTTTGAAAATTTGCAATGTGCAAACGTAACAAGAAGCAAACATTGACACGGATCAGTGCGTCAGTTAAGGTGTGGAATGGATGTGCAATAAAGTCTATTGCTCGCAATCACGAAAATACTTCATGAGTGTTGTCCAATGAATGCAAAGCTGAAGGTAACAAAAGCTGCAATCTAAATGCAATCTACTGGTTGCTTAACCTAAAAACTTATTCAGAAAACTATTCAAGTAAAAAGATGAGCAGATACAAGTGTGTTTGGGAGGTTGGACTAGCAAACGCTTGAGGAAGTGAACCAGGATAACAATGAGCTCACTTACTCCACTATTTCACCCAACAAAAATAAGAACCAGTCAGGTAACGACCAAAATCCATCACTTGTGAATCCCCCTTAAAAATTCACGCTAAAAGCATCGAATGATCCTCAAGTTTTAGGTGTTAAAATCTTCTCCAAACCCACAGCCTTGTGTCTGTAGACATTCGCAATAAAAATGCACATCAACACTTCTAATAATCTCCACAAATATTCCACCTAAACACATCATAAACACTTGAGACATGCCACAGAGGAAATGTCATTTCAAATTGAATCCACCTCCAATCAAAAAAATTTCAAAATTCAATTTAACTGCTTGATTGCCCACACTAAGCAGAGAATTTACAGTCTTTTGTCTATCAAATTGCAAATTACCACAGTTAATTTGAACATTTGTTCCATCGTCACTGTGACACCGTGCCGCCATCCATCCATGAAAATCATAATAAATTATCAAAATAAACAAAAAAAAAATCTTAGAAAAATTTCTTTTCGCCACACATTATGTGCAACAGACAATCAAAAATGTCCGATCAAACATAAAGTCTCAGATTGAAAGAAATTTCCCCACAGTGTATTCCACACACCACACCTTACCACGAATACAAAAATGAGAAAATTCTTTTGTTCGTGCATTCTGGGTCTTTCTTTACAACAAACTTTGTTTTTTTTTTTTTGCTTCTCTTCCTTGTTTGGTGTTTCTTTTGGGACACGGTATGTATAATACCAAAGTTGAACCATAGGAGTGGTGGATATGGTAGGTATCCACATCGAAAAACTGGTCACAAACGAACAGGTACACAAAGCCAATGCGAAGCCTGAATAGACATACGTTCCACAAAGCATTTGCGATCTAAAACCATATTTTTCGGAGGAGAAATCTCAAATCTCAAAGGAAGGGGAACTTTCATGATCTTTTTGGTGCCACCAATTCCACCACAGTCACACGTACACGCCAAATGCAAAGAAATCCCTACCTCTTTGGTTCGCAAGAAATTGGTATTCCAAGACACAGTTTTTGGTGGGAGATCTTTAATGGTCATGGCCCCCCACTCGGGTTTATGTAGGTCTTAATAAATAGAACTTCATCCTACCAGCCAACACCTAGTACAAGCGTGGCTGTGTATTGAGCAACTACAGCCGACTCGTTTACAAGTCTCTCACACGGATACCCCATTTAGGACATCGTTTTGTTTTCTTTTTAAATGTAAATTAATTCATCGCAAGCAAAAGAAAAAAACAAGAAATTAGTTTAATAAAGGAAAACTTTTTTGTTTTTTCTAATTTTTGACAGATAGTAGAAAGAAATTTGCACATACGCAAGATGGCGCGTGTGTTGCCGCTATTAAGTGTGTTTTTAGTATGTTTAGCTCTGGGTAAGTAAACACAAAAAATCTAATTAAATAATAATAATTTTTGAAAGTGTAAAAAGTAAAAGTGACAAGTGTTTAGTGTCAATTTTCAACTGCCGGTTGTTGAAAGAAAAGAAAGAAAGAGAGACTTTGAAAAAAAACTGGTTGGAAAGTTGCACTGTCCACCGAATTAGTTGCATAATCTTTGCGGATATTTATTTAGTGAAAGACGAGGAAGTGTGTATCGAGTGAAAAATGTGCACAAAACAGTTTCAAAAAACGACCAAAACTTTTCGCACCGTTATCGAGTGTCTTGTCAACGTGGCGTCATTTTAGGTGGATACCCAATACAAATGCAACCATTTTTTATTCACGTTCATTATTTATTCCCCCCCACACATGGTTTATAATTGAATTACCAAGTATTTCTCAATTCTGAAAAGAAACCAGTTCAAGTCAAGTCGGCTACAATCAACAATTAAATCAGCAAACAAGCAGGCGGGAGGGGGGAAAGTGCAATACATCAAAGTGAATTAAGAATTCAAGGTTTTCTTCGACATCTTCAGTCATTAATTCACCACAGTGTGCATAAAACAAAACACGTTTAAGAATAAATAAGAAAAAAATTGATTTTGCCACAAGACAACATTCACTTTTTAATCGAATGCAGGCAGGTATTGCTGAACAGAGACCAGACCACGACCACGAGTGGGAGATATAATTTATATCTTGTTGTCTTGTTGGCGTAAGAACACCCGGCATGAGCCTTCTAGACCTGTTTAGAAGTTCTTTTTCTACGGCGGAGTACACGATTGAGATATTAACAACTGTCAGTTGCTAATGGCACGATCACGATGTTCGATTTAAGAAAGAACAAACAAGAAACCGCTGTGTACCAAGTGGAATTGTTCTTGGTAACTACGGACCAGTTTAGAAGCCTGTATTTAGTTACCATGCTTTGGATGACTGTACTTCTGTAGCCATCGGAGCTAATTATAGAATTTTGAGAATAGGATTGACCAGCCTTGAAGTTGTCTTTACCTTGCGCAATGGAATCGGATTGAAGTTAATTCCCGTTGTATTTTCAACGACAATTTGAAGATCTTACCTTCTCCTTAAATTTGATACTTTCTGTACAAGTTTAGGTCTAAAAATAAACAAAAAGTTGGCGCCAAAACTCGGGATGAGCGGAGGGTTAGATTCTCGCAACCATTCATCTTGTGTGTGTTAGATTTTTCGCACGAATGGAAGGGACCTATTATTTATTGCCGACTACGAACGGCGATTTGAGAAGCTCTTTTATGACAAATTATGCTCCCGGAGGCTTGGAGAGGTGATGCCGAGGAGAGGTGATGCCGCGAAAAATGTTCGGTGGACAACCCATGCCGCTCGCACAGCAGTTCAACGCACTAACCACAGAGCCACGGCGACCACCCATCCTAAGGCCCAGGCCTTAGTCAAGTCATCTTCAATCAAAATCTAAAAGTCAAGAATCGAAAGGAATGCATTGTTTCAATGACAATGACCACCTAACCTTCTAGCTTTCAATTCAAAGTTCATAATGGAGGCCGTGTCTGATGTAAATGAGTATTTTCTGCATAATCCATTGGGTTAGCTCAAGGTGGTATTCAGAATTTTAAAGATCAAATCTTGATCGTTTGCTATTGACTCACATGAGATACATGATCACACACGTGACCTTTATTGTTAGTGGGCGTACACTGAAAGAATTTTATAGAAGCTTCAAGAAGGCGCACCTACATACATACTGATTATTCTTCTACAAGCTTAAGAATTGACAAAAAACTGCTAAATGCCATGCATTCCCGAGACATGTTGGTGGATCTGTACCTTTGAAAATTATTTTGTTTTGTTTTAATCAATAACGTGTTTAGTTGCTAATACTGCGCTGAAGAGACCAGACTTTAAGTCATCTACCACCCTGGACATTCAACAATCATTCTGATACTTCTATTAGTGGTGCCTTGGCTCTGTCTCTTTTTGAAGGGCTCGCGTTTCTGATACTAGAGATGGCTTCTACTTCGAATGCCAGTCTTAAGCTTCTTAGAACCAGCCAAATATCAGCCCGGAGGTATTCTTAAAAATATCCTGAGAATTTAAAGGAATCGGCTTGATTTCTCTATCAGTAGGCTTTCGTACTCAAGGCAGCTCACACTCCAGGGATACAGGTAATTTCTGTCCAAAAAGAAGGAAGAATTCTAGGCTCAAGGCTCTTACTTAGTTGCCCCCATAGTTCGAGTTGAACAAAGTAGCCTATTTTTGCTCTAGCAACCCATTCATAAAGGTTAGGAGGTGTTCCTATTTCGTTTGTATTCTCGAAAAAGCTAGTGTTTAGCGGAATGGCGCTCTGGTCTGTAATTTCAGGTATCCTACACCGAAGAAGATCATGCATAACTTGAGATCTGAGTGAGACTATATACATATAACCTACTGTTCAATGGTCCATAGCAAAAATTTTTTAAATATCTGTGTAGCTTCTGCTGAGGACCCTTAAAGTCCTGACTGCTGTATTCGCAAGTGTTTCTACACAGTACAGCATCTTTTCTTTTCCTGACAGCCTATTACTTCCTTATAATCTACATCGATCTTAATATCAACTCCTATCTATCTATGATCATAAAACCCGATTTCATTGTGTCTTCTGTCGCCGAAAGGAAAAACCACATCGTCCCAAGTAAAATTTCGACTTTAATGCCACATAAACCTGTCTCAATGCACAAACTCCATAGCATCTGCTGCATATGTCTCTTTAGTATGTCTAGGCAATTGGTCCCGCCCTCTTATTACGACCAACATCCGCATTTTTAAATTCACAAAATTCATAAAAGCCGAACCTTACGTAAGTTATTTGACTGGTTTTAGTCTATAACGACTTACGATAGTAATTGTGGAACTTGTGTGGACAATATTTGCGAGAGTGCCATCATCTACATCACCATCGCCATCCCATGTTCAATTATTATTAATAATTAATAAAAACCACACGAGTTAAAAACACAGAAAATGAATAATTTTATGAATTATGTAAATTCTGTGATACGATCGTTACAAATGGATGTGCCGCCCGCCGCCGTTCCTCACCTCACACCGGTGTTTCTACGTACGTAGATTTCATCTTCGTGATGGGATTCAATTTCTTGTCTCGTTGGTGCGAGTTTATTGGTTCGAAAGTGGGTTAACATGGGCGCAGATGAAGATGAAAATCGGGTTTGTTTAACGTTATTTAATGTGTTTTTCGGATTGTATAGCAGCGGCTAGGTGCCGTGTAGGCAAACTGGTATTTTTTTCATGTTAAGTTGAGATTTCGCTTTCATTTGAATATGCAATGAGGGATTAAGTAACGTGTTTTTACTTGGGCAGACGAAAAAAGGTAGAAGTGGATTTGTCAGAATGGTAATGGCATGTGGAATGTAAATTGGGATCCGGATTTTGTACAAATATGCGGAGATTTTTTTTAATTTTTGGCAACGTTGACAATTTTTAAATGTCAAAGGGTGTTTGCAATGGCCTTTACTCAAAAGTGCCACTCACGTGACATTAAGTGTTTCTGTTTAGAGTTTCTAGTGTGTTTAGCCATTAGCTTGTCCCAAAAACGTACTTAAACATCTGAAGGGAAATCAAATTCGTGCCAGACATCCTCATAGGGCGAAAGGGATTCAGGCAGAACGACTTGGGCTGCCCTTCAATCTGTACTACACCTGCTATGAGACTGTCCCACACAAGTTATCTGAAGATGCAGTACTCTTCGTACTTGCGAGATATTTTACTTTCATGGTGGAATCACCTTATGAGATTTCAAAGGAGAATATTTTTATAGGCACAATAGACCCTTTGAATAACCGCATCGTGTATGATTGTGTCCAATCACTGTAATGTGCAACCAGTATAGCGTTTTGAAAGTTAGACCTACACCAAGTTCAACTGTACAACAGCCTATATGTAAGGCTTCCGAGGCATGCTCAGTTATGATGGGAATTCTGCTTGATATATAGAGGTCGGAGTTAGGGACAATGTAATCAAATGCTTTTTTACTGTAGGCCATCGGGATATAATGAAGGCGTCACCTAAAATACAGTTTTTCTAAAGACCTTCTTCCCCCAATCTGAGTGCTTAAAAAGTTAAAATAATATCATAACTTCTCTTTTCCCTATTTACAGTCTCATCAGAGAGAGTGAAACGTCAAAATGATGACAAAAATCTCGATGACAATCAAATTGAAGAATTATGCCAGGACAGACCTGGAGATGAATACTTCCGTTTGTCAGCCGAAGGTGATTGCCGTGATGTCGTGAGGTATGTTTCAAATTTAAAGTTTATCAAATTTTTTGTTGTTTAAGAATAATTTTGAAACTTGAGAATATTACACAAAATTTAAGATTTATACACAATCAAAACACAAAAATAAATTAAGAAATAATTAAATTCTAAATAAAACAAATCCACACCAAATCACAAAAATCAATAGATGCGACAATGCCGGTGAAAATGGCATTACCCGACTTGCATCTGTACGATGCCCAGCCGGTTTAGGTTTCGATATTTTGCGTCAGACATGTGACTGGAAAACAAATGTCAAAAACTGTGATAAAGTTGAAAGTAAGTGTTTTGTGTTTCGGCATGTCAAACAAATATCTAAAAAAAAAAAAAAAACAAAATCTATGAAAACCAAATATAAATATTCATATCATCCTATGATATCCTATTTCTATGTCTTGCTATGCCTGTACTTAATTTATTTACATATATCTCTTATTTCGTTTCGATATTATTTTTCTGTGGAATGCATTTTCAAAAAGATACTCAAAACATATTTTATATATTCTATACCTACCTACTCTTCTAATGTGACTAACAAAACAAACTACAAAAGAAACAAAAAACTGGGTCTGGCAATGATTTTTTCTGTGTATGCGTCGGTCATTCCCCAAAACAAACACTGTTAGGTCATACATACAATTTAAGAGGCAGGGCTATATCAACAACAATTCTTTTCTGTTAAATCAAAATTAATATTAAAAAAAAAATAATGTAGATGTACAAGATCTGGACTGAAACAAATCACATGCCCATCTGGCTTAGCCTTCGATGTTATAAAACAAACATGCGACTGGAAGGCTAAAGTTACAAACTGCGATGAAAAAGAAAGTAAGTCTCAAACCAAAAAAAAAAAAAAACGACCCTCAAAAATGTTTTTTTGAAAAAATAAAACCACAATGAAGTAGCAAAATTAGAAAACCATTTACCAAAAAAAAAAAGGAAAACGCCTAAAAAATTGGTTTGGGATTGAACACAAATTGTAAATATTTTCGTTTTTTTTACTTCACACATTCTTTTTTTGCTGGCACGTGTAAACGCACTACTTCACGCTTACACTGCCACACGTTGGAAAAAAATATGCAAATTGTTAAAAAAATCAAAACAAAAGCTCAAGAGACAGTAATTCAAATAGTTGACGCCAATAATGTAGATAAGTTGAACAGGAAAAGAACGCCATAGAATGTAGAAGTTAGTAAATCCTACTTAACCTCGGTAAAACCTCCCTCCCTTCCCATTCCAGGTTATATACTTTGTAGAGTTGTTGTATGCGCTTGATCACGTACTAACCTTTCTGCTCATATTAAGCTAAGAAATCGCTTGGGGATTGTTAGTCCAATCCACACGCGATAATTCGACAACGGTGAGAGGTGATAACATTCTGTTTGGGTGGTGTCCCCTTAAGACTCTTTAGTTTTATAAGTAAACTTAAACTTTACTCTCTAACTCAAGCTTTTATCATCAAATGTTGCACATACTCGTAGAATGTAACACCATTTTCTCACATTTTAAAACTTTTTTATGGGATCAACTGTATCATCCATGATTCATCCACTCTAACTCTCCAATTCAAAGTAGAAAATTGCAAATCTCATTGAAAATTTTTCCATTTAGAGCCCCGTAAAGCTCTTCCAATTTTAAAAACCGACGAGCCCATCTGTCCTGATGGTAAACTATCCTGCGGTGATGGAGAGTGCTTGTCAAAGGACTTGTTCTGTAACGGAAAACCCGACTGCAAGGACGAATCCGACGAGAATGCTTGCTGTAAGTTTCAAACTAACTCATGTACCTGTGGACATCTTTTATCTTCTTATCTACATTCTCTTCCCACTCTAGCTGTTGATGATGATCCAAATCGTGCCCCAGAATGTGACCCAACTCAGTGTGTTTTGCCTGAATGTTTCTGCTCAGCTGATGGTACTCGTATTCCTGGTGCTATTGAACCACAACAGGTGCCACAAATGGTAACAATCACATTCAACGGTGCCGTCAACGTGGACAACATTGACTTGTACGAGGATATTTTCAACGGTCAACGTCAAAACCCCAATGGTTGTTCAATCAAGGGTACATTCTTTGTGTCACACAAATACACTAACTACTCAGCCGTTCAGGACCTCCACCGTCGTGGTCATGAAATCTCAGTTTTCTCGCTGACTCACAAGGATGATCCAACTTATTGGACCCATGGAACCTATGATGATTGGCTCGCTGAAATGGCCGGTGCTCGTTTGATCGTTGAACGTTTCGCCAACATCACTGATGGTACCATCATCGGTATTCGTGCTCCATACCTCCGCGTTGGTGGCAACAAGCAATTCGAAATGATGGCCGATCAGTTTTTCGTCTATGATGCATCCATCACCGCTTCTCTGGGACGTGTCCCAATCTGGCCATATACTCTGTACTACCGTATGCCACACAAGTGCAATGGCAACGCTCATAATTGCCCGTCTCGTAGCCACGCTGTCTGGGAAATGGTCATGAACGAATTGGATCGTCGTGATGACCCAACATTCGACGAATCTCTGCCCGGTTGTCACATGGTCGATTCATGCTCAAACATCGCCTCTGGTGAGCAATTCGGACGTCTTCTGCGTCACAACTTCAACCGTCACTACAATAGCAACCGTGCTCCATTGGGTCTACATTTCCATGCATCATGGTTGAAATCAAAGAAGGAATATCGCGAGGAATTGATCAAGTTCATCGAAGAGATGTTGGGACGCAATGATGTATTCTTTGTCACCAACATGCAGGTCATTCAATGGATGCAAAATCCAACTGAATTGAACTCACTGAGAGACTTCCAGGAATGGAAAGAAAAGTGTGACGTTAAGGGACAACCCTACTGCTCACTGCCAAATGCCTGCCCACTGACAACTAGGGAGCTGCCAGGGGAAACTCTACGTTTGTTCACATGCATGGAATGTCCAAATAATTATCCATGGATTTTGGATCCAACTGGTGATGGCTTCTCAGTTTAAAAGAAAAGGGACACTCCCTGTCTTTTGCAACTAAGTAGTTATTCCACCGAGAGTCTGATCTATATTTTTTTTTTTAATTCTTATGTTATGTATGATTTTGTTTCCCCCTCTTCTTGTCGGTAGTGTATAATTTTTATAAAATTTCACCTACCCCTCTATGTTTTGTTTTTCTTTTATTATTTCCTTATCTTCTTACATCCTTCATTCTACTTTGTTTGTTCTTTTCTTATCGCTCTGATAAAACTAAATTCAACTTTAATTGTTGTTTCTCTTAAGTGATAAGTGATATCCTGTGTTTATTAATTTTTTTTTATATAAGAGAATGAAAGAGCAAGAAACCAATTCGACGTAAATAAGTAATGTTAATATTTGTAATAGGAAAAAAAACAACAAATACAAAATGTTTATAATTAAAACAAACAAAAACATAAAAACAAACTGAATTTTATTTTAAAAATAAAAAAGGATATTGGATCCTTGAACGGGCAACACTATTTTAGCAATTTTCACCCACCTGTTTGTATCGTGTAACCCAGCTCGGATAAGCTCGAGGAATACGACGTGAGACTTTGTTCTTAAAAGACAGTAAAAGAGTTCAGCCGAACCGGCACAGTCAAACAAAGCAGTCGGTTTTTGCAAAATGAAAGAACCATTTGTCCATGCACAAGAAAGGAGACCCTCTCAACTGCGCCAATTACCGAGGAATTAGTCTCTTAAATGTCGCATATAAGATCTTATCTGCCATATTGTGTGAACGCCTAAAACTCTTTGTCAACAACGTGATCGGTTCCTATCAGTGCGGTTTTATGCCAGGAAAGCCCACAATCGATCAAATTTTCACACTTCGGCAGATACTGGAGAAAACGCAAGAAGTTCAAATCGATACCCTCTTGAAACCTCTTGAAAGAATTGTGCAAAACTCACATGCCAACACCAGAGGCTATATCTTTCAAAAGTCCGTCCAATTACTCGCATTCCCCGACGAGGTGGCTGGGTCATGTAGAGCTGATGGACACCAATGCTCCGGCTCGGACAGTCTTTGAATCCGCACCCAAAGGACGGCGCAGTAAAGGAAGACTGCGACTCAGGTGGCGGACGCAAGTAGAAGGGGCCTTAACCAACTTGCCGTACGAAACTGGAGCTAGGTAGCGTCACCTTAATTAAGTAAGTAAGTAAGGTCTTGGATAAACCTTAAGTTCAAATCGATTTTTTTTTTCACCCTAAAGGCAGCTTAAAGTGAAAACAACTGCTGGTGCGACAGCGCGAGTGGGCCGAGGTCCAGCTATTCCCAACCATGTTGTTGTTTATGTTGTGCGTGTAACCATTTTCGCACGATTAGAAGCGATCTACAATTCAAAAGCTGGAAAAAATGTTCGGTGGATATGGATGGAGTTTGAACGTATCAAGCTCGCACAGCAGTCAAACAAAATCAAGGTCACGTATTGCATAATTTATAAATGCATGCTGGTTCATTGAGATGCGCCAAGACCTCACCCAGATCTATACAATTTCAAATAACATCCTATAACTTCAAAGTACATCTAATAGGCATTACTGAACCTTGAAAGTTGGAATAGGCTATGATACCTGACCTATCGGTTGGTAGTTGAAGTCGATTTAGAATGTTATACCGTTATTAAGAGCGAATACAGTAATTTAAGTGCCTATTCATGGTAAGAAAGCCTATGTTTTACAAAAGCAGGACTGCATCAGTGCAAATTCAAATTTAAAAAAGTACCCACAATACGAAAGCTCCCTCTATTGACCACAGAGAATAGTGCAAAGTTCACAATCCACTTAATCCACAAAACTCAACGAAGAAAAACCTGTCAATGTCAAGCAGAGAAACAGTCAACAAGAGAAACGTCAAAACGCAAAAGAAAAGAAAATTAGCAAAACATTTCCAATTGGACATGCGAAACTGCCCATTTTTTCTGTGATAAAATCAAATTCTGATGGATAATCAAAACTCTGGAACAACTGGCCCAAGTCTCAGTCAATATTTTGCTAATGATCCACCAAGTTTCTTCGATGAATTGGCAGGGAAGGATAAATCACAGAAAAATGGTAAAACCTACGCACTACGTGTATAATTATAATTCTTCACTCACCCCAAAAAATTATTGTAGACGGCACATCACTGATGTCTTCCACGTTCAATGGATCCTTCAAGCCACCGGAGTATGTAGAAACTGTTGAAGTCGATGATGATCTCAAAGTGTCCGAAGATGTGAAAAATTTCTGGGAACCCCCATTCACTGAACCTGGTATACCGCCACATCTAACAATGCCTGGTGTCATGTCCGCAAATGATTTAGTAAGTTCGAATTTCACACATGTTGAATTTTAATATATTCACCTTCGAACTGCTCAATGTCTGTTTCCTTTAGAGCGATCCAATTCGAGATGCGGTTATGGTGCATCTAGGCGAAGGCGAACTATCACAGAGAAAAATTCTTAGTGTGGACGATGTGACCCAGGATGAGCGAGGTTTGAGAAATCTCATTGTAGCTGGATGCTATCGTTCGGCAGTGAATTTAACTGGACGATTGTTGACCATTTACGGGCAAGGTGACGAGTTATCTTGTAAATCACATGTATGAAAGGAGTAATGCGGACTTTCTTTAGGTTACGGTCGATCAGGACAACCAGCAAAGCATACTCCACACTCTCTGCAGCTTTGGTTTACCAGGCTAGCACTTCTCGCAAAGCTTGGGCAGTATGAACTCCTTCAATCAGAAGCTGAGGCATTTGATCATCTCACTCGTCCTGATATTTACTATGAAGTAACACTTCCGCCTCTTGCACGTGTACGTCCTTTTTTTAATTAAGTATTTCTTTTCCTAGTTCCATCCTGATATGCACAATGGCAAAAAAGGTTCAATGGCTTGCTTTTCATTTCGTCTGCTTCTGGCCGAATTGCCGATATACTTTGGTAATGCTCAAATCGCTCTGGATAAGCTGTCCGAACTCTATGCGATTTGCAATGAAATTAAGAAATACTTCAACGATGATGACAATGCCTGTGAGTTCTGGAGGCGACGCGAAGTGAGAGTTCTCCACTCGATCGTTAACTGTGCCATCATGGTAAGTTTTTTCGTTCTTTTCCATATGAACTCTCACGAATTTCTTCCATTTAGATGCGCAAATTCAACTTGATTGACGACATCATCCGTGGCATGATTCTGGAGAAGGGAACCCTGTCCAAGGAGGAACGACGATCATTGTTCTCCGCTTGGGGACGTATCTACCTTCAAATTGGAGATATATTTGGTGCTGAACAGAAGTTTTCCGAAGCACGCCGGCTTAAAGAAATGTTAGACAGCCTCATTTCCTTCGACAGAGCACTGAATTTCTTTGATTTCAGGAACACTTCACCGGATCTCCGAGATTTCGTCGACAAAGGTCTCATAGCTGTGGCCAAAAATGACTTTCAAGAAGCGTATCTCTTGTTTCAAAAGGCACTGCAAATTGAATCTGGAAACACGATGATTCTCAACAATATGGGTGTGTGTTTACTCTATGGTGGCAAGCTGAAGGATGCAATTAATCTCTTTGAACGTGCAATCAACCTGAATCCACAGAAGTCGTTGAACGAAAGTCTTCTGGTCAATTTGTCGACTTTATATGAACTGGAATCGTATAACTCGGCGAATAAGAAACTGAATCTGTTGCGATTGGTGAATAAGTTTAAGCCGGACTTGAATATAAGCTTGGAGTTTTGCTTAAAATTGCAGGGTCCTTAGGGTGGCTGGGGGAAAAGTGTGACATGGTCAAATAAATCCTTTTCAAACTTAAACCGAGAGTTTTACCTGGACGTTAACGTAAGGAGTAGTGTCCCAGCGTTTCCGGGTTACCTCTTCTTGGCGAGTCCAAGAATTTGAAGGAAACTTGCTGGGTTAACTGCAGGATGATTATAACTTCTGTCGTCTGGTTTCCGAGAGGAAGAAGGCAGGATCTCAAATAGGTCAAATGTTGAAGCCTTTTCACGAACGTCTTGCGTTAGTTTTTTTAATGATCACTGTGGACTCCTCACTGCCGCTTGATATGCACATATTACCTTCAGGGTAATATGTGCATGTTTATCTCGTAACTCTTAGCAAAGTCAATGCTTGCTTTGTATGGCTCTACATTTCAGACGATTAACGAGACCTAAGAGCATTACATAACGATTCTTCACAGACAGCAGTGCATTTTCAGTTCTTTGTGATCATAAATTGAAAGTATGTTTTTGTTTGGCGGCTCTGTGTAGATCTTGCTTATGAATTTCCATTCGAAAGACTATGCCGGCAATAAATAGCTCGCCGTATGTAGCTTTTGTTAACTAGCAATCTGCAGCTCTTACTCGATAATTGTGCGAAGTACATGTAGCTTCTTGTACGAATCAAACATATCAGCAGTTGCGCATCCCGTCTGAATGCAGTGTGCAGATCTTGCCGGCACGTAGAAAGGATTACGGACTTTGCTTGGTTGTGCTGTAGTTTTGGTACAATTCGCAACTTTGCTGCAGATTTTTTTTTTTTTTTTTTTGGTTCCAGATCGATTTGGGGCCCCGGTATTTGATTAACTGAGCGTAGATATGCAGTGACTTTTCAGATTCACCCTATTAAACACTGAGCAAGAATTGATGAAGGGTTTCTTATAGACGATTACAAACTGCGTTACATGGACTTGCTAGGCTTCTATGCCGTGTAATGGCCATCTGCGCCATGTTCATGCCCATTTAAGCCATGTGTAGTCCATCTAAATGACTAAAATCCATGCGAACCGCTCAATTTGTGTTGCAGGTAGCGCAATGTTGACTTTTTTTGCGGTATCAACTATTCTGGGCATTGGACTGAATTTGGAAACATCGCTTTTATTTCTTTGTTGGTTCTGATTTGTTGCAGCACAGCTCACTGGGCCGATAAGCAGCTCTAAGCAACTTTGGAAACTTCTTCTGCAAATTTACATATATATTTTGCTGCATCCTTGGCGACGAACAAGTTAGGTATTTTTTCGCGAATATGTGGTCATATAAAGCAGTAAATCTTACCAAAATCAACTCCAGACGCATTAATCAAACGATTAAAATGGAGATTCGATGGTTTTTCTTGATTTTTCTTGATTTATTTGATAATTTTCCGCACAAAAATGCAACCTGCTAGCAACAAAATGGAGGAGGTTCCGTTACGTGCACAAATCTATCTGAGACATGAAAACATTGTGTGGATCCTATTTAACAATTTATTTAGACATGAACCACATTGTAGTGAATCCTAAGTGTCGACTTGAACTAAAGGCTTAACAGAGACACGAACCAAACACTGAGTTTCGGGTAGAAAACCTTTTCAACCAAAAACGAACTACTAAGCATTCTTGTGGCTTGTTGCCCGCTTGTCTGATAGAAAACACTGGCCTCTGTACCTATCTTCGATTTGACGGCTTCTACTTCCTCCCAATTGGCAACGCATCCCCTCTGTGGAACACATCTATCGCTCATTTCACTCTCCTGCAGTCATTCACATGCCCTCACCATTAGTGCGACTGCATCAGCCTTTCATTGTTTTCCATTCCCTCTCGCTTCAACTCAACGAAAATGCCAATGGACAGAAAGAAATCAAACACACACTCATGCACGCCCGCAAGTGTTGTATATAGCAAAGCGACCGACCGAAGAAAATCCAACGAACAACACACAGAATGGAAAAATATTGCAAATGGCGAACATTCGTGTCGGACGTTGAATTCATTTCGTTTGGTGAAAAATCGTAATTTCCATGCTTCTCGTAATGTTTTCGATGCAAAATCCAACAAATTGTTGAATCGTAACTCGCCAGTGTTAAATGTAAATTGAAATTTCCATGAATTTCTGGTGAGTTCCCACGAAAATGTTCAAATGGAAATTTTTTCTCACTAAAAAGATCTCCAACTTCAGTTAAAAAATTTTCGGTGATATCCCCCCAATCATTTGCGAGTGAAAACTTCGATGACCGATGGCAAAAGATTTTTGCGGGAAAATTGAAAAAAATATGCTGCCCGCCCTAGCGAACGATGTGAAATTTTGTGAAAATTGGTGACAAAATTTTGATTTTATGGGATAGAATGTTTCTTTGGTTTTTTTTCTTTTTTTTTTTTTTAAGAAAATTTCACTTTGCCGCCCTTTTGGACGGAAATGGTTTTTTTTTTTTCTCTTTATTCTGTGTGGTACACTTGTACCCCCAATGTTGTCATTGCCCACTGTGGGTTGTGTTTGGAAGAAGATTTTGCGTTGTGGCGGCAGCGATGACTTGGCGAACAAGACTCCCTACCGTATGGACATCTGAATGCACTCTGATCTGATTTTTGTTGTGATTCCACGGTTTTAATATTTATTTCTGAAACAAAACAGCGCGCAAAATGTGCGATGTGGTTATGGGCCAGCGGCCTAGGGGGAGAGTAAAACGAGAAAACAGTGAAACAACGACTACAACCTGAACCAATAAGATGAGCTGAGTGTACACCGTGCAGGGCAACTACTCAACTAGTTTCGACTTGGGTTCCACCTGCTTCAGTTGTCTAGCCTGTGTGTGGTTGGATTTGAGTTGAATTTTACCAAGCACCAGTGTCATTTGACTTCGACCATCTTCCTTCCGGATGGGATCGTCTTTGATTTTTTGTTTTCTTCTGCATTCACGTGACGTGTCATAGTCTTGGCATAAGTTCCACATCCACTCAAATCCACCTGCGTGTTACTGCGCAGTGTTGGTCGCATTTGTAGTTGTTGCCCCAACTTATAGCACTCAACTGAGTGTTTATCATGGAAATTGTTCAATTTTATTTGATTTCTTTTGAGCACCACCACTGAACAGATATTAAAACGCGAACAAGTGTTTTTTTGTTGTGTTGCTTTCTGCCTATACTTTAGTGCTTCCACTTCTGTGTGGATTCCGTTGTATCGTTTTGGGGGAGAACCCTTCGGAAATCTTGGTAGTCAAACAGTCGTCAGCCAGCCGTTGTCTCGATTGCAACAGCAATCATCCGCTTGGGAATCCTGGATGGAGGATGATGTCCTCTTGGAAATCAAGTGGTGCTGATTGTGTGATGCAAAGCGTAATGGTTTTTGGATTTCCTGGTGGCTCTTGGTTACGGTCGCTCTGTGTCAGATGAGAATTTTCACGTGGTTGCGTGGCGATAGGTGTCTCTCTCTCTTTGGGTAGCAAAATTTATTTATTTTTATATTTTTCCTTAATCTCTTGTGAACTATAGTTGGTTGATACAGTGGGTTGGTGTTTTCTAAATCAGCTGTTGGCACGGAATGTTGGCTATGTGGGGGTAATTCTGGTCGTGCGAATTTATTCGGTTTTGTTGAGTCGTCGAGCAGTGCTTGCTGACCGCTGGGAAGTGATGGTGTGTAGTGTTATTTGTTTCTGGTGACATTCTATTTCGAGATAAGGTTGTCGATTTATTAGCGTATTTCACGGGTTAAGCTTCATTTGTGATGACGAAGAAGAGGTTTTGTGTGGGTGTGCGTTTATGCATTCTGTCGATGGAAGCACATCAAATGTTTCTTAATATTTTCCAAAATGTACCCTGCATGGTAGGTGCATCTGAGAACTCTTTCTGATCCTTATGACCCAATGTTGATTTTAAACTTTAATAACTAAAACTTGTTTTTTTTTTTTTTCTGTTAGAAATCTCTCGCCCTCCTGTCTGCTTTGCTACACAATTTCCATTGCAACTGGGGACCAAAAGAACGACACCTGTACTGGGAGCCAATTAGACCTCAAAATGAATGACATTGCAGCAAGTACATCGGCGGCAGCTATTTCAGCAACCCAGACATCTGGTGCAGCAACAACAGCTGCCGCAGCCGCGGCAAGTGCACAATCCGCGTGGGACCAGCTGACGGCTCCTCAAAATCAAAATGACGCTGCTGCAGCGAACAACACAATTCTTAGTATGAGTCCGCCATTGGCCGGAGCAGCTTCTCCTAGTTGTAGTTCACCATCCACGCCGGTGAAGTTGGGACCACCACCGGAATTGACAGCACACACCCCACAGGGTCCACCCTCGTCACACGGACCAGTGTATGGCGAGGAACTAACCACAGAGCTGGTCAACCAAGGTTGGCGAAAATTCTGGTCAAAGAGGGAAAATCGACCTTATTATTGGAATAAAATCACCGGTGAATCACTTTGGGAAATGCCAGGGCAGCGACCGTTTGATCCACTTACCGACCCACTTGGGATATGCCATCCGGGAGCACCGCCGAATGGCCCTATTCCACATCCGAATTTGAAAAGGCGACCCTCAGAAGATATGCACCATGGTATGGCGCCGCCTCTAAAGAAATTCGTCCTCGCTGGGCCATGGGATTTGGAAGTATTTACGAACGCCGTGATTGTTGAACGACCGCCGACTTTGTTGCCACATCCACATCCAGAGATCGAAGCACTGCGAGCAGCTTACACAATGAAATTGGTGAAAACCTACGAAGATCTCTGTATGCGACGGGAGAACATCAAAGCACCGAAAGACTCCTTCAATCGTTGGCTTATCGAGCGGAAAGTAATCGATCGGGGTTACGATCCATTGCTTCCAAGCTTTTGCAGTCCTGAAGTGTCGCCGGCAATGTATCGTGAGATCATGAACGACATCCCCATTAAGATCGTCAAGCCTAAATTTACGGGCGACGCACGCAAACAACTCTCCCGCTACGCTGAAGCAGCAAAACACATAATCGAAAGTGGATCGGCTCCCGCAGAAAGCAAAAAAGTCGTCAATTGGAACGTTGAGGACACATTCCAATGGTTGCGTCGAACAGTCGGTGCTAGTTATGAAGATTTTCAAGATCGCCTGCAGCATCTGAAGAGACAATGTGAACCGCATCTGGTTGAAACTGTCAAAGGCAGTGTTGAAGCTCTCTGCACAAAGATCTATCATCTGTCAGCGGAACATGCGAAGAAAATACGCGAACGTCATATGTTACTCCTGAAAGAACATGGAATTCCAGAGCCAGCACCACCAGTTCCACCACCACATTTAAAAAAAGTCTGGTGCTATCCCATTCAATTTGCAGTGCCGTCACCTAGAATGCCAGCCATTGAGTATCTACAGGATCGCGATCACATGATCATTAAATACACACCCAGTACACTAAACCAACCCGATGCACAATACATCAACTTGTCCCATCTACAGAAACTAGAGCAGCTGTACCGCTTCAACTGCTTTGATGATAAGAAATTTGATTTATTCATTGGACGTGTGTGGTGCCTCCTAAAACGATATCAGACATTCTTAGGAAATGCTCTCAATTCATCGCAGGAAGCGGAGCTGACGCAGGCGTCCTTACCAGTGCCGGTATTTGAGTGTCTTCACCGGCATTTTGGGGTAACTTTTGAGTGCTTTGCTTCACCTTTTAATTCATATTTCCGGCAGTATTGTTCAGCTTTTGCTGATACAGATGCTTACTTCGGATCAAGGGGGTGAGTGTGGTGAATACAGGTCATCGTTGAGAACACTTCTCATCGTGATTTCCTATGTTTCAGTCCATTTTTGGATTTCAAACCGGTCTCGGGTTCGTTTCAAGTAAATCCACCCCACAGTGAAGAGTTGATTGATGCTGCTTTGGTGCATATAGATAAATTGCTCACGGATTCTATGGAACCACTAAGGTAATTTAAAAAGGTCTGTATGTAGAATGTCAGCTAATAATGTTTTTTCTTTATAGTTTTATGATTTTCCTTCCCGAGTGGAAGAGCATAGCAAAACTGGAAGAGAATATCTACAAAAGGCGCTCTATGGTGGTGCTGGGAATGGCTCACGAATACCGACATGGTTATCAACACATTATTCCAAAGTAAGTTGAAGACCGTCTTTGGTTTACTTACTTTTATTTTGTTTTATTTCCTATTTTTGGTTTGATTTTAATGAAATTCACATTCCAGATCTGAGGTGAACATCAAGTGTATGCAGGGCACTACAGTCGTGTGGCTTCAAAACAGCGCTGGCCACTCTAGGTGGGGGCCAAATGAATCTCGTGTAGACGCACTACGTGAAGCATTTCGACCACAGCGCGACAAGGAGCGTGAAAAGGCGGCTGCGGCAGCAGCAGCTGCCGCCGCTGTTGCTGCAACTTCTACTACCACGACAATCACGCAGCAACAGCCAACACAACCACAGCAATCTCCTACAACTATCGCTCCATCGACATCACCAACCATCTCATCAATGGTGTCACCACCACCTGTCAGTAGTGTAGGAAACTCCTTAAATGACAGTGTTGATTCTGGTCCATCAGTGAGTACTCTTTCGGCGGCTGTGGCAACGACTTCAAATTCTATATCAATACCCACATCGGTCCTGGTCACACCATCGACTACAGCGACCGCGATTAATTCTGCTGTATAAGCAGGTAGACATAACAAGTGAAAGGTATGTGTGTAGAAATGCATAAAAACGTCATGTAGGTGTAAGTGGAAAGTCGTTTGAATTAAGAGGTTAGGGAATGTAGAGTGGAAAATGTGAAAAATTCTAAAAAAATCTTTAAAAAAATGCACCTACTCAATGTTGGGTGCTTTTTCGATGATTGAAAGTCCCTTTCATCTCTGTTTACTAGCTTATTGTTGTTATGTTTGGTTTCTTTAGCTCAGCGAAACCCTATTGCCTTGTCACAGGAAATTATGACGTATGCCAATGTCAACCCAGAAGGCTTCGTCTGTAATTTGTAGATGTATCACAGATTCAACGTTTTTGTTTGAATTGTTGCCTGCTTTTCTCACACCCTAATTCCTGCTGTTTTTGGTTATCTATGCCGGGATAAGCAAATCGAATCTGAGCAAGTGACTTGCCGTCGGTTTTTTTGGGCTTAAAACTCTGCCGATAGTTCCAGTTGACAGTCGTGCTTCCATTCTCAGAATGAACTCGCGTTGCTTTACAATTCCAAGTGCCTCTGATGTACGAACCTCTAAACAATTGCGAACTTTAAGTAGCATCGAAAATTAAAACAATTAATAAATACAGAGCAAGACTTGAAACTAGGAATAGGTAGACCCCTGTGAAATTTGACAAACGAAAGAAGTGGAACCGAAGAACCACTTGCAGACTACTCATTCCTACCTCAATACTTGCAATTAATCTCCAGCTCTCGTTTACCCTTTCTCTTCACCCAATCGAAACAATATAATTGTACATATAAATAATAAAGTTAGTTTTATATAGAAAACTAGACATACATGAAAAAAAAAAATCCTTAATTCTGTGGCAATCTTGAGATTAATTATTAAGAGATGAAAGTATGACACAATATATATATATATATTATAAATGAAAAAGAACATTTGTATATTTATAAGTAAAGAAAAATCAAAAACTTTATACATATATATATCGATTCATATATATTAAAAGAAAATTATTTATAAACACACAAACACCTTCCAAACAAATGCAAAACATCAATTATGTGACACAAATTTCACTAGTTTTCGCAACACAATTGCTTAAACTACGATATAAAGTTTTATTTTTAATAATTTCTTTATTTTTTTTTAAAAACTCTACATATGTATATCTATGCGTAAAATAAAAAACCAAATATTTTTTAGAATTTCGTTTTCTATTTAATCCGCGATCATCGCTGTTTATTTAATTTTTTTTTTTTCTTGAAAAAAGAACTCAATTTGATTCTTTATATTGTTGTTGCATAAATATACTTAATCACTAAAGTAAATAAATTATTGCAGTATACATATAAGATGACAAAAAACATTTTGGACAAAGAATTTAACAAATTTTTAAAACAAAGAAGATTTTTTTTTTAAAGAATTATATGTAGTAAGCTGTAGAGGATACAAACATGAAATGTTTCTCTCCGAGGAGATACCTCTTTTCGAATTCAAACTACTAAAACATGTAAATAGTGATATACAATTAATATTAGTAAAAAAAAGAGAATTGTTTTGAACTAGAAAATTAAGGGAAATCTTGTTAAAATGAGAAACAGATAAGTAAATAAAACAAAACTTCTGAAAATGAACAACAATTGGCGTTTTTATTTGAAGACAAATTCTTACTGTTCGCTATGATTCTGAGCTCTTGGTAAAGGCACCGCCTCACTCGGATCTTCAAAGAACCACTGTGTTCCCGTTGTGACCTACTATTATGTACATGTTGGGAAAAGGATAGATTATTTATTGATCGTTCCCCTAAACCACCCTGAATTCAGTATGAATTTTAAGGTGGCCTTTGGTGGCACTGTTGAGAGTTGGCCTGGGTCACTTAAGGAGTAAGCGCCTAGGATTTTCTTTCTAGGTTCTGCTCATACCTGTGCAGTCGCAGAGAAATTGCATCGTGTACTTCTCCGCCTCTATATCGCCACATCCTCTACAGAGGTCAGTCGTGTTTAGTCGCATTCCCCTCAGATGGGCGGCCAGCAGGTTGTGGCCTGTGAGGATGCTGATTACTAGAGCTAAATGTGATCTGTTCAGCGTAAGTATTTCCTTTGTTTTTTTTTTTTATTGAGTTTTGGTGACGTCTTTCTTGTTATGCAGCGTGACAGCAGTGTGGTCCATCGCCCATTGGCAAGCCGCCAGAAGTCCAAGTGTATCTCTTGTTTTAGAACTTCCATAGGGGTCAGAACCGTGTGATCGACCATTATTTAGTTCAGTTCCGATCGCTTTCATGCCCGTTCATCGGCATTTTATTGGCATCGATGCTTCGGTGCCCTGGAACCCAACAGGGTGATACAGTATGTCTTAAGTCTAGGTTCCTCCCCCTTGGTAACTATCTCCAGTTGCATACGCCCGCTTGTCAAAAGTTAAGCAATCGTGGAACAGGCCAGACAGTTACGAAAAATATATAAAAACAGCTCACGTATCACCAAAATAGAACAGACCTAAACAGAGCCTGAACGAATTGTCGCACCTGACCATTGTCCAGTAAATCAAGCTTTCAATTAGACATGTGCGTCATGCTGGAGGACGGATCTGACCATCGATTTGGTGACTCAAGGGCATCAAATCAAGTTTAAGCTCTCAGCTTTTCTCATCCTCACCATCTTGCAAATAAAACCGGCCTTGTATGCTTTCTTAAATCTTATTGGTGATTGGTTCCGATTTCAAGTGAAATCGCACCGGGAAGAAAATGCAACTAGAGTGGTGCTCCATTTTCTTTCAAAAAAGGAATTCTTGTAAAAAGTGTTCGGCATTCGTTATATTGGACCACCACTGTATTTATCTCTAATTCCCTTTGCGCAGATTTGTTAAAACTGGCCCAGCGCTTCCAGTTCATCTCCCGCCTAGTAAAGAGATCAAATACTCATCCCAATTCGTAATTAAAACTCTGATTTGTTCTCTTATTTCGAATACAAGTAAATGGTAAACTTGAGGAATTTATTATTTACAAATCCAAAAACTAAAAAAAAAACCTCTCCCATGATGACAAAACATTTGTCATACGCACAATTGTCTTACAAAAACTATGAGCTAGAAAAAGAATTGTTGCTTAAAAATTGTAATCGCCCCTAAGTACACATATGTACTTACCAGCCCACAACTACCAAATTTCAAAAAAAGACAATTAAATCCCTAAAGGAAATCTTATCTAATACGATAAGCACAAGCTACCCCTTTCAGCGTTAGAATGCCTCTAATCTTATCACGTCGTGTGGATACAACGGTTTATGCCTTCCCACTTTGCAAACAAATAATACAAAAATAAAAAATAAAACGAAGAAAAATCGTGGTACCCGGCGACAAATGGCTGGCCTACATAATCTCTAAACTACTATCACTATTTTTAGTGACAACTTCAGTCTCTGATGAACCTGAACCGGAGCCAGCATCATCATTTTTTTCATTATTCTCATTATCGCTTTGACTTAAGCGATGTGAAGTCAACTGCCAGGCCGGGATGGATGGTGGTACTGTTGGAATTGGATTGGCAAATTGTTTTCTAAAAAAAAAAAACACAATTCGTGTGCGTTATAAAGAAATGAAATCATTTTCTGTTACCTGTTTAATAGTAGTCCCTTGATAGCCTCTAAATCGCTTTTAAAGTTATTGAACTCCCTATGGATTATGGAGTTTTGTGTTGTGTTGTTCTGGGTGAGCTGCTCTTTGATTTGAGTTAATTCCCGGTTAACATCACGCATTTGGGTATTAACTTTGGTGTCTAAGTCGGTGAGAGTTTCCTCGACAGACTTTCTTTTCTTTTTACCAAAGAGGAAAGGCTCTATAAATTTCTGGAGAAATAAAAGGAAGTCAGGAGAAACTCGAGATTAGAAAAATGGATAGAAAATCGCATTTAATAAGCTGGTTTATGAGGGAACCATTTTAATAGGGTATAAGGTAAAAATCTTGAAATAAAGAAGATAAAACCTTAGCAAATGTTTGGTAAGCCAATGAGAAGATAAAGCAAAAGGTAATTTAGGTATCGACGGCAGAAGTAGAGAAAGACTAGAAAACTAAAACTAGATTTAGGACGTCAACAAATGAGACAATATCATCAATCAAATTTGAGTGGGACATCGGACATCGAAAAAAGCCTTCAAACACTTTTACACGTCTGACTATGCTATTCCCCCACGAGAGACACCTTCATGTGTATCATAATTTTATTTGCTTTTCACGCATTAACTTCGGGTATACCTTGTAAAAGAGATAAATCGCATAAGCCATTCCACTTATCAACGCCATCGATTGGAGGACCTCTTTGATCCGCCCCAGAGTACTCTCTCTCTGCATTATCTGCTGATGATTCACATATCCTGTATGTCCTCCACCACTAGTACTTATTCCCATATTTATAACTGTGCTGTTAGGATCTTGTGTAAAGACTCCCGCTCGCTCACAAGCGATTTGTATCTCCTCAGCCGACAGACCTTTGGACCGAAGAAACTGCTGTTTTTGTACAAGCGTCGTATGGCGAACTTTAGCATTTTGTAAAAAGTTTACTGCCGTAGTTATCTAAACAATAAAACAAACATATGAATTGAGCTAATTAATTAAAAACCAATAATGTGTACAACTAACCAAAGATTCGCGGGGTTCTACCGAAGAACTTGCATTGATTTCGGTTTTATTCGAGATTATTGTATCCCCGGTGTCTGTATTACTGTCAGACATATTAATATCAAGTGTTATATTAATTTTGCTACTAAAATTCTATTTAATCGTGCGGAGAATAAGTAGATTTTAATAAGAAAAATCTACAAGAACACAGAGGCAAAAGGAAACGATAAGGAATTTTTTTTTTGTCGTTTTCTAGGTGGAGAATTTGCTAAGCCCCTGCATGAATTTTCAGCTGTCATGTGGAATACAACTATGGCACTCAAACTGTTGAGATGTCTGACAATTTACGAGGGTTGAACCAAAGGAATCATTTTTGTGTAAAATAGAGTAAAATATGGGGGAAATCGATTAGATCTGTGCTAATGGATAAAAAGTGTCAATTAAAGCTACTTCTTGGTTCTATCTTGTTTTCCCAGATCTTAGTTGAAACGGTAGGGGTGACAAGAAAGAAGATGATGTAGAAATTACGAAATCCGTTCCATCTGACGTTAAGTCGGCATTGATTATGAGGTCCTTTTTGCTTCTTACTTCCTACCAACTGATTCGCAACCAGTTTTGTGAACTTAAGATTACTAATTAGAAACTAATCTACGGATGAACGGAAGGAAAACAAAGATCTTGTAATTCTTTACAGGCTTTTATCAGCGATAGTGTGATAGCTTCTAAGACCAGAGTTCTGATAAAACTGCAGCACCAGCAAAATTTAGCTAATCTATTGTCGTTATATCATTAACCGTTAGATAAACATGTATCAAACTGCATGTGTTCCTACCCTAATGCATAAAATTGCTGTCCGCCTAAATACCATCACTGTATTCAATACCCAACCGATACTAACTTAACACGACTTTCTCGTTTTAAATGTCAAATGTTCAAAAAAATTCTCATACGTACACGAAAAGACCCCAATTCCCAGTGAGAGAGTGTGTTGAATTTCAATTAAATTGCATTTGTATGTGACGAGTGAAAGAAACTTCCAAAATCCCAAAAAGGGTCTCTTGTAAATTTCCACACATAAAAAAGTGAATTTACCCACAGAAAAATTGCGATAAAACGATTAAAACATAAAATATAATAATTATATTGCCAACGGGAATAGAAAAAGTGGAAAAAATCAAAAGAAATTCGTGTTAAAATGGCTTGTGCAGTTTCGGCTGCTACCAAAGAAACGACATCAGCGACCGCAAATGGCAGTAGTGGTGGTGGTAGTAGTGCTGTTGGTGCATCAGTAGCACCATCAACAACCAGCAGCAGCAACGGTGGGAACGGTGGTGGCAGTGGGGGGGCTGCTGCGGCAGGAAGTGCAAATGGAGGTGCAACTGCAGCTGGAGGATCATCATCTGTAGTGGGAGCACCTGCCGGTAGTGCCACCAATGCTGTTAATCGTCAGACAAGATTTGCTATGGAAGGTGTTGGTGCACGGGTTATACGTGGTCCAGATTGGAAATGGGGCAAACAGGTGAATGTTACTAAATATTCCACTTGTGTAGACACTAAGCTTAATGAGCGAGCAATTATTGTGCAACATTTTGTTGAAAGTTTCGAAAAACATTTTTGTTTTGAGTCGTCGCTGGTGTGTGGCATCATCGATTCTCAATTGAAATGACTTTTCCATTAATGGGAAGAACCTTGAACTGTGTGTGAGGTCGCTTGGTATGGTTTCAATTTACGCAAAACTTGATATCCAATAGAGAAAATTGTCCGGTACAACTGAACTTTAAGGGACTGAGTCATCCCGCTGGGAGTTCCTAAACATGTTTTGATTTGCTTTTGCGTCCAATACGGCGTAACATCAAGTGGAAGTCGTATCCAATTGTGTTTTCATAACACAATTCATATAACAACGAAGCAGCAGTAGATGGTCGCTGTTTTGAGTGGTTCTGCGTCAATGATCTCCTCGGGGTTTCTATGGCATTGATTGTCTGTGCATGAAATCAGCCATGTGAACGTTTTTTTTTTAGTGCTTTCGACTCCAGTCAACATAGTCTTATCATAACTGCAGTCACTTTTGCAGTTCATAATACCTAAGCTTGCGAATGAATCACTCAACGGAGTTTACGAGTCCCACACTTTAATACTGTGCTCATGGTAGCGTAACTGGAATTTTTCCATCTCTCGCAAGCTTTGTGTCGTTTTTTGAGTGAATCACGAGCCTTTTGTCAAGCTAAAGTATGCGGTAACCAACCACACGTTCTTTTATCACATTTGTTTTCCTTTATGCCGACGGACTGGGTAAAACTTCGCAGAAGTTGCGTTCTCTACATCTTACATCATGTTTCCATAACCCGTCATAATTGTGTGTAGAATGGTCATCCTTCCTCGAGCTGAATTCGCAGTGTCATCATATCTTCCACATTGAGTTAGACAATTACTTTGGTTCATATGTATCGCCGAACTACTCTTGGCTACAAGTTTGCTTTGTCTAGAGAAGATTTTCGAAGGTATTCTGTTAATGCGATAGTCCTACTTCCGATTTGAAGGTCTAGAAGAGGCTTGTACTCCGATTGAAAATGTTCTAGAGATTTTTGCTCGTTTTCCTTTAGTTTTCTTCCTCCACACTGAGTTTTATGGCTGAACAACGTTTGGACTTTTTTTTAGTCTTAACGAGATGTTGCACACTTTTGTTGTAAGGCTTGTAAAGAATGTCCGAAAAGGGTAAACTGGGGAGAGCAGGGAGCGAGTGAGGGTAGGATGGAGACAGCCATGGAGCGCGGTTTATAGAACGAACGAGATGAAAGAAACACTTCTTCAGTGTTCCATTAAACTATGGACAACGCAATGCCTCTGTCAGCTAGAAGTCTTAACGTGCTGCTTCAATTCGATACTAAATCTTCACGACAGTCTTTGGTGCACCACATGAAATGTGAGCGTTGTACTCGAGGTAAAGACTAATGAACTCATAGATTGCTGCCAGATCGGAAGGAATGAAGTATTTTTTGTCCCCTGTTTGAGGAAACATGGACCATTCACGTTTGTTTTGGTTGTCCCAAGACACATCTATCGCTCTTCTAATGCTGTCGCGATTAGATCCATGGAACTTTCTCTTCAATTTCGCAAGCTCTTCCATCATGTATGCGAGCATATGCCTATGCAAACAACGCAGACAAAGCAATACTTTAGAATTTCTTATCAACGCAAACAAGATTTCGATCGCCGCTGCCTTCTAGATTCTATTACATCGTCTGATGTTTAGTTCAGAAACCGCATTAAGCGAGAAAAGTCATCCACATTATTGTCACCCATCATAACCCAGACGCCATCTGACTCACATCGCACATAAAAATTCCATTAAAATCGTTTAAATTCGTAGAGCTATCACAAGCACATCCCTTATCAGTCGTCCAATGCACGTATTTCGTGTCTATATACTCCCAAAGGAGCGTAGATATACCCTCGCTAATCGCCCGGCCGAAGATGTACGTATTCATTTTCATTTATTAATTCAATTTAATCTGCGAAAAAACGCTTAATGGAGGTTATTTATTTTTTATTTTTTTATTTCTATTTCGCAAATCAGCGTTGAGTGGAGCGTACTCTCCACTCCCCAGTGTATGGCGTGTAGACCAATGATTACAGGTCGGCTTTGCACAGTTCGTCTGTACAGTACTCTCTCTCGGTTGCTTTGGAAAGTACTCGGCTTCAAAATAATAATAATAAAACTAAAACTGATTTTGTGTACACACAAGTGTTGCGTCTGGATAGAGAATGCGAAACTATTGTTATCGTGTGATGCTGGTGAGTGAGCATGTTTCGGTTTTTTTTTTTTTTTGTCTGGAAAAACGTTGTATGGCGTTACAACCAGTACACGTTTCGCAAGTCGCTCCTTATCAGCTGAGGTTTTCTTTTACTTTTTTTTTTCTTTCTGTTTTTGTTATTTGTATTTATCCGCGTCGTGATTATACAAGTGGCGACAAAGTCGGAAACCGGCTTAATTAGCAGTGCGATTACCATAAATACGTAAGAAGTCGGTTTGTCGGTTTGCTGAGATTTGCAAACTATATCGTCGGGGGCTAGTTGTTTGGGTTTTTACAAAACTGCGATGTGGTGCAGTTTTGACCAAGGTCTTTACGCCTCTGTGCTGCCATTGTCGTAGGTCACTCTCTCTTTCTGTGGACGTGCATATGTGAGTTTCTTTGCCAAAGCCAATGTCAAATGCGATGTCTATTTTAGAATGAGATAGTGTGCGCGTCGTCGCATTTCACGAAATTAGATCGCCCCTGACCTGGCCAGTGGTTGTTTGTAGTTTCGTCTGTTGTGCTATCGTTTGTTTATTAGGCTGGTATTTGGATTTTAAATTTGGAGCAAGCAAGCAAAAGATCAGCTTTATCTGGGTCTCTCTAGGTGTCATTTCATTGCCAAATTTCCTTCGTGACTCGGCTGTGGTCCTACAGAATGATGTTGATTGGATTGGAAATACATTCGGAAAGTCTATCGCGTTTCCATCCATCCATCAATCAAGAGAGACAGTCTCCGAAAGGTTGCCCTCGTATGTGGAAAGCGAGGAATATCTTTAAAGTGTTGGGGAAATAATTCATTTTAAGGTCAAGAGTGCCGAAGTGATAGAGATCGGATGCAATGGCCTTTTAAACTTGATACATTGCGCCGCAGTGTGTTGCTATGAGCTACACATTCGGGGACTGAGAGTGAAAGCAAGTCAGAAGTTAACTTGTTTACTCGAGGCAGCAATCTTTCAGTTACTTGTGGCTCAAATCAGTTAAACGTCAAACAATCGCAGTCTTTGTCTGTTGATTAATTATATCAATCTTCTCCAAGCGCTTATCAAGTAAAGTGAGGTACCGATTGGGAATATCTGTCCACAGCGTGTACAAATCTGATTCGATATCATTCGTGGAATTCGTCGCGTGTTCTGAGCAGATAGAGTCTGCAATCAGCAAAGTTTTTAATTGGATAGTTGAGACTGAGCGTCATAGTTTACTCGCCTGTTTGCAGCTTGCTAGCTTGATGGCATCCATCCCTCAAAAGATTTTACAAATCAGCAAGGAGGTCTGCTGTGATTTGATTCATTTTGTGAACACGAAGTGTGGCTTGAATGTAAGCCAAGGTTTGAGAGCCGAATTTCTCATCGAACCACTGAAAGACTCACGCCATAGAGCTAGACTGGCACTAAACACTGATTTTGTTTTTTTTTTCAGGATGGCGGTGAAGGTCATGTCGGCACCGTACGCAATTTTGAGTCATCCGAAGAGGTAGTAGTTGTCTGGGATAATGGCACAGCGGCCAATTATCGTTGCGCTGGCGCATACGATCTACGTATATTGGACAGTGCTCCGACCGGCATTAAACACGATGGAACCATGTGCGACACTTGCCGACAACAGCCAATCTTTGGCATTCGTTGGAAATGTGCTGAATGCAATAACTATGACCTGTGCTCGATCTGTTACCACGGCGATAAACATCACTTGAGACATCGTTTTTATAGGATTGCCACACCCGGTGGGGATCGCATAATGCTTGAACCAAGAAGGAAGTGCAAGAAAGTTGCTATGAGGGGAATTTTTCCCGGAGCGAGAGTGGTCCGCGGTGTGGACTGGCAATGGGAAGATCAAGACGGTGGAGTTGGACGTCGTGGGAAGGTGAATGAAATTCAAGACTGGTCATCGGCATCGCCAAGGTCAGCTGCCTATGTGGTCTGGGATAATGGAGCGAAGAATCTCTACAGAGTCGGGTTTGAGGGAATGGCAGATTTGAAAGTGGTCAACGATGCAAAGGGTAACACTGTCTATCGAGATCACTTGCCGCTGTTGGGCGAGAATGGGCCAGGGAAGGGCCCACATGGGTTCCAGATTGGAGACAAAGTCACAGTTGATTTGGAGCTGGAGATTGTTCAGTCGTTGCAGCACGGTCATGGAGGATGGACCGATGGAATGTTTGAGTGTTTGAATAATGCGGGATTGGTGGTTGGAATTGATGAGGATCACGACATTGTGGTGGCGTACAAGAGTGGCAACCGATGGACGTTCAATCCAGCGGTGTTGACAAAGGTTTCATCGCCAACCACGAGTGTTCCAGAGTTTGCTGTTGGTGATATCGTTAAAATCTGCTCGGACGTGGAGAATATTAAGCTGCTCCAGAGGGGTCATGGAGAGTGGGCTGATGCTATGCAGTTGGTAAGTACCTCAGTCAATTTTTCCTCAAGAAAAAAGGCTATTTAACCGCTTTGTAGACTCTAGGAAAGGTTGGCCGGGTACAGCAGGTTTATCACGATAATGATTTGAAGGTGGAGGTGGGAAACACCTCTTGGACGTACAATCCACTGGCTGTTACCAAAGTGGTAAGTGTGCGGTTTATGATTCACATCAAATTCCCCTACAACTTTCTATTGTTTAGGCCTCTTCGACAGCAGACGGCAACTGTGTCCCAGTAACTTCAAATGGAGAGCGTTTGTCAGCCATTCTCAAGAAGCTCTTCGAACCGAATGTGTCAGGCGATGCTACTGAGGAGTTTGTTAAGGCCGCTGCTAATGGTTATGCGGTAAGATCCATCAAAAGCAGGTTGTGCTCCCATTAACCGAATTCCTATTTTAGGCTCGGTGTGAAGAATACCTCACGGGAGCGTCGCCAGCAACATCTGCCAGCACACTAGCCGATGTAAATGGAGTATTCGCCGGGCACACAGCTCTCCAAGCGGCTAGCCAAAATGGCCACATCGAAGTTATACAAGTTCTTCTCCGTCACAGTGTCGATGTGGAGATCGAAGACAAGGATGGCGATCGCGCAGTACATCACGCCGCATTTGGGGACGAACCAGCTGTCATAGAGATACTCTCCAAAGCTGGAGCAGATTTGAATGCCAGAAATAAAAGACGCCAGACCGCTCTTCACATTGCTGTGAATAAGGGTCATTTAAATGTGGTTAAGACACTGCTTTCGCTCGGTTGTCATCCAAGTTTACAGGATTCCGAAGGCGATACGCCTCTCCACGATGCCATTTCTAAAGAACACGACGAAATGCTTTCGCTGCTACTAGACTTCGGAGCTGACATCACTCTTACCAACAACAACGGTTTCAATGCACTCCATCATGCAGCACTCAAAGGCAACCCGAGTGCCATGAAGATTCTCCTCACCAAAACCAATCGTCCGTGGATTGTCGAAGAAAAGAAAGACGATGGCTACACTGCTCTCCACTTGGCCGCTCTTAATAATCATGTGGAAATCGCAGAGCTCCTAGTGCACATGGGTAAAGCTAATATGGATCGGCAGAATGTTAATCTGCAGACTGCTTTGCATTTGGCTGTGGAAAGGCAACACGTACAAATCGTGAAGTTACTTGTTCAAGAAGGCGCAAATCTCAACATTCCCGATAAAGATGGCGACACGCCGCTGCATGAAGCCTTGCGCCATCACACTCTGTCACAGCTCAAGCAATTGCAAGACGTCGAAGGGTTCGGCAAGCTGCTGATGGGGCTTCGCAACGCTAACGATAAGAAAGCATCAGCCTCCATCGCTTGCTTCCTCGCAGCCAATGGAGCTGATCTAACTTTGAAAAACAGAAAACTTCAGACACCCCTAGATCTGTGTCCAGATCCGAACCTTTGTAAGACGCTGCTTAAGTGCTACAACGAAAGGAAGACAGACGACGCCGAATTACCGGGAAATGTGGCTGGAACGAGTAGTAATGCTCGAGCCAGGTCCACTCAAGTGCCAGCAGTCAGCGTTCCCCCAGTGGGAAGCGGAGTGGCTTGCAATGTCCCACCCATAATGAACTTTTCACATGCCACCGGATTGCACGGAATGAATTCTGAGATTGCAATGACACTCAATGAAAATTCAACAGGTGACATGGGCAGGTCCATTGCATTCGACGAGTGCTTGGTGTGTTCTGATTTGAAGAGGGACACAGTGTTTAAGGTGAGTTCAGTGTTTAGTGAAATGGAATTCGAAATCATTTTGCCTTTTCTTACAGCCTTGCGGTCATGTTTGCTGTTGTGATACGTGTGCTCCACGTGTCAAAAAATGTCTCGTTTGTCGCGAGACAGTGTCTTCCCGTGAGAAAGTCGATGAATGTCTCGTGTGTTCAGATCGTCGTGCTTCCGTCTTCTTTAAGCCATGCGGTCATATGGTCGCGTGTGAGCATTGCTCAAGCCTTATGAAGAAATGTGTCCTTTGTCGTACGTCAATCGAAGAAATGGTTCCATTCTCATTGTGTTGCGGTGGTGGTGGAACCGTCGAAAAGGTTTGCAAAGAAGATTTCTCCGTCAAAACTTCATATAAGAGCGATGTTCTTCTCCATCAGGTTATAGTGTCTTCCGAGGACAAACCGAAAGAAAACAATCCCGTGATTGTCGGTGTCAATAAAGCTGGCCATGAGATTGCCATGAATAATACCGTACAAACAGTAAGCACACCAAATGCCAGCAATCAACTGAGCAACAATGTGAATTCCCCAAACACAAATGTGAATAATTTTCAAATCGACGATGTACAAAAATTGAAGCAACAGTTACAGGACATCAAAGAGCAGGTGAGAACTTACAAAAACCCCCCTCATGAATGGTCTCAAAGCACCAAACTCTTCTTATTCTAGACAATGTGTCCAGTTTGTTTCGATCGCATCAAGAACATGGTATTCCTCTGTGGACATGGTACATGCCAGATGTGTGGTGATCAAATCGACGGATGCCCAATTTGCCGAAAGACTGTCGAGAAGCGTATTTTACTTTTCTAAACGCAAAAAACTGAATCTAAATAAACAAAAAAGCTTCTTGCTTTTCTAATCTCGCCAATAAAAAAAAAACGCTGCCCCTTCTTTATTTACCCCACGATTGACAGCAAAACCAACGCCGAAAAGTTCGTTCTAAGCTCTATTTATCTCATAACCCTCGATGCACAACTCCATTGGACTGGATAAACCATCACGCGTGGTGAATACGCCACCCCTACTCATATCTAATTTATGCAAGGTGTATAATTTAAACAAATCATTTGTCTTCGAATTGTTTTTTAGTGAAAAGGAAAGCAGACAAACAACGGTGTACGATTGATTGGCTCTAAAGACATTGCTAAAGAACGTTTGTTAAGTATTTTAATTATTTCCCATTTTTTTTAAAAATCCTTTTTGCAAGGAGTATATACACATTGTTTCAATTAAGTTGTAAGGACATCTAAAATATTAAAATATTGTTTATCTTATTTTTTGTTTAACAATTTGGAATGCTGAATGCGGAATAAAAATTAAATGAATTCATTCAATTACAAGAAATTGTTTTTCATTTTCATTCTTAGATGCGTTAAAGAAAGGGAACTCTAACTCCCATGTACAGTCAAAATCGCTTACAACTATATCGGTTATAACGACGTATCGGTTTTAACGACCAATTTTTTAGGTCCCGGCTAAGCTCCATTAACTAATCTAATATCGGTTATAGTGACCTTTCGCTTATAACGACCAAATTCATCGGTCCCTTGAGGGTCGTTATAACCGATTCTGACAGTAGTTCTTGTTGCACTTCTGAATTTAGACATATGAGAATCTAACTGTCAGAAAGAGTTACACGGACAACCTAACAACTTAGTGGTTACGGATTGACAGTCCCTGTGTCAAAATATTAGCTAACGACGTCTCATCTACCTGCATAGGGCCTCCAAGCACTTTCAAGGCAGATTCCTGCTAAATATTGTGTACAAAATTCTACTCAAAGAACTGTGTAAACATCTCAGGCAAAAGGTTCGATGACTCCAGCTAAGACGGGTTCTGAACACCCCTGGCATCATGTGGCTAGATACGAAAAGTAAACCCGAATTTCTTTCTTAAATCCTAGAATTACGAATGCCCGAGGTGAAAAGCTTATTACGGAGCTTATATGTACATACATATGTATTCTTGTGGATAAGTAGGCGTTAATATCAGAAAGTATCAGTCTCCTCAGCATCCGTTTGTGTGTCAAAGATGGTTATCAAACTTCAAGCAACTGTACCAATGGGATTTTCCAAAAGTGTAAGCCAAAATCAAAAGCTTCTGTGGAACCCCTTAAAGAGTAAGAATAACTTGTTCTCCTTACAAAGATACAAAGGCCAATACTATCCAGATCGCCGTCCTGTAACCCCCATATATTTGTCACTGCTTCTCCATATTTATTGCTTAAGCACATGACTCAATCGTTTATCCACAAAGCAGTGACATCAACGACCCCAGCCCGAAATAACTAAGGTGTTGCTACTAAAAATAACAAAAAACTCTCATAATGAATCACCACTGGCCAGGGGTTTTGGGTTTTTTTTGCCTTTTCTCGATCAATTGCTCTTCCCCCCTGTTTTGTTTTCTATTTCCAAAAAGAGGAAGATAAGAGCCTGATATTGGACTTGTTAGAACTCCTTATCAACCAGGCTTATCTCAAGCTTCAATCGATTACAAGGAAACAAAAAATCCCCTAACGCCAGTGCAAACATTTTTCCTCCATTAAAATGCCGATTAGTATCTGCACCTATTGTCAGAACAAAAATGTCCACAACATCACCTTGACTTCTACTAAATTAAAGACATATGTAGTTATCCACAACTGATTACTGAAAAAAAAGTATAAATCAGTAATATTCTCTTATCAAATCGCATAATTTCTGATAGTGCACCATCGACGGACAGAAACGAGTTTAGCCGTGTATATTACGATACCTGCCACTCTACCTAGATTGGTTCGATATCTTATCAAAGGTGGGAATAGGAATAAAAATAAAAAGCTTCCACCAAAACAATGGTTTGATTAGACCGTCGTTGAAGTACAGGCGTAAGGTGGAATAAGGTGTGATTTCCAGCACCAAACGTTAGTAATTCATTTACCCTCGAACGAAGCAGTTTGCCAATCTACCTCTGCCTTGCACTTGGAACAAACAAATATATATATTTTTGTGGAACCTATTCATTTGGGATTAAAAGGATTTAAATTACCGACAAAATGTGTAACGCTTGTTGGGAATGCTTAAAGTGTCCAGGAAAAGTGGTCTGCTGGTAAGTAAAGTGCAATCGTTAGTTGACTCATACCACAAGCTTTTTATAACGAGGGTTTAATACAAGGCAGAGTTCAATTAGGAGCTGTAAAGAGATATCATTCTATATTCCATTTAGATAAAGAGAATACAATTGTTTAAACAAATTATAGTTTATTGGTACAATAGACAGGCATTATGGTTGTTCAAAAACTAAAGCACGATAATTTTGGCATTGTTTGCAAAAGTGAACATACGAGCGGATACCACTTTTGATAAACATTCATAAAAAAACAAGACTCACTGCAGATGTTAAGCTCTAGAACTCATTATACTTACTTAATTCCTTTCAGCCCTTGTCCAGCATTGGGTGTCAACAACGCTTGTCCGCCATAATGAGCGGAGTTCTGCAATGCATTTGTGTTTTCTCCAGCTGGGCTGGTTATCCGTCCTCCCCAGACACTGTTTGCTTTTGAAGGGCGTCCGGGGACGTCCGGATATTTCGAGAGTGTCCCGGGATATGGACACTTTGTCCGGGGTTTTCTGTTCATGGCTTCTAGTGTCATAAAATTTCTGATAGCATTCCTATCTCCAGCTCATCTCCAGTGACTTTGATGTCCTTAACTTTTTTGTGCCACGATAATTTGGACAAGTTGCTGGATGTTCTGGAGAACAAATATTATCTTGACGATGGGGGTTTTGGTCATCTGGTTTTCAAAAAGAAGAAATGTCAGTAGTCTAGTTCCTAAAAAGCTTGATGATTCCGGCATTGTCGAGTTGTGAATGTCGCTAACTTATGTCTCCTTCTATTTACTTTGAACATCTTCCTAAACACTTGACCTTTCGTAGTTAACAAATCGATTTTGTGACCACTACACGTGCACAAGTCTAAGCTCAGCAGCTGTCCTAGATCGCAACTTATCGGCTCGTTTACTACTCTCAATCTATCTCTCTCTTCACCATATATCCGCTCCATATACATACATACCTACACAAAAATTTCACCTATGGTTGGCTTAAAACCGGAGCATGATAGAGGAGTTCTCCGAGTTCTTACTCCATCTTATAGATTCATGTAAACGGAATCTTTTCAACTGTTTTTTCCACTTTTTTATATGCTCTTCCCCTAGTGCCACATTTAAGCTTATTCTGTGACTAACTTAAAGGAAACTGGAACTTCGATTTTATCCCTGATTATCGATTCCCAAGTCTTTGTCACTTTAGACATCTTCTCATTTTTATCTCTATTTTCGTCTATGAGTTAATTGTGTGTCGAGTACGAAGCTTACTCCAGCCTTTTGTCAACAAAAGTACGGAACCAGATTTCTTTATAAACGCTTAGTAACGGCGGAAGTTAGAATTTTTAATACAGCACTTAAGCCAAGTACCTACTTCTCGGATCAGTTCGTTATCTGTTTATTGGAAGGCCGTTAAGTTCTTGGATGTATCGACACTTGAAACTAAGCTTCTATTTCCACATTGTTAAAACTTAAAATCGTAACTCGCGATTTTATAGAATTTTCGATGACTAACTTCGTTGAATTCATATAAGGACTAGCGTTCGGTGGACTGTTTGCAGAACAGTTACAATAAACAATCTGAATATAAGTTTCAACTAGTCAATTCGGAGCTGAGTTGACGAAAGTAGACTGCAAAGTGATAACTTTTCTTTCGTAAGAAGTCAAAGAATACTCGTTTACAGTCGATTTGTCTATACAGCGCTGAATTGATCAAGAAAACTTCTGATTGTACAGACTTCACAAAATCTAAGCTCGGTTGCAAAGTTTATCAATTTCCTGAGACATTTGTATTTATTTTTAATTTCCTGTTTTAAAATTGTAGTAGGTACCCATGGTTTAACGTTAACTGCCGCATTTTCAGCAAGAATCTTCATACTTTCCAGTTGAGTGATAATTTATTCCATATCTATAGATTACTTTATGATTGCAAACCAATACCTACCTTGACTGAGATAAGAAGAAACATAAACAAACAATTTTTTTAATTAAAATACTGTTTTCACGTTTAAGGAAGACGCTCTGCATTGTCAACTACGTCACAAGATTGCTTTAAATTGTTTTCACATGAATAATGAATTCGAATTTTTGTATCTAAGACAGGTGTCAAGCTCTCGTTACGTGCATTGCTTACTTAAATAACCGTTGATTCCATAAAAGACTCTGTTAATGAGTTGTGTGTTTCAATGTCTAGCGATAACAAATAAGTGCTAATTATGTCAATTATGACTTGAAGCCTGTACTTAACATGGTGGTACGCTATTGGTAATGCACCACTTGGTTTGGAAAAGAAATGCGGAATGTAGGGCCATTATGGGTTGGATGGCTTTGACTTGTAATAATAGTCGTTTCTGTAATCACACATATGACTAAACAAAGTACAATAGATGCGTGACCTCTTTGCAATCATAGTCGTTACTATAACAATTCAACGTTAAGTGTCCACTAATGCTTGCCTAATAACTTTCTCCTCTAGAGGCCTTCCTTCTTAACTGATGTCTGTCTGTGATTGAGAATTGTGTGGATCCAGAAATTTGGATGGAATTTTCGTTCAATGAGTTATGAATGTAAACTTTTAAAGGTTCTTTCTTCCAACCGTCCTAAGTGCATTATCGCATTCAATAACTTTCTAAATGAAGTTGTTCACTCGGAATAATTTAAAAAATGATACCTCTAACCTTGAGATAATCACATTTAGCAATGATTGAAACTGCGTACATGCTTACTTACTTAAGGCGACGCTATAGTCCGGGTGGACCTGGGTCTTAACCAACAAGCGTCTCCAGACAGCTGCCTCCAGTTTCGCACACCAAGTTGATTGAGGTCCCCTTCCACTTGCATGTGACACCTGAATCGCGGTCTTCCTCTACTGCACCATCCCTCGGGTTTGGATTCGACGATTTTCCGGGCCGGAGCATTGGTGTACATTTGCTCTACATGACCCAGTCACCTCAGTCGTTGAAGTTTCATTCTTCTGGTAAATCAATGTCGCTGTACAGCTCGTACAGTTCGTAGTTGTAGCTCCTCCTCCACTCACCGTCTATGCAGATAGGACCGAAAAACACCTGAAGAATTTTCCTCTCGAAAAAGCCAAGGGCATCCTCATCCATTTTTGACAGAGTCCATGCCTCTGCCCCGTAGAGCAGCAGGACTGAGATGATTAAGGTCTTATACAGGGTCACTTTAGTCTTTCGAGAGAGAGCTTTGCTACTCAATTGCCTTCTTAGCCCAAAGAACCAGCGATTGTCAAGAGTTATTCTTCGTTTAATCTCAGCGCTGGTGTCGTTGTCTGAAATTATAGCGGAGCCTAGGTGGACTTTCCTCGCCTGAAGCCACACTAATATGGACCAATCAAGTTGTTGACGAACGGCTTCAGGCTTTCACACACCACGGCAGATAAAATCTTGTAGGCGATGTTAAGAAGACTGATGCCTCTGTAGTTGGCAAACAATGCTGAGGTTCGTTTCATCGGAATACTTTCCTCCGACCATATTTTTTGGTGTATGCCCCCTACCAAATCATCGCCTGCCGCTTTGAACTGCTCAGCAGCTAGGAGGTCAGCACCAGTATCTTTGTTGGACTTAAGACTATCTTCACTTGTCCAGGGTAGACGGAATTGTTGGTTTCGTCGCCCAGGTTGAATGGTTCATTCTGCCTGACAGCGGGACTTGATTCGTCGTCGCCATTAAACAGTCTGCAGAAGTAGTTCTTCCCGTCATCGCCGTTAAACAGTCTGCATAAATAGTTCTTCCGAAACTGCATACATAGGCATGTTACATTTTTTTTACAGCACATGTTAGGCTGTCAGGTACTTTCGTTTGTAGTTAGTTAGTCGTCTCTTCCGTGATCGTATAGGTCCTTTCACACTATACGGTTTCGATCGCACGTCAAGTGTACGAGTTATACAATCGCGGAAGAGATGATTTGGCCCCTGGTTGGTTCAACGAGTCCATGATGTAGTTTTTGGTTGGTGATAGATCCTAGTAGTACCACAAAGGACTTCTTCAGGTCTAAGTTCAATTCAGCAATTTTAATCGAAAATTTGTTTGTTGCATCATCTCCCGTCGAGGAATAAAAATCGTCCAAGAATATAATTTGTCATGAAGGAGTTTCTCAATTCGCAGATGTTCATAAGCAGCGGAATATGGCTGTAGACCAGTTAGTTAGTTAGTTAAAGTGGTTGTATTAGGCATAATGCGCGCCCGATACTCAAGTAGTCCTAAAGCGAACCGTTTTGTTACCATAGCCCTCGTGACCGCTTTGTTGGATGAGTGTAGGTTAGTGTGTGGCTGTCGACACTAACCTGTTGGCTGTTGGTATCCAACCTGTAGAGTTAAGGCAGAATAGTATGCTAGGAATTTTTATCCCTGATAGTTCGAAGTGCCGGGCTCTTGCAGAGGAAGTTTTCTAAGTTCTGTAGATTATCTTAGGCAACTTTATACACCAATTGTGTTTATTTCCATTTTCTCACTAACTCTTTCTTATTTCTTTCATTTTAGTTGTTGTAAATGTGCCTGCAATATGCTGATGGGAATAATTTGTTCTGGCCTAGTCCTGCTGATCATTATTGGACTGATAGTTTACTTCACTGTTTTCTACCATAAAAATAATGGATCAACAGATGATCAATCGACTCAAGCTCTTATGGCTGCTGTAACGCCAGCATCGTTTAAAGATTTCTTCCCAAAAGTACAATAGATAGGATGAATGGAGTTACATAGAATATATGGATGAAGCACAGGCGGAGTCAATTTGTTATGGCACCAACGATTAATTTAATTTTATAAATTGTTAATGTATGTTTATGTTTCTTATTTATGAAAAAACGAGAAGTATTATGTATTTAGATAAATGGTTTTTTGATTGTACAGTGATCATTATCATGGCGTCATCTTTCGGTGCGTAAGCCTTCGAAAGTCGAATTTATCAGGGGAATCTACTGCCTTAGGCGTTCAATAGCGGTAGTAAAAACTTAAGGTCCTTTCGTTTTCGGTTTGAAGTCCCATATGACTGGAAGGAAAATCAGAATAAATATAATTGTTATGTCAAGCGAACTATTAGATGTATTATGTTCGATGTGTCTAGTTCAATTTTACAAATATTAAGATCCTTGAGAAAGATTATGCGTTTGGTTATATTTTCCAGCCAAAAACTGTCAACATTTTTAATATTTATTGTCAAAAGGGTATAACTAATGGATTATATGTATATATTTCCTACGAAGTGTGATAAAACGATAATGACACCTTCAGGTAGATAACAGCTCATACAACTAATGACTCACGCTATCTGTTGAAGTTTATCCACAAATTTTTACCTGAAAGTAGAACAAAAAAAGAAAATTTTACGTAAGTACTTAGGTCTAAGTATTTTATTATATTTGTATCTAATCGAATAGCTAAGGTGTACCCTAATAAACTCATATAGTTCTGGGGATTTTTGCATACATTTCACAGATTAACGTCGATTGAGGCTACTTGCTTATCAGCTTATCGATTTTGAATGTTGATTAGAAGTCGTAGATCAATTGTGGAATTCGAGGAATTTGCTCAAACCTGTGTTCAACGTAATTCATACTAATCCGCGGTGATAACTCCAAAACTTAAAGCTGAATTATACTTTCAAGAAACCATGTAAACGTTATACTCACAGGACAATGCACTATAGTACTACACACCAAGAGAAACGGCCACTTCTCAAACGATTTCTGCGGTAATGACGAAGAGAGGAGTATACTTTCCATGTAGGATCTCCTTTCTTCTATGCCTTCAGCGACATTGAAAATATTTAGCTTCAAAGGTATCCTCCGCTTCATAAGAAGCTCTACCTGGTTTAATGAGTCTTTTTAATAGCTCTGGACTGCTAATAGATCCTGTGGCATTACAAGCATCTTTTTTGATTTACCTGTGTCTGCATTGGGATGCAAACTAGAACCTTAGCCTGATTAAAACACGTTCTGAAATAGCTCTAAGCTGAATACAGCCTATTTTAGATAGTTAAAACAACCATTAGACCGATTTTTAAGATTCGTACAAGGATTCCATGGCTCTCTGCCAAATTTAACAAAACCTGTTGAGCAAGAATAATGGCGTTAAATGGTACAAACATCCAAAGCCTTATGATTCTCAAGTAATTAACAAACACCTCGCCATATTTTTTACACACATTTTCCCAAGGACATCTTGTTTCTAAGCATACTCGTATGATGTATACTTTTGTAATTCTCCCGAAGTAATAATCAACGAAAATCAGGGAAATCTTTGACCTCTACACAACTACTACAACACAAAACAAACACGTCAATAAAAAGTCATATGGTTTGTCATGGAAAGTAGGGGTTGCATTCGAAAAACTAGCCTGGAATCAATGCATTTAGGGATAAGGGAATGCGGTAAAACCAGCTGCTTTACACATTGTCTATATGCCTCTGTGTGTGTTAAATGATCAGGTACTCGCCCTTTGAAAATCTTGCACTATAGGTATACGACCTGTAATCGTTTCAAATACACTTCACTCCACGTTTAACTCCGCACTTGAGCAGAACAAAAATCCTTTTCAAGGATAAATCAAGAAAAATTCAGTACAAGTTTGTGTGACTAAAAGAAAACAAAAAAATAAACAACATGGCGCTCATGGAGGGAAACAATAGCGAACTCTTTGTGACCGCACTCTCGGGAATCTTTGAAGACTTGGAAATTTCCGAAATTGAAAAAGAAAAGGACGATTCCTTACAACCTCTATCGAGTTTCAAGAATTTTTTTGACAACAGAACCGATGAGTTGTCCTCTTCGACACCAAAGAGACCATATCAGGGATTTATTCGGAAAAGATTTCTTTTACTCAAGGATGCCGATAGTCCGGCATCAGCACCATCGAGAACACCAGAAGAAGTCGCCAAGTTGGTACTACCGCCAAAAAAACCGGAATCGCCTCTGCCACAATTACCACCTGTGGTTCTTACTCCATGGTCAAAGATTATACGCGATGCAATTTTGGCAAAAGAGGAGAAGCTGAAGAAGGCTATGCCAGCGGGTAAGCCAAGGATGTCAATGAGAGTTTGAGCCAGGACTGTGCAATGTGCGAACAAGTGATAGATCAAAACCGAAAAGACTTAAATGGATTTTGTAAATTCCTAGAAGTGTACTATAGATTTAAAGAAAATTGTGCTTTAACTTAAGAATTAAGCGATTAAAGATGAAATATATTTACTTTGCAATAAAAACGAATCTGTGAAGTTATTTGTTTCTGATTTTTGGCGCCTATTCTGTTAAGTTTGCTGTTGCTTTAGAAAGTGTTGCCGTGGGAAGGTTTTTTTTTTTGATAGAAAGACGTATTATTATTATACATCGAAAGAACTAACCGGAGGGTTAACAGCTCAAGAAAGAAAGAAAGACGTACTACTGCCACAAACAGCGGTTTTATTCGCTTAGCTTTGTGAGAAGTGTTTTGGGCATTTAAGGGCTACGTGACATTCATATTTTATTTCGGTTTATCAAACGACAATTGTTTGTAGTTTTTCTGTTGAGTTCTATTACATAACTTTTTCAAGGTTATACGCTTTGTGATGGGCACATTAACGTTTGGTTTATCGAATTAACAAAATGAAAATTCAGATCACGTATAAACGCGTGCGAATAATGGAATAACTTAACATTTAAGACCTATTTCTCAGGTTTGTAATAGATGTTTGGCAAGCCAGTTTTCTCAGAAGTTAGATTAGAATTCTAGAAATGTTTATTCAATGTCGCTGTGAAAGTGAATGGCCATCCTCCTCTTCCTAGTTTCTGCAGCTCCTGCGAAAATCGTTAGACTATGCCCAGTCGTTGAGTGTCCTGCAATGAAAGGTTGTTTCTTCTTAATCGAAACCATTTCACTGTCATCATCAACATCAAGTATAACTTTACATGCAGTGTTCAGGGAACTAATCTCTCTGTAATTGACAAGGACGGTTTCCTTTTCAACGCGTTGGAAAAGCGATGCTAGGTTCCCGTCATCGAGCGTACTGTCTTCGGATTATATCACAGATAAGTTGGTGCAAATAACCTACCAATTTATATCTTGCAGTCTTAACCAACTCAGCTTCTCGACCATTAGGGTCTGTAAACTTACATGATTTGTGCCTGAAATGTCTGCATCAACTTCATTCCGGGGATTTTGGGCTTCTTTTGCCATTTAACAGTCCACATAAATAGTTTTTCCTTCCATAATCGGCGCCAACTATGGTTTTCACGTTTCAGTCCTTACTACGGTTTGAGTTGCTCTCCTTTCCTTTGTATAAAAATTTCGGATCTGTTTCCTGCCGTAACATCTCGGTTCGTAACACCTCACGTTTCTCGTGCTCCATTTTCTTAGGTGCGGTTATTTTCGTCTTTCCTGCTCATACAGCGGTCCTCGTCATTTTTTGCAGCAGTTATTTTTAGCATGAAATCGGTGGTTTTCCGCAGTTGGAGGAGTAAAACCTAGCACCGCTTTGTGAACACGGAAATTAAGGTCGCCTCGCAGATAATAGAATTCCCAGATCATGTGCAAAATTAATTAAGAGAATTATTTTGTGTTCTGTACGTTTTAGGGATATTGATCATAGACAACGCTTTAAAAGAAGGGTTGTAGATAGTTTTTCTGTAGAACAAAATTCGTACGGATTTTAAACTCAAAGATTAATATAAAATTCATTGTGAAGTGCAAAGAGGAGCTGCACTGTATCTGTGCAACTACATATGTGTGCATCTGTATACGAGACAACAAAGAAGCTTATTTGATCAATTGTAGTTTATCATCTTTCGTTTGAACAGGTTTGACGTTTAAATTTGTTAATCAGAAGAAATATTTCGCGATAAATTTTAATAAAATTAAAATCATCCGGCAAAGAATATTTATAGCATTGCACAAGAATTCAATTCACACGCCAAATTCAATTAAGAACACTAACGAAGTTAATGACTACACCCAACAAAGGCATTCTTTCGAATTAACAACTTCTAACTTCCCTCATCAAACAAAAAAATCAATTCTTCACAACTTGCAAGTAAAAATTTAGCGTGAACCTTATCCAATCATCCCATTTACTCTCTCTCATGGTTATGGCTTTTCATTTTTATTGATGTGATTCACTTAGGCCACAGGTGGCACCCAATTATTTGTTTCTCTCTCCCTCTCTCAATTCCAGTGGGGTGTTTGTGGAACGAGTGTGTAACATAAATAAACTTCAGCGACATCTGTTTTGCAGTAATGCACGACCCCAAGGCCGTGAGAAAAACTGAAAACAAAACATTTTTGAGATTCACACAAAGATTTTTTATTCTCGTTTGTTTTAATAAATTATGAAATTACATCAAGGAGTATGTATCAAAAAAAGCCTTTAAAAATATCGTCGAACTTGTGTTCAAAAAATCCTTTGCAAGGATAACGCATATGTAGAAAATATTATTAGCAAAATTAAAGTTTAAAACCAAGGCTGCATGCATATTACAAAGGTATTCCCCACCAAATAGAGACTTTAGTCTTGCATCTTTTATTTTAATAATAAAACATAATTTAGCAGTGTTTGTAGTTAGCATTTCATTTTAGTCTTTCTTCTTGGTGATGTTGTGAGTGTTTTTATTTAACAATTCATAAAAAATCTATAAATCATCAACGGTAACAAATTCTACTTCTACTATGGTTTGCTTATAAAAATATTTGAAAAAAAAAATGGAATTTATTTCATGTTTTATTGTCACATGGTAAAAGAAAGCTGTCTTAGATGGTGGTGAAAATGTTTAATATAAAAACGTAGTTAAGTCTAATTCTAGGAGTATATTATACATTTTACTCTGGAGATTCTTGGAGACAACTAATACACAGAAATATGCCTCGGAGGGCAAACAAAAAAACAAAAACGCATCTACCTGCGAAAAAAGAAAAGAAAATTACAAACCAATTATTTTGTGGACCTTGTCTATACTTACGATTCAAATGCGACTTTAATTGTTGATCCCCTTGACGAGATTCTTAAAATCGTCGACGGCATTGTTGAGGCCAGTTTCAAGATTCTTCACATGACTGTCGTCCTTCTCGTAGTAATAGAAGTAGTAAACGGCACCACCAATGAGCAGAATGATAATCAAGCTTGAGAAAATCACTGATATAAGAATACTGAGTGCACACTTGCAGCAACTGCAAATAAAATGGACATGTGGATAGTTACTTTACATCATTTTCAACTAGAAGTCTTTCCTATACAAGGTCAAGGCATTTATCTGACGAAACCTTCTCAGGGTAAACATTCTCTTCAACTCCCACTGCCAGACCTTCAAAAGCAGCAATAGCATGAAGTCTAGTATCGTCTCTAGATAAATGGCCACGAGGTTGACAAGCAGCACGACATTGCTGCCGATAATTCGCCTTCTGAGATGAAAAGGACCTTGTTTACCTTGACCTGATCCTCCACCAAAGTGAGTCAGCTTTACATAGTAATCAGCATAAATTTGACGGGAAACCACTTCTTCTAGATTATCTAAACTAGGACACGTTCTCTGATTCGATGCAAGAGGAAACAAACACCATCAGTGGCAAACTTCGCGGGGCTTTAAGTCGAACTTCTTTCAAAGCAATAAATTCTAAATCCATTTCTCGACAAAATTGAACTTCGTTTAATGAGGCATGTCACCGCCTAGTCGTCTATTAGCGTATCCTCAATGGCCCAGTTGGTAATCGACATTTAGGCACGTTCACGCTTGAGTCGAATGACATCAGATGTACATAAGCAACAGTGAAAGAAGGGTTCCAAGACAGCTTATATATTCAAATTCTACTGTGGTGCATTCACAAATGGGACTCATCAGGGAAGTTGCACAACGACAGGCTATCATCTCAAGACAATTCCAAATGTCCATATCGGCCTTAAAAATGTAATTTCTTTCTACAAAAACATCTAGGTCAACGGACAAGTTGATAAGAGTTGGTTTGCTAGTCTTTAAGTGCATGTGGCACGTATAGGATTAGCATGTCAGCTTTGAATTAAATTATACCTCCTCCTCCTCCTCAGACGAAAGCCAACAATAACAACCAGTAGCCGACACAAAAGTGGAGAACTTTATCAATTATGATAGTATCTCTGTCTCTCACCCGCTGGCACTTAGTGAGCGCGCCGCTGCACCATCCCATACATCTCAATAGATAGTTCGAGGGAGGGTACTGTGGAAAGGCAGGGAACTTAGCCATAGATACCCCCAAGCGGCAGAACACACTACTCCACCAAGCTAAATTAAAATTCCCCAATCTCTGGAGCAGGGGCGAACCAACCGAGCAACGACGAGGTGCTATGCTCAGATGGGGTATTGTGAGTGACGAATCTAAAGCAATGTGGATTATGTCTATAAGGGAGTGCTCCCGTTTTAACTCTGAAATTTCTCTATGTACACACTTCTGACCCAAAAACAAATTGTGCAGAGAGCGGAAGAGCTTCTATTGGTGTTTTGGGTTTAATCTTATGGTAAACACTGATGATGTCATGGAATCTATGAAATCTACTTACAGACAACAGGAAGTATCCTGTGGGTGAGTGGGTGGGAGTGGCGGCGGTTACTATTAATATGTGACTATATGGCATTTGGGTGCTACCATGGAAATTCAAGAGGGTTGGTTAATAATCTGGCTGAGGCGACCGCCACACTGGAGCCGAGGGTATGAATGAAAACGCCCTTTCTGGAAACCAAACAAAATCGAGGACATCACTTGCCCTTTTACTTGAGAACAAGTCCAGTATCTGATAGCGAAGGACGTGGCGTGGGATAAGTTGCGAATTGGAAGCGTTAGATGAATGAAAGACGCGTCCATTTTGTGCGAAAATAATTGTTAAATAATTGGGATTAATTTCTTACCAGCAGGCGACACTTTCACTCAGGCACTTGCACATTATGGACGAGAAATTTGATTGGATTCCTACTTTAACTAGTAGTTCGGCTTAATGGATGGAGATTCGTGCTTGTTTTGTATGAGTGAGCGCGGGAGTGATTTGGCACCAAAACTACAGAACAACCGAACCAAGCAAAATAACCAAACGAACTATTTTGGTATTGTGGTTGTCGCTTGTCGGTCCGACAACACAGCGAAGGCGGCGAATTTGTGAATTTTTATTTCTAGCGTCGTCACAGATGGAACAACTTGAGAAGTGGTTCGAATATCATTGAGCTGCGAATGCCAAAGAAATTACCTGACGTCACAGTGGATTTATTTCGAACAGAAGGAAAAGAGAAAGAAGCCAGAGAAGCCAGTGCTTTGTCTTGTTTTTGCTGCTGTGGGAAGAGCGTGTTGTGTTGTCATAGCGAGACTGATGGTGGATAAGGGATAGAACTTTGGTGCTCCATGGAATAGCACCAGTTCGGCGTTGTGGATACGAAATGGGCATCGGAACGGAGGTACAAAAGTACTTTTCGGAAAGCTAAAGTGGAAAGCGAAAAAAATACTGCGAACTACAACAGTGAAAAAGTCTTAAAGAACGCGAGAAAAAAAGTTGTGGAAACTTTTTTGTCGTTTGGAGACTTCACACTCTCCGACGTTTTAAACAACTCAATTTGTTTTTCTGAGATCGTGGCCTGGCGAAATTTCTTTTGTTCCGACCCTCACCTATGGTCATGAGGTTTGGGTAATGACCGAAAGAATAAGATCGCGGATACAAGCTGCCGAAATGAGATTTCTTCGTTGTATTGCTGGGGTGACTCGACGAGATCGGGTTAGGAACACCAGAGTACGCGAGGCACTCAATGTCGAGCAGCTACTTCTTCGAACGGAGAGATCCATACTTCGATGGTTTGGGCACGTCAAACGCATGTCCCCAACTCGGTTTCCAAGACGTGCCATGGAATCCGTGCCATCGGGTAGGCGTCCCCTGGGCAGGCCTAGGATGAGATGGCTGGACCAAGTCCGAAATCTCACCTCTACCCGTATGGGGATTGCCCCATGATGAGTTAGAGTCAATGGCGGAAGATCGGCAAATGTGGAGAGTCCACTTGAGCTCCCTAAACCCGCGACCCTCATAGTGGATAAGCGGGCCATTGGAAGATGATGATGATGATGATGATACTTACTTGTTTTTCGGAAGATACTTGGAACTGAAACTGAAATGACGTCAGTTTCCCCTTTATTTACATTAAGTTTACCTCGGAAGGTAAAGGCCCAGGATCCCTTAGGACTGTAACGCCATCGGAAGTACAGGCAAAATCGGTTATAACGAACTGCAAGGGATCGACGAATTTGGTCGTTATAAGCGAAAGGTCACTATAACCGATATCAAGGCTAGTTAATGGAGCTCAGCCGGGACCTAAAAATTTGGTCGTTATAACCTCTACGTCGTCAGAACCGATGTCGTTTGTAAGCGATATTAACTGTATGTAAGCATTTCCGAACAGAGCAGTATATCAAAGGAAATAGAAGTAATAAAAAAGTACGACCAATGATTAAAAGGTGGTAGGTCGATAGGAAAAGCTTATCGACTTCCCAGTTTATCCACCGTCCTTTAGATGGAGTTGCTGGCAATCTAGGAGGCGTGCCACAATGCTTTAGCCATTATTTACGCCGTCAAATTAAAATTCCTGCAGCCCATAAACTCTTACACCTACATGAACTGCATGGCTAACTGCACAGATCTCCTTCTATATTAATCTAATTATATAGAACTACGCAGCAAAATACGCCTTGAAGACATTCGAAGAATATCACCAAAGTTTAATGACATTTAATTCCACTTATTTCCCCAGTCTCGCGAATTGTTCTATATTACGTCGTCCGTCATCCAAATCACGATTTCACTGCCAATGCGATTTGCACGAGTCGCTATTCTCTTCAACTTGATCATGTACTGACCGGCAATGATGCGAAGCTATATACTCACTACACGTGCTTATCACTGCATTCTCTTGACTCAAAGTACATCCGACAACGGGACGATTTAAATTGATTTTCAAAAATTGATTTCGGGTCCTTGGTGTCCTCTGAATTAAACGAGAGATGGTTTATTCAGTTGGAAAAATTGGCAAGTATCTGATATGGAAAAGATATTGAAATTTGCACCATAATTGAAGGAGCTAGCAAGAGGTCCTTATTTTTCTTATCCTAGCAGTAATATTTGGCATTTTCTTGGCTCACTTTATAGGTCTCACTTTTCCACAACGAATGTAGTCATTTTCATAATATTTTTACAGATGATATTCGAGTTATGATATTTTGAAAAGTTTCACATTATTGCCGGCGATTTCTACGTTATTGTCACATAAAAACCAATCTAAAGACGATACTCGCTATCTCTTAAACCTTGTTAGTGCCAAGGTAAAATGCCATCTTCATCTTTTAAGTCGCTTCTCATCTGAAATCGACAGAAAACCACAAGAGCACACTGTTCATTAAAGGTAGTTTGCGCCCTTAACCGTTAAGCTACTGAGACCTTGATTTGAAAGCTTGAACTCTTAGTAGTTTCCCTTCTCTTCATCTTCTTATGTTCTTGCTGTTTCTAGAAGTCACGAAATCTCTTAAGCTTAAGCATACCTTTCTTGAAACATTATACGGCCCATAAAATAACTTTCGTCTACTGCGTGCTTGCAACCATAATTCAAACCCGTTTCCCTCATTCCTATAACCACATACCTTGCCTATACTTGTACTTCGCATGCTTAGTTATCACTTTGTTTAACAACAAAGGCTATTCATACGTAATCCCATCCTCTGTTCATGTACGCAAGTACAGATTGTCGGCACAAACGGCTTATCTCTTCACCTCCCTCGTCGTCTTTTGAAAGAAGTGAAAACTTTGTAACAAAAAATAATTCACACAACCCCTCTAGGAAGTCAGTTTTACAGGAAATTCAGCATATCGACAGTTCAGATTGACACCCATGACCTGTCGAAATTTCACCGAAATATCCCTACAGCTGCCCTTGCAAAAGGGATATTTCTGTAGCTCTTTCATTTATCATACGATTTTCGAAATTCTTAAGAAATTAGATAGAGGGATTTCAAGTCAATCCACTTTCGGATTGTCAAATAATTTAGGTTCCAGCAAGTGGGTCATATGAATTTTCGAAAATCATTTTAAATCTTCGCCATTGTAGCCGCCATCACATGTGCGTTTTTGCCAACACAAAACGATTTCATTCAACTTGATCATGATCGTGAGACAAGTTTATTTTTGATTTATTCTCTTGTTGTGTTGATCGCGTGTGGATGTATGTATGCGTCACAAAGTTGTCGGAGCAGCTACAGATTGCTGGCGATAGATCGGGGGGGAAAGGGAAATTCAATTGTACTCGTGAATATGTTGGGAAATAAAGTGAATTAAGTTCAGTTAGCGGATGGAACGCTATGGTGTCTTGCGTGGAGGCTCTTCACGGCCCGTTGAAGTCAAGTAATAAAGATGAACTTTAAGGTGACTCTTAGGTTTGGAGGTCGCTGGATGGACGTGGACGAATAGTTGGGTTAGTGCTGCTCCGACAACCTTATAAATTCCGGACACTTACGGTAGACGAGAATAACGTATGCCAAATACAACCCCATTTCCTCTTCTTGGCAGACTGATTGATATCGAAAATTCGACCTTCAATTTCGTAATTTATTTTTGTTGTACCCCTTTATCGATAACGCATAAAATACGCACATCAAACGAAATATTCTTTTCCTTCTAGCTTCCTGCATTTTTAATAATTTCTATAATCTTATCTTCCTTCACGAATCATTCATTCTACTCGTACGCTGCTAATCGCGTAAATTAAAATTAGGCACTCAATGTCAAAGCCAAAAATGTTTCAAGAAATCCAAAAAAAACCAACAGCCGGTTATAATTTTATACAAAAATTAACTGTAAGAGTTGGTCGGATACATTCGCTCATAAATGCCGGTCATTTTTGACTTTGTTGGGATTAAATTTTCTACAGAATTCGCTTGAAATCGAATGTTTTGTTTCTGATTTCATTTAGACATGTTTTCTACCCACTTTTTGGAGTTTTTAATTACCTCTGCCTGGTTTTATTTAACACTAGCGTATACTACGTCCTTGTACCCACTTTTCCTACATCTTTTTCAACACACATTCCAAACCTGACCTGTTTGTACGATTCCACTGGCAAAAGAAGGGAACATATATTCCATGGGAATAACGACATTATTGCATCTACCTATGTACATATGCACCCGGACTCGTTTGTCGAATTCGCTACCAAATGCAATCCAAATAAATAAATTGTTGGTCCTGTTCACGCCACCAAAAATTAAAATACGTAATCTGTTCGCCTCCGATAACTTGTTTAAGGTCATTTTCAAAATTCTTCAGCGGAAACACTTTCCGAAGACATAAACCGAATAGACAGCATAGCTGTCAAGTTGGTAGTAAAATAAACGTTGAATCACTACTTTTCGCATACACCACGAGTACCGAAAACTAAATTTTCAATATTTTATGCAGTTTTCTGATAAAATATCACTGCAACTACATTTATTTAAACTATTAATACATGAGAACAAGTGTTGCATTGCATTTTTTACAATATATCCACGAAAAAATGGTTTTTCAGAAAAATCTAGTACGAATATGTGCACAGCCAAAATATGCAGTCAGTTCATTTATGAACTGACCGCATTTTTTTGTCTGATTCGTGTTACACAAATTAAATTTCAAATCGTATTGAGTGTTCGTTGCGGTTTTTGGATGGGTTTTCGATTAGAAACTAGATTAAATGGGGGAAAGGTGGACTAGATGATTTAGAAATCTCTTGAATGCAGAAATACTGAAGTAAATCAATTTATTTAGGAGAATTAAGAGAAATCTTGCTGCATTGATTGCAAAGGGAATTCACATTGAGTTTTTTCCCAAAAAAAAAGGCAATAAATGAGCGTGAAATCAATCCAAAAAAGAAAAAAAATAAGTAGCTGACGGGACAGCTCGGGATGAGCCTAGCTTCTCGCAACCTCTATTATGTTAGTTGCACACATTACATTTTCCGCATGAAAAGAATGGACCTACAATTTATTACCGATTCCGAACGAAAGTGTAAGTGAGCCTTTAACTCACGAAACTCGCACGGCAGTCCAACGCACTAACGACTGATCTTCGACAAAACACCAGAGATGACTTTACACAGACTTAAAATGCCTCTTCTTATGATGGCAGTAGTCTTAAAAGGATTTAAAATACGAAAACTTAAAGACTTAAGAAGTTTTCGAATTCCCGCAAAACCAATACTTACCCTTTGCAAAGCAATTAAGATAATTTCAATTTGTAATACGAATTCCGGCCAACTGGTGTGCTTGACCAAAACTATTCAAACGACCTTGCCTGGGTACGAACTACGAAATCGGATGATGACTTTTGCGTTGGAAATAAATTTTAAAATAAATGTTTGAAAGAGAAAAAGTTCATTACTTGTCAGTAGTCGACCTATCATCATTTTTGGCATGGACTACTAGAGAAAGAAAGATTTTTTGACAGTATACAGTTGAAAGCACCTGGCACTGTGCAAACTGCTAATTTGGATAAGTGAAACGCTTGTGCAGTTTAAAAATACATCTTTCTAGTTTGTATACAATCTATTTGCAGACTTTTTGTGCCAAAATTTATCAACTACAAATTGACTTAATTTGTCGAAAAATTTGTCGTCACATAAACGTAAGTGTGATCATGGCGTTAGTTAACGTCTTCATCAATTTACAACTTGATGACTGAATGCATCTAGTTAAGACTTGAACCAACTGCAGAGACTTTTGGGTTAAGCCGCTGATCCTCCCTGAACTACACCGCCATGGTTATTTAAGGTTAGACCAAGGCATAACACTAGAGAATTACCTGACGGTAGACTTAGAAGACGAAACTGAAAAGAAAACTGCTTTTAGTCATGCAGCAGCTAAAAACCGTCCAAACCCAAACAAACGATCTATTCTTTTTTATATTTAACTATATTTTATCTAAATAAAAGCTTAACAACTACAAAAATAGTGTTCAATGTACTTCCACTGTACAAATTTGAAAACCTCTCTTGCATGATTCCATCTTATCCTAACCACTTGTATATTTTTTAAATCTAACATTATCACACTTCAATCGAGTTCCGTTCGGTCAACAGTATAGCCCTCTTCCTTCGTTCTCCTCGACATAATGACGAATGTACTCCTTCTGCGAGGGGGTCAATCCAAGCGTATCGACTTCATCAAGGAACTGTTTAACGCCACCAACACCGACCAGATAACCATTCAATTTTGTTCCCACATACGATGTCTGCAAAAGCTCTGTCGAGGTGATACCTAGCGATTGGCAGAGATCCTTGTGTCCCTGCAGGCGGTATTTTTGATGATAACTACAAGAGAGAAACACCATCAAGGCACGTTCAAAATGAAAGCAATGGCCATAAACTTACTCTTCAGCAGGCCAAAATTCCTTGGCAGGGGAAATCTCTGTGTAAATCTTTTCCGGAGTTCGTCTCTTTTGCTCGGCGATTTTGGATGCCTCAGCGATTTCCTTCTGTTCGTCGTTGTGATAGAGGATCAGAGACATGTATTGCCTCTTGATCGGTGTACATAGACCATATTCGTGATTATTCCAGAACAGGTGCAGGAGATCTTTGTACGAAATGACTTTGGGGTCATAGTCAATTTCCAGAACCTCGGTGTGATCACCTCTATGAAAGAAAGTAAAGATAATCATGCTTTGTCATCAATCATCTACCACTTACAAGTCCCTATACTTTGGTGCGTGTTTAGTTCCTCCTGAATAGCCAACAGTGGTTCGGACGATTCCCCTAGTTCCACCATACAACGATTCAGCGCCCCAAAAGCATCCCATGCCAAAGGTGGCAGTTTCAATGGGGATAACCAACTTGTGGACGGGTGTTAAACCCAACTCCTTTTGTTCATCTTTGATGATTGTCTAGAGAAAAAATAACATTATGATAAACGTGAATCTATGCAGGAATTAACTCCAATTTACTGGACAAAAGCAGGTCTGGTCAGGTGTGAATATAGAGAATCTATCAGTTGTCGTATTCGTATTCCCCGTGAGGCAAAGTGATGATATCAAATTGCACGCAATTAACGCCGCCAAAGGAGCTGGGGGCAGTAACATTGCCACGTCGCGAAAGGGAAAACGCCTTTTTCTCAAGAACAGAACTTGTTTCCTCCGGGAAACTTGTTTCACAACTAAAAGAAGTGTTCGGGAGAATGCTGATGCTGACTCTTCTGTGACGTTGACTTTTGCCGGCAACGAATGTGAATTCTGTCACATATTCCTATCGCTGGCAGAGGAAGCAAAACAAAGGTGAATCATCAGAGTCAAATGGAGTTTTCATGTTCGCTTTGCAATGACGGGATGGTGGGAAGCAGAAAGAAAGACATGTACATGCGCGAAAGTAGGTAAGCGAAGACTTCAGAAATTTAATGGTAAAGAGAACACGACATGAACTTGAACTCTTTGGATGGGTGTAAGAGGAGAGGAGGTCACAATTTGTGTACCTTTTAGTTGAAAGAGAATCTATCAAATCAATATACCTATGATCCCTTCTAATCTTTCAACTGTCGCCGACGTTAGAGTGGCCAAATGAATACTCTCGAGGTTGGGAGGTACCGCTCCGCGTAAAAATACAACCGCACAGTGCCCAGAGTCCATATACGAATTCGAATACTTTTTCACACTTTTTTTTTCGATTGGCACCAAACAAACCCCACAGCAACACTGCGCCTTTAAGTAATCAAGGTCAAACACTCCGTAGAGCATGAAAACAAAAGGTAATCCCAGCTAAGAGAGCACATGACACAACACAACACAACTAAGGTGGTGAACCCATTTATGTTATGAAATATGTGAGCGTTCTTCACTTGTAAATTCCACAATCCGCATTACAACATTACAAGGCCACAACAAAAGCAAATCACCTCACAAGTGCTTACCGCATAAACTACGTCACCAGCAAATACAATTTTCTTTCACAAATCGTGAGATTCGCTCCACATTTCTTACAAAACACTAAAATCAACAGGATATTGGACAAAAACTAATAAACAATGGTGTTTACCTTAAAACTGCAAAAGAAACGTTTAAAAATGTTCGACATCACGGTAGACCGAATGAAACTATGCGCACACAACCAACCAATGCTGGTCTACAACTAAGCACATGTTACGCGATTGAAATCCAAATGATTCGAGTAAAAGTTTAACGAACACAGTGGGGTTGGAGGGTTTCAGGCGATCTAAAAGCTTAACGTACAGTTTGTCTTCGAGTTCAAGGTTTAAAAAATGTTATGTACTTACCTTGTCCTTAAGGGTGCCATAGGAAGCTGGTGGATCTGTTGGTAGCACTGCAATGATTGGCATTTTCACAACACAAAATTTAAAAGAAATTTTTTTTAGAAACTTCGGTCAAGTTGTCGATGGTATTGCGAAACTAAACCGGCGGATTGTTGTGCCAAGCAATTTATACCACAGGCACAAGACGATAATCAGCCATTAATGCCCCACAGCTGAAGCTAAACAAAAACTAAGCAGAAACCACCCCCTAACACAGATGATGGAACGTGTGGAGCTTTTACACAAATCGCGATGGATGTGGGGCATCGATAGTGTGATAGTAGAGATATACGTCGCAATTTTACATTCACAGAATCGAACATGTGAATCTATTACACAAATCGGATGGTAAGGAATATAAGTATGTCACAATTTTTGTTAACCGAAGGGAGACATGTTGAAATCAGTTGGTAATTGCGTTCTAAAAACGCTTAGAGGAACCATAAGATGCTTAAAAAGGATCATTCAAATTGTATGTGTTAACTTGAAGCTACTGACCATTTGGCGCAACGTCCTCTCAACGGACTTGTATGAAATGGCAATAAATCTCGAAGTAAAGCAATTGGGTTAGTTTTGCAACACTCTTCCGACAAGGGATTAAAATCTTATCTTTACAACACGTTTATATACATTTTATTTCCCACTCACAAGGAACGTTACAGAATTTTAACAAAACCTGGCCGAAACAATCTCAACCATTCAAAACATTATTCCTTTATTCGGCTCGAACTTTGCCTGACTCAGTCTCAAAATAAAATCCAGTAGAAACATTTGTATTTTAATCTCCTTTGGATTGTCGGTAACATAAAACCCCGCCACACCAGCTTTTTCCAGTATCGACTGTTGATCCTTCACCTAAAACAGAGTAGAAACAGACCACTATAGCATACATTTTTCAGTGATTCTTCCTCACAAACCTTCTGGTCTAGATGAGCAATTAACTTCATATCAGTCTCTTTTAACTTCTTTGTATGTTTTATTTTCATCAATGCTAAAATATGTGTTAGTTCTTCAGGATCTGATATTTTCGTCGCCCATTCTTGTACTTCAATCTGATATTCGTTCTCCACTTGGTTCCGCAGATTCTCTAAATGTTTTTCTGTCACATGTTGAATTTCCATTAATCCTTTGACTATTTCGAATATTGTATCGTTAAGAAGGGAATTGGCGAGTTCTGTTAATAGCTCGTACGATATTCGGATTTGAAATTGTCTAAAACACACAGAAAGTAGAGAAAATTGATTAAAATACGAATTATTTTGGAGGACGGCGACATACTCTGGTAATGAAGAATGCATTTCTTTCAGTTGATCTACAAGAAAATAGAGCTTACTTTGCAGGAATTCCGGAGAGGGTTGTAAATTATCTTGAGATACTGAATTCTCATCAATTTGAAATTGATTCTCCATGTTTTTTTCTGAAATTCTTTTCGGAAAGTAAAAACTTGTTTATATTTTCTGAAAATGATTTGGTTAATTGTTCAACTCCATTCAAATGCATTCAATCTTAGATGAGAGACATTTGACGTTTCTATGTTGGTTCGTTAGAGGTGAGAGCACAGTAGCACACGGAAAAATAATTTTTACTTAGAATTCAAATATAATACATAAATGGTAAATTTTCTGATTTCTATTTTCATTGGTTTTCTCTTTATTCCAGGAAAATTTGAAACCCAGAAATAATTCATGCCAAACGAAATCTTTTTAAACATTAAATACCCTGGTTAACTCTGCTGACATACATAGGAATTAAGAAAGAATTTTACTTCGAATTCGAAGAAAGAGCATAAAATAAGAAAAAGAGAAATTCGAAATTTGAAGGTAATAACAATAAACTGTAAGACTTTGTCAGAGAAAGTAATAGCCACGCCTTTATTTTCGAAAAAGGCATCCTTCTAAGAGCCCGCGACAAGTATTTGGAAAATATCGTATAAACACAGTCTCCGCTCTCTAAGCCAGTACCTCCCCTTAACATCGAATTCACAGCTGATTTCGTAATATGTAGCATGATATGCACTCATTAACAATCCTTCTTACTCCCTTAATCCGCTCACGGCCATAAAAGCAAATTATGTAATTAGCTACTTTAAGCTGCGTGAAAACCCAAAAGGACGCGTGTCTCCTTACTTGCTACCTGGATCACATCCCACATTCACAATGCTTTCGCAATTAGTATAAATAGCCAGGCCCCTTGACGAGCCCCTTCACTATCAACACATCAATACAACACTATCCACACATAATTTTCGAAAACAATGTCACCACCACAAGTCAAAAACCAGGAGGTAAATGTGAATCCTAACTCGTGCAATGACGAACTATTGGTAGCACTGGAAAAATTATGTTTAATGGAACCGAAAACATTTGAAACAATCTTCAGTCCATGGTCAACTTCGACGCCAAAGAAGTCATCACACGTTATTGAAATGAGAGCGCGGAGAAAACGGTTAAGGCACAAGCCTTATCGATCGAATTGTTCAGTTAAAGCAAGGAAAAGCCTTGAATTTTAAGAAGATTTAAACGTGTACATTCATTTAAGTTTCAGGTGTAAATAATTTATAATTTATGATACAAATTTACTGTAAAAATATATTGAAATAAACATGTAATTAATTAAACATATGTCTACATACTTATTTAAAGCGCAATGTGAGTTTACCTTGTAATTCCAAATTTTCGTCCATAAATTCGTTTTCTTCAGCATTTCTGTATTTTACACGTTTCTAATTCATTTAGTCCCCTTGTGCCCCATTTCACCAAGTTTCTAATCGAAAAACTATTCAAAAACAGTCAAAAACTGAATGAAAACTTAACAAGATTTGAAATTTAATTTGTGTGACACGAAACAGACAAAAAAATGCGGTGAGTTCATAAATGACCTGACTGCATTTTTTGGCTGTGCACATGTTCGTACTAGATTTTTCTGAAAAATCATTTTTTCGGTGGTATTATTGTTAGAAATGCAATGCAACACTTGTTCTCATGTGTGAATAGTTTAAATAAATGCAATTGTAGTGATAATTTAACAGAAAACTGCATAAAATATTGAAAGTTTAATTTTCGATACTCCTGGTGTGTTAGAAAAATAGTGTTCAACGTTCATTTTAGTACCAACTTGACAGCTATGCTGTCTATTCGGTTGATGTCTTCGAAAAGAGTTTCCGCTGAAGAATTTTGTATAATACGTTCATTAAGTTATCGGACACGGACAGAATTACCACAAGAAGAAAACCGGGAGGTTAATGTGGATTTTAAATCATGTCAAGGCGAAGTATTGTTTGCATTGGAAGAATTGTGTTTAATAAATTCAAAAACATTTAAAACAATCTTCAAGATCAACGTCGATACAAAGGAAGTCATTACATATAATTGAAATGAAAGCGAGAAGAAAAAACGGTAGAATAATTCAGTTAAAGCCTTGAGATTTAAGAAGATCTGCACGTGTATGTAAGTTTTAAGTGTAAATTACTTTTTGAGACAGAAATTTATAGTGCAAGTATGTATGTATGTATGTATATTAAAATAAATATTTAAATGCTTTTAAATATAAACAAAACTGTTCTGTTTTTAAGGCGAAAATCAAGTAACGAATCAAACTCAGTATCAGTGTAACACCCCCTATAAGACTCAGTATCCTTTCCACAAACCCTTTTCCATCCAAGGCGCAATCCTTTGCATTTTCTTATCAGTTGGGCCGTACTTTTCAACCCCAACCAAGTGGAAGTGAGCTACGAATGTCACACTCAGCTGATTCCGGAAAATGATTTTTCATTCATTAATTACCGCATTTCGTTTTCAGCTCTCATTTTCTCTCTCTCTCTGTGTCATTCTATCGTTTCTCTTCTATAACCTCGTGCTTTATCATCCCTCCCACCACATTCATCAGCACGTCTCTTTTCCACCAGCCCCACACACTTCAAATTCGAAAATATTCTCGAATTCATGAAATTCTTTATCTTCATTCGTTCGATTGTCGCCGTGTGTATCTGCTGTCTACTGTTGCGGTTCGCTCAGTTCGCTTCATCTCACTTGGTATTGCAAAGAAAAAAAAAGCAAGACTTTTCCAATTGCTCTGTACGACTCTCGCGCTCCGGCGTTCGCTCTACTCTCCCCGAGTGAAATTCTTTTCCTACCACCCGCTCTCGCTCTTCTTATCAAATGTCATTGCACCAATTTTCCAACGGATAAATTCTGTGTGAGAGGAGGAAAATCGTTGCACTTTTCCGGTGTTATTTACGAAATAAAAGGATTCACGGTGCGAATTTGACTGTCGAGTGTGCTATCAATCGGCAAACGTTTAGATTAAAGTGTCGAATTTGTCGAGGGAACACGATAAAATGTATACGGTGTCGAAGGGGCCTAGTAAAATTGTTGCAAAAACACGACGAGGTGAGTTTTTCCTTTGGTTAGACACGGACGTGTCGGCGCGACACTTGAGGGTGGGTGATGGTGGGGAATATTGTTATGTCATAATGGAAAATGCCAAAATGCCTTTTTTCGAATCCAATTGTGATGGGGTTTCCGATTTGATGGAGGATTTTTCTGTTTATCGTTACAGGTTTGGCGCAAAACTACGAAAAATTCGAAACCATCAAGGAGAGCGGTAAGAAGTCGTCAGACCTCCAAAGTCCGGAAGCCTAGTAAGTAAATGAGTTATCGTAGTTTGTAGTGTGTCTCTCGGCACCCCTATGGTGTTCGTTTTATTGCTTCTATCCCCCGGCTCGTGCATTAGGGGGGTTGTCTTCGAATTTGAGGTTAGGGTTGCGGACTATTTCGTAACAGAGAGTCGGAAACATTGAAAGGGGCATCTGCACTGCCTCGTTATTTTTTTTTTTCTCGGAGGACGTTGCCAAGAAGTGTCTCGTGATTGCTTTGCCCCATTGTTCGTCATGAATAATAATTAAAGTGCATCGTAGCTCAATTGATTAATCAAAAAGGGGGAAAGGGCTTTTTCCTTCGGTTCAGTGCTTATGTGACCGGCACTTGTATGGCCATTGAAGCGAGATGTGCTCCAATTTTTCGTCGAAGATGCACGGAATACACATGTTTTCCACACTAGTACTAATTGATAAGCGAAACAAAGTGAACTGAGAGGTGGGGAAACTCGTTTAACTTGTTGTTAACTGTGTACGCAAACATTTGCTTTGGGATACCCGGAGAATTGTATGTTATTTATGACGGGTAAATAGAAAAAAATGAGTTAGATACCGATACCGGCAGAGATTGATAGCAAAGAGGGTGTGTAGCATAGAAGAGAGTTATACCTACTCTTCTACCAACTGTGAGGTGAATTTAAGAAAGTTTGTAGTTACCCTAATCTTCGGACCATCACGGCATTACTATAGGAACAGGATATCAGATAATCAGATACTTCTATGAAGAGTGCATTTCGTATTCGTATTTCTCTCTGAGCATTTTGTGGTGAAATGAGGTGAATATACTTTATATGCCATGAGGAAGAGGAAGTTTAAAAGGTGAAATTGAATTCGTGCCAAAACTTCAGAGACTTTCAGGAGCCTTGACCTATTCACAATCGTCATAAAGGTCTTAGTCAAGATTATAACCCTGACTGGCGAAAACTTTATGCCTGTGCTTACATGCATACGTCCATAGGTCAAAGTTTCCAATAGGATTTGTGGTTAAAGGGGATTGAGCGAATTTAAGTTTTAGAAAATTTAATAAGTAGAGAGTTACATACACAACTTCATGCATACAACCATAGAACGTAGCCCTTGACAGATACATATTTATGGGCTTTGTCTACCTAGCCTCTGTTATCGATTCCGACAACGAAACGAGCCTTAAGATTCAAAGAATTTCTTTGGGCTAAAGAAGAAATCGAGTAGCTAAGCCATCTTACCATCCTGGTCCTGTTCCAAGACCGTTTGCATAAATGGCGAGTGAAGGAGAAGATACAACGACGAGGCAATTTAGCGACATTGATCTGTCAATATTAACCATCTCGGTGTAAACAGCCCAGAAAACGTACCTGTTGATCAGGAAGCTTATACCAGTTTCTTGATGAAGGCATTTTTCACTGCAAGATAGTGGCTTGAATTGCATTTCGCTAAAAGAAAGAGACATTCTTTTGCTGTCTTTGCCAACCAAATTGTTGCTGGAGCGAGGCCTTTTGCTAGAAGATCTTAGCATTTGGAGGTTTTGGGTAGTTGTTCAGATTTTGGGTAGTTGTCCAGAAGGAACTTGAGTCATTTTTTGTTGGATGGTGTGAGATGATATATCTTGGTGGAAGGCACTTTGTTCACCTGCTTTGTTCACTCTAGCAATTTGTTTCAGACAACTTAAATTTTAATTGCAATGGATTGAGGTCACATCAATTTTGAGTTCAGTTTAAAAGTTTATGAGGGTAAAAAATCACGTGATATTCATTAAACACCGACAAATTGTCTCATGACAAACGCTTAATCTTTCATCCAAAGTCTGATATTATTTTTGAGTGTGACGAGTTAATATGTATGTAGATACTATGGGGTCATGCTAGGTAGTTAACTTCCTTAAAAAAAAGTGAACTGTGATCTCAAGTAGACATATTTAAGTACGTACTTATGAATGCATTCTATTACCTAAGCCAGACTTGGGTTAACGATTGTTTTATTAATTTTGTAGGACATCACCTTACACTACATAGCTACGCTTTAAACCAGTTTGAATAACTGTAGTGCTGCCAAGGTTAGACAGAGGTGAGATCAGAGTACTTCAAATCTGACAACATATAGTCAATTCAATATCCACTCAGACGTCATCGAATCTTAAGATCACTCATGATCGTTTTCTTCAAACTCCAAATATTTGACTGAAACTTTGTTCAGATTTTGCTGAGAATTTGTTCTGACACATCGTAAATATTTATTAAACATCGCATTGCTAAATTCTTCCAAATTACCATTCATCGACAAAGTTCATGTTATAGAAGTGCTCCAGGTGATCCCATCGACCAGCTACGATGTTTGAAATTCAGATTTCATTGCGCATTTTATTGACCTTCAATGGTTGTTCAGTGATTTTTGGTTAGCAAACGATTTAAATTATCCACTTGGACTGTATGGATATGTTTCTTGTAGAGGAATAAATAGAAGAAAAAAATGCATTAAGGGTGATCTACCGAAAGCACTTAATTCATGTCTGGAATTGCAGACAGTCGCCTGCATTTGCAATTTTCTTCGGAATTCTATCAGTTTAGGGGGCTTGTCTGCCTCATTTCTACTGCGTGTGGCTTCATTTAGTAATTGAATTTCAACTCAGAGATTCAGATTGACCCACATGGAATGTATAGAACACAACGTAAACACAGATACGACAAAATGACGTCAAGATGATGTAAAAAACAAATCAATTACAGCACGAAATGTATAAAGGGTCGATGTGGATGATATTGTGGAATGTAACCAATGATTTGATAATAAACACAGTTGCCGTGGGGGATAGAAGGAGTGATCATGACATTGTCGCAATGACGTGCTTAGTTTTTGGAAAAATGGGACTTGTTTTGGACTTTTGGACTTATCGCGTTTAATGTGAATTCGACAATGAGCGGTTTAGAAATTTATAAAATTGTGCGAATTCCTCTTTATGTTTTGTTTTTGTAGAAATTCAACTACAAGTTGGTTTTAAATGTTTGTGGATTGATTGATTGTGGAATGCTTTTGAGTTTTCGAAGACTGAAAATGTTGTCTAGCATATTTTATGACACACCTCCAGTGTTGTGCCAAAATAAGTCATCGAAATGTGTTGGAACTCGTTCAACTTCTTCCATAATAGCTTACGTCAGTTGGCTTACGCAAAACACTATACCTATACGTAATCGAAGAAATGTGGACAAGAGAATTTGTGTGCCAACTTTTTTTTCTTCAGATAAAATGTGTGTGTTACTCAAGAGCGCATTGAATTCATCGCAGAAATTGATTAAATATTGTGGTGGTCATTTCTGACGTTTCGGAGATCCCATATGTATTCTACGGCTGAACAGACTGTTCGCAATCTACTTTTGAAAAAAAATCTCTTAACGCGGGTGTGATGCTTCACTTTATCAAAGGCTCTGGGGGATTCGAGAGCGATTACACGCTTTGCTTTCATGGTGCCGATGCAAATTCAAGGCTTCCTTTGGAACATTGTATTCCGGAAGCCTATTGACGTTCATTGAAGACATGGTTTCCTTCCATTTGATCATCTTTGATCTGTTATGTTCCCCTCTGGTGGCCTTGGAATACGTCCCGTGTTGGTGCTTCTGCTGCCTCAAATCCATTTGAAAAATACCTACATAAATATGTAAATGCACCTATAATTATTTGAAGGATCTACTAACTCATTATTAATAATTATTATAATCTACCCTGTGGTCCTCAGAATCTTGTTCGACTTGAGTATCCCTACAAGAATTACTACCTAATTTATAGAAATGGTTTCCTCCCCTACAAAATGTCACACCATGTGACAATTTGAAAATCATAAATTACCACACTGTTGCTGCCGAAAATTCTCCTAAAACAAAATTATCTCCTTATAACTGAAAAACAGATTTTAAAAATACAGTACCTACCCGAGAATTACACACTGTGAAACATGCGACCAGGGGGGGTTGCCTGTCAAAATTCTAAATGATTTGTCATTTTCATATGTGTTCTCCTAATGACCATACCTTCAACTTCACAAAAACCCGACTAAAAATAGATTTCCCATTGAAATGTTGTTCGTTATGGACACCTTCCGTTCGGTAAGCACATGGCGAACAGAAAACAATCACGAATAAACACATCTCTCTCGGCTCATGAGGTGACAGTTCATGGCATTGACAAGCATCTATGCATGTGTAATATATTTTGAATTGTCTAACGATTATCAGCGGACGAAAAACACATATTTAGCATGAGTAGAACGAAGTTAGAAGTGTGAGATGATTGATGGAAAAGTTTCATCGAAAGTGATGATAGGTCTCATCATGGAGATTGAAAACTTTTGATATGTACACTCGTAGATTGTTTTGAATGTCGATTTGTAGCAAATGACGTATGGAATTGGGTTGATGGTGTCTGACCTTACCCACATATAAAATTCATCAAATTGATAATGATTTCACTTTTGAAATGAAGTTGTGAACTGAAATGCTGATTGTGTCGGTTGATACTTCAGTCACAGTCCGGGGTGGATGTGGTGGACCTCAATCAACAAGCGTCTTCTGCCAGCTCGATAAGGATATATAGATACGCTATGCAGAGTCATGTCTAGTTCTGGCATCCCTGTGAATCTCGTCCTCAACGATCATTGCAACCATTCTTATTGAAGATTTCATCATGACATTTTACAACTGTCATTTGCTCTGTTTCAATTTTGGCTTTTATAGCATGATGACTGTCATCATGAGAAGTTTAATGTTTACCAGGTGTAAACAGACACTTAAGCTTCCCCCCAAAAATGATGATAAGACAGGCATTCTTATAAGCTAATAAACTGATAAGCAGCCTATGTATTTTTAACTTGAACTTTGTTTTCTTATTTTACAGTGTGCCCAAGCCGGTCTTTCAAACGTCCAAAAAATCCAACCTGCATAACATCAAGCCAACAGAAGAGGAAGTTCTCACCCCGCAACACGAAGAGATCATTAAATACATAAATGAATGTGAGTATATTATTTAAATCCGCCACCATCGTCAGGATATCAGGGCGTTAGGCAGTCATAAATGTCAACTGCCACGCCATTCGGGAAATAACATTTCTGGTACTTTGCTTGCATCAACTGCATTTCGAATGAAAAGCAAATTGCATAACTTTTTCTCAATTTCCTCGTACTGCAAGATACTTTTTAATTTAAATCAGAAAGGAGAGGTGCTCTCCTCCGTCATCTGGCAAACAACAGGAAAAAATGAAAAGAACCGCCAAAATCACGAACAAGCATCAGATGATGTACAAAAATTCGTTTTCGCGCTTCTCTGTGCAGCGTAGTGAGAAATAATTGTTTTGGCCATGATTTTCGGTCTCCATCTCGGCAGTAGTTGTCACAGTTCGTCGTTGTCGTCGTCGTGCCCCCAGCAGATCACATGATAGCGGCTTTCAGCTGCCCCCCGCCCCCCTTCTATCAGATACGATAGTTCACATCTTTTCACTCTCTGTTGGGCTATGGAATTCTGTTTATTTCCATTCTCAACTATTTAGCGAATAAAAACGAAAACAAAACGAAAATCATGAATAAAGAGCCGAAACCCGAAAGATACATACGTATCTGCGATAGGCGAGCGGAAGATGTTGGTATATTTTTACTTTAAGAACACTCTTGCTTTTCGCTTGTGCTCTTCCTGTCACCTCTCTACCCTCGGATCCTATGTGTGACATTTTGCTCTGACTTGATGGTTTTTTAATTGAGCAGTGATTTCGTTGTGCTTAGTGCTTAGAATGCACAGACGTCTGTTGCTTGGCGCGGTGCTCACTAATGAATGCAAATCGATGCAATTGTCATCATGTGGCTTCTGTTAGAAATGCATTTGACGCTGTGCACATGCTTTCGTAAATCACTTGCAAGGCACATGAATATTTGAATTATGACGTATTACATCGTAAACGAGATCGATTGCAGCGAAGCACGACAATTTGATAGGAGCTGTTGTGGCAGTTGTTACATCTGTCACAATGCTACCCATGATCGAACGCACGATTTGGAGTTAATTATGAGGGGGAACTGTCAATTTCAAAACAAACTGGTTTTCAAAAATGTTTGGTGCGCACAAAATTTGTATTCGACAGCGGTGGCGGTAATACCATTCAGGTATATTATAGGAAATTGTCAATTCTGAAGGAACCGGTTATGCTGGGGTGATTATTTTATATGTTAATGTGGAATGCAAGTTAGATAATTGAAGTAGTTCGACCGAGGAATTCTAAAAATATTTACTTTTCAATTTAAAAGCAATTATTTGAGTGAATGAGGTACTCAATGGGTTTGGTTTCGAATTGTAGGTCACAAGTCTCCAGAAACTTCATCGCCGTAGGAGTTTGAATCCAATTTGACTAGTTTGATCAGAAACAGAGGTAAGAGGAAGGGACGACTTATCCTTCTTGAACCTTCCATTGGCGGAAACGATAGGAAATATGAATTTCCATCGAAAACACAATCTTCAATCTTTGAGACCATGCAGATGAATTAACGACCTCATAGTCAAGTCCTTTATCTCCAAAAATTTATAAAGAAACCTCTTGAGTGACCATTTGCGAAATATTAAAGAGATTTGGTTCATGGCTTCGAAAAGGAGCTTCAATTTGTTCCTTAAGCACATGACTGCTCTATATTCGTCCTAAATGGATGTCCTCTTCCAGGCATTGATCAAAACTGCTTGTGTTCCTTCAACCGCATGGCTTTCAACAAAAATTTCCCATCTAAAGGATGCATATTTATTTTTCGAACTGACGGTATTAATCTAATACGCTCCCCTTAGATACCGCTAACAAAATCACGGAACTCTTCCCATCTGAATGGGAAAAATCAAATCCACTTACAAGGGAACAGAAAACACAAAAAACACAAAACCCAAGTCGGAAGAGTGAAAGCGTTTTTTTTTGCTCCCAAGTAGGATAACGAGAGGACTACGGAAGAAGAAAAACAAAAACTTCCTTTGTTTTCATTCGAAGACAGAGCGAACGCGTATGAAAGGATTTTGGGAACGCCAACAGCTGTTCACTAAAAGTACGAACAGCAGCCAAAGCAGCAGTACAAACATTAATGCTTTTAAGCACACACACACACACACATACACATCCAGGCAAACGCCAAAAGTATCCCATATCCTTGAATGCTCCATCGCCGTCGTCGTCGTGTCAACTTGCACACGAAATTGCAAGGATCAAGTGGATGCGAAAAGGAATGGGAAAGCAGGATTGCGCACACATCTAGTAAGTTGATAATGGAAAGTATTAAAATTGCAATAAAAACAGAGCCGTCCTTCCAACTAACGTATGTGAGTCCTTCGCACACTCAGTCAATTATTAAAAAGTTCACATGCGTTGCCATTGTAGCAAAACATACGTTGAGCTTAAAAACTTTACGAACCCACCCATCGCCCACGTCTAAAAGCGGATTAGTCGTCGTCGTGTCGTTTAGTGAATCTCTCTCTTCCAAGTGAGCAAATTTCCATCAGCTACAGCAGTTTGTTTGCCGCATCTTTGCTACTCCTATACCCTACCCCGTTGACCGCCAAAATGGGTTAAGATTTTCGGATTTAATCTCGTCTTTCTTGCGAAGGAAACGAAACAAACTCCTCCACAATCAAAGGGTTACTACGATTTTTTAATTCTCATTTGGAAGCGAAAGTCTGCTTTTTGTTAGTCGCGCTCCTTGGAAGGATTTGAAATGATCCTTTCTTGCGGAAGGGGAAATATAATTACGGGTTTTATTAATTTTAATCTTTTTGGCCCACTCAGTTTTTGCCCTGAAGATGAGTCTTTTTCTCGTTTCCGGTGAGTCCTTTGCTCGAGAATGTGCACCGGACGATGGCAAATATTTTTAATTTATTTGTTCAACGGTATCGTAGCGCCTTGTTCCTTTTTTTTTGTTTCCCTGTGAAGGGTTTTTAGTTTTATTTCTGATTCGGGGAACAAAGAAGGAATTTTCATTACAAAAGAAGTAGGGACATGTGAGCCGCTGGTAGACATTTTGAATCATTCACTTGGAAGCCTTTAATAAGAATAAAAGATGGCGAATGTAGTTTCTTTTTTTTGTGTTATTACTCTTGACTGGCAGTAAGGACCAGATTGTAGATGATGTAGGATAGTGTATGGCTATTGTTTGGTCCATTCATGGTGGAAGAAGATTTTTTTTACAATTTTTTACAGAGCTCTCCATGTACATACGCATAGAGTGTAGAGCTTGCTCCTTTTGTTTCACTTCCTGATGCACACAATTCGTGTCTGGCTGGGATGGTTGTTTGCCCAAGGACAAAGGATGATTATTATGACGATGATAGGACAAGACATAGGGCAAACTACAGGAAAGAAAATTTAAACAATTTTTTTCTTATACACATGATGTGAGAGACGTTAGTGGGTGGTGAAGCAGACGACAACACGCTGGAATGATGAGCGGCGGAGAATTTTCATGCAATTATCTTGGCCAGTATGGAATTTATGGATTATTATTACGTTTTTTGCACAACTCCTTTGGCAGACTGAAGACGTAAATATTAACAAAATGGGTATGGCTTTGTGGAAGAGAGTAGGGAGGCACCTAATAGTTTTTGTCGAGGACTACACGAGGAAGTTAGACGGCATGAGTCACGGTCTGGTGTTCCGACTGGACTTACTTTGGTAAGAAAGCGTAAGCCACGGTCTGGTGCTTCTAGTAATGATCCGACACCAGCTATTTCTTTGTACTGATCCTTTTTTCAAGTGAAAAACGAGTGAAAGGGTCAACGTTTCTGGGAAAACAGGCCCCAACCGTCGACAATCGTCGTCGTGCTTCTCCCAGTTTTTCCTTGACGGATGACTGTAGAAAAGTTTTTGGCAAAGCACAATTGGGGCCGACAGCATCAGGGCTTTCAACCAAGACGAATAGATACGATCTCCTTATTCAACGTCAAGCGTACGAATTTGATTAGTTTTCATAGATATCCACAGTCCATTCGCAATGCCGTAAGCAAAATTTGATGTCAACAAAAGTCACACATGTCGTGTCGTCAAAAACCCCTAATTTGTTCAAAATTTTCTAATAAATTTCGAGATATTACGTAGATGTTTCTATTTTTTCCTTAGTCATTCGTAATGGATTTGTTTTCTTGTTGATCACACTTGGCCATTCCCTGCCAGCTTTGATCGTGCCATTACCCCTACGCCTTGTCTATTCTTCCATTTGATTAAAAATACATTTTTTTGTTTATTTGGATTTTTTTCTTTCCAAATCTCATTCCGAACGTAAAGATAATAAAAGACGCATTGGGGGAAAAAAATGAGATACCTGCCCGCACTTTAGGGGGGACAAACACTTATGTATATACTACAACTGATTAGATAAATCACCTTTGCTCCGAGTTTAGTTAGAATTTCCTCAAATTTATGCTGATAAAAATTATTAATAATTATTTACCTCTGCAGTTGTTTATGCAACAAGTTAAGTCATTTCGTAAGGAAACTATGGATCAAGGGTTCTGTTCGTTGTTTGGGGGTCGGGTTTCTGCAGATAAGTGTGATAGATTAGCTTTCGGACGTGAATGAGATTGAGGATGGATTTGATTGTTGCTAATGGAAAATTTTATTAGAGAACAATTTTAATTGATTACATTGTTTCGTTGGCAGGTTACCTCGACTTTATTTAGATATTGATAAGGCAACAGGTAACTCTGGGGTATGTCGGCTTCTCGAGTGTGGGCCATTTAAGGCCTTTCGTCAGAGGGAAGTGGGAAATAAAACTCTTATAGGTGTGAAAATACCATTTTGGAATTAATTGAATTTTTAGTGGGATTCAATTAGTTTCCGTCGATTCGCCGGCGCTAATAGGAGCTAATCATTCAGGTTTTTTACTATCAAAAGGTAAACAGAAGTAGGTGCTGGGAATTTATTTAAGAAATATGTACGTCAGAGCCAGAGGTGTAGCGAAATTTTTAGTTGGAAACACCAACGTTCCGGTAGCAGGTGGTAAATAAAATCAAGCGGATGTAGTCAAATAAATGGTAAATGAAGGTTAAAAAGTCAGAATTGAGCTAAGTTTGACTCTTATTTGAGAGAACTAGGCTTCTGGCTATGGATGACTGTTTGTGGAAGACTAGATCGTGTGCTAGAATTTCTGCATTGTATACAGAGGATGGACTTTAATGGGGTTTTCGCTATTTTTTAGACCATCGTTTCAGGCAAGGTAAGATTTATACTTGCTTAGTTACTTAAGGTGGCCCTACAGTCCGGGGTAAAACTGGGCCTCAACCAACAAGCGTCTTCAGTTAGCGCGATCTTTAGCCAGCTGCCTCCAGTTTCGCACGCCAAGTTGGTTGAGATCCTCTTCCACTTGCGTGCGCTATCTGAGTCGTAGTCTTCCTCTATTGCGCCATCCCTCGGGTGTGGATTCGATGATTTTATGGGCCGGAGCATTGGTGTCCATCCGCTCGACATGACCCATCCATCTCAGTCGTTGGACATTCACTCTTCTGGCTAAGTCGATGTCGCTGTACAGCCCGTACACTTCGACGTTGTATCTCCACCTTCACTCACCGTCTATGCAGACGGGACCGAAAATCACCGGAAGGCCAAGAGCAATCTCATCCGCTCTTGACAGAGTCCATAGCTCTGCGCTGTAGAGCAGGACAGGGATGATTAAGGTCTTATACAGGGTCACCTTAGTTGTTCGAGAAAGGGCTTTGCTACTCAATTGCCTTCGCAGCCGAAAGAAACAGCGATTGGCAAGAGTTATTCTTCGTTTGATCTCTGGGCTGCTGTCGTTGTCTGATTTTATAGCGTAGCCTACGTAGACAAAGTCCTTAACTACCTCGAAGTTATAACTGTCTATAGTGACGTTTTGTCCGAGACGTCGGTGTTGGGTGTCCTTTCTTGTTGACAGCATACACTTGGTCTTCCCCTCATTGACGTATCTTCGCCGCCTCCGTCTCAATACTCATGAACGCACCAGTGACATCAGCGTTTCCGGGTAATTGGACGGTCTTTTGAAAGATTGTGCCTCTGGTGTTAGCGCGTGAGTTTTGCACAACTCTTTCAAGAATGATGTTGAAGAAGTCGCATGACAGCACGTCTCCTTGTCTAAATCCTTTTTTGACATCAAAGGTCTCGGTGAGGTCTTGACCGATCGTGATGCAGCGTGCCTTCTCCATCGTCATCCTGCACAGACGGACGAGTTTGGCAGGGATGCCAAAACTAAACATAGCTCTGTATAGCTCGTCTCTATAGATGCTGTCATACGCGGCTTTAAAATCGATAAAGAGGTGGTGGGTATCGATTTGAAGTTCCTGGGTTTTTTTTCCAAGATCTGCCGCAGTGTGAAAATTTGGTCGGTGGTGGACTTTCCTGGCCAGAAGCCAGACTGATATGGACCGATTAGGTTGTTGACGAACAGCTTCAGGCTTTCACACAATACAGCAGAAAAGATCTTGGAAGCGATGTTAGGAAGACTGATGCCTCTTTAGTTGGCACAGTTCATAGGGTCTTTCTTAAGGATCTGGCAAACAATGCTGAGGTTCAATTCATCGGGCATACTTTCCTCCGACCATATTTTACAGATGAGTTGGTGCATGCTCCTTACCAAGTCATCGTCTGCCGCTCTGAACAGGTCGGCAGCTAGGCCGTCAGCGCCAGCAGCTTTGTTGGACTTAAGCTTAGGTATGGCTATTTTCATTTCGTCCAGGCCGGGTGAACGGAACTGTTGGTCTTCGTCGTTCAGGTTTAATTGTTCATTCTGTCTGACAGCGGGATTTGGTTCGTCGTCGCCGTTAAACTGTTTGCAAAAGTAGGTTAAGGTTTATACATTAATCTATAATCTAAATACATATACCAAAAAGTCCAGACAAATAGACAAACAACTTGTATTCATTTACAGGGAAAAACTCAATGTGAATTTTTCAGAACGATTTCTCTCGGTTCTTGTCCATATTGATTCGTATTTCTGAATTTCATACTTTTCTAATTCATCTCCGCCACCTTTCCTTTCATTTTATTAAATTTTCAATTGAAAACCATCCAAACACAGCCATAAAACTCAACGAAAACGCCACAAGATATGAATTTTCATTTGTGTGGCACAAAACAGACCAAAAAATGCGTTCAGTTCATATATGAACTCACTGCACTTTTTGGCTGTGCACATGTTCGTACTAGATTTTTCTGAAAAACCATTTTTTTCGATGGAAATATTGTTAGAAATGCAATGCAACACTTGTTCTTATGTGTTATTAGTTTAAATAAATGCAATTGCAGTGATTTTTCATCACAAAACTGTATAAAATATTAAAAGTCTACTTTATGATACTCCTGACGTATGACGAAAGTAGTGGTACGTTTTACTACTAATTTGAAAGTCATTGCTGTCTATTCGGAAAAGTGTTTCCGCTGAAGAATTTTGAGAAATACGTTTACTAAGCTATGGTGGCCATGGTGCAGTGGTTAGAATCATCGCTTGTCACGCTGAAAGTACCCGGGTTCAACTCCTGATGTCGGAAAAACATTTATTTCTTAAATAAATAAGAATCGATCAACTGTGAAAGCTGATGGCGACTCTACTGCGAAGGCATAACACTGGCAGTAGAGTGTCTTGGCTTGAAGAGTTGATTGAGCGATCACTGAGTATGACATCAGGAGATTCAAAAAAAAATCCTGTGAATTATATAGCAATGACAAAAAAAAAAACACTACAAATGTCCCCAGCTAGCCTGGACCCACCCTTGGACGCCAATGAAAACTTAACGAAACCTAAGTTTCAAACCACTGTACCTCCCACAAACCACCTTTTGGTGGTGTAAACATTGTCGACTGGGTCTGGATAATGGCTTAAGAAGGACAAATTGCTTTAGGAAGGAAATAAATGTTTCGATGGTCTAGAGACTAATAGTACCTCCGACCTTCTTTCAACGGAATAACCCCTCGCCAATTCTCCTTTGTCGACATCAAAATTGCATTTTGTAACCCGATGCCTACATTCTAAACGGGGGGCGTCCATGATCTTCAATATGTGTTTGCTATTTGATTGCAAATTCTTTGCTTTATCCTTTCAATTTCCATCATGTCCTTGTACAGCACTTGATTCCTTCCATATGTTTCAAATTTCCACCCAGGCGGTAGCCAATGGTCTTCGTTTAGTTAAGTACGAATTTTTCCTTAAAAACACCATTCTCTCACTTTTGTTTGTTCTTCGACTGCATAGCACATTGGGATTTCATTTACTTTATCCTTCCTCTCCTTCTTATATTTCACTTTGAGTGTGAAGCACTTAGATGGGGATTCTCTAGGACTTTCCTTGAATCTCTGGTTTCAAAAAAAAAAAACAAATCTCCCCATCTGAACATGTGAAAATGAAAAACCCTTTCAATTCTTAAACAGCACATTTGACAAAAACCGTCACAAAAACCAGCACAAAATACACATAAAAAATAAAGGATTTCCCATAGGAGGATTTCGCATCGTAGAGTACCTAGTCACTCTAGAATTGAATTAAAAATGTATGAATTTCTATTTTGACAAAAAAGATTTATTTTATACTTTCTCTCTCTCTTTGTCTCGTTACAGCGTGGAATAACATTATTGTAGCGCACAATCCCTATGACACAAATTCTGCCGATTCTAACAATAACTCTGGTAAGCTAACACTACTTTAACCAATTGTTCATGAATTTTCTAAAGCGTTTGCCTCTCCTTCTTCTTCCAGCTACATCATCCGCCTCTTCGTCAGTAGTATCATCAGCGTCAACATCGCCACTGGCGCCTTCATCACCTGCGCCAGTTTATTGTGTCGAACCACCCAGTCCAGTATTGACTGACTTCAAGCCTTTCGATTTGGAATCGTGGTGGGGTAGACGTTTGTTTCAAAACATCACAAAGAGTTTGTGAATTAATTGAAGCAAATGACACAAATCCGGAATCATATGTAGAAATTAGCGCAATATCATCATCGGCATCTCATTGTTTAGCATCAAGTATAAAACTATTAGCAAGCAGAAAAGCGATTAGTAGAAGACAACGACGACAAAAGAAGACGAAGGAGAAGAAAAAAGAAACAACATTCTGTTCTTAGTGTTTAAGTTATAAAAAAAAAAGCAAAAATAAAAAGAATTCAAGGAAAAATTGGACATGATTCAGAGAGATATGTTCATCCATCGGATGAACTATAACCTAAAAGTTTGAAAGAAGTATAAAATATATGCAAAAGCTATAGAAACTAGCGCCTAATATAAATTTTAAGAATATCACAACGTAGGTTGCTCAAGAGGAAACACGAAGAAGAAATGATTTTTGTAAGGATAACGCGGTAGTCTAGTTCTTCCATTGTTGTAGTTAGATAATTTTTTAAAGTCGAAGAGAAAGATGTTAGAATTGTTTAAAAAAAAGTCTTCAAGAGGCAAGGATCTTAATATTTAAATTTACAAAAAAAGGCTTTGGCTAGTTTCTTATACAAGATTTTGTTAGCACACACCTAGAACCATATGAACATCTTAGCTCTAAAGTTGACCAGATTTTATTAGTTTAAGCAGCATAGTCTAGAACTCAGTTTTTTGCCAGTAATTGATTCCAACAATGCGTGCTGCACCGTCAGGAAGTCTTTACACAAGCCTGGTGATGGGTGCCCTTGTGTCCGGAGAGGAAGCTAGCGAAGCATTCGATAACGTCCCTATTGTATTTTAGGATGTTTTTGGTGTGCTTACCTTTCTGGCTTTCGGACTAAAGGACACCACAGAATGGTTCGGCACTTCTCTGCGATTTTATTGTCTTCAATGCCTCTATGCAACGGTACCCACCAGAATTTGACTTTATTTCATTAAGATACGTAGATTTTGGAAAGAATTGAAGAAGCCAGCGACGGCTTTTGAGTCGTAGTAACAAGAACTTAGTGCACTAAGCGTTGCTTGACCATCGGTGAATATACATATTGATGGTTGAACTCTTCATGCTGATGTCAAGATTCCCATAAGTATCAATGACTTGCAGTTTGGCCTTTAAGGCACTGGGACACAAGTGCTTTCGAGACTTTGCGGTCGCAAAACCATTTCCAACACCAGAATACATCCAAAACATTATTCCTGTTCAGCAATGGACCTCGAGTTTCCCAAGACGTACATATGATTGGAGAGTTCAATACCAACTTTTCGGACAAAAAACAGCCTTTCAGTCATAAAGGTGACGGATCTTTGTCGCTGATGTGGTGAGTGCTGATGACTTAACCCCCTTATCACTGAAGTTCGGCATAGGAAAATATGGTTCCCTACTTGGTAGCACAATGGACCAGTCTCTGAGCCTGAGTGCTCCCAATGTAATAAAAAAAGGAATAAATGTCTTATCGTCCTATTGCGTTTCTTCTTTCTAACTACATGCCTGGCAGATGTATATTTTCGACGGCTGGTAAAAGGGTTGTGGCTGTCCTTAAATTAGAGCATACACTAAGAAGAAGGGAGAGAGGCGTAAAAGTTACTGATGCAAGTTGGTTTTTATATGTTTGTGGGTTGTAGAGCTAAAAAATTCATGATCGATCCACGTTCGTGTAAAATTTGTATGAATGAATTCCTGTATAAATTTGATGAACATTCGATGCATGACACGCATTACGGGTGAAATGTTTAGGGTATTCTACTGTCCCATTTAGCTGGAGGACTGTTTGTTAACACCCCAATACCTACAATTTGTAAGTCGATAGTCTTTTCAAGCCTCTCATCAAATTTCCCGCTGCAGTTTTAAATCAAAAGAGACTTAACTTTAACTAACTAAGCTAATTGAATCCTTTTTCTCGTAAAAACAATGAACAACCTTATAAGAGTCCATTTTGAGTAGGTTTACCGAGACAGGACTCCTGCTATATATACAACAAAACTTTTCCTCTTTTAAAAATAAAACAAATTGTATTTTTAACACATTTGTTTCCTTATTAGTTTTTGACTTAAGAAAAGAATCAAAATGTTAAAAAACATATTAAAAAAACGACTTAAAAATATGCTGTTATATTTTAATTCTCTAGCAACTACATACATACATAAACAAGAAACCGTCAAAAATATTAAACAAAACGAACAAAGCTTTAGTACTGAATATGAAACAAAAAAATAAAATAAAATAAAAAAAAACAAAAATACGAGTAAAAATATTAAAGAAAAAATTGTTTCACTTCTTTTGAAGACGCTCATTTGGAATGTAATTCTCAATGGACACAACAAGGACCCAACGATTATTGTGTTTGGGGGACACTTTGTTTCCACGAAATCGTAAATCCTGTTTATTCACTTTGAAAAGTTGTAAAGAAAGCAAAATGAATAGCAACCTTGTGGAACGTTGCAATTTCGTCAAAATGAAAAACGTGTTACGCTCTCTGTCTCTTTAGGGTCTGAAGTGAAGACAGAAATTTATGATCCTTTGATGTGTAACAGTTAATTTTTAATTGTCCTGTAAGAAAAGTGATTAAAAAGTTCTTCCTCACGAAGTGAGTAAAAGATTGTGTTCGGCAATAAAATAAGAAAAACAAGATTGCAACTGAGATGTGTAAACACATCTTTTGTGAAGATTCTATCTGCACGTTAAAATGTCCTTTTTGATTGTTTTCGAGGAGGCCACGGGGCGATAAGGATACTTAATTTCAGTTAATAATGTCGAAAATGAATTGTTGCATTTCAAGTGGATGTTTGTTAAGAGGTGATTGTCTTTCCCAAATCATATATTGTCTTGAGGACAATTACAACAACGATATTCGAAGCAGAACAAGGACGCACTTCATTAGAAATTCCGGAGAGCAGCATAGAGAGGCTTCCTCACAATTAAGGATGTTTTCGATTTGAATAGAAATTGATTGGTCTCTGGTTGGTCGGTTGTGAGTTTTATTTAATTGAAATGCTTGTAAGCTTAGTTGCTTTACAGAAAGTGCTTGTGAGGATTTAACTGAAGCCTTGTTGATGTATCATTTGTTGGAGAGTGATTGCAGGCCTTGAAGGTACATATTTATTCTTTACGTTATTTTGAGTGATTCGGTGTTAGTTTCTATTCGAAATAAACATTAAGTCAACTTTAGTTGTTGCAATCCTATTTGTGTTTATTGGTTTTCTCTCAGTTCCTTCTTCGCTGCTTATACTGACACTCCAAATGACCCAGTGATAAGTTCGAATAGCAATCGAATGAACTCTCACTGCAGACAATTTTCGCCCTCTGCCCTAAGCTGCTCAAAGCACTCGTCTACATTGCAATGAGCATAAGCACAAGCATAAGGAAAAGCTGAGCAAATCTTGAAATGTAATTGCCGCAAAATACCAATCTGCTCATCTACTCCCTCTATTCCCGTCTGTAATCCCGTCCACTTCAAACCCCTTTAATTCAGTGTCAGTTTCACATCACAGGAAGAAAACGATACCATCAAAGCAAACACAACGTTTACCCACCCGACCATATTGCTCCCATCTAATGTACAATGGCGTAATCTACCGCCATCACCATTATCGCAACCTTGTCCTGCCTTGCTCATCCTTCTGCTCACCTATCTGCCGTCATGCACATTCAATCCAATCAAAGATGGACCACTTTCAAATCATCTTCCACTAGCTCTTCATCATCGTAATTATATTTATCCGGTTCGTTGGTCCATTTATGGCGAAGCTTCTTCACATTACCCACCAATAGATGGTGGACTCTATATATGTATATCAATTCGAGTCTAATCCCTCATCCTCCATTCGGACATCATTCACTCATTACATCACTCAGTCCATGAGTGCACTTCTTCAATTGCAGTTCGGGTTGCGTTCAATGTTAGTCGGTCGGATTGTCGGTCAATGTTGGACCACATCCCTTGTGAAATCAATTCATTATGTCCTTGGTATTCCACACAAAAGAAATCCACCTCCACTCTGGCATTCATTACTCGGCCAATGCTTGCGCAAAACATCGAATTACCATTTCGAATAATTGCCATTTGGCATTCATCCTCCTTGAACCACAAGGTTTCATCGTTGCACGTCCTCGCAAAGTCAAGCGGGAAAATAAAATCTTTTCCACTCCCGTAGCTGTGCAACAAAATGTACACATAAGATTGCGAAAACTCGTGGAGCAAAAAGGATTCACAGTTTCACCACGGTGCATCTTGGCCTGATTTCGCCTCCACCCCGTTTGACTCCCGCAATGAAGGAGAGCTCAATAATAGTTCTATGATACTGTGTTGGGTGGCTCTTGAATATAGAACTGCACCCTCAAGCCATTGGTTGGTTATCTTCATGGATATACACACAAGTAGACGTGCGGAGGCTTCTGAGGAGCCTTAAACGGGAGAAGCATTTCGCTTTCATGTTCACTTCATGTGGAAGATTGTTTCAAATTGAAAATTTCTATGCATACGTTATGCGTTATGAGAGCAGAGATGTTATTGTGTTGCCTTTGCCACACACATGTACACGCGTGTGTGTAGCGTGTGAAGTGAAAACGGGAGGCAATTATTATTGTACAGCAGCTCCTCACAGCGTTATGTGTATTGAAGAGCGTAAAACTTAATTTTCCAACAAACGCTTTTGCTTAAGTTGAGTCGAGGACTTCATAGTGGAAGAGAGTGATTAAAAAAAAAAAAAAAATAATAATAATAAGCGGGTCAAGCCGAGAGAAGCTCTGCTGAAAAGGATTTCGTTTGTATGTCAAGTGGTGTGGTAGGCTTTGAAATACATTTTATTCAAGCATCAGAGTTATTCACACTGTTCAAGGGCGGATTGGAGAGTTTGCAGGGCTTAAACTTTTCCCATTTGTGGCAGAGGATATCCTTTGGGGAGAAAAAGTGCGTGAATGGATAGGTAATGGGGGAATTAGCTTTGAACCATCTTCGAGAAACACGGCGAAGAAATAAAACCGTGTCAAGTGTCGCTCACACTTGACATCGAAAATGAATTCAGGAAATCCTTGTGGCAGAAGAAAATAGTCAGCTAATCAATGCACAAGCATGGTACCTAGGGCCGGATTAACCATATCGAAGCCTCTAGGCAATGCAATTCTCGGAGCCCCTTTACCCCTTTCTAACTTCCTAAAATACATTTTTTTACCACAATCCAATTATATTCATAACTATCTGATACCCGCGACAACGTCCCCGTGGATACCCTATATCCTTCCCGTGTTTGAAGACATTGATGAGTAGGAATAAACTTAAGACGTTATAAAGGCGTCCCTGTAAAGAACTTTTCTGCTTTTTTTTTGGCTCGACGAAGACCACGCTATCAGGTGAATTGACTCTGAGCGCGCTATGGGAGGAAAAGTCACTCCTCGGATCAACATTGTCCTTTCAAGCTCTGTCCCCGCACCTTATTGATGTTCATGGCGCATTAAAACTCAACGGAAAATTGGAGACGTTTGAACTCAAAGATGGGATTAGAGGAATGCGGGGGATAAAGATAGTTTTTCCCTATTTGATACTTGTGAAAATCCTGGCTTCGATTACGTGTTGGTACAAAGGGTTTACCTGCACAGTTTCGGAGTTTCGGTTTAGATTGGGCAACAACTTTGAGGTTGAGGATGGGAGGTGGGTTTCCTGGTGAATAGAAAGAGTCCAATAACTCTACAGGTTAATTAATGTACAGCATCCTCGAGTTTTACTTCCGAGTTTTAGATTCCGACTTCAGATTCTCAGTTGGCAACTTCTCCAGCAGAAAATTATTGATGCTGTTGATTGAGTCGTTTATTTGAGGAAAATAGCTCTGAAATACCTCAGCCATGAACTCCAAATCGCTGAATGTTTAAGTACATTATATTCTGCCAGTCAAACTAATCATGTCTCCCATAACATCGCAGGGATGGATGATTTGAGACATGCCTTTACTTCATTTGTCGTGTTCCCCGTGGCACAACAGGCCTGGTATGTCTGAATCCACCAGCCAAAAGCACTGTCGGAGCGTCCTACTGAAATCCTCAATACCTTTCTATGACCCATGGTACACTCATACCAAACTATAAATTCACGGTAGAGTTTTTGAAGCGCTTTGTGTCTTCTGATTAATCGGTGTTAAAATTGCCGCGAAAAATTGAATATCATTCTCTAATAATTTGACATAGGACAATGTAGAATAAAAAAAACCAAGGCAATAATATTGTCTAATATGACTCAATGAAACATTTTCAATTTCTTTTTTTTTTTCGGTGGGGCCCCTAGCCGATGCGGGGCCCCTAGGCAGTTGCCTACACTGCCTTATGGACAGCCCTGGCTACCCCTGCATCTTTACTGTATAATTTTCTATGCGAGTTGAGACCAAGGACGATTGAGTAACGAATGAGGAAAGAAAATTGTTGGTGATCTTCAGGTTTTAGACTCTAAGGGCCCACGATTGAAAAATGAAAGTGGAAAGTCAGCATTCGTTCAGCTCGACGATTTTATACGTAGTCAGCCGACCTCGAGGTAAGTAGGGACTTGAGACCACCAGTTTACTCCAATGATACGTTTATAATACATACCAGTCTTTTCAGGGCCCTCAATCGTTTCCATCAGGTAACCCACAGCGCAATCGAAACGCATTTCCATTATTCGCTTAAATTCGTGTATATTTCATAAAATTCACTTGAAGTGCCTATCTACCAGCAAGCAAGGCCGATCACGAAGCCCCACATTACAATAGGAATAGATTACATAATAATAGAATGTCTTTACAGAATAAGGAACCGATACAACAGTCCTTTACAAAATAAAACCAGAACATTATACTTAAATATAAAAAAATAGCATTTAGCCTCCATTCAAGCAGGTCCTTTGCAAGCCAAATCCTTCGTCCATTGTTCAATGGGCCATCAACATCGATTTATCTTTGGCCAACAATCCGCAAGCACAACACAACATACACACATACATACAAAATACCGGTGGCACAGCAGTAGCATCTGTAATATGGCAATTTATTCCGCATTGTCGTCCACCGTTGTTGGTTCCTCCGTTGCCGCCGCCACTACCGTCACTTGTTGTCGTTTTATCCAGCAAAGGATATTGACCCACAAAAATCCACAGACTCCCATGTAGATTACACGAAACCTTGGCGGTATCATAATGAAGTTCAACGTCTGTACCGGTAGCCAGAAAAAGCACGAGCGCACAAATGTTGGCATGAATTTCTCTCGTAATTCCAAGAATGGATCCTCTGCATTCTCCATTAAGGACATTCCTTGGTGAACCCAGAAGAAAAAAAGGCAAAACAAGGAAATGACAAAAGGCGCAACACAGATTAAAATCGATGGGACAACAATGAAACTAATATCGGGAACTGCCCCCCTCCCCACTTCCCCTGTCCGAAGAAGGAGCCAGTCATCGATATCCGTTGCCAAGTTGTTGTTAATTTATGAAAAAAAAAAAGGATAACGATGTTGTGGGTGATAAGTGAGTCTCCTTACCTGTGTAGAAAACCGTTAAGAGAAATGGCGTCAGGACAAATTGATCGATAAGCAATTTCTTAACAATAATCGGTCGCGCGGTACCCGGGAATGTGCGGTCCAGCCATTTGTACCTAAAGAAGTGGAGGAAGTTACATAAATTATTCGCAGTGAGATTGAAGATGACCTAAGGACTAAGAGGAAATCTTAATTATTCCTTGAGGATTGCGATAGTTGTTTGTGTTAGTCTGTGCTAAGTGTGCAAAGGCAAATATAAAGAAATAAAATTAAGTTAAACATTTGTGCGTTTGGTGTGAAAACTCGGTAGCCATGGGGCTGTGGGAAGCTTGAAGTAAATACACTATACTTCCTAATGACATTCTCTTGCAGCATGGCTTTAGAGAGGGAAGGATCTGTGGGGCTGGAACCTTTTTTGGGTGGCAGAGGGGGGTGCTTAAAAAGGATTAGGACAGGAAGTCAAGTGACTTGACAGCGAGCTTTTCCAATAGGTGCAAAAAGGCGAGGGAATCTGTAGGAATATGAAGCGAGGCTTCTTTACTCTCAAGGCATAGTCTTCAGATGAAACGAATGAAAGCTTTATACTTAGTTAAAGATTGATTCCCTTTCACCAAACTTTTTGTTCGATCAAAGATAATGTTAGACGCGTTTTTATCACTCACGATGGCGCGCTCTAGATTTCTTCTCACGAATTTAAAATGAGAAGAACACAAAATATCTATCCCTTAATCCGCACTCAATCGCACGAGTTCTGAAATATTGTTATCTCCAGAAGCTTTTTTTATTTCAAACTTCCGCATTACTACGAGTCAAAGTAATTCCGACACAAAAGCAAAGCTTTTTTCGGTCGGTCTCCCTCTCTAGCCATGCGTGCTTATAAAATGTCAAAGTCCATAAAAACATAAACAAACTCACACTCTCACTAAAATAAACTCACGCTGTGAACTGTGCCAGTCAGTGCATCTGTCTACATGACTTAATCCAGCTATTTAATGGTGCAATGGTGCACTAAGTACGGTGCGTCATGATAAAAACCGAAATACAAACTCAAAGCTTTTCCAACAAAACAATTAAAAAAAAATAATAAGAAACCAAAAAACAAACCATGTGTAGAGTGTCGGTGAATACACAAATGTTCCCATCACAGCATACCGACCTATTGTTGGATAATCAATATCCCTCCGTTGGTCCTTCTCCTGTAAAAGGGGTACACGTGAGTATACGTCTTATGCAACGCTCTCTCGACAAGTGTCCAAAATTTTACCACCAAAACTCGTTTTGTGAGAAATTGTTGTGAATACTCTGCGCCCACATAGAGGCAACCATAGATGACACTGTTTGTCACAAAGGGATGCTTCTTGAAGGCCAATCTGGCGACAGACACTAATTTTGACATTTTTCTGAGGGAGTATACGGAACCGACACGAGGGAAAGCAACACACACGCTGTACAAACTTTTCGATACCACAGCAGAGACCACACTGACATTGGTTATGGAGAAAGCGATAGTTGCTCGAGGTTTCCCTCTCGCTTTGAATTTCTTGGGGGGAGACAACGGCAGCCGACAGAGCGCCTTTGGAGTGACTAATTTATATAAACTTTGTGATTCGTTTGATTTGAGGTCAATTTACTCACGAGAGGTGGTTTTTTCGTCATCAGAACTTCATTGAACTTGTAACGTTAATCAGTTCTGAAATTGTAAATAAATAAATTAGGAGTAGCCTCTCTGGGAGAGAGAGGGAGCTTTTGATTGGGGAGCTTTTGAACTGGAAAAACCAGCACCACCGTTCATCATCTTGAGATACAGTGGTTGACAAGCGGAAAGTAATAGTTTTATTAGTTTTACAGATACTTTCTGCAAGTTGTGAGCTTTTATGTTAAGTGAGTCCGATTAAGTAACAGTTTGAGGGTGGGGTGTGTTTGTTGATTGCTGTTTAAGTGTTCTGAGAATCCATTGATGTCGGGAGAGGCATTTCCCAGAACTGAGGCGATGAAGTTGCAAAAACCAGGAGATTACACGTGATTTCATTGCTAATGGGTGTTTATTTGATCACGGAAAATTCTTGAGCAAGGGGGATGTACTCGTATAACAACCATTTCCCAAGTTTGTTTGCAGTTTCGTGGGCTTTGTGAGTCAGTAGAAGCAACCAGTACACTGCTAGTGTTAGAAACGTCTACGCAGTATTACCGAGGAGTCCACAAATAGTACCGCCGGCAGCTAGTGGTAAGATCCTAGTTGCCTCTCGCAGATTTGAAAATAGGAAAGCACTGGGAGTGTATGACAACGATTGATCTCTTCAACACTCAATTAAAAGAATGAGCATTTCGGAAACAAAGATTAGTACTACTGTCTAAAGGGAAAAAAACAACCTATGAACCATCGTGGTACCGTCCACTTTGTATGGTCGTTGCAGTGGGAAAATGCGGGAATGAACTCTATTAAATCTCTTCACACATCCATCTGTTTCTCAGCAATGGGCGCCATAAAACCCAACAACTTCCTCCAGTCTCATGTTTAAACTTCACCTCACTCGAACCTACTCAATAATTAACCCTTCTCAGTGTGTGCATACATTGCATTTAACTACAAAACTTTTATCTTTCTTCTTTTCTTTGAAGTTGAAATTCCCCGTAGTCACTTTGACAGTCAACTTAAGTCATGCTGCGGCAAATAGTGCATATCATCCTTCTGCGCCGGCAAAAATAAAGGAAAGAAAAACCTCCAGACGACAACCTTAAGTATCTTGTGTGCGGTGTAACTTTATCGCATGCCGCACGTCGAAATAATAAAATGGTGAAACTTCTAAATTCCAAAGCTCTCCGGCATATTCTCATCGTGAAAGAAAAACTCACCCCGGCTCCTGCTGCCAAATTGAGGCACAATGCTAATTTTCAAGGATCTAGCCCCACAGATACAAGATTATTCGTGTGTCAATTGCTTCGTTAATTTTTCGCCGAGATTTTTTCCCCCGAACTCCTTGTACACTCTTCCGGTGGTACTTTGGCATCGCCATCTTGTAGACTTAAGATTCGATAAGTTGTACGCGAAGGTAGTCATCAATGGCAACGGTTTCTTTGATCCTTGCGGGGTGAAAACTTTTCCACTGTCTCTTCCTCTCGCTCGTTGGATGCAAAGTGAAAGTTTGTCCTCTTCGACGGAGCAATAGCCGCCGCCGCCACCGCTGCCGCCCGATACACTTTTTGAATCAGAGATAAGTTTCCTCATCTCTCAGTCGTGCATATCCTTATCTGGTTCTGTGAATTTGGTTTCTTTTATGCAGGGATTCCTCCTCTCGCTAGGTTTTTAATCCTTGTTCTCAGTGTGTGCGTGTGTTGGGTAGGCGCGTAGCGTCTTCACCTCGTTCCTCTATGCCTGGTGATAATTATTCTATCAGAAAGTTTTCCTTTTACCGTTCCTCTCTCTCGGTCTCGCTCTAAACTGATTATCAATGGAATTTTGTGGATGATGATGGGGATAATGAGGAGTTGTGTGTGTCTGTGTGTGAGGGGGGACACACACAAAAACTCTTCAAAGGATGAAAGGATATACGCGAGTTGCTAAAGATGAGCGCTCTCCCCTGCTTTTTCTGTGTTTTCTTGATGCCAACAGAGCTACCTTAAGCTTAACGTAATCGAGTTCAATTATGCATGACTTGGAGAAGAGGCGCTTCTGTCTTCCTGCCTTCCGTTAGCTGTTGAACTTTTTTTTTTGCGCTTAAGGATAACCTGGTGATGAGCAGAGACAAGGAGTAGATCGAAACTAATAAAACTTTATCGAGTTTTCGCCCCGAGAGTAAGAGGAATATCTAATAATAATTCAAGAAGAAGCATATTGTCCTCGCTCAACTTTTGTGGTGGCAATGGGGATGTGGCATCACCACCTGTTCCACACCTGAGTATAAGACTCAGAGCCTGTTGCAGCGGCAGAATGCACCAGATGGTGGAAGTCTCTGACGACAATTGAATTAGCGAAAGGAAATGGTAACTAATGACATAACGACAATAGTTTTTCTTTTAAGAATTAAAGTGTCAACAGAGTGAGAGATGATGGAGAACGGAGAGAAGTGGAGGATTCCTTTTGTCCTGGCGTGGAATGGGCAAGGACACAATGCAAATAATGCATTTTGTCAGGACGACGAAGAACAAGAAGGAGAAGTTGGAATAATGTCTTCACTTTTGCAGGATCTTCTCGAGGAAGTTTTTAATTTTGTTTGTTAATTGAATTAAATGTCAAAGAGAAGGGAAAAGGCAGAGGGTCGCAGTGAGAATGAGAGTTAGTGTCCTGGAAGTCATTTTGTGGTGGAGGCAGTAATTTGTTGTGGAGAAAAGTGTCCATTATAACTAGTGGCTTAGGGAAGTTTCTGCGAATAATTTGTCGCTGCTAATGTGTCTTTTTAATTGAAGTGTCCGATGCTTCCTTTGGAATGAGGGCTATGCGCAGTGTCACCTTTTGGAAATGGAAAGTTAGTCAGTTGTGTGGATGGCTAAGGTTCCTCAGGATTGTGTCACCATATGGTGAATCAATGTACGTGACAGCAAGGCATAAGACGTGCTTCAAAACGACGCGATATCAAACTAATAAGCCTACAATCCAGGGTGGACAGCGTCTCTAGCCAACTCGATCGTTAGCGTGTGGCCACAATTTTCGTACGCCAAATGAATACCAATAAGAGCAACTCTAAAGCTTGTGAGCCTTGTGGGTCCATTTGGATAAATATAGACTTCATTTTGTCCATTCATCGACATCAATGAATAGGAGATGAACAACGACTTGGATTTCGGCCATCTTTCGTATAACACGGCTCGCATTAATAACCAAGACTTACAATGAGTTAAGGCCTTCACACGGTTCGCAATATTCGTCACCACAGCTCGCTTAAGGATCACTGTGTCTTCCATTTCCAGGCAGAGAGTACTTTGCCTTTAAATGCCACAGGTCTACCGTACGTATCTTGGCTTTATATCCACATTTTCTTCCTTGATCTGAAAGCCCTTCCAACCACTTTCACTCAAAAGACTGCACACTCAGCACAAACTGACAAAAAAAAAAAAAACAGTAACTCCTGCACTTCATAAACAATATTTTGCGCTCTGTCTAACAACAAAAAATCAAAATCATGAGGCCTTTTGGACCGACTCTTCCCACCCTGACTTCATCTCCTCCCACTAACTGGCTAAAAAAGGAGAAAAAAATTAATTACATTACCGAGGAAAACTAATTTCAACTTTGTACACATTTTGCGCACAATATCCTTGGCTTGAGTTTAAGTTTTACTGTTCGTAAAATTTTCCAGAAAACTATTGGTGACAGAGAGCAGGAACAGCAGGAGACTCCAGTGAAGACGAAACGGAGCTAAAGGACGACAAAAAAAAAAATACCCGCAACGATGAACGACATAAACAGTAAACACCAGTAAAATGCCTGTTTATGAGAGCGTCTGGCAGTTTTAATTACGCCAAAACGACTTGTTCTTCAAGTCCTGGTTCTCTGCTCAGCTACTCCTTGTTTCCTTGTCGCTGCTGGCGAATGGCGCGGCGGATAGGTAGGGCAATGAGGGGAAGAAATGGGTAAAATTTCTTACGACAACTTCAGGGTATGTTATCCTTTATATTCCCGTACTCACACGTCACACTGAAGGGGGGGTTTTTTCAGTGGGTGTAATCTGAATCTCATACACACACCAAATGCATCGCGCAGGATGAATGCAAAAGGTGCATACGTTCATGTGTGTGTACAACCTATTTCCCAATTTTCTTCCACCTTCTTCTGCCTCGCCCTCTCTCTTCCTTCTATTATTCGTGGCCCCCAGTGCAAGAGAGTAATTTAATATGTAGTTATTCATCAGGAAAACTGCAATGCGGGCATAATGGGCCCCGGGAAATTGTATGCAGTCAGTCTTGCCCCCCCGTTCGGCCCATCTCTCCGGTTGATATCCCTGTAAATTGTAAGTGTGGAGCGAATGGGAAGGAATGAAAAGTCGATGTCTAGGCAGACGTTACATACCAGCGCAGGGTGAAGGCATGTGGGAATGGATAAGTGCCATGTGGAATTCATCATCATGAATGTTACTCTGATGCCACATATGGGCAACCATTTAGATGCAAATATGCGTAGCGAAGGTTTTCTTCTTCCTTAAGGAAGTCATCCTTCCATGTGTCCTAGATTCGCTAAAACACAATGGGCTTGTGAGGCAGTTGCATTTGGTATTCACTCAGAGGTGCAAAATCCTTCACGCAGTTTCTAATTTGCATCATGCAGTCAAATTTGACAAGAACTGATGAAATGGGTCCCATTCGCTTGCCTGCTTTTTTCAATCAACGTCTCTTGAGGTTTTTCCGTTGTTTTTTTCAAGCCCAATTCACTAGATTTGGACCTATTGTTGAGAATATCTATGCATGAGGTTGATGTCTACTTCAATAGCCAAGCAAAACCCGTGTGGATAATGAGTTGAATGTCATCAAGGACACCTAGCGACTCCTCTTCTCTTCATTTCTTTACATTTCCCGATATAAAGGGTCTTCCAATAGGAACTTCCGAACTTTGACAGTTGATAGCGGCCATATTGTTTAAGCTACATCTGTCAAATTGGCTGTCATTTATTCAGTCTGTTTTATCAAATCACCATGGAATTGTTTTATCAAAATGGGTGTTCTTTTTTTTGGATAACGCTCCGCGTTCTTCGACCATTTTACGGTCGCCATAATCGTCCTTTCGAGAGGACTATTCGCAGTGTGGTGGATAAATTTGAGTCCACTGGTCCAGTAAACGATCAACCAACACCCGTACGTCGACGAAACGCAAGATCTGCCAAAAACTTCGCCGCTGTCCGTGAGAGTGTGCAGGAGAATCTGAGGCAGTCGATTTCGCGTCGCTCGCAAGAACTCGGCCTTTCGTAGACCACAACCTGGGAAATTTTGCGTCGTGACTTGGGCCTGCACCCGTAAAAATTCAACTGACCCAGGAGCTGAAGGTAAACGACCATAGACAACGACGTGTGTTTGCTGAATGGGCTCTGGAGCAGTTGGAAACTGACCCTAATTTTCATAGAAAAATCATCTTCAGCGATGAGGCCCATTTCTGGTGAATGGGTACGTCAACAAACACATTGTTGCGTTAAAATAACGCAGCAAAAATCCCAGTCCGCTCCATGCCTCCCCATCACCATTTCCGGCCTTTTTGTCTCTTTCAGTCCGTTGTCCTCTTGGGACTATGACTCAGCGGGAGTATACTAGGATTCTTCAAATCCAGTGCTCTCGCTTTGGCATACGTTCGGAGGGGATAACAAAGCAGGTACCTCGGACCCAGAGCCAGACGGACGGTCTGGAATCTCTTTTCGGACGGACGGGCCCCCTTTGCCTCGAAGACCCATAACCGGACGGACGGTCCGCAACGCATATGTACGAAAGGCTGAGAGCCCACCCTAAAAACCATTGTTTGTTTGACGACACCGACATTATTTAGTATTGTAAACCCCCTCCCCCACATATTATACATATACTTAAATTTCATTTTGTTAGGGAAAGTTCTCGATTCCCCTGCGGCTCATCTTACCCTTGTCTTGACATCTGCGCGAATGCTTATCCGCGCCCCAATCTCTTGTTATCTTCTAGTAACCCACTTATCTGTGCTTAGGAATTTGAATGAGGCTCATCGCGTAAATGTGGATCTCCGGCTGGGAGGGGACCCGAACCCAAGCAGTCGCCGTCTAAACAGACGTGAACCTGACGATCGTGAGAGACGCTGAATGCTGAATGGGAGCCGCTGATGGATAAGCTGTCGGAACTCTGGATGTGATTCCCTTTGTTCTGACAGCTGAATCAAGAGAAGTCAGCGGCGGGGCGGATTCAGCTTAAGCTACAATAGCTGAGTTCGCCCCATGTGTGAATGTGTGTGTGCGAGCGTGAGTGATCGACAGAACTGAGACCGACACTCTAGAGCCCACTTTTGAATAGCGAGGAGTTCCAAAAAAAAAACACTAGCGAAGACGAACAAAAAGAAAAGGAGACTGCAAAAAAAAAAAAAGGAAGAACACAGGAAAAGACACCAGAACGAGATACCAACAAAACGAGAGAAAAAGACCAGAACACGGAAAACAACAAGACACAAACCAAGTGGCAGTAACACGAAGAACGAAACTAAAACACAACAAGAAGAACGGAGAGACTGTGGCGGAGACGGTTCCACCTCATCCCCGGAGATAGCCAGAAAAGGCCCCCCAAGCACAGATAAGTAGAGTGGTTTGTGGTAGTTTTTTTAAAAAAGTGATAGTGCATTTTGTGGTTCACCCCTTTCGTATTTCCCTTAAAATCCCCTTTGTGAGGGTTCGTTCTTTCCGCGGATAAGCTTTCGCCCCCCGTTTACTTTACCGTAGCGCCTCCGGCTACGTGGTACCACCGCGACCCCGTTGTTGAGTTCCGCAAGGGAATCCGGAACTAACCCGTTGGGCCAAGTTCCGTAGATAACATATTCTTTGACATTTACTGTGATCTTTTTCTTGATATCTTTTTGTTCTGCATTGGCCGATTCTTTTGTGATCCCCCCTCCCAAGTGAGAAAAAAAAATACAATATAAAATATTCTTTTCCCCTTCTGGGATTTCCGTAAACAATTCTTTTCTTCTCTACAAGTTTTCACAATTTCTTGCAAAAATTGTGTGGCGCCCTTATCCCCCCTTCTTCTCCCCTTCTACGAACCCGACCCAGCTGAGCAGCCGGTGGGTCAGCAAGATCGTTGCTGCCGGTGTTGGGAATTCGGTTGCGCGCATCTCTTTCCATTGTTTACTTTATTCGCTCGTGCACCGGGATTTCGCAACAACATGAGATCCAAGAGCGTCCAATGCATCCCGAAAAAGTCACTGTTTGCTGTGGATTTTGGGCTGGCGGCGTCATCGGTCCATATTTCTTTGAGAACAATGTTGGCCAGGCCATCACCGTCAACAGCGAGAGCTATAGGTCGATGATTTCCAACTTCTTTTGGCCTGAATTGGATGATATGCATGTGAACGACATGTGGTTCCAACAGGAGGGCGCTACGTGTCACACAGCTCACGCCACATTGGAAATTCTCCACGAGCGATTCGGGGGCATGGTCATCCCACGTGGAGGTGATGTGAACTGGCCACTGAGATCGTGCGATTTGACCTCGTTAGACATTTTCTTGTGGAGTTTTCTGAAGTCGCAGGTCTATGTGAATAAGCCACAAACCACAGCGGCCTTCAAAGCCAACATAACCCATGCCATCGGTCAAATTCAGCCTGATTTATGCGCCAGAGTCATGGAAAATTGGACATTTCGGATGCGCGCCACCCAGAGAAGCCGCGGCGGATATTTGAATGATGTTATATTATACATAATGGCATCGATAGGCCTTTCAAACGAATAAAAATTTTTGATGATATCTCACACACACTTTGTGTTATCTAAATTTAAAGATAGGGAGCGCTTAATGAAAGACCGTTTACATACGAGTATGTACATATACCCTGCGGGTATTTATGGTCCAAATTTCAGAGCAGAGAAGACATGATTCTGATTCAAGGCATGCGGCCCGTCGTCTTTAATCTCAAGGTTTTGAGGTGCCGTTTCGTAGATTTTTCATCATGTAGTCAAATTTAACAAAAATTCGTAGATTTTTCGAGTGAACAAATGAATGAATGAATCAAATGACTTAAGATGCAGTGGGGCTATGAATATTATGAATTGTTGATGGAGAATACTTCTAAACATCTAGATCCACAACTACTTTGAAAGGAATTTCTCCCTAAATTGTCTGGATTAACACAATTCTCTATCAAATTCTTTGCTAGAGACGTCAAACTAAAATTTCAAAGGCATTCAAGTGAGAAATCATTTTCCTAACCACCACCTTCGTCCTTCCGCCTCCACCTCACGCGCTTCCTTTATTCAAATTCATTTTGAAAATCGCTTAAATGTCGTTGACATCCTTTTTGACAAATCATTAGCGCGTTAAGAATTTTTCCCTGCCCAGGCAGGATTTTGTCCTTAATTACCATTTTCCATTCGCACTCTTCTACACTTCTGTCTAGAGGGCGAGAGATCCTTTTTCGGTGGGTGGCAGTGGCGGTTGTGTGCTAATTGAAAATTGTTTTCAAAACCGAGGTGGAATTCCCAAGGTAACGTCTGCTCTGTGTCCTGTTTGTGTACCAAAATAAGTTCACAGAAAAAAAAAAAAAAAACGTAGACAGACGAAAAATTCGTCAGAGTTCTTGCTTTTGTTCTGATTATTGAGGTGGAATTTGTCGTCATCCGCAGTTGTCATTCTCGCGAAATATTCTTTGTCCCGTTGGTCTTCATCATGGTCGTCGTTGCTGTGGCTAGATAGCAATTTCTCATTTCGCTCTTTGTGTCCTTTTTAAGGCGAACAAAGGCGGCAATGCGCGCAACTAATATCCTTGCGCTTGTCATCATTTATTATTCATGTCACTTGGGTGAGGCTTTGATACTTCAATGAAGTGGAACGCGCGACAAGTCGTCCTGGCTTAAAGTGGAATCCTTTCTGTCTTTTTTTTCTCTGTAAAATTAATAGGGACCTGTGTGAATCTATCACGAATGTCCTCCTTCCGCCAATAGGGGTCAATTGGGTTCTTGGCTTCTTAGAAAAATGCCGTCATCCCGTGGAAATATTTCCGAAACAAAATACGAAGAACTTTTTTTTTTTTGTGTTTGGAGGGCATTTCTTAAGGACGATTCCCCAAAGGAGTGTGTCAAAACCCTTTGCGGAGGTAATTAAAATGCATGACTTAATGAAGTGCCAGGTATCTCTACCCCGGGGAGGACGACAGATGAAGAGAGAAAGAGGGGGGAAGAGTAGGAGACATTCAGCTTCCTTAAGTTCAGCGTCATGTTCGCACCTAATGGACTCCAATTTGAGGGAATTAGTTGTTGCCCAAGGTGCCAGGAGTCCTGTCGACGATAACTGCTTTCCACAGCGCACCATCAACGTGCAAGGGCGGGGAGTGGGGGGGACACTGCTGAAAGCCAAATTCCAAATGGAAATACAAATGCTGATTTCATTTCCTTGTATTTATTAGGAACGGATGTTGTTGGCGAGAAGAAGGGCATAGCGGGGAAAGTAGGACATGGAAATTCCATTGAATTGGGATGGATATTTCGCAAGGATATCAGGATGAGTCGTCCTTATCGTCGTTGTCGTCGTCGTAGTCATCGTTGTTGTCGAATAGATGTCTGCGTTGGCAGGAAATTTTTAATGGCTATTCCGTGATCTTATTCTTAAGGTGGGCCCCATGATGGGAGTGAATTGTTGGATATGTGCATGTCGAGCGGACTTGGAGCGGCAGTAAAATATAAGAAAACATGGTTGTCCTCTTAGGGTTAAGTCCTTGGAATTGGCCATTAAAAATGTTTGATGGGTTGAGTGAGATTGTAAGACATAATTACTTGTAAAGGCTGTTAGGATGTTTCTTATTCTTATGTGTTCGAGGTGGATCTGATAGGTTCTTAGTGGGCTTGTGGTGTACATTTCGATTTGAAACGAAAACAGATGAAGAATCACCAAGGGTGTGATTGGGTGGAAAACAAACTGAAGAGCATGCAAAGTTTCACAGGAGCGCTGAGCAAGGCGAAAAGTACAAAACGTGTGTTGTAAAGAAAAATGTCAGGATAAGGAAAATTTACCGATCCAGGCAAGACCAGTCTATGGGAAGATCGAAACCCTTCTTTATATTCAGGAAACCTGGTGGTAGATTCAGTAGGTGTAAATGAGGGTCTGCTCTGGTGGATCCTGGATTCAAAGGCCTGTATGCACTGGCATCACAGGTGCATAACTGAAATTTTGGAATCCTCACTGACAACTTACCGGTTGACTGCGACGAGAGTGAGACCACAAGAGACTCCAAAAATAAATAAAAACTCATCAACCGGGTTTTTTCCTATTCGTCTGTCATAAGAAATCTATTTTCTCCATGTACACTACTTTTCAACGATCTAATAAATAACTGTAAATTTCGTCTGAAGATTTCCTTCTCATTCTCATCGTAATTGGACTCGTTCATTATGCACTGTGTTGCATATCCAAGAGCCTCCTTCATTTTGTAAATCTTCAAAAAAAAAAGAGTAAATCTCACCCAATGAACTCATCAGGACTCTGCCTAAGGATCCCCACACCTACCTCTCGATTCTTGTTCGCATGAAGCCGCAAATACTTGCAGCACAATTGCTCGACACGCTTCTGTGCGCCCTTGTATTCATCCAGTAAATTGTCGTACTTGGCCTGAAGCATCTCCAACTCGCATTGCGTTTCCTTTAGCTTGCCATCCTTTTTCGCCAATTGCCTGCGGCACTGTTGATATGACATGGATAGCTCGTGATATCTATTTAAGAACATCAACGATGGAAGTACGAAGGAGCAGAGGGGGAAAAAAAAAACGACAAACGAACCTGGATTGCATCAAAAGCGGACTAATTGACTCGAACGCATCAATGGAAGTTCTCGAGTGACGCCAGCGGGACGGTTCCATTGAACCGGACGACTCTGACCCAGATGTGGAGGTCGACGAGTCAACACGACGAATTAACTTGGCCAGCCGTTGATTGCGATTCCGCTCCACGTCCAAGGATGTTCGCAAGTCATTCAATTGTTCGGTCTGGGCCTGCAGTGTTGTCCGCAGATCCAGTTCATTACGATGCTGCTCCATGATGTTCAGTTCTATCTCGGTTATGGTTGATTCGATGTCTTCTAGGATGTTGCGTTTGGATTTCGCTGTTAGGAAAGATGGCGTTGACGTTGTGGATGCGGCGCTATGATTGCCCTTCACACTGGATGACATTCTCTAGTTTCTCATTCGGCTGAGAGATGCAGTTCGATGGCTTGCGGTGTGGGAAATATGGCTTGAGATTGGATAAAAAAACGCGGAAAACTAATTGAGAAAAAAGTGTCTTATTGTTGACTACGAACAATAAAAAATATAAAAAGTGACATTTGTGATTAGCTGTCAGTTGGCCATTGCCTGGGCATGATAATCTGATTAGAGTGGTGCAAGTGGGTTTCAATTGAAATATTTGATGGGTCAGTTGGGTGCTTAGCAAAGGCCATAAGTGGTTTGACATGATTTATAGGCTGACTACTCAAATTAAGAAAACCTTTTCCGACTAATTCGTCACCCGCACAATTCCTCGGGATGTCGTAATAATCTAAAACGCAGGACCCATCACAATGTGATGTTATGTTGTCTCGTTAAGAGATATGCCGCAGTTACTCACTGTTATTCTGTTGAATACAAGAAATTGACTAACCCAGTTAAGCATCGAGTGACGAAGAAAATTGAATGCAGTTGACGAGAAAGGATGCAAAAAATGAAGCATAGATTCCCTATTTTTCCTTTTTGCTAAATTCCGGGAATGTGTTCTACTTACGAAACTTCTGTTCCACCACCACGCAATCAAACAGATACTCCCCAAGCGCCCTGTCAGTTCAACTGTCAAAACTGCAACCTAATTGAATGCAAACAATATCCCGCCAGCTTAAACAGAACTCATTTGAATTTTCCAGCTGCGAAAAACCGAAACTCCAGCAAAAGGGGTGAAATTTACTTTAAAACTCTGCACATACTCGTGGAAGAGTGGAATTACCCCTTTACCCCACACAATTGATTACCAATTTAGCGTCCTATTTACCCCAAAATGCCTTCACCCTTCGACACACACATGATGTTTGTTAATTCATATTTAATCCAGAATACCGAATGCACCCTCGTCACCCCCATCGGCAGCGGACGTTTGGCAGAACCAACTGCTGACTGACTATTTGCTAATTAATTTACCTCATCCACTGGAGCGGGGGGAGGAAAAACGAATGTTTACACACATCAGCGGGAAAAGTTTTCGATCGTTTACTCATCAGATTTTCAGCGCCGAAGGAGAAAAAGGATAATTTTCATATTTCCTCGCAACTCATCATCAAATGACACTTAATATGCGGCACACATGCAGGGAAGCGGTGGCGCTACCATGGATACCCAGTCCCACAGCCACCCAGACCGACTTCAGAGATCCAGAGGTGAAACTAATGACTCGTTACTTTCTCTATCATTAATTACGTTAATTAAATGCTATCAACTTGACATCTATCTAATTACATCCCAGCGTCGGGATCTTTATTTGTCTGCGTGTTGCCGCAGAATGAATATTTTTGGGTTTTCTCCCAGCCCCCCCCCCCCAACACACACTCTCTCTGGTTTTGTTGTCAAGTGAAATTGGAAGGAAAAACAAATACGATGCTGAGGTGGGTATGGGTACCTAACCTGCCATCCATCCGCCCAGGCATGGTAATGGAATATCAAAACATTAGTTGCTTCCAAAACACCATTAGCTACTGCGACGAAGAAAACAATTTGTATCACGGTTCTCGAAATGTGGTGGCTCCGTGGCTTTTGGAATTCCACACGCTTGAACTAATAGGGGGTGGAGGGACCACCGCTCGTGTCTCTAAAAGTCAAAGTCTCCTGCTTCCGGTTACATAGAAAAATCAATCAATTAACGTTGCGCGAATGAATATGTTTCGTGTCCTTGTTGCTGTGTTCCACTGATGAAAATATCGATTCCACCAAACTCAACCCATCCGCAGACGTTTCACTTTGGAATTTTCGGTGGTTTCGGGGGAGCGAGAAACTCAGGAAGAACTCAGGAGGCGGTTGTTTCTTTTCATTTGAAAATTTCATGAATGTTTTTGTGTGCGCTGCTTAAAACTATTGCAGTGGAATGAAATTCATGGATGCAAAGTTGTACAGAAGAGAAACTAAAGACTCGAGATAGACCGGGGGAGAGCGACAGCAGTCTGAGTGGGAGGATGCATGTAAGAAGCTGAAGTTTAAATGTTTGTTTGTTGAAGGAACTCTTTATCCATTGCGGTTGTGTTTACATTTTCGCCGTGGTGAGGACGCAAGGAATTCAACTTAAAAGGTGAATTTTTAGTTAACTACTTAAACACTCAATGGGAACGGTGCACTGGCTTCGTGTAAACGTGGAATAACAGCAAAGAAGTTTTAATTAAAATTTAATTATGTGTTGACGGACTGAAAGATATATGTATGTACACAGGTGCAAATGAGGAGTCGGAGGCGGTTAGGTACAGAATAGGGAATCGAGTTCGCAGGTTGTTGGAATATTTATGCATGAAAAGTTCATCGAAGTGAGGTAAGATGTTGCGATCGACTATGTGGCTTAGCTTGGTGGAACTTTTAACAACTAGTGGCATTTGAGGAAAAAAATTGGAACATTTATTTGGTATTTAAGATGGGCTCGGGAAGACTTTGATGGAATTTTAGAAGGGAATAGGTTGTAAGTGTGCGGAATTAGTGTTCAAAGTGCTTTTAAAGTTAAAATTTGTAGAGTTGAAAGCACCAAGCACAATAAGTAGAATCAAGAAATCCAGATCCTTGTATGAGCTGCTTCTTTTTCTTTAATTAGGATCTTTGTAAAAGGGATATTTATCCCTAATTTCAGCCTGCTCTTTACTAAGGTCTAATAAACATATGATCGGCTTATCCACTATGAGGGTCGCGGGGTTAAGGTGTTTAAGTGGACTCTCCACATTTTCCAATCTTTTGCCATCGACTCTAAACCATCAGGGGCTATCCCTATACGGGTAGAGGTGAGATTTCGAACTTGGTCTAACCATCCCATCTTAGGCCTACTTGTTGGCAAAGATTCCATTGCACGCCTTGGACATGCGTTGAACGTGCCCAAACCATCGAAGTATGGACCTTTCCGCTCGAAAAAGTAGCTGTTCGACATTGCGTGCCTCGCGTATTCTGGTACTCGATCTCGACAAGTTACCCCAGCAATACAACGAAGAAATCTCATTTCTGCAGCTTGTAACCGAGACCTTATGACCATAGGTGAGGGTTGGAACACGCACTGAATTAAAGACCGACAGCTTAGTTCCGATGCCAATTTTGGCCCTCCTGATAACAGATTGACTCCTGAATAAGACCCGTTATACTTTAACTTCTCCACCTGTTTCAATGGAACTCCACTAACATGCAGAGTGCATTGAACAGGCGTTCTGGAAATTACCATAACCACTGATTTGTTCACGTTTACCTTCATCCTAGTTTCAACAGAGACGACGACGAGCCTAGTGCCCGCTGAAGTTCGGTCTGGGTGGACGTAAGGATGACCAAGTCATCAGCAAAAAGCAGATAACTTTTACTTAGTGGCCCAATTCGAACCGTTCCTCGCCACGGCTGCACTGTTACATCCAATCCAGGATGAGGAGAGGTGACAAAACGCATCCTTGGCGAAGTCCAATACTGAATAGCTAGTTGGTTGTGCTTCTACCTGGATGAAAGCCGCACTGCTCATCGCCCAAGCTGAACTCGACCACAGCTCTGGAACGCGCTTCTAACACCTTTGCAAAGATTGGAGAATTCTCTCTTGTCCCCTTTCTTAAAAAAAGGGACAATCATCCCAGTTTGCCAATTGCTGTGTGTTTTACCGCATTCCCAGGCCACTTTAATGACACGAGAGAGTCATTTCACTCCTTCTTCACCCAACCCCTTAAGAATTTCTGGCCACCACACAGCAAATTTGTCGACTTTTAGCGCTTCAATCGCCAAAGTCACCTCCTGTACGGTGGGACTATTCTCCGCCCTACTCAAAACCATGGGTCTGCCATCCTCAGTGCCCTGTTCAAGATTGATCAGCTCTGAAAAGTACTCGCTCCATCTGCGCAAGATGTCCTTATCATCGGAACGAAGTGCACCATCTTTGGATTTAACTCCTTCGATGATATTAAACTTCCTGCCAAAACACCTTCTTTGCAGATCTGTGACCACGGTCCAATTTCTCGCCGAAACCTTTCCAGGACTGCTTCTTAGCTGCTTTAACAGTCAGTTTTCATGTTCTTCGCGCCTCCATGTACAAGTTGTGAGAAGCTGGCTGAATCCTCCAAAAGTATCTACACTTTGCGTTTCCTCTTTATATCTCCACCGATGTCCTTCGAACAAAATGTTCTTAGTTCATTTCAACCTACGATAACATCCTAACCACCGATTGACTCCCCAAATCATTTGCACACGTTTCTCTACGTAAACCTTTACTCGTGTCAACATTTCCAATAATTCTTACATGACAGCATCCATTTGGCATATGTATGTATATGTACGTATGTCCACTTTACGTACGGAAAGTGTGGAAAAAAAATGGAAACCATCGCATAACACTTTTGTGAGCGACGAAAACTGCAAACACACGCCAGTCGCCAGTAGCTAGTCGGCCAGTTGTTCACAAAGATAACCATACATAGAACATTTCCTAACGCACGCATACACACACGATAATACACCACTAACGAGCCTTCAACGGTACCTTTATTTATTTTTCATTGAATCAAATTTGCAGAGATTACGTATACGCCACAGTAACGACCGTAACAGTCGTCGTTGGGCTTGGCCTATAGCCTGTGCATTTGGCTTCTTCCTCCATTTTTTTTTCGACAGGACTATGGACTAGCTCTCTAACAAGTGATTCCATTACTCGTGTCCATTTGAATATTTCATTAAGTATGTGTTTGTGTATAGGTTAACATGCACACATAGGCAAAGAGAGTAGTGTGCTTGGTCGGAGAGTTTTTGCTGTTAAGGACATCAAAGCGGTAAAGGCAAATTCGTTTAGTAAAAAGGATGAACTCGGTAAGTGGATGTATGACATTCATTCATTTGATTATGTTTCTGGGAGGTGTCCTTTGGTGTGGATTCGCATATGGACATAGGAAATCGAAAAATTTAAATGGACCTCCATTTGCAAGAATTCTAGGTGGCAAGGTGTGAGATTTCAGATATAACTATATAGACTTGCCCTTGTTGGGGGTGAATTCTTCAGAAGTTCCCATTTGGGTGTGACAACCCTGTAACTCATATTGCACTGACGAATATGGTCCGGTAAAAGGTTTGAAAACAAGCCGACATCAAGCGTCAAATTCGACTCAGGCATTCAAAAAGGTTCCAGGTGTTGATCTAATTTGAAACAACTGGACCCTAAATACAGATACATGACTCTCTGTCTGTTCAAGTTCCTCTTCCACAAATCGCTTTCCATCTTTTCCACCCTCATGTTTACAGAAGTGTTTACCTGAAGTATCCGTATCAACCAAGAACGATGTCCGCAAAAATGGAGGAGAATGCCTTCCACCACCATTCACCCCTATCATAAGTGTTTGACTACCTAGGTAATTCATCTTGATTTAGTCTCATTATACCACTGGAAAACGGCAATGAACAGCCATTAAATATTCAATTCAATGTGCAACACTCTCCCTCAGCCGTTTAAACAAACTCCGCCAACGTAGAATGCATTCAAGCAGGAGTACCACAGACAGCAGTAGCAGCAGCAGCAGACACAGATTAGAATAATCAAATAAAGCTTTAACCTCATGAGATCCAACCGATTCATCTCTCAACCCAAAAACCTAACCCCCATGGAAAAACATCCTGGCTCTGTGCATGGCTGTGTTTGTGTGATCATCTGACAGATGTGCCACAAAGCAAAAAACACCAAGAACATCACAAAATTTTGTTTGCTCAACCCCCTGGTCGGTGTGCTGTTGCTTGGTGATGGTTGCATGTGTTTGCATATGGCAAGGATAATGAAATCTCTGTGCCTATTTATATTAATGCATCCATAAATTCATCCTTTGAATAAGGATTGCGAAGAAGGAGCAACGAAAATAAAAAAAAAAACAAAACACGACAGCAAAACACGCAAAACATCTAGGAATAAGCGAAAAACGTTAGGAAATGCATAGAAAACCGTACATCAACATCCTTTTTAACGGAACGACGGGAAGGGGGGTGGTGGAATGGAAGGAGGGAAGAACCAAACGAAGAAATGTACATTCTGTTTGAGTAAACATTCCAAACAGCCACCTTGGTAAACAAAATTAAAAAGGACGAAGAAGGAATTCTTAATGGAACTAGACAGGAGGAAACGCAACTGGCGATAAGGGACAAGGCAAATGGCAGACAAAAAGCGCAAAAAAATTAAAAAAAAACGTCGACGAGATGGTTAAAGCAGTGAAGAACAGGAGAGAATCCAATTTGCTCTGGAAAGACGCAGTGGCGTAGATCGATTTCATGTGAAAGTGGCTTTTGTTCGAGGGGAACTAGGATGTAAACAGAATGTGGAGGAAATTCAGAAAATTAGAGCACCATCAGCTTGTTGAAGACAGACTATGTTTCTGATGGGAGGTACAAAATGACTGGTTTCTCGAAGATCTTACTCGTAGCCGCTGCCTTAATCCATCCTTTGGGCAGAGAAAACAAGGGGCACGCAAAATATCGCTTGTTAGTCGACCTGGTAGAATAAAAGGCTATCTTCTCAGGAAGTAGGAGAAAAGTAAAAACCGTCCACGTCGAGCGTCGGCGTCACATGTCGACTTCGTAAAGTACGGAAAGATAAGCCCGGAGAACGGCACCGATAATGATTTAAGGATCTGGACGTCGAGTATTCGAATGGAAGTGGTCACCGGATACTACAAAGATGGTAAAACCGGAATTGACCGGGTGTCCGAAAAGCAAAAGTCTATTTGAGCCCACAAACTTGAAACAGCACCGCCACTGCAGGGAAAAAAATAAATAAAACTTCTGCACGCCATATGATCAAACAGTCAGCAGTCATGTAGCAACTCATGCTTCAGTCTCTTCCACCACCACAAACCATCAACCCTTTAGCTGCATTTATTGCTCCAAAAGGATCTCACATAAGTGAGCCCCAGCATTCCTTTGGCCTTGATGTCTGCCAGAGTGTCTGGCAATTTTCAAAAACGCAACCAGTCACCTCGGAATCTCCCGCCTCCTAACACGCAGACCATACCACTAAGCATTGTCGAGGACTATGAACTCGTTTAGATATAACCAGAAATACACGTTGGTCGGACAAGACTACGACGACGACGACAAAAACGAGAAATATCTTCTCTCATAGCGAGATAAGCAGCAACAAGGACTCTGCAGACAAAACAAACCAGAAACAAAATATCTAGATACACTCAAGTGGAGAGCGAATAGTTATACTTTAGGCCACGCATATACATACATAGACACAGTTTCACACTTCGCGGAGCACTGAACGCCGCCGTCATCGGAGAGATTCCTCTGCTCTTAATGCACTCCACACTTCAGTGCTGAACGCTGCAGGAAGATTAATGAGCGTAAAACGCTCAGTGTCGTCGTCCTTGTTGGTCTTTCCTTTTCCTCTGCATAATTTGTATCGCTTCTCACCTCTGTGTGAAGGGATCTAAATTCACCAGGCTACACCGCTGCACAGTGCATCGGGAAATGAATGTATTCAGTGGGTCCAGTTGGGTTTTTGCTGCCAGCTGAACACATTATACGTACGTTTGTCCATCTAGCGCCCGCATAATGTTGTCCACTGTGTTGCATTGCTCTGCTCTGGTGGAGTCCTAGTCTGTTGCGCGCATTTTTATTAATGGTGACATATCAAGATAAGGGTTCTGTGTGGAAATTATCATAAGAAAAAAAGGACGAGCCAACAAAAACTGCTGCAAATGACTGCGGATGGAATTGAAAACGAGAAATTAAGGAACTCGAAAGAAATGCACACAGGACTCTTTGGCAAACAAAAGAAATGTCGTGGCCCGCAGGACATTCCGTCGTTCACTTCACTTTACCTTCCTTCTCACTCTCTCCTTCTTTCACTCGCTCGGTCGTCCTGTGTGTGTGCGAGTGTTTCTCTCGTTTCCTTTCTATTTCCATTCGCATTGCTAATTTATTTCAGGAAATTATAATGTGCTGACTGCAGAGACTGCGGACAGGATATAAAACTCCACCGGGTATGTCCCTTCGGGTGTTTTATTGTCATCGTGCGAAGGAAGGAGACTGGTGTTCCTATACGTGGTGGTAAATGATGATTCTATTCGGAGTGTCTCATCCTCGCTCTCTCGCTCTCTCTCTGTTCGAGGATGCGTGTAAATGAGGAATTTTAAGTGTTTAATTTGTTGAAGCATACTCTGAGGTGCTTGTGGGAAGGAAAAATGTATACCTCACCAGGACCTCATTTTTCTACTAAACAATTTTGGGGTGGTGATTTTGAATAAAACTAGACAGCAGGACACCTAGTGTAGGACGGAAGTACTAAATTCAGCAGCCTCTTTGATTGCGATAATTTTCTTTCTCTCCTCCTTGCAACGCACAGGATGTCAAGGAATTAATTTTAAGTGGCGTTTTGGTGTTTTCTCTCTTTTTCGTTTTGTTGTGCTGTGTTGTGTGCAGGAAGAATAAAACGGGAAGTGAACTGTTGAGGCAGGAAATGACTGGGACGTGGAGTTCATATTCTTGAAACGTTTTAATTAAACGACCGGAACAGTTAATGAAATGAAAGCGATATGGGTGATTCGAGACTTTGAAGCAGGAAGCGCCGGAGTGTTAAATGTTTTCAAGTGAAATAAGGAACTCAGGCGATGTGCCAGGAAATGACTTATGATGTTGGGAAATTTATGAACGGTAGTTAGACTGGACGATTGTGAAAATGAGCAAATGAAATGGCAGTCAGGGGACCCAAGTATCTGAATTGGACGAAGGTGTACGAAATGGAAGGACAGTCGATAAAATTCTATGGAGAGCACGAAGGTGAAGTTCTGGGCTAGTTGGAGACTTTTGGAAAGAGCAGCGTCAGCTAAAGCCAATCTATCTTTAGATTCATTGCCTACAACTCCTTGCTGGTCAGGTACCCAAGCAAGTTAAACCTTGTCGTACAGTTCGTCGTTGAGACGGCAGACAGGGAAATTTGGGAATTTTCGGCCTGTAACACCATCCACAGTCAAACGCTTTATTATTTTGGCTGTGCATACATTTAAAAATGATCCGACGAACCGTTGCATACTTTTAGATACTTTTACTTACTTACGAGATTTTCATTGCTGATGCATATTTTCGGTTGTTCAGAAGACGTCAATTTACCGATAACTCACATTTATTATAGTATTACTTCTAGTTGTGATTCGTTGATTTTTCTAAGGTGTTAAACTTTTTTTACTTTTGTAGTTATGTTATTAGCCAAATACGAAGGTAAAACAGCAAATTATTCGCGTTTTTGTACTCTAAAAAGTGATTTTTTTACTGGTCCATCGGAGACTTTAATTGCTTATAACTTTGTTAATAAAAGCGTCCTCGCAAAATAACTTTTATTTTCGTATTTCTAACGCAATCTCACGTAAAAAAAATTTAATTCCGGTTATTTGTGATAGTGGCCTATTGGAAAGCGACCGCATTTTTTTTTTTAATCATTCTTTCATCCACCAGTTACGATTTATGAAATTAGAAAAAGCACACCTCAACTGACTTTAATTTGCACACAACCAAATCCCATTTACCGCACATTAATCACAGGCAAATAAAAGGGCCATCCTCTCCCCTAAGGGAGACAGGATCTGTCTAGCTGTCTATCCCTCTACACGCAGATCTCATCAAATCAATACCAATAACGCTCATCCGCATTGTAGTCCGCAATATGACATCACTCAGTCACATCAAAATGAGTAAAAAAAATGTGAGATGTGTGTGTCAGTCAGTGCCCCCCTGACTGATTGACAGAAGTTAAAATATAAATTCGAGTTCAGTGGCGAAAAATTTCAAATGCCTGTGCCACTCGCCTCCGTGTCGCATCATAACAAAAATGAACCATCAAAGCACACTCAGTGGGAACAATAAAATATTGACAACCATTACTCCTGACGCCTATCGAAAAGTCATAACAAAAAAAAAAAAAAAATTGCGGAAACCGACAGAAGCCCACTCCTCCTTTTAGAGAAAAAAAGGACCTCGATGGTCGATGGTCGACGGTCGACGTTCGACAACGCGAGCGTTTAACTTAATCAAAATATTTTTTTTCCTTTTTATCGTCCTTCCTTCGTTTTTGTTTGGATTTCATTTCATTTGAATTTACACAAAAGTTTAACTATGAGTCAGCCCAAGGCAGGGCAGGATGGGCCTCTCCGCTCAGGCCGGTAAGTAAATGTGTGTACAAAAATTCGTTATACCCATCAACTGATATCACGTAAAAATATTCCAAAAAAAAGAAAAACGCACAGAAATGGGTGACACAAAACGAGCAATTGGAAACCTCAAATATTAGTCCTCGGTTCGGTGAGCCTTCGATCATCTCCCGTTCGGTGGAGAGTTCCGATTTCAGCCGAATGGACACTGGCTGAGTTGAAAGAGAGTTTTATTTTATTTTGCCATGCCATGCATAAAATGGCAAACAAACAGCAAAAGAGAAGCACTAGCAACAAATAATAACATAATGTTATGGGCAAAGAATTTCCATTTATCAGCACGGAAAAGAGAAGAAAATAGAGGACGGGGCGACCGGTGACGTACGAGGTTATCCTTTTTGTCCTGTTTGCATTGGGAACATAGAAACTGCGAGTTTACCAAAATCGAAATGGAAAAGTTATGAAGCTACAGTGGGTGTTCGAAGGTAGGTGACACTTTCAAGAAAGGGCAGTGGTACTCTTGGGCACCAAGTGAGGGCATAGTGAGGGGGAAAATGGCATAAGGACGTAAAGGATGTCGTTGCAGACTGATATTCCGACTTAGAAGGCTTTGAATCATTAATAAATTGTAGTCTCTGCTTGTCAGAATCATATGTATAATACTTGGTTACTTATGTGGTCGCTGTGGCGTAGTGGTTAGTGCGATGAACTGCTGTGAGAACGGAGTGGGTTCAAGCGGCACCACCTCTCATTGGGGAATGACAAGCTTCCGGGAGCATAATTTGTCATGAAAGAGCTTCTCAATTCGCCATTCGGAGTCGGCAACAAATTCTAGGTCCCTTCCCTTCGTGTGGAAAATGTAGCCTTGGGCCATCCCGAGCTTTTCCGCCAGCTATTTTGTTTATTTTATTACTTATGTTCCGTTTCCCTTTGTAGGTGCCAGGGCGTCTACCAGGCCTAAGCGCCATCACGCTCGGTCTACGGCGATGTGCTAGTTTTTCCCCGATTGCCTTGATTCTTCTTTCACAGTCCTGCGCCACGTTCTTCATGGACAAGCCATTCTTCTTCTACATACATATATTGGGCTGGGAGATTTCACGTGGCGATTTAATTAGTCTCCATGTATACTTTTATGAGCGCCGTTCAAATACCTTTCAACCACACTGTCCACCCCTTCCTCATTTCAATGGGACACAATTAGATCGCGTATCGTGGTTGAATGGATTTTTGTCGATTTTCCATTTAAATGAAAAAAGTCGACTCTCCAGGGAATACACAGCGCAAAGCTTTTTTTTATTTTTATTTCCATTTTCGGTTTTTTGTTTTAAAATAAAAAAACAATTCCAGTGTTCGGCATAAAAATACGTAAAAACATGCTCGAAATGGACCAACACCCCAACAATTCGAATCCAATCTGGGAAAAATGTGCGAAAAAAATTAACTCTTCCTCATCCCTGGTTTCTCTGATAGTATATGTCGCCAAACAAAAATGGTTTCCAATCTCGTGGGAATGTAGCTGAATACCATTAAGCAAATAATTCTACACATGCTGTCATAATAAATAAAATGGAGACTGGCTCATGATTGAAACAAAAAAATTAGGTAAGGTAGGGTTATGGAGTGGTGCTGGCACAAACACTAGGCATCCAAAGGCCCCAACGCGATTGCTGAATAGGACTTAACTGACAAATGCTTGCCAAGCGCTTTTTTTTTCGCTGAAAACTGGTTTACTGAACATAAGACTTTTGGTCTTTGAGCATTGCAGCGAGGAGCGTCTTTTAAGTCATTGATGGATTCGTGGTCACGGTAGATTCGATGGCATCGTCCAATCCAATAGTGAAAATAAGTTTTAGCTTCGATGGAAAGACCGATTTTGAAACATAGATTTTCCTACAATGTCTTTCAAGGAGTGCAACATAAATTTGACGTTTGAAGCCTTGAATATACTTCCTTAAGTTTCCTTCAATCACAAATCTTCGAAAATTTTCATTTCGCTGCATTTTAGTTCCCTTCTGATCAATAAATCAGCCTCCAACCTTCTCTGACTACAATTCCAAACAGTGCTGACATTTTCTTAAGCCCTAACCCCACACAAATCAAATCAAGTAATCCCTTTGAAACGCCTTCAGGTTCCGCCCTCAGGCCGGCAATCTTTTAACAATTTGCCCCTCGCAAAAAACCGAAACCCAAGCAAAGTGCCGTAGGGGCAAATAAACTTCTCTAATTTCCATTTCCGGGACTCCATTCAACTAATTCAAAATTAACAAGTTCCCACCCATATCGACCTCGGGACAGACACGACACGATGGAGGAGAGACAACACGAAAATCCCGAAACCGCCCGAATTTGTCAAAGATCCTGTCAAAAATTCAATTCCCCCAGCGAGTTTCTCTCTCTTCGCTGTAGCTCACCGGGCGTTGGGTCCCTTTCAACGCCCCGAGTCGTCAAAGAAAAGTCACAAAAAATCCCGTAACTTTTCCTAATTTTCCTTAAGCGAAACTTTGCGCTCGCCCCCAGCCGAGGAGGAACAAAATTAAATGTTAATACTTGGAAGTGTGTACACAGTCGTATGGGGCTCCCGCCACGGAGTTGGGGCATTAAACACACTCCAAAGGACATTCTGCCGCAAAAACGGACTCTCTCCGCATGTCCCGCCCCCAGTACTACTGACTTTGTGATGTCTTTTAGGATGGCCGGACCGGCCCGGTCCTGCCAGTAGTGAGCATCATTTACGGCTCACGGATGAATTTATTTGTCGAAATTTTAATTAAATCCACGGTTTTTATTGCGAAACTTTGTCGTGTCGTGTCGGGAGTGTTGGACTTTTTCTCGCCTCAAGGGGGCGAGGGAAGGAGAAGGGAGAAGAGGTTGCACCGCCTCACTCGCAGGGACATGCCGGAGATATAAAGAAATTCTCGAAAATAAAAGACCGAAAATGGCAAGTTTAGAATAATGTTACAATTGTTATTATCCTGCGGAGACTTTTGCCGTCATAAGCGCGTCCTCCAGTCCGTCCGTCGAGCCCTTCGTCGTGTCTGCATGTGATATAAGAACTTGCTCGTGTGTGGAAAAAAAAAACAAGTGCGAGAGAACGAGAAAAAAACTTTTCTAATTGTACCAAAGCAACGGGTGGCGGTGGTGGTGGTAAGTGGCAGGGTGGCAGAGTGGCGACTGGAGTTGGCTTGGGCTATACGCCACTACTGCGGTTGTGGCGAAGAAAGTTTTGTGGAATTAAAAATACAGGGAGACCCACTCGTTTCTTTTACTCGTCGTCCTGTGAAAAGTTGTAATTTGTTCGAATTCCCTCAGACGCCGGCGTTTTGCCGCCATTGCCACCACCAGCACCAACGCTGGCAACGATGATGGTGATGATGATGACTTTGCGTTAAAATTGTGTTGTTGTGTCTTGGTCGTTGCCTTGGCTCTCTGCATGCGGTCCATGTTCACATTTTGTATATGAACGGTTCCAGCAAAAGGACTGTTCACATTCTCGTCAGGATTTCGGGCTAAACGGACGCAAGGTCAATGTTTCTGACACAGACGCATGCTGAGCGATGCAAAAGAGTTTTCGCCATCTAGCCATGGATGTGGGACGCGAGGAGACCTTTGTCGTTGGTTGGGTTGAGGGTTGGATGGAATTCAAATTGGGGTTGTTGTCGGCGAGAATGTTTTTTGGGATCGTTGTCGTTGTTTGTGGTTGAAGTTGGAGGACTCGCTTTGGGTAGAATTGGGTTCAAGAAATGGCAGAAACTTGAGCATTTTTTCAGGCTGAAGGATGTAGAAACTTTAAGATGGCATTTGATTGAGTTTAATTGAGCACTGTGCGGGGGTGACTTTTGGCAATGCGGCGAACACAGCAGCGTGGATTTTACATTTAAAGATGGGAGGCAAAATGACTGTTTTAGACTGACGTACGTAGTCCCGTCACGAAATCAGTTAAAAAAATAAACTGTTGGTGAATTAAGCTCCTGGGTCTGGATGTGTAAATGTCCACAAACTGTTGTTCCGAAGTGTGGTCTTACCATGAAGATGTCTGTTTCCCGTCCTAGATTTTTTTAATGCCAAATACTGCAAGGTGTGTACTTTTTTTTCTAAACTGGAGCTAACATCGAATTTCCGAAAAGTGAAAGATTCCATAATCCTGGAACATCTCACAAAAACTCTAGATGGCGTTTCGTGGAGATAGGGGTGGGATTGACTGGTTTTCTTCTAAAATATTAGCCGTGTATCCGTCCTCTTTTCCCCGGACACTGTCCTCTTTCGAAGGACGTCCGGGGGGATTTTTTTTAAATGTGTCCGGGGTTTTTAAGAAGTTGCGACCTTATCATAATTTATTGATCACGTGGCAAAATGGTCGAGCACGAGGTGCAGACCAGGCGTATATCGTGACCGATGAGGTAGGTAGAAGTGGCGGTTCTAAGAACCCAATTAGCGCTGGATGCGCCGTTTTGATACCACAACTCATTGGACCTGGTTGTTTGTGGGCGTTGTAGGAATCTAGACGCAGATATTTAAATCCAACCTGTGGAGTTAAGGAACAGGATTAGTTCACTAATTTTTTTCCTAGAAATATCTTTGAGGTCATCGAAGAAGAGAAGGGTTTGCCCAGAGTGCGCTGTCTGACCCTCGCTAGGGCCGGGCACTTGCACAAGAAATGATGCAGAGATTCCTTTTCGCTGCTATCCTTGCAACTGCGGCAGAAAGTGTTGTGGAGAATACCTAGCTTGGCTGCGTGGTCTCCCACTGGCCAGTGGCCGGTACTAGCGGCTACAATTCTCGCAATATCTTGTCTTGATCTGCTTAGTAGCTCGTTTGTTTTCTGTTTGTCGTAACCGGGCCAGGTTTTCCTCGATATAGCGCAGTTACTAAGCCTGTTCCACACTTGGTTGGCCGTTTTCAGAAAGTGATGATGCATATTGCCCTTAACGGCTCCTAGCGGGATATTAACAACTTCCGCCAGTGAGACGTTAAGGGCTGATCCCCGCCTGGCCAGGTTGTCGGCTTTTTCGTTGCCGTCAATTTTACTATGACGAGGAACCCAGGTGAGAGTGACCCTGCACTGGACTCCCAGCTGATTTAACTCTTCCTGGCATTGCTTTATCAGCTTTGAGGATGTAGTGACCGAGTCAATAGCTTTGATAGCGGCTTGACTGTCAATGAAGATGGCGGTGTTGTAGATAGGTGTTGGAGAATTTTTCAGCACACGGCAGGCTTCCCGGATGGCAAGGAGCTCTGCCTGGAAGACACTGGCAAAATTTGGAAGTCGAAAGGATTTTGACATATTAAGTTTCTCTGAGAAAATGCCTGCGCCAACACCGCAGTCCATTTTCGAGCCGTCCGTGAAAATAGTCGTATCAAAATCTTTGATCACTTTTCCGTCTTTCCAGTCCGCCCTGGTTGGAAACCTTACTGAAAAACATTTAGTGAAGTTTAAATTCGGAGGGCGCGACCAATTCGTTTGGTATTGTTTCCAGTACTTTACTATGACCGTAAGGTCTTGCGGTCCAGCAGCCGGCTTCTCTGAGCCGTACTGCACTGCACAGTACTGTTTCTTTGATATGTAGATCAAGTGGAAGTAGATGAAGGATGACGGTAAGCGCATTCGTTGGGCATGATCTCAGGGCGCCAGTGATGCCTATACTTGCCATTCTTTGGACTTTTTGTGACCGATGAGAGTTAGATGGTAAAAATTGGGGTGTGTATGCACTGCGACTTGTATAAATCTATTGTGCTCCCGCTCATATTGGCCGATACGTCTCGACCTAAAGAACCTCCTCCAATTCAATCACTCTGCAAAATCGGAGTATCTGGACTGGGTGCAACGATAGGAGATCCATTTCAAAGAAAGTGTACGCTCCCAGGTGTGCTCTTCTTTTGTGGATCAATGCTCCACAGTCCATAGGTGTGACGGAGTCTCCTCGGCATCGCTTTAGAATCTGTAGTTTCCGTTTGCTTCTATTCCCATTTTCCTGAAATGCTCCCTGAGTCTAAAATGGCCCCTTAGGAAGCCCATTAGAATGTGAAGCTGGTTTTGCTGGTACCTAGGCAAGCCTTGCTCTTCCTTCGGTCGTAGTTCCCGAGGAGTTCCTTTGCCTGCATTAGTCCTGGGGATGTTTCCCATAGCCTCCTTCTTTTGCACTCTTCCTCTTTTCTCAGTTCCTCTCGGATTCGATGTGGTCCCAGCCCGCACAATAGCTCGGGTCAAACGAATGGTGTTTCTGATCCTTTCCTTGCCAGTTTATCGGCTGTCTCATTTCTCTCTATCCCTACATGACCTGACACCCAGTAGAAGGTGACTTTATTGTTCCGGCCAAGTCTGTTTATCTTTTCCAGACACTCGTAGATCAGTTTGTATCTGATTTTATAGGAACTCAGTGCCTTGACGGCAGCCTGGCTGTCTGATAGTATCGCGATGTTTTGCTCGTGCTGCAGACCGATGAAAGTTAGAGCGCAATTGATGGCTTGCGCTCGGTTTTATTTACTGTTGAACGCAGTGAGTACCACCAGTGCAGAATCCTCTACAGAAAAACCGAATACAACCCGCAAATCCAATGTGTGAATATTCACTTCGCCTGTTCCGGGGTTATGAACGGAATGCACAGGGTGTTTTGTTCATGATCTCTATTTTCTTTAAATTTCTGATAGCAACGCTATTGTTGAACAAAATTTCATAACGGGGGGCTACTTCTGAAAATGTCGACAATTCCACCTGACAACACGCTATCAACCCGCAGTCTACAGATGTTCCCAGCAGCCCTTCTACATGCATATGAATAACTTTGAAAAATATTTCAAATTACCCACACATCCAGAAGTGTGTTCCCTTGTGCTGCATCGACCATTGCCAGTCTGGCGAGATGACCACCTCAAATGAACTACCTTTCCAATGAATCCTTCACCCTTCATTGAGTGTTTCCAGACGTTCCTCGTTATTTCAAACTCCGTCATAACCGTCCCTGCAACCACCTTCACCATCATCATCATTATCATCATCATCAGCATGAGCCCTTCACGTCATATCCTGACAACTGAAAGAGCATTGAACAACCATCAATGGGACTTTTGGCAAGGAAAACATCACACAGATCAAAATTTGTTTTCCACCAGTTCTTTCCTCTTTTGACCAGCAAAAAACCGGTACCGATAAAATCCGCATCTGAAATTCAATTGGATTCCCTTTTCCACAATCCACAATCCGAACATGTGTGTGCGTCGTAGAGCAACTCTGGAGAGAGATGAAAGTATTTTCGGACGGAAAAGTTCGATTCCAGCATTGATGGCCGGCAGTCTGGGATAAAAACAAGAAAATCCAACAAAACCGAGGGGAACTTCCTTTTTCGTTATCCCTTTTGACGTGTGGGACAGAGAGCACCCCACCTTTTGTAAATCTAATCACATACATACATATTTTTGCTAACGATCCAAGTCGAACTCTTTTTTAAACTCCCAGTCCCTGGCACAACATTTTTGTAAATTGTTAGTCAAAGTCAAAGGAGCATATCGGAGGATTGTCCACTATGTGTAAGGGAATTCTGATTGTTCCGTCAGCGTTTGATGAACCGTACAAGTGGATTTCAGTGGGGAAAAAAAGCCACGCATCTGCTTCGTAACTATCCTTCATTTGACCTAATTTGCTGTGGAAAACATCCACAGACCCCACACAAGTCCACTCCAATGCAGTATAATTGTCAAAAATCACCCGACTCCCCGGTCAGGACCTTTCTAAACCGCCATGACCGCCAGGATGCATAGGGTATCGATTTGATTACTAAATTACCAATTTACAGAGGCAAAGGGAGCCATTGATTTTCCCGTCTGCTGCACATCAAACAAAACGCAAAATGCCAAATCATTCGGGTGGGCCGGGGAGCCTTGCCGAATCCGTCGCAATGCCGCCTTCAAAGCCCGCAGTTTAGCCCTCAATCATTCATTTATGAAATTTAATTTAATTATATGTCTGTGTGCCTGCGAATGTGGAAAATCCGCATTGGTACGAATTGCCATACACACATGCACGCCTAATAAGCACCACGACGACCTCCACTCGCACGCCCACCCTTTGGCCCGTTCATTCATTGAGGTATTACACTGGGCCACTGCTGCCGGTTATGCCTGCAATCCCCTCTAATTTCAATAATCCTTATCACAGGCACTTCCACCGGGGCGGTGGGGTGAGGGCTCAAATTACAAACTCGTCAAAAGCTCGGTTACATCATCCGGAAAATCCAATCCTGCGAAACTATCACCTCCAACAATTGACCAAAAAACCTCGAAGCCAATGGCGCAAAATGGGACGCCACAGTCAGAGCCGGGTGGGAAGGGGAACTAGAACCACGCTACCAGGTGGTGATGTCGGTGCTGCTGCTGTTTGGAGAACACTCACCCGAACCGAATCGAATTGCAAAAGTTTGTAAATCAATTGACCAGTTTTAAACTCGTTACTTATGCGGCACACGCTGGCGTTTTGCTGAGAAGCTGTGATAAGGGCAGTGAAGCTGGTGTTTGGCTTACAGTTTCAACCACTTGACGGGTTGACTTTGTTTAGATCACTATGCGTCTGCTTGCTTGAGGTGTATCTGTCAAGAAGTGCAAGGTACGGAGATGGAATTGATTTGCAAAGTGAGAGTGGTAGGTGGTTTAGTATGGATGGTGTTTGTGGAAGTTAGACTCGACGAGCTTCGGATGTCGACCTTCTAATCCTTTGGATTTTAATGAGGGACTCTTCAGTGAAGACAGATCCAACTGTTCAAACATTTCTCACTCTTACATATGTATGTCGGATAAAGCCTAAGTCTAAACGTACCCTCCGCATGTTTAATATTTTTGTCGTGTATTGTGCGAAAGTTGGATGTACCAAAGGATCCACTTCAAGAACTTGAAACATCCCTGAGAGACAAGTAAATACGAAAAGTCAACGCACACAAGTTTCCCCACATAAACTCAAGTTCAACTGAAGGACCACCTAACAACTACAGTAGTGTTTACTCACACATGTCACTGTGAATGTCTTCACCGCTGCCAAACTGGAGAGATCTTCTTTCTGTGTTTGGTTTCTATTTCCAATTGATGATAATCAAACAAGGCGAACGACTTATATTGGGAGCGGAAGTGCCTAAAAAACACCAAAAGGATGCAACCATACTTCCGAAATCTAATTTAAGCAACTAAACCACAGCTTCCATCATTATCATCTCTCAATGAACTCCCTCGTTTTCTGTTTGCGTAGAAAACCTATTTGGGCAACACAATCTGTTTGAAAATTGAGGATAGGGCCAGGCACTTGGCCACAGGAACGATTCGGAAAACAACAATAAACTAGGGAAGCCCTGCTGATCCAGAGATTAACTTTTATGTTCCGATTGCATGCATGCATTCCAATTCGATTTAAGGATACGAATATCAAAATCCTTGTAATGATAATAAACTTGTCCATTCCCCATCCACTCGGCGTCTCTCATACAAATGAAGCTCGAGATGCACTCATCTGCCTTACGTTCCACACAGAACAATACTCGATACCACGAGGAACTTTTAGAAAAGTTTTGTACTCTCTGTTGCAAGGATAAAGCGTACTTGATGCCAGGATGTAGGAGATGCACTACATCCGGATGCGGTGGGGTGGGATCATAAATGTGGAAATGAATTCATCGAGAAAATTACTTACAACTGCAAAATTTACTGCCGCTATAGTTCTTCTTGTCTGGGCGTTCATGAGAAGCCCTTCTTTGTGAACTACGGGTGTTCTGCTCATCCTTTGCTTCCTGTAATGGTGTGCTTGAGTGCGTACAGCCTGTGTGTTGGAGCCATCACTTGGCTTAGATACTCTGAGTGATACACCACGTGATCGGTTATTACAGATTTACGCTTTTGTATCTTGTTGTTGGACGAATGAATCGATGGTTTACTGAAAGGACTAAATAAATCTACATTCTCGAGAGCTCTTCTTGCGTTTGATGATGCCTCTGATGCTGCTTGTGATGTGCTCTCGATGATGATGTAATCCGATTTGCAATCGATATGGATTTCGAAAAATGGTTCACCATGTGCATGTGAGTTATTAGGATTGGAAGGTTCTGTTCGGGGAACTTGTTAATGTCGGGGGGTCGGCGGTGGACCTTGTTGGTGCATCGTGATTTGTTGCGTGCAGTTCTGGTTTGCAGTGGAGATCGACAAAAGAAGATTAGCTGCTCACCCTGTGCCATGGATACGCTTGTCCGTGTAATTGGGCGGATGATGTTGATGACTCAAGCAATGGCATGAAATTTGGTTTGATTTTCAGTTGAAGTACAATTGTGTGGTTATCTCCGAGGTATTCTTTGGGAAAGTCCTTGAACCGATGGAAGATTGAAATGTTTTTTAATAGAGGAATTGGTGATTCCAACGTTTGGTATTCTGTCCCTTAATAGGGTGTAAGTCTATCAACTGAGAATAGTTCTCCTTCCCAGTCGGTCAACTTTTGCATAAGGGCAAAGAATAAATGGTTTAGACCTACTCTAGACTTTTTCGACTTACAATCTCGATTCCTGGACACAAATTTGCGACAACTTCCAATTCATTTTGATCAACCCTAGCCAAGAAGACTAGGACCATCTTGGATTTCACCGCGCTCTCTGTAGCTTGCAGAACGAGTCTTTCTAGATCGTAAATCCTGTTTTTAAGATTCCACGACTCCCCAAGTCTGACTTTAGAGAAGAGAAACTCCTTAAAACATTCATATGTACATTCCAAAAAGCTCTTCGTTTCTAATTTTATTTACCTATGCAGATCGAGTTCGTTTGGTGTACGGCCCGGCCCACTCATACATTTATTCATTGTCTGCCTAAGGATATCATCTTTTGTATGGAAATTAAACTCCTTCTCATGCACATGTATTCATCATAAACCCTCTGCAATGCGACTTGAACATTTTTTGAGCCCACTTCACATAACCCCAAGGGAGCCTAGAGAGAGTGAGTGAGTTCTTTGTGCAAAGCAAAGCCGAAATAAAAAACCGCTTCTATATGTGTGCACTGCCTGTGCATGCGGCACATATGCTCCTGCATTTCCTTCTTCCTTTAACCGTAGCCAGGAAGTCTTTTGTAAAGGGACACACAACACACAAGGACTTTTTGTTTGTTGTTAGCCCCTTTTTTGGGGTTCACCAGAAACTGCGACCACGTAATTCCCCCATTTAAAGTACGGTAATTGAATTACATATGCAAACAGTTCCTTCGAAACATGGTCGGGGGTATGTGCTCGCGGAAAACCCCGGAACAACAGTGCAAATATACAAGTGTGTGGGGCGCATCCCATCCCTCGTACAAACTTTTCGCAAATTCAAAATTCTCCACTATCATGCGGAAGAAGCAACTGGGAATTCTGGACGATAACTTTCCGTCCAGGTGAATATTTGGGACACAATCTAATTATACACGTGTACGTGAGCAAACACACGCACACTTGTCAAATCAGAATGCTATGTAAATAGCGAGGCAAATCCTGGAAAGGGTTCCGCTCCTACTCTTGAATGGCGAGTGATTAATTTTCTGTTCCTGATAATGATGATGAAGTCAGTCGCAGAACGGACGTACAGCGTTTCCATAGATTACTTTCAGGACCAGCGTTGACTGCGTGCCGGCCAAAGTCAATTAAAGGGCTTATCTGTCCTTTATTACAGGATAGGGGTGGGGGCGGTGGCGCTGTTTTGTTCTGAAATGCATTCAAAGCGCGCATAGGGTCTCCAAACCCATTCATACATTGAAGTATCGTGAAGTATCGAACACATATGCGATCAAATATGCAATTAATTTGTCCGCGAGATCATTTAGAGAAACGCCAGTGCTGCCGCTAAATCGATATTTCTACCGAAGCTGGCGCTTGGCTAAGAGCTAAGGGTAGCGGCCTTTTATTTGCCAATGCGACCGTATTGTTAAATAAAGTGATTTTCGGTACAGAGTCAGTGATTTGATTGCATAACAGTTTGCATGCGTAGAGATTGGGGGAAGGGGGGTTGCAAATTGTGTGGCGGTCTTGCACGCAGCTGGTCGGAGAAAATTGCTTTCGCAAATTCTAAATGAATGGGATGGAGAGGGCTGAATTTTGCAACAGAATAACTGATGACAAAGATGACAAAAGGACCGACGTAATTAAGTGAGATGGGTTACTATTGTGAGATTTAAATGCATTTTTACGCTGTCCAAGGGCCAACTGTCCACAAAAGGGACAAACGCAATGACTTTGATTGACATTTTACGAAATAGACCCCGGCAGCTTTTCATCGTTTTGGCGGCTAAAGCAGTGACGAAGAGTCCTTGATGAATTGGGGAAGATTTTTGAATATTTTATGAAGCTCCAGGATCGTTGAAATTTGACGCAAAACGTCGGTGAATGTCATTCAGATGAAAGACGTGGTATGATGCAATGATGGATAATCAGTGGATTCTTGGCTTTGGCACATGCAACTTACATGGCCAGGTTGGCTGTGTTCTGTTTGAAGATAAACTCGTCAAAGGATTCACACATGCCAAGACAACAATAAAAAATTCTCCCTCCAAGTGCATCAGTTTAATTGCTTCCCATCCTCTCGAACGTTTTTTTGCTTTAAAAATTAGCAGACATTGGACGTATCTTTCCTATCGCTGTCGTCCTTATTTTTCCTTTTCTCCTGCATATTCCGCCCTCGTTATCCTAGTTTGCTTATCAAGTTCTTGCTTAAACTGTTGTATGCACCATAGATACTGTTCGTACCTTTTCGCTTTGGATTATTTATCCTCTAAGAGAGCCGGACTGGTTATGCTAAATAGCCGCAGGATATGCTGATAAGTTCAGGAGACTTAACCTTAAATGAACCCCAATCCTTAACCAACTTACAGAGGACGTAAAGAGAGCTAGAGAGTGGTAGTGTGGGTAAGAAAAATACATCTTCCGATACAAAAGGCTGTGCACGAAAGAGATGAGCGAAAAGAAAAAAAAAAGTAAAGAAATTCCCATAAAGGACTTTGGATAAGGAAATTTCTTTTCCTTTCTGGTTTTTTTTTTCGACGTTGCCTTCTCTTTGCTTTTCTTTTGGCATTTTTATGTAAATTAAGCTCATGACTTCGACAAACACATGCCTCCTTCATCGTCTCGTCACACGGCCGAGAAGGAGGAGGATTTCTTTATGTATGTTTTCGTTTTTTTTTATCCTTTCTGATATCCTTCTTATAATTCATCGTGGAGGAAAGGCGGCGGCGGCAGCAACAGCAGCAACAGCAGCCGCATCGTCTAGATCAGGGAAAATGAAAAGGAGCAGAATGAGAACCATAACGAATGGGGATATGCATACGGTTAAGTGTTTTGCAACCCGCCCTCATCTTTCTTTCTTTTTTTTTTTTACTTGAAGTCCTTCTTTCTTTTTTTTTTCGAGTTTCATACTATCGACTGGAATGGGATGGAGGGCTGTAGGTCTTAGCCTTTTTGCCATATTAAACGTGGCTACGTAGCGTTCATATCATAAACCAATTTCCTTTGGGAGCGCGCACAACATGAGGAGAGAGAGAGCTATGTTTGTTTGTCGGCTGACTGTCGCTACCGCGCGCCAATTTCGTTGCAGGACTTTTCAAGGCAAATTGAAATTATCCCCTTTTGAACGTGTTCTTCTTTTTTTCTTTCCCTCCTGCTGATGACGACGACGACGACGACGATATTTTTGACGTCGGCAAAAGCCATTCCATCAAATCATCTAGCGAGACCTCCCAAGTTTCAAAGCCTCCCGCAACAAAAATGTATTTTCATTTCATCAGCGCGAAAAAGACCTCATACTCGAGGCAGGATGATGAGAAGAGGATAAGCAGCAGTTAGCGGATAACCCGAGTAGGAAATGAGTTTCAATTTGTCGAAGATTACAAGGAAACTAGGTACAGGCTGAGTATTGGGAAGGTGTACCCTATGAAGAATATGGAATCCTCTTGAAAAGACGTGGCTGTTTTGGGGTGGACCATTTAGGAACCACGATCCTTTGATTCTGATTTGGAGGAAACAAATAATTGCCTGGAAGCGTGACATTCATTTAAATCCGAGAATGACTTCCTTATGACCACCACGACGGGTTTGACTTACAAATAATTCCTTGGAAGCTTGATGAGCGTACATATCCTCCAGAGAAGGTTGCAGTCTTCCAAGGATTTCTATTTGTAAAAGTGAATGCAAAAGATTGACATAACTCGACTAAGATTCTTTTTTTATACGAATTCGGGATTGTGGAACATGACTTTGGTACATACCATCGACAATAAGGATCAAAGTCAACCCAAAATATTGCCTCTTTCTACTTCCTCTGAGCTAAATCGTAGATTGTCACAAGCAGCCCTAATAAGTTCTAAGCTCGCACTTATACCAAAAACATTAACTTTCAACCGTGCTACACAACCGTATACTGTATGTCCCTCCTTCTACGAACACACACTAATGTGCACTCATATTCCTCTACATTCCGCTTTATAAAACCCTTTCAGGATCATCAACAACAACGACGATGATGTTACCTCATACAACGAAAAAAAAAAACGAAAGAAAAACTCCGAAGATGCACGAACGCAGATACCGCAAAACTCATTTAAAAGGTTCTTTCGCCAAGGCTGACAGGATATGCACGGGAGTGGTAAAGCATGGCAATTTCATAGTCAACGCAGAACAAGGAGCACCAGGAAAACTCAGCAGTGGAACACATTAACTTTTAAGAAGTGTTTATAGTCATTAAAATTTATCCTTAGAACTACACAGTTGACTTTCGGTTGACTAACTGCCCACGAGGGAGCAGCTTCAAAGGATGCGGCGTCGAAAAGTCATAAAGGGGCACAGAAGCGAACCGAGTGCAGTCCACATTTCTGCATATTATCTGTTTTATTGTGCCAAAAAGTCTCGGGCCCATGGATGAACTTTCACCCATTAAATATCGCCAAAGTTCTGAACGCCAAAGAAGTTTAAACCAGGTGCTTCGTCCCTTCGTCCCTTCATCCACCGGCACGGAATCGAGAGTAAAGTTCAAGCGTTGGTCGCCAGTTTCTTTCACAGTCTTATCTACGTGAGGAAAATGTTTCGTTGCTTTTGTGTGCCATGGCGCACACGATATTAGTGGTGAAGTGTAATCCTTGGAAGGGAACAAGACGGAAAGTCCAAAAAGGTCCTTGTTGCATCTGTTGTGTGGGAAATAATCATTTTTGCCGCTGGAAGACGTGAAAAAATGCACGATGAACTTTTATAATTTAGTTGCTGCTGACGATGGGTGTGAGGGTAGTGGAAAAAAAACTCTCTTCCCATGGTTGGAGGGACAGGACAACAAAGTCACGCATAACGTAATAACAGCTAAGCAGGTTCCTTTGTTGTCACAAGGGCGAAGTCCACCCTGCAATCCACCACACAGTCGCCGCCGCAAAGTCCACCTGTTTTCCATTTTTTCTTCACCCTCGCTGTTGATTTTTTATTAATTAACACGGATTAAGCACTTTTAGGTGGACGATCCTTTTAGTATCCCTATCCTTGGCAAGGATTTCGCAATTACTCCGAACTGTAATTGCGCACTTTTCAATTTTCTGGCTATACACTTGTCTTCGCTTGGTCGGGCTTCCCCAAACACTGCACACCTTGATTAAGAGTTTAAGTCCCCGTAAGGATGATTTGGTTTCATTACAAAGACCAAGTGCATAAGGGGTGGGAAGTAAATTGAATCCCTGCACAACAAGGACCTTAATCGATTACAATCAATTTTCACAATTGTTGCCTACGTACAGACGCATGTATGTACATATGGAAGCATACCTTTGTGAGAAACGATGACGCAAATAACCATATAAACTTCGAGTAGTACATCAGATGCAAGGATTAAGGACACAAAATTTTCCAAGTAAAACTTGCCAACACAAAGTACTGCGACTGTGTCTGTGTGGGGTAAAAAGGTATAAGATCCGGTTAAGGCAATTCACTTTGAATGTTAGATACGATTGTACAATTGTATCCTGCAATCCTTGCCTCGCAAAAGGATACTTAGTGATACACAATTGCCAGCAAAATGCATTTTACTGCTTGATGAAGCCTAAAATGTTGGAAAATATTTTCTATACTCATATGTGTAGGGAGTCCTTGTTGCTGCTAAGTGCATAACGATTACAATTCCAAGCGGGAGGTGGCTGGTGAAAAAGTGTTCCCCAAACCAATATTGTAAAAGGGAGTCCTTCATCAAATCGTATTAAGAAGATGGAATGGATGGATGTGATTCCTTGTTACTGATTGGATTGATATGTGTTGGGGGACTTTGTCTGGGTGGTATAACTCCATCAAGGAATGGGGAAAGTCCTTGGGTCCTTCCGTATTGATTTAAAATGATTTTCTAAATTCCAAGACTCTGAATGGACATCAATTAGAAAGTTTCCTAAGGAGATTGAGTGGCAAAATAGCTTCCTTCAATTCGTTAGTTTGAATTGATTGAAATCGCCATGTGTCCTGTGGGCATGACGATGAGTTTTCGAAGCCTAAACTTGGGATGCACAGAGGAGGGTTTAAAAGTTACTAGTTCTGCATGATGGCGTTCCATAAACCTATGTTTATGTTAAATGGTAGTTATGTGCATTCAAGAAGATACAAGCGTCCACAGGTTTGTCTCAAACCAACCTCTGTCTTCCAACTCCTACTTTCACCTCCACGAGGTGAACGCTGGGTGCCTAGTACCTCAACTGAAGGTATGATGCAAACTCGTGTGGAAGGTTGTTGGTGGCAGCTGACACTTAGGCACTCTCCCTTGCACCCGGACGGCAGCGGAAGAACTCCCACGATAGAATCAACGGTGACGTCTACATTTTCAGTTAGGTCGAACTACTTAGTGAATCACCTCACTCGGGTTACTTCGACGTAATCGGAGATTAAGGGCCAATGAAGACCGGATTATCCGGCCCCTTAAGCCCAAGGGGTCCAACAACGGGCCTGGCCCTCCAGGTTGGGGGTTGTACATGGGGTTGGCGGCTCCACTACGGAAAACAATTTATTGTTACGCAACAACTAGCAGCCTCGGATACGGAGGATTTTACTGGCAACGACCCTGGCAAACGAAACAAGGACAACGACCTTCGGATCTGCACGTGGAATGTTGGGACCCTGAACAGGCCGCGTGTAGTCGAACAACTAGCGGAGGCCCTAGACTGCTGCAAAGCAGACATCACCGCACCTCCAAAAAGTGCGGTGGGATGGGTCGGGAAAAAGAGGATGAAAAACTGCGATATCTATTACGGCGACGATTAACCAAATCCCCCTGTCAGGCAGAATGAATCATTCAACCTGGACGACGAAGACCAATAATTCCGTCCACCCGACCTGGACGAGGTCCAACAAAGCTGCTGGTACTGACGGCTTAGCTGCTGAGCAGTTCAAAGCGGCAGGCAACGACTTGATTAGGAGCATGCACCACCTCATCTGTAAAATATGGTCGGAGGAAAGTATGCTCGATGAATGAAACCTCAGCATTGTTTGCCCGATCCTCAAGAAAGGAGACAATCTGAACTGTGCCATCTACAAAGGCATCAGTCTTCCTAACATCGCTTCCAAGACTTTATCTGCCGTGTTGTGTGAGCGAATGAAGCCATTCGTCAACAACCTGATGGGTCCATATCAGTCTTGTTTCTGGCCCGTAAAGTCCAACAAATATTGACACTGCGGCAGATCTTGGAAAAAACCCAGGAACTTCAAGTCGATATCCATCACCTTTTCATCGATTTTAAGGCGGCGTATGACAGCATCTACAGAAACGAGCTATGCAGAGCCATGTCTAGTTTTGGCATCCCTGCCAAACTCGTGCGTCTGTGCAGGATGACGATGGAGAATGCACGCTGCTCCATCAAGGTCGGTCAAGACCTCACCCAGACCTTTGATGTCAAAAAAGGATTTAGGCAAGGCGATGCGCTGTCATGCGACTTCTTCAACATCGTTTCTGAAAGAGTTGTGCAAAACTCCCGCGCCAACACCAGAGGTACAATCTTTCAAAAGTCCGTTCAAGTACTCGGATACGTAGACAATATTAACATAATCGGAAGAACGCAGCGTGATGGTACTGGTGCGTTTGTGAGTATTGAGACGGAGGCAGCGCAGATGGGTTTAGCGGTCAATGAGGGCAAGACCAAGTATATGCTGTCAACAAGAAAGAACACCCAACACCGGCTTCTCGCACAGAACGTCACAGTAGACAAATATAATTTCCAGATACTTTGTCTACCTAGGCTCCACTATCAATTCAGACAACGGTACCAGCGCTGAGATTAAACGAAGAATAACTTGTGCCAATCGTTGCTTCTTTGGACTAAGAAGGCAGTTGAGTAGCAAAGCCCACTCTCGAACCACTAAAGTGACCCTGTTTAAGACCTTAATCGTTCCAGTCCCGCTTAAGAGGCATGAACGTTGTCAAAAGTGGATGAGGTTGCTCTTGTCTGCTTTGAGAGGAAAATTCTTCAGGTGATTTTTGGTCCCGTCTGCATAGACGGGGAGTGGAGGAGGAGATACAACAACGAACTAAACGGGCTCTACAGCGTTACCGGCTTAGCCAGAAGAGTGGAAGTCCAACGACTGAGGTGGCTGGGTCATATAGAGCGGATGGACACCAATGTTTCGGCTTGGTTTGGTGTGCGAAACTGGAGGCAGCTGGAGACGCTTTTTGGTTGAAGCCCAGTAATTAAGTAAGTTCTGCATGAGAACCACTGAATATTCTTAATGATTTTGGCTCTTTTTACTTTCAATTGCAAACACTAGTCGTCGAATACAAAAGTTGTTGTCCACATAGAAGCTACGTGGCCATTCCGTACTGTAAATAGGTAAGTTATGGAGCGTACTCTCCTTAAATACCGAGGCCCCTGAGTGTTCGTCATTGTCTCTAGATAAGACCCAAACTTCCAGAGCAGAGTAAAGAAAAAAGTTACTTACTTACTTACTTAAGGTGACGCTACAGACCGGCGTGGTCCTGGGTCTCAACCAACAAGTCTCTCCAGCCAGCTCGATCTTTAGCCAGCTGCCTCCAGTTTCGCACGCCAAGTTGGTTGAGGTCCCCTTCCACTTGCGTGCGCCACCTGAGTCGCGGTCTTCCTCTACTGCGCTGACCCTCGGGTGTGGATTCGAAGATTTTCCAAGCTGGAGCATTGGTGTCCATCCGCTCTACATGACCCAGCCACCTCAGTCGTTGGACCTTCACTCTTTTGGCTAAGTCGATGTCGCTGTACAGCCCGTACAGTTCGTCGTTGTATCTCCTCCTCCACTCCCCGTCTATGCAGACGGGACCAAAAATCACCCGAAGAATTTTCCTCTCGAAACAGCCAAGAGCAACTTCATCCGCTTTAGATAGAGTCCATGCCTCTGCGCCGTAGAGCAGGACTGGGACGATTAAAGACTTATAAAGGGTCACCTTAGTTGTTCGAGAGAGGGCTTTGCTACTCAATTGCCTTCTAAGCCCAAAGAAACAGCGATTGGCAAGAGTTATTCTTCGTTTAATCTCAGCGCCGGTGTCATTGCCTGAATTTATAGCGGAGCCTAGGTAGACCAAGTCCTTAACTACCTCAAAGTTATAGCTGTCTATAGTGACGTTCTGTCCGAGACGTCGGTGTTGGGTGTCCTTTCTTGTTGACAGCATATACTTCGTCTTGCCCTCATTGACCGCTAAACCCATCTTCGCCGCCTCCGTCTCGATACTCACAAACGCACCTGTGACATCACGCTGCGTTCTTCCTATTATGTCAATATCGTCGGCATATGCGAGTAATTGGACGGACTTTTGAAAGATTGTGCCTCTGGTGTTGGCGCGTGAGTTTTGCACAACTCTTTCAAGAACGATGTTGAAGAAGTCGCATGATAGCGCGTCGCCTTGTCTAAATCCTTTTTTGACATCAAAGGTCTCGGTGAGGTCTTGACCGACCTTGATGGAGCAGCGTGCATTCTCCCTCGTCATCCTGCACAGACGGACGAGTTTGGCAGGTATGCCAAAACTAGACATGGCTCTGTATAGCTCGTCTCTATAGATGCTGTCATATGCGGCCTTAAAATCGATGAAGAGGTGGTGGGTATCGATTTGAAGTTCCTGGGTTTTTTCCAAGATCTGCCGCAGTGTGAATATTTGGTCGTTGGTGGACTTTCCTGGCCTGAAACCACACTGATATGGACCGATCAGGTTGTTGACGAACGGCTTCAGGCGTTCACACAACACGGCTGATAAGATCTTGTAAGCGATGTTAAGAAGACTGATGCCTCCGTAGTTGGCGCAGTTTAGAGGGTCTCCTTTCTTGAGGATCGGGCAAACAATGCTGAGGTTCCATTCATCGGGCATACTTTCTTCCGACCATATTTTACAGATGAGTTGGTGCATGCTCCTTACCAAGTCATCGCCTGCTGCTTTGAACAGCTCGGCAGTTAGGCCGTCAGCCCCAGCAGCTTTGTTGGACTTAGGCTTCGAAATGGCTTTCTTCACCTCGTCCAGGTCGGGTGGACGGAATTGTTGGTCTTCGTCGTCCAGGTTGAATGGTTCATTCTGCCTGACAGCGGGATTTGATTCTTCGTCGCCGTTAAACAGTCTGCAGAAGTAGTTCTTCCATATCCTTAGCATCGACTGCGATTCTACTACGATGTTCCCTTGTTCATCCCTGCAGGCCTCGGTTCGGGCTGTGTAACCTTGACAGGTTCTTTTTACCCTTTGGTAAAACTTCCGAACCTCATTCCTGCTCTAACATCCCTCTATCTCCTCGATCGCGCGCTTCTCATGCTCTTTCTTTTTCCTTCTGAAAAGCTTGTGTTCGTCTCTTCTCTTCTGCCCGTAGAGCTCGCGGGCAGCTCTGGTCTTTTTATGCAGCGCCGCTTTGTAAGCCTCTTGTTTCGCTGCATGTGCTTGCCGGCACTCGTCGTCAAACCAGGGATTTCGCTGTGGTGGCCGTGTGAAACCCAGCACATCAGAGGCGGCATCTCTGATCGCTTTTTGGCAATGTTGCCACTGGTCTTCAATACTTGATGCTGGCGGCATAGGACCTCTTGAGAGATTGAGAGAGACTCGATCGGAAAAGGATTTGGCGATCTCTTGCGATTGCAGCCGTCCGACATCAAATTTTCTCACAGTATTCCCTTGTCTTGGCGGTGTTCGGGATATCCGCAGTCGTACCTTGGCTACAACAAGGTAGTGGTCCGAGTCAATGTTGGCCCCTCGGAATGTTCGGACATCCATGATACTGGAGGAGTGCCTTGCGTCGATCGCAATGTGGTCAATCTGGTTGACGGTTGATTGATCAGGAGATCTCCATGTTCCTTTGTGGATATCGAGATGTGGGAATCGCGTACTAGCTACGACAACGTTCCGCCCCGCAGCAAAGTCGACCAGCCTAAATCCGTTATCGGAGGTGGTGTCGTGTAGGCTGTGCTTTCCGACAGTACTACCAAAGATGCCCTCTCTTCCTAGCTTTGCGTTAAAATCGCCCAGGACAATCTTAATGTCATAGCTAGGGCACTGCTCGTATGTCTTGTCCAAGAGCTCGTAGAACTTGTCTTTGGTGTCGTCGTCTTTCTCCTCTGTGGGGGCATGCGCGCATATCAGGCTAATGTTGGCGAATTTAGCCTTGATGCGGATTGTCGTAAGGCGTTCGCTTACATACCTGAAGCTTAAGACTTCTTGCCTAAGTCTGGCTCCAACGGCAAATTCACATCCAAATAAGCGCTGCTTTTGTTGTCGGTAGCAATCGCCGTAGTATACATCGCAGTTTTCCATCCTCTTTTTGCCCGGCCCATCCCACCGCACTTCTTGGATTGCGGTTATATCTGCTTTGCAGCAGTTGAGGGCCTCCGCTAATTGTTCGGCTGCACGTGGTCTGTTAAGGGACCTAACATTCCACGTGCAGATCCGAAATTCGTTGTCCTTAATTCGTTTGCATGGGTTGTCATCAGTGAATCCGTCCGTATCCGAGGCTTGTTGTCGCTTCGTAACTACATGTTTTTTCCGTGACAGGGCAGTTACCCCGGTGCACAACCCCCAACTTGAAGGACCAGGTCCATTGTTTTAACCCCTGGGACGAGGGGCCGGTTTAACCGATGTCGGTAACCCACTTCGGGGATGTGAGCGCTGCCGTTGGCCCCTGTAGGGCTCATCCGCCACCATCTCTTTTCCAAGATCCCAACCAGTTCCTGGAAATCCTTATCGGCCTCAGCTCCAAATATGTCGAAGTAGCCCAGATAAGGTATTGCTCCCGATCCGGAAGTTATAGACGCCACCGTTGATTCCATCTAGGGAATTCTTCCGCTGTCGTGTTTATAGTGCTGCAATTTTTGTCTTTTGGTCAACACTCGCGCTTATAAGTTTAGCAAGTTGAGTCCGGGTGGACAACAACCAGTACCCAGTGGCTACCGAGGGGTTACGAGGAGGTAAAATAAGCACAATTGATGTGTAGTAACAGTTACAACACTGGGCATCGCCAAGTTGATACCAATCAGAGCCTACCCTATTACTACTACACCCAGCCAGAAAAAAGTTAGAAAAGTGAAAATGATCATGCGAAACTAAGAGTGGCTAGACAGGTAAGCTGATAGGTGGCTTAGGACCTCACGTAGACCATTTGCGACTATTGTGTCGTCACAGTATAGGCAACAGACCTTCACCAACTTGGTTTGGACAAATAGAGGCATTTTGCTAATGAGCGACTGAAACTCACAAACATCTGTGGGTAGTGCAAGCCTTAGTGTGATGACTCCCACTTCTATGCAACCATTCTTGTTTCCAACCACAAGGTCGACTACTCCCTCGAAGGCTGTAAAACCATTGAATCCTACTGTGACTACAATGACAAAGTACAAAGTCGACTCCTCAATGACAATTAATCCTTTCAAAGCCTCTTGGTAGTCCTACACCGACTACAGGCATTCTCCTGTCGTGTCTCCAGAGACAATTACCGATTCCAACTTTTTGTGTTGTGTGCTCCAATAAACACATAACTTCCAACACTTCCATGTATCCAACCGAATCTCTTCTGCCCTTACAACCATGTCGTCCGACATGAACATTGCAAAAGCCTTCTCCACCTGGACAACCCACCTTCCTGAAGAGAGGAGACTTCTTCGCTTAATGAACTTGCTTTTCGGAAAAACAAAAATTCTTCCCCAAAATCCTTCTAAGAGCGGTGTTTTATTTACCTACACACCTCTGTGTGTGTGGCCTCTCTACCTGTAGCAGGCTCCCTAGGAGACAACTTGCAGCATAAATTTCTCTCTCATTCTGTGCCTACGATCCAATAAACTCCCGGACACACTAACTCTACGCACTCCATCATTTTACTCCTGACATTAATGGGGGAATATTTGTTAGATATTTGTTAATTGGAATCCGATGATATATTGGTCCTTTGGGACTCTGACACTCTCCCTTCTCTCTCATTGGCGAGGTGTACTCGTAGGACCGGTTCAAGGTGGGGATTTATGGCTCAATACATACTTTTATCGTCTCCTCTCTTCGCCGCACAAAGCACTGTGGAGAGTTTAATTAAAATGAATTTACGCTTCTAAGTCCTTGAAGGAGCAGTAGGATATATGCATCAATTGCATCGTGTTGTGCTGGTGTAATTATTTAATTTGACTCCTCGTTCTTGGAGGCCTATCGGACCTGCCCACCTTTAAATCATCCCCTCCTCTGTGTATCGGTGAGTGCAGTTCTAGGAAAATGTTAATTACCAAAAGCTTTTAGTGGACAAAATAATTTGTTTATCAGGGCAGGGCACACATCCTTGTCCCATACCTGTGCCTCGGCATGTGTGTAATGCATTCCCAATTAATTGTAAAATATGCGACTGCAAGGCGACAGGATGTGCAGCATTTAATTGCAACTTAATGGTTAACCATTTATTATTGCAACAAATGCATTTCAATGTGTCATCGAAGGCGAGTTTGGGCGGGCGTGGTGGTGGGCGTGGCCCCTCCCCTCGTGTGGTTTGTAAGTGCCAAATGCTTTCATCTTTCGGGGGCATAAATTTCCATCGACGTATGTACATGTACCCTGACCGCACCACACGAACGGAATGTGGAGCCTACTCTCTCTCCTGACTACCAATGCCTCCCACAATCTTCACCAATATTAATGATGACTATAATTGGTGGACATGGCCACTTTAAACCAGATTAAGGGCGGAGCAGTATGGGGCCTTAGAGGTGAGACTAAATTGAACGTTAATTTCGACAGTAACTCTGCTGACAGGTTGGATTAAGTTTGGTATGTCAAACATGTGGATATGTGGACCAGATCAAATGGATTGGAATTGAGTGCTGTGCCAGGGAGGGGTAGTGACTTGTGACAGGTGCCTGGTGCCTGGTTATGGTACCGAAACGAAGATAACCATAAAAATTGCCTGGTTATGCCAAAATTACTGCAATTACCGTTTGTGTTGGTGAATTATTGATGCGGTGAATACGGACAAAGTGTTCATTTACGACCTTTGACTGCGACAGTCACGATGGCCGACATGGTGATGGAGGCTTCTGAATCGATGTGGAACTAATTTTGTAAGCCAGTATGAGGAACGACAGAAGTAAACGTCGTGATCCATAGAAATGATGACCATGACTGTCAAGGTTTGTGAGAATTGATAGTCAGTGACAGAGTTTGGGTCGGTGGAAGATGCGATTGGAATTGATGTATTGCTGTGGGGGTTAAGTTGACCACAATCATCTTCTGAAGAAGGGACTGGGTGCCGCACAATAATCCGACCGAAAATCTTTTGCGCTAGCTTAATCTGATGGAGATAAACTAACGCAATCACCGCAGTAGGAAAAGTTGGGATGCCTGTTAAACAAAACTGGGACTGTTCGTGCAGCGAGGCGTCTCTGAACCATCTGAGACTTGCACACTCGCAGACAACGACGTCTTTGCTGTATTTTGTGTTCATTTCAATTGCTGAATTGCGTATATCATCAGAAGCCTCCTGTTTGCTACGTAGATTGTAGCGTTCGGAATTAACAAGTGTATGTCTTCATTTTATGGCCATTCCTCGATCTTAGATCCCCTAACTTTCATTCCGGAAAACACCGACTATACACCGTCCAAGTTAAATTTCAACCTCAACTTCCTGACTTTTATCCCTTTCCGTGAGGAATGGGAGAGCGGCGACGCCAGAGGCTATCATTCCGTTCATCTCTATACCGATGGTTCCAAAACCAAGAACAGAGTGGGAGGTGGTGTTTTCTCCGATATGCTTAACCTGAGCATCTCCTTCCATCTGTCGGACCACTGTAGCGTTTTTCCGGCGGAAATCATGGCGATCAACGAAGCCTTATCCTGGCTTAAGCAAAATGTGATTTCCTTCAGGACATTACAATTTTTACCGACAGTCAGGCTGCTATAAAATCCCTGGAATCGGTAACATGTACATCAAAGGCTACTTCAGACTGTCGCTCGTCTCTAATGGAGATGGCAGAACATTTTAATATTCACCTATGCTGGGTGCCCGGTCATAGGGACATTCCAGGGAACTGTAAGGCCAATGAACTCGCCAAACCGGGTACTACTCTAGACATTCTTTCGGAACGAAGGAATCTGGGTATTCCACTCGCTACATGTAAACTTCTCTTAGAGCGCGACGCGATCAGCAAAACTAACCAAAGATGGAGCAACACCACCACGTGCCGCACCTCCAGGGAGATCTTAAAGACCTTAAAGGCCTGTAGGGATGAAGAGAAGGAGGAAACGATCCTTCATTTTCTCTGCACTTGTCCTGCCCTATCTCAAAGAAGGAAGCTCCATCTGGAAGCCTTTCATTTCGACAGCTTGGGCGGACTATCACATATTGACTTCAAAATTATACTCAGATTCATCAAGAGCTCCAAATGGTTCCAATAAAGTGGCGCGGCTCAGGGTATTGATCCATGTGGTACCACAAAGGGCCTTCTTGGCCTACTTGTCCCACCCACCACCTACCTACCTATGGCTTGGGCTAAGCTCATCCTTCAAGCTTGTCGGCTGAAGCTTGTTGGTCCTTTTATACGGCCAAAGACAGAGCCAGACCTGAAAAAGTCGTTTTTAAAATTATTCTCAGACAAAAACATCTAGAATTGAAAATCTTCATCTCTGCTGTGAGTTGTGAAAAATTCTTTAAGTTTCCTTAAGGTTGATGCCATCCCACTCATTCTGCAGAATTGCTCCCTTCAAAATCAGTGTCACCTTTAAGACCCATCACGCAGGGGTTACATATTTCACGAAACAGCGTAAGTAATTCCCCACCCCACCCTTGTAGCCACAAACCGTCGAAGGTTACAGAAGAAAAGAACACAAAATCTTCTTAATTGTCGTCTAAATCTATAAATCTTCTGTCGGTCTTCCTACAGAAGGTACACCATCCCCTGTTGTTTGTATGATACAGTCTCACAAATTAATCCCCTCCATCACCCCCACCGACTTGACATTAACGCCATAACTCAATCACCCCGCCTTACAAACATGTCTTGGCAGCAGCACACTTTTTTTTTTCGCCCTCCGACGCAGTGTAAACCCCCAGCAGATTGCTTATTACCCGGCTTCCAATTCAATCCACCTTTTTCGGACCCAAAAGCCACACGAACGAGCGGAATCACCCTCGAATTGCCTGACGCCACACCACACTTGCACCAAATTGTGTGCCACAACCAATTCCATGACGATTCACCGACGTGGAAAGACAAATTTCCTCTCTCGGTAACGTTTGATTTTTTGCTTGTGGAACTCCCCACAGACCGAGGGTTACAACAAATCCAGGACACCTGCAACGGGAGACTTGTGTCTCGGACTGAAAAGTTCTTCAATCCCACCCAACGCCCACACCCGTCCACGTCAGTCTCATTATTAAGCAGAAAGTAATTTTATGCCAATAAAACAGATTAAGCTACACAACAGGACGAAGGACGAAGCATAGTTCCGCTTTAAAAGGAGCATATCCTCTCCACCGAAGACGGGGGCAAGGAAAAACCAATTTTACACAAGAAAACAAAAATAATTATCTTGCCGCTTGGCATTGTGCAACAAAGGAACTGCACAAGGACGAGACAGTCTCCCACCCCCTCTCCTCCCAAAAAAAGGAAAGAAAAGAAATATCCTTGCTGTCGCTTCGAATACGTACGTCTTTTGTCGGCGGCGCGGTGGTGCCGTTCGGCTGCGGTTTCCTTATGCCTGATGATTTTCTTCTCCACTCATTGAATCAAGATGCCGCACATGTAGGGAATTACGCGCCACAGAAGACACACACATACACCCATAGTGACACACTGGGGCACTGGAAGCAGTGAACGCGCTCCAGATCCAGGACAAAATGTATGTCCCAGTTAACTAGATGTGATAGGAAACAGTGTTGCGCTCTCCCAAAATTAATGGCAACCAGTTAGGCATTATTCCAAGAAAATATACGACGAGGGAGAACAAAGTACGCGAAAAAAAAATCAAAAAAAAAAAAATAAGAAAGAAACTGAAAGGATATTCTGCAGGATATCTGCTGCGAGTGGCAACTTGCACATGGAACAAGAAACCTTGGCTTTTGTTCCCTTCTTGGCATTTCCTGGCTTTCTTCTTGTTATGAATTGGATTCTGTGGCTGTTGTGGTGTATGTGGATATTGCTGCTGGTCCATGCGGTGCCTGTGTAATCCCAGAAAAAAAAAAAAACCAACAGGGTGTGGGAAAATAATCTGCATCCCAAATTGGAACAAAGTTGATTCGGCATCGTTAGAAGGATTTTAATAGGTTCTAACTCGTGAGTGAGACGAAGTCACTCTTGTTGGTTAGACAGCGTACACGCTTCATGCACTGCGATTGGAGGGGTGTGTGGGAGGATTCCTAGAATAGAGACTGAGCCTGTTCCTCCGATTGTGGCGGGTATTGTTAGAATTTCCATTTGCAGACAATTATTGTGACAGATGGGGGAATTGGATTTGATTTTAGCCAGATGTGGTTGCTGTTGCTGGTGCTCTGCAGAGAAACGTCGTGTTTTGTTGTCGTGTCGTCGTGTGCAGATTGGAGGAGTGAATTAGTGTCTATGGAAATTAATTGGTCTAAATCATGGTCTCCATCCATTTTGATTCAACGTGATCCTATTAAGAGGAATGGTGAGGCTATTTGCACGACCGGATGCTTACTAACCGCGACGTGTCAAAAAGTTCTCTGCTATGAGAGATAGTGTGCAACAAGTGTGGGATGAAGAAAGCACATGCAGCGAAACAAGAGGCATACAAAGCGGCGCTGCATAAAAAGACCAGAGCTGCTCGCGAGTTCTACGAGCAGAAGAGGAGAGACGAACACAAGCTTTTCAGGAGGAAAAAGAAGGAGCATAAGAAGCGTGCGATCGAGGAAATAGAGAGATGCCACAGCAGAAGTTAGGTTCGGAAGTCTTACCAAAGGGAAAAAAGAATCTGCTACAGAACCCGAAACGAGGCCTGCAAGGATGAACAAGGGAACATCGTAGTAGAATCGCAGTCGATGCTGAGGATATGAAAGAACTACTTCTGCAGACTGTTTAACGGCGACGACGAATCAAATCCCGCTGTCAGGTAGAATGAACCAGTCAACCTGGACGAGGAAGACCAACAATTCCGTCCACCTGACCTGGACGAGGTGAAGATAGCCATATCGAAGCTTAAGTCCAACAAAGCTGCTGGAGCTGACGGCCTAGCTGCCGAGCTGTTCAAAGCAGCAGGCGATTGGTAAGGAACATGCACCAACTCATATGTAAAATATGGTCGGAGGAAAGTATGTCCGATGAATGGAACCTCAGCATTGTTTGCCCGATCCTCAAGAAAGGAGACCCTCTGAACTGTGCCATCTACAAAGGCATCAGTCTTCCTAACATCGCTTCCAAGACCTTATCTGCCGTGTTGTGTGAGCGAATGAAGCCGTTCGTCAACAATCTGATCGGCCCATATCAGTGTGGTTTCAGGACAGGAAAGTCAACCATCGACCAAATATTCACACTGCGGCAGATCTTTGAAAAAACCCAGGAACTTTAAATCGATACTTACCACCTCTTTATCGATTTTAAGGCCGCGTATGACAGCATCTATAGAGACGAGCTATACAGAGCTATGTCTAGCTTTGGCATCCCTGCCAAACTCGTCCGCTTGTGCAGGATGACGATGCAGAATGCACGCTACTCTATCAAAGTCGGTCAAGACCTCACCGAGACCTTTGATGTCAGAAAAGGATTTAGACAAGGCGACGCGCTGTCATGCGGCTTCTTCAACATTGTTCTTGAAAGAGTTGTGCAAAACTCATGCGTCAACACCAGAGGCACAATCTTTCAAAAGTCCGTCCAACTACTCGCATACGCCGACGATATTGACATAATTGGAAGAACGTAGCGTGATGTCACTGGTGCTTTCGTGAGTATTGAGACAGAGCCGGAGAATGAAGGCAAGACGAAGTATATGCTGTCAACAAGAAAGGACACTCAACACCGACGTCTTGGACAGAACGTTACAATGGACAACTATGACTTTGAGGTAGCTAAGGACTTTGTCTACCTAGGCTCCGCTATCAATTCAGACAATGACACCAGCGCTGAGATTAAACAAAGAATAACTCTTGCCAATCGTTGTTTCTTTGGGCTAAGAAGGCAATTGAGTAGCAAAGCCCTCTCTCGAATAAGTAAGATGAACCTGTATACGACCTTAATCGTCCCAGTCCTGCTCTACGGCGCAGAGGCTCTGTCTAAAGCGGATGAGGTTGCTCTTGGCTGTTTCGGGAGGAAAATTCTTCGGGTGATATTTGGTCCCCTCTGCATAGACGGTGAATGAAGGAGGAGATACAACGACGAACTGTACGGGCTGTACAGCGGCATAGACTTAGCCAGAAGAGTGAATGTCCAACGACTGGGGTGGCTGGGTCATGTAGAGCGAATGGACATCCATGCTCCATGGCGCAGTAGAGGAAGACCGCGACTCAGGTGGCGCGCAGAAATGGAAGGAGACCTCAACCAAAGATCGAGCTGGATGGAGAGACTTGTTGGTTGAGGCCCAGGACCACCCCGGTCTGTAGCGCCATCTTAAGTAAGTAAGTAAGTAAGTGTGGGATGAAAACCTTTAGAAATCGCGAGAGGTTCTCAAAGACAAAGCATGTGAAAAGATTAGGACTTCGCCTATCACTTCTTTTGTAGGCCAAATCATTTCATCATTTTCTCAAATCCTGAGTGCAAGTGACAACTAAATATCATTATGTTACACATACTCATACGTTCCGCCAGTGTGTCTATTAGAAAAGCCTTACACAGAGTCCAACTAAATGAACATGCATATGAGCGTCAATTATCTTCAACTTCAAGAACTGACTACCACCCGTTGTCATCTAAAGAAACTTCAAAACTACTACCAGACTAAACACCAAAATGAGAATTTGTGTTGGGTTAGTAAAAATTATTATAACTGACTCCTTGTGCCCATTAATTCAAAGGATACACTCCACCTACTGGAACATCCACAACTCCCGGCAATTATCAGCCCATTCCACCCGAATCAACCAGAACCTATCCGCAACACCGGAAGCTAATGAATTTATTCGAAAGGCAAACACCATTCGCTGGTTGCCGCCACATATGCACGGGTATACCTCCTTCGTATAGCAAATCAACACCATCTTTCGCTGAGATTAATTAAAACTAAAATAATTTATACACCATTTCGAAAGGACTAGTACAGGAGGAGGTGCGTCTAAGTACCACCATCAGGATACACCGCACCGAAGGATGGGAGGCGAACAATACCAATTGTAAATTTATTGGTTACTTCACCGCCTTCGATTTTACTAGTTCGTGGCGGAGTCGTTCTCCTTGATTGCAAAAACCCACTGCCGTAACCCCTACTTTGCATAGGCTTCACGAAGCCCAAGGATATAATATCCTTTCCGCTTCTGGTTCTCCATCTCAGACTGTGTGTTTCGAGTCTGTATATATGTGTGTGTATGTGCATGCATTTGTTTGCTTTCACCAAACACAAACAAAAACTAATCCATAATTTTTCATTTATTATTCTACCCACGCCGCTGCAAGTGGGTGATCCTTTGGCTTGGCTCCCGCACCGCTAGGGATAGGACCTCACTTCAATATGGCTGAATATTAATTAGTCAGGCATAAACAAAGGCAAGTGTGTGTGGATGGTACATATTCGGTCTCCCCGGAATCCAAGGAACTAGCAGACACAGAACTCGTTGTGCTGTCTGTGCAGAGCCATTGTGTCTGGCAGCGAAGTGGAAGATCCTCCTCTGGGCCACCACAAGCAACTATTCCTGAAAGGTTATTAAATTTATATTTTCCGGACAAACAAATTACTACAGAGAGACAGATAGATGGAGAGAGAGAGAGAGAGTCAGAGAAAGAGGAATAGACCCAATAATAAAGGATAATGGATTCCACGTACGGTACGGTGCGGAATCTTGAACTCCACATGACAATGGTAGGATATCCCCAGCACTGCACACTCCGTCCAGACAAAATCATCTCCAGCACAGTGTTGTGGAATTAAAACTACAAAATGGATGTAATGAACTTAATGCCACACTATCGCAGGAGAAACAGCACAGGACGAGGCAAATAAGAAGGAAAAATACGTTTGTTTACCACAAGAGAGGATCGAGACGTGTGTGTGTGTGTTTGCGTCCTAGGAATTCGACGATTCAATCCTCTTGCTTTATACAACCGATGATATCCACTTGTACACACGGTTGGGTAATTACTCAGCACATTTTGTGCTCCTTTTATGAGTTATACAATCGCGCTATGCTGTGGCTGGTGTTCCGCCAGTGGTTTCGAAATGGCAATATGACTTGAGGGTAAGGGTGTCTTATCCTTCTGCTCCTTGGTAGATGGACAACAAAGGAATCGGCAAAGGGTGCGACCAAGTAAACTTGCGGATAAAAGTCGGATAATTCTTACATGAGTAAGTAACAGGATGGAGAAGTCCTGCTGCGATGGCTAAGGGGCAATGAAAAGGAATTTGTCATCTTCAGGGATATTGTTTACAAGTTTGGGATTACTAGCACACAGCAGGAGGAGGAGGAGGAAAAAGTAAGAGAATTTCTTATAGAGTTATGGAAGATTTCTTGAAGCGGAAGCGACATATGACTTTCGAAGTTTGGACATTAGCTTTCCAACAAATAAATGGAGTGGGGCGTACTTGAGTAAGAATTCCCTGGTCTAATCGATGTGACACGGGAAATATGGACTATAACTTTGAAGATTTGCGAATTGCTATGCTAATCAGTGATCGCTATCTCCAATTCTAACCAGAGGAACTGACCTATAAGTGAAGAATTAATCGTCCGGAAAGGCATTGACAATGATCATTGGAAATGGTGATCATCGTCGTCGTCATCATAGCATAGTGTCGGTAGTAGTAATGAATGAAGAGGATTAAGAGTAAAGATGGCGTAGGGCGAATAGGGATCTACCAAAGCCGACATCCAATACCCAGCCTTTGAAAAATCATGCCACACGCAAGGAACAAAGTTAATTTCAACCGGGAAAGACGTCTGTCACATTCGTTGACGGTACTGACTCCAACGACTTGTGCCGCAATGCACCACAGTACAGCATATCCCCGTAGAGTATTCCCTAAACTGCCGTGTAAGCTGTCAAAATCCTCCTCATAACTGCATTCGGCAATGCGACAAAATCCTATTGAAATTAATTTTCCACCATCCGTGTCATCCTAAGTGGGCCCTGCATTACTTTCGAGATTGTCGTGTGTGTTAAGTGCCTCACGAAGCCATTTCAGCTCCTTCATTTGAATTTCTTGCTCTCGCTACAGAAACCGAAAACGAAAACCACTTCGAATGCATTTCCACTTTTCAGTTGTGAATACATTTCAAACAGAACACACTCTCCCGTCGTGGTGGAGCACCATTAAAACACAAAATCCCAGTCATATATCTCCCCCTCCCGTCGGTGGCGCCCCCTCTCATTAACCCATATTAATATTTTATACCGTTTTAGTTTCGTGGTAAACATTAATGGCGGCCACATTCTTGAGACTTTGCCCAAAAACCTTCAGCTTTTTGGATTTCACTCGTCGGATATACTGGATGTACAGCACAAAATGGCTCCGAATTTTGGTTTAATTGAATTTTCCTGTTAATGGCCAAGAGGGGATAGGGAAACCATTAGTGGGATAGATATGAATACTTGACTTGGGTCCCTTTTTCGAAATCTGAAGTCGGAGACGGAGTCGTGTAGTGGAAACATGAATATATGTATGTACGCGTACATTAGTTTAGAAATGAAGAATGGGAATCCTTTCGAGATGTTGTGAATCATAAAGGCGGGCACCCGCCTAATGGGCAAATGAGGACTACAGACATTTGTCTTTTGTATTTATTATCCTTGAAAATGGTTAATGTGCTCGCAAGGGTTTAGCGATGCGAACTGTTGCTTTCAGCGGAGGTGGTTGACATTAAATTTAAAAAAAAAAATGTTTGAGTGACGCTTTACTCATGAGAAATGCAGATATGTCAGCTCATACAAAACATTTTTTTTAGCATAAAAGCATCACAACTGGATCCTGGCACCTTTAGCGTGACGATCGATGTGCAACCCACAGCGCCACATCTACCCATAACCACCCCATAGCCAAAGTGCTGCAAGAGGTACAAATTATCTGTAAGGGGATGGTTAAAGTTGCAACTTGGTCTGGATCTTTGAACAAGGTAGGTTAAATGGGCTTAAAACACCTAGTGTCGTATAGGAACAGATAGGCATTCGTCAAGCACTTCTCAGCCGTAGAGCATGTCGTCTCTGAGGTCGCAGAAGGCCGTAGTAGAAGCAGAGTATCGTGAACTTGATCCTGTTGATCCGTTTCGTCGTTCTGGATAGTCTGAAGGCGTTGCTCTGCACTTTCGACGAAATGTCTTCAAAAACCTAGTGTTTGTTTGTTTGTTATGTAAAAAAAAAGAATTATGTAAAAAAAAGGATGCAGATGAGACCAAATAGCTAATTTCATTACACGACAAAATTCTCCAGCAAATGAATACGAATCGAAGCATGTTAACAACAAATTCAAAGCCTACCATCCACGACGCTGTATGGTTGGTTGGTTGGTTTAGTTGGTGTCCTAAAGACTTATGGGAGTCAAACCAAGGGATAGGGTTGGCTTATCCGGAAACCACCCAGAAAGGGATAGAAATGTAAGGATTTTCCTAAAATCAACGATATTAAGGTCCTCCAGCCCATGGAAGAAGCTACTACCAAGAGTACGCAATCTTCTGGTGGCCAGTGGGGGACATTCGCTTAACAGATGCTGGACGGATTCTATTTCCTCTTCGTCCCTGCAGCTTCAGCAATAGTCGTTGTAGGGCATGGATTCCTATTCCACAGAGTCCTGTGAGGATACCGGAGACGATTTGTATTTCCCTTCGACTAAGTTGTACGAGATTTTTGGAATTATTTTTATCGAAGGCTGGCCGTAGTGATCTGGCTATTGCACACGCGCCCATGTGACACCATCGCGTATTAGCCCTGATCATGGTTTCCCTGTAAAGAGTGCTAATGGGTGTCTTCGCGACCGGAAGGGTATATGCATATGCTAGTTCTGCACCCCTCTTGGCAAGTTCGTCTGCCCATTGCCTGTGGCCCAGTACCCAGTATAGGGTCACCTTGTTGGTCGTTGATATATCGTTGAGATTTTGTCTGCAGATCTTTACGAGCTTCGATTTTGTCGATGCTGGTTGCGGAGACTTAACAGCCGCCTGGCTGACAACATAGATAGTAATGATTTTTCTGACAATGTTGTCATTTTTTATTATCTTCGTGGCCTGTAAAATGGCAATTTTCTCGGCTTGAAAAACGCTGCATCCGTCTCGAATTTTGAAGGATTGGTTTACACCTCTGAATTCACAAAAGATACCGGCACAAGTACCAAGGTCCATTTTGGATCCGACGGAGTAGAAGGCTAGCTCTTCTTCGGTGCATACTATATCATCATCCCAATCCCCTCTTCTTGGTATTTTTATATCAAATCTCCCATCGAAGTCTGAGGTTGGAATGATGTAGTCAGTGTCTATGTTCTCCTTCGTGATAGTGCATTAAGTTAGAACGATGTCGTGCTGACTATAGGTGCTATTTGTCCAGAGACCTGCTTTCCTTAGTCTGAGTACCGTTTTTGCCGCCCTGCTACTGCAGTGGATGTCCACTGGAAGTAGGCTCAGCATTGTTTCAAGTGCCGCTGTGGGTGTTGATCTTATCGCTCCTGTTATCCCTATGCAGCCTGCTCTTTGAATCTTGGTTACACTTGTAAGATTGCATTTCTTCTCAAGTGCCTTCCACCAAACAGTCGAACCGTATGTTAAGATGGGTGACATACTAAAACAGTGTACAGCCAGAGTACCACTTTCGGCTTAAAGCCCCATGTGTTACCGAACATCTTTTTACATGCGTAAAAGGCAATGTAAGACTTTTTAATGCGGTTCTTGATGTTGGCTTTCCAGCTCAGTTTTGAGTCTAAGATAACGCCGAGGTATTTTGCCGTCCTTCCAAGTGTCATATCGATTCCGTCCATACATGGATTCTTGATGCTGTAAAGTCGATAAACAAATGTGTAGTTCCATATTCACGCTTACGCTCTCGCTACCGAGAGCTAAGAGGCTTGGATTCTAAAGAAGTACTTTTTGTAGAGTTTTTTTTACTAAGTACAACCAGGCAGTTTCCCCTTTGACAGATGGGTTAAGCCGTTATCCGAGTCTACATCATATTTAGCAAAACTTACCACGAGTTCACTGCAATGTTGGCGAAGTCACACTTAGGATCCATAATCCACTAATTTCTTTTCTCGAAAACACCTCCGATGCAGATGACAGAGCCTGCACGCTTACAATTCTCTTTTCAAGACAGACGGTTGATACTCTCAAAATAGTCCTCATACCGAAATAGACCAATTCGTGGTTGTATTGTGTTAAAACCACAAATACGTTCCACACGCTATTGACTGAATTTTTCATAAAAATCCCTTGATGCAGATTACATGCAGCTCTCTAACGACCATTGCTTGTCCACCTTCCGGTTGTTGCACCCAATTACCAGCATCGACTTTAGCCAATTGTCCAAATCAGGTCCACCTCCATGCTGCCACTTATGACAGTGGGAACCACTCGATTGTCGCACCAATTCAAATCAATTCTACGCGAGCAATTTGGAACAATCATCACGCACTCGTCAAACAAGTAAAAATGTCGAAACTTTTGGGATTCGAATTCAATTTACCGCAGTAAAATTTGTCCGACCAGCCATTACCGCTTTTCGCCAATTAAGAGCGCAATGCTACTTTGCGGTAGCATGCGAATAAAATGGCCCTCGCTGGTGCACACCGCAAGGATCTGTCGTTTTGTTCCCGCTTTTCAGCGGACCCTCTCTACTAATTGGTCAAGTGCGTGCGGTTAATGCTGGTGAGTTCGCCTAAAATATAATGCGGTGGGCGATTTGTAATTAATTTCACATTCCATCAGTTTAGGGCGGAGGCCCACTCCACGGACCAGACCGCTTTCGACGAAAAGTGATAGAAAAATGCACATAAACGCATCTGCGGGTCGTATTTGCATTTTCTGTATCGGTGTCGGTGTTGGTATGTGCGTTGCCTAAAAATTTCACAAATAAATTTTCGAAATAAAACACCAGCACGCAGCGCATAAGGACCTGTATTCTCTGGGCAGCGCCACAGTGCAATGTGGCAGTGGCAATAGATGTTGAGTACTTTACCGCAATTCTGCTCGTTTCGCCGAAAACTGGTCGGGGGCTGTGTGGAATCCCTTTGCATTCCTGAAATCACCTCACCACTCGTCTGGAAAATTCGAAATATTTGTGCACGAAATTGGTGCTGAAATTGCATTTTTTTTTCTGTTTTATGATTGTTTCCGCGTGGTAAGTCGAAAGCGGTTCCATGTGGACCATGAATTGAATTCTTTTTTTAAGGAATGTGCTTCCATCGAAGCGAAATTGATGATTTGGAGTTGGGGGTCAACTTGATCGAATGTGTAATTCAATGGCAGCACACACTGGGAGTAGGAAAACCCCCTGTCGTCGCAAAAAGTAGTAGTGGACACACTATAGAATGTTGTGGGATTCCACTTTGAATCGAATGTTGTTCTAACTAGATGCACTGCACCTTCTTGAGCGGTCTCGAGTTTAAAGGCTGCTTTAGTCCGGCAGCAGACTGTGACTCAACCGATCGTCATCAACGATCAATGATGGTCGGGATCTCGCTTGGTGTACTTCAATTTTCGTCCACAGGCGAGTGGACAGATTAACAGGCAGGCAGGCTGTTGGGTGAACTTTAGAAGAGAAGGAAATTCTACGGTCGGAGTTCTAAGAGTTTTAAATGAAATGCTCCAATCATGCCTCCTACCTGTTACCTGCTATGCACAGTGCAGAGGAGTTCTTTCCCCAGTGTTTTGTCCCTCCACCGGAACCGTCGTCATCTTATTGTCTTAAGTCTTTCCCCACATGACCCCTTGTCCGTTTAATTAAGCAAAACCGCCCGAATTGAGTGATACAACATGCTCAGACATATTCCCTAATCGGCTTTCTCCATTTCCGTTTGGACCTTTTCTTGGGGAAAAAACTCCATTAATCATCTCAAAATGACACATGTACCCCGGAGCTCATACAACACAAAGCCCACACCTGTTTTCGTCCTTTCCGCAATTATTCTCATTTCACCACCATGAAACATATTTGTAGTTCGCCCGTAATCATCCCCAGTCCAGAAGCTCCTCCACAATCACTTCATAGAAACAAATCTTCATTACTCATCGACCGGCAGTAACCCGAAGACCCGACCTAACCAACCATTTGTGCGCCGAAAAGCATCTCTTCAACAGAGATTACCACACGTGTGCCCACGTTCGCAAACACACACTCTCACTCACCGTGGAGGACAGCTCCAACCAATCGAATTAAATAGCTGCAAGAAAATAAATAAACAAAAAATGCAAGAAAAACGGACCAAAAATGGACGGGAAAAAAACGGGAGCACCACCGACGAAACCAAACTATCTGCACGAAGGAAAAGTTAATAAGGAAAACAAACCGTAACGTGCTCGGTAGAGTTTTCGTGATTTTTACCCCGAAATCCTTTCTTTCGCCGTCGCCTTCAAGGACACACACACATACACATGTGTGATAGAAGGGCCCTTGGACATACCGTAAGCAAGCTTATTTGTCCAAAAGGTGGTAATTGCTTTTTTCCCTCCCCCATCGCAACCGAAACGAAGCAAAAAGTGGAAATAGATAGGAAAAATCTTTCGAAAATCTTTCGGACGAGACAACGGCAAAAAAAGAACTAGTTTCCTCGGAATCCAATCTAACCTACTACCACGCCCCCTATAGTCGGTCGGCAGCGACTCAAGTCTTATTCCCTGAGAGTTAAGGTGAGGAATTACGGTGGCGCGCGTTCGTTCGTTCGTTCGCTTCGGCCCCCCCATTCTGTGTCTGTGGCTGTGTCTTCTTTTAATTTGTTCGGTGAAAAGAGACGAAAATGTGATTAGACGATGGGAAAACTTTGTTAGCGGAATTAATTACTTACACACTAAAACCAAACTGGTTGTTTCCAAGATTAGATAACGGTATATAACTAATTTATGTAATTTGTTTTTGTTTTTGTCTGTCAGATTCATTTGGTTGGCAGTATGGCAGTGTTCCTTGTGAGGTAGGTTAAGGTGCGAGAGTGTGTCAAGAGAAACTGATTTGGGATTGACAGATTAAAGTTGACAGCTGACGTTTAAAATCTAATCGAAATGGGAGAAAGAGAGAGAAGGTAGTGTCATCTGTCTGTTGTGATGCTAGTTTAAGATCCTGGCAAGTGCTTTGAACTGATTTTTTTTTGCTCTATTTGATTGATACTTTTTATCCGACGTTTGAGGGGGATGCTATTCAATGAGCTTAATGCAGCTGTCACTCTGATTTGGGATTTAATATTTTACTGTGCATCAGAGGTCAGTTAAAAGAAAGTGAATGACATATTCTTGACGTAATGATGATGCACTTCTGTCAAAGTGGCACACGACATTTCTGACAAGCACAAATAATCTCAAAGTGCCAAATTGACATTACGAAATGTCACATTAACCATTTCTGTTTTAAATGTCAAATTTAAAAAAATTCCAAGGACGAGGACGAGTTAAAGTTGATGAGTGACTAAATTTTGTGGTAAAATTTGACGTAGATATCAATAAGAGTTTCTGGGATTGAATTCTGAAGTCATTTCACTGATTGTCAGTGTGACAGTTCCAACTGAATGTGACACCACAAGTCTAGGTAAAAGATGTAAGTCAGTGGAGGAAGTTTCTTTGACCTATTATTAAACAGTTAGTTTGACCTATTATTCTATAGCCTAATGCCAAGTGACTCCTTTCAATTCATTATCTTTCTTCGAAATCTGTCGCCGGAGCTCTAAAAATATATTAATTACTCCCAGTCACTGACAGACGTCTTCTTCTTCTTCTTCTTCTTCTTAATTCCGCCTTCTCCTCTTTCCCTTGTCTCTTTTGCCTTTTGTCTCTTCTCACACTCAGACAACCACTTCAGAGTTTAATTGCTTTAATCTAATTTTGGTTGTCAAATATGACAGCAATGACGGATTATTGTCAAATTAATGAAGCTACCGTGGGTTGGTACCAAAAAGTTGTGGATGTTATGTAGAAAAATAAATTTTCATCTCCATCCCCGACCACCGTAGAAAGGAGAACTTTTATCAAACAACAGCGAGAGACAGAAGCATAACAAAAACAAAAAAACAAAAAAAAAAACGCAGAGATAACTGATGATGGAATTAATTTTCCGCATTCGAACAAACAACCGGAAGAGCCAAAGACAGCCATGAAGTTCAGAGCGTGTGGAAGAAAAGAAAATCGCTCGCTCCCTGTGGGTGATAATGGGGCGGCATAGTATCCGGAATACAAAATAACAAAATACCAGCAAGACGGAAGTGTTACTCCATCCCCAGTGCCCATACAGTGGTGGAGCCCGCCTCCCCTCTCTCTCGTAATGGTCAGTTTGGAAAGAATTTTCGTTTTTTAACTTCAAATTAATTTTCGTTAACACAAAGCGACGTAAACAAGCGAGCAGCAGTCAGCAAGGAGTAAATGAGAAAAAATAAAGTTCTTCCTGTTCTTTTCTGTCTCCTTCTTTACTTGTTTTGTTTTGCTTTGTTTTTTTTTTTCGTTTTATTTTTTTCCAGTTTGCTGTCTGAGGAAGGCTGTGAATTCCTTTGCTTTAATCTTTAAAGCGGGCGGCTCTTAGGGCGCAACCGACTTCTAAAAGTCGGATATTTGGAGAAAGAAATGCTAAGAGACTCAAGTTCTGCGGGTCTGCTTCTAATACAGCTAAGTGTGGAAATCTTTAACTTGAATTGCTTACTTCGCCTTTAGTGGCCGTTTCAGAAGTGATGGCTGTTTCAGCCAATAACAGGTGAAAGGCCTGCTAAATGGGTGTATTTGCTATTGATATGTCGACGTAGCTCTGTGGTTAGTGCGTTGGACTGCTGTGCGAGCTGTGTGTGTTCAAGCCCCATCCATATCCAACGAACATTTTCCGCGGCGCCGACTCTGATCATGAAAGAGCTTCTCAATTCAACGTTCGCAGTCGGCAATCAATTGTAGATCACTTCGACAAATGTAACACGCACAACATGAATGGTCGCAAGCAGCTAAGCCTTGGCTCATCCTGAGCCATTTTATGCACTCAAATCAGGTTAAGCCCACCGAAATAACAATTACCAGAATCCGCCGGAACTTCTCATGGAGTGATCCCTTCCATAAGACACACAACCCCTTTCTTCCATTTATCGCGATGCAAATACGATCCACACTCTATTTGGAGGTCTACAAATCAATCCCACATAGATTCAATGCTTGCAATCGGCACTCTCATCATTTTAGTTCAACAAAATCAATCCTTCCCCCTACTTGAACTTCAACAAACTCCTTATCAAATGCATCCATTAGACAGATACACAGCCCATTGCAACCAATTAATTGATTCCACTCTGGCTAACAGCTCTCACTTATCTCCTTGTGCATCTCTCACTCTCTTCTAAACAAAACTTTTCTTAGCATCCAGTTTTATAAATAAATTCAATTAGGATCCTTGCATTATCCTTTATCCCGCATATAGACACACATACATACCCCCACGCGTACAAATCTGGCCTCAATTCAGTTCACCGATCCAATGAACTTTCCCGACTATGTACACTCATGTAATCCTTTATCCACACGCATGATTAAATCTCAAAGTTACTGTGTCAGCGTGTACCCATCGAAGTGAGATTCCTTTTTATTGCATTCGCATACATAAACTCTCCACACACACACACAACCACACCCACTCACTCAGTTAGTGAAAACGAATCAAATTCACAGCTGAATAGTCCTCAAGTTAATTAGAACTTTGGGCGAAAAATCGTTGCAGGATTCGAAAAGAAACATCCTCCCGCACTTGTGCAGAGAAATCCTTCCTAACTCTTGTCGCTCATTTTGGACGGATTGCGATATTGCTCATATGTGAGCTTTACTTGTGTTCAAGAGCTGGAAATATTTATACGACGTACAAGTGAGTCGCATTGGCATGGTACATTCGAGTGCAATTGAAGGATGTCAATTCATTCTGCATATAAATCTCAGTGCCGTGCCAGGAAATACATTCACATACATATACACTCAGTCATACCGGTGTGACCATAAATGCCTTTTAATCCTGCTAATTGATGATTGGATCATGGAACAAAAAAAGAAGCTAACTGTAGGTCCTCTCCGCCGATCCTTGATGTCCGCTCACCGTTATTAAACGAAGCGCTGGATCAGACTGAAGTAGTCACTGCCAATGGTGTAGCAGGAGTAAAAGCATCACAGGTGGTAAGTGCGGTCGGTGATGGCCGAGTGAGGATGAGAATGGTTTTTAATTAGGGAAGGTTAAGGATTTTTTGTTCTCCCTTTGTCTGCCAATTTTTATGCCGCTGGCGAATGGTTGGAGGATCAATTAGTGAAAGTAAAAAAGGGTCTGATTTGGTCTTTTTTTTTTTGAACAGGAGCTGAGGTTATTTTCATTTCGTTCAAGGACGAATGGGGTAAGAGGTGATAAATGGATAAGTGGTATCATTTTTCTGAGTATATGCACACTTGAACCAGTGAACACAAACATAGACAAGCAGACTGACTACTTTTCGCTACAAAATCGACACGAAATTGGGGACGTCTATGATACAATCCACATCTCGGTAAATTGCATACATTTGTGAATATTGTTCCTTTTCTCCTCACCCTAGTGGCCTTTAGAGGTCTAAGTTCTACATCGCGATCTGTGTTAGAAAAGGGTCATCAACTTTTTCATATAGCAATCATCGCTCATCCACAACTGACACTTTAATTACATTTTCTGCGTCGAGAATCATCACATCGAACACATCCTTCCCTCAGATGATGTTGCCTTCCACAAACGAATGGCTGGCTATTTACAGGAGATTCGAAAAGTATTCCAAATTTGCATTTCCCCGATGCCACTAGTTAATCTTCCTTCATCCACCAAACAAGGACAATGTAACCCGCTTGGGAAAATTACTTCAATTCCCTCAGCATCTCCCCACATTTTCTCTAATGAACTTATGTGCCCTTCACCACCTTCGACTTGGTTGCCCTCATCCGTTTCTCAAAACCATGACAAATTAAATTCCAAAATCCACCTAGAATGATGAATCGCGCCCCATTATCTCTAGAGGGTTCTCCTCGCTTGCAAGACTTTGCGGTGTCTTTCTCGAAACACAGGCAACCAAATGGAAAAAGGGGGGAGGGAAAACCAACCAAGTCCTCGGCTGAGGGTGCTCACTACTCTTCGATTAATTTCTTCGCATGCAACTTGCATTTCCCCACTTAATCCTGTGACTCCTTGTTGCGCTAAATACAACCTCTTCGATCTTCGTCTCTTCACGACGACTTGAATGAGGGTCCTTTGCCTTTCCACACCGTGTACAACAGCTTTTCAAACGAAAGAGGGAAGCGAACAAGGACTAATCCGTCTGTTTAAATATTTTTCACAGTTAATTTGACAGCGTACACAATACTTCGTTTAAAATGTTCGTTTTCGCGAAAAATCCTTTTCTGACGGTTTCCTTTTTTTTTTTTTTCATCTTCTCTGGTTGGTTGGTGGTGGTGGTCGTCGTGCTGCTCCGAAAAAAACATCGTCATCTCGTTCTTGCTCATGAAAGGAAAATCGTCGATTATTTCCACACGATTTCGTTGTGCCACTATCAGCGTTACACACATACCGAGCAAGTGAGAGAGGGGTACACATTTTTCCGAAGAAAATAAATAACAGATTGCATATAAGAAAGCGGATCAATCAATGTGTCAAATCGAGTAAAAAGTGACAGGAGTTGAGTCCTGGAGTTCTAGCGACCGGAGTGTTTGGCAAATGTAGTTACTGTGTGGGTGTGCATGTGTGAGAAAGGGATTTTGTAGTCAATTTGCAGTTATTCGCGGAGAATTTAAGTTTCAGTGCCTGAGGAGAAAAGTTTTGGAGAAAGTTTTTTCGGGGTATGGAGACCGACAGGATAATGGCGGAAAAGTCATGTGCCGGAACAAAAGTTGAAGAGAACCAGGTTTTGTACAGTGAGACGGATTAACGCGATGGCGTCGCAGATAGTTGATACAAGTTGGTACCCGTAAGTAGTTAGCTTCGTTACCTATCAATTCGCAACTTGACGTGATGACATCTTTGGATCGACTAAACCTTGCATGACGTCAGGGTAGAGACGCTTTTCTTAGCCTCCATGAACCTCTAATCTTTTATGAGATTAGAAAATTCATGTCTTGTAAAAAATATCCAAGTTATCGGCCCCGAAAGGCTCTTATGGTAGAAAAGTGGAATCTGTTTGCATCATAAAAAATTCAGAAGGATTGAATGAAATGTAGCTTCGATAGGACTTGTGTAATAGATTCACTCTCTATACTGCCTCAGCTTAAGGTTTATAGTTACCATTCTCCATAGATATTCAGTTTAAATGCCACTTTCTGACTTGAACCTGCCCACAAACTTTAACAGTTTCCCATAGGCCTTCCTCAATTGCTTTGAACAACTTTTTAAGATCCTTTTAGTGCAAATAAATGGTCCTCTACAAAGCTTTCGAAGTTCAATCAAACTCAAGCGCCTACTACTCCTTCATAGATTCCAAAATAAATCGCATTCGCTTTACGATAAAAACCAAATGAATCGGCCCCTTAAACATTTACGGTCTCGTATAATACCGCGAGAGCATTGTGTGCCAGCTCCGTGTCCCTAATAAACCATCAAAACATCAACGCTAACCAGTAGCCACTATTCAACTTAAACTACCCGACCTTTTGGAATACATCAGGGCGTGGGTGTATCCACCTCCTTTGCGGTGCTATTTTCTAAATGAATCGACCATTCGAAACAGATGCAACTTAGGACTTTACAATTTCTTTGGTTCCGTTTAAGAGCTCCCAGCACGGTCATAAAACCGGAAATGAAAGGAAAACGAAAAAAAAATAAGAGGAAAAACCGAAATAAAATGCTCGCTTCCGTGGGACATAAATCAACAGATGGATTCATAATTAAATGTGATTAGACACATTCCACGCGCGCAAGGACACAACGATGACGGATAACAATAAAATATGCGCGCCAATTGCCACTTAACATTCTTCAGCGCGCTCCCTTCAAGGCAACGACTTGAGTTCTCCGGTCCTTTAGTCCTCCACCGAATTTCGTCCCCGCTCACGTGTTTCCTTTTGCTTTATAGTCCTTCCTTTGTTTTACAATCAGTCGTTATGGCATCTCTGCGCGCGCCCTCTGTGAGAGTCTTTTAAAAATTCATTGAACGTGGTAATTTTTCAAAATCCAATTTTACATGGCACACGGTTCGATTCTCAGGACCCCTCAACCCCGCCACCCATCCGCCAGGGAAGGCTAATAAAATAAAACCCAACGAAGGAATGTGTAATTCGTTCTTTTTTGCGCCGCGCGCCGGCCGCACAAAGCTGTTTTCAATTCAGTGTCAAAATCATTTGTTCCTGTTGCCAGTTAAGTCGGATGAGAACACCCAGAGTAGGTACGGCGAACGAAGGGTCCTTCTCCGATACACCCAGGGTAGTTAAGGTGCTTATCTCTAAGCTTTGCATAAAAAGAACTGAAACGAAGGACGAGAGAAGAGAGCAAGTAAAAAAAAAAGGAACTTGAACGTAAGTCAATACCCCGGGATGTTTCGCATACTTTAGCGTAAGTAAGAAGGACTATACGGTGCTCGTTTCCTGCGGTACACCTGAGAACCACGGCAGAAGGAGAATAAGTCCTTGCTTCCTTCCTTCTTTCTGCATGTACTCTACTCTAGTCTTCTTAATTTATCTTAACGTGTAAACGATGATGATGAGGGCGAGATTGAAAAATATCCAAACGAAGGGAAATATGAGCAAAAAAGCGAAGGAAAATCTACTTCCTTGGAAGAATAGTGTGTGCTGTGCTGACTGGCGACGCTCGGCGGGGTACACACTGTACACATTATTCTGTGTGTTATGGAGTTTTGAGATATTGACAGGAGTGGCAAATCCTCCGGGTTCAGAGTGTCCTCGTGCTGATTTCGCATAAGTTGCGACACCGGGATTGCTTTGTGTGTGAATGTTTGTGGTTCGATTTGAAGGGGGGGATGCCATCGTAACCATCGTTACGATCCACATCATCCATACCATCATCATTGCCGCCTTCATCATCGTTTTGGCATTGCTATTGGGATTTTTCAGCTCTCAATTGTTATCGAACGTGAGAATTTCGATAGCTTCGCCTTTTTTACAGTTTTTTTTTTTTTTTTCGTTTATTTGTTGCTTTCTGTCATCGAGAAGTTGATTTGTTTGATTTGATTGACAAAGGCAGGCGATGGAATGTTTTCTTTCAGAGTGAAAGGAAGAATATGGGATTGATTTTGAATGGGGCGATGGAGGAATGGCGGGGATAGTGTCATATTGGGCTTTTTCAAGTCGATTTGAAGGCAGTTGATGGCATATTACTGTATGCAGATGCAATAAAGTTACGCCCAGGGTCCCAGGGGTACCTTAAATATTTGTGGAGTGAATTGAGAGAGTCACGGATGCCTACAGTCAGAGGGCGATTTTTCGTACCAAATCAAACAGATGATAAAGGGACTTAATCTGCAGATGAAGCGATGACTCTAGAGCTATGACTCTTCATCACTGAAACAAATAGGTACTTTTTAGAAAGTTCTGTGAATAAAAAATGGACTTATGGGAAAAACTAGGAATTCTAGCCACCAGAACGCAGTTTTTTTTTAAATTTTTTAAAAGTTTAAACGCTGCGGAGATAAGGTAGGTATGTAGGTAAAGGTGGCGGTTCGACTGAACCCAATTAGCACTAGGATGTGCCTTTTTGTTACCACTACTCGTGTGACCTGGTTTATGAAGTGTGTTGTTGAAAATGTGTGAGACAGCAGGGAGGCCTAGATCCAATCTGTGGAATTTAGAAATCGAATTAGATCTTGTATCCTTTTACTCGAGATATCGCTGAGGTCGTCGAAGAATGGTTGGTTCAGTGCACTCAGTCTGGCTCTTGCAAGTGCCTCGGTGAATGGTCGCTTTATGACGACACTGGCCGAAGGCGTGCTAGGCTTAACTGTTGGTGCAGTGCCTATGGCAATCTTTGTTTTCTTCGGTGCTGGGCGTTGAGTCTCATCTAAAAACCTGTTGCGCTTAGCTGCCTGTTTTGGGTAGTTTTTCAGGTGCTCGTTGTACTCATCAACGATTGCCTGATACCTTACCTTGTCCCCCTCGTCTTTTTCATGGACTTTTCCGGCCGCTTCATTCTTAGCGATCTTGCCTAGAATTAAGAGAGCCATTTGGTACTTATTTTTTATGGCTTTAACGGCGGGCTTGTGTTTTTTTTTGGCGGTATTGCGTTTTGTTGTTGGCTGGGTTGCAGTCGAGATACTAGCCTAAGTACTCCTGCCGCTTGGTGGGCAGACGATTGTCTCCTGACTGGAGGCCACCAATTCGCCCTCTAATGAGGTGCCAACCTCTGGCCTTTGCTTTTAATTTTTTTTCCTCCTCTTTAACATCAATTTTTATTTTTATATATTTTGTTCCCACGAGTGAGACCGGAAAGGAAAGTCAATCCTGACAGCGCCGTCTTACCACGGTAAGGCATTGATAGAACCGACCTTGCCTGGGCATCTGAGGGGACCATTCGCGACCAGTTCGGTTTAATCAGTTACTGGCCATGAAGCCGTCAGCACGGGTGCCTCAACACTTTGGCCTTAAAAGCGGGATTTGGAATTGGGTTTACTCCCGGCACCTTAATTTCAAGATTGGGTTGCTCTTAGTTTCGCTTACGTAGACTTACTACAAGCCCTTCCGCCACGACAAGGCAAGGTAGCCCGTAGGAAGGGTGTACACTTTTTTGAATAATATCCAGCCTCCAACCCCCAAAACTGTTTTAACTACCAGGCCTTCGGGAAAGCGAGCAGTCAAGAACCAAGACGACATGCATTAGTGTGGAATGTAAGTCAATTTTCTGCTCAATATTGTTATAATTTCATATAATTGACAAAACTTGTCCCTCTCTGTCTTCTTCTTCATTACACGTCTACAAAGCCTTGGCACACCTCTAGACTTTGATGACAGTGCACCCCAGGCATAACAGCCGCCCAATAGAAATGACACACAAAATTGCACTCCATAACTCATACGCGGCAAACTCCCCAACTCAAACGAGGCATGAGGATGATTCCAGTTAGACATACAATTAAGGTGTTGAGACAGAGTTCCATTTTCTCGACAAAAGACCCTAATGATTCCATAATGAATGATTCACACCCAGCAATAGTGCGAACGACACCCCTATTGCGTCATATGCATGCAAGGATAATCATAAGTTTGTGAATAATTGAGCCCCCAATTAACTGCAACACGCTATTCACCGACGCCGCCTTGAAAATAAATCAAAATTCACCCCTCGCCAGTTAGTTAAGGGGATGTGAAGAACCAACAAAAGCGTCAGGAATTCCATTTATTTGGACAGATTGTCAAATTCACAGAAACAACAGGGAAAAGATTCCCTTTTTTGCATATCGCCGCCCTTCGCCAATGTTACGCATCAAAATTTGATTAAGTATTCAAACAACGTCCGATGTTTCGACGGACGGACTGAAGGACCCACAGACAGATGACGAATGCGTCCCACAATGACAAAAAAAAAAACCATCATTCCCGCATGAGTGTCTGCTGCTTTTAATCTGTTTAAACAGCTCTCATACACACCCTCATCGAACCGGTAACCGGATTGTTAACTACGGCGAGAGAGTCAATTTTGGGCATGCCCAGGCAGCGGTAAATCCCAAAGGACATCCGCAGTCCATCATCAACATCATCATTCGAATAATTATATGATATTTCCGAGAGGGCGGGTGGGAAAAAAAGGTGAATCCACCCCTTTTGGGTTATTCAACCGACACGGCAACAAAGTGGAAAAACTTCGTGTCATAGCAGACGAATGTGCCTATGCACATGTGGCTGTGTCAATGTAATTAAGGAAACGCGACAGTCAGTGGTAGGTAATCGGAACTCCAAGTCAACTTCCCGTAGACACACCGACAATTTGCATTCTAATTCTTTTGGCAAAGTTGTGTCTCTCTGACTCTGCCAGTACACTCGTGCTGAGATCAAAGGATTCAAAAGCCATTTTCGCAGGATATTCCAATCGGAACCGAGGGATGCGACCCTAACCTTGATGACTTTGTGTACAAATTTGCCATCCGGCAGCAGACTCACAAGTCTAAGCAAACGGCATACAGGTGTTGGCACTTTCTCCTGTCTGCCTCCACATCTCGTTTTCTCGTTTGACCCTGAGAGTCTGCCTCTGACTCCTGCTTCTGCATCTGTTTCGAGAACGCACACTGCACACAGAATGAAGGCCGGAGCCCGGGTACGTCACGATTAATTGTCGAGTTATTAATATTCAAATTACCCATGCAAATGCACACCCAGAGAACGAGCACAGCCGAGCGGAATGGATAGCTAGCTATTTGTACTTCGAGTTAGTGCCTAAGGGTTCGAGTGGATGGTGGTTCAGACAGAGGACTCTGATGACTGTGTGCGGGTGTATTCCCAAAGGTGGCGGATGCAATTAGTTGAACGCATTTATAATTCAAAAAAGGCAACCTTCTCGCGTCCGTATACCTTGGGTGTGTGTATACTAGTTGAACTAGTCTAACGAGGAGGGCTACGATCCACAACCCCAGCGAGGCGATATGACGCGACGCAGCTCTGCCTATAAATTGTGCATGTAATTCGAGTTTTGGCGATTGTGCAGTGCAGCCTAAGGGATCGTCGGTGTACTGAATTTTTTCTTCAAGTGCGTGTTGGTAGTTTAAACAGTTTTCGGGTGGTGGAGGCGGTTCGGATAATAATTAAAAAAGTTTCTACACTTTGCGGTGTAGAGTTTGGGAAAAGTTTTCGAAAAACTGCTAGATTTTGAAAAAGTCGTGCGCTAAATTTAATTTCAACTTAAGTTGGAAGGAAAATTTTCGAAACATGGTCCGGACAGTCCGGATAAATAGTCGGACAGAAGCGGCATCTGTATATGCGATGTTCTTAACAGGGTCTTGCCCGGAGCCTGCAATCGGAAACGAATGAAGAGTGTACCAAAATGCTTGAAAAATGCCTCTAAATAGCATCAATATTGGTCATCGTGACGCAGTGCTGAGTGCATTGCACTGCTGAGCGAGTTGACATAAGACCCAATGATCTCCGTTGGTTATGCTTTCAGTGTACCAGAGCGGAAGTGACGATGTGTTTTCATCTTCGAAATACTTAATTGAAATAAAATCTACAATATTAGCCCTTATGGCTGACACTGCGACCTAGCAAGATCCATTGTGTCTCCGGTCCACTGAGCCCAATAGGTCTACTGCCTTCCTAATGAAGGTGAGTATGTCATTAGCAGCCGAGTCTCTAAACTCCGCTAAAGCATAGAATTTTCTATGAAATATCCATCTACGCAGCCAGTACTGTGGCAAACATTCATAGAGAACGTGCTCAGAACGTCCTCTTCCAAACAGAACCGAAACGCTGTTTCTGAACAATGGTTTCATTTGTTGAGATAATATCTTGGGCCACAATGGCCGGTAAGGAAGCCCATTAGCTTCCTCATGTTATTCTTGTTAAGGCTTAGAATTGCTTTGTAAGAAAAGAGCTTTATAAGTCTTTTGGATTGCCTAAGCCCAGGGACATTTTCCCAATGGGCTAGGCGAAGTTGGTGTTCCCAGTTGTTTAAAAAAGCTGTGGCAGTAGCCCAATTAACGCCACAGACAGGTTCCGGTCCCAAGAGAGCGGAAACCGAACCAACTCTAGCCAGTTCATCTGCAGTTTCATTGCCTACAATGCCCTGGTGAGCGGGCACCTAACCAAGCTTGACCTTGTTATGGCAAGTAATTTTAGGGTATCGTATCAGGACTTGAGTGACATAGATTCCACGAAGTGGTAGGTCAATGCGTTAAGCGCTGCCTAACTATCTGAATAGATATGTATTTTTGCGCCCCTAATACTTTTATCGAGGTTTATCTTGGCGCAGATCTCAATAGCATGGATTTCAGCCTGAAACATGCTAAGGCACATCCCTATTGTTACAGAGATTAGTGTTGGGTCGAAGGTTGCCAGCACCCTCTCCGAAAGTCATGCTTGATCCGTCAGTAAACCATACCAAACATCTTGGGAATGATACGGGCTCTCCATTAGACCAGTCGACACGGTCTAATATTTCTACCTGAAATAGCGTTCCAAAACTATACTCCCTGGCCATAACGTCGGGGATAGTGCAGAACATGTCCATACTTGGAATTGAGTGAAGTATATTCAGATAACCCACGAGATTACCTGAATTATACTTGTGTTCCAGCTGCAGGTTTATAGCACAATGGGCAGCGGTCTTCCTAGTGAAGATATGTGGAGATGTGAGCCCGATGACAGCCTCTATGGCTGAAGTGGGGCAGGTGCGCATAGCACTTGTAATACCGAGGCAGTCAATTCTCTGTAGCTTCTGAAGCTTCATTGCCGTCGTTCGTTCAAGTACTTTTGGCCACCAAACTCTGGCCGCGTATGTTTATCCACTTTGAGGGTCGCGGGGTTAGGGTGCTTAAGTGGACTCTCCACATCTCCCGATCTTCCGCCATTGATTCTAAATCATCAGGGGTTATCCCCATACGAGTAGAGGTGAGATTTCGGACTCGGTCTAACCATCTCAGCCTAGGTCTACCCAGGTGACGCCTAACCCATGGCACTGATTCCATGCCACTTCTTGGAAGCCGAGTTGGGGACATGCGTTGAACGTGCCCAAACCATCCAAGTATAAACCTTTCCGCTCGGAGAAAAAGTTGCTCGACATTGAGTTCCTCGCGTATTCTGGTGTTCCTAACACGATCTCGACGAGTCACCCAACCAATACAACGAAGAAATCTCATTTCGGCACCTTGTATCTGCGGGTCGGAACAAACACTGAATTAAAGACCGATAACTTAGCTCCGATGCCAAGTTCAGCCCTCCTGATAACAGATTGACCAAGCTGTCTCAAAATTGCTTCAGCCTGACCAATTCTACAGGATAACTCAGTGTTGCTCCTACCATCAATGGTGAATAAGACCCCGAGATAATTAAACTTCTCCACCTACTTCAATGGGACTCCACTAACATGCAGAGTGCATTGAACTGGTGTTCTGGAAATTACCATTACCTCTGATTTGTTCACGTTTACCCTCATCCCAGCTTCAACACAGACGATGAAGAACCTAGTGCGCGCTGAAGTTCGGTCTGAGTGGACGTAAGAATGACCAAGTCATCAGTGAAAAGCAGATGACTTATCCTTAAGTCTCCTAATTCAAACTGTTCCTCACGACGGCTGCACTGGGCCCCTGGCGAAGTCCAACGCTCACAGTGAAAGGTGTCGACTTAACACCGTTCACCCGAACACAGCTCTTACAGTTAGTGTACAGAGATTGAATGGCCCTCAGAAGAGAACCGTCAATTCCATACTCCTGCAATAGACTCCAGAGTTTATCTCGAGGGACCCGATCATATGCTTTCTCCAAATTAACAAAACAGCTGTTGATAGGTTTGGCATACTTCCAGTCCTTCCATTCAGAGAGTGAATACCTGATCGGTTGTGCTTCTACCTGGACGAAAGCCGCACTGCTTAACCTGGACACAGCTCTGGAACGCGCTTCCAACACCTTTGCAAAGACTTCGAAACTAACTATCGAAATGTATAATACAACCAGTGTATCATTTTGGGACTATGACCAAAAGTTCTGCCGTAGAGACGCCGAGTAGCCCACAAGGCTCTAGTGGCACGATCAACCGCGAACTTTGATATGTACATTCCAATTTTAGTGTCAATTTTCCGTTGCGCACTCCTTCACCGATCACCTCCAATGCCTGACTGCCAACAGAACTCTTTTTTCCATCACAACTCCCACAAAGTAACCAATTCCGTGTGATAAATGTCTTCGACCCATTCAAGGTAATAAAAGTCAAAAATTGCTTCAACCAAACTCACGTCCCACCAATTCCCGAAATTCATCACATAACTCTCCACCACTATGCGACTATTGCAGTGCATAAAAGTGACATTGTCACACATACGTACACCAGGCTAGGACTCTCTGTGAAAGTCCTGCATGCATGCATGATATTTTAAAAAGTGCTTTCAAATCCATTTTCCTCAAAGAACATTTGTTTTCATCTTCTTACTGGTGTAGCACCCCATTCCACAAGGCAGTGGAACTTGTTCACAAAGCAATTCGTTCACAGACTTGAATTTTATGAGCTTCGTCGATGTCGTCGTATTGGTCGTCGTAGTCGTCTTAGTCGTCCTCGTCGTCTTAGTCTTCGTCGTTCTTATCCTTTGTTCATAGTTTTGTAACCATTTTTACCGCTATTTTATTTTTTTTATGAAGAGGCACACCTTCACAATGTGTGTATGCTCACTGAAGCCCGTAACAAGACCACGAAAAAGAATTAAGAGAAATAGAACCCAATGGAGGTCCTTTTTCTTCCCACCACTACGAGAAAGGCCTTGTGAAAGTTTCACTCCCGCAGTCAATGGAAGCACGTAATGCCAATAAAATCAGGGGCGGGAAACTGAACCAAAGTCCACCTGTGTACAATGTGGGTGTGGGGGGAAGTGGAAGCACCTACATACACTTTATCCATTGGAGAGCTTACTTCAGCGAAATTCTACTGAAATGCAAAAGGATATCGTTGTAATTCAAAATTGACTCGACTTCAAGATGATAGCGGGAGCGAGAGCAAAAAGAAATTGTAGTCGAACGAAGGCAAAAAGGAATCTTTTGCCCATACACATACGAGCTCGTAGAGCTGCGTCATTTAAAGGACATCGGGGAGGAAATTGTCTTGTGACTTTATTACATCAGATTACGTTTGAAGCAGCACCACTGCTGCCGCTGCTACTCCCTACCATGTCTCGACTTGCACACGCTCGCTTGGTTGCTTCTTTTTCGTTTTTCTTACGTTTTATGTGATTTTTGGGTGAGTGAAGATCCTTGAAGGACTATAACTCCTAGTTTGCTGCTCTTTTTGTAAATCAAAGTTAATGGCTGAGATGTTGACTATCTTGTTACCGTTTATTACCCCGTTTTCTGTTGACGGTTTCGTCCTATCAACACACACACACACATCCACCCACCAACTGTCACTGATGAAGAAGAAGAGAAAGTGAAAAAAAAAGAAAAAAAAACCTTGTTAAGCAATTGGCTTACAACTTGTCAAATTGTTTGACAATTATTGCCGCACACTGCAAAAAGGATATCCTGTCGGCGGGGCGGAGACTGAGGCGAGGCTTATATCCTTTCTTACTTTTTCGTTCGTCATCTTATCTGTTGTCGTTGACGATGACTTTCTTTTGCGGGGCAAAACGAATCTCGAACAACTTAACAACAATACAGTCGAGTGGTTGATTTGATCCTTTCTTTTGGGGTTTTTGACAGTGTGCGTGGATGGAACGCCGCCCGTGTGTGTTTCAAGCGATAAGAACTTTAGCTAATCTGTGCTGTGCTCTGTTTCTCCCTCGCTAAAAGTAAATTTGAATCCGAATTGATGTCCTTTTGTAAGGAGCATTGCTTCTGCTGCTACTGTGTTGCCTTTGTTTTGTCTCCTCTCACCCTAAAAGGATAAAGTGTTTGGGGGCAATTAATGTCGCTTTAATTGCTGCAGCAAGGACATTAAAAGTGTTAATGTTGGCGGTGGCAGTGGTGTCGCCGTCCCCGGAAGGGGTTTATTATCCTTTTGTGAGAGTTTTTGTTTTTTTTTTTCTCTCTGTTTGTGATTTCGGGAGTAGCCACATTGATTTATCTGAGATTAGGGCGTGTGGCGGGAGGATAATGAATGAAAGATTAACTTGTTTCCTTCCGTTGGCCGAGTTGCTGCGAAATTACCATGTTGAAGCTGTTAAAAGGACTAAGACATGAGGCCATGAGGACCAAAGAGAAACCCTTTCGGATTGATTTTAGCGGTTGCAATTGTTCGTCGAGGCAATTTGTTGATAATTTGATGCGAGGGTAGCCCGCCGCCGGAAAAGGATTCACCAGAGGTTGGCACTTAACGCCATTTTATGACTGTGTTGCTGAATACATTTTTGTGAACCCTCGGCTGCTCTCTCTGGGGATATCGAAAGGGATACTTAATTAATAGCGATGGACAGGAAAGTAATGAATGGAGCTTAATTACGAATTCGAATGCGCCGGGGTACGAGAGCGCAGTCTTGGCGAAATGTGTGGGGGTTGTCGTTGTTTTTTGTGTTCGTCTGGGTATAGAAGTGCTAAAAATTTTATGTGCAATTAAGGATGCTGGGAGGGTAGATATTTATGGTCCACTTTTGGTGGCGGGGAGATTCGTTTTAGAGAATTTATCAAGATGAAGCCAATTATTGTAATTAACGCCATGGAAGTATGATGAATCGTCCTTAAATGTTGCATAATTGGGCGAAAGGATATCAAAATTGTGACAGTGTGGATGATAGAGGGATAATTATGTAGATTTTCTGTGGTGTGTAATGAGCCGAACAAGAAATTGAGAGGAGTTGTAGATGGATTGTTCGGCTAAGACTCAGTAACAGAGAAATGGAAACCCTTTTCTAGAGCTAAACTAATCCCCATTGCAACATGGGGATTAGTTTAGCTCTAGGCAGACAGAAGCATGGGTTTCTTTATTCTTTTTGTGCTAAACCAAGCTCTATGAATTTGCGATCAAGGTTAAAAAATGGGCAATATGCTTTTTTTTGCCTAATGCTTCGCCACGGATGTCCATGTTCCTTTGCTATGTCGGACTTACACCGACTAAGTCCTAGGCAGAAACAGACCGGGTGACTGCTTCTTGCATTATTTCAGGGTCAGGTGTCACTTTCCTAAGCCTCTATCGGGCTCCAGTCTTTTATGGCCGTAACTTCTATGTAAGAGCCACAATTGATTCCATCGTGGGAATCTTTCGCTGCCAACTGGATGCAAGGAAGAGTGCATTAGAGCGAACCCCCTCCCTCCCCCTTTAGCTGCCACATAAAGGTTGAAACTAGACACCCAGCGTTCACCCCGAGGAGGTGAGAGTAGTAGTTCGTAGACAGAGGTTGGTTTGAGGCAAACCTGTGGACGCATGTGTCCTCTTCAATGCACGCATCTACCCTTTGAACACATCCACTTCTTTTCATTCGTACGCATTTAAGTGATTACGCCTACCTCCGCGTCTAGCCTCTGTCTTTCTCCAAGCCATCTAGTTCATTTAAAGAACGTATGCTATGCGCCGTCTTGTGTCGCGTTGCCATATTGGCATGGTGGGCTCTATTTTACCCATCCTGTGGAAATATTTGCCAAAGCACCCGTGTTCGTAAGTATTTGTGTGATGTAAAAACTCACTTCTCCATACTTTCGCTCCGTCCAGTCCTCGATGTTTCTGATCAGTCTTGCGGTTCATCTACCCCTAGTCTGCTTCAGCGTTCTTGCCTGCGACGCATCGTAGTCTTCTTGGTTTCTGCTGTTGCTATTTTCTTTCCGACTTTTGATTTCTTCTCGTACACACATTTTTTTTCCGCTGCTAAGAGGTCACGACTTCGAGAAGGGTTGGTACTGAGATAAGAACTCGACACCCGAAGAGCTTCTCTTCACTACATCGCTGCAATTTGCAATTTGTCTATACCTTTCGAGCAGGACTGCATCAGCCCAGACCTCGAACTCTACAAAAGTGTAGAGTGCGTCACTGTCATAAGGAGTGTGAGCCTGCTTGCCGTGGGACCTCCTAAGTTTGCCATCAGTCTGCTCAGCGCTGAGGTGATCTTTGCAGCCCTTTCGCTTGATCTGCTTGATTTGCTGCCAATTCATGAGCTTTGTATCCACCCTCACTCCCAAGTAATTTACTACATCTTTGGTAGTTATTGCTTGCGATTCTACGTTCATAGAACTAAGTGCCTGACGAAGACCGCAATCATAGAACCCAAAATTCAACAAAGCATTTGTCTCACATAAGACTTCACTGTTTTCACAGCTCTCGGCGTCATGTACTGGGATCTGTACAAATAAATTTTTTCATTCCTATTCTTAGAATTCCTCGAAAGCTTTGAATTCAGCTTTTTTAAAATCAACATATGTAACTACTGCTCTTCAAAATCTGCCGCGGTCTGAGCTCCACGACTATGTCATTGGAACAATTCACCTTTACTCTGTCATAGATCAAACTTTTCGCAATCTTCTTGGTTCTAGATTTCACAATCTAGTACCATCATTCAAGCCTGATGTTCGCACACGATTGATTAACACATCCTGGAAGATCGTCATTGGAAGCCCGTCTGTTATTTCCATAATTTTTGGAATATGACATACATATTTGTCTTGTCAAATGTCAGCCATTCTAGAACTTTCGTGAAATAAAGTGCAGTGATTTCTGATTTAATTTTGGGATTTAATTGTGAATAAGTGAATAAATTCAGTGAAAAATGGGCTAGGTATTAGAGTTTTCCTGCAATATGTGTTCAAAGATGACATTCATATCTAACCTTCAAAGTGTTTTGTGTTTCCTGGAGAATCATCAAAATTTATCAAAATTTCATCAATTTCAACTGTAATTCAGCGAAAAGTTCGTGCAAAACAAGTAAGTGGAGCAAATTTTCATATTTAGTAGTAATTTCTGATAAATTTAAATGACAAACATGAATGTATTGTGATCTGCACGAAAGGTTAGAATTGAGTGCTCCGCATATACGTGTGTCGTATACTTAATAAAAGTCAGTTTCGGGCAAAAGACTCAGAATTACTCAGAGATTTTTAGATCCTGGTAGAATGCATACGTAGTTTTCTGTATGCTTTCATCTGCGCGCGCCGTACTTAATCGGACATTTTCGGAATTCGATTCTGCGGCGGCCGGCAGTGCTGTCCTACAGAATCGGGTTACTTACAAAGGGTTATCGACTAGTTTAACAACAGATCTTATTGGCATTTTAAGGTGATTGAAGGGTAAATCTCGTCTAAAAAAGTGATTCAACTGCAGGGCAGATTTGAACCGTACCATTTTTCTTCCTAAGAATTTAACTGCGCAGAGATCTCCAGCCTGAAAGGTTCAACTCATAGGTATTTGAACTCTCTTTTTCTAAGCGATAGTACTGTAAAGTTTTTCATTGTGAGCCAGGTTCCAGCTTTATGTGTTTGACTCGTTAGCATTTGTAGACACCTTTCTCTTGCAACACTGGGGTCAGGCATTCCAATGCTAGGAAGACTCCAACGGCAAATTGATGAACAAATTCCTTTACTCACAACTTCTGGGTTTTCCATTTCTCTCAACGTTCAAGTGCAACTGCAGCAGAAACCGCGCAACTCTAATACCCTTTCAGAAATTCTGAAGCGAACCACAGTCCTTTTGGCTTTAATTCAATTCCACTCCACCACTCAAAGACCATCGGGGAAATCCGAAACAGACCCTTTTCAACCTGACAATGTCTCTGAACTCAATGTATCCTGCTTAACCAGCTATTTGCAACAATCAATACACATTGTATCGAAAAGATACTGCAACAACTCGGAAAGTGAAAAATCTCCCAATGAAATTCCCCGACAAACCACACAGCTTTCACACACATGTACATACATTCGCGTATTAATTGAAGTAATTTCATTGCACTTAGCCACGCAATCCCATCCCGAATGTCTGGCCGCACTGACAGATGCTTCCCCATAGCAGGGCAACTGCTGTTGCTGTTGCTGTAGCTCGCGCTCTCATGTGAGCAGCATCGGCGCTATAATGGGAACTTTGCTTAATTACATCATTAGCAGAGTCAATAGATTTTCGCTTCGTTAAGCAATAAACAATACCCCAACAAAATATCATACAAGCGCTCCTGTATAACACACACAGCTATAACATAAATCTGTTCCCAGCACCAACAACGATCCAACCAGCCAACCAGCCAACCATCCACCATCATCATCTTCCTGCTATTCACTTATTTTCGCATTTGGCTTTCTCCTTCCAATCGAACGGAGAGAGTGCCTTTACCCGTTTGTTTTTGCCTTCCTTCTTTTCGGTGCCAGGAGTCCAGGAATGTTTCGCTTTTTCATGGTTACCTCTCGCCTTCTTCGTCTCTTTATCTTCATTATCATCATCATTGACGGCAACTTGGCTTTCCGTGTCCAAGCAATGCATCTATAGAGAGACCCGGACCCTAAATATAGAGTATTTATTTTCTTTTATGCTTTGAACACTTTTACTTACGCTAAAGCTAACATCATCATGGTCCTTGAAATTCATTGGCACCTAAAGCCGCAAAATAATTTATTTTTATGGTGTTATTCCCAAGTCCTCGGAGGGGTGTGTGGGTGGCTACTTCTTTAGCCTATAAGTCCTGCTAGTTGATTTGAATATGTTGCAGATGGATGAGATCAATGTTGCCAGGTTTCATTGATTTTTATTCACAAAAAAAAAACTTGAACGATCCACTTGGGATCCACAGGGTGTTTCTCATTCAAATATTGACAGGATTTTGAAAGTGAAATATACGTCGAGTACAGGGAATTTAAGAGATTTTAAGAAATATCACAAATTATGGAAAAACAGATAAAATATCCGTCAAATATGACATAAATACAAGAGAAAACCACAACAAAAAGCGTAAATAAATTCAATATAATAGATAGACCAATTCCACCACCATGCACGCGTAACTTCAAGAAATCATTTCCTTTAAAATACCACCCTGGTAACGTCATCCTTCATTCCAACAAATTTCAAAATATATCCACCAGGCACAAAAAAAGAGAGAAAGAGCTCCAAGTAAACCATCACCCGTTTGAATGCCTAAACGGTTTATTTGCAAAGCTCCCAGCGAAATTCATTCATTGTTTGCCTTCTGTGTTGGAACCTACATGCGGCAGGACAATGCCAGCAACAACAACCCCAAGAGCAAGTGAATACCAGTGAGAGAGAGAGAACGACCTGTACGGAACAAAGAAAAAGGAGAAAAAAAAAAAAAAAAAACATTTTTATTGACGCAATTTGCATAAATTTTGCTCCCTTAACTGCCAATAAACCAAACAATCTGGCATTTCCTGTGAATGAACAGAAACCAAATAAAAAAAATTGAAATGGAAAGAAGGACAATGCTCGCTAACGGTAGATAGGATAATCTCCCATTCCGCGGGAGAAAAAGAGAAAACACTCTACAGAGGACCTCACTAACCCACAAAATAAAAAAAGCTCGGTTGGCGTCTTCTATATTGCCACTGCCATCGTCGTCGCAGTCGTTTCGTCAATTTAAAGTTCGTTAACTATTAATGACTTCCGTGGAAAAACTCATTTAACGGTATCCAACTTCATACTCTACTCGGTGCGCGCGAAGACAAATGACCGTGATGGGTGGGGGTACCCACCACACTAATAGCGAGAGCGATTCCAGTTTCGAGAGGAGGAGGGGACTGGGGGACTCAGAGAGCCCATTTTGTGGTGCAGCATGGTCCTTCGAACCGGGTACTGGGTTTAATATTTGCCAGCCCTCCCCAGTGCCTTAGTGCAGCCGCATACATTCGCGTTGCATATGAATAGTTCATATAGCGAGCGGGGATTGTTGTTGCGGGCACACAAAAACGGGTACGGAAAAAAAAGTGCCGCATGTGGTGCAAGGAAGGCTCAGAATGCTCGACCCGTGGTAGGATAAAGTTTTTCCAACGAATTGGCCTCTCATCCTCGGGAGAATTTTCAATTGTCTTCTCTCTCTTTCTCTATGTGTGTGCCTGCATCCCATGCAAGCATATATTTTCGGCGGCTATAGCTATAGGCACACGTAAGTGTGGCATAATTTCCGGAAAAGAGTAACCATGTTTACAGTGTGTCGATACCCTAGTGCCACTAGTGCCGTTTTTGGTTCTAGGACTCCCCTGAGCTGGGCGTTCGTTTTGCGGTATTTTATTTTAAAGAATATACATATGTGTTTGTGTGTGTTTGTATGTGTGTATGTGTCGAAGAAGGCCATCATTCATTTCGGGACGAGTTGTATATCCTTACCAAGGTTTTTGTTTGTTTATCTCTACGATTTCGTTAGTTTCTTTTCATTGCAATTGGTGTGTGGTGCTATCTGTTAGTTGTACACAAGTTTTTGGATTGGAAGCTTGAAAGAGGAGGTTTGGGTGAGGAGATCGATAGATGAAATGGGGATGTAGGGAAAGATAATTATTCTCAGCCAAGGCATCAACCAAACATGGTGGTCAAACCTTTTAATGACGGCAGCGATCTGAGGGGGATTAAGTCAGTCACACTACAACAGGGTACAGGGTTCTCATCTTTCACCACAAAACAGTTCTGACGAGTCAAGGTCTAGCCAGCCCCTGTGTCTCGATTTCAGGACAACAACTCAAGCCTATTTTGTTCAAAAGCAAAGGGAATCCAAATTAAATTCAAACCGCGCAATCAACTACAACTTGTATCCTACGTCTCAAGTGATGGATACCTTTCCAAAGCAACTCACAACTCTCTAGTCAGGAAAGCGAATATACCTTCTTTGCCTACGACTTCATAGCATCACAAACCTTAATCATCTACCCCTGCCCCGCTCTCAACGGTTGGTTACATTACACAGCACTCGTAATTATGAAAGTCAATTCATCTGTCTGCCTCTGTCTCTGGTCATTATCTCTTAAGTTGTCTGCATTTCTGTGACGGTATACATCCACCATCATGTCATTAGGCGGCTTCCTACCGTCGTCGTCCCGCAAAGAATCCATCATTCAGCACCAAATGTCACTCGGTGATGAATACCAGAAGGATGAAAAAAAATATCACTTAAGTCAGTCAGTTCCCCAGCCCCGACTGTGCTATCTAGCCATTACACACTTGTGTGCGCACACTAGCGCTTGGCAGTCATACTTAATCACTGTTTCGGAACGGAGCGACTATGCTACGCCGATTCGAACGTATCTCCAAATGGTGCGTAATTACCGCTCGAAGGACGACAAATGATGCCACAACCAACCGGAGGGCAAGCATAGCCGCACCACAGTTCAGATTCGGGAGATGCAGTTCCGGCAGTGATGACGATAACAGTGGTGCTCTGCAGCAAATCCTCCTTTCGTTGGGTATGGCTGTGCTGCTCCCGATGCTCCGGAATGTGGGAATTTCTCAAAACATTTTGGAAAATGAAATTGTCGAATTGGATTGCAATCGAATGGGCGGGTAGAAAGAGAAAGAGGGTGTTTTGGGAGCTGTAGATCCTTGTTTTACGGTTTTTCCGCCTCCAGGCTCATATGTGTCGTCCTGTGTATTACTGGAATGTGAGTGGTTAAGCCCTTTCTGCCGGGTGTCACCTCACATGGCCCTCCAGGCACAGAATCACAGAAGATATACAGAATCTCCCGTTCTCTCTCTCTCTCTTTCTCTAGGAGGCAAACTATAAATTTTAACGGCTGCAAGGTAGTAGGGTGTCCCTCCTTCGGCCTATATGTGGTTTAAATTTATGTCCCTCTGTACGAGCGAGTGGCATTCAAATGGGGTGTGCAAGGAGACATGCCAGAGGAGCATAAAGTCTCGAATATACTGTAAAATTGTGTTTTATGACCAAAGATAATGGAACACTGTAGCAGTGGAAATGTTTTGTTCTCCATTTCCAATGGACACACCAGAACTAGATAAAACGATAGAAGGCGATATGGCTCTTGCTACTGCTACTAAACGATAAAACGATAGAAGGCGATATGGCTCTTGCTACTGCTACTGGACAAGATGACGATGAAGAAGGACACTGGCAGTGGAACTTCTGGTCATTAAGGTGCAACAAAGTGAAACGAAGAGACATGGAGTACATAAATACTTTGGCATACGAAGATAAAAAAAAAAAAACAAAAAACAAAAATTGAATGAAATAAACTTTGGGAAGGATCTGTGCTAAGGACGGTATTTTGTTGTTCCATTGCAGTTGTCATAGCAAATTGAAGGAAAGTTTTATTCTGTTCAAAGGGACTCTAGTCAACTGAGATGGAGTTAGATGCGAAATTAAGAAATTTGATGCTGGGGATGATGCAGATCTGTTGCTGTGGAACTTGAGACATTTATTGTTATTTTTTTTTCTCAAAGGGGAAGCTCTTTTCAAATAGAGTGTCTGGGTATAGTTAACCCAAAGCGAATGAAAATAGTTTATGACAGTTAAGAACACCGGACCAGTGACTGTTCAGGACACCAATGTTCGGCGAAATGTTTGCATGAAACAGAAGTTGGCTGAGCTTTACATTCAGATCTTCATCTTTCCAGTGAAGAAAATGGTTTATATCCTCTGACAAGGAATGTGGAGGCACATGACACCTCAGAACTACCGCTTGCCTAGTCTTACCTCCCACTCGGTGTCATTGGCACAGAAAGAAAATCGTTAATTTTTTCTTTCGAAGAACCACGCTTCCAAACTCATTCATGTTCATGGAATGAACTGAACAGTGAACAATCCCTTAATGGTTCAGCTGCTCAAATTAATGTAATGAAGCCATCATTTCAGCTTTAAGAGACATGGAAGCATGAGTCCAAGATTCCTCGGAGACTATGGTCATGTACCAACACCTCGTCTACTGGACACGAATTCCAATGAAACACACTCTAGTCGAAAAAAAAAAAAAACGTAAGCCATCGACCATTTCTCTTACGCAAACGAAATAAAGAAAATTTATGGTCACAGCCTTAACCTCTGTAGCAGACCTACATACAACCCCCGGAATACATGTCGTCCCGTAATGTTCATGTCCCAACGCAAGGACATCACATACATTCTCTGCCACCACTACCCATCAATGACAATATGAAACAACAATTTATGCGGCTTCAATTACACTGGTCCCAGGGAATAGAGTCTCCCAGACTGCAGCTCACTCTATTACTCGCCCCAAAAACAAGGCGGTCGTTCATCGCCTTGGAAAAAGAAGAAGAAAACTTGCATTCTAATTCGAAATCCTTAGGCGATTGCGTTCTATCATGAATTTTATGCTCTGCCTTGAAATATTTTCCGGGTTTCACAACTGCAACACCAGCCGCATACCATATACCACTATCGCCAGTCGTCCTCAACTCCACAGGGTCTGTTTGTCTGTTCCCTGTTCTGTATGTCCTCTAGAGAGAATAAAACTAGAAATTGAAAATTTTCATTAAGTCTCTTGCCCTTCGTCCTGCCGACACCCTTCGTACTTTCTGGAAATATTTAAACTCTGACGCTACCAGAAGTACCAATAATTTTTGGTCCTAAATGATGATAACGACGACGAAGGAGGGTGGGGTTAGACGTATACCAGCAATGAGAACTGGAAAAAGGACTTCACTTCACCATTACCATTCACCATATGCCATAATGATTATTTGGCATACTCCCTCTCGCTCGGTGAAGGGACAAACGGAAGGAGTATCTAGGGACGGAGTCTGGAACACAACCACCACTACGAGTCCAGAGTAATTTTTAGGCGATGATGGTGATGCAACCACATGCACATGGAAATGAATGCATGCCATGCTCATTTCTTGAATGGTAATGGAGGCCCATATGTCCTTGCCAAAGGAGAAGAAGAATAGTAGTCCTGCTGCTGGTGTTGCGGCTGCCGTCTACTGAAGCTTCCTACCAAATGCAAGCAACTTTATGATTGCAATTTATTTGTTGCAATATTCTGCCGGTTGCTTGCAATATTTTCTTTGAGTGTTACACAACAATGTGTGTGGATGTGTGTTTCAAGTGCAGTTGTTGTTCCAGAGCCAGAGAGAGAGAGAGTGAGAGAGTTGAAGTTTAATGGCGCCCAAGCCGGAGCTTAATTAAAAAAGTTGCAGGGTTCAGTGGTTACCATAAGCATTCATCATTCGTTTAACGGGCGGTTTTCACGGCTAAGGAAGACGTTTTTTTTACGACTTAAGAGGTGTATGTAGATAGCAGGGAAGTGTGCATTTTGGATGAATATTGTTGCGTTTAATGAGTTTTGGGATCATTAACAGGCTTAAGATGGTCAGGAGTCAAAGGAGAGCTCTTTAGAGGGACTAAGTGTTGCCCATGAAAAGTTGAAGTAAATATAAATAGGATTTCATCCCGACACTTGTGGGGAAGAAGTCTCCATCATGCTTAATCCCTACCATGACCTTGTTATCCTGCGACTGTGTGGATTTGACGTTAGGTTAGGTGGCTGTCCCGCTCAGGCCAGATTGAGCCATTGTGATACTACAACGAAGAAAACCGGCTTACCGGCACCAGAGAACCAGAATGTGTAGCATAAGTACAACGAAGGTTGGCAACCGTAGCGGTGTTAACCCTAAGATTTGAATCATTTCGTCCCAGAGATGAAGTTTCTTATCTTCTGGATGTCGAGTTCAGCTAGATCGTTAAGATCATCATAGAAGTATTCCCCGAGGGTTCTTCTTCTTAGTGTCGCAAGAGCAGGATATGTTCACAGTAGGTGGGTCGTAGTTTACTCTTCCTCTTCGGCTCTGCAGAATTTACAGAAATCATTGGAATAGACCTCCAGTTTAAGTGCATGTCTGCCTTTCGAACAATGTCCGGTAAGGAAACCTATCACTGAACGTAGATTTTTCCGGTTTGTGGATAAAAGTTTCTCCGTCTTCTTCAGATTTGTTTTTGGCATCTGTGTCAAGTAGGAACTTGATCGATTCAATAGCCGCCGGGGGTTCCCCCAGGTTTCCCGGGAAATGCCGTCCTGCACCCTTTTCTGCCAGCTCGTCCGCTCTGCAGTTGCCTGGAACGTCCCTATGTCCTGGGACCCAGCACAGGGTTACGTTGCACCTATCTGCAATCTCGTTGAGAGATCTGCGGCATTGCTTTACCAACCTTGGTCGTATTGTCGGCGATTCCAAGGTTTTAATAGCTGCCTGACTATCTATACAACAATAGCGCTACAATCTATTCGTTTAATTGAAAGTCAAGCCGCAGCTTCGCAGACTACCGTGATTTCTGCTTGAAACACACTACAGTGATCCGGTAGTCGCGTAGTTATGGCTAAGCCAGGTGCATTGGAGAAGACTCCAGCCCTCGTACCACCCGCTGTCTTAGATCCATCTGTGAATATTTCTAGTGCGGAATAGTTCAAAACTGTACCAGATTCCCAAGAGCTTCTGCTAGGAATCCGACTCTTGTACCTGACGTTGAAGTCATTATAGGGGACAACGTAGTCCGTTTTACAAGGAATGCTATGGTTGCCCTTAAGGATCCTAGAGTGGCCCAATGCTGTGCTGATCAGCTGAGAGGATTCTCTGAGTCTTAATGCTGCTTTGGCTGCCATAAGCTTCCCAAAGATATCAGCAGTGGGGGTTGTTTTCAAAGCACCCGTTATGCAGATGCATATTCCTCTTTGTACCTTCAAGCAGGTTGCTGTTGATCTTTTTGTCCAGAGCTGTCCACCAGACCAATACTACATACATGAGGATCGACTTCACTACCGTTGTATATTTCCAGTCGACTAACTTAAGCTGCAGGCCCCGTTTCGGGCCCAGAGCTTTCCGGCAGGAGTATGAGGCAATTGAGGCTTTCCTGTCCTGAATATTCAGCTGAGTTTCCTATCGAGTATGACCCCCACGTATCTGGCATGGTCTACAAATTGAATTTCCGTGCCTTCTAGTTTGAGAGGGGTGATATACGGAATCTTATAGCGTCTTGTGAAAAGGACCAGTTAGGTTTTCGAGAGATTAACTCCGAGGGCGACCTTCTTCGTCCATCCTGCCAGTATGTTCAGGGCAGATTCCATAAGGTTTCTTTTTGTAGGGAAAAATTTACCAGTGGTTGCTATTGCATTGTCATCAGCATATGCCGTTGAAATAAATCCCTCCCTATCCAATATCATAAACAGTTCGTTGACTACCGTTAGCCAGAGCAGTGATGATAGTACTCTGCCTTGTGGTGTACCTCTCCAGGCCGTCCTGCTCATTAAATAACTCCCCAGCTCAGCCTGAATCAGCCTGTTTTTAAGCATTTGCTCGGTCCAGAAGCAGAGGCAGTTGTCAAGCTTTAGGTTACGGAGTGCAGTAGAAATTGCCTCTGTTCTGACATTGTTGAAGGCTCCCTCAATATCGAGGAAGGATACCATTGCGTATTCCCTGTTATGCAAGGAACTCTCAATGGTCATCACCAGTGCATGAAGCGCGGTCTCCATCGATTTCCCCTTGCAGTATGCATGTCGGGATTTCGATATGAGACTGCTATCCAAGTTAGATCTTTTATTTATATCAATCACCCTTTCTAGTATTTTCAGAAGAAAGGACGATTAACTGATCGGACGGAAGTCTTTGGGGGAAGTATGCAAGGTTTTACCGGCTTTTGGTATGAAGACTACTTTAACCCTCTTCCAGGATCTAGGGGTGTAACGCTACACTGAAAACAAAAATTAATAAAATAGCTGCCGCGACAGCTTGAGGTGAGTCAAGGGGTAGGTTCTCGCAACCATACATGTTGTGCATGCTACATTTTTCGCACGAATGGAAGGGACTTACAATTTATTGCCGACTCTGAACAACGAATTGAGAAGCTTTTTCATGACAAATTGTACTCTCGGAGGCTTGTCATTTCCCGACGAGAGGTGGGGCTGCGAAAAACTGTTGATGGGCATGGCTTGGGCTTGAACCCTCGCTCAGCAATCCAACGCACGAGCCATGTTAACCATTGGTTCCTGTACTTGAGACAGTTGACATACATTCTACTCAATTAGTCAAAGGACTGCATTGTGTGATTTCGTTAAGTTAATCCTCACTGTCGTTGGTTCCTTCTACCCTTGAAAAAAACTTCAACTAAAAAAAAAAAAAAAAAAATTCAACTAATCCCCCGAATATCAAACTCTTCTTCCCCTTTTCACAACTCTGATTGGAATGCAAATCGCCGCTGGTCCACGCCTGCCGTTCGCCTATCTCTTATCTGCTTCGCAAGTCCAGAAACTAAAACAAACCCAAAAGAGATATAAGAACTAAAGCTCGGTTCTCAAATAATTATTTCAAAAATCGCCAAACCACATTATCTGTAATTTTTTCGTATGAAAATTCTCAAGGCTGCTGCGCAACCACAGGCATGAGCGCGCATTGTTGCATTTCTATTAAAATATTTATCGAGATTCCTTTCCATCTAGAACAACATGGTGACTAGAAAGCCTAGGAAAACCCCCGTAGAAGTCCAACCGCCCCCGGGAGCCTAGGACGAGACCCTACCCAGAACTTGGACGCCAAATTCGACTCGACGATATCTCGCTCTCAATTTACTCTCCACAAAGTAATTTGCATGAGAAATAACCACCACCAGCCACCACTACCCGCCCGTCGCCACACTCAATTCCCAAAAGAATTTTCTTGCGACAACAACAATAACAACAAGAGCAATAATTTTCCATTTTAAAATTAACTGCAGTTTGTCTATTGTGTGCCGAGTTGTTCGGCGGGGCAGTGTGGGACGAGAGATAAGATCGTGAAACACAAGACTTTCGCAAGCTGCCTCCGCTTTCGAGAAATGCATCAGTCAATTCGTCTTGCGGAGCTCCATTCCCACGGTGAAGAAGCGGGGCAGCTCTCGAGCTCCAAATGGCAAACAATAACCGTCAGGGGGAGATACAGCGCTGTTTGGTTTCATATTCCTCGTCGATGGGTGGGTGTGGCCGTGGCATGGGGCTTGTGGGTAGTTGGTATCTGTTTATAAATTCAAACAAAAACTTTTGAATGTTTTTAACAATTTTCCCACAACCACACACCAACAATGAGATAAGGACTTTCTTCTACTTCTTCGTCTTTGCCTTCTTGTATCGCTCACGAGGAAGGGAACTGAGTTCTCTCGAAGCGGCCGCGACGGGGGTAAAACGCAAAAACTTTTTGCCAAAACATTGCAAATTTCCAATGTAAACTTATTAGGAATTTCGTCCTCCATTCCCTCGCCCCTGCTGAAAATCAAATTGAGATGAAAAACCTAAACTACCGTTAAGTCTACAACTACTACCTCTCATCAAGTTGCCATTTATCAAAACAACCTTCTGTCGCTCGGTTGGTTGGTTGGCTGTTGTGCTTTCTGGTGGTAGATGGTCTTTGTCGATCGGCCTCCCTCCATAAATCTCGAAAATCGAAGGACGAGAGCTATAATCCACCACCCAATGGTCGGGTTGTGGGGGAAAGCAAAACTTTAATGAGTGCACCACGGCAAGAGGGTGTGCGTGTGTGTGTGTATGAGGTTGCGGGTCCGCGAATTACAAAATGAGCGATAAGGAAACTTTTGCTATTGTTAAAGTTGGTCCGCGAGCGCGGTTCGGCAGTTGGTTCACTTTGGTCTGGTGGTAGTTCCTTGACTTGTTTTTTTTCCCCGCCGTCCTTCTTTCTTTGAAAGATCGATTTGTTTAATGTTTTCGAGATTTCGCGGAAAACTTTATCTATTTTGGGGTGTATGGTGGGGTTGTGACTTGGCATTTTCGTCGGGTGTAACTTAGGTATAAGCCAGGGAGTAAGTACGTGTGATGACGGACGATTAGAAAAAGGGGCGACGTATAATGAACAGTTGATATATGTACCATTGCAAACACAGGACCACCACAACACTTGCAGGGCCCGTTCAAGTCACTTATGACTCTAAATACTTACTTACTTAGGTGGCGCTACAGTTCGGGGTGAACCTGGGCCTCAACCAACAAGCCTCTTCAGTTAGCCCGGTCCTTAGCTAACTGCCTCCAGTTGCACACGTCAAGTTGGTTGGGATCCCCTTCTAGTTGTGCGCGCTACCTTAGGCGAGGTCTTCCTCTACTGCGTTGTCCCTCCGGGTTAGATTCGAAGACTCTGCGTGCCAGAGCGTTAGTGTCCATTCGCTCTACATGCCCCACCCATCTGAGCCGATGGATACGAATCTTCTTGACTAGGGCGATGTCGCTGTACAGTTCGTGATTAAATCGTCTCCTCCATAGCCCGTCAACGCATACGGGACCGAATATCTTTCGAACAATTTTTCGCTCGAAACAACCAAGAATATCTTCATCTGCTTTCGAAAGCGTCCATGCTTCAGCGCCATAAAGCAGGACTGGGATGATTAAGGTGTTATATAGAATCTCCTAAATTCTTCGGGATAGGTCTTACTACTCAATTGCCTTCTTAGCCCGAAGAAACAGCGATTGGCAAGAGTTATTCTTCGTTTGATTTCCGACGAGGTATCATTATCGGAGGTAGTAGCAGAGCAAAGGTAGACAGATGTACGCTCTCTACCAGGCCATTTCCAGCTGCTTTAAATACCTTGGCCGGAAGGCCATCGGGTTAAGCAGCCTTGTTGGATTTTAGTTTAGATATTGCTATCCGCACTTCGTTTTGGTCAGGTGGACGGAAATTTTGGCTATCATCGTCTAGGTTGAATGGTCCGTTCTGCCTGACAGCGGGACGTTGGTCTTCGTCGCCGTTATTCAGTCTGCAGAAATAGTTTTTCCAAATTCTCGGCACCAGCTGTGACTCTACTACGAGGTTTCCCTCTTCATCTCCACAGGTTTCCGTACGAGTTCTGCTTCCGTGACACGTTCTCTTTACCTTTTGGTAAAACCTCCGTATATTATTCCTGGAGTATAATATTTTAATATCCTCGATCGCGAGCTTCTCATGCTCTTTCTTGTTCTTTTGGAGAAGTCGGTGTTCTTCTCGTCTTTTTTGCTTGTAGAGCTCGCGAGCAGCTCTCGTCCTTTTCTGCAGCGCCGCTTTATATGCCTCTTGTTTGGCTCCATGCACTTGAAGGCATTCTTCGTCAAACCAGGGGGTTCGGGGTGGCGGTCGTGTGAAACCCAGCACATCAGTTGCGGCGTTTCTGATGGCCTGTTGGCAGCGTTGCCACAGGTCTTCGACATTTGACGCTAGTGACATAGGACTTGTTGAGAGATTTCGGTATACGCTTTCGGCGAAGATTCTGGCAGTCTCTTGCGATTGCAGCCTTTCGACGTTGTATCTTCTCATAATGATTCTTTTTTGTTGTAGCGCTTGGGATATCCGCATTCGTACCTTGGCTGCAACAAGGCAGCGGCCCGAGTCAATGTTGGCCCCTCGGAACGTTCGGACATCCAGAACACTGGAGGCATGTCTTGCGTTGATCGCAATTTGATTGATCGTTTTATGATCAGGAGATCGCCATGTCCCCTTGTAAATATTGAGATGAGGAAACCACGTGCTTGCTATAGTGATCTTTTGTCCCGCAGCGAAGTCAATAAGCCTTAGTCCACTTTCGGACGTGGTGTTATGTAGGCTGTGCTTTCCAATCGTCCTGCCAAAGATGTCCTCCTTTCCTATTTTGGCGTTAAAATCGCCCGGCACGATTTTAACGTCATATCTAGGACATTGCTCATATGTTTTGTCGAGGAACTCGTAAAAACTTTCTTTGGTGGCGTCGTCCTTGTCTTCTGTAGGGGTATGACCACATAACAGGCTAATGTTGGCGAATTTAGCCTTGATGCGGATTGTCATTAGACGTTCCCTTACGTGTCGGAAGCTTAAAACTTGTTGCCTAAGTCTGCCGCCTACAACAAATCAAGTGACAAATGACTCTACATAGGGTCAGAAAAATTGTGGTATGAATCGTAAGCAGTGCAAAGTGCTTGTCTCTTTCATTTTCCTTGAGATCGCCTCATAAAGCCTTCGGTTCCATTAAAGTGTCGACTGAATATAAACGTGTGACATTTTCATTCTCTTGATAGATTTGCTAGAAGAAATTTCAACTAAATGTTCAGATTTTTTCTTCCCTCTACAAGCGAACCCATCAAACAACCTTCACAGATCTCCGAGCTTCCTATTTCCCTCTTCAAAACTCAACGACCACCATGTAAACCGTCTTAAATCAAATTTAAATGAATTTCTCTGCAACATAATCCCTTAATCCGGGATACCTCGTCACATCTTTATCTGCTATCCACCCGTGTTCACACAGTCCACTCTGCTATAAGATCTCCAGTCAAGCCAAATGCCACTTTGACCAGTGTCCGATCACAATGTCTACCACCATATCAGAACCATTTCGCGTTGCATCATATCTCATGGACAGAACGCTTCAACAAAACTCAAATGCGTTCAAGAGTAACCCGATCTTTTCGCAACGATGCACAAGTAAATTGGAAAATTCCTCTCCAACCAACGAAAAACCCATGCAGCCAGGAGCAAGAATGAGGTGATGGCTCCTCTTGTTTATTGTGATGTTGCCTAGGTTTGATGTTACGACAACGACAACGACAACGGCGATAATAATAGCGAAAATGGGTGACGATGATGATGACAGTGCTGGGGTTTTTTTTTGTTTGCCCCTTCTTCGAGGGAGGAACGATGGGGGCGTTAAATTCCACACACATTGTGCTACCGTGTCGCGTTAACATGCCACCATTGCGGGCTGTTTTTTCTTTGCTTCTAAAGCACTTTTTTGTAGTTCGTCCCTGCTCAACCAAACTTCGTACCCGTCGGTCTGCACGGTATTCCAATTCCAATCTCTCAGCCTCCTCCGCTAGGAGTTCTTTCACCCCTCTAGTTGTTTAATTAAAGTAATGGCTGTTGTTTCTATTCCATGTGACAGGAGTTGTTTTTTGTGGATGTTGGACGCCGAAGCCATTTGTGTCCCACCCACACCCACCTAACTAACTACCGTAATGGAAAGATAATATTTTCGAGTTTCCAGATTGAGAAAGGACCTGTCACCGACAGCCAATGATGGGCAGGTAGCTTATGTTTTGGTTTCTGGTACCTGGTTCCGTTTGAAAATGGTGCGGCGAGGACGAAAATTGGGGTTATGACGGGGTACACAAGCATGGAAATTGGCAACGTTTCAGTTCTGCCAGTGTTTTCGGGTCACTAGCTGTGTTGTTCTCGAAATGAACTCTCAAGATAAGCAGTGTTTTCGTTTTCGGTGACGAGTGGATGATAAGAAGAAACGAAATTTGTTGGCCCGAATTTTGTGTGTTTTTTCGGTGTGAATCGTGCCAAAGTTTGAAAGATTGCCGCATTGCTCGAGGAATCCCCAACCTCCACCCACAGAAATTAGGTGCCATTTTCTGGCAGGATTCACCCCGGCATTAACCATGTAATCAGTCTTCAGTAACTCCTGACATAACACTGACTCTGTATATCTGCATCTGTATCTCTCGGTAAAAAATGATATCACAAGGCACGGTCATAAATTTTACCACAAATTACGGATACGCACTTACACACACCCACACACACACGCTTTCAACACCCCAAACGCAAACAGTCTCACACTTTGCCGCTCCTTTCGAATTTCCAAAATCAAATCCACATTGTCCTCGCTACATATCCTGTAGCAGCTAATTTGTAACCCCCACAACCGAACAAAACAACAACAGCAGCGGCAGCGGCAGGAGTGATAAACAATCTTTCGCATATAATATATCCTTTTCATCCACCCCATGTTGTATGCAAAAGAAAGATCTCTTCCAAATCAGGGAAATGAAGGATATATATTTAAATGACAGGTCCTTTCAATCTTGGGGCCATGCCGACAAACAGGAGTCCCCCCCCTCCGTCTTCTGCAACAATAAACTGAAGAAAAAAAAATCAAATCGTAGGGCGTTACATGCCACACAGTAAGTGGTGTGTAGTGTGAAAATTTGCCACTCGCATATTAGTTTCATTCATTCACTCAGCGTCCACCCCCACATTTAAGGATTCCGCTCGGTTTATCCTTGGAAGGAAAAAAAAACGGAACAAGGGCTTGAAGATTGTGCAAAGGAATTGTCTGTCATTTGTTAGCATTTCCTTCGACCACATTGAGATTTCTTTTCGAGTGTATGGAGTGTGAATTTGTTCGTCCTTTTTTATTATCCTTTTTTAATTTTTCTTCCACCCCAAACCCCCGGTAGATATGCGTGGCAATGCAAATAGATTTCATTTCCAATTGCGGTTTGTCTTCGTTCGTTTTTTTTTTTCAGGAATTTCTTGTCTCTTCCTTCGCTGTCCTGTTGTCTGACACAAGGGTCGATCCTTGTGAAGAGTTCTTTGCCACAGAGAAAGGATATACGAAGGATACGTGTTTTTCTTTTTCTTATCTGATTTGATATTCATGAGATTTTGGTCCAGAGAGTGGTTACAAGTTACAAGTGTATTATTATGGTCGCCCTCTACCGCAGTGTGGAACATGCGTTGGGCGCCATTCTCCGAAGGATATCCCCAGAATGTTTGTTCAGAGAAGATCCTGATGATGAATACCCTTACCAATAATTTTTTGATTAAGTTTTTGAATTTTTCATAACCCACACATGTTCGGAGGGCATCTTTGGATTCCTTCTTTGCTCCTTCGTTGGTGTGGGTGAAATTTTTTCAACCGTAAAACTCTAGGGAACCTATGTCTCTCTTGATTCCTACCTCCGTGCTGTGTGTGGTGTTTATATTTTTCACGTTTTGGGTTTGTCCAAATCACAGCGTAAAACATTTGAAAATGGTAAACATTCGACGTGTGGAATAGTTTTGCAACTTCCTTTCCATATGCTGTTGGCTGTTGTGTTGCTGCTGGAGCTGCTTCTATGTCAGAGAGAGGATATCCTTTTTCACGCGTTTTTTTTTTCTTTGTATCCTTTTTTGATAGATGGTGTGGTGGTTTATCATACCATTTCACATGTAGAAATAAAAATTTGAAACAAATTTTATTCGGTTTGCTATCGGGTGTGGGTGTGGATCCTTGTGGATTGTGTTGTGACTGCAGCAGGCTTGACGTTTTGATTAATGTCGGTATTCGGTGGCGGCTGATAGGTTATTTGGGTTACACCGGAATAATAATAAATATTTTTATACATATTTTAAGTGTGTTGTGACGATGATGATGATGGCGGTGGTGATAGCAAATTTTGTTGTTGTTACAGTGTGCGGTTTGTGACATTTTTAGAACGAAATTTTTGATTTCTTTTTGTTTATGGAAATTTGAGTGGAGGATGCTTTAGGCTATGAGATTACAGCGCTGAGAGTGGCGGTATGGGACTGTCTGATGTGGTTTTATGGATGGGTGGGCTCTGATTGAACTAGAAAGGGGGAGGGTTATTAAATTGATGTTCTGGCTTAGGAAATGTCGTCACGAAAAGCTGCGGATTTCGAACAAAGATTTAAAGGTCTTGGCTCATGAGTTTCACCTAGTCATAGATGCACTTGTCTCTTATATGAGTTTGCTTTTTCAGTATCATAAGCATTCAATCAAGAATTTCCTGATGAGTAAACTCCAAGCACACTCAGCTTAGTTGTCATTCACCCAACATCACTCAAGCCAACTAAGATTGCACATAGAGTTGTACTTTCCAGGCTAGAATGCAAGACTCTGCACGTCTGACCATTGGGATCCATTCACCCTTCTGTAGTCTGCATTAGGGGCCCTAAATGCGCACTGCGACCTATGAGATCTATTATGGTGGCCCATATGGCTTAACCAGAGGTTATATTGAGACTTTTGATAAACCTCAATATAGCCATAGGTTCAATTTTTCGAATTTTCACTGGGTTGACCCGCGTTAAGTGTTTCCCTGCATCTCCTGGACATACGCACAGAATATGTACAGCGGTCTCTTTCTGATCTTAACAGAGCCGGCAAATATCGGTATCTGATACTTTCATTTTATGCAGATGGTATCTAAGTGGATAATGTCCTGTCAGATAGACCGTTAAGGTTCTTAACTCTCTTTTGGTGAGGTCAAGTAAAGTCTTGGGGTTGTATAGGTTGGGGTTGATAAGCTTTTTTGCTTGTCTAAGGCCCAGTAGTCGACGTGTTTGTTGATCTCCCATTGTGTTATTTTGGAGTAGGCACTGTTGGGTGGTACCCCAAAACAGGGTTCGGGATCAACGAGTGGGCTGCAAGCGCCTCTTTTCCCCAGGCTGTCAGCCCGTTCGTTACCCCCGAAGCCTTCATGTCCTGGAATCCAGGCTAAGGTAACCTTATTTACCGATGCAAGGCTTTCGAGGAGGTTGAGACAGTTCCAGACAAGCTTGGACCCTACCATATAGGACTTAAGGGCTAACAGTGCTGCTTGACTGTCTAAAAAAATGTTGATGCGGGTTCCTTGGGTTCTTCTCCGCAGGTATTCTCTTGCACAAAATTCAATAGCGTGGACTTCCGTTTGAAATACTGTAGATGACTTTCCAAGCGCTGTCGCGCGTTTGGACCATAAACCCCAGCACCTGTGCTGCCGTTTTCCAATTTTGAGCCATCTGTATACCAGATTTGGGAATTTGGTAGTGTAGTAGAGCCTTCATTTCTCCATTCGCTGCGAGCGCCTATAACAACTTCGATATCTTTTGAGCATGGTATCTGGAATCTTAAGAATAGGGTCACAATGAATGTATTCTAGTATTCTCAGGTGACCTGTAAAGTCACTGACTTTAAGGTCTAGTATCTGAGGCAGTCTTAGAGACACTAGGCATAGCTTCTTTTTGTGCTGCCAGATGTAGCGGCCAGATGTAAGCATTGTTCCTATAGCTGCCGTTGGACACGTTCTTATAGCCTGGGTGATGCAGGCTAAGCGATAGATTTTGCTCAGCTTCCTGCGTTGTGGTTTGTTATGACGCGTAGGTGATCATTGATTTGATTACGGCGTTGTACGACCAATAAACAATTTTGGCGTTCAGTCACCAAGTTTTTCCGTACAGGCGTTGACACATGAACATTGCCTTGTTGGTAACCATGTTAAAGTGCGAGTTCCAGGTAAGCGTTTTGTCAAGTATTACTCCAAGATACTTTGCTTCGCTTTACAGATTAATAGGGATCTATTCATTCTTATAATGTCTTAGCTATCTCAAAAGTTCGTTGCGCTTTGACTAGATCGTATTGCAAGGCTGACGCTGTACCTCAAGGCAACCCAAAACTTTTCTATGATTTCGCTTATGAGGAGAACATCTTTGATACTAGAATTATGCCATCGGTGTTCAAGTCTTCATCGCGACTTTAGGCTTGCAATTCGACTCAGAATCTATAGAAGACGGTAGTCATGTTTAAGGTTCATATCATTGGTATTTTTTCACTCAACGGTGCATTCGTTAGAGTGCCCCATACATCACCTATAAGAGAAAAAGGCCTTTCCGCTCTTTAAAGTCCTCCACCACTTTAAACCTTCAAAGCAATCAATTTCCAAATCGCCTGCCAACGGAGAAAAAAAAACGTCTGTGGATAATCTTCTAACATTTTTCAGAAGAATTTAAATTCACCCACCCTCGGCTCGGTGTAGGTAACGCTCTTCAAATTTCCTACAGCCACGTTGAAGTCCGCCACACATTTAGTAGTCTCTCTAGGCAGTCCGGTCCGTCTCCCCATTACAGATGTATTTAATTTAATTTCCCGTTTATTTCTTTTTTCGCCGGCTTTTGGTGTGGAACCTATTGTTCATCGAAATGAAATTCGCTTTTTGCATTTCCTCAACTTTCCAGCGACAGCACGAGTGAAGTGAGAGTTCGTTTCGACATTGTGGTATGAGTTCAATGTACTTATAATCTACAGGAGGCCTTCTGTCGCCACCTCCTGCCATTGCCATTGCTATAGCCGTTCGCAAACAGATACAATTTGTTACATGGGATAACCCACCGAAATAGGCACTTGAGTAAATTAAATGAAAATTGTTTAATTTTTGAAATGAATGTAATTGAATTAATGGCGCTCTGTGGACGGGCATTGAGGGGCTAGAGGGGGCCTCCCCATTGGTCGGTGTCGGTAGCTGGTGTAACACGCGTAATATTAAATGTATACATCAAGCATCCTACTGTGCGGAAACAAAGGGCTTTCAATGATTCTGTGGCTGTGTTGCTTTGGCGGCTGATAGCTGATGGCTGATGTAACGCCTGCAATCTCCGACAAGGACTTTCACTTTGGTGTTCTCGGGCTCTCGATTCCGATGTACGAGTGCTACTACTGTGTTGTGTTGTATTTTGTAAGCCGGGTACGTGTAAACAAACGAGTAATCGATTTTATTTTCGGTGCCTCTTAGGGCGTATTTTGTTGCAGTTTATTTGATTTTCGACTATAGATGTGGGGCTGTTTGCGGCTGATGTTGATATGGACGAAGACTTGAGGTTTAATTTAAACTTGAAAGGCATTTTCAATGGGAATTGCTTTGGAGAGGGGAGTATGTGCGTATGGATGGAGATGCAAGGTGGAATGAATTCCTTAGGGAGATGGGTTTGCATTGATTAAAGTTGAATGTGGCCGAATTGAAAGAAATGTGAAACCTATGTGAAATAGGCTGACTTCATTAAATGTGACGGAGGTTGGTGGATCATTCTTTCAGAGTAGTCAATAGGAGATGGAAAAAAGTTGGAAGAATAAAGAGGAAGGTTTTCGTCGACCAAAGACATCTAAACAAGAAGCCATCCACACGTATAAGCCCGCCCCCTACTCCTGGTTGATTGAATATTTTCTTATCAAAAGTAGTTTCCGAAAAGTAGGCCTTTAAGAACTACATGACTCGCTCGTAAAACTTCGTAAAGAAACCTCAATTTTTCACACTATATCGGACTTTCCAACTCCAATTCGCCGCAAATTACCCAACCACCACCGAGGAGGGCTCATGTTCACCGGTTATCCATGAAAATCCATCTGTAAATAGAAACCCATTCGTTCCTCTCAACAATGCATTCTCATCTTCTGTGCAACATTTATCCTCTCGTATATCCACCACCAAACAATATCCATCTCTTACCGGGCGAAAATCCTTTCGATATCCTTCCCCGTCGTCGTCAGCGTCTCCTTGGTGTGAAGAAAATAATCAAATGACATCCGATTCGTCTTCAGTTTTCAAGCATGGAATATCTTCATCTTGTACGCCATCCATAAGGCGCTGGGTGATTCACAACATTGGCGAATCTATTATGCGAGGACAATGATGCAACAAGGCATAGAGCATGAGGCATCAAGCATCAAGCATAAGGCACAAGGGATCACATGGAACAAATACAGCAGATACAGAGCGCGCATTGTCTTCCGCCAATCCATCTCTTGATCTCATCAATTTTTCCTAGACTCTAATGCGAACGAAGAAGGAGTGCCATGGCATAGAATCAATAAGGACGAACGACGATTGGAAATGGGACGAGTTTCGGGTTGAATGTTGATTTATTGAAAACACGACCCCCTTTCGATGGAGAAACGATTTTTTTTTTTCATCTTTAAGACGAAAACTCACTCTATCCGGGAGAAGGAAATTGCAAGTGCGATAAGTTCCACTAGCTACCCCGCTCCGCCCCTAAAGGACATAAAAATGAATCTATATCTGTGTCTGTCTGTTCTGCAATTCCATGGCAAGATAAATAATTGACAAGGGTGGGCATGATTCCTCAAACTACCACCGAACTTTCCGAGCGATTGCAACCGAAGCAGTATCGCTTTTTTTTTTTTGTTCACCCCCTCATCCACCCAAATCAAGCGAGCAAATTTGATGGCCAGCACAGCACACAATCTTCCCCCCCTCTACTCACCACTCGATAGATTGGGTCTTGTATAACATGCCCTTCGCATTCCGGTTAGGAAATAAAAATACATAGAAGCGGCATCAAGAAATCAACCCCCATCCCACCGGTTTCGCCCTTAAACAGAAATAAGTAATAGGATATGTCAAGATCTCACCCTTGGTCAGCTTTTGACGAGGGCGCCGCTCCCAAACGTAGCCAGCCATCTTGAAAGTTCCTTATCTCCCGCTAGCCATGTTCCCGTGCAGGAAGAGGAAGAGACCAACCCCAAGCCATAAATGCCCCCGTCTAGCGATTGCAATCTTTATGGACTCGGTCGAACTCATTTGTGGAAGCTAATTTAAAATGCTGCACTCGTTAGATTGGTGTGGCTACCAACGCCATATCCATCGTACAATGGTGGGTTCTGTTGTTGCTTTTATCTGCAATTATGAGGACCTTGCAACCGAGAAAAAGGCGACTAAATGACGCAAGATCTTATAAAATTGAATCACAGTCTCGGTAGAGAGGAAATAAATTCGCCTAACCCCCCGTCCACTCGGGAGTTAGAAACTGGAGTAGCATCTCGAGGCTGAATCGGCAATTAGACGAAGGAGCACCAGCAAGCATTTTGGAAAAACTAATTCCCACTGGACCGAGGAAAGGGGGCGACATGGTTTTGTGTGTAATTAAAGTTCGCATTCAAGGATGCGTGCTTGGAAATGCTTATTCACGCTCTGTGCAAGGAAACTTCTGTTTTCCTTTTCGAGGGTGGAGGTTGGGGAGTGTCTGCTCATCCCCCGGTTAAGGTGAAAATGTCACAAGAACGAGAGAAATAGTGGTGGTGCAGTGATTATCTCATTCGCAATCACATTTTGTTGCACGTAATAGGCGATGGGAGTTGCAAAACTTGTGATTGTACATACAATTGAAGGGAGATGGATGGTGGATGGTTGGTAGATGGATGGTATTTAAGCGGGATGCCGTTGTACAATTATGGGTTAATTGTTATGTTGCTCTGGGTTACGCGGTAGATGGATGACAAGGATCTTTAGATGTGACTTTCGCAGACTTTTTATGAATCATCGGGGAAAGGGAGGGGTGAGGAGAGGGGCATGGAGCGTTGTGGAACGAGATGGAAGGGGAATTCTTCAAGATTTCGTAAAGTGGATCCTAATAGAGATGTTGAAGATCTATTGTGAAAAACTCAATTTCTTTGACATTTAGTGAGGTTGTCCTTGACTAAACTCATTAGATGTTACCAATCGGACACGGTTGGCGCTTAGCCATAGGACGAAATACCAAAAAAAAAAATCTTGAAACATCCCAAACACTTCTGCGGCGATTTGAGATAGCTGTCAACCAAATAGCAAATCGGCTTAAGGAGACTCGAAAGAACTGTGTGAATAAATATCTCATGACATTAAGAACTAAAAACACCATAGAGTTTCCTCATCTGGCTGAGTCTGGAGTAAACATAGGTGGTGCTATAGCTCGAGGTGAATCTGGTTCTCAGCCAAGATGCCTCTCCTGTAAGTCTGGGCGATTTGACACCTGAGACCATCAGGAAGCAAATTTCTAAGCTCGAGGTGAATCTGGTTCTCAGCCAAGATGCCTCTCCAGTAAGTCTGGGCCTTTTGACATCTAAGAGCACCGGGAAGCAAACTTCTAAGCTCGACGTGAACCTGGGTCTTAGCCAAGAAGCCTCTCCAGTAAGTCTGGGCATTTTGAAACCTAGTAGCACCGGGAAGCAAACTTTTAAGCTCGAGGTGAACCTGGGTCTCAGCCAAGAAGCCTCTCCAGTAAGTCTGGGCCTGTTGACACATAAGAGCGCCGGGAAGCAAACTTCTTAGCTTGAGGTGAACATGGGTCTCAGCTAAGAAGCCTCTCCAGTAAGCCTGGGCCTTTTGACACCTAAGAGCACCGGGAAGCAAACTTCTAAGCACGAGGTGAACCTGGGTCTCAGCCAAGAAGCCTTTCCAGTAAGTCTGGGCCTGTTAACACCTTAGAGCACCTGGAAGCAAACATCTAAGCACTTTGAGTTGCTTTGGGCTTAAAATTCAAAACTCTCTAATACGTTCCACAACTATCCCCGATTAGAAGCCTCTACGTTTCCAAGCTTCCACGTTGCCTTTCACTCCACTCCCACAAACCATCGAAAAAGGTTCTCGTAATTTTGACCTTTTTGACATATTTATTAAAATCCTCCCACCCAAGCTTAAGCATGCCCCTACCCCTTTCCGCTCTGAATGAATCCGTAAATAGGGCCAAGATCTCATTCCAGAAATTCTCATTAATTACCCAAAAACAAACCGATTGCATCTCATCCGCCCTCAAAGCAAATGAAGTGGCAAAAGGATCCATTTCACAACACAGTCGCATGAATAAAGAAAACGCAAAAAAGGACGAGAAAACAGAATAAAAAAAAAGAAAAAAACCCCACAGTGGAAGGAAGAGCAAAAGAACTAAAGAAAGTAAATTAATTCCGATATAATCCCTGACACTCAAATTATAACCTAATTAAACGAAAAAAGTCCTCGGAAAGATTAAAAGGATTTTTATCTCGTGTCCTGTTTTATTTTTTCCACTCAAAAATTCCCTTTTGTGCCGGGGTCCGAGAGTTGATGTCGTCGATACTCAGGCCGAAATACGACTGCAGAACGCGCGCGACATCAACGACGACTACGACAAATGATATGATTCTCGTCGTCGAGGATAAAGCGAAAGGACCAAAGAAGAAAGGAATCAGTTGACCCGCATAAAATTAATGAGCTTTATTGTTTAATAATTTATATTCTCAAGAGAGTGTCGCAGCAGCGGCAACATCTGTTCTCCACCCGAGTCTCGTTGCGAGAAATATCCTTCGTTTGTAGTCTTTACGATTGACACAACAAAAGCACAGGATCGGGAGGGTAATGGCGTACTTTTTTCCGCCATCATTGGTTTTGCATTTTCTCATATCCTGAATTAATAAGAAATTAATGACGACGTGAGCCTTAAAAGCAAATTAATATTTTACCTCCTGCCCGGAGAGGGTCAGCGAGTGGACAACGTCGAGATCGGACCGCCACCGTCATGAATTATACATTACAGGCACCCTCGATGACCCTTGCAGGGTGCAGAGTGCACTCGAGGAATAACCTTAATTCACCTTTCCGAATTTGTCCTACGGATTTACATGGCAGGACAACGGCAACAACAAAAATTAATTTATCGCAAAATAAAAAACTCAGTCAAGGGTTCGAGGACCGGCTGCATACGGGTTGCATCCTGGCCTCCTCGATTCGAAAATTAAATGAAATTTTGTGGGTGGCAACGATGTTTACACTCGTTGGTCCTGATGGCGGTCGTTCGTTTAAGGGAAACAATTTTATTTTGCATTTTATCAGGCCGACGCTGCATCATGTGTGGGAGTGGGTCGTGGAAACAGCTGTGATGGTTCCTAGCCCTCCGCCACGCAAGTGCGCGAGGCCATGGACTACGATATAATGGGAAAGTGACATGTGACTTTTATCTCAGTGTCCCCATATATTATATTGCCGCCGCGGAGGAGAGAACGAACAAAAAAAAAGTGCGGCTAAGTACTGCCATTTTTGGATCGACCCGAGGGCTGTCAAGCGAGGTTGAAAATTCAATCTTGGTATTGGCTCGAACGATGTCAATTTTCACTCAAGGGTGGGTCGGGGTAAATTGCCTGCGATGGGAAGTAGGTTGAGATTTTTGAATACTGAAGACCGGGAAAGGGAATTGACTTTTTCTTTCCCACAGGCTATGACCAGCGTCTTCCCTTTCTGTAGCTTAAGTCAGATGTCAAGGTACATATGTTTAGTGCTTTTTTGGCTTGTTTCCCACAGTCCACAACCACACTAAACTTCTCCCAGGAGTCAATCCCTTATGGCCAACACCTCAAGCTTACACGAAAGGACCTAGTGACTTAATCGTTCTCATATACCTACATAAGTAGCCTTAAGTCCTTCCCCAAAGTGCCTCTCAATATGGTCTAACCTCACACAAGTATGTCCACTCCTTCATAAAAGACAACACGTTCCACATTAGACCTTTTCAGATAAACCCTTCTTAACTGTCTATTGTAAGCAACCCTATCGAAGATTCTTATGATAAAATCCAATGACTGTCCCTACCAGCCCATTCGGTAATTGAAAAATGTATCCTTTACACTTAAAAAAAAAGTATACTCTCCCAGCTGTAATCACCTCCTGCTGTACCTACGCCGCTTTAAGGCAACCTCAACATAAATGCTTGGTATTTACTCTAAAAAAAAGGGGCGAACAGCAACAAAATAAAACGCAAACTTTCCCAAAATATTCTCAGTACACAGCTGATGGGTAAAAAGGAAACACGCACGCACACACTTAAGAGTTATTGTAGCCTCAAGGATACAAAAAAATAATAAGGCATGCTTCCACTTTTTTTTCTTCTCCACAAATCTCGTTGTACTTCTTCGTTTTTCTCTCATTTTGTCATGGTAAAAAATTACCAAGGATAAGCCGAGGTCCTCGAATCTACATACATATGTATGTATGGGCATGTGTATTGTTCAAATTAAATACAACACTCTCTCTCTCTCGGTTTCCACGAGACGTCGACTATACTGGCTTATCCACAAAATTGTACAGAGAATTCTGAAAACACTGAAATTGTATCTAAAAAAAAGGACTAAAAGTCCACTGCACAGTACTCTGACGTGTGTGTGTTTTTATTTCGTACCCCAACAACCTAAATATCCTTTTATGTAAATTTTCCACAATGTGTGTTGAAAAAATCAAAACAGAACGAAAAAAGCGTTACAGCTGAGTGTTAAAGCACTTTTGTCCCGTTCTCTCCCTCTCTCTAGGATACAACCGGCGCGGCGTATAGAGGATGCAACGAAGGATATTATTGCAATTTTCCTGTAACGAAAACAGATTGCATCCCGTTTTGGGTCTACAAAACAAAACAAAAACGATACCAACTTCGAAACATTAAAAAGGACAAAAAAAAACAACCCAGCAAACCAAAGTGGATTCACGACTGATGTTGCATGCTTTTATGAGCATCCTTTTAGTTTTTTGTTCTCTGTTTTTTTTGGGGTTATTGCAACCGAACTTTAACACCAAAACACTATGTTACAGGACATTCAAGTGGAGACTAGCACACAGCGAGCGGGAGAGCGAGTTAAAAAAAAAAAAACAAGAATTCGTAGCAGCATCAGTTTCAGTGGCTGTGGCGTGAGGACTAACTACATTCTCAGATATGGTGGCGCCCGACGTCTGATATATGCCCCAATAATACTGATTTATGTGTGTTCGCCGTCGAACGGCTTCTTACCGCTCCCTACTGTTGTGGCTGCCGTCTCTCTATCTCTCGCTGTTGCTTCTCCAGTCTTCGGTTGGTACTTCCAGCCAATTGACCTTTATTCGGTTCGTGAAACTTGAAACTGCTCAGTGGGCGATGGTGGCGGTGAAAGGGCAGAAAAATAACTTTCACCTGCTTCATAAAATTTCATTATGTCCTTAATTCCCTACAAGGATACTTTGAATCCCACTGCCATTGCCCCTACTTCGTGCACACCTTCGCTGGGAGTTTTTGTCCAAAAAAAGTTTTGCGAAATTTCTTTCGCTTTTTTCGCAACGCTAGTCCCCAGTCATCCTTATAATCTACCCTCGTCGCCTTCCAATCGTCCTTGCGATATGAAAATATTAGACAGATAAAAATTAATTAACTGTATAATTCTTCGGCCAATAAACAAGAGAGCGTGGTAGCCAACGGCACAGGGAAAAACCCCCGGATTACCTTCGAAAGTCATACCCAGGAGCACTGCCACCACCACCACCACCATCACCTAGATGGTGGGCTCTCCCAACTTATTCACAATTTAGAATAAATTTCCAGGATAACATTTTTATACTCCTAACGTCGGTGTTATACGACTTAATAAACAACAATTCCCGTCCACCGCTCTCCACTGACGGGCACTGCGACGGCAAAGTCCCCGTGGTGGCAGTGGTGGCGTTATTAGGTTTAATTTTAAGGATGATATCCGAGGTATTAAGGATACACGCAACGCAACGCCAGCTGTAATGGTATCTATAAAAGGACGATAAAAAGAAATATTCACAAATTGATGTTTTCGCTCGCTTCCGCTGCCAGCAGCGCCGCTTCGAACTGAAGTTCCGCTTCATTTTTTTTTTTTTTTTGCTTAGGGAGACTTAAGGTTGAGGGCCAGTGGGTTGGGCTTGCAACGGAGCACTTTAAACTTTTTAATGATGCCGGCGGCGGAAGACCGACGTTTTTTTTTTACGTTTCCTGGTTTTTTTCTTTTAATTTTTCTGCATTTTTGTGATTATATTTGCCTGTATCACCTCGAGTGGGGGCGAAGTTTTGCTTCGAATTTGTGTGAAATAACTTTTGGAACGTAAGTGGAGTTGTTCCACTTGACGGTTAAATGATTCCAGGTACTTGGAGTTGAATTGAAAGGAAAATGAAGTACAGGTACATGTAATTGGCAACACAAGCGGATTTAAAGAGGTAAATAGACTAACTACCTGAGGGGGATTTATCGAAATGAATGGAATGTAGGAGCTAGTGCCGGCTTAGGATGGTGTTTTGTATGTGAAAGACTGCGAGAGTGGTCTGTGGAACGTAACAACTTTTTGGTGCCACTGTCAAAAGATTGATGAAAAGGGGTTGTTTTCTAGGAGATATGACCAGCAACAGATAGTAGGCTCCTTGCAATAACAACGGAGTGGATCCACTCCAATACTCGTACTACACACCAACCCCAATTCAAGTCCTAACTGACCTTAAAACGAATACACCCTCTGTTATCCCTCATGTCCTTGCGATTAGTTAAAGAAAATTCGTTCGAAAGGCCCACATATTTCTTCAACTATAATCGCCTCTGCACAATCTGACCCCATTCATAAATTTCAAAAATATAATACATACCTTCCACCTCCAACCGGGTCCTTTCCGTAGCAAAACTGTTGACAAATCAAATTAATTGAACCTTTTTGAAAAACACTCTCGGACTTCGATAGGAGAAATCCTTAAAATAATTGGATTCCCGACAAAGAAATCCGGTTCCGCACAATGGAATTCTTTCTTCTCCTGCCAGTGTGCGGACACCGTGCGTGACTCGAAAGGACAACACCTATTTTCTGTTCCAGAATCAAAAAAAAAAGAAGGACTTTCCGCACATATTTTGCCGGCATCCTACCCTATCAGGAACTGTAAACCACATAAAAAATAACACGTATTAACTTTTAAAAGAATGTGATAGAAAATTAGATTTCTGACACTAGGTGTCGCATATAAATCCTCCGCTGTGGTGGGGTCCCTTTTTCCTATTTTTTTTTTTTTTCGGGGTCTACCCGTTCCTTGCTGCGTGCACAATAATTGCCACCCATTGTGATTTGTCATCGTAAAATCCCCCGACCAGAAATAATGGCGCACAGCAAAGAAATGGAGACGTCGTTTTCGGATTCGGATTCGGATTTTGTATGGTAACACGCTGGTGGTAGCGATCCTGGTGGTTACGTTACGGTTCCGTGTGCTGGATTCTGTCGCTCGTTCCACTAACTTTTGCATCGATTCCAGGGGAACAGCCAAATGCTGGATGGGATCCCACCAACCGCAGAAATTTTAGTCGTTTTCGTCGTCGTCGTAGCTCTCTCATCCTTGCGGTTCAGAAGCAATAAGCAATAAAACGGATATCCAGCTGGGTACTGGGTTGTGTTGCACCCTATTTCATAAGGACCGGCGGGAGGTGGTTTTTTCCTTCGTTCTCCATTCCATTTTCAGTTTCAGACTCTGTCGCCGAAGAGATTAACTTCCCGCATTTGCGAAATTTTCTCTTGGTTTGATGGAAAAGGACACCGGTGGAGCATAGCCGGGGAAATTAAATGGACGCCTCGACCACGATACAGCTGTTTTTCGTTGCATTCTGCGGTACAAATGAAGGAACCATCCATTGGGTTCCAATATCCTTCCGAAAAGATAGACACGCTGCAACTGAACAGCGTAGGGAGGAGGACCAACCAAGTGAACTCCTTCTCTAAAGGATACTTAGACGAAGAGCTGTGGCGATGGCGTGGTAGATTGCTCGCAGTAAGGAGTCAGTCGGAAACTATTACTTATCCTTTGGTTGGCGGCACGGTATAAAGACGTCTGAACCGAGCAAACGAGAGCTGAGCATAACCACGTCCTTAATCATCAAACGTGGCCGTGATCGGGTCCGAAACGTGTGTATTACATTTCCTTGCCAGTTTCTCAACACACACACACACACACACCATCTCCCAGCTGAGTGCATTTCTTTCCTTAGGGGTTGCGCGCGCGATGCGGTTAAAGGGATGGAAAATGTACTCAGAAGGCGAAAACGGATTGCAGCAATTTTTGAGGGCAATCAATAGCGTATAACGGGTAGCAAATGAAGTCGGTAAAGTTACCACCGAAGACGTTAGACTGCGGTGCGGCAAGGATGCCGGTTTAAGCGGTGGAAGTTCGAGTCAGTGTTTGCTTATGGCAGAGATTATGGTGCGGCTGATGGTTGGTAACCCTTTGGATGGATGAATGATGACGAACGATTCGTTTGTAGTTTTTTGGGGCACGTTACTTGGTTCTTCAGGTGGAACAGCGAATACTGACTTCGTAATGAATATCAATTGAAAGTTGAAAGTGGGGCGAAACTTTGACAGGTACCTAGTTGTGATGAATTTATTTGTTCGGAGGACGACGTTGACAGTTGACATAGATAATTGATTTGCAGGAGGAACTGTGCTGAAGTGGATTTAGGAGAGGTGAGCCAGGGATAAGCACTAAACAAGCAACAAAACGCACTCATCACCGGCGTCTTGGATAGAATGACAGACTCGATAGATTTATCTTTGACTTTGACTGTACAGGCTCCACTTTGCGTGCATCTCTTTCGTTCGTGGGGAAAGTCTAAAGTGAATGAGTGGCTCTGAGAGGCTACATATGTATGTATGTAGGCTGTGACCTTGCGTAGCTTGTCTAGATTTAGCGGCATTTGACTCAATACCTTGTTCGAAGTTCGAACCAAGACAACACTATCAAGACACGAGAAAAGTGCATTCTCTAGCTGTTGTCCAGAAATGAATAATAATGTCGTTCTAAATTGGTTGTAGAACTTTAAAAAATTTCACACCTTTCAACGAGAGAGCAGTGCTTACTGCCATAAACCCCTGTTTTTTCCAAATCATTTCGATCTTTCGAACTCTAAGTGAATCTCTGACAAGTTTCGAGGCCGAAACAGGCAAACTGAAAACTTTACACCACTCAAAGTTTTTCCATATGACATCTTCGCATGTCCGCATTCTTTTAACCCTAATTTGGTCATTCTTTCCGCTCTTCACAATGCCTTACTTTAGATTCCTAAACTTTTGAACAACAACTCCTTTCAATTTAGAACCGTTCCACGCTTTGACACAAATTTTACTACTAATTTCGTCGTTAAAACTTAACTTTGTACATGCGTGTCCTTGTTGCCGCATATAAAAAGCCTCCCTCTCCAACACAAACCCACTTGTACGGTCTCTATCAACTTTGTTTTTTTTTTTTTGGAAGAGAAAACAACAGCACTAGCACTTAAAGTCCTTTTTATTGAATCACAGCTCAACTTTTTAACACCATCTCATCTGTCGCACCTGCAGCAGCACATACTTGCACACACACCAATGTATACATGCCATCGTTTGATGATGGCACGTGAGAGTGCGGTCGGTGGCCACAAGTACGCGGTGCAAACACTTTCCAACTAAAAAGCCAGCATTTCTACTTCGTTCCACCTCGTGTGACACACACATACAAACATGTATACATATGGCAGGATAAAGTTTCCGATTTTTGTGTGTTACAGGAAGAATTTCTGTCTCCCCCAGCCCCCACCACGTGTCAAAAACTGAATCTCAATCTAGGATAAGGCACGTCATACTACTGCCGCAACGCGTGTATCCTGTTCATGTGCCACATGAACATTTTCTTTCTATTTACCCAAATCAGGATGTGTTCAGGCGAGAGAGAGAGAGAGAGGTCGATGGTATTGCCAGGCTTATTGTCGGCACTGACAGTTTCTGGCGTCCCGAACCATGTAGAAAAGTGTCACAAAATTTCGCTTGGCACAATCCAATTTCTCATAAAAAAAAATCGAAATAGAGGCCTTGAGATCCGGAGCAGCCAGCCTACGTGGTTCTGGCTTCTCACTGAAGCACGTCCCATCGCAAAAAAGGACGAAGACGACGCTGAATAAATCGAATAAAATCAAATCAATCATGGACCGCTGTAAAAATCTGTCTCAGAAGGTACGGCTGCGGACGCGAATAGCCGAAGCCTCGAATAATTAATCAGCCCGACATAATTGAAACTAATTCGTGCGTTGTAGTCCAGCCATGGGTGTACAACAAGCCTTCCGAAGCCATGTCCTGCGGTCGACGAGAGCCAGGTTGAACTCGTTCGAACAGTCATTTGTCGGCGCAGTGGTCGCGGATTCGTTTTACTAATTTTTCTCTTCTGCACCATCATCGGTTGATCCTGGACGGGATACGAATATGTGTATGCAAAGCGGGATTGAAATCCCCGGGACAGAATAAATTGTTTTGCGGTGTTCGGAGTGATTTTTTTGTTCGCCATCATTCCACCATTGAGAGTCGAAATCCATCGAATTGGAGAATAAATAATACCACTACCGCCGTCGCCGCCACGGCCGTCATATTGGACAAACAACGATGGTTACGGTTGCAGCAGAAGGATTCACCCATCAATGCTTTGTGTCCGCACAACACGGCCAGCACAATGCAGCGCATAATGCGAGTGAGTATTAATTATTATGCCACAGGGCGGACTGAGCGGTGTGAAACGTCCTATTGCCGTGTTGAGTCAGCGATTGCACAGCCGTATGAATTAATTTTTGCTGCTGCATTAGGCGCATTACTTGGGAATAAGTAATAAGGACCAAATCAGGCGTTTGAATATTTCTGCAGTCAATGAGAGGTGGACATGTTGATCCTTTCCAGCAGAGTGGAAATAAGTTTAATGTGCGAAATCGGGAAATCGACAGCGATGGTGAAGTTTTGGGTTTTTGATAGTCCTGGATGCGGTCTGAGATCGAAAAGTTGGTAGTGGACATTGTGCCTTTGTTATGTGACTGATGTTTCCCTTTTTCCGTTTGGAAGCACTCGCTACTGTTAGGACACCGATACCAAGTCCAACTTTTCAACGATACAAGATTGATCGGTTAGTGCGAGTGGAATATAAGAAATCTGAAGCTGGCTAGGCTAGTGCTGGCTTCAGATTGTAATAGTGACCGCACAAGACTTGTAGTAGACATTGATTCTGAAAAGAGTTTTTTTTTTTTTTTGATGCGCAGGTATGTGTGAAAATTCTTTATGGATACTCTTTGACCCGTGCCATGAGTTATGCCCGACTGCATGCTCCTGCATGTCTACGTGCTAAAAAACACCTCCTCCTTGCTCTATCTCCTGGTTTGTCCCTTGCGGCACCGCCAGTCAAGGCATTCCTTCACAGGGGCAGGTTTGAAATTTCATCGTCTCCTTCTCAGCTACCAGAGCTAGCAGTTTGTTGGTTTCTTGCTGCTCTTTCCTCTATTCGCTGTTGCTGCATTATGCTTGTGATAACTTCACTTGCAGTCTCCCAGCCTTCGCGTGTCTCCAGCATATACATATGTGATTAGGCCTCTTGAGGTAAATTGGGGTCCAATTTCTCTCTCTGGGATGGTTCTAGCACGCGCGTAGTTTTCGCACTCCATTAGCACATGCTCAGCGTTCTGGGGTTTTCCTTCACAGTGTTGGCAAAATGGGTCATCCACATGCTTGTACTTGTAAAGGTACTCCCGAAAGCATCCTTGTCCTGATAGGAATTGCGTTAGGTGGTAGTTTACCTCTACGTGCTTTCTTCTAGTCCATTCATCAATGTTGGGTATACGTCCATCGCCCCTCTGTTGTGATGTTCCACCTATTTTGCCATTCCGCTTTCATAGCCTCCAAGGCCGTTCGTCTGCCGTCGGGCTCGCCGTCGGGTTCGCCATCGGGCTCGCCTTCGCGCAGTGCCCCAGCCTTTTTCGCTTTTAGATCGATAAGCATGCGGCCTGAGATTACACTTATAGCATCCGCTGACACAGTTCTAAAGGCGCGGCATGCCCTTAGGGATGCAATCCTATGCGCCGAGTTCATGTACGACTTATGGTACTCCTCTGACGCCCATATCGGGGCCGCATACAAGAGCATGGACTTGCTCGCGATCGTCAAAGGGTTTCTGAACAGCTGCCTTAGTCCTCCAATGTTTGGCATGAGCCTGCATAGCTATGTTACCGCCCGAGAGGCCTTCTCGCCTGTGTACGTTAAGTGGCCCTTGAAGCTGAGTCTGTGATCCAGCAGCACTCCCAGGTCAGGTACTTGATGTGCGGCTTCGGCTGGATGAGGTGTTCTCCGACCTGTATAGTTAGGTGTTCCACTTTTTTACGGCTGCTTATGAGTACAGCTTCGGTTTTGTGGTCCGCTAACTCTAAACCTGTTGTCTGTAGCCAATGCTTTACGTTCGTAATTGTTTTATTGCAGTTTTGCGTCACTTGTCCCAGTGTTTTTGCCACTACTACCACTGCAATGTCGTCAGCATGTTCTATAGAATGGGTCCCAAAACTGACCCCTGTGGAACTCCGCCCGTAATCTTATACATCTTCGGTCCTTCATCCGTGTCATAGTATAGAATTATATCCTTGAAGTAGCTGGCTATTATACGCAACAGGTAGTTTGAAACCCGTAGGTCGCTTAGTGCTCTTAGTATACGGCTCCAGTCGGCTGAATTAAACGCATTTTTGACGTCAAATGTTATGACAGCGAAATACTGTCCTGAACAGAGCTGAAATAATGCATCTGTGGGTGGAACTAACTTCAAGGAGCCTCCTTTTGCATACTTATTATCGCTGCGGACATCTCCGGCGTTGGAGATTTGTTGGATATTTATCCATCATTGCGAAAGTATCGAACATAAGTTTTGAATGCTTCTGTCAGGAATTTTTGGGTGATATTTCTAAGCCACTGTTTGCACGATGCAGTTCGATTTTGACAAAAGAAAGGGCATCAAGCATGTATAGTCCCGCCAAACGGGCAACCAGCTAAGAGCTTAACCGCCCCAAGCTGGGGTCTGTACGGCCCCTTGACTGTTACCCGTACCAACACTTACTTTAAAATCCATGTTTCCTTAACTGAGTGCCGTTACATTTGCATCGAAAATTGAAAATTTTTTTTCGACTTAAGTAGAATATTAATGTCCTTCAGCTTGAAGAAGTAAAATCACCAAATCACACATGTTCTGTGTACCTTTCTAAAAAAAATTCGCTGACATGGTCAAACTGCATAGCACAGCAACATTTCCACTGCAAACTGAAGAACCTTGTCTCAATGGCGCATCATCACATCACGTATCCTGGTTTCAAAGTTCAAAGCTGTTCCGCTATTAAATTTTGAAAAAAAAAAAAAAAAAAAACACCATCACTGATATGAGTATAATAGAAGCTCCAATCTCTCCGCCCATAAAAGTGATCGAGACGTCTGTTGTGTCCTTAAAAAAAATCGAAAAAAAAACTCCCCCTTCCTACAAGGGTCCTTTACGACCGTTTTATTGTCTATTCCCGAGCTGATACTTGAAATTGAATATTAAGAACGGCAACAAAAAAATGGGAAATCTCCTTAATAGTTCAGCCGCCAGCTACCCGCCGCCCGTCAACGAAATGCTCCATAAAACATATCACAAAAGACCCAAGGAGCCACTTCATTCCCTGTCGTCCTCTCGCCCGCAACCACCCTCCGATAAGCTGTAAATTTTGCACTTTTCAATCGACGATATCAGTTTTATTGTCCACCCAAAGCAGCCACCCTTGTGTACTCACACCCGCATTCAAAAGTACTTAAAAAGCATAAAAGTTGGTCCACAAAATTTCCTCCTATCCTAATCCGTAATATATCCCACCGAGCAGAGCGAGCAAAAAAAAAAGAAAATGAGAAGAAACATTATAGGATAGGAAATATATCGAACAATTTAAAAAGGACGACGAAAAAAAAAGAGTCCTTCCCTTGACCTCTCAAATGCAAATACTTCACATAAACACACACCATCCACACCCAGTCCACATGCCTATACATCGTTGGTGCAGCATGAGAATGTCCATAAGGACATATATCACCCACTTAATGGCAGCAAAAGGATAACGTTAGTGCGGGCATAGGACCAAACCAGCACACCAGCGGAAGGAGAAGAAAAATGTCTGGGAAATAAAGAAAGGACATCGATGTTGTCGACGATGCTCGTTCCCCTGATTAGGCGGCAAGTCTCTCCGAAAATTGAATTGAAAATTGAGAGAGAGAGAAGGGCGCGATGGCATGCCAAAGGATATGCAAACATATTTCAGACTCAAAATCTGATTACGAATTTTATATGACACATTTGGATGATAAATGGCCAGGAGGATACCGGCTCCTTTACAAGTGTTATCCGAGCATGGAAAAAAATAACTTCCCACTAAAAAGACCTTAATGTCCTGGCCCTTAAAATTGTTGGAAATAATAATAGAAAACCATGAGGAGCACTCCTGGTAGCCCCAAGCAACACACATGTCCTTTGTTCGCAAGAATAGAGAAAAGAATCTGCATGTGTATATAAATATCCTGCTTTCATATTGAGTGCGTAAATCACACTTCATTTCATGCTCGAGAACAGGATGTGCGACTGCTGAACACAGGGAACTCTATCGTTGAATGGAAATTCTATTAAAACAAAAGGACTACCGAACTCAGTCGGTATCCTGTCGACACGGTCGCATATTACTGTCCCTGAGTTCGTCCTTGCTTTGCTCTGATGGAAGTTCAAAAGTTTTCCAGCTCCTATGGGTTCCACAAGTTCCACACACAATAAAACCAGAATGCCAATAGAATATGTGTATGGCTGTCGGGGTCTACGACATGTGGCAGGATGCCACATGCCACTACATGCCCTTTGCACTGTTTTGTACTCTCTATCTCGACGAGTGTGTGCACTTTCTGCTTGAACATTCCACCGGAGGTAGGAAGATGGAAAGGACATTTCATTGAACCTTCCATGAGGATAGTGTTCTCCCTTTGGCTACCGCTGTTACTACTTGCTGACGATGGTGTACCGCTATAGAAATTAATTTAACCGGAATTTCTGCTCCGGATGATGACGCAAATAATTATTATCCTTAGAGAGGATTTCGATTTAAATATAGGACATTACACAGAGGACACCCGGAAGTGTGTGATGGCACAGTCATCATCATTATCATCATCATCATCGTCATTGTTGTCCTCATTCTTGCATTCGTCGGCGTCGTCTTCGTCGTCGTCGTCCTTGTCGTTGTTGTTTCCGTCTTCATCAGCATCGTCATCATCGAACTCCGAAATCGATAAGGATAGCTTTCATCCTTTCGCCGAGATATCCTTTTTTGTGGGGATTTTTTCTTCGAAAATTTAATTTCATACAAAATTTAATATCACTACAATTAAAATCATTGTAACAGTATCCTTGACATTCACACATTGTATAGAAGCTCATATCGAGTTCTTGGGAATTCCTAGAAAAGGATTTGCCTTGAGGCTAAACTTTTTTTTTTTAAATGAATCCTTGCCCCTGGTACAGAGGGGGAGAGTCAGCTCCTGTCAGCTTGGAGCTAGGATTTGCACACTTAACGTGTATTTCAATCAATGAAGCCAATCGAGTTTTTTTGAGAAAAAAGAAAGGATATGTAGGGATATAGAGAGCTGGCTTTTGTTTGTCGAAGAGTAGGAGTGTGACTGGGGATTTTGGTGTAGAGTGCCTAGGATACGCTAAGTATGTTCGCTTCATTTTTTTTTCCTTTCGTCTTTGCCTTGTGTCGCAATTATTTTCGGATTCCCTTCATAATCCCAATTACGGGGAGAAAAGTTCGCAAGGATATTAAGTTGGTTGTAAGGCATTGTTGCCTTAAGCCTTTAAGGCTTTCATGCGAGCAATCAACGAGGGAGTTTCTAAGAAAAGAGCGGGTGAAATGGGACTCTTTGTGGGATTAAGCCGGGCTTGTGGAAGGTGAAAAGTGGTTTATATGTAGCTAAAGCTGGGTACTTCTTTGAAGTCGCTTTAAGACGATGTCAGGAGGTTTCCTAGGAAAAATAAGCTGCGATCTGTCCATGAGATCCCATTGGTAGGCTTCAATGTACAGCAGCAATCTGAGATCTTAAACTGAAGCTAAAAAAAAACAAAGGATCGTTTTCAATCGATTGAAAATACCTCCAATGGGTTCCACAATGCATTTATACCTCTGTCCACTGACATGAATTGTAGTCGCACTTTCTCGCAATCGTTCATGTTGTGCTTGTTACGTTTTTTACACGAATGGAAGGAACCTACAATTGAATGCCGACTCCGAACGGCGAATTGAGAAGCTCTTTCATGGCAAGTTAGACTCCTGGAGGCTTGTCATTCCCCGATGAGAGGTTGTGCAGCGAAAAAAGTTGGGTGGACATGGCTGGAGCATGAAGCCACGTCGCTCGCTCAGCAATCCAACGCACTAACCACTAAGCCACGGCTACTTCTTTATACATCTAGTCCTGAAAAAATCGAGGAAATATGTGGAGGCCATTCACCCGAAGGCATTTCCATCGAAATTCTGACATCAACCCCGCCCAGCCCATCTAAGAAATTTTATCACGTAATCTGCTGACCATCTAATGCATCCTTCGACTGATTAGAAAAAAATGCTGAAACAACTCCTCCACGGATATTCTTCCCTCGACCATTGTCGATAATAAAATTCCACAAATTACCTAAAACACGCCCGCACGTTATATTTTCTATCTATCTGCCGGCTTAGTCCTTGTCATCCATCCACATATTCCCTCACAGCAACAAGCGAAAAAAAAAACTCCGAGTAAGGAACTAACTACAAAGCCAAAACACTAATGCAATTTTCACACTTTACATGCACTCACACCGTCGTGGGTGTGTGGATCTGAATAGAGGCGTTTTGGGTAGATTCCACATCAACGTCATATCTCTAAATCCGAAAATGAGATCAACAACAACAGCAGTACACTCACCCCTTACCGGCTTAGCCCGACTCAGCTTAGGACTCAGTAAGCGAGGATATACGCCGTGCAGTGAATAAAATTCACTTCAAAGAAACTTCACAGCTGACATAAGTGGATTCCCATTTGGTAAGTGCACACAGATACACACACGCCCCCTCCATTAGAAGGACGAGTGACACACCGAAAGAGGGTGCACTTCCGTGTTATGTCCTTTCAGGCAAACTCAGAAGCAAATTGAAAGAAGGCGGAGAGAAAGAAAAAAATGGGAGTTTGGGGGTGGAAAAAAATAAAGCTAATCTCCTAACGGTGTTTTGTGCAACAGTGGAGTAAAAAAAATAAAACCGGAGGGCCAAGGATACCTGTAGAAAAATTTTCCTTCCATGTCAGCGACCGTAGTGCATCCAACTAACCATCGTCAGGCCACCACCACAATGACAAAAGACTTCTCCCTCGCCCTCAAACGAGCGACATGTGAACACTTTTAAGAGCTGCAAATTTTGTAACAATATAATCCGAGGACGATGGAGGTACCGACGACGACGACGACGAGTTCCAACTCTAATGCCATCAATTGAGGCACATTCACGTATATGTAGGTGTGCAGCATCCTTTCGGTTTGTCGAGGATGTGACTCGATTCGATTTGCATACCGAATTGAGGCGAAGTAGTACACAAAGTTTCCTTCCTGGTACTACTTGCATGTAAGTCCATCAAATATTTACCGATTCTTGTTTCTTTTATCCATTTTCGTTGCGCTGTTGTTGATCTCTGTCTCTGTCCCTCTCTCGCGGGCGCCGCCGTATTTATTATGAACGCACCTTTGACGTTTGCAATCACTCTTGTTCCCAGCACACGTCTTTGTTTTATTCAGATCGCCTTTGCACTTTGCACATTGGCACATTAGGATGAAGGACGATAGAGCGAGCATAGCCAGAATCAGGATACATACAATATGTTCACTGTTTACCGGTTGGTGTTCTGTTCGATGCGTTGCTAACGGGGAGTAGGAAGTGTAAAAGCATCCCTCTTCTTTTTCAATTATCTCTGCCGCAACGAGTGTTAAGGAACCGGGATTGGTTTGGGGGTCCTGTTTTGTATCCTTTTTTGGGTGGTTCGCGCCGTCATGTTTCTCCATTAAGTCACGTGACTTGTTGTAGAGTTAACTCGCTTTCGTATTCCATGCATGAACTGTGGAGGTTGCTATGTATCTCTCTGTGTGTGTGTGTCTATGCGCAACAAACTTGCAAGAGAACATATCCTGGCCAGACATGTTCCTCGTTCTTGTTTTGTTTATTTTGTTTGAGGTTGAGAGGAGTTTTCCTTGTTTTTTGTTCGTTTTTTTTACTGCTGAGGATGTGTCGGAAGGATATCATGGACATGACCACCAAAAATTGTTTGCAATGACCCCAGCCGACGGCAGTGACTTTTAAAATTGCTCACATAGTGTGTACCAGACACTCTCAAACTACGGTCAGGATCAGGATGAAACTGTAGCTATAGTTTCAAGTGGAATTCAGGAAGCCAATAGCCGTTGTGTTACACCAGTTAAGTGAGGAGGGGGTATAGACTCTTTATGTCTGCAATTGTTTATAGAGGAAACAGCCTGAGACGATGAATTTAGAGTGAAAGTCTTTCGAAGGAGCAGGGGAAACTAGTTGTATTTTGGTCATGTTCTTTGATTACCTTCTTGTCGGCATGAAAAATTTGCTTCAACTCCAGGGAGGGAGTGCTGGACTTGGCATCGATTGGTGTGGAGTTCGAAGGGATTCTGTTGAGCTTGAAGATTCTACATTGAACTTAATCGAAAGGGGAAGAATGGTAGTAAAAGTCGATGGAAGGCTATCATAGGAAGAGCGTGATTGACCTAAAAATCAATTGGGACACCTTACTATAAAGGGGCGATGCAATCCAAGTTTAAAATGCTTAGACAACATAGATTTACATACTACGTATGTATGTGCACATCAATTTATGTACATTTGGGTGTGTCTCATCATCATCATCTTTTTTCAATGGCCCGCTTATCCACTATGAGGGTCGCGGGTTAAGGTAGCTTAAGTGGACTTTCCACATTTCCCGATCTTCCGCCGTCGACTCTTAATCATCAGGGGCTATCCCCATAGGGGTGGATGTGAAATTTCGGACTTTGTCTAACAATCTCATCCTAGGCCTACCCAAGGGACGCCTACCTGATGGCACGAATTCCAAGGAACGTCTTCCTAACCCGATCTCGACGAGTCACCCAAGCAATACAACGAAGAAATCTCATTTTGGCACCTTGTATCTGCGATCTTATAACTATAGGTGAGGGTCGGAACAAACACTGAATTAAAGACCGATAGCTTAGCTCCGATGCCTCGTTCGGCCCTTCTGATAATAGATGGACCAAGCTGTCTGAAAATTTCTCCAACTTGACCGATCCTACAGGATAACTCAGTATTGCTCCTACCATCACTCGTGAAGAGGACTCTGAGATAGTTAAACTTCTCCACCTGTTTCAATGTGACTCCACTAACACGTAGAGTGCATTGAACAGCCGTTCGGGAAATTACCATAACCTGTGACTTGTGCACGTTTAGGCTCATCCCAGACAACCACGAAGCTGTCAAGTGCGCGCACTCTCAATCTCATACTCCTACAATACACTCCAGAGTTTACCCCGAGGGACCCGATCATATGCTTTCTCCAAATCCACAAAACAACTGTAGATAGGTTTAGCATACTCCCAAGCCTTCTCAAGTACCATTCTGAGAGTGAATAGCTGATCGGTTGTGCTCCTATCTGGACGAAAGCCGCACTGCTCATAGCCCAACCTGGACTCGACCACAGCCGGGGAGACTTAAAAGAGATATACCCCTACAATTGGAGCAATCCCACTTATGCCCTTACTTAAAGAGAGGAACACTCACCCCAGTTTGCCTATCGCTAGGTGTTTCACCGCATTCCACTTTAATGACACGTGAGAGCCATTCCACTCTCTCTTTACCCAAAGCCTTGAGCATTTCTGGCCTGATTTCATCAGATTTGCCGACTTTAGCCAAAAACACCCCCTCTACGGTGGAACTATTCTTCGCCCTACTCAAAACAGTAGTAGAGCAGCTCCGAAAAGTGCTCGCTCCATCTGCGCAAGATGTCCTTTTCATCGGAAAGAGGTACACCATCTTTGGATATTAAACTTCCTTCCTCTGAGACGGCGGATGGTCTGCCAGAACACCTTGTTTGCATATCTGTGATCACGGTCCAATTTTTCACCGAACTCCTTTCAAGCCTGCTCCTTAGCTGCTTTAACAGCCAGCTTGCAAGTTCTTCGCACCTCCATGTACCGATTTCGAAAAGCTGAATCCCCCAAGTGTATCCACACAATCTTCTCTCTGATGGTTTTTTTAACTCCTTTCACTAACAGCCACACTGAGCCGCTTTACTCCGCAAACATCATGAAAACAACTGATTTTCGAAAATAATTTGTGACCGCCACGGACTAGATTTCAATGTCATTTTTAAACGCTGAACGCAATAAGCTGAATTCTAAACTTTTGAGCAGTCCGATCATCTCAAAAATGTTGCGAAATTGTGACTGCGACTGCGAAATTGTGACTTGACAAATTATGAGTAAAAACCTAGATGGTCATCTAAGCTCAGTCGACTCTAGAAGTAAAGCCATATGACCATTTGTTGCCTCACAGATTCTTCATCTTCTTCTTAGTGTCGAATTTTTTCTTCCTTCTACCTAAACGAAAGCCGCACTGTGTCTTTACTGGATTTAAACTCGAACAGAAGCCTCCCTATAGGCTCGTAGACCGACAAGAGATAGCCTTGCAGATCAGAGTAATTCCTGGTTTCTTATTCATCCTATCCACGGTGATCTCTGTTTTTGTCAAGAAGACCAAAAAGACTCGTATCCCAAGCAATTTTAAATAATTTTTTTTCTCCTTACGTCAGCATATTAACGCTATGTTAACTAATGAATCGCAGAAACTATGTACGTAAATAGGTGCGAGTGCCTATAAGCTTGTAATCGCTTCTTTCAAAGGATTTCTGAGGCTGTAGGCACTTTTTCCATTCCAAAAAAACCTTCCTCCTCCACTTCGTGGCAGATTTCGTTGTTTTCCATCCAAAATCCACCAGTCCCGCTCTCTCTTTCTCATCTTTCTGACATTCGATCCTGGCGCCTTTGTACATCATTTCCTTCAACTGAATCATGTCTCCTCCATCCAACGTTCAGTGAATCCGCTCCTGTTTCCCTACAACACACATTCCTTAAAAGAAGGTCAAGCAGTAGTATCGCTTGTTCGCAACGATGTTGACCACACTCATTTATGTTCAAGCATGTATCCGACCCTGGAACTGGCTTCAGTTCCTTTATTTATACACTAGCTTTTGTCTCAACCCCCAAGAAAAGAAACTAACCCACCACTGGCCATTACCATTTTCGTCCTTGCGCTACCAACGACGAATTTTAGTCTTCAGAATATTTTATTAATTTTACCACCACACCGCAAGATGAAAGCACAACAAAAACCAGGAAGACGATGAGGAGTTCATCACAAAAAGTACAGACAACTAGACCAAGAAAGAGCCCAATAACAACGACGACAACAACGACAACGACAATAAAGCAAGGATAATGGCCGTAAACAAACAAACAACGCAAACGGCTACCGAAGAAAATAAAAGCCAAAAACTATGGGAATCGATTTTTGTTTCAGAATGCGTCGTCGCTCCATTCGCATGATTGTCCCTCTGTCCCTGTGTTGGTGTTTGTCAACCCCTCAATCATCCTTCCATCGGAAGAAATTTATCTATCCAATGCCCCCTCCCGGCAAAAGGACTCGGGCTGTATTTTTATTACTTTCACTTTTTGTTGTGTGGTGTTTCGTAAGATTTACCCACACTGCCTGCCAGCCGCCGGATCTTTGCCTTGATTGTCTCCATACACTACTCGTACTTTTGATCCTTTCTTCGTTGAAATTCTGCTTTGTTTTGGGGTTTTTGTGGCGCCTCGTTTACAACCGTTGTGTCTAGCCAGTAAGACAATTCAAGGATTCCCGCTAACTCCTCGGTGTTTGTTTGTTCTCGGACGAATTATTATTTTTCTGCAAATGAAGTACGAATCGAGGAGAGCGGGTTCTGATAAGGATATTCCGCAGTAATTTGAACCATAATTCGATTGCGATCGCAAATCGTAATGAAAGAAATCGAAGTGAATAGAGGAGGGGGGCATATTTCTCCGCCCAGTAAATTGGACTTGAGCAAAAAAAAAAGGACTCCACCTACTGATTTGAAAGGATTTGAGAGTTATTTCATCGCCACAATGCGAGGTGTGTTGTGTATCCCTTTTCTTAGGAATCACTACAAGCGTCTATGTACTTCTCCACGCCAAAGGAGCTAAGAAAAAAAGGATAAAAATTCACAGAGATACATACATACATATGTATGTATATGTACATGTATTATTATTGTCAGACTTGGTCGTTTGTCGAATGTCCTTCTCCCCAAAAACACATCTCATCTCACATCCAATGTCACACTTCATACTGATCTTATCGCTGTGAATTGGTCGTTCGTTCGTTCGGGATTCGTTTTTGATTTTTGTCACACAGGACTTGCTTTAAGGACCTTACACTTCTACGAAAAACCCTTCCATTTTTTTTCCTCTGCTGATGCTTGGCGTGTATTGTCATCCATTAAGAGATTAAGATTTCTTTTTTATTGAGGACTAGTGGCAGTAGCATCCTTTTTTATGGATACCAATTCAATTCGAGCTTGTCTTGTGAGGCGTGTGTGAGTATTTTCTATTTCGATTGTCCTTCGGGGTCTAAAATAAGATTGACAGAGAAGGGGGGGGGGGGATTGAGGTATTGAGAAGAGCAGGATATGAAGATGGCAAATTAGAAAAATCTATTAGTCAAAGAGATGGGAGGGTTTGCTTCTGTGCGAGAGGGTGAGAGTCTTTTTTGATTGTTTCGCTTGCGAATTGTTGGTACTTGAAATTGAAAAGTCAGTTATCGTAAACGAGAATCAATGACAATTGTAAGGAAGTGTACTTCATACGAGATTGATGAAAAAGTTGTGATGGCTGAAGGACTCTCCGCTTAACTGATGAAAGAGGTCGTACTTTGGAACGTTTCTCCTATGATGGGAATTACAAAAGGAAGTGAAATACTAAAACGTAGAGCAAAAGCGAATTCACAATGGAAGGTGGGCAGATGTGCTATAGGCTTTTCCTGGATGTCATTCAACTTCAAAGGCAGGATTCTCAACATAAAAGCCATGGGGTTATAGCGCGCAATTACATGAACCACCTCCCTTTCTACAAGATGAGGGAGACCTAATCGAGGCACAGGCAATACGCATGACAGGTACTACAGAGTTTTTGAGGCTTTGAAGTATTCGTTTCACAGTCTATGGGATGAAATGTCGAGGATGGTCTAAGCTGCAGAGGAAAAGTTTTAAGTCCGGACTTCCTTCTTTGACACCGAAGTAACCTCTGTAACCTAAAAATAGAGCTGACTCCTCTCAGTTTTAGAAGGTGTACGAAATTAGCAACCAAACTGTTTCTGTCAGTGATGAGTTCCTTGACTTTTTGTCAGCCTCTGATGTGAAAACATTGCTGTAGACCTCAGCAAGAGACGTCATAATCGATTCATTAAGGAGACTACATGGTCGAGCTGTATACCATTCACAACTTTTTAAATCCACATCCCTTTACTTGAAATAAATGCACCGAAAAAACGTTATTTACACTCTGCGATAAACATTTCCTCACCGGTAGCACAAACTTAACCATGTATCCCCTCAACCATACCATCAATTTTGCACTGTTCTGACGGTAAAATACCTAATTAGTTCACCACTTAATTACTCATGTAATCATAATTAGGCATAATTAAGTTCCTATCAGTCCGAACATAACATTTCACTTAACCAAATTAAATAGGACGAAAACCAAAGAAAAATCAACGGCATATCACGCATCTCCTCCTCCCGGCCCCAATAAAACTCAGGAACCAACGAAAAATCCCTCTAACGACTTCCTTACACCGATAGCTTATCTCCAACCATTATCCAAACACGACTATCTATCGGGCTAATATGAAAAAAAAGCGAAAAAAAAAAAAATCCGTCAAGGATCAAAAATGTTACCATCACCATCATCATCGCACCGTTAAGGTGTGTGCCCCAAAGTCAATTTAATCACTTGGGTTCTGAACACTGTTCCCCCTCCTGTTCAGACAAAGGACATCACACACCGATGACACTGACACACCGCCCCCCTCTCTTGGTAGGAAAGTATCTACCTACTCATCAAAAGGATATTAATATCCAAAGTCATAAAGGACTTACCCATGGCTCATTACTCATAAATGTTCTACAACCTTGAAGGTAAAGGATATTCGGGGTTGGGATTAGTCCCATCAGGTCCTTTTAATAAGGACACATCAACTATTATCGCAACGACATGAAAAAAAAGAGGAGAAAACCGAACTGAACCGAACCGAACCTCCCGTTTCGGGCCGATGATGATGAAAATTCTTACACTAGATCGGCTGGGGGATGACGGTGATAACGGTAATCACGATGATTACTACGTTCGTATACAAACAGAAAAAAAAAAAAAAAAAGTCGCCTCATCCTGATCCGATAATACGATTTCTTTTCCCCCCCCAAACCGTCACACAGTATGCAGATGAGTGGGTACGTCTACGGCAAGGCGAAAGGTGAGAAAATCCCCTTAAAAGCCGCTAAAGGGACGCCCACCCACACACCCGCACACAGAGTTCTTCTTGATGGCTCGCGCAGTCTGTGTATGTTAATGAAGTAGAAAAACACTTTGCCATAAAATTATTCGCCTCGTTAACGCCATTTTTCGCCGTCGCCTCATCTCACAATTGTGTGGTGTGGTCACCACGATAGCGCAATAGCACCTTCTGTGACTGTGACACACCGAACGAGGCATAAAAGGATATTTTTTCCGTCTTGTTGGCTGTTGTTGTTCGTGCTTTTTCTTATGGGGTACCGAGTATATATTTTGGAAATTGCCTCCAGCGGTCATACGCAGCAGCGACGATTACTATGACGACGACGACAAAGCAATGATAAGGGAGTATGGGCTACGGGCTATGAGAGTTGGGCATGGGCATGGGATACCGCCAGGATAACAGGGGGACACCGCAAAAAGGTCATTTTTCGGTAACTGTTTGTGTAATTTGATGATAACATGATTTGTGCTGGTGGTAGTGGCTGGCGAAAGACGCCAACTGGATAATGGCAAATTCATTCGGACGCGTTAACAAGTCTATCGTTGGGTGTCCTTTTTCCTGTTTTAGGGGATTAGGCAGTATTTTTGTTTTTTCTGTGTGTGTTTGGACCGTTAATTTAAAATTATCACTAAGTCACAGTCAGACGATAAATGCGTGTGACAAGGATAACTGCGAGTCTTAATCCTGCTTTATCCCCGTCGCCCGTAAACCATCGCACGAGTCATTAATTCTTCGTCTCATCTCTACCTCAGGGGTAAACCACAATCAAAGGGGGGAACTGGAAAGGACCCCCACTTTAATTTCTTTCCTTCGTTCGCTCTGTCGAAAGTCCTTGCAAGTTCAGTTTGTCTACCGTACCATTCCAACGAAAGAAAAATCGTTGTCTCCTGGTTGGATAATTTATTTGCAAACAAGTAACCGATATTAATTAACCGCACCTTGCTTCGATGAAAATTTCACAGCACTAGCAGCGCAACCGAAGTGAGTCCTTAAGTCCTTTCGAAAGTGGAGAGTGGAAAAGTTTTCGACTTTAAAGTTCTGCTCTAATGCCTACCGAACTAATCAACTTCACCCAAGAACGACACACAGGAAAAGAGAATTAGGTTCTCAAATTTTTCGTCCTTCGTCCCTTTTTTGGGTGATGATGGTGAATGGAAAGGGTGTCCTTTTCAGTACCAAAAGTCACTATGGCCCCTGCCGAAATTCATCTCACGAGAACGACATTAAAAGTATTTTAAGTTTATTGGAAAACTTTTGCGCTTATGTTTTCGAGCTTCTTTGCAAGTGAAACAGGATAACACTGTGGAATGCTGTTCGAGAAAATTCCTTTGCATCGCTGTAAAAGGGGTTTTTTGTGTTCTCCGTGTATCCCTTTCTTTTGTCAGGGAGGAGAGAAATTATGTGAAAGCTGGTGTGAGAGTGCGATTAAAATCGAATCGAAATCCTTTTCTTCTATTTTGTCGTACCTTGACGGGGATATCTCTGTACCGACACATGTCCTTTGGGATGATTTTTCTTTTCCTGATGTTGGTGGTGGCCTAGTGCCTTGGATTTAGTAGAAAAATGAGTCCTGTTCATTTTGGTTCAGTCATTCGTTTTATTTTCCATTGAATGTACATATGTATGTATGTAGCTTGTGAATGTCCTTGTGGTTCGGCAATGGTAAGTTGCAGTTGTCTGACATCGTTTTTAGGAGATTTGTTCGTATTCTTTTGTGCATAATGTTCTATAGAAGTGAATCCATTGTGTGTGTGATGTTGCAATAGAACAGGGATTTATCAATTAGAGTAAGAAAAGAGATTTAGAGATGTATGCAGAGAAAACGAGAGGTAGAGAGCTGAGGGTGAGGGATAGAAATGAAAGTGAATTGTGTTTGAATTTAATTTTATGGAAGGATAAGCGAATGGATTTTTGTTTGTTTAATAGATTAAACCCATTGCAGAGATGTGGGTTTGTTAATTTGTCACAGTAGTACTTCAAGGCGGTGATTTTGGGAAGAGGAGGGACAAAAGGATTATGGTAGAAGGGATTCACTAACAAGACCCATTGGTAGGATATGGCAGGAGTTCGTCTAGGAGAATCAGAACATTGAAGTCCTTTTGATCGCGGATGTCGAGTTAGGGAGCTCGAGTTCCAATAGGGATTGTCCATTTAAGTTTAGAACCAAGACATCACTATCAAAGTAGGCTGGGTTCGATGCCGGCCAGACCTCTATCTTAATTCCACTTTAGCAAACAAATACGTTGCCTCAAGATTAGTGGGAAAAACTTATGGTCGAATGAACACTTAGATGTAAGATGTTAAAAAGTTGATGTTTGCGTTGTGCTGCCCCGTACTCATATTGGCCTATAAGTCTTGACCTAAAGAACCTCCTCCAATCCAATCACTCTGAGAAATCGGACTGTCTGGATTGGGGCTAACGATGGGAGATCCGTTTCAGAGAATGTGTACCTTCCCAGGTGTGATCTTCTTTTGTGGATCAACGCTCCACAGTCCATAAGAAGGTGTGACGGAGTCTCCTCGGCATCGCTGCAGAATCTGCAGTTTCCTTTTGCTTCTATTCCCATTTTCCTGAGATGCCCCCTAAGTCTGCAATAGCCCAGCAGGAAGCCCGGTAGAACTGCCTTAGTCCTGGGAGTGTTTCCCATAGCATCCTTCTTTTGCACTCTTCCTCTTTTCTCAGTTCCTCTTGGATTCGATGCGGTCCCAGCCCGTAGAATGGCTCGGGTCCAACTAATGGTGTTTCTGACCCTTTCCTTGCTGCCTCATTTCCCTCTATCCCTACATGACCTTGCACCCAGTAGAGGGTGACTTTATTGTTCCGGCCATGTCTGTTTATCTTTTCCAGACACTGGCTCTCCCTATTCATCCAATCCTTGTATCGGCGTTGTGTTGGTCTAGGAGGTGTTCTCCTGCGGCTAGTACCTGCTCTGCCGTCATGATCTATTCCCTGGTGATCTCTCTCCACTCGATCAGCCAGTTCTGTCGCAGTAACATCCGGCATATCTTTAAACATTTTATTTTGCTTCTTTATGTGTGGTCCCACGAGTAGCTAGGCATCACAGCCCCGCTTGATGTGGTAAAGCCATAGTTACTCCCCGATTTGGCTCGGTTTCGGAGAGGCTCCGTTTGAATACAGCCGGTTAACCCCTGGCTGCAAACCATCCAATAAGCACGGTCTCTGTTAACACCCTGGATTAGGATTGTATTTACTGATTTGTTGCTATTCAGACATGTACGCTTCGGGGAGCTGGCTCCCGCGCGGGTTGAGTGAGTGAACAACTATAGAGTTAGAGTTCTTTCGCTGTGCGGTGCTGCGGCTCCCACTATCCACCACCCGGGGACGCGCCTGGTAGAGAACCCACCCCCCATTCCTGGGTTCAACAAGTGATTGAGTCAAAAATGAGCTCAGAACATTTTGTCCTTTGGACCAAAAAAAGAAAAACGAAATCACTGACCACTGACCCATTGGCTTCCACAAATGCACTTCAGCCAACATTAGCAAACTTTTCAAGAGTCAACATATACCGTAATCGCCGGAGAATCCCCCGAAATCCTAGCTAAAATCACCCATCGATCAAACTAATCTCAATCACCATAGTGTGTGCTGCCTTGGCCAGCATCATCGTTTCGCTATGACCTTATTTAATAAGTAAACAATTTCGGAAAAAAAACGTCAACATGTCCACGAGTTGCAAACAAATTTCATCTAGAGAAAATGAAAGAAACATAAATCTAATCGCCTTCGTCAGAAGGTCTTTCAATTTCTTTCGCTTCATCCCTCCGCCTATTCATCCTTCCATCCGCCTTAGGCTCAATACTCAATTCGGAGCAGCATAATTGTCAGCCTTGGTAGTGTTTGCCCAAAAACATATTAAAACGTCAAACTTGATCCACCTCAAGAGAATGGCAACATTCCATCAACACACACGCACAGAGATGGATTCCACACATATGCTGTGTGTCCTGGGCGAAAGTCTTTGGATTAACTTTGGTCTCGGGATGGAAAAAGATTCTTCACTCATTTTTCTATACTCAAGTGACCGAGCGTATAACTACTACCTTTCATTCGGATGGAGGACACAAAAGGACTTGGATACAACACACACACACTGGCTATAGAAAACATTCATCCGTTCCGCAACTCCTCCCACACATATGACGACGAATTTCATTTTTCTTTCATCATCCTTAGCACGGACAGGATCAGCATCAGAGGCAGGACAAATCCTCAGTAACTATAATGCAGCATATGACAAAAACACTGTCCATTGAAGAAGCTCTCCGACTCACCCACCTCCCTAAATCTCAAGGACAACAGGACGAGGAAAAAGAGAGAGAGAGGAAAAAAAAACTAGGATGTCAACTTAATATTTGGACATTATTTGCTTTTATCCTTTTACATCAATTTCAATGGGTTTTTATGGAGTACCTACTGTGACGGTGTGTGTTACACCGAGGGTGGTGGTTTTCTGAAGGACCCACAGCACAGCTCAGGACATGGTCGCCATATCGTCAACTCCCGGTTATTGTAGGTGTGCGCCAGCCGTCAATCGTCTCCAGGATTTTATTCTATTCAGAGAAATTTAACTCACTCCCACGAGAGTCGGTTCTTTGTTTTTTTTTTTTTGTTGTTTTTGGTGAAACAAATCCTATGAGGGAGTAGGTGTAGTCTGGGATAATGCTAAATGTGATGCAGCATGTGTCCTTTTAACTTAATCTCCTACGAACCGAACCAAACCGAACCGAACAGGAAATCTCTTTCAGTAATTTAAGGGCCAGGTAAAGAGATTTACGAAGGATTACGAGTTTGTGTCGCTATGGTGCACTAGTGGACTTGTGGACTGTGTTTGGTGGTGTGTGTAAGTAGGTGAATGAAAGCTGGTTTATAACCAGCGACTGCTGTCAAGTGTGTGTGTTTTCGAGTGTTTGTCCGCAGGGTGGACATAATGCGTGGGGATATTTCATTTATTTCATTCATTGGATTCCATATCCGTCATGCAATTGAGATTGCAATCGGTGTGAGTGCTGTTGATGGTTGGTGGTCACAGTAGGTGGATACCATTAAATACGTCTTGAAATTTTATTTTTTGAAATTGGAGAAATGAGTTCGAAAAGGCCATCATGAAGCAGTAGTGGGTAATGTAGATGGTCACTACATTGATTACTGAAAGAATACGAACGAGTGTGGAATGGGGTTTGAAGAAATGTTTTATTTCGAGTGGCCTTAACGAGGGACCGTCTTTAATTAGTTTCGATTAGGTTAGGGTGACTGTTCACACCATGCACACAAACCTAGACTGAAAAAGCCAATTGTTTTTTTTTTAGATTGGCGACCTTTTGATCCTTTTCTCCTTCGCCTCGGTTGATTACAATCGCAAGAGATCGTTAGAGACTTTTAGTTGGCTGCAAAAGCTGCCAGCTGCCTTTAGTTTCGCACGCCAAGTTGGTTACGGTCCCCTTCCGGTGCCCCACTTGAGCCATGGTCTTCGTCGGGTGTGGATTCGAATATTTTCCGAGCTCGAGCATTTTGGTCTACACGACCCAACCACCTCAGTCGTTGGACCTTCACTCTTCTGGCTAAGACGATGTCGCTGTACAGCCCGTACAGCCCGTACAGTTCGTTTTTTTATTTTCTCCTCCACTCACCGTCTAGGCAGACGGGACCGAAAATCATCAAGGATTTTCTTCTCGAAACAACCAAAAGCAACCTCAACCGCTTTTGGCAGAGTCCATTCCTCTGCGCCGTACAGCAGGACTAGGATGCTTAAGGTTTTACACAGGGTCACTTTAGTCGTTCGAGAAAGGGCTTTGCTACTCAATTGCCTTCTTAGCCCAATGAAGCAGCGATGGGCAAGAGTTACTCTTCGTTTGATCTTTTGGTAGACAAAGGCCTTAACTACCTCAAAGTTATAACTGTCTATAGTCCTTTCTTGTTGACAGCATATGCTTGGTCTTGGCCTCATTGACCGCTACACCCATCTTCGCCCCCTCCGTCTCAATACTCACGAACGCGCCAGTGACATCACACTGCGTTCTTCCGATTATGTCTCTGGTATTGGCGCGTGAGTTTTGTACTACTCTTTCAGAAACGATGTTGAAGAAGTCGCATGACAGCGCACCGCCTTGCCTAAATCCTTTTTTGACATCAAAGGTCTCGGTGAGGTCTTGACCGACCTTGATGGAGCAGCGTGCATTCTCCATCGTCATCCTACATAGACGGAGGGGTTTGGCAGGCATGCCAAAACTAGACATGGCTCTGTATAGCTCATCTCTATAGATACTGTCATAGGCGGCCTTAAAATCGATGAAGGGGTGGTGGGTATCCATTTGAAGTTCCTGGGTTTCTCCAAGATCTGCCGCATTGTGAATATTTGGTCGATGTTGGGCTTTCCTGGTCTGAAACCACACTGATATGGACCGATCAGGTTGTTGACGAACGGCTTGAGGTGTTCACACAACACGGCAGAAAAGATCTTGGAAGCGATGTTAGGAAGACTGATGCCTTTGTAGATGGCACAGTTCAGAGGGTCTCCTTTCTTGAGGACCGGGCAAACAAAACTGAGGTTCCTTTCATCGGGAATACTTTCCTCCGACCATATTTTACAGATGAGTCCTTACCAAGTCATCGCCTGCTGCTTTGAACAGCGCGGCAGCTAGGCCGTCAGCATCAGCAGCTATGGCTATGTTCACTTCTTCCAGGTCGGGTGGACGGAATTGTTGGTCTTCGTCATCAAGGTTGAATGGTTCATTCTGCCTGACTGCGAAATTTTATTCGTCGTCGCCGTTAAACAGTCTACAGAAGTAGTTTTTCCATATCCTCAGCGTGGACTGCGATTCTACTACAATAATCCCTTTTCATCCTTGCAGACTTCGGTTCGGGCTCTGTAGCCTTGACAGGTTCTTTTTACCCTCAAACTTCCGAACCTCATTCCTGCCCTTCCTCGGCGGGGAGCTTTGCATGCTCTTTCATTTTCCTCCTGAGAAGCCGGTCTTCGTCTCTCTTCATCTGCTCGTAGAGCTCGCGAGCGGATCTGGTATTTCAGAGACTTTCAGTTGGGTGCAAGAAAATATCCCTGAAGATATAATATTGGTTGTCGGATAAGTTGGAATAACTCTGAATCCTTTTGCGAACCGTAAAATTTGCCTGGAAAAAAAAACAGGAAAAATTAAAAGTTCCATAGCAAACTTTTGACTCCTGATCTTGAGGCTATAGGTTGGCAATAGGGTGTACAATAGTTACAACTACTCACAATGTCTCATGCGAGACAAAAGCAATCCTACAGAAGTTGCATGTGGGACATAAGAGGCTATAGTTGTTCGTTTAAAAATGAATGATCGCTCTTCTCTGGAGCAAAGTTATTGAATATAACTGCGAGCGCATTACTAAAGCTACTACCATGCCCTCTTGGAAATTCATCCATTTATATATTTGGCATGACAAAGGTCAACAGATCGACTGAAGTTCGAGTCCCCAGGCTCGCCGCCCGCTAGACACAATCAAATATAATAATACATATTTCATATGTCAATGGACCTTCAATTTCCCTGAAATGGCTACGGAAATTAACACCACGTACGCTCTCATTATCTAATTAACAAAGTTGTAGCTCTTCCTGAATAAAAAACACGCGGATCCTTCAACTACATATACACACCTTTAGCGCGTTCAATTATTTCAAGTGGCACTACAATCAACTCCCAGAGCCACCAATGAATCCTGAAACGAGAATGCATAAATGAAAATCACTCATAAACACACCGCAAACAATTATTAACACAAAAACCTCCCATGCACACACCCACGTATGGGGAACACTTGCAAAATGTCCTTGATCAGCTCGAATTGAGTTCGAGTACTCGAACTCTTGCTGCAAACAACCATAGAGTGCCTTCAACCCCCGATGATTGCCTTTAAACACCCTCAGACAACACGTATAAAATAATAACACCGCCATCAATTAAATTAAACGAATAAAATTGCCGCGCCAAAAAAAAAAACATCAAAAAAGTGGATAAAAAAAAAACATGAAAAGCACTCAAAACAAAGTTAAAAATAAAAACAAAACCCTGCGCCGCTTGGAACCCATTGGAAACCTCTTTATTACCCACTCAGACAGATGGAAAAATGAATTAAGTACATTTCGGGCATCATACCAGACACCCACACACACAAAACTCGTGCGCACAGTCTGACAGACAGACGCGTTGCTATTTCAGTTTTTTGTTCACGAAAAACATGAAAATTGAAAGCAAACGTAAAAGTGGTCAAATAAATAAAAAAAAAAAAAAATTAAAACTTTTCATCACAGGATCCTGGATCCTGAATCGTTGTTTGTTGAATTAAAAACAACAAAAGTTAATTGGAAGCAATAATGGAATTACAGCACCCACAATACCAGACGGTCCGCGGCTTATCACTTCCACTAGCCCTCCGCGTTCGGCAAATGTCCTTGAACACGAGGGAGAGAGGGGGGGCGGAGAGCCAACACAGCCCTCGTCATTATTATCATCATCACCTCCATTTGGTGAAAGCTGGACGTCTGGTTTATTAGTTCTTCCAGCCGTCCATTCCCTAAGGTAATTTTCCGAAACATATTTTCACATTATTTGGAGTAATTTACCCCCCAGCAGGGCCAAGGTAAGCCAGTCGAGCCGTGCGTTGAGCTCCACTGTTCCTTTGAAAAGTCACTTTGTTTCGGCCCCCCTACTCTGTTGCAGTTGTTGTCATTGATACTCTCCGTGTAAGTGAGATGTAATTAAATGCACGCGTGGACCGCAGCCACAAAAAACCTTTTCAGTCGCTCATTTACAAATGCGGTAATTTGCACAGACAGAAACGATAAAAATTTACAAAAAACTCTGGGGGAAAAAAAATGGCGCGAATAAAATGAAAGGATAATGTGTAAAAGGACTTTAATTGCAGTGAATGCGGCAATTGCTTTGATGCCATATTTTCATTTGGCTGCCTTAATAGCAGCGAGCCGGTTCTATTTGTAAGGGCGGAACTGTTATTGCGAATGGGAGGGCCATCTAAAAGGCTTAAACGCTTAATCCAGGATCAATTAAAGCGGCGGTTAAGTAGATCATGGATTATAAAATAAATCGCGGGGATTAAGGAAATATTTAATTAGAAAAAATGATCACATTGCATGGGTTTGTGGTTTCGTTGTACTTTACGATTGGCTTGAAGGTGTACACCTATAAGCCTTACAACGGTAGTGGTTTGTGGCTCAGATATGAAAATGAAATTATTTATTTCCGCAAACCAACCTATGGTATACATCTGTTTCGCTATTTTGAATTTGCAGGGTTCAATCAAGTTCATCTTCTCGATTGTGGTGGACGAAATGTGAGATATTTACTAGCTGGATCATTGTTATCCATGGTCATCAATACTTTGTCGACCTACGATCCACTTCTCCGACAATCCTAGGCACGGCGTTTTAAATTTATTACTCGAAGTTTCACTGTCGCCGTGGCTGAGTGGTCTGTGCGTTGGACTGCTGTCACCGAATATTTTGAATGATAAGCCTCTGGGAGTATAATCTGTCATAAAGAGCTTCTCAATTTGCCATTATGAGTCGGCAATAAATTGTAGGGCCTTCCATTCGTGGGAAAAATGTAACACGCACAACATAAATGGTTGCGAGAAGCTAGGTCTAGGCTTATCCCGAACTACCGCGCCACTTATTTATTTATTTTTACTCCAAGTTTCTTGGCAGAATAGGAGGGTCAACCGCATAATTTAAAAGTGCATGGCCCACCCCTGAGGTCTTCTTTGGGTTTACTTTAAGTTGAGAAAGCTTAGTGGGTTGTTTGACCTTTGCTTACGTAGACTAGCAATTAGGTTTGTCTCCAAGAATGGAGAAAAGAAACTGCTTTCGGAGTCTAAAGACACCAAAGTGCTAGAACTGGACAACGCTCTCTTATCCCTCTTCAATTTTTTTTTATTTCCAGAGTCCTTGTGTCTCTTGGCAGATGCGTAACAAGTTCAATTTTTATTCGCTTGTATAGCCCGTACTTGTTTGCACAGTAAGAACGAAAGAAAGGTATATGTATATGGACAGTGAGATTATCCTTACCTTGCCGGAATCATACCAAGGTACTGCTTCAAAGGAAACTACTCAGTAATCATCCCCCCTAGTGACGACTTTGAAAAATTCGAAGCCCGTCCTTCAGAGCATGACCAAGTATGGTATACGGATGGCTCTAAAATGGACAGTGGATCTGAGGCTGGATTATTCGGAGAGTCGGTCAGTCTAGGCACATACTCATCAATATATCAGGCAGAAATATTTGCCATAAATCAGTGCACAAGCTTAAACTTGTTCTCTAATTTCCGTGGCAAAACCATTCTTATCTTCTCCGACAGTCAAGCTGCCCTGAAAGCACTGAACTCAGCCACGATAAAACCGAAACCAGACCTAGAGACAGTCAAATTGTTTCTAGAACTGGTAAAAAACAACTTGGTCATACTACACTGGCTCCCTGCTCACAAAGGCCACACCGGCAATGAAACAGCGGATTCACTGGCCAAGATAGGTGCAATCACCCTACTCACTGATCCTGAACTAGCCTGTAAAGTAAATAAAGCAACTTTTGAAAACTTCATAAGGGAGCAATCCCTCCTCAAATCCAATACGATTTGAATGGAAAGTGTAGGACAGAAATGTACCAAACACTTCTTTCCCAATGTATTGCAAAAGAAATCCAAGTTTTTTTCAAGTCTGAGCGCAAACCAACTTAGAATTCTAACCGGCATCCTAAGTGGCCACTGCCGAGTAAAACGGCATCTGCACAAGCTTGGCCTTTCACCGGACCCTACCTGCAGACTGAGCTTGGAGAGCGATGAAAGCTCTCTTCACATTATCACAGAATGTCCCAGCCTTATTCGTACGAGAAAGCAGACCCTAGGCAATAAACAACGGCGCTTGCCACGCTCCACACAGAGAGGCTAATTAGCTTCCAGACATCCTCTGGAGCAGAAAAACTGTTCTAAACACATAGGACAGCGCAATAGGCCTCTATATGAGACCGCAGTGCTACAGTGGACAAACCGCTCCCCACTAATAATAATAAGGTATCGCACTGCACTGGTTGAGGTTTGAAACATATCTTCTTTAACTGGGCTCTGGTATGAGATAAGTAAATGGATCACAGGCAAGACAAAATTCACAAAATTAATCGGCTAAAAAATGTACGCGGTTAAGAGTTTTGTTTTTTTTTTTACTGTGAGACAGCCTTGGTTAAAAAAATTCACAAGAAACTTAGCCTACTCTCTGCCTGAAGGAAAATCTAGGGCAGCTGCATATCGTGTTGAAATGTACCCGTAACATTTATACCACCATGAGCTTAGAGACATTGTTTCCTTCTGCACATGATATCCTTTGGGTCACTGCTTCTGCCTTCGTATTGCATCCATTACCAGTCATGTCCTTTTTTAAATAATTGCCCATGGTCTGATGGTGAGTAAGGGAGCGCTTTGATTCATTCACCTAAGCCTTAAAGCCAAGTCACTCCCACAAAAACCAATCGCATTCCTTTACCCAAACAAACGGTTTTGTTTACTCGAAATCCCTTGTCAGTGACTGGCCATACTTGGGCAGACATTCATCCATTTGCATGCTTTTCTCTGGGGGAAACTCGATAAGAATAGTTAGTTGATCCAGCGTTTGCATACAGGTATTAGACAGATCTCCTCCTTAATTGCCCAAAATCCCTGAAACCGGATAAATTGCGTGGCTTCTCCTTCGAAAAGTTGTCATAACAACAGTGCCCATCGGCTCTGCGTTCACAACGCAGTTAACAGAAAAATCTCCGAAGCATTAAGGAATATCCACATCCCTCTCAATGGAGCATACGTATCCTCCGTCCATATACACCGAATAAAAGTCAAAATCCACGAAGATCCACTTTTTTTTTTTGCTCCTCAGAGTTGTCAATGGCTACCCAACTAACTGGGTGTCCCTCAGCTCGATTCAATGTTTATGGAATGGGTAGTCCTATCAGACTCGTATCGCATGTCCTTTTCGCGTTGGTGGCACCATCGTTGGTACCGCGTCTGTTGGTGGTCGGTCGTTAAAACCAAAAATTGGCCGTTTTTAAGCTCACCCCATGACCGGTGTAATATTTTGCGAGGGGTGAAAGAAAAAATCGAGGAATGCGGTTTACCAACTCACAAATACTGAGAGAGAGGGACAGAGCTTGGCAGTATGAGTAAAGTTTAAAAAAGTAATTTTTAGGGTGTGCTTCGTAGAACTAAACCACCCCAAACCATCGTCACCAGCAGCACCAACAGTGGGGTGTCCTAGCCCCACGACAATTCCTGAACCTGTGGGATGTGGATTTTATTATTATTGCCTCTGTCGTGGGGGCTGTGTGCTCTTCTCTAAATTTTTACATCCACAACGATGCTACCGGACACCAAAGTGTGGCTTTTCTGAAAAAGCTGTCCTTAGACATGGTGAATAGAAGAGAAAAAGAGAATGCCTTTCCCGTGAAGTAGGAAACATATCACCCGAGAAAATTGGTTTTCCACACTCGCACTTATCCTCGTGTAAAATCCAAAAGGACACTTAAATAAAATTCATTTACAGTTATGCCTTAGCATACCAACTGCAAAATGAGCAGCGGCGTCGGCCATAGTAGTTGCAGACAGAGGCTCTCCCCTTGCGAACCCGTCAAACTCCAAATGGTTTGTCGTAAAAAAATGTTTTATGTTGAAAGCATCATCCAGAACATTCATAGTTAAAACAGCAGCGGGCATCCTCACATGAAGCGGGCTCAGATAAGTGGCTTTGCGTTTTCGGTCGCGAAAATACCCGCTTGAAACGGAGTTGCATGGGAAAAAATTTCGAAGTAAATTGCAATGGTGCTCCCGCTCACATGTTTTCTAACAGATTTTTGTGGATTCTAAAGTTTTTTTTTTTGGTTGGTTTTTCCACTTTTAATTGGCTGTGGCTTTATAAGCTTCGCAGGGCGAACAACGACATACAGTAGCCGGTATAAGATCGAATTCATGACTGCGGAGTTTTCAATTTGAAATCACACAGGACGTCGTTCATATATCCTTGCACCAGGACGACCAATGACGACGAGGACGATGCAGTCCTCCACTAGGAATCATTGTCCTTAGTCAGCTAATCTGTGAAATGCTAGCAATTAACGGTTATTTATAGTGTCTGGCACTAGAACACACTCATTGAAACATTTCGCATCCTTTGCAGTCACACTCACACACGTAGACTGCCTTCCTGCCAATGCCATTGTCTCGATCTGATAGAGATTTTTTTTCTCTCTCTCCTTCAAACGGAATGGTAATGAAAAAGAGAAAATAAAAAAGAAAATGTCAATTGGTTTTCATTTTTATCGTGTCCTTTTCGACTTGGTGTGTGGGGAGTGGGGACGTGTTTAACTGATACATGAGTCACGAAACATTTCTCCGTACGAGCATGTCCTGGAGTTCATTTTCTATTGGGAAAAAGTCACATCTAACACCGGCTCCGCGCCCACCTCCACATAGGTGATGACATTTATAAATTACACGGAATTAATTGGCTGTAAGCTGTGGAACATGCAAGCCAAACAGGATTTGCATAAAGCTTTCCGTTTCGATGGGTGTTTTTTTTTCGTCCTGTTTTGGTTGTTTTTGTACTTTTTTGTGTGTGAATTAGTGGAGCTAATAAAAATGTCTGGAGCTGATAAGGATGTGTGAATGAGTGGTAAATAGGTTGGTAAAAATGGGAATTGTATGAAAAAAACGAGACAACGAGCTGTTGTGAGCCGGGGGGGGGGGGGGGGGGGTACGGGGGTTGGTGATAGATTGATGGAAATACATATATTTTTTACTCATTTCTATGTTAGATGAAGGTGGAGTGTACAAAGGTGCTTATTAAAGCGGTAACAGCGTGAAGGGAAATTGTTTTCTAGGATAAGCAACGAGATAATTTATTGCATCAGAAAGAATTAGGACAAACGAAGGTGTTCGTGTAAGTCACAGGGGAGGTGGTTGGTTGGCCGAGCCTTGATTTTCAATCCATTTTGTGGTTTGGCGCGCTGCAGGCCGGCAATGGTTGGCCTAGTTTTTGACTTTTAGGAGTAATACATGAGATCTGGGGTTAATTTTGGCAGAAGACTTATTATCTTTAGACTGAGGTAGAAATACTTTGGTTGGAAGGGCGCCACTTTTAGTGCGATTGATTTTTATCGGACAAAGTGGTAGAGTTGTAAGTTATAATCGATGGAGCACTGATTCTTTACCTTCCTGTCATGGTTTTTTCTCAATTAAGTACATTTTGAACTATTGTACCCTTTGGTTAATTAGGTAGGTAGGTAGAGTGGTGGTTCTTGAGGTTTTGCAACTATGAAACTTGTCCACGAAGAACGGTTTGCCCAAAGTACGCTGCCTGGTTCTCGACACATAAGAGATTCTTTCTCATTAATGTCCTTGTAGCTTCTGCAGAGGTTGTTGTAAGGAAGCATGACCAAGCATGACCGCAGAGTCTCCAACTGGCCAGTGGCCCATGATAATGGTTGCCATTCTGGCAATATCTGGTCTTAATTTGCCAAGTAGCTCTCGCGACTTAGTTTTGTTGTATATAGGCCATGTCTTTCTTAAAATGATGCAGCTGGACAGGGCGTTCTACTTATGATTGGCAAGCTGCGGGAAGTGAAAATGTATATAGCCCTTAACAGTGCCCAGCGGAATATCGACACTTTCCGCAAGAGAACTGTTAAGGGCCGATCCTCTCCTGGCCAGCTTATCGGCACGCTCATTGCCCACATGAACGTTGTGACCTGCGATCCAGATGAGTGTGGTTATGGAGTGGGTACTTAGTTGATTGATTTCAAGCTGACATTGGTCTATCAGTTTTGAGGATATGGTAATCGCATCAATGGCTTTGATAGTGGTTTGGCTGTCCGAGAAAATAGCGTTGTTTTGGTTGAATGTTTTGACATTGTTCAGCAAGTGACTGGCTTTCCGAATCGAGAGAAGCTTCGCCTGGAAAACACTAGCAGAGTCTGTGATACGAAAAGACTTTGATATATGTATTCAGCTTGTCAGATAAGATGCCTGCGCTGACGCCGCAATCTATCTTCGAACTGTCCGTGTACATATACCAATATCATAGTGTGCGGCTGACGAATTAGCTAGGAAAGGCTCCCAATGTACGAACGGCAGAAAGCTCGACCATGTCAAAGGGCCTATGTCATTTGTTTAATACTTGACCCACACCGACGCTCTGTCGAAAGCAAACCGTAGATGGCAACACCTCGATTATTGCAACAATGCCATGCTGATCTGGCTTGTCCTGGATCTGAAAAGATCAAAAGCATTAATACGACTCAAAAGAGACCAACTTTCAAAACTCATCAACGTCCTCACAGGGCACTGTATCCTAGGCAGGCATGCTGAACGATTGGGGATAGCATGCAACGATTTCTGCAGGAACTGCAGGGACGAGGAAGAGGAGGAGTCCACCGCACACTTCCTCTGCACGTGCCCCGCACCGGCCCATGTCAGGAAAGCCACCCTAGGCCAAAACTTCTTCAACGGTCTAAATGATCTGAACTCCGCCAGCATGATTTCAGGAGTAAGCATCACAATGAACCTACTTTCTGGTCGAAGTGCACCTCCTCTCGGAGGGCCACTTCTAACTAACTTACTGACTTACTAATATCATAGTCATTGATAACGCTTTCTTTCTTTTTTGGTTGTATTTCTTACTCAGGGCAGGCCACCAGACGATGGCGCCATAAGTGAGAATTGGACGCACAACGACAGTGTACATACATATGTCCACAGGGTCATATTTGGCTGGAGTCCCCATTTTTTGCTTTGGTTAAGTCGCTTTTAATCGAATTCTGCTGTGAACCTCCGCGCATAAGAGACAGTTTACCTTTTCTAGGATTTCAAGGTTCCACATGATGTACTGAGCGGCAGATTTCACATAAAAAGACTGCCCTGCAGTTCGAGATGGATCTGGGCCTCGATTAAGAAGTTTGTCTAGTTACACCTGTCTTTAGCTAAGATAATTCGAATACAGCGTCAGCAAATCTCTCTCAAGGAGAGATACCTACCATTTAATGACGGTTTCATCTGCATATTTCATCTCTTCTTTTTGTGTTTCAGATTGAATCAAAGAAAATTTTCTATGTCGACAAAAGCGTCTGAAGTTTAGTTCCCGTCCTCCAGTTCGATCTCGATCGATACGCAGCGCACCCTTCTAGACGTCTGCCCCACTCGTAAACCTCAAACATTGCACTACCTCATTTTCCCTCCCGGCCACTTATTGCAATCAATAAAACTTTCAACAAGGTGATTGTGCAAATGTGGAACGTTAATCCCTTGAACAAACGGCCCGTTCTATTCATCGGAGGACTTAATTAGAAACATTTGCGGTCACGCACCTCAGAACTAATAAAAAACCCACCTTAGCCTCCGGTTGCGTTACATTTTATCACCCCGACATTTCACATGTGCACAATGTGCTTTCTACCAACAATAAAAAGCCTTATTGTAACTTTTCAATTTGATCCTTTTATTGCTTTCCGCGCCAGGCACCGCCCCAGCAATTCAACGACTTAATAACACTATTTCGCTGGTCGTTGTGTATGTTAATTTCACTTTACGCGTTGCAATAAAAAATTCTGCCAACATTTTTCCATTCCATTCGTTCAATTATCCTTTTGCTCGTACGCTATCGTATGCAAAATAACCTCACTTATGCAAAAGAAATAGCTTCTCCCGGCCCTAGTCCCGTTCGACTTAATTAAAACTCCCGCTAGTTCAGAAAGCAACCAACAGCGTGGGGTTCAGAACAACAACAAAAAAAATATAACCACTTCGTCCTTCGAAATGAAAGACAACCCATATTCTTAGAATTGCGCCAATAATCATGCCAATAACGGTTTCCACAGTATGCAAATTGCATTTCATACCCACGAGTCCTTAATAAATGTGCAAGGATACGGCGAAAAAAAAAAAGGAGAAGCAAAATGTGGGAACTAACATCAGCTGGATGCGGCTTCGGAAGGAAACCAAATGCAATCTACACGAGATATTGCCATTCGTACACATCTTTTAATGACACACATACAACCGCAGCCGCAGAGAGCGTAGGGAAGAGTAGGACAAAGTTGGAGGAACTGTTGCTGAAAACAGTTTTTACGTCCTTGCCACTAAAAAAAAAGTTTCGAAATAATAAAAATTTCCCGCTACATGGGAATTTTTTTGCGCTTCCTCTCCGCTTTTTTTCGGGAGTAAAGTAAAAAGTTTTTGAATGTCCTTCCTTGCTGTGTGCCATTCAGAGTGTTGTGCAGTTATGAGCCAAACGCTAAGTGACTGAGTGAATCCTGTCGTAGCATTCGACGCGCCACCTGGTTTCGTATTAAATGACGCGCGAGAAAGCGGAATTTTTCCATTTTTGAGATGACCTCAAAAATAAAAAAAGAAACCGAACCGGAGTGGCCCATAAAAAACGGGACGCAATTGCCCCCTGGGGTGAGGATGACGGCCATTGCTGGCTAGGTGGCGTGGGGGAGAAGTTTCAATTACAACTTTTGTGAGGATATCTCTCGGAAGCTACTTTGTGATTTCCATACCGTAAAAACGGGATAAGTTTTGGGAAAGTTTGCGTTTTTTTTTTTTTTTTCATTTTTTGCCGCTCGTTTGCATTAAATTTTTATCTGTTTTCGATTTTTTTTTCTCGTCGCCGTTGGTGTGTCCTTTCGGGACAAAGAAGCCATATTTTCTTCAGTTGGTAGGTTGAGGATATTTTTCAACGCATCAGCACATTAGGAACGAGGGATATCTTTTTTATGATGCGGCAAAGCATTCAGCCGCCTTGTATTGGAAAGAAATTATGTGGGGGTCGCAACCGCAACCGGACAAAAAATTGCCTCCGTCGCCAATTTCAATTTAGAAAGGAGATTTAGTGTTATATAGAGTGGGGGACTTTGTTGCTGATCAGGAAAGGGATGAGGTGCGAAAGGAGTAACAGGTTTTGAACAGAGGCATAAGGTGGCTTATACAAATTTTGTTTGGGGGGATATGGGTGAGTGATCAAAGCTACAACGTCCTTGGGCGAGTTTGCCTTTGCGGCTATACGTGGGAATTTTCCCAATTTTTGTTAAAATGTTCTCTGTGGTGTGAGTGTCATAGGCTGTAAATGTCATAGGCTGAAATTTGAAAGGGATAGGTCAAATTGAGATCTTGGTATCACTAAGAAACAATGGCTTCAATGTGAAGGGTTATGCCGATGATGTGGTCATTCTGGTACCAGGCAAATTCCTTCCAGCGACAGGCTTAACTATGCGCTACTACTAGTCAATACTTGGGCCAGCAGCAAAGGGCTGGGAGTCAATTCTACAAAGAGAGAGTTTGTGGTTTTCTCTAAGAAGAGATTAATCTCTGATTTCAAACCTCCGAAGATCGGGGGTGCGGGATCACCACGCTACCTGGGCGTTATTCTTGATTTCAAACTAAACTGGAAGGAGAACATCGTTGAGCGCATCGATGGCGTAGCCTTCTACTTATGCAAAAAAGTGTTCAGTAATACATGGAGTTTTAAACCGGCAGTGGTACACTATACACGGCGTTTTGGAGACCCATTCTAACATATGGTTCACTAGTCTGGTGGAAGGTGCTTAAGAAGCAATATCAGCTTTTAAACATCACTAAGATTCAGAGGGCAGCCTGTATAGGAATCCTGGGATCAATGAAAATAACACCAACAGCGCCAATGGAAACCATGCTAAGTTTCGTTCCGCTGGATCTGTACTGTAGCAACACGGCAGCTAAAACTGCCTTGAGACTGAGAGAAGGCCGACAGTGGACACCAGCTTCCTATGGTCACGCCTCAGTACTGTCTCGATGGGAGAATGCCAGCAGATCGACAGAAACAGATCATGTGATCCAGACTCTGGGATTTGACAGGAGATTTAATATAAGAATTGCTGACAGAGATGACTGGAGGAACAACAAAGTTACTAATAAAAAGGAACTGGTTTTTTACACCGATGGTTCTAAGATGGATGTTGGTACAGTTTCCGGGGTCTACTGCAATGCCCTAGGAATAAACCAGTCCTTTAAAATAAACAACGACTGCAGTGTCTTTCAAGCCGAAATCACAGCCATTATCGAGGTCTCGAAAACTGTCCGAGATAGGGGTATCAATGACAATCATAATCTATATCGACATTCAGGCAGCCGTTAAGGCTCCGGAGTCCGCGATAACTAGATTGAGGCTTGTAGGTATCTGCAAAAATCATCTAGATGAGATATCGAGAGCCAATACGGTGACCCTATGTTGGGTAGCAGGCCATATGGATATCGCAGGTACCGAAAGAGCTGACGAATTGGCACGAAAGGGGGTAGAGCTGCATGCCTCACAGGCAAAAATTCCAATCAGCTTGTTGAAAAGGTGTGGTCGCCGTGGCTCAGTGGTTAGTGCGTTGGATTGCTGACCAAGCGGCGTGGGTTCAAGCCCCAGCCAGGAACACCGAACATTTTTCCCGGCACCACCTCTCGTCGGGGAATGACAAGCCTCCGGAAGTATAACCTGTCATGAAAGAGCTTTTCAATTCGTCATTCGGAGTCGGCAATAAATTGTAGGTCCCTTCCATTCGTGCAAGCAATACAACACGTACAACATGAATGGTTGCGAGAAGCTAGGCCTTGGCTCATTCCGAGCTGTCGCGCCAACTATTTATTTATTATTTATTTTTTGTTGAAAAGGTATATCGATGACGAGGCCATAAGTCATCATTACTGGACACTGCGCAATTGGCATTCATGCGGAGCGCCTCGGCATACATCACAACGGCTATTGCAGAAGTTGCAGGGACGAGGAAGAAATCGAATCTGTCCCTCACCTGCTGTGTGAATGTCCTGCCCTCGCCTGTAGAAGAATGAGGAACATTGGTAGTTACTTCTTCACAGAACTGCAGGACTTAGGTGACATCAAGCTGAGGGACCTCCTGAAATTGATTTCCTTATTTGGATGGTTTTAAATCAGCGGCTCCCTTTCTCCTTACAGGTTCCCGGAGTCACTGCTAAGTAAGTAGTGAGAGTAGGCGTGTTTTTTTGAAACCTAGCTAGCCAGTCGTTCATTTAGACGATTCCCAGCTAGCCAAACCCAGTAGATTTTTTATACCATCAAGTTGGTACGTGTGACTTCGTTCCTATGACATCCAGCGCTGCCAGTGCTTCCGCGATTTCCAAAAAAGTCAAATTTGCTACGTTGCTACGCACTCTCCCTAATATCCCAATTTTTGCTACGCTTTTTTAAAACACGAACTTTTAACAAGAATCTTGTAGTTTTTAGATCTCTCACAATCACAAAAAAAAAAAAAAAATTAAACGGACGTAATTTCAAACTGTTCACTTCCACGACTCCAACTTATGTTACTGTTCTACCTTACCCTACACAAGCAGTATATATTTCTTCGGATATGTTTGAAATGTGACTGGATGCGGGCTGGAGTTGCACTGAAATTTCAATGGCTTCACTTTTGCTACGCAAATCTAGTCTTGCTACGCAAATTTGATACGGGATTTTGGATTTATTTTCTTAGTGGCAACACTGATGACGGTCAAATGTCAAAAAAAACAGAACAATTTGGCAGTGATACCAACGCTATAAATGAAAAACATCGCTTTCGGCGCCCCCTGGCCATGGGATTCGTAAAATTCCTACCCAGTTGCTTTTGACTGGGGATAAAATCAAGAGTTGTAGCCAGCTGGTTGTTGTATTTGTTTTACGTATAAAATTTGACTTTGCTAGCAACTACTGGCTGGCTAGGTTTCAAAAAAACACGCCTAATGTCGCAAGTCACCCAATTACCTAACTTAACTTAACCTAGGTCAGAAAATTGGCTCTTACAGCTTGAAAGTTAGACCGGTTTAGTTCCACATATTCGGGATAAAAAATCAAAAATGAGGGATGATCTACAACATCTTCCACAAACCTTTACTAGTGAACTCTCTGACCTGAGCGAGGCGTTTCGACTTCAAACACAAACATCGCGGTTTACACGTTGACATCCCTTATTCTCCCCCTACCACCTCCACTTGCGCCCTCTTTATTTTTTTTTTTATACCTTCATGTGGATTTTATGTAGTTTTTTTTTTTTTTTTTGTTGAAAATTTACGATCTGAACATTCCTCTTGTTGGCTCATCTGTCTCTCATCGTTTGGTAGGTGATTTAAATTTGTTGTTCTTTCCGTTCAGTTTTAATGATGGTGATGCGGGAGGTCGCGCATCATAAAGAACACACGCATGTGTGTGTGTGTGTATACAAGATAGTACGTGTCCTCTTGCGATGGATGTTCTACGAAAAAACTGAACGTGAACGTGGCCATAAAAGAAGAAAGCACACACACAAGACAGAACAAGCACCGACTCAAGGCAAAGTGGAAAAGTTTTGCAGGGAGTTTTTCTTGTTTTTTTTTTCTGCGCTGTTGCTGTTTCTTTTATGAGGGATCCATTGCGTGTCAAAGGATCGGAATAAGGATAAAAGATTGTTATAATGCGAACATAGAGACAGACAGACAGACAGACATACCCCAAAAGAAATGTGGAACCGAAAAATTGTTCTGTGTGCGTTTTGAATTTATTTCAATTTTTCCCCTCCATTCATATTCGTCTGCGAAGATATGAAGGAAAGTTTTCTTGCTTTCGTTTGTACATATGAAGTTTTCTTTATGTCCTGCGGCAATTGAAGAACAAAAAAAAATGGAGAAGTTCTAAGCAACATAAAACTGACAACTTCACAAAAAGGGATGAAAACATACAGAGGGAGATGTGTGGATTGTATTCGGTTGGGGGGAAGTTGGGCGATACCCTACGCCCTTCTGCAAGGAAATCTTGTGACGATTTCGATTCAAATTTATGTCTCGATGAGGATTTGAGGGCTAAGTCCCGTCTGAGCGGTGTCAATTAGCCCACAAAAGATCATCTTTCGAAGATCCATCTGCGTCCTTCCAACTTTGTGTCGAAACTCATGCACCCTATAGTTCACAACCGAACATAGGACACATTCGAATAATTTTCATTTCGATGTGCTTTCCATATCTCTTTCTCTTTTTTTGCAAAGGATACGCATTGGAACGGAAAGTGTCCACCCCCTCCTCCCACCCCACACAAGCATTCATATGCGACAGAAGAGGGGCAATCTTGTTTGAGTAGTTTGCAAGGATACAAATTTTATTGCTTCCAACCATGTGGGATGGCTGACTCAGAATTGTTTGCATGCTCTGTGTGTGTTGTGTGTATGTATGTACATAAGTTTGTGTCGCTAGGACATCGATTTGAAATCTGTGACTCAATTGAATTATCCGTTTGGGTTAGTTGGGTGTTTTCCTTGTCAAGCCACCAGTGGTGCTGTTCTGAGGGGGTGTTTTCCGGTTCTGGTACATAGTTTCAAATATTTTATTGCGGGTGTAAATTATGTGAAAATATCTGTGAATATTTCAGAAGCATAGGGAAAGGGGGGTGAGTGACAGAGAGAAGTAGAGGAAGAGACTTCCGCATGCATGCACATCTCGTAAAAGGATATTCGAAGCAATTGAAGAAGGAAATATTCGTATTTTGTGAAGTTATGATGGGTGTATTTCATTTCCTATATCAAAGTTGGAATGCACAACTTTAGAGTTCCACAAATTCTTTCGTTTTATTTTCTTGTTGTCTGTCCTGTACCCAGGAGAAAGGATACAATCCAGAGAATCGTCTTAAGTGGAAGAGGAATATAAATTGAAATGTGTCTCATTGATGTTTGAGATATTTCAAAGTATTTATGGGGTAAATTGAAAAATTTATGTGTGAGCTGATGGAATGGCAATTAAACATTTGTAATTGAAGCAGGGAACAAAGTAAACCGGTTAGTTGATGAACATATGACAGGAATCCTGCAAATGAAGTGGATCATCCGTATACTGAATGCTTATGTCTGCGCCTGGTGTTTCTTGGACCAAAATCGAAGTTAGTTACTGACGATTTTTGTTTTCGAAAAAAGGAATATGTTTACTTACTTAAGGTGGCGCTACCTTCCGTGGTGGACCTGGGCCTTAACCAACAAGCGTCTTCAGCCAGCTCGATCTTTAGCCAGCTGCCTCCAATTTCGCACGCCAAGTTGGTTAAGGTCCCCTTCCACTAGCGTGCGCCACCTGAGTCGCGGTCTTCATCTACTTCGCCGTACCTCAGGTGTGGATTGGAATAATTTTCGGGCCGCAGCATTGGTGTCCATCCGCTCTACATGACCCAGCCCCGACTTAAGCTTAGATATGGCTAACTACACTTCCTCCAGGTCGGGTGGGCAGAATTGTTAGTCTTCGTCGTCCAGGTTGAATGGTTCACTCTGCCTGACAGCGAAATTTGATTCATCGTCCCCGTTAAACAGCCTGAAGTAGTAGTTCTTCCATATCCTCAACATTGACCGCGATTCTACTCCGATCTTCATTTGTTCTTCCTTTCGGGCTCTGTAGCCTTGAGAGGTTCTTTTTACCCTTTGGTAAAGACTTTGTTTAAGACTTCTTGCCTAAGTCTGCCTCCAACGACGAAACCACATCCAAATAAGCGCTGTTTTTGTTGTCGGTAGCAATCGCCGTAGTAGATATCGCAGTTTCCAACCTCTTTTTGTCCGGCCCATCCCACCGCACTTCCTGGATTGCGATGATATCTGCTTTGTGGCAGTCTAGGGCCTCCGCTAAGTGTTCGGCTGCACGCGGGCTGTTAAAGGACCGAAATTCGAAATTCGTTGTTTAGATTGTTGGAGGACTTTTTATTACAATTTAAACCTAGACGACCACTCTAAACTGAAACATAAAGACTAGCATGCCTTGGAAAGACCAGTGCACTGAGATGAATTCCAACAGCAGGGTTGGAAAGAATTCTCAATCTGCTACCCTTTGATCTCTACATGCAAGAATCTGCAGCAAAGGGCGCTCTGAGATTAGACCAGTCTAAACTCTGGAGAGCAAGCTCATATAGACACGCTCGGATATTGGACATATATCCGGGCATAAGTATCGAGTGTGATTACATAATTCCGTATCTGGACTTCGCCAAACTCTTCTCCTGCATCTTTAAGAACAATGGGAAAACAAAGAAATTCTTAACGAGACAAAGATGCCTCCAAGATGGTCATAGGCACGGGTGCTGATGTCTTTTCTGAGGAGCTAGGACTCAACAGCTCAATAAGGCTCCCTGACAACAGTAGTGTTTTCCAGGCTAACAGTGATCAGAGCTGCCCAATTGGCGTCAATGCTCAAGGTATCACGGGAGGATATTACGATCTTCATAGACAGCTGCTACTCAAATTACGTCCAAGCTTGTAAGGTGTCTTCGCAAAGAGCTGAGGGTTCTTGGTACGCAGAATAATGTAAAACTCTTCTGGGTTCCCGGTCACAGTGGTGTACAAGGAAACGAGACTTCTGACGAACTGGCAAGGAAGGAACGGTTAGCGGATGGTACAATTGAACCTCCACTTCGTCATTTGAAAGAAGCAATAAGTCCAAGATCCCTAGGTTAGGTTAGGTTAGGTTGAAGTGGCTGCCAGCCAAAGCTAATACACTTAGACCCATGAGGGGTCCGTTGTGATACCACCAGGATCTCGAAAAGATCTCCTGCCTACTCATTGAAACCAATTGGAGCTTCTTATGAAGCGTAGAAGGCTACTGACATCAATGTTAATTAGGTCGCCTAATTTGTAAAGAAGAAAGCTCCTAAGTGGAGTTTCCTTTTGCGGGAGAGAGCTGGACAGGTGCAAAGAAGATGGAGAATCGTCTCCTCCTCCTCCTCGTCCATACAGCTTCTACAGAAGTCATTTGCATAAAGGCCAAGCCTAGTAGCATGCTTGCCTATTAGACAGTGTCCAGTAATGACACCTATTATAGTGCTAATATGCAATCTATTTAGAGAAATCAAATACTTAGAGCGTTTCAGATCCAGCTTGGGCCAAATCTGCTTTGTCGCTAGACATGTTATACCACTTGTCCACCTAAGATTTGTTCTTTCGATAGCATCTAGCTTTAATTTGAATTTGCACGTAGCGAACGGTATACCTAAGCTGCCCTTATCAGGCCCAATAGGTAATGTTGTTCTATATCTGGCGAGTTCATCAGCCTTGCAGTTCCCTGGAATGTCACTGTGCCCTGGCACCCAACAAAGGTGGATATTGAACTGCTCCGCCATCTCTATAAGAGACGATCGGCAATCTAGGGCTGTTATTGAATTTAGAGCGACTGATTCCAAGGACTTCAGTGCCGCTTGGCTGTCCGAAAAGATGCGGATATCCGTGGCTGATATCACATTTTTCTTCAGCCAAGATAAGACCTCTCTGATCGCCATGATTTCCGCCCGGAACACGCTACAATGATTCGGGAGACGGAACGCTAGGCTGAGGTTCAGCCTGTCGGAGAAAACACCACCCCCCACCCCATTGATAGTTTTTGAACCGTCGTTGTAGAAATGAATCGACTTATCTTCTGAGAATCCATCGCCCCAGAATGACCTGGAAGGGATGGTTACCTTGAAGCTCTTGTCAAACCTTAGCCTGGGAGTGGTGTAATCTATGTTTTGGGGAGCTAAGATCCCTAACTGAGACGAATTAGAAGTGGAAAACACTAACCGCCTGCTAAATTTCCAGAAAGCTATGGCCAGAATATAATAAAGGTAGAACGACCAAACTCCTACATATGGACAGGAATTGCCTGTCATTACTGGTAGGATTAATAACAGGTCACAATAAGCTCAGGTACTATGCAAAAAAGCTGCACCTGACGGAGGACGACCTATGCAGAGGTTGCGGAGACGAGAAGGTAAATATATGAGAACACAACTCACTTTCTCTGTCGTTGCCCAAGTCTCTGCAATATTAGCAAAGAACATTGAGCAGATTTCTCTTCGATAACATCGAGGAGTTATCCATTGGGTCACTGTCGGATCTGCTCAAGTTCCCAAGGACAGCCAAGTGGCTGTCATCAGGTATATATGTACATATGTGTTGTGTTTAGGGACACCTACTACATCTTTTGTATTCAGAGCAATCGGATCGGAAGCTGAGAATAAAGTGACAAAGAACGTGCTGGGTGTTCAGAACCGTAAATGAATGATAGCAATCTGTAAGGATTTTGAGAAAGGATATGCACTTCATCCACCACACTGCTACTGCTCCTTCTTCGGTTTTTTTTTTCATTTACTTAAACCAACTTACGTCAATTTAATTAAAAATTAAAAACGAAAAATCTTCGGAAATAATCTCCTTTAAGGAATCATCCTGTGAATCCCAAGCAAGCATTCCCTATCTTCAGTGCAGTTTCACCCAAAACACAGCACAACTCCTGAAAACCCAAAAAAGCGATGCAAGAACATTGAAAATCCTCTCAACAAACTAATCTCTGCAAAGTTTTCCGTTTCCCTAATGTGTCATAAGATCAGAACACTTGAGGTACCAGTCATCATCCCAAGGGATTTTATTGCTGTTGCTATCAAAGGAGTGTAAGGATAAATTTACGGAGAATTATTTTAGGATTAAAAATGCTCACTTAATCGTCAAGTCTTCCACTCGTTCTCTTTTCTCCACTGTTTAGATAAGCACTGAATGCTCACAGACTGCAGCAGCAGAAGGTCCTTCGGATCAAAGGCTTTCGGCCACTCTCATCGCATAATCACATCTATTTTTAGAAAACCTGCCTGCAGGCTGGTTTCAACAATATCATCGGCTAGGACATCGGTTACAACTACGACGAGACGACAAAGCCAAACAATTAATTTCAATGGTAAAAAGCAAGAGAAAACTCCTTAAAACACCAAAACCTCGGGACCGCAATTCACAAACCACAACATAGGGGATGATGATGTCCATATTTCAACCCGTTGGGCCAGCCAAAACACCCAGCTCTTCCTACCCTAACCGACTATTTGTTAACGGAAAGCCAAGGAAAACACCATTCAGAGAGCGAGAGAGAGCGAGAGAAAAAGGAAGAAGAAAAAAAAGAAAACTTCTACGGAAGAACGGAAGCCGACCACCAACTGACCACTAAGCAAGATGAGAACTTGTTCACCGGATGTTGGTTCACTCCTTTGGGTGGTGGTATCAGTGGTACTTGGTAATGGTGGTGGTGTAAACATCTGTCAAGGATAGAGTCCTTGTGGAGCCTGTGCAAACTCCTCGAGTTTTTCGGTCATCACAAGGATATGAAATCCTTTGAAGATATTTTTCTTCACACAGAGAGAAAGAGGGAGAGAGGGAGAGAGTGTATAAGAAAACGGATTGAAAAACTTAATCGGATGAAAGTTGAGTTTTGTACTTGTTCCTCCCGCCGCTGGAACCATACAAGGACCTCCACATATACAGAGAGTTAATAACACAAAGAAAACACTTTTTTTTTTCTACTCGGTTCGCTTGTGTTCTTCCTTGGTTGGCTAAGAGAGATGAAAACTTTGTTAATTTTCACAATTTTTGGATTAAATTCCGCAGGATACATGAGCGGACATTGAAAATGGACGACAGGGACTATGATGACGACGACAAAGATGTAGGAAAGAAAGGGTTCTTGGTCGTTAGAGAGCTGAATCAAGCTAAAGTATGTGAAAGTAATAAGTTGGGTGTGTGGTTTGAAGGCGGAGTACTGAGTAGTGTTTGATTTGAGAATGGGTAAGCTGCTGAGAGTGAGGACAATGCGATACTAGTCGACTTCTCAGTAGACACACTGTAGAAACTTTGATTCGGAGAAAAGTTGCAAGCGTCCGAAGCAGGATGCAAAGAATGGTTGAGGACTAATCTCCGCGTTAAGGAATTTCATTTGCCATTTGAGCCAAATCGAACTTGGAGAAGTGATGCGTTGTTTTGGCGTTGGTGGTAGACCCAAGTCCGGGTTGGACGTGACTCTTGTCGAGTTTTAGAAGGGCGGCACCAGTATGCCGACGAGTGATCGACCAGAGAAAAGACCCGAAGTTTGCTTTGTGTTTCACATACCTCGCCTAAATATTAAAATTCCTTCCACAATTTCTTATCCTCCCAAGACACACCCCTCAGCTCCAACTAACAATCGGAAATACATCGAACATTTTTGGAAAATCGAAATTGGGCAAATCTCAGTGCGTTCCCAATTTCAGAATAGAATTTCAAAACAATTGGCTTAAAGGATCTTCCACATGATCCCGTTTTAATTCACCATTCAGTGACACCTTTAAAATTTATGCAATCGCGTTGCCATTCTTTCCCGTTACGGTACCAAATCCCCGATTTAAATTAATTTTTGTAAATCCCTGTGAAATTTTCACCAAATCCTCGAAAGATACACACTCTCCGCCCGGCGACTATGCATATCATTTGCATATACTATCGCCGGCCTACGACTGGTCGGCCGCCATTACTATTAATGTGCAGTCATTCCCTTAAGAAAAAATCTCGTGCAATAAATTAATGCAAAATTGAATAACAAATTCACGGCGTCATAACACAGCCGAGAACGTGGCACAAAAAACCGATTCAACACAAACAAAGTACGAGTACCGCGGTGCACAGGCAGGCAGCCTTCTATCAGGTGAGAGTTTAATACCGCACGCCACACGCATTAACCCCAATTTTATTTATGTGTGTGAATTAAAATAAATATTTTGCACCCTCACCCTCGGGGGCTCGATAACAATTGGTAACAAGCTCTCGAACGCACGCAAACGTACCGCAGAACATGAGTACCGCCGCACGGCTATACTGCAGCTAAGCCCCCCTGCCACGCACATAGGTACATAATTTTTGTGCATAACCTCGCTCTGGTCAGGCGAGAGCCAGCTAGCTTGGATTTGAAATTTTCGTTTTTAGGGGATTTTGCATAATTTAGCACTTTGGCCTGGAATGGGGAGTGGAGAGTCGCGCGGCTGCATAGTCAAAGTAATAACTCGCAACCATCACCACCTGGGAGTCGTAGTATTATGAACACCATCCGACGATTGCTGACATGAGGTGAGGCGGAGCTCCCGTGGTGCGCAAACATAAACAAAAAGAAACCTCCGTTCAGCGGGGGTGTGGAGTGCTGGGAGATGTTTGACTGGTCATTCGGTGATTCACAGTGCAAATGAGATATTCATTTGATTATCTTTCATCTACATCTCCTTCCAGTGGAGTAGTTCGCTCTTTTTATTTACCACTGTTAACGCCATCTAGTTTTATTGGAGGTAATTTGTATGTTAAAGAGTTTTCCACTGGGAGTGTTGGATCCACGGCGGTTGTCACATCATAAAACGTGCAGGGGGAAGGGCAGGAATAATTTTTGTAGATTTTTCTATGAGAGAAAGCAAACAAGACCTTGAAAGACGGAGCGGTGCTGTATAAGGAAATTATTATTTTCATTTCAGTTTTTCGAAGCGATTCTACTCGTGTTGGGTATAAAATTAACGGTCAGTAGGTTTGGATAAACAGAAGTCATCTTGTTCGGAAGTAACGATGTGATTTTGACTCACAGGGTAATTTTCCTGCGATGTAGAACCTATGTGGAACGTACTGGAGAAAATTCTGTGGAAAGGAGGGAAGAGTCAAACTATAATGGGGATTCAAATGGATTTTCACTAAGCAGACTAATCTCAAACACATCCCTAACGGCTTATTATTCGAAAAGACCTGCCACAGCTTAAGATGTCATTTCCAAAAAAATACCCATCAAGTCTGTAAAAATTTTAATTGATCAAAATATTTCACTTTTATGTGCCATTTCCCTGTCGCAGTGTTGCGAAAATTAATTCTCCATTCAATGTGTTTGGTCTGTCAATTTTTGACATTTAAAATATTTCACGCCAATTTATAACATCCGTTAACCGCACACATACACAAATGTATGTCTATATCTTTCACACGCACGTGCTAAAACTGTCAATTGATCGCGTTTTAAGCCGCGATGAGGGAAAAAAAAAACAGGCAGGGCTGTCAGTTTTATTGCATCAAAAATGCATTCAAAGAGCAATAAATTCGCGCAGGAGGAAAACAACCCACCGAACTCCTGCCTCTTACTGTGTGCAAATACGACATAAGCATCGCATTAAATCAACTGTCCGAAAATTAACGACCAAATAAAAGGCGAGAGAGCACAAAAAATAAACGCGCAACCTGAATCCTGGCATAACGTTTCTGTCCCGCAGAATGATAAATCAATTCCCGGCAAAAACACGAGTAGGTAGGCACTTACCCGCGGGGCTAAGCACGACTTGTGAGTGTAATTCCAGGTTGATAACTACAAATGCAATTTGCCCGCGCGTTATGTTATGTTATGAAAGTGCGACATAATTGTGAAAAAAAAAAAAAATAACGGATTTGCCGAGAAACTAATTCGAAAACTCATGAAAATAACGTTAATTGCTCGAAAATTACCCGAAAATTTTAGATTCGTGGCTAGGAGTAGTGATGGCGGGACCATTCAGCAGAGCACTGAGTGGGTTTTAATGTTTCAACATTAAAACAGACACAAAATGACGCTTAAACGGGACACTTAATGGGAATTTGTGTCCCCACGCGGCATAGTTTATGTGTCAGTGGGGTGTTGTGTTACTGAGAATGGTTTGTGCTTAATAGTTTTTGGTAGGAGGCGGGAGGGGTGGCAGACCTTTTGTTTATTGAAATATGCAACAGACATTTGATTTAATGAAGTTTTAACTCATAGACAGGGTAGATAGTCCGATTGTTTAATGGAGTCAAAACGATTGATCGAAAGTGGGGTGGGGGTACATGGAATTTTGACAAAGCGTCTGTTGAATAGACATTATTCGAAAGTCACCACTCAAAAATTGCTTCAGTGATGAATTATTTTATTGACTAGAACTACAATGCAGTTTTGCTGTGTGCTCTGCAGTTGTGGAAGGTATTTGAAACAAAAGTCAGATATCAAAATTGTACCGATTTTAGGGACTCATCTTGTTTATGATGCCTTTGTTCTTTTGTGGATCTATTCACTGCCACGCTCATGACTTCCATATCGCGTCAGTGCATTTATTTCCACTTTCGTATTTGCTTTAATGTCCTTATAAAAAGGAAGACATTTTTGGGATGATGAATTTGACTTGCTCATCCCTATGCTTTGCCGGAGCTCACCTTTAGCTTTCGCACTCATGACATTCTATAAGATGACACACTAAAGTATTCCATAAATATTTATTCTCCCCATCCTTGGCAAGACATGTTCTTTGCTTTGTTCCCGTCTTTCACCCACCCCTCCCACTCACAAACATGCACCCACCCATCAGACCTTAATCCAATAAGGTTGTCTGTCCTTTTTTCTTGCACGGATTCCTTATTTATAGAACGCGCCCGCCTTAAAAAAATCTAAGAAACAATGCCACACGCCGTAAGGATAGGGAAAAAAAATCCCATTTCCTTCTCATATCCTCACCCGTATTGTTCTGGGTCTTTGATTCCTCTTCTTGCATCCTTTTGGGAATTGACGAGATGCGGTCTTGGCCATATTCAGCACCTACCCTCCAATTCGTGGAAGGCGAAAGAAAATGTATACATGAATACATAATATGGCGTGGCATGTTTAATTTCACACCACGGTGACTGTTGCGGTATTATGCACGCTCACGTTGCGCGAGCGATGTGCTGCTATAAGGCGCGCTCACAAGACGACAAAATAATCACAATGGCTTATGGACGAGGGAAGGAGGATGGGCGGATGGTTGAGAGATAGTAGGTTCCTAGGTGGAAGCATCCTTTAACCTCCCTTTTCTGCTATTTTTCCTCTGGTTCAGCGAAGAATTCTTTGCTTTTCTGTTGCACAGTTTAGGGGCTTTTTCCGGTTTCTTGTCATTGTATTGGGCCGTAGGAATCGCGTCCTGAATGAAGGAGAAAGGGCTTCACCAAACTATCCTTTCGATATTCCAGAATTCGCAAGTGAAAAGAAAACGCAAGACATCCGCCATCGTTTCGGGTGTGAAAAGCCAAATCACAGGGAGCGGCAGAGGATATGAAAACCGTATTTCATGGGGGCTATGCTACGGCAGCCATCTTGGCTGCAAAAATTCTTCAAACGTGATTTTTCCGTCGTTTTGTTAATTTTTTCTTGCCCTTACCACCATCGTCGGCTTCATCACCACCACCAGCAGCAGCAGCATCGTCGCTGTCATCCTAGCATCTTTCGTCGCTTTTGAACGGTTGCGATACAAATTTTTAATGCTTTTGTGCAAAATAATATTCTTGGAGCAAGTTCCAAAGAGTTGGTTGTTGAATCTCGTTTTTGTCCCTTTTTTTGTGGGAATTGATGTGTCGCTTGAAGTGCAATACCGGGATTAAACGGGCGTTAAATGCTGTATTTTCAAAGGAGTTTTATTGCAACGTTTAACGGTAAATATTGCTGCAGTTTCAATGGAATGATTTCTTAAAGTGGTGAAATGATTCTGATAAAATAGATGACAAAGGAGAAATGGATTTCACGGGAGGAGACGAAGGTACCAAAAAATGATGGAACCTATTAAAGTTCGAAAAATTGCTTTTAATGAACAACTCGTGTCGAACATCATCAGTAGAAATAAGCATAGCCTCTAATTCCACACGAAAGTACGCCCGTTTAACGGCAGAAAATAGAAATAACAATGATTATGTCCAAAAACAGCGTCCAGAAACTGAATTTTCATAGCTTAATTTGTACAAAATGACACAGCGCATTAGAACCAAATAAACAGACCTTACTGTGGGTAATCCCCCTCAGCCCATAAGTGATGTTAGAAATAATTTCCGAAAGCCTTACCCAGAGATATACAGTAGAGATGTTCCACTTTATTACCATCATCCGTTAACAGGTATTTGCTGTTTAAAATGGATTTGCATTATGAAACTCAATATCCATAGCCATTGTAGCCCACATAATACACCTTCAAAGCCACCATTTCGAGCATAGAACGAAGAATTCCTTCCAACTTAATTGACGCTTATTACCCTACCAACAATGGCAAGCTCCCCAACGCTCCTTTATTTCGCTAATACCCGCCATAAAAGTTCCTTCACTGCGCCTATGTATATATAGTCTTTTAATTTCCGTTCAAAATGCCGCTCAGCCACATCCTTGTTTTTTTTTATAGAAATTTTCGCATGAAAAATCAAGCATTACGCGCGTCTCCTTACCATCGTTACACGTAACCCATTCCGATACATTTCGCGCAGTAATTCAGTTGGGCGATTACGTGTTTTCTCCTTTTTTTTTCTTGGTTCCCTGACTTCCTGCCTCCTCTCTGCTTATTCATTTGATGTTATCATTCTAATATGGGATATATATGCGGTTATGGGTTCCACATCAAATGTCACCGGGATCTTTGGGCGGGAGGCGAATAATACGAATAAAACGAAAACCGCGTGACAAAGATTTCTCAGAAAAGAAAAGAAAAACCGGCGGACGACGAGAAGTGGCAAAAAATCGTGAAAATGAATGAAAAACAGTGAAAAACTTTTCATTTTCCCTCTCGGTGATAACATTTTATATTTCTTGACGAAAAAAAAATCGCAGGGTGAAAAAGGCTCGAAAGGAGTGTATTGTCCCAGACGGTGATGGGGTGAAAGTAAATATATTCAAATAGGCGTTTTATGAGGTCGAACGAAAGCATAACGGAAAATATTTTCTCAATGAAATGTCATTAGAGGCATTGGAAGCGAATAGAAGTAAAAGGTGAAGAAGAAGGTGTGGAACTTATTTTTATACTCACAGGGTAGAATGTAGTAGTTACTGGACAGAACTTGCATTTGCCTTACTATTTCACAGGACCAACCGACAACCGACACTGAACTAAGCCGATGATTTAAATTAAATCCGACCTCCGAATATCAGAGTCAGGCCTCAACTTACTTAAGGTGGCGCTACAGTCTGGGGTGGACCTGGGCTTCAACCAAGAAGTGTCTCCAGTCAGCTCGATCTTTAGCCAGCTGCCTCCAGTTTCGCACACCAAGTTGGTTGAGGTCTCCTTCCACTTCGTGCGCCACCTGAGTCGCGGTCTTTCTCTACTGCGCCGGGCCGGAGCATTGGTGTCCATCCGCTCTACATGACCCAGCCACCTCAGTCGTTGGACCTTCACTCTTCTGGCTAACCGATGTCGCTGTACAGCCCGTACAGTTCGTCGTTGTATCTTCTCCTCCACTCACCGTCTGTGCAGACGAGACCGAAAATCATTCACAAATTTCCTCTCGAAAAAGCCAAGAGGAACCTCATCCACTTTTGACAGAGGCCATGCCTCTGCGGGATGATTACGGTCTTATACAAGATCACGTTAGTTGTTCGAGAGCGGGCTTTGTCAATTGCCTTCTTAGCCCAAAGAAACAAGGACTGGCAAGAATTATTCTTCGTTTGATCTCTGCGCTGGTGTCGTTGTCTGAATTGATAGCCTAGGTATAACTGTCTATTGTGACGTTCTGTCCAAGACGTCGGTGTTGAGTGTCCTTTCTTGTTGACAGCATATACTTCGTCTTGCCCTCATAGACCGATAAACGACCCTTCGCCGCCTCCATCTCAATGCCCACGAACGCGCCAGTGATATCACCCAGCGTTCTTCCGATTATGTCAATATCGTCGGCGTATGCGAGTTATTGGCCGGACTATTGAAAGATTGTCCCTCTGGTGTTGGCGCGTGAGTTTTGCACAACTCTTTCAAGAACGATTTTTGCCTAAATCCAATTTTGACATCAAAAATCTCGGTGAGGTCTTGACCGACCTTGATGGAGTAGCGTGCATTCTACATCATCATCCTGCACAGATGGACGCGTTTGGCAGGGATCCCAAAGCTAGACATGGCTCTGCATAGCTCGTCTCAATAGATGCTGTCATACGCGGCCTTAAAATCGATGAAGAGGTGGTGGGTATCGATTTGAAGTTCCTGGGTTTTTTCCAACATCTGCCACAGTGTGAATATTTGGTCGATGTTGGTCTTTCCTGGCCTGAAACCACACTGATATGGACCGATCAGGTTGTTGACGAACGGCTTCAGGCACTCACACAACACGGCAGATAAGATTTTGTAAGCGATGTTAGGAAGACTGATGCCTTTGTCTCCTTTCTTGAGGTCTCGTTTCTTGAGGATCGAGCTGAGGTCCTGTTCATAGGGCATACTTTCCTCCGACCATATTTTACAGATGAGTTGGTGTATGCTCCTTATCAAGTCATCGCCTGCCGCTTTGAACAGCTGTTAGCTGGGCCGTTAGCTCCAGTAGCTTTGTTGGACTTAAGCTTAGATATGATTATCTTCGCCTCGTCCAGGTCAGCTGGAAGGAATTGTTGATCTTCGTCGTCCAGGTTGAATGGTTCATTCTGCTTGACAGGGGGATTTGGTTCGTCGTAGCCCTTAGATAGTCCGCAGAAGTAGTTTTTCCATATTCTCAGTATCGACTGCGATTGTACTACAATGTTCCTCATCACGTCAAAGGCGGTATCTCTGATGGTGTTTTTTGGCAATGCATAGGACCTCTTGAGAGATTGAGAGAGACTCGATCGGAAAAGGATTTGGTGATCTCTTGCGATTGCAGCCGTCCGACGTTAAATTTCCTCACAGTGTTTTATTGTCTTGGGGGGTGCGTACTAGCTTCGACAACATTTCGCCTCGCAGCAAAGTCGATCAGCCTAAATCCGCTATCGGAGGTGGTGTTGTGTAGGCTGTACTTTCCGACAGTACTGCTAAAGATGCCCTCTCTTCCTAGCCTATAACAATTTTAATTTCATAGCTAGGGCACTGGTCGCCGTGAGTCGGTGGTTAGTGCGTTGGACTGCTGACCGAGCGGCGTGGGTTCAAGCCCCAGCCAGGAACAACGAACATTTTTCACGGCACCACCTCTCGTCGAGGAATGACAAGCCTCCGGGAGTATAATCTGTCATGAAAGAGCTTCTCACTTCGCCGTGCGTAGTCGGCAATAAACTGTAGGTCCCTTCCATTTGTGCGAAATATGTAACACGCACAACATAAATAGTTGCGAGAAGCTAGGCCTTGGCTCATCCCGAGCTGTCGCGTCAGCTATATTATATTATAGTAGCTAGGGCACTGCTCGTAAGTCTTGAGCAGGCCTCAACTAACTACCCACTCAGAAGACCTTCTCCTCAAATTAGACTAGCTCAAGTATAAAACCACCAACTCCACTTCTGACAATCGCCTACTTCCACGCAACTATCTTTGTGGATTGGGCCTTTCGACCGCGAAAGTGAAACACTTTTTGGCTTTCAATTCACCGGCATCTATTCAGGGTAAGCCGGTGATTATCAAGTGGGTGAAGCTTTCCAAAGTACATACACAACTCTGTCTTTCATTCATTGCAAAATGAATTTTCCTCCACCTCTTCCCGCCCAGTTGCTGAAATTAATTAAAAACGAAACAAAGACGCATAAACATTCATCTCTACTTAATAATTATATTTTCTTCCCAGAAAATGTCCTTAATTCAAGATGGTGTTCAAAAAAAGCATTGCGTCCTCTGTGACAGCAGCAGTAGCACCAAAATCTTACACTGCACTGAACGAAAGCGTCTCGGTAGGTGAAGAGTAAAAAAACAATTTCATTCCTTTGAATATTCTTGCGATGTTAATTACCATCAACCATCCATTTGGGTGCTACTGCCATAAGGACGCGCATAATATTTTAATTTTTTTTTCTTCTTACTTTTCTTCCTGAATGGAATATCCACCTCGGCAATATTTTACGCAATCTGCTTTTAGGAATATACCCCCATGTCAGATGTTGGCACAGAATGGGACGGTCTTAAACCGAAACTGGAAAGGACATACACACAACCAAGGACAACAGTGAAAACACAAAAAAAAAAAAAACAAAAAACCCAAGAAAAGAGTAAAGGCAAAAGCGTATTTCTAATTATGTAAGCGAACGACTGTATTATTATTTTTACGGCTTATTATGTACTACAGTAGCACTACGCTAATGCTACTACTAAAGCTGACTGGAGGGAGAGAATCCATTTGCAATTTACATAAAATCTCGCTCTTGTCTGACGACGACGGGAGAAAAGCAAGTAACTTTCATAATTTCCCAACGCAGCAGTGAGACGCGCCAACTCTATACACAAACACACACACACACACACTGAATACTCATAATTATCCTTTTTTACTAGGGACTGGGGAGAGAAAAGAGGTGCCGCGGGATCTCCTAAAACGAAGAAAGGATCTGTCATTTTAATTTTTCATTTAAAGCAATGGTTAGTGTCCCTGTGAACAACCCTGTTAGTTGGCCAGCCTCGTTGCCGTGATTATTCATCATTTAATTGACTTGCATTCAAGGTACTTGCAGGATGAATGGGTTATCTTTGAAGTTCCTGCCTTAAAGGGATAACGAGAGAAAACGTAGTGCGAGGAATCAACGATGGGTGGGGGGTGGTGATGATAGCCAAACGCTGACTAAATGAAGAAATCAACGAGTTTTGTGGGACTAGGCAATAATGGATGATGAGTTGGTTGATGAGCCGTAGGACAAATCATAATTTAGTAGCAATACTAAGTGGAGAAGAGGTTATTAGTAATCAAAATCAAGGCCCGTGTCCTTAAACAATCTCCAGATTAGATGTTTGCCTTAGTCATTGAAACTATCTACGAAATCTTTTTTGAAACCTGCAGATTTTCCCCCGATTGTGAAGAAAAACATTGAAAATTTGGACAGGATTTCAGTGTGGAACGTATTGCAATTGTAACGATTTTTCCTAAACGGTTTCGTCATCTGACGTGAGAGCCAGTACACTTGGATCAATGATAGGTCTGTTGTGGTATCACATGGAACTTGGATAATTCTTCTCTATCTACTCGTTAAACCACTTTGAGTTTCTGATGAGACTTTTAATATCTGTATTTGCCGCCTAGATCGTAGTAGAAGAAGCCATCTAAGTGAATTTTTCTTCTGTGGGAGAGAGCAACCAGGTGCAGATAAAGTGTGAGATAGTTTTCTCCTCTTCTTCGTCAATACAGTTTCTGCAGAAATCGTTCGTAAATACGCCAAGTCTTGTTAAATGCTTGCCTATTAGAGCGCCCAGTGATAACACCTACATATAGTAGAGGTGATATGGAATCTCTTGAAGTAAATCAAATGCTTGGAACGTTTCGGATTCGGCTAGATGCGTTGTATCACCTCAGATTATTCCTTTTCAGAGCATATGTCAAGCGGTGTACTCTAGTCATTTTGAAGACGAACTTGATATTTGTAGACACTCCCACTGTCGCACTGGAGATAATGGTCCACCTGCTTCCCGTTGATATCTTTGGGAAGCTAGTGGCAGTCGACACAGTATTAAGGCTCAAAAAATTGTCCCAGCTGATCAGCACACCAATGGGCCACTCTAGGATCCTTAAGGCAACCATACTATTCCTGGTAAAACGGACTTTGTTGTCCCCCATATTGACTTCAACGTCAGGAACAAAACTCGGATTCCTCTTCTTTTAGCACAATAAGTCCATCATCAATGTAAATTGTGAATGTGAGCCGCCGATCAGCATTGTTTCCCATAAACACACAAGGGTCGGTCTTACAAACTCTTAGATTGAATTCCTTCAACACTTTTGTGAACTAGTCATTCCAACCAAGGATGCCAAAACTAGAGCCATGTCTAGTTTTGGCATCCCTGCCAAACTCGTCCGGTTGTGCAGGATGACGATGGAAAATGCACGCTGCTCCATCAAGGTCGGTTAAGACCTCACCGAGACCTTTGATTTCAGAAAAGGATTCAGACAAGGCGACGCGCTGTCATGCGACTTCTTCAACATCGTTCTTGGCACCGACCGGTTTCCTGTTCTGGTTTCCTGGTGCCTGTAAACCAGTTTCCTTCACTGTGGTAGCACAATAGGCCAATCTGGTCTATAGTATGTCCCTGCCTGAGCGGGGACAGCCACATAACCTAACCTCACCTAACCAGAAATCAAGGATCGTTCAAAAAGCCCACAACATCATATTGCAGCAATCATGAAGCAAGTTTTAAGGCAAACACAAGTTTAAAGGATCATTCCGCATTGCTTGTGAGGATAATCAAGATTATCTCCTTAACGTCAAATTAACCACCACAATCCAGAGTAATAAATTACAAAATAAAAACTAACCATTCCACCTCTCGTTGTTGCCCGGTCGCCTTTAAGGCTCGAAATCTCAAGTCCAAATCCTTCGAAGGAGAAAATTTCAACTCAATTCAAACAGAATATCCAAATACGAAGTCAACAAACCCACATGCACACACACACCGGTGTAAATGCTTGCTCATGTGCTCCTGCTTCTGTGCGCCCCTATAAGTTTAATTGTATTTACATACGAGTATTTGGTTCCAGAGTCCTCCAAAGGATATCTTCCAGCCAAGGATCATAAATCAAATTTAACCCGAAAGATATTTCAAATTATATGTGTCCGTGAAGTGTGAGCGGCACACAGTCCTCAGTTGCCTCAGTGCGCTTCCGATTTTCAGGGAGAAGTTAGCAAATCTCTCGCTAAGGGATAATATGTATGTTTGAGGACTACAGGACTACTGCTGCAACTGTAACTGCGTCACTATTTACACACCACGAGTGCTTTCGTGTAGGAAAACTCCCAGTATGTCTCGTCCTATGCTTTGCTATTAATGATGTAAATTTCGCTATGCTCCCGTATAATCATCCTCAAACTTCACAATCCAGGATCTGGCCTGCATACGTGTGTGCGTGTGTGTGTGTGTGTGGTGCTTGTGTTTCATTGAACATTTTGTTTAAATTGTATTCGAGAGCGTCGTCTCTGGCTCTGTATGTTTCATAAATTCCTTTCAATTATGTAGAATCCTTTAAGTGGAGGCACTCATTCATTTCCCTTCTTTCTCATCTCAGCCCTCAGCCGCATGGATTTACTGACGTCGACACCGACCGACAGACAGCCAACGACGACGCGCCATCAAAAGGCATCCAGCTTGACAGACTGCTGTCCAAATACAAGTTGTTCTATTGCATTGCATTCGGGATCATTGTTACACTATTGTCAAGGGAGCTTTGCCAGGATATTGTTGAAGGCATCGGTAAAATTTTGTTTACGCACATTCATCAGTGCGTGAGTCTCCATGGTGGAATATCCTTGTTTGTAATGTTTAATTAAGCGCGATGTAGCACATAAATACTAGTGATTATCCTTCCATTGTACTACAGGACGATACATAGTATTCAGAAATATTCCGCGAGATTTCTATTTCACAAGATGACCCAGTAAAAGTCCATTAAACTCAAAAGTTTATCGTTTTCCAGCTCGAGTGTGCCCAGCCATATCCCGTCTAACTATCTATTTACGGAAGGATTCTGTTTAACTATTGTGTGTACGTTTTGTTCTGTCGTCCATTTCATGCAACATTTCGCGTTCGCGTTTCATTTTATAGTTCATGTCGAGGTTGAGAGTAATGATTACAAGAAGAGAAACGATTCAAGTTATGCATTGCATTCCACAAGCACTTTCGTGAGTATGTGCGTCCCGTCCCGTTCCTATTGTTGACGCTTTAGAAGAAGGCACTTCTTATATATTGGTGTAGGGTTACCATCTGGAACTTGCCAAATCATATGCCTTACGACTTATACTTTACAATCAAAGGTTTTTCATTATAATTCGGAATATTCAGTGCAAACCATCTCAAATTTAACCTATTTAGTCGTATTTGTGAGCCGATTCCGAGGTACTAAGTGGATACCAGTTCAAACCATCAAAACCTCTAAAGCGAACCCCCAACTCATTGTGTCCGCATACGGTCACCTGGCAACTCTGCACTCCCTACGCACTCGTTCCTCTGCTGCCAATCGTTCTTGGTTACTACTTTCACATCGAGAAAACATTTACGAGCACTCAATACGTTCATAAAGTCAGATTTTATGTTATCGCATCCACGTCAGACCACACATCCTGTGCCACACACACGGAACTGGCTCTTTTGCGTGGTTACGTTACAATACACCAACATACCATACCCGTCATCTACTCAAGCGACAATTTCTTCTTTAACCACAAAAAAAAAAAAAGAAGAAAAAAACCCTGAAAGGCAACAACTGAGTATGAGCGCGCACTCAAAAAGGATTACACGACGCGAACGTGATATGAACACGCAATCAGGATAAAGCAGGTTGTCTCGGATAGAAAACGACCGACTCTGGGCGACGAACGACGAATGGAAATTAATGAGCTGCTCGAGAGTGTCCTTTTTCATATTTTATATTTCGTCCTTTTTTATGGGTTTCCGAAGGTGGAACACCGACCTCCCCCACTTCCCAGCCCGCAGGAAACAATTATGAGTCCCCAGCTGTTTTGTTTTTATTCGCAATTTTTATGCCTCACGCAGGACACCAAACCGATAGTCAAGAACGGCGTGGGCACGCCTGTGGACAAAAAAAAAAAAGAAGTCCTTCGGTAATGATGGAGAAATTATGAGCAATTCCCTGTTACTTAACAAATCGCTGTGGTGGTACAGTCCACTCAATGGAGGACCCAAAATATGGAACCTATTTGTTATGCACGTGTTGACCCCGCTTGGCCGGCCGGTCGTCGATTGGTTTTATCCTTCAGCTCACAGAAGGCACAAAAGTGTGTGCAGTCTCGCGACGGAAAACGTTTTTGAAATGCAGGATGTTATCGACGTAATAAATTTTGGAAAAAAAAAAAATCGTTTGTCCGGTAGTTCTCCTCCTGCGTTTAATACCATTCGTGCCGAGGAGAGGAGAGACGTGGTCTTCGTCTCTTGAAAGGCCTTTGTGAGACTGGGTCATGTAAGTCCCAATGGCATTCCCAGGACAATCACAAACAGCGAGGCTTATCAGCACCACCACGAGTGATGCGGATACTGACCGACATTCTATTGTATGCGGGGGGTGTTCGAGAGGTGTGCCTAATTAAAAATTAATTGCGTGAGGCCTTCATTTGTTTTGAATGTTAGCGCGGATGTACACACTTGGTTCTCAGTGGTTTTTCGAATAATTAAACGTAATTGTCGGGGTTAACTGCCCTTAGACACGCAGACTGAATGAAAGGCGCTTGTGGAACATATGGTGATCTAGGGGGACCAGAATGCAACAGCTGTTGATTTCGTCTTTCTTTGGGAGTCTCATGATGGGAGTCGACTACTATGGACCTACACTCCACCGTAAAGGCTGTCTGCCAGCCCCTCCCAGGCTGTTTGAGGTTGCTTCAGTCCTCACGTCAGGATCTAAGCTCAAGGAACGTACTTAGTTTGGATTTTCTTAGTTTAGAAACATTTTTATGAGTCCAGACCCAACCAAATCGTACTGTCAAAACCCATAGGCTCGAGCAGCATCTTTTTCCAATTTTTTCGCTGAAAATCTTCAAAATGTTTTCTATACAACCACTGAGCAACTGAACTCGTGCAATCTATTCCTGAACTCCCAAGCAAAACACTATTGTTTCTCTGCCACGTATCAAACTATAAACACCGATTAATTCAATCACCCGCATTCGATTGATATTCCATTCTCGATGCAGGACAGGACACCGCTGAACAAGGCATAATCAAACGAAAAAAAATTGCAGCTATAAAGCGAAATGATTGCAAATTGAAATGCGGGACTTGAATTCCCTTAGACACCCAACCGTCATCAAACAACCTCCCTCTATCGATTTGCAGGAGCGAAAAGGACGAAAGATTAAAAAGCGAATGACCGCGAGACAACTTTAGCTGTCACAACAGTTAGAACGATGCGCTGTCTTTGCAAAAACGACTCAAAGTTCTCGACACACCTGACGCAATAGCACAGGAAGCAGAATTAAAGCAAAAAGTGGAAAGGAAACTTTTCCTGTCCCACTTTTTTTTTTTCTTCGATGAAATCCCCACTGGGAGGACGAGGGAGAATAAATATAGGATGACACTACTGACTGACAGAACGAATCAGCAGCAACGCCAGGTGCTGACGGATAAGCAGCTTTAGGACTTCTCGTCTTCGTGCGAAATTAAAATGTTGGAATGCACTTAAAGCGAACGAAATAAATTCCCAGGGTAATTAGTTTCCGAATCCCTTCCCGTCGCCGCCGGCCTCTTGTCGTAGGTGGCAGGAAGCATGGCAGGTTTAATGAATTTTCGTTTTGCCGGCAACAACCACCTCTCCTATCTGTCCTTCGGTCCAATTCGGATGGCTTTGGCAAAATAAAAACTTTTTATTAAGCAAACGTGATTTCGCCATGGAAAACATAGTGGATCCTTGTGGAACCTAATGGCAAACACGCTTCTCACTCGGCAATAGGTGTCATTTTTCGGCAGCACAACATTCCAGGTGAAATGAAACAGAAATAGGAATTAATATATCAGCTTCCCGTGAACGGCGGAGACGAGGTCCTGAAATATATTGATGTCCTTAATGCAGAAGACAGGAGATACCTAGCCTTTGTGTAACCGGTACTGCTGCTGCTGCTCTCATCAATTCATGTCAATTACTTTACGATCTTCGCTGTAATGTAATTAAAAAGTTTTTCTCCGCCAGGTACTGGGACGAAGGAACTTCTACTTCCTCTAGCACCCTTGTTAGTTGTGTATGTTCTTGTGAATGTCATTGGTACTTCAAGTTGTCGTCTGGATTTTTTCTCACTGATACTGGTTGTGTTACTACAGTGGGGGCTTGACAGGGGTTCTGCTTAATGAATCATGATATGCGAAAGCAACATCCCTTCATCAAGGAGGCTAATTGCTATTTTTTCAAGTTGAGCTTGAGCAGATATGGGTAGAGAAACGTTCTACTGTCATTCAACCGAATGTACATGATAGCGCTATGGAGTGGATCTTGATCTGTCTAAGAATATGATTCGCTGCGTTAACTGAAGTACACGCTGAGCGTTTTCGCAGAATTACTGTTGTCTTTCAGCCGGAAGTTGAAGAGCCATTTTCAATGTGTTAAGCACTTCACACAACTTCATTCATCTTGCGTCAATCTAAGTCTCCGCGACGCTTCTTGACACGAAAATCTCTTAGTTTTCCCCTGATATCGTCCACTGTTCGCAAATCAACTACCTAACTACCCTCAACATTCGGCTCTATATAGTCCCTTCAACTGCACCCTTGGTACCGTTTCGGAATCCATACTATACGAGTATGCCTGTCATTCTTGCAACCACATAACTGCAACAAACCAACACTAAAGTGGTTACGACCTTGTACACGTTTCTCTTCTTCTATCCCTGCTTCCTCCAAAGAAGTAGAAGGTGAAGGCGAAGTTTACCACTCAAAGGATTACACCGCAGCTACCACTGCCGTCTACCACCAAAGGACGAAGCGTCGCTGCTTTGCCACTGCCAACGTTGGCAGCGTTCCGTTCACCCAAGAAATGGGCAACCAATGCTGTTGTTCATATGGATGATGATGGGTGAGATGGTGCTCTACTGCACTTCGGGGGTTAGAACTTTGAACTTGCGCGACGAAGAAGCGAAAACTGTGTGCACCCGTGGAGTTGTAACCTCGTTCTGGAACAACTTTCCGACCATATTCTCTTTTGGATGGCGGCTATGCACAAGGATGCAGGAAGGATGGGCAAAGTTTCCCACACAATTGAAACAAAGAGACGAAGCCAGGGTACAACTGGCTCGAAAAGTTTCCTTTTTCGGTTACGAAATGCGGTTCTCGACTTGAATGCGGACGGAGAAGAAGGCACCTATCTAGTTAGTTGGAGCAGACTTCCTCCTTCTACGTGGTGGATTCCCTGTGAAATTCACGCCAAGCTAACCAGAGTGTCTTATAACAGGTTTAAAGAGGTTCCTTGCTCCTTCTCCATTTTTGCATCTTCTTCTTGCTCTTCTGGGTGTCCCTGCTGCTCCTACGCATCGTCTTCACTTTTTTTTTTAATGTGCACAGTTGACACATTTAAGTTGACACACTTGAACGATTGTCTATCCCTTTCTGGGCGGACGGGGATGGGGTTGAAAAAGTTTCCACCTCGTTCCGTCTGAACAATGTTGTACCTACCTGTACATCGCCACTAAGTGTAAGTAGGTGGCGGCAGCAACGACGACGACGTCACCGGTGGTAAGACGGAGGCACAGGCACCGGTACACATAGACGAAGCAGAGTTTTCCAGGTAATTGAAGTGTTAAATTTTGTGGGAAGAATCGAAAGATTAAAATTTATTGGATTCGAAATGGTAACGGTGTCATGAAACGTAAAGCACGTTGCTGCCGTTATTGGTGATCAATTTACACGGAGAGGAAGTTATACGGTTGCCAGGAAGTTATACTTTGCCAATTGGGACTGTTGTGGAGCTCGCTCGCTTGCTCTCTCTCCCGATGTGGCATAAATATCTCTGGAAATGGGTCGTGATTTGAGTGCTGAGTTAGGGCTTTTTGAAGGTGAAGGCCATTATGTGGGTAAAGTTCTTAGGTGAACGTTTTTTTTTTGTTGTTGTGGTAATGGAACATGGTGTTGTCAATCGATGTTTGAATATTTAAGGGAGATCGTTGAGAAATGTGCACAATCTTTAGTGTTAATTTTGGAGAGTCGAAATTTTAATGGACCACTCTGCAAGTCCGTGTCAGAGAGTCACTATATACCGAAAAAGGATGGTCGAGCATAGCCTTGATCAAGGCTTCGTTTTCTCCTGGTTTCGGAACAGATCTCATATGAATTGACGGCAACATCTGTCCCATTTCAGTTACATTTCCATGTCGTTAACTCAAAACTACCCCTCCAGTATCCCTGGGGAGAACTTCATCTCCCACAAGTTTCTCACAGGATCCTCTCAAAATTATCAATGCAGTCAGTGTATGCCTCCGTCTCATTCAAAATCTATTCCATCTCCACACACTGAACCCACATTACATTTGCAAATTAAACCGGCTTCCAGGCCAAGTCAAATATTTTCACATATCCTTCGAGAGAAAGGAGCACCGCCGTCCTATGTAATTATGATTAATGTTGGTTCATGTCACCGCTGTCATTGACAATTATTCAAACCCTACTCGATGAGCACACAAAGCCTATATGGCCTGCCTCCACCAGAACACCGAAGGATAATGAAAAATTGAAATATGATGGCAAGAAAAAAAAAATCCTTCGCACAAAAAATGACTTAACTGCAGAGCAAACGAGAAAAAGGATCACATCTCCTACTACCACCACTACTCAGTGTCTTAACCATGAACAAATATAATTTAAAAATTATGTGTACATTGGCAGGATGATGATATGAATGACGACAAGGACTACAAGAACATCGTTGCATATGTCAACTTAATATCGGTGTACATACTTGCACACTAGTCGTCGAGAACAGGACTTGTCTCGGAACTCCAACGATGCTGAACACGACAACGACAGGGTAAAATTGAGTCAAAATGTTCTTTTGTTAGCAATTCTACTGAAGCAAGAAGGAAATTTTGTGAAATTCCATGCACAGATAAAAAAAGGGACGACTACGACGATGATGGAGAAAATCCTTTTTGGAAAATCTCTGAATCCATTTGTAGCAGTCCTGCGGAAAGCTACCATCAAATGTGATGAACTCCAGCCAAGAACAATGCAAAATGGAAAATAATTGGCACGACAAGGATAACTTAAGCAGGACCAGAACCTTGCCAGGACTCTCGCATATTTTATGTCATTAATTAGGTGGAATTTTCTTTCGGCTCATTGTTGCGCTTTAGTCTCAATTCAAAGGACAGTCACTGATGCTTTCAATTTTCTTAGCCCAGTTTGACTGGGTTGAGCGAAACCTTTTTGCTTCCATCCGCCGCCTGTCCTGTAAATCATATGTGTGCGGAGAGTAGGAAGTGGATAAATTACACATGCATGACATAGTAGATGACACATTGGTACTCGGCACAGTAGAGTTTAGGCTTCATTAGACCATTACATGTCCTTCGTTTGAATATGAAAACAATATAGGAAGCGGAAGGGACAGGGGAGGAGTGACGCGGCGTACCATTACTGTGACTTGACAAAACGGCGGCCATAAATTAGGATAATTAAGGACGATATATTCATAACCATGAAACGGAATACCAGTGGAATGTGTTTGTAAGTAAATGAGGAAGGGTGTGGAACTTGATTTAAATTTTCCAAAAAGGACACCCCACTACATACGTGATTGATGTAGAGAGGAATCAAAGTGGGCAAAAGGAAAGTGACCTAGTTTTCATAGATCAAAGGAAAAGACTGACCGAATTGTGGTAGGAATGTTGAAGGTATTCCAAGTGGGCAGGTGAGCCGTCGACGTGCAAAGTGACAAGATCACTCGTAAAGAAGCCAATCTACTTCACCAAAAGGTTTAAGGTTCATGAAAAGAGTAAATGAGGCTGATGGGGAGACTTACCCTCAAGAATGGGTACCGTGGGAATCAAGGACTAGGAGTAGAAGTAAGTCGAAATCTCACACTCAGGCTCTCGATGCTTTTCACCTTCAAGCAACTTTATCATAGTTCGCCCTTGAATGTTGAACCATATGACTTTCAGTCAAACTACGAACTTCAGGTTTAGTAAAAGCCAAGTCTACCTCTCTGTCATTGGCCGTTCCTTTAGCCCTTTGACGCATTTGATATATGCCTGTCATTTCACCGGATCATAAGCAAATTCCTCTCCAACTTAACGTTCTTTTGTTTCACAGTATTGCCAAAACATCTGTGATAGAACAAACAACTCCATTCCCCATCGTGGTCCATCAAAACAGACATCAAATGCTTCTGACGGAATTACGCTCGCATTTTACAGAAAACGGCATTTATTTGCAATGCAATCATTGCGTTAATTACGCCAACTAAACAGTCATACAACTGCACTCCTTCAACAGTCGGACAGAGCCCTGTCAACTCAGTCATTCCCAATCCAGACAGTAAACAATTTACTCAAGTATATTGGTAAACAACAACCACACACAGGCAATATATGCAGTAGCGTCAATAACACAACAGAGGAATCACAGAAGCAGTCATGAAGCATGCATGCATCATCACAACATCCTCATCATTATCCTCGTCCTCATCATCGTCGAAATCATCGTATCATCATCATCAATTGATGGACTTGTGTAAAATGTGCACTGGTATCACTGGTAGAATCTCTGCAATGAATGCAGCAGTATCCCTTTTTGTGTAAATAAATCCTTAGCTATGATTCTCCAATAAAAGGATTCGAATTATTGGTATACCATTGGATTGGGGGGAGACGAGGGTGAACCTCGGAGAGGCAACCGGGAACACCACTGAGGCGAGAACCAACCCCAGTTGCAAAGGGACATGTGAATATGCTTTGATAGTCACTTTTAAGATGATTAAATATTTTACATTCCACATTGTTGATGGTGGAAATTGTTATCCGTATTTTGCTACGTTATTTGCTTTGAAGCAGCATGTCCTTGGCATAGAACCCAAGTGGAGGGTGAAGGTTAATTGAAATTTTCCCTAAAAGAGATTCTAATTCAAACTTGTTTGCTTAGCATGTTGGTTATACACAAAAGAAATTCCTCATGTTTCCCTATTTTCGATAAAACATAACATAACATGAAGGCATATCAACATATTTCCAATGCATTGATCCTATTGATGAACATTTTTATATATTCGTGGCTCTAGGCAGACCGAAGCAATGCGCTTGGAATGATCCCAACTATGCTGCTTCTTCTCAATAATAAACAACGGGACGATGTCGAAACTGACCAACTTTTAGTCTCTCTTCCATGAATCTTGTCTTCTTAGAGGTGCACTCTGCAGTCCTTTCCCGATCATCATTCCTCGGTTCTAAAAGAACCCAATTTCCGCTGGGATGCACCGTTTTGAAACCATAACTTTTTTGACCTGGTTGTTAGCGGGTGTTTTAGGTTAATCCAACTCCAACCTGTGGAGTTAAGGATTGGTGAACTAATCCTTTTCTATGAGGTCGTCGAGGAAGGGTTTGCCCAGAGATTCTTTATCGCTGTTCCGGGAGAAAGTGTTGTGGGGGATACCTAGCTTGGCTGCGTGGTCTTCTATTGGCCAGTGGCCTGTGCTAGCGGCTACGATTCTCGCAATATCTTATCTTTATTTGCTAAGTAGCTCGTTTGTTTCCTGTTTATTGTAACCGGGCCAGATCTTCCTTGATATGAAGCTGTTGTTAAGCCTATTCCACGCTTGGTTAACCATCTTCAGAGATTGCTCTTAATGGCTTCCGCTAGTGAGTTATTGGTTGGTTTAGTGGTTGTCCTAAAGACTTACTTAGACCTCAAGGGGGTCCATTGTACCCATAAAAATTATACTCATGGGAGCGATATGGTTGGCTAATCCGGAAACAACCCAGAAAGGGATAGAAATCTCAGGAGTTTCCTAAAATCCTCCAGCCCATGGAAGAAGCTACGATCAAGAGTACGCAATCTTCTGGTGGCCAGTGCGAGACATTTGCATAGCAGGTGCTGGACGGCTTTGACTTTAGCATATGACCAATCCAGTTGCACAGTCCTTTGCTTAGTCGGTCACTGTGTAGGCTGTGTATGATTGCTTCAGTGTCGAGAAAGGCACCCAGTGTGAATTCGACTTCTCGATCGTGTATACCATCCTGTGTAGAGCGGTGTCTACAGATCTTCCCTTCATGTACGCATTATGTGATTTGGATAAGTATGTATCCCCAATCGCATCCTTTATGCGCACATCTATAAGGCGTTCCACGGTCTTTAGAAAGAAGGAGGATAGACTGATAAGCCTATAGTCTTTAACGGTTGTGTGACTAGGTCTCTCCGCTTTAAGAATGAAGACCACCTTTATTTCTCTCCAGGATTTAGGAACATACCCCAGTGAATCATCATCAGGGCTAATCCCTGCCTGGCCAGGTCATCGGATTTTCGTTGCCGTCATTTTTATTATGGCTTGGGACCCAGGTGAGAGTGACCCTGCTCTGAACCCCCAGCTGATTTATCTGACTCCTCCTGGCATTGCTTTACCAGATTTGAGGATGTAGTGACCAATTCAATAGCTTTGATAGCGGCTTGACTGTCAATGAAGATAGCAGTATGGTACATTTGTGTTGGAGAATTTTTAGCACGCGACAGGCTTCCTGGATGACAAGGAGCTATGCTTGGAAGACACTGGCAGAATACGCAAGTCGAAAGGATTTCGACAAATTCAGTTTCTTTGAGAAAATGCCCGCCCCAAACTCCGCAGATTGTTTTCGCACCGTCTGTAAAAATAGTCGGGAGTTAGGTAGTCAGTCAAGGACGCGACCAATTCTTTTGGTATTTTCTCCAGGACTTTACTGTGACCGTAGGGTTTTGAGGTCACGGTGTTTGTCCGTTCAGTTTGGACGTCTTGTACTTTGGTTGTGGTATTAAAGGTCATCATTTCGGTTTTGTCCGAATTTACCTCTAGGTCACAGCAGATGGACCAAGAGCTTACCTTATCCAGATCGCTCTCCATGAGTTGGCTTATCATCGAGAGAAATTTCCTTGACACTAGGATTACCACGTCATCTGCGTACGCCACTACCATAACCCTTTCCCTGTCTTGTCGCATCAAGATTTTATTCATGACCAAGAGTCATGCTAGAGGAAACATAACTACGTCCTGAGAGGTCCCTCTGTTTACGAACTTGGTCAAAAACCTTGATCCTAGCGTTTGTTGAATAATTCGGGTACTTAGCATGGATACTATCCATTGACTAATGGACTCCTCCACCCCTAACTTGGTGAGAGATTCTCGAATAGCTTCAGTGTGGACGTTGTTAAAAGCACCTTCTATGTCTAAGAAGGTAGCCAGAGCGTATTCTATATGGTGAATGGTTTTTTCGATTGCGCGTACAACTTCATGCAGAGTGGATCTACCTTGGAGATACGCTTGTTGGGAGTAAGACAAAGGAGAGGCTTCTACCATTTTCCGGATGTGAATATCAAGGATTCGTTCCAGGGTCTTTAGCACGAAAGAGGTCAGAACCATCAACTGGTCGCCATGAGTCAAAGAAGCATGTCTATGGGCACCCATCAACCTATGTATAATACCTTATCGTGAACTACATAAGACCCGCTTCTAGAAAGCATCTTTTCAGATTGCACTCGAAGTTTTTGTGACCCATTCCTCGCATCATGTTAAGAGAATCTCCCTCTTGGTGAAGCAGGTCATAAACATTTGTAGCTCACTTACTGATCATATTTTTCACCATTCCTCTTTATAGACCGTTGAATAGTTCAAAACCTACAAATCTGACCTGAAGTTTCTGTATCCCATGAACAGGGCTGCTGCCATCCTTCCTTGCATCATATTTGGAACGTTCCTCTTAGAGCAGCAGACATTTTTAGACGCTAGACACTCAGAGACGGGCCAGTGCTTCGACAGGTTTGCGCATTTTCATTTCCTTCCACATTTGCATGCCTTTCCAACCCATGCGTTTTTGGACGCATTCTGTGCACAGTATTGCACTGCTTGGTTCTTGAAATCTTGGAAATCAGAACCTATTGAGGTTAGGTTATGGGGGAAGTGCCCAGTCTAATGACTGAACGTCCACGGGGGCCTACTGATCCATTGTGTTCCCCTCTGTGTAGTGGTTCATGTTTCAACCTTGGGTTCTAGATAGGTGGTCTTTCACGAAACCACCCTGAATTCTTAATAAAGTGGAGTTTGTTCGTTATTGGTACTTCTGGTAGGTTACCCAGTCCTCCAAACAGCCTGTTTTCTATGAGTCGGATTCGGCGGTGTTGGAGTTTGGGACACTCACAGAGTAAGTGTTCGATGATTTCTGTCTCTTCCGCATCCTATCGCAACCTATTTACAGCCAAAACAGAACAGAAGACACTGTGCAACCTTGTGGAACTTGTCTTCCCCCCATTGACACAACTCTTAAGCATTCTCAGTTCCTCGGAATCAAGGTTAAAGTCACATATAACTCAATATAGCAACACGCCTTCATTAAGAAAAGGAAACATGTCAGCGAAACATTCTTCAAACAGTTAACCCTGTGCCACAAAATTCCCCTCAGTTACTGGCTAAAGTATCACTATCGTCAAGGACCTGATGGAACTTATGAGACATAGTTTCTGTCAAATAGTTGTTCACTTTTCTGCATTCCACCCGCAACCTTTTTTTAAAACTTCAAATATGTGTCCTTCGGCACATTCCTACCTCTAGCCCCCATATCGTCGTCGTCGAGAGAGATCCGGTGAACAGAATTTCATATCCTTCTTCACTTGCTTTCTCTGCGATGACACACATTCATCATGTAGGTAAATGAAAAAGACCCACTCGACGTAATAACTTTTACACGTAGGCTGCTCTCGCTCTCCTTGGCACCCTGGCTGAGTGAAGGAGGGAACCAGAAAAGTTCCCTCTTATTCAACTGCTTTTCCGGATTTTAATACACGACAAGAACTACCAGGCATCGGAACACATACACAACACTAAAGTACTTGCAAGTTGCATAATTACGCCACCAGAGGTTAACAGAAGGACTTGGGAGAGGGTACAGCAGCTGCTACTGCAACGCCACTGGAGTTGGTGGAGATTTTTCTTCATTTTCCGTTTTTTTTTTTTTTTGCAACAATTTTCTGCGATAACAGTGAATGAGATGCTTAAAGGATTTAACTCAGGCGAAGAGCGTCACTGGCGGTGGGTGAGGTGAAGGAAGGATGACGACGGCGGTGCTTGGTGAGTGTCGTGGTGGCATTTTAATTAAACTAAGTGGCGGCCATGTTCAAGGGGACTGCTGCACTTACTTCGTGTACGGGCACCGTACACCGCAACCACTTTCATTGCCACTCTCCTTGTTGGGTTGGAAGAAGGACGAAACTACCATGTCAGGGAGATCTTTGTACGTTCACTATTCATAGTTGAATGGAAAATATTTTTGGGGATCCAGTTCCTTTTTTTTTTTGGTGAGGGATACCTGTGTACTGTGTAGTCCTTCTTGACATTATGGTCGTCGGAGGAGGATTCTGTTCTCTCTAAACAGATGAACAGTGGCGAACAAAGTGATAGAGGGATGGCAAGTGGCTCGGTGACATAGTGGAGGTTGCCAGTGATGGGTCATATAGCGCCGTCATGTAGGGGGGTGTTGCATATAAAATGAAGTCTTAATTCAATTTAATAGAAGACTGCGATTCAAGAGGGACAAAGTCTTCAAGATACAAGAAGTAAAGAATACGACTGTTGTGCTTTCGAATGATTTTCCATAGAAAATTGTTGGTTTGTTCGCATGTAGTCGATGACCAGTTGCGACCTAAGGTTCGTCTAATATATTAAATGACCTGAACGTGAACATACATACATATCTCAAATGAGATTGCTGTAGCTACCGCAGGTCACACATCGAAGTGTGGTTCTCTTTGGTCACTACCAGCGAATTACTATTTCTAAAGTCAAAAGACTAAGCTGGTATCTCCTCGATTTTTACAAAGTTCTTACTTTATGCCCTGACATTGATCCTTTCTTTCCGTTTCCATTGAACTTCCAACAGTCCTTTCAAAGGATATTAAAAAATTCTTCGCTTTCAGAGGACACATTCAAAAATGTCTCCACCAGGTTCCATCTAATTACTAATTCTCCCAGCATCACTCCCATCTTCATTGACTCCTTCTCCCAAAAAAAGGATGAAAAATTCCATGTCTGTGTGCGAATTTTGTGTCAATTTGTTTGTCCTTCTGTTGCGTTTCTATATGAGATCCTCCTTCTGTCACAGCAGCACACCGGCAATAAACTGAAAAAAAAACGAAACAACATTCTTTGCACCACATGCATTCATTCTCCTCCACACGTCGTCGTTGTCATCAAACTAGATGCGGTGACGTTGATGGTGGCGCTGGTGTGGGCCGCAGGACATAGTTCACAACTACTTAACCCGTTTTTTTGTTGCCGATTCTTTCTCCATTTTTTTTTTCGGTGCGGATTCTCTGCATTTTTGAGTGCCACTACTGCTACTACTGTTTGGGGGAATGTTTCTCTCTTTTGTTCCAGGTGGTAGCTATAAGGGCGGCGCAGCGTTGGCAAGGGTTGATGCCTGACAGGTACAAGGCGGCAAATTGTGTGTGCAGCAGCGTATACAGTAACAACAATGACACGACGAAACAGTTTAAAGCGACTTTTCGACTGCGACTTTTCGCCTCTCTTCCCCTCTGTTTCTGTTTATGCAGGTGTCAACTGGGTGGCGTGTGGCGGTCCTGTTTACTACTACGTATTTCAGTTTTTTTTTCCGGAAGCTGACACGCGTTCTGTGTAACCGCTGTGTTACTGAAATAAATGTTCTTTGGGGTCATGCACCCACTTTGCGTGATGCTGTGGGTGTGCCTGAAGGGATGGGCGGTAAAAAAAATAAGTTCAAGGATAAGTTGGAAATATAATATTTTCGTAGCCAACTTCTTAGCGCAAGGGATAAAGGTGAGCAGAAGGATTCGGTGCTCTAGGAGTGTTCGTGTCAGACTATTTTTGACACTTTGAACGGCTGTCAGAGTAGCGAATTTGGTGCACTGTGGACTTGTTTTTGACAAATGGAGAAATAAAATTCAGCTGTCTGCGAGATGGTGCAATGGAAACATGCAAGCGAGGGTGGGGGTTGGTCAATTTGGAGGGCAAGAGGTTTAAACTGCTTTTCAATGTTGGAAAATACTGGTTTCCATCCCTAGAAAAGGTGGAAAATATTTCGATGTTCATAACGTTGATACATAGAACGGAATTTTTTGGTCGAAAAGGCGTCGTTAAAAGTGTATTAAGGTGTCAGAAGTGGATAAATAGGTTAGAATGTGCTGCTGACATAAACGACGGGGGGCGTGTTGTGGCTTCCGCGGTAGAAATTGACTTTTTGCACAAGAAACGCAAGGTAGAAGCAGTTCTATAGGGTTAGACTAAGATAGACAAGTTGCATAGCGCGACATGAAAGGTGGTGTTATCCAACTGGTTTCTCCTCCTCCTGACAAGTAGGCGTTCTTCATCTTAAGACTCTACCAGAATATTTTGAATTTCGACAATTGTCGGCTCGGATCCGGCTTCCCTTTCTGAGTCCAACGAAATAGATTTAACTGAAACGCGCCCCCAATCCATTTCGTACTTCAAAAAAGTTGTCACATATCAGCTACTGCATGAAGCTGCATCTAATGCATCATTTAAGGCGTACTGCTCCCCATAGGGACGGAACTTAGTGCCATCCTTTGCTAGTCCTGTCATGAACTACTTTTAACTTTTGATAATCAAAGCCTTCACTCTCTGTTTAACACTCATCCACTTTCCACCAAAAAAAAAAAGAATCCGTGGAATTTGTCTGCCACTCTTTGCCTTTGTAAGCTCGCAGCAATTTTTTGTTAATCCCTTCGAATTCAATTGGAATGCTTTCATCGTAAATTTTTTTCACAAGGAGAGTCCTTTTGCGCTTCTCTACAACACAAAGCACTTTTTTCCCCGTCCTCTCCAAAAAAAACAGGACACACAAAATTCCAATCAACACATTCGCGCAATTAAATCTCCATTTCGTCCAAAAATCGGGTTAACAACTCTGACGGGCTCCTATTACAGCCGTTAGAGGACACCCATCCAACCTGAGTATGTGTGGATCCAAAAAAAATATCTAAAAATATCGGCCAGGATCTCCATTAGAAGTGTCGATTAGGTAGCACCCCATCCCATACTTGGGGAAAAAAATAAATTGAATATCAAAATCCAACAATGGGCCTCCGCCCTCCTCCAGTCATAGACAGACAGTCCGCCTGGGGAGGACGAACAAAAAAATATTTTATTCACACTGAGAGATTCCATCCGTTCGGGATGAGTCGACACCCCGACCTCTTCCCGAGCTCCGTGCAGTACATTTGCGATAAATCGTAACAAATTGTGAATATATTCCCGTTCTCGTTTTCGTTTCTTTCCTTCACAACCCCTTGGGCGTTGTTTGGAGTCGTAGCCTGTGTCGGGATCAATCGTTCGATGGAAAACAGAGAAAAAAAAACGAAACCATCGCCAGATGGGGGAGCAAAGAACGTATTTTATAAATTTCACAGCGAAAATTGTCGAATATTAAACCAATTCACGGGTCCTTTGATATTTGATCCTTGCGCGGGCTGGATGGGAATTTGCACCCATCAAACGAATTCCCTTTCTGGGTTAACTTTGAGTGAAGTTGTGTGCTATTTCGGGGTTCGCCCGCGCCTCGACAAGTGACACAATGAGAGGGGGGGACTAGTGTGGCCGAAACATTATTGCGGTTCTTGGGTCGGTTGTTGGTCGTATGTGTTTCAAAGTCCTGCTGATGGTCGGTTTAGGTTTGTCGAACAGGTATTCAGTGGTCAGCCGGTATCCTGCTGGTATTTCTATTATTTTCGGTTTCAAAACTAAACAAAGTTCACTCCCACTGTGAGTTCTTTTTTCCATGGACCACGGTTTTCTGATTGCGCCAAATTCGATTAGCGGGAGCAGGAACTCCATTTTAATTACAAAATGGAATTTCTCCTTGGTTGGGTTTCAGGTTACAGCACTCTAAAGTACAAATCCCAGTTGCTGCGACCCCCGTTTTGTAGTCACACCATAGTAGGATGGGACAACAGAATCCTTTCTTCTCGGCAATTAAACGGAATTAAGTTCCAAACCTTTTCTCTGGCGTTCCATAGTGTAACACACGCTTCATTATAGTAATATCCCACTAATTCCCGAGGACATTTTTTCTCTTCCCTCTGTGTCCTTGTCCACAATGACATATGTAAAACCGTACGGTTGCGTGTAAATCATGAACGGGTAATTTGTGCTACGGTCACCCGAAAACTTTATGGAGTGTAAAATTTAATTGTCATAAGGATGTGTAAGGATCTTGTGTGTGTGTGTGTGTGACTCTCCAGTGGAGTGTGCGTCATTCATGCGTTCGTAGGAGCAGCCCTGGTGACTTGACTGCAAGATACAGAGGTGATGAAGCATTTTCTCCTGTTCCCTCTCTCTGTGCCGAAGAATCGAGAGGAATTTTCCAACGACAAAGAAAAAAAAGTGCTTTTTGTGGGCAACGATTTTTGTTCATTTCTGTCCTATATGGCGCGTTCTGGGAGTACGTCCGGTGTAAAGAGGTAATAACTCTTTGTAAGATGCATTTGGAGCGTGAGGTTAAGCCGAAGGGAATGGGACTCTTTTGTTTGAAAGTGAGAAAGGAAAACACAATTTTAATTACTTGGAGCAGAATCAGGAGCAGGATAGGGAGACCATGAAGAAAATCTGCAGAGTGATCTGCAGGAGAGGAGTTCGCGACGCATAAAGGCAGTGAAATAATGGGAACAAAATGGTTTTTGTACTGACTTCCAGCAGAGGTCATTGTCTCAGCTCTTTGATCCGAACGACCTCTTTGTAAGCGTATGGCTAACAAAGTATGGTGATAAGGCGTGACGGCTGCGGGCTTTACGTAAAAGTATGCCAGCAGGATACACTGTGTGACTTTCGCTGGAAAGTTCAATATTTTTTCTTCGAAAATGTACTCAAACCCACTTCGCAGCAATTGACAATATGATTGGAACGAATCGTCGATACATCGAGTGTTGAACTCGGCTTTCGCTAATTGCATGGAAATACGAGAGAATTGAGCTTTCCATGCTTTTCCACTTGGATGGAGAATTGTGCAAATTTTGTAATAGATTTTATGCAGGAGTAAGTACTAGCTGATCTTGTAGAATGGTGGAGTCTGTGGGGATAAATATATTTCGCACGGTTTGCTCTTCGGTTTTCGAATATTTTTAACCATTTTCATGCTTTATTGATCCATTTAAATACCTCAAATTTTGAACATTTACTATGCATTTTTTGTCCACATGGCTCCAGACAATACACTGACTGTCAAAACAACGAGCCATTGGTATGAATATCTCTGACAAATGGCATTCAAAATTTAATTATTCACACATACTATGTATTTTAATTTTTTCCATTAAATCCCGATCTACCTTCTCAGTTACGCAATATTGCTGAACACATCCCTAATCTAAGTTCAGTACAACTGTGCAATGGTAGCAGAAAATTTAACCCTTTGTTCTATTCTGAGAGATCACAAAGCCAATTGGAAAGCTTTCCATTCCCTTCCCTGGAAATTGTCCATTTTTCGTGATAATTTCTTGTCAAATGAAAGTACTTCTCGATTGTGATAGTTTTAAAGTTGAATTTTTGTATTTAATTAAAAGTAAAATTGATTGAGAATTGTGTTTTTGTGAGATTTGATTGCTTGTGAACAAATAAATCAACTGTTAAATGCGGTAGGTCAAGTACTTTTCATGGAATTTGAGTTTAAAGTGGAGCCAATTACATATATATACATATGTACTTACATTCTTTTGTGTTGCCTGTCATCGAAATTTTATCAAGTTTAACTAAATTTCATTAAAAAATATCAAGTAGAACAAGTAAGTGAAAAAACTAATAGTATTTCAATCATATTTCTGGTTAGTTTTAAGGATTTTCGCAAATATTTGGAAATGCAAATTTCAACAGGTTATGTTCGAAAGCAATGTCAAGTGGTTGTGCATTTGCAAAGGCTTCGGGCTATCCATGATGATTTTTCTTTTTGATTTTGAATCTATTTCTTTTTCTTACACGTATGTAGTTAAAGTGATTCCTAGACAATTTCTAATGTGGGGGGTTCTCAAAGAGCTTGAAAACACAACTGAAAGTCCACTTTTGTACGTGCATTTTGGGAGAGAAATCCCACAGAGTTCTAAATAAAGGAGAATTTTCAAGTGAATAGGTGATATCTCATACTTACTTGTTCAAGACCAATAGGGATAAAGGACACGATAACAACCTATCCTTTCAAAACAAATACTTGGGCTTTAAACTATAGTTATCTTCTTTCAGATCTGAGCTGCTGGTCCTAGATAGAAGTGAAATGTTACCTGGTTTTCGTTCAGTTGGGAATTTTTGAAGAAATGCTTACCACACAGAGGTGGATGTGAAGGCGATAATGGGACAGCACGATCTTTGGTTTAAGTTACTGTTTGTCGTGGAAGCCAATTTAGTTATATGTAACAGAGGTTCTGATCCAACCTTTGTAACGGTAAATAGAAGGGAAGTCCTAGATGTAACGTTTACTAGTGCGCATAGTTCCATTGAGGTCGTCAACTGGAGGGTCTCCAGCAGAGCGTCCCTATCTGACCACTGCTGGATACTCTTCAGCTTACAACTGAAGACTGGTAGGGAGGGAGTTTTTAGGAATCCGCGTAGGGCAAACTGGCATAGGTTCAATAGAGAACTTAGGAAATCAGCAGGAATCTGTCCAGCAGAGGACCTCACCTCTATTGAGGCAGTCGACGATGCAGTCGATGCATTTACCGGATTCCTCACCCGTTCCTTTGAACGATCCTGTCCTGTCAGTAGCGGCAGAGGGAAAAAACATCCACCCTGGTGGAACACTAAAATTGCGACACTTATTCGTAACTCTCGAGCAGGTTGGAACCTCGCTAAAGAGGGGGTCATAGACTGGTCCACCTACAAGGAGAGTGTAAAACTCGTCAAAAAAGAGATCAGGTCTGCAAAAAGGAACTCTTGGAGGAACTTTTGCCAGGCTATCGAATCAACCAACGAAGCGTCCCGTTTAAGGAGAATCCTAGCCTAGACCCATTAGTCTGTCGTCCTTTTTGCTGAAGGCACTGGAACGATTGATCGACATATACGTCAGGGATGTGATCGGCGATAGCTATGTATATATCAAAATCACAGCATGCGTATATGAAAGGTAGATCGGTTGACACTGCCCTTCATGGGGTAGTATCGACTATTGAGAGATATCTCCATCAAAAGGAATTTACTCTTGGGGCGTTTCTCGACATCGAGGGCGCATTTAACAACGTAAGCGCCGACGCGATCATCAGCAGCTTACAGAGAGCCCGACTCAGTACCGGACTTTGTAGCTGGATTGGGCTGATGCTTAAATCGCGTGTCATAAACTCGAACTTGGGAAACGCAAACAGTAAGAAAAAGGTCTGCAGGGGAACTCCTCAGGGAGGAGTTCTTTCTCCCCTAATATGGCTTCTTGTGGTGGACGAGATCTTGGAATTACTCAGAGACAATGGCTTCAATGTGACGGCCTATGCCGACGATGTGGTCATTCTGGTAGCAGGAAAATTTCTTCCAGTTCTTGGCGAAAGGCTCAACTATGCGCTATTACTAGTCAATACTTGGGCCAGTAGCAAAGGGCTGGGAGTCAATCCCACAAAGACAGAGGTTGTGCTTTTCACTAGGAAGAGATCAATCCCTGATTTCAAACCTCCGAGGATCGGGGGTGTTGAACTTAGCCTTGCGGGATCAGCGCGCTACCTGGGCGTTATTTTTGATTCCAAACTAAACTGGAAGGAGAACGTCGATGAACGCATCAAGAAGGCATGCGTAGCCTTCTACTCATGTAAAAAAGCGTTTAGTAATACCTGGGGGTTCAAACCGGTTGTGGTACACTGGCTGTACACGGCGGTTGTGAGACCCATTCTTACATATGGCTCACTAGTCTGGTGGAAGGTGCTTGAGAAGCAATATCAGCTTTCAAACCTAACTAAGATTCAGAGGGCAGCCTGTATAGGAATCTTAGGATCGTTGAGAACAACAACAACAGCGGCAATGGAAACCATGCTAAGTTTCGTTCCGCTGGATCTGTACTGCAGCAACATGGCAGCTAAAACTGCCTTGAGGCTAAGGGAGATCCGTCAGTGGAAATCAGCTCCCTACGGTCACGCCTCAGTGCTGTCTCGTTGGGGGAATGCCGACAGACCGACAGAGACAGATCACATGATCCAGACTCTGGCATTTGACAGGAGATTTAATATCAGAATTCCTGACAGAGTTGACTGGAGGAACAACAAAGTTAGTAATAAAAAGGAACTGGCCTTCTACACCGACGGTTCCAAGATGGATGTTGGTACAGGCTCCGGGGTCTACTGCAAAGCCCTTGGAATAAGCCAGTCCTTTAGAATAAACGACGATTGCAGCGTCTTCCAAGCCGAAATCACAGCCATCATCGAGGCCTCGAAATCTGTCCGAGATAGGGGCATCACCGCGAGGACAATCACGATCTATATCGACAGCCAGGCAGCCGTTAAGGCTCTGGAGTCTGCGATAACTAGGTCAAGGCTTGTAAAAATCTGTAAAGATCATTTAGATGAGATATCGAGAGCCAATACGGTGACCCTATGCTGGGTACCAGGGCATATGGATATCCCAGGTAACGAAAGAGCTGATGAATTGGCACGAAGCGGGGCAGCGCTGCATGCCTCACAGGCTCTCCCCTTTGCCAGAATTCCAATAAGCTTGGTAAAAAGGTATATTGATGACGAGGCCATAAGTCGAGCCAATGCACGGTGGATCCAGCTAGATACATGTGCAACGGCTAGGAACTTATGGACAAGTTATAATAAGAAGAGATCTATGTCTCTGGTCAAACTAAGTCGTCGTGAAGCGAGAATAGTCCCCGGCATCATTACGGGGCACTGTGCAATTGGTATTCATGCGGAACGACTCGGTATACATCACAACGACTATTGCAGAAGCTGCAGGGATGAGGAGGAGATCGAATCTGTCCGACACCTGCTGTGTGAAAGTCCTGCCCTCGCCAGTAGAAGAATGAGGACTCTTGGTAGTTACTTCTTCACGGAACTGGAAGACTTGGGTGATGTCGAGCTGAGGGACCTCCTGAGATTCATTTCTTTATCTGGGTGGTTTTAAATCAGCGGTTTCTAACACCTTTTCTCGTTACAGGTTCCCGGAGTTAAATTGGAAAATGGGCACAATGGACCCTTTGTTGGTCTAAGTGAGCAGTGACAATGTCACAAGGCACCCATAAACCTAACCTAACCTAACCTACTGTTTGTCGTGATATTTCACCCGATATCACATGAATCGGAAGATGTTCGTTTACTTATCTAACGCTCTCTTGAATCATGACGAATCCTTTTACTACTCTAATTCCGTGTCGATCTCAAACACATCCATTAAAGTTTTCCAGACCAAAGAGTCTAGCATGATTGCTTGGCTTTTCACACAGCGCTTCAGCATTTCTTGTGGCCTAATGGGATTCGATGACCATTTTAACTGAACTCTTGTTGTTCCTTCACTCTTTGAATTTAAACCAATTCAGTCGACGGATATTTACTCTTCAACTCCATCTACAAGCACATCGTGGTATAGCTAGTGTACTTCGTGATTTTCTTCTTTATTTGCTCTTCGCTCAAACCTTGAGCTTTGTTTTTGCTCCGAAGGAGTTTTCTTTTTGTTGTCTGGTTCCTTGCCTCCACCTTTGCATACCACTCGTCTCTGTGCTTGCATCCCACACTGTCGACCCATGTTTTCCTTGCAAAAAAGGGGTAACAAACAGGAAATCACAGCGCACGAGAAAAAAAATGCAGACACACAGGCATAACCTAAATAATGGATTTCGTTTTGGCATGATAACCTAAAAACAAAGACGCAGGCAGGCAGACCTTTACAGACTAACAGCCTCCTCCGAGCCCAGTGACTCAATTACACCAGAGAAAACCGTAGAATTCTTCTGCTTCTATTTTTTTTCTCTATGTATTTATTGCCGAGGATGAATGGGAGTGAGTGAGTGAATGACTGTGTCAGCGTGCGGTGTCAGGGGGGACTTGGAATTCTGGGGTTGATTCGTTGAACTCTGTCGGTTTCACTTCTGTCGAATTTGTTCCGCCAATTTGACTAAAAGCCCACATAAAACTGAAATCTTCCAAACAGACAGGGTTCTCCCGCCCCCGCTTGACGTCGCCGGAGCATCTTTGTCCGTGTAGACATCATCTCGCTGTAGTTCTGATTCACCGAAATCATCATCAAAATTTCGTCGGCACCAACCTGGAAGTTAATGAAGTTAATGTTTCAATTTTACGTAAATTCAGCACAAACAAATCAACTTGCATCATCATCATCGTCGTGCTCGTCATCATCGTAGTCATCGTTTGGAAGAGCACCAGTAGCGGAAGTTACTTTCAAATCCCCTATTCAGTGTTGATGGGGGGTTGGATTGGGATGAATCCACGCTAGTTTTGGGAAAATTCAAATTCCTTCGGAGGAGAGAAAACTTTTCCCAGAAGCGGAACACAAGTTATTCCCACTTTAGTTTGCCCAAAATCGCTTCAATGAATGAAAGGCGTATTCAATTTGAATGGGTTCCTGCACCTGGTTTAAGGTACTCGTATCCCTTTCCATCCGAATGTGGGGGGTTAGGTTGGGTGTTTTTGTGCAAAAGTCACGGAGTGCAAGTGCATGTGGGGGCGGAAGTGGACGAGAGTGTTAAGCTGTAGAATACGTCGTCGTTTGAACTTTGACAACTCGAAAGAGGTCATCAATCAGTGGAGAACGTGCGAATTGTGTTGGGCGGGGACTAGTAGGTGTGTTGTGCAGGAATGATTCACTTTGGTTGGGATTTTATTCAGGTAGACATGAAGGAAGTTGTCAGGAAGGGTTCGTTGACAGGGGTTCGAAGTGGAACTTTGCAGACATTAGTGACTTCTCATGGGAATCTAGGCCAAGGAATCGCTTCGTGAAGAGCACAAGGTGGTTTAACCAATCTTTATCGTTACATCCCTTGGACTTTATTGCACCAGACCCTTAAACTATTCCGCGTCTGACAGCGATTCAATAACTTTCCATGTGTTGACCTTGAGCTCCCTGTTGTGAACACGGAGGAGGCCAATTAGTTGGTCTGAGTTGGTGTAGGGGTATGACATTAACGCCATCAAATTGAAGATCACAGTTCCCTTTGGCCTCTGTTTCCTTCCAGGTTTAGACCGTCCAGCCCTTTAGGTCCGAATTTGTTTAACAAATGATGAATACCAGCTTATAGCTTCAGCGGTCTTCCCAAAGCCTCCGAAAAGTCATCTCATAGTCGCTCCACATTCCCCCTTCCACTGAGACGTCAATTCAAAAAATATTCTAAAACAACACAAAGCTTGGAAAGTTTATAAACAAAAGAAATCCCCTCTATTGCCATCCTTGCTACACAGACTATCCCTACGGCAATTTTGTGCAAAAATCCAATAAATTTCGGAACTCCCTCCATCTGCCCTTGCTCCGACATCTTGCTCCTCATTATCTTCGAGCTTGTTAATTAGAAGGAAATAAAAATGCCATCCACCTCCCTCCTGGCAGGAGGACACACATTCTCACACACGACACGTCCGACAACGTCCCTCCGCGCACGCACAACTGACAACCGACAACCGAACACAACACTAGTGTACACCAAAACCAGACACAGCACACGGCCCTAAGACGACGACGATGATGGCGGCTACGAATCCTTGTTAGTCAACTCTTTATCTTAATCTTTAATATCCTTTTGTTGTCTTTGGAAACAGTTTTATTTCCGGTTTCAATGGTTTCTTTTCTCCACTCTGCTGCGTATCCATCTTCCGCCTCTTGCCCGGGCCTCGCCTTTCCTACCTGCTGCCTCTGTGCCTCCTTTTGCCAAAAAAGCGATTTTTTCTCATTTATTTATTTGCGATATCCTTGCTGGTTGCTGTTGTGTTGTTTCGGTTATTATTGCTGGTGTTCGTTCTCCTGCCTGCCTGGGCGCGCTGTCCTGTGAATCCTGTTCAGCTCACTCTCGGTTGTGTCTGTTTTGGTCTCGTTTTGTTTGTCATAGCATGGTGGCCTATTGAAAGATGGCGAATGTGTCTGTACGCTAGTATGTTACACAAATTCATAAATTATCCAACACACACACACACTTAGAAGAAGGGGGGAAGCCTTCAAGGAAGAAATTGGGTTGGCGTCAGTCAGGCAAAGTGGGAGGATAACATACGAAGAGACGACGAAGTCGAAGGAAATCGAAATCTGTGCCAATAATAAAATGAAATTAAGGAACGTAAACAATTTTATCTTTTTCGTATACAGCCACCACCCACACAGGCACACATATGGCGCAGATACGGAGACAGACTTGTGTGTAAATCATGTATGTCCTGAGGATGAACGGATGACCTATCTGGAATTGGAACTGGTTTGTTAGTCGCACAGCAGTTTGTCTTGTCTATTGTGTTCGGGTTGAACTCGTTCCATGTTCGGCGAGGCCGATGACTTGGAAATGTCTGGGTTGGATTTTTTTTTTCTTACACCGAAAGTGGGAAAGATGTGGTATGTTTTAAGTAAGAGTCAGTAATACACGGATCAGGGGTAACAGCAGGAATTATAATTTCATTCTAGATGATCACCTTACACTCTGCATCTTTGTTTTGTTAAGGATATTGATCGAATCCACCTTGTAACATGCCATTTCAGGCGTCTTTCCAAAGGCTACTTAGTCAGCCAAAGCGTAACGAGATATAGAGCAAGAATTTCGGTTTAATTTCTGCCATAAATTTTGAGGCCCAGAACATTCTCTCTATTAAGCTGTTGTTCGGTTTTCCTGTTCGACTTTATCAAACCAAAGTTGAAACAACTTCTTTCGGCGAATCTATACCATGAATCGCAGTAATCTCTATGCATTTCAAACGTGTGCAGCCTCCGCTCGGTGGTTAGTGCCTTGGACTGCTATGCGAGCGGACTGGGTTCAAGCCCTAGCCATGTCCACCGAGCATTTTTCGCGGCACAACCTCTTAACAAGGCCCCAAGAGTACAATTTTTTATGAAAAAGCTTCTCAGTTCGCCGTTCGGAGTCGGCAATAAATTGTCTGTCCCTTCCTTTCGTGCGAAAAATGTAACACGCACAACATGAATGGTTGCTAGGCCTTGGCTCATCTTGAGCTGTCGCGTTAGCTATTTATTTATTAAGCCTCTGCCTAGGGATGTTTATTCCAGATCTGTGGAGAACTGCAACGATATCATAGGGTAGGCAAAGCCTAGATTAAAGCTTCATTTTGGATTCAGGTGCATCTTTCTTCTTCAAAGTCGCAAGTTCCCAGCAACAAACTTCAGGACGATCAAAATATTTCTCTCAGTGCAGTGTGTAAAATTAGAAACCATCACCGAACGACAAAGTCCTGGCGGAGACGTCTTTTCTATCACATCTCCCTCTCACACACTCGCACGTTCTCACCCATCACATTCAGGAATCGAAACAGAAAAGTGGGTCATGTCCTCCTCCTGCTACTTTTGTCTGAATTTGATTTCTTTTCTAATTGCGCTCACATACACATTCACACGAGCTCACCACCATGTCCTGCGAGAAGGAAGAGATTTATTTAAATAAATGGCAAAAAGGACCTTCACACGCGGGAGAAGAAAAAAGAAACACAAATTGCAGTATCCCCCGTTGAGAGCGTTTATTTATTTTTTTTCTTCCAACCAAACGCCGCCGCCGCCGCCATGCGGCACCGCTCTTAGTGATAATTATTTCCAGGACATCAGAAACAACAAAATGCTTACTGCGAGAATGGGGCGTGTCACTCACTCCAGTGCACCCTATTGCGCGGGTAGTCATTCATCGCTTGCCGCCGCCGCCGCTGCCATCGAGAACGAAAACCCTTGTCAATGCTGCTGTTGATGTGTCGAAGCTTGACGGACCGACTAACCGCCAACGACAAAGTACCCGAGGGAGCGGGCGGAAAAAAAAAAAATGCGGAACAGGATCAATATTGTATTCGCATGCACAAGTGATAAGGACACACACTCCCACTCGCAATCGTGTGTGCGGTCCTTTTGTTCGGGTTAAATGACAGGTGGCTTTCATTACTATCCACCGTGTGTTTGTGTGCCTGTGTGTTGGTCGCTATATCTCTACTGTTATCGTCCTTTGTGTCCTTCTTCATGTGGAAAATAATAATTATTATGAGGCGGTCAGCCGATGCGATTGTGTCTCCAGTGGAAGTTTGTTTGAATGTCCTTTTCATCGATGGGAAATTAATAGGATTTTCTTCTTTTGTTTTCTCTTCCTTTTCCCTCCGACCCTGCGGTGAGTGATTTGTGCGTGTGTGTGTGTGGATCCAGTGTCGCTGAAAGTGAAATAAGATTTCCTTTATCGTGTTAGGCGATAACAGTTGGTAGTTATTACCGTGGCCAACCCAAAATGTCAACATGTGTCGTTATCCTTGCCGATCGTCTTCCAAGCCACTCAGACAGATGAAAACAGAAAAGTGAATTCTTTGCCAAAACAAAAAGAACCGACGAGGTTTGTCTTTAAAATTTGATTCGAATTTATTCCGTCTGGTGAACAAGGTGAGAGGCGTCTTCATAATCATCCTCTTCGTCGTATTTACAGATCCTCTTTGAGGCCGACAACAAATCCCACTGCAAACACTGTACTTGAAGTTAATTTTTTTGCCAACGACCAGGTTACTTTAGGAGCTGTCCCCCTGCTCCTGGAAGTCGTAGATTCCCCGAAAAAAAATGTCGTCCAATTACTTAAAGGAGGACACCATTCGTTTTGTAGAGAGCGTTTATTTTAGTCTTCTCCTTGTTCTTTTAGTCCTCCTCCGCTTTAATGTCCTTTGAAAAGGATATCCCTCCGAACATTCGCAGTGGCGAAATTCGATACGTTGATAAATAAAGTGGCTTATGGATGTTTGATTTATGGAATGGAATTCGGTTTTTTTTTTTCTCTCCTTCCACTGGTTCGTCCTGGTCAACTTGACTTCGGTCGTTTGGTCCCTCATCGGTCTTCTTAGGTTTTTTTTCGACAATTCTAGTACTTAATCCGCTTATGTCATGGTTTTAATGCGTGAACACAGTCATTAGATGGACTTGGGCTGTGTGTTGTTTTTGTTTCGATCCTTGCTGGAGTAAAATTTAATAGCCGCCACCAAAAAAATATATATATTTGTTGCCGTCCAATTAGGGAAGGATAAATGACAAGTAGACATCAGTGCGAGGGAATGGGAGTCATTTGGGGAGAGCAACTTTAGTTTGATTATATTGTCCGCTAGAGGCTGTATAAAGTCGACATTCGAAAGGACACAAATGGATTCGTAAGATACCTCCGTCGTTTGGGGACAGAAAAGGCGACTTATAGTCTCATTAGTCGAAAGACTGATTGGTGAAGATCGTCTCTGTGGGTGGATTGATTGTAATTTTGTTAAGATGCAAGAAGTTGATGTGTAATAGGGATTCAGGAATTTCCCTAAGGGTGTACGTACGTATTTAGTACAAGCTTCCTTAACTTGGCTTTGAAGTGAGTTTTGTGGTGGGTTGTGGTCGTTATATTTATTTTTAGATCATTGAATGTCAGTAGACAGAGAGAGAGGGCCATGTCAACTTTCAAGGTTGTTGCAAGGATATTTATAACTGGCAACGGCCAGTTCCGTCTTTTGCCGTAATAAGTTAAAGGTTGGGTCGAAAGTTCAGGGATTTCACTAAAAAAATTGAAACTGAGAACATTTCGCGTGCGAATGTTGATTATTCGGCGGGATTCTGTTCCCTAAAAGATTTAATTTCAAAGCAAGTGGCCATGCGGCGCCCTCAAAAATGGTCCAGTAAAGTGGGTTCTTTGCATATTAGAAGGAGCCATTTTTTGAGTCCGTGTTTGACCCACCCCGACAAAATGAAGTCCCGTTTCCTTGTCTCTTCAAGTCTTAGTCAAGTCATAAACCCCTGTCATCTCATCTGTCCCTTGTGCCATTATCCTCACATTGCCATCGAACTCTCATAATCCATTGTGTAGTGCTTGTCCCAAAAAGCGCCTCCTTCTCGCTTCTTAAACTGATAAGACCCATCATGGATTTGAGATCGTAAATTCAAAGCTTGCATCGCTTCACGCTTTTTAATAATTCCACTCGATTAGGCAGCACTGAATGGAATTACAGATGCCGCCGACGCTGGGAAATCGTCGTCGTCGTCGGCATAACACTCGATTGAATTTAAATCGATGATGAGGTGGACTACGACGACGACAATCTGGCTGGTCCGTATTGTCCCAAAGTCACCACCCCTTTGCATCTTCCATTCGACTTTTAGTCATAAAAATGTCAAGCGGCTGTCATTGTCGTCCGAAAGCCGAAAGAAAAAAATAAATGGAATCCAGTTTGGTGGTCGACTAATTTCTTACACGGTCTTGCCGGTCTGAGGTGAGGTGCCCATCAAACGCTTGTTACCGATTCCACCTGTGTCGTCGTCGTCGTCTTCCGTTCCCTTTCCCTTTGTCATCCGATCCCGTCTTTGCCTCCGTGTTGACCTCCCACGGTTTGTTTGGTCATAATTTGTGGGTCATAAATTTCGCGGTCTCCCTTTTGGCCGGCTCAAGGTGAGGAAATGTGTCAGGTTAAGGCAAAGGAATCGAACTTTGTAATTCGTTATGGATTTTCATGGACGCACAAATGGGTCTCCGCTGAATGATGGTGGTCTGGGCAGAGGGCTGGTGCGCTGGTGGTGTGTGATTAGGAATTTTATTGTTGTGGTACGGCGACCGTTTCTTTTTTTTTTTTTTATTCGAGTGCCATAAAAACTCGATGGGAAAACAATTGAGGCGGGAGATTAATTTCGAACACATTTTCCATTTAGGCTGGCAAATGAGGCTTTGGATGTTCGAGAAGGATTTCCACCAGACCAAACGAAGGCGGTGGAGGATGTGTTGCCGGTAATTTGTGGGCAATAAAATCAAATTTAAATTTACACGACAACAAGGCGAGGTAATAGTGTGTGGTGGGTGTATTGTAAGGCATGCGGAACAGGTAGAGGAATTGTTGTCGTAACGATTAGGTAGAGGTGACATTATGCAGATCACACTGTCAAAAATTGGTCTCAACAACGAATGCCGTGAGATTAAATTTATGTGCGCTGTTCGGCTGTTTATTGTGCGTCTTGTATCTGGCATGGGATAACAATTCAGCGGCAATAAAATGTTTTTACGATCGATTATGTAAGGTGTTAGCACATACTCAATGGAGCAACTGGTTGTTCTTTCGGGAAGACATGCTCTTTAAGGTCCCGGATACGCTTAGGGGGATTTACAAACATTTGTTATGTAACAGTATATTGCATTGCGACTTAGTGATCCATTGAGTCCTTTTAGAGAGGTTTGCTCTCTCATTTCCATTGCATTAAAAATTCTTCTATTTTTATTTTTGAGAACCCCGCACTCTGACGTAGCTTCGGCGCTGTTTTCCTACCCCAGAGCATTCCATTCAACCCAGTGTCTCTTAAGCCAATGCCACGCAATGAGCTGTAAGCGACAGAGAATGAGAAGCGGATTCAAAATCGGCATAAATGTACTCGTATGCCCAAACATTTGATCCTTTCTTGGGTCACTGCCCCATAAGACTCCAGAAGGTGTTCTGGGATCCTGGCACTCCTCTTGGGGTAAAGAGTGTCACTAACGTCTGCACATTATCTTGTGTGGAGTTTCGCAATGGATTTTAACTCATCCCGCTCATCCTCAGTGACGATTCTACACCTCGTTTGCTTGGGGCGATCCCTCTAGATGAGTGGATTTGACTGCACCGCATACTTCGCTGTATAAGGTGTGTCCGATTCACTTCCACGTCCTTCGTTGTATTTTGACATCCTTTGGTTCCTAATTCATTGTCTTGAAAAATCCATAGAGTGAATGCCCTTTCTCCTACCCATATCCAGTGTCAGCCAAGATCTAGGTTCTTACCGGAGTCAAGTGTGAAAGAATTTTCTTTTCTTCTTAATTTTGACAGCTACGGTAATGGGTGTTGAACGGGATCCCAACGTTCCTTACGTGGTCCTTTGTAGGCCAGTAACCCGTTTTGACTATTGTGAGTCTACATATGTCTGTTGGATAAGGAACGACACTTTTAATCGGAGGCCATTAGGGCCCTACCACGCAATGAGCGGCTAGTGGGAGAGCGGCAGAAATTTTGCTCAGAAATGACGCTTGCCGCTCAGCGACTGAGTGGCTACAACCATACGATTTTATACGTTTTAATTTTGCCGCTCATTGCGTGGCAGGGACCTAAGGTCCATTGTGGTCGCCGTGGCTCAGTGGTTAGTGCTGACCGAGTGGCGTGAGTTCAAGGCCCAGCCATAACCACCGTACATTTTTCGCGGGACCACCTCTCGTCGGGGAATGATAAACCTCCGAGTGCAGTACCCGTCATGAAAAAGCTTCTCAATTCGCCTTTCGGAGTCGGCAATTAATTGTAGGTCCCTTTCAATCGTGCGAAAAATGCAACGCGCACAACATGAATGGTTGCGAGTAGCTAGGCCATGCCTCATCCCGAGCTGTCGCGCCATCTATTTATTTGATAAGGTCCTTTGTAGTTGGTTGCGTTAGCTCTCGCTTGCGTTAGCTCTCACCTAGAAGCTAATTAGGGCTTCGCAAACCGGGATAGTTTGAGATGAGGTTGGCTCGTTAGGTTCGTGCATTTTTGATGAAGTTACTACTGAATAACTGAACTGGCTCGTCAGTATCTTCAGAAGAGTTAAAAAAAACCCTAGCAAGACTTTAGGCTATTGGCCCAGCTCCTGTTCTGTTTAGTTCAGATTTCATTACTTTCAGTTTCTTATATGTATATGCGGTGTGAAACCTCTTATTTATTGTTTGGTTTTCGTCTTGCATGTAGTTTATTTCCAAGTGTTTAGGGTCGTGGCAAGTTGCTTCGATGAAAGCTACTCGTTGATCATTTCGTTTGCCTTGACATTATCACTTGGTTACCAACCACATCCTGCTAGTTATCTTTCTAAATTCAAAAGACACTCGTCCCATCATACAGAAATCAAAAGACGTATCTATGACAACGTTTCTGTACCCAAAATTTACGACTTAACTTGTCAACGCCTAAAAGGAAACACTTCCTTCCTTTTTCGTCTAGGCTTTGAATACACCCGTCTTCCGCTCAACTGCAATCAATCATTAACAAAAAAAAAAAAAATAAATTGTAAATATTCCATTGATACCCGCATGACAAGGACTGTATCCATTTTTGGTCCTTTCATCGCCATCATCACCATCGGCAACCATTACACCCGAAAGGGAACCCTTTATTTGTTTCCAAAAATGTTGGTAAATCCTTTCATCCTTTGCCGAGGAACACCCTCCGAGACAATTCATTAAGACTGGACAACAAAAAACACACACTAACACAGAGATGAATACAAAAGTAAACCATTATCACCGTCACCATCGCACACCATCATCGTCATCTTCTCGTCGTAAAATATTAATTTTCTCAAAAAAAAAAAAAAATGTTCATGACAAAGTACCCGATCATGGAAGAGCGGTGTCTCCCGCCGTCCGAAGCGGCAAAGGCAACCCTTTTTCTGGCCTCGAATATGGGCAAACAATTAGCAATCGATTGAAGGCATAAAAGGAGCGAGATTCACTTTCACTCGGTTTGATGGATTCGAATTTGGAAATTTTCTTTTCTCGGTGACAGTTAATGGCATAAGTGACGACGGCAATGATGATGAAGGGGTGGGGGTCTGTGTGCCAGAAACTAGGGGGTAATCCAAGAAACAGCAGGGCGTCTGGGATGTCAGTCATAATTGGTGTTTGATAGTGGACTTGGGATTCTATGATTAAAGAGACGAAAGGGTTCAGCTGGATAAATATTGTTTCGATGAACGTTTTGCTGAAAGGGGTCGCCTGACAATGGAGAGTGTTTCAGGAGAATGTCTTTGACTGTTGCTATGACAATGGGTGTTACCATTTTACATTACAGGACGCGCAACTTTTGAAAAGCTGTCTCTTCTATATCTTACCAGGAATTTTTCGCTCAAAACGACCAAGGATATTTTCATCCGCCTTCGACAGAGTCCATGATTTAGTGCAATCAAATGGTGAATGAGATGTTATATAGAGTCTCCTTCGTAATAGGCCCTAATAGTAAAGTTTAAAGGTTAAATAGTTCTCTCCCTCTAAGCGGAATGTTGCCTTCATGTTTTTATGCAAGATTTATTTTTTTTATTTGTGTGAATCTTTCGTCAACTCAACTCAAAGCTCATCTGCTAGAAGATCTGTCAGTAGAGGCACTCCACAGGGTGGGGTCCTGTTCCCCCTTCTTTGGAATTTGGTGGTAAATGAACTATTGACAATCCTGGAAGCGGGGAGCTGCGAAGTGATAGCCTATGCAGATGATGTTGCTATAGCCGTCTCGGGAAAGCACCTTGATACCTTAAAAGTGCTCTAACCAAGCTAACCAAATGGGCATCTCGGTGTGGTTTGGGTGTGAATCCCCAGAAAACTGAGCTGGTACTCTGCTTTAGGAAGTATAAAATTCCGTATATCGGCCCACCTACCATTGTTGGTACAAGTTTAACTTTCTCCAACGAAACAAAATACTTGGAATTTATTTTGGACAGGAAACCAAACATTCAAGAGAAAGTAAAGAAAGCCATTTTCGCCATTCATTAGCCATTTTCGCTTGCAAAAAGGCCATCGGGAATAAATGGGGCATGGAACCCCGCATAACGCATTGGCTCTATGCTTTGTTAATAAGACCGATACTTACGTACGGGGCGGTGGTGTCGTGGACCAGCTAGAATAGAGCTATACACCGCGATAATTCAAGCAAAGTCCAACGTACAGCTTGCATGTGTATCAACGGAGCTCTTCGGACGACTCCTTTGACAGCACTGGACATTTTGTTTCATCTATCATCTCTCGACATCTTCGGCAGACAAATGGCAGTTAGTGCAGCCATCCGCCTCAATGCAACCTCACAGTGGTCAAGTAAAGATTTTGGCCGCATCGCCATTTTGAAAACTGTCAACATTTTTCAAAGAAATATAGACTACTCCACACCCAAGCTATGTTTTAACAAGAACTTCGAGGTAACCATCCCTCCCAGGTCATTCTGGGACGATGTACTCTCTGAAGACAAGTCGATTCACGACGCGACGGCTCAAAAACTAGCAACGGGTTGGGTGGTGGTGTTTTCTCTGACAGGCTTAACCTCAGCCTAGCGTTCCGTCTTCCAAATCATTGCGTGTTTCAGGCAGAAATCATGGCGATCATAGAAGTCTTATCTTGGCTTAAGAAAAACGTGATATATGCCACGGATATCCGCATCTTTTCGGACAGCCAAGCGGCCATGAAGTCCTTGGTATTAGTCGCTTCAAATTCACTAATAGCCCTAGACTGCCGATCGTCTCTTACAGAGATGGTGGAGCAATTTATTTGGTGCCAGGGCACAGTGACATTCCAGGGAACTGTTAGGCTTATGAACTCGTTAGATATGGAACAACATTACCTATTGGGCCTGATAAGGGCACCTTAGGTATATCAATCGCTACTTGTAAACTTAAACTAAGGTTAGGTTAGGTTAGGCTACGAAGGATGCGTGATGGATAGGCCTCGTCACTTTCACTCGGAAACCTGAAAGTTCATTGAGAGTCCCTTTTAATGTTGTGGAAATAGCAGTATGGTTCCCGGGACAGCCTAAGGACCCATCCTCTATTGTTGGCTGTTTTGTGAACCAGTTCGTACTCTTTAAGAATCTGAGTAAGTTCGTTAACTGTAAGTCTGTTACCTCTGGTATGCTTGCAAATAACCTTAATCTAAATGCGCTTAGGACGGTGGCAGTGGCACAGCAGATGTTGAATTGACTTTACCTCCTCTTCATCTCCGCAGCTTCTGCATAAATCGTTGGACTCGATTCTCCACTTGCGGAGCGTGACTCCGATGGCCCAGTGTCCTGTGGTAACTCCAGTGAGCATGCGTGTAGAGGATTTGTCCAGTGCTAGAAGGCACCTTGTTCTAGTTTTATTTAATTTCGGCCATAGCGTCCGAGAGGTGGCGCAATCCTCTCTGGCTAACCAGGAGGAATTAGCTTCTTTCTCTATTATGCTGTCTATTATCCCATGCAATCTCCCTATCGTTGGCTTTACAGATGTGTCGGCTTTGCTAATGTTCATAGCCGAGCCCAATCTTGCCAATTTATCGACCTTTTCGTTCCCTTCTATGTCATTATGTCCAGGAACCCAGCAGAGTTTGACAGTATGGTGCCTTATGGTGATCAGCATGTCTCGACATTTCTTGACCCCCTTTGATTTGATGGTATTGAATTTTATCGATTTTAAAGCTGCTTGACTTTCAACGAAGATGGTAACATCCAATGGTGACAATCTCTTATGCAGCCTGCAGCTTTTTCTCTTGCCAGAATCTCGGCTTGGAAGACGCTACAGGTTTCTGGCAATCTAAAAGATTCCTGCTTCTGTAGGGGTTTCCGAGTAGAATCCGACTCCTGTTCCTGTTTCCATTTTTGAGCCGTCAGCGTAAATCGCGATTTCGTGGTCTTTGATTACATTGTTTGACTCTCAGTCCTCTTGGGTTTGGAATAGAATAGGAAATTCAGTGTTTAAATCATTATAGGGGATTAGGTAGTCTGATGTGGCTGTGAGGCTTTCGGAGTTATATTTCTCGCCTATTAACTTAATTATCTCTAGTATCTTCGCCTGTCCATAGGTGGTCTGCTTTTACAGGTTGGATTCTCTCAGTCTGAGTGCACCTTTTGCGGCAGCGCCTTTTATGAACAGGTCTAGCGGGTGGAAATGAAGGATCATGTCCAGACCTGCTTGCGGTGAACTTAGTACTCCCGTTGTGCAAAGTGCAGCTAGCTTATCTTAAACTAAAGCTAGATGGTATCGAAAGAACAAATCTTAGGTGTACAAGTGGTACAACATGTATAGCGACAAAGCAAAATTGGGCAAAGCTGAAACACTCGAAGTATTTGATTTCTTTTAATAGATCTCGCATATTGGCGCTATAATAGGTGTCATTACTGGGCACTGTCAAATAGACAAGCATGCAAAAAGGGTAAGCGTCTACGCAGACAACTTCTGGGAGGAGGAGGAGACTATTTTCCATCTTTCTTGCACCCGTCCCGCTGTCTCCCGCAAAAGGAAACTCAACTTAGGCAACCTCATTAACATCGATGTTAGTAGCCTCCTACGCTTCAAAAGAAGCTCCTATTGGTTCAATGAGTAGGCAGGAGATCTTTCCGAGATCCTTGTGGTATCACAACGGACTCCCCATGGGTCTAAGTGTGTTGGCTTTAGCTGCCAGCCACTTCAGCCTAACCTAACCTAAACTTCATCATTTTCTTCCGATGAATGCGGTTATCATGAAAACAGAGATTCTTTTTCAATTGCGGCTGGTGTCATAGTATCAAGTGAATTCGGCTCCTTTTTTTTATGGCGGTGCAGTACTAACTCAAACGGTGGTTGGTGTCTAGGTTGGAAGCACGGCCCTTTAGTGAAAGCCAGGTCTGTCTGGAAGTCTACTCAACTAAACCTAATTTGCTGTTAAATTTAGTTTTCACGGGCCATAGACTGACTCTGACACAGACTCTTATAATTTTACTACCTGAAGTGCCTTATCATTTTTTTTTTAAATTCGATCAAACCACTTATCTCGTTAAATATTTCGCAACTACAACACCTCCGAACTTAATGCGATCACTTAATTAAAAAAAGTAGTGTTTGCATACTCATTAAAACTCAATTAAGTAGTCAAAAGGTTCAAATACCCATGTCAGTCAAAACACAATTTAAAATTCAATCAATTCAGAGCTTTCGGTCTTTGTCCTGTGCGTCTAACCAGACACTGCAGAATGAAATATGTGTGCGTGTACATATAAAATGAAATATTCAAACAGGAAATTAATTATTTTTTTATTCACCGAAAAAAAAAAAATACCCAAATCAATATCCTATTAATGTGCCAATTAATTACCAATCATTATTCTTCCACTCACACACACCGCGAATTGTGTGTATGTGTGTGTGTTTATGCGGGAAGATGGCAAGCGAAAGCGCGGGTGAAATTCTGTCAAAATTAAATCAAAATGAGTGAATAAACAAATAAATAAATAACCTGAATAAACTCATTTAAATCCTCGCGCCCATGCCACAGAAATTGGATTAAATATTTATTATTGGTGTGTGTTCGCTTTTAATTGACCACCGGAAACCACCTCAATGGCTGACAATACAAAGGGGTTGGCAACAGCGTGACAGCAGTGAAATTCCACAAAGTAAATATTAAAGATGGTTGACAATGTTTTTTATCAATTAGTGCTTTCGCGGAGAGGAATTTTCATTGACCTGGTAAAAATTGAACCGACTTTCAACAAAAGGAAACTACGTATACACCTGAATGGGCCTGTTAAACATGGTTGAAGGCTTTTGGTCCTTCAGCCTTGACTAGTTCCATTGTTGCTTTAAATAAATAAATTGCTGGCCGATAGCTCGTGAAGAGTCCAGGCCAAGCTTCAGGCATGAATGGAAGGGACCTACAATTTATTGCCGGCTCCGAATGGCGAATTGAGAAGCTTTTTCATGACAAGTAATACACTCGGAGGTTTGTCATTTGCGAAAAATCTTCGGTGGATAACACTGCGACCTTTAGGGATCTATTCTCCTCCAATCTTATGATAATCTATGAGATTCTCGAACTACAGCACTTCCTCCGATCCAATGGCTCTGAGTAGTCGGAGTATATGGAAGTTCAGTCTCTGAGAACTGTCGAATTCCCAAGTGCGCCCTTCTTTGTTGGATCAGTCCTTAAGGAGGTGCGATTGGGTCTCCTCGCATTGCTGTAGAGTGGGCAGTTTCCATTTTCCTTTAATTCCTTGAGTCTGTTCTGACTCATTAGAAATTCGTTGCTGGCTGTTATTGACGCCAATCAGGTATTTCACCTCTTGCGGTCATAATACTCAGGAATTTCTGTTGGCTGCCTTACCCTTGGGAGTTTTTTTTTCAGGTTGGTAGGTAGGTAGAGGTGGCGGTTCGACTGAACCCAATTAGCACTAGGATGTGGCTTTGACCTGGTTGATGAAGTGTGTTGTTGAAAATGAGTGAGACAGCCGGGAGTACCTAGACCCAACCTGTTGAGTTTAGAAATCGAATTAGATCTTGTATCCTTTTACCCGAGATGTCGCTGAGGTCGTCGAAGAATGGTTGGTTCAGTGCACGCAGTCTGGCTCTTGCAAGTGCCGGACATTTACAGAGGAAGTGGACGAAAGTTTCCCTCTCATTTTCATTTCCGCAGCTGCGGCAGTGGCGGTTATATAGAGCAGTATGACTCTGAACCGTTCGCCTAAGCGGGTTTTTTCTCCAAAACCTCATTATTTTTTTCCCCCAATTGCTTTTAAATTTTTTAAAATCCTGCCCCACAGAATGATTCTAGTCAAACGGATGAAGTCTCAAACAGGTCTCTCGCTAGTCTCGTCTACTCTTGCATGACCTGTCACCGAGTAGAGGGCGGCCAAAGTTATTTGTCCGTTCCAGGCGTCTACATACCAGTTGGGACCTGGAGCTTGATACCTTGATGGCAGCCTGGCTATCTCGTAGTATGTCGATGTTTCGCTCGTTGGTTCCTGCTCCTTTATTGCTCAGTTTTGTTTCGAATTTTCTCTCAAAGTAGTATCTCTTGATTATGTCTTCCGTTCGGCAGCACAATATTGGGGCTGATTTAGAGACTGCGTTTTGCTGTTTGCGTGTGATTATTTTCCCTTTCTCACTTCCTCTCTTTGGACCCTTTCTAACACGTTATGAAAGGGCGTTACGCTAGGGTCAGGACAGATCCTCACTGGCCTTGCTATGGAGATAAATGCTTATTTCCGCAGTTTAACCAGGACTTTCTATGTTGTATTCAGTGCTGACCATCGCCACAGCTGAGCTCCTTCTGAGATTTGGGGAGCTACCTTAGGAATTTTCATTCACCGACAGAAGAATTTCTCCATTTGTGTGTGTATTCCCTTCAAAGTCTCCTGAGGACTCGAGAATTCAATCCTGGCTACGGGCGTGCTGGCCATTGTCCAGGAAGTGATTAGGGATCTGACCATTATGACTTATGTACAACTATCTTAACGTTGCTCGTTTATATTTCCATGCTTTTCTGCATGGCTTTGCTCCTCGGGTGGCTTTGCTTACTTTTGTCTTCCTAGATATTTTACCTGCTTAATATTTATTCCACCTATGTACAATAGTTGGAACGGTTGCATGCGCCTTTGTCGTTTATTTCTAGCGACACTATCGTGGTTTCTAGCAACGATGACTAGACGTCGACAGAGTATACTTGGCAGTCTGTGCCAATTTCTTCTAGATTTTGCTGGAGCTTGTCTAACACCTGGCTCCACAATAGTTGGGATAGAACTCCTTCTTGTGTGCAGCACTTAGTTGTGCTTATTACTCTTTAATGGGGGGGACCACAGATTTTCGGCATTTCACACTTTCCCCTGGATGTTGCCCAATGCAAGGTATTATCGTTGACTTCTTCAGTGTTTAGGAAAGCACATATCAGCAATGGTCTAAAAAATGTCTGTGAGTTGGAGTAATTCTTTCCCCACCTTCGGTATTAAAATTGATTTAGCTCTACTCCAGGTTCTCAGTACGTACTGTCCCAAGAAGACACGACATCATGTATTTGTCTTTGAGAATATACTGTTTATTCACGGGTCGTTAAAGGGCTGAAAAGTGTTTAAGACCCTGTTCCGCCATTGTTCTGTGGAAGTATTTGCTGCTTCCTCCCAGATTTCCCTGTCGGGTCTTCGATAAGCTTTTATCGTGCCTATCAGGTTGGATGTGAAACAACCCGGAAAGGGAGTTTCACTTGAGAGTTTTTTTATTTGCTCCTCGTCATCGTCGCATCTGCCTCAGGTGGATGCAATTTCACAGAATACTGTGAAGTTGATTCTTTTCGCTTTTCGGTTAGCGTCACTTACTTACTTGCATGGCTTTTGCCCCCTTGTAAATCCTCGGATATATGTTACGCCAATACTCTACCATGCGCGGTCTCCAGAATGGAGTAGTAGCTCGTTCTAGCCCCTAGCTCATCGACTGTTCAGCGGCAAGTTCTTCCTCATTCCGGTAATACAGGGTTTTTCAATAAGAGCCCTACAAAAGTTTTTTTAAATAAAACAAAAACGGGTTTTGGATATCAATAAAATTCTTTATTCCTGTGAAAGTACGTTCGATGCCATTATGTATGGAACTCGATTTCTTTTGCATGGCCACCACGGGCACGCTTGCAGATGTCCAGACGCTGAACCCAATTTTCGACGGTTTTCAAGCATAAATCGGCCGATACTGCTGCAATTTCACGTTCGATATTCGTACGAAGTTCATCAATCGTCGCTGGCTTGTTGGCATAGACCATAGACTTGACGTAGCCCCACAGGAAATAGTCTAACGGCGTCAAATCGCACGACCGAGGCGGCCAAGCGACTGGACCATTTCGTGAGATAACACGTTCTCCAAACTTGGTTTTCAATAAATTGATTGTGACATTCGCTGTGTGGCTTGTGGCGCCGTCCTGTTGGAACCACATGTCCTCCAAGTCCATATCATCCAATTGGGCCAAAAATATTCGGTTATCATTGAACGGTAGCGATCCCCATTCACAGTAACCTGCCGGTCTTGATCATCACGGAAGAAGTACGGCCCAATGACGCCGCCGGCCCATAAACCACACCAAACCGTAATTTTTTCGGGATGCAATGATGACTCATGGAGTACGTGTGGATTGCTGCCTGACCAATACCGCATATTTTGTTTATTGACGAAGCCATGCAGCCAGAAATTATGACGACCATAAATTGGACGTAGCGCTCTTAACGTTGAGGCCACTGACTCCGAATTTCGGTAGTAAATTTTAATAATTTCGACTCGTTGTTGGCTCGTATATCTTTCCATCATGAAATGGCAAACCTTACTGAAGAGAAATGTCAAAAAAACCGCAAGAAAAATATGGCGGCGTTTGCTGTCCCTGTCGCTCTACTTTTGTAGCGTCCCTATTGAAAAACCCTTTATAAGCTTGTTAAATCTACTTAGCTCGTGGGTAAGATTGTTTGATTTCCTGTCAAATTTTGACACCAATTCGTCAATCTCGAATGTTGAAATGCTGTGGACCTCGATCTCTCAGTAGATACCTGAATTTTGTTGATAAATATTGCAGGTGTGAGGTTATTTAGAAGTTAAACTGGTCAACAATGGATTATGAAAAATCATTTTTAGGTGCAAAAAACTTTATCCTTTATCCCAAATTTATTTAGAAGTATTTTCACAAAATTAAAAAAAAAAAACAATGAACAACAAAATGTAATTAATAGTTTCCATTATCCGCTCATAATTGTTTTAGCCTCATGAACCATAACCATGGCTGTAAAAATTTAAATTAATCCCACTAAATTAAATTGCCCTAAACAAGACCTCAGCCATAAATATAAAAAACTAAAGCTATAATTTAACTTTACATAAACGTGATTTGTAGTTCAAATATGTTTAAGGAAATAATACAACAAAAAAAAGTCGAAATCACCTTTTGTTAAATAGGATTGGTCCGGTTCATTGTTTCGAAGGACTTCCGCCGCCATACATATGCTTTATACAATTTAAAATAAATAAAATTAAAATTTCATCATTTTTCGGACAACGTTAGTGGTGTGCTCGATGGAGCGTGTGGAACGTATGTGATGCCCTCTCATTGATTTATGCGTGCTTTCACCCCGAAAAGGAATTACGCGTGATGGCAGCGGCAGCTGACGGTGGTTTGCACCTTCTACACCGGCACAGGATTTGCTATTTACGGTTGTGTCTGAAATTTGTGTTTTTCTTTTGGCAACAAATAGAGAGCTATGCGTGTGTGTGTGTGTGTTTGGAATATTAATCAGAGCGTAAATGCATGAAATTTTAGTTCAAATAGTTGAAAATTTTTGTTTGTTGTCGCACATAGATTGGAATGTTGTTTTATCGCCTGTGACGAGGAAAGACGAGTGGAGTCTGTTTCACAGGGCTTTAAAATCCACGGATGGTGGTTTTAAATGATTGTGGTATCCAAGCAGATATGTCCTCAAAAATGGAAACCAGTCGTTATTCTGGAATAAGTCAAAATGGATGAATATAGCACTTAAACCTGCAGCTAAGATGGTACTAGGAAATTTACATACAAATTCCCATCCACAAGTGGCTCACTATTTGTTCAAAAATTAAATTTCCTAGATTATGTCCTAATAGTGATCGCATAAGCATTCTTCCCCCTACTTACTACAGTTCGGGATGAACCTGAACCTCAACCAATCATCAATCTTCTCCTGCAGAACCCGTCAATGCAAATGGGACCGAGTATCTTGTGAAGAATTTTTCTCTCGAAGCAACCAAGGATATCTTCATCTGCTTTCGATAGAGTCCATGCTTTAGCCAGCGGCATATCGAGCGGATAATAGAGTCTCCTTAGTTTTCCCGGATGAGGCTTTACTACTCAATTACTTTCTTAGCCCGAAGAAGCAGCGATTGGCAAGAGTTACTCTTCTCTTGATTTCTGCGCTGGTGTCGTTGTCTGAATTTATAGCCGAGCCTAGGTAGGTCCTTAACTACCTTGCAGTTATAGCTGACCACTGTGACGCTCTGTTCGATGCGTCGATGTTGGGTGTCCTTTCTTGATGCCAGCATATATTTTGTTTTGCCCTCATTGACAGTTAAACCCATCTTCGCCGCTTCCGACCAGAAGAATCAAAGTTGATTGACGTTCTTTTGAACACTTTCAGGGTAACAGTTGCGATGGATTTCTGACAGAAACCTGAGAACGATTCGAATTATTGAACTGCCACTGTTTCCACAGTATGTTGACACTAATTTCGTCTTGTAGTTTCGAAAAGCGCGCCTATGCGTTCTTCGCATCACATATCAGTTGCCAAATGTGGTACATCCCCTTTGCATTCCTTCAATATGTCTAAAACCTTTCCTCTTAAGTGATGTGTGCATCTTCCAGTGCCGATTTTACCACGAAATATGAAATGTGGAAAGCCACGATTAGATATGGTGCGTAGTGTGGCCGGTTTCACCTTGTAGGAGACATTTGATTGTATGTACTTTACTTAGATCCTTGTCCAGTTCATGGAGGAAGATGTTTGGTTGGAAGTTTCCAATACGTCTACTATTGGACTCCCTTGTCTGGTGTAGTATCACCTTATAAACTCTGGGGAGTAAGATTAAATCTTCATATAAGATTCCACATTATCTAAGGAAAGTGTTGTTTAATTCGTCTATGCTGTTTAATTCGTCTATGTACCAAGTGACATTGTTATCTCGTGGTCTTGTACTGGGCTCTGTAGTGTTACATAGTCGTGGCTCAATGGTTAGTTCTTTAGTCCCAGCAATATCCATCGAACGAATGAAAGCTCTCTCCACATCGTCATGGAATGCCCCGCTCTCATTCGTGTGAGACGATGGACCCTAGGCAGTGAATTCATCTCAGCGACCGCACATGCCATGCTCCACCCTGAGAAGCTGATTAGCTTCTTAACACCGTCTGGAACAGACAAACTGCACTAAAACATTTGAGATAGCACATTAGGATTCTATGTGAGACCGCAGTGCTAAAGCGGACGCACCGCTCCATAATAAGCATTAAGGAGCTTCTAAATTCGCCGACGTTGGCTTATGTAGCACCACGGGATGTTTGCAGGTGTTTATTGTATATTCTGCCAGAGATTGAATTCGGCCCGAAATATATCTCCTGGTAACGTGTTTTAGTTCGACTAACTTAAGGTAGCGCTGCAGTCCCGGGTGGACCTGAGTTCTCAACCAACAACCGTCTCCAGCCACCTCGATCCTTAGCCAGCGCCGTCCCTCGCTTTCTTCAACGATTTTGAAGAAGTCGTATGGCAGCGCGTCGCCTTTTCTAAATCCTTTTTTGACATCAAAGATCTTGGTGAGGTCTCGACCGACCTTGATGGAGCAGCGTGCATTCTTCATCGTCATCCTGCTCATACGGACGAGTTTGGCAGGGATGCCAAAGCTAGACATGGCTCTGTATAGTTCGTCTCTATAGGTGCTGTCATACGCGGCCTTTAAATCGATGAAAAGGTGGTGGGTATCGATTTGAAGTTCTCCAAGATCTGCCGCAGTGTGAATATTGTGCCGATTGTGGACTTTCCTGGCCTAAAGCCACACTAATATTGACCGATCAGGTTGTTGACGAACTTCAGGCGCTCACACAACACGACAGATAAGATCTTGGAAGCGATGTTAAAAAGACTGATGCCTCTGTAGTTGGCGCAGTTCAGAGGGTCTTCTTTCTTGAGGATCGGCCAAACGATGCTGAGGTTCCATTCATCGGGCATACTTTCCATACCATATTTTACAGATGAGTTGGTGCATGCTCCTAACCAAGTCATTGCCCGCCGCTTTAAACAGACGGCAGTTGGGCTGTCAGCTCCAGCAGCTTTATTGGACTGAAGATCAGATATGGCTATCTTCGTCCAGGTCGGGTGGACGGAATCGTTCGTCTTCGTCATCCAGGTTAAATGGTTCATTCTGCTTGAAAGCGGTATTTGATTCATCGTCGTCGTTTAAGTTCTACAACAAAATTAATTTTAATAGAGGCAAACCAAACCGGAGCACCTACCTTGGTAATAAAGGCCTAATTCCGTTATAAAGGCCTAATTCTGCTATCAGTCTAGGATGATTTCGTGATTAGAGAATTAACGCTTGTAAAGGGTCAAATGTTAGGCGAATTTCCCTATATTATGTCGAGCAAATGAAGAGCGTGTTTTGGGGCAAATTTCCAGGGGTGCGAGTCCCGACTTAACTTGTGTTTTATAAAGAAGAAATAGCTAGTTGCGATGGTGGTAAATATGTTTTCGCTCCAAGAAGATAGTTCAAATTCGCAGATGCTGATTTTACGATGTTGGACATGTGTGAGCATTTGATTTGATGGCGACTAAATCACGGTTAAATCACTTGGCTGTTTATGTGTAGTTGTGTTACAGATGTGCCTAATAATAGATAAGAGTCCGCGAGGATAGATATCTTTTTGCCTTCTAATTGCAAGAATTTAATTAGCAATTCACTGATACAAACTGACAATGGTTTGTGTGTTCTAGATGGCTAACTTTTTCGGATGTGTTTTTCATACAATGAGGAATCCCATCGAAAACTATTCAACCTAAACGTCCTCTTCTATCAAATAAAAACGAGTTGTGTTTATATTTTTATAATTTGTTGCCATTTTATTTGTTTTTTTCTTTTTTAATTTATTAGGTAACTTTTCTCATTTGTTTGCTTTCCTTTTCATTTCTTTTTTAATACTATTCTTATAGTACAATTATAATAATAATAAATATGTACAAAATAAACATTTACAATACCAAACAAACTTAAGACTACTACATCCGTTTTTTTACAACCAAAATTAAACGTATAAATGTCCAAAGGAAACGTAATTTCTGTTCATTTTTTTTTTTACTTTTTAGTTTTTAGAGGCTTTTTACAAATTATGCACAAAAATAAACAAATAAATAACAATTTATGTATAATTAGACTTCTGTGGAACCATTTTGCTTAAGTTTTTCGTTTAATATCTATTGGTATTCTCCGTCATTCTTACATGTGCACTTGTCGTCCTGGGAGAGTTAATAAATTGGAATACAAGTTTTTTTATTTCCTTTTCGAATATTTTAAATGCAATAATTGTTTTTTTTTTAATTTATACAATATGTTTTAAATTAATTTTTACAAGTATAAGTAGGTGTTGGTTTTTTTTTTTGTTTTCTGCGTTTAGTAGTTAGAATTTCTGTCTTTTTTTAATTATTAAATTAATAAATTCGTTCATTCTTCAATAATATTTTTTTTTTATTTTGCATTATAAATTTAGTTAGTGTTTTGTTTTTTTGTTTAAGTAGGTAAATTTAATAATAATGGAAATAGTTTGAATACAAGAGTTTTTCTTTTGTTTTTTTTTTTTTTTTTTTCAAGTGTGTACTAGTTTTTGCTAGATTATTTTATCTACCTATGTCCTTGATCCTTTGAAGTGTTTTTCTCTTTTAATGTGCTGCGTGTGAGTGAGGTTGAGTATGAAACGTGGCTGAATGAGTTTAGGCATCGCGCTACAGTGTGCAAGGCAGGCGACAGGATGTACGTTCCGTGAATGATAAATGTTAAACGAATACGAGTATGAGAAGGCGAATGTAGATAATGTGAATTAAGTGAAATTGTAGCATCCTTTCAGCCCAGAAGAGCGTAACGAAACGACGATATCATTTTAAAAAGGATAATTGCGAATTGATTGCACGATTGATGTACATTTATATAAATTGTTTGTGTGCACATTGTTGAATGGAAATGAGGCGACGAATGTCGAGAGAGAGAAAGGATCGGGGGAAAAAAAAAACACAACAAAGGATAATTTAAATTGAATCCTGGATCAATTTGGGATTTCTTTCTTTTTTTTTTACGATTCTCTGAGTTGATGCAAAAAGAGGATAACGAAAGGGATACACTTTTATACGCCTGGAAATCAGTTATCCTGTCCGTACACAAGAAATTAAAATAAATTAACTAGTTTTCATTCAGTCTGTTGTGGTTTCGTAGATTTTTTGTTTTTTTAAAAAATGTGAGAAATTTTTGCAAGGGAGTTTTCTTACGCCCAGATGTCCTTGGTGGAGGCCGGTCGACTGTCCAGACTGTTGCTGATGTCGTTCAGTGAGAGGTTGGACTCGTAGAGGTTTGAGTGAGTCGCCGAGGGGTGCTGATGCCGGAGGGTGCCGCCATTGGAGGTACAACTGCAGGTTTTCTTGCAGTTGAAGCTGTGGAAGGTGTTGGTTGCGGCGGTTGCTGCGGCAATCGCAGGAGGAGGAGGATTGGTAAAGTTCGTCGAGAAGCTGGCGTTTATGCTGCCAGCGGCTGAATTCACTGTGGCTGTTGTTCCCGATTGGGGAGATGACGAGGATGCGGTTTTCTTGCCGCACTCACAGTTTTTTTCGCGTTCGAACTCACCCGTCGATGGCGTTGTAGCGTAATGTGAAGGCACCGCGTACTCGTACTGTCGGTCGTGTCTCTCGGTACTTTTCTCGTTCATCGAGTTGAATTTACATGGAGGCCCCGTCGCTGCAGGGTATGTCCTACCACAGTCGTTGATTGTAGCGTAGTTGTTGCAATCGCCAAAGCGTTTGGGGCACTCTGCTGCCGGTCTGGGCAGAGTTCCAACTCCGTAGTCATGAGCGGTTGCATAGATATTCACCGCCGATGATGGAGGGCCGGAACAGTGTCGTTTGTTACCACCCCGAGGGAGGTGTGGGAGCGCCATTCGTAGTTTCTGCCAGAATTTCTTGTCATCCCATTCAATGCAAGTGCTTGTTCGGAGATAGTGTCTCATGTCCATGTCGATGTCACGCTGGGGCAAGTCTCCGTATAGGATGAAAACCAGCCTCTTCCTTCTCTTGACCATCTCGAGGACGGCAGTTTTGTACTCGAAGCGGGACCACTCGTTGTAGAGGAAGTTCTTTGAAAGCACAAGAACGACCAGTTTGGATCCTTCTGCAGCTTCAAGGATGGCATCTGCAATGTAGGCATTGAGATTTGTATCCCGATAGTGCAGGTTAAGCCTGTATCCAATATCGGCTTCTAGAGCGTGCGCCAAGATCTGGCTGACAAAGTGTTCATCCTGCAGGCTATAGGCAAAGTACGCATCACAGAGTCGATGATCCTTGTTTTCCACGAAGTTGTCAATGAACGCTGGTGATCTGTAGCACATGGTGAGAAAGCAGTTGGAGTGAGCCCACATTTTCAACTCATGCCGGTAGCAGAAGAGTCCCATTATCAGCCCAAAGAATCCCACAAAGGCGCATGTTGCTGCCAGCAGCAAAGGCAGGAGATTCTCGATTTCACTGGACCTCACATAGGCACCCAGGTCGTCCCTCAGTGTGCACTTGGTTCCATTTTTCTCCCGCAAAATGCTTGTCAGGTTGTTGTAGACACAAGCCACTCGATTGGCGTCAATAATTTTCTCAGACGACTGTCCCAAGTAGCCTCTGAACTTACTGAGGTAGCTGCACTCACATGACCATGGGTTGTCAGCGAGGCTAATCTCAACGAGATACGGATTCAGAGCCAATTGCCAGACTTCGAAGTGAATCAGACGATTGCCGTCTAGTCTGAGGATTTCGAGCTTCCTCATTCCATGGAAGGTGCCGTTCCCAATGAAGGTAATTTTGTTGTTGTGGATGTACAGCTCTCGAAGGTTCTCAAGCATTGTAAATTCGTCGCCTTGAAGATTCTGCATGTGGTTCTCCTCGAGATGGAGGATACTGAGCTTTTTCAAGCCCGCAAAGGTTGTGTTGTACATAATTTGTACGTTCGAGTTGTTTACATAGAGGACAACGAGATTTTTCCTCCCGATGAATGTGTGACCAGCGAGCTCGGGGAAGTTGCTTCCATCGATGTACAACTCAGTAGTGTCCATGGGGATTTTCTTGGGCATTTCAGCGTAGCCGGCTCCGGAACACTCCACGATATTTGTGGTCCATGTTTGGTCATGGAAGCAGGTACAGTTGTTGGGGCACGTCATCTCACAATCGCAGGACTCTGAGGCACAGCAGTGGCAGACAGCGAAACAGTGGTTCTTGTAGGTGCAAAGGAAGTGCTTAGCCTCGGCTTCCATCAGAGGGATGTATGCCCGTTCACGGGTGTGTAGCAGCTTGCAATAGATAGTCTCGAGGTCCATAATGCGAGGATATTGCCTCGATGTCATGTGGTTGATTTTCTGTAGCCAGTCTATGTTGCAATCGCAGAGAAACGGGTTACCTCCAATGTAGAACTCGGGAAGAGGTCGGTGGTCGGCGACTGGTAGTATTCGCAAGCTTTTGACGTCGAGAGTTGTGACTTGATTTGCGTAGAGGTCTACTCGGGTTAGGTTCGTCTTGTGTAGGAAGGAATGTGGTTCGACAGAGCCAATCAGGTTGTCGTTGAGGAACAAGAGTTCAATGCTGTTCGGGATCGAGCTGGGGGTGACTTTGTTAAGTTGATTGAAACTGGCATCGAGGGTCTGCAATCGTAGCTGGGCATCCAAGTTGAATCGGTTCGAGAGCTCTGTCAAACGATTCTTGTGCAGATCCAACCATTGCAGGGTGCTTGGTACGTGAGCGTAGTCGAAGTGCTCCAAACGATTGTCGGAGATGTTGAGCCACAGTAGTGATGGCATATTGCTGAAAAGACCATTGATTTCGGTTAATTCATTACCATCCAAACGGATCGCCTGGATGCTCGAAGTCATCTCGAATGCACCAGGTTCAATGACTTGAATCCGATTTCGTGCCAAATTGAGAATTTGAAGGCTCGGCAGGTCCTTGAAAGAGTTCATTGTGATGTTCTCGAGGTAGTTGCCGATCAAACGGAGGCCGTACAGATTTCCCAGACCTTTGAAGGCCGTTTCTTCGAGGACGGTTATCATGTTCTCGCCCAAGTCAACGGTTCGCAGGAGCCTCATGTTTCGCAGAGCCAGAGGAACTGTCTTTAGTTGATTTCCGTTCAAGTTTAGATCCTGAAGGGAACTGCAGTTTCGGAATGCCTCTGGATGGACTCCAATCAAAGCGTTGTTGTCCAGAGATAACAGAGACAACACGTAGAGACCATTCAGAGCATAGGCGTCGAGGTACTTGAGCTTGTTATGAGACAGTAGGAGTGTGTGTAGATTATTCATCGGGGCGAAGGTATCCGCTGCGATATTTTCCAACTGGTTGTGGCGAAGATTCAGGATCTGCAGTGTGTAGAGATCCCCGAATATCTCGGGCTCCAACTTTGTCAGCTTATTGTGCGACAAATTGAGGAGAACCAAGCGGATCAGGCCGGTGAAAGTGGCCCGGTCGATCCAAGTCGATGTGATTTGGTTGAACGACAAATCCAGAGCCTGGAGTTGGTCTAAATTCGAGAACAACTTTGGCGAGAGAACACTTATAGAGTTGTTTTGGAGGTAGACCTCTTGAATTGACTGAGATTGCTCGGAGAACAGCTCCGAAGGCAGTGCGACGATTTTGTTTGAACTGAGGTTTAAAATTTGTAAATTCTTGAGTCCACTCAGAGCCTTATCGGCCACCATTGAGATTTCGTTGTTGTTCAGCTGCAGGAACTTTAGCCTTCGAAGGTTCCCAAATCCATTGGCAGGGAGGAGCACGAAATGGTTAAAGGAGACGTCCAGTATCTCTAGATCGAGCGAGCATGGAATAAAACTTCCAGGTTTCTTAGCGGAAGCCGGTGATTCCTGACTGCTCTGGGTACTGCTAGGAGGCTCACCGTCCTTGGACTTCTCTCGAAAGCCCAATTCATTTACGTCTTGCAGTCGATTTTCGCTCATATTCAACGAAGCCAAACCGGTCAGGTGGCAAAACAGATTCTCGGGCAGAGACCATATATTGTTCTGACTCAAATCCAGCCTCTCGAGGTTTTTCGTCGAGCCAAATGCCTCTGACTCGATGTCGAAATTTAACGTCGGCCAGTTGATGTTATGCGTCCTTATTGTCAAATTTCGCAGGTCAGACAGACCCTCCAAGACTTCGCGATTAAATTTCGCAATCTTGCAGTACTCGATGGAGAGTTCCCGCAGTCGTGTCAGGTGCACAAACGACCGGGGTTCCAGCGAACTACGTGCCATGATTTCATCGTTACACAGCACATGCAAAGCGACCGTATTCTCCGAAGGAATGACACTAAAATTCGTCGTATCAAACTCACTGTTAACCGTCCGCAGATTGCATGTCAAAGCAATGTCATCGGACACTCCCGGCTCGGCCAGCATAAAGTGGCAGTCATCGGGAGCATCGTACCGTGATTGAGCCGCTCCCCCATCTCCATCTATCGCCGAATTCAGATGCTGCTGTGTGTTGTCCACCATCATATTCTGATTGGCAGCATATTGCTGTTGTTGTTGATCCGCTGAAGCAGTCAGGGTGGTCAGCAAAATCAAAAGAATAAAATTTGTCGTGAAATCCATATTTTTTCGATTTTTTTTCTGCTGAACGCTTTATATCCAATGCACCGTTACAACACAGATTATAAGATTTTTTTCTACCTCATTCAGTTCGTCAGAGTTCTTTCACCGTATCCATAGTTTTAAAACCGGTCGTTTACGCGAATTTCAAAAGTTCTAGCAACTCGGCGAAAAATTGCACATTTTCTCAGCGAATTTACTAAAACTCACCCCTATACTCGATTTGTGTGAATTTTTTTTTCAGATTTTCTCGGTTATAACACAGTACGTTATATAAAAAAAAAAAACACAGAATACAAAATTGCGAGGAGAAAGGACGAAGGAAACCACCAAAATTACGGGAATACGAACGAGAAAAAAATTGTGCGTGAGTTCGCGCAGTCCGAATATTCTTCTTTTTTTTCTGTTTCACTTCCTTGCCTTAAATTTTCTTCGCAAAAAAAAAATTCTTCTCTTTCTCTTTAAGGATATTTCCTACAGCAAGGACATTTCACATTTAATTTTTTTTTGCATCATATAGGAACACTACACAGTCACAACACCGTTTGAGGGCGATTCAGCGAAACAGTTTTAATTGAAACGAAAAAAAATCAAAATTAGAACAAAGTTTCAATTCGAAAGGATTTTCACAACTGGAAGAAAGATATTCTATGTGTGTGTGTGGTTGTTTTTTTTTTCTTTCCTTCCTGGTGGTGAATTTTTTATCCGTTCTTTAGCCGTTTACGCGTAAGTTTCAGTGTGCGTCCTTACTTGTTTCGATCCGTAGCTGAGACTGAATTAGAAAGAGCACACGAGATGGCTTTTATAGAGTGTAGTTGATTCGGGATGGATGGGAGAAAGTGGAGAGTGTGTTGAGGAATTTTCCTTCTGCCATGGTTCTCTTGATGTGATGATGATGGGAATTTTCTTTCGGAGTGGTGAGTTTTCGCGGAGTTTCTCTCTCTCTCTCGTGGCATGTGGTTTTTGGAAAAAATTTCCTTCTACTGCTGCACAGTGGGATATCCTTTGGTTTGGTCAGCTGGGAAGGAAATATTTTTCATAAAATTAAAGGATCCTCGCTGAGAGCGGTGGGTATTTCGGTGCGTGAGAGAAAATAATATTTAGAGGACTGGGGAGAGAGGGTCGATAGGGATGTTCTAAAGTAAACAAATTTTCACTCATTTAACGAGATGATGTTTGGATGCTTAATTTCGTGCGAGTTTTAATCCTAGAAGAGGATTAAGAAGTTGTGCTGTTAGACAAAGTGGGTGTAGAGGAGTAGGCATTTGGCTGAAGAGCTCAAAAGACCTGAAACTGATTTTAAGAAGAAATAGGCCCATCCAAAGTCAGTGGTTGCTTTGGTTTAGTTGTTCTAAATAAGCTAACAAGGCTGAGTACCACCAGGATTTGTATAAATCAGCTAGATATGCTTCATATAAATAATAGCGCAGTGTCAAAAATGACTAAGCTCTTGTACAAGACTTGAGGAGGTGTCAGTGACAAAAATAGGGAGGATAATGTTTTTTTTACTAACGCCGGACTACTTCTCGAGACACTGCCTGGTAGGATACTTAAACTACCTGTACTCCTCTTACCAGCGATGCGATCACGTATGGTTCTCATCGCCAAACAGGAGACTGAAAGACTGGCAGTCATATTTGTATGGTGAAGGCCATCTAAGTGTCATGAACCCCACTACACATATTTGAATGATGTCCTTGAATTCCTTATCTATTGCCCTTCACTTACAATTCATCTAGAGTTGAGACTAAATATTAAAAAGGAACCCTACCCGCCCTGGTACTTTTTCAGGTCCTTTTAGCGTTGCAATATGCTCCCTCTCACCGTTGATGATTGGAATTTCTTGCAAAATTCGCTACTCAAAAACGATTCCAACTGAATGGCATCCGAATATTCAATGAACCAAATTAACTTCCATCGATGTGCAGTTACTTGGAATTGAACAATTCCTAGATTGTCTTTCATTTTTCATTCCGCCCCCTCCCCCTGTCGCGCTGTGTGAACTAAGTCACCAGGACTTTAATGCACAACGACTCTCGCTTTATTCCTCAGCCACTTCTACATCCATCATATTGATTTCTTATTTCATTACTTAGACTCTTCTAATGAAGTCCTTTTGTCCTGGCCCCTCCGTCTCCCTCTCCCTCTCTGCCAATAGCATTGATTGATTTTATTGTATCAGTGTTCTTCTTGTTCCTCTGTGTTTTCCTTGATCCTTTTATGTTAAAGGGCACACCGAACACAACACGAACAAAGTCAAAGTTTTAATTGTTAAATCATTTTTGCTCCGTTAATGGTTTTATATTGTTGTTCTTGTGTTGTATTGTTCTTCGCAGCTCTCCTGAACTCTCTGGGGGGAAGAACCGACAAGACTGTGCGAGACTATGATTATGAAGTCATCGGATGGTTTCTTTTGAGACATCACAGCGTCTTTGTGTTAAGCATGACTTATTTTTATGATTTTTTTTTTCTGGATGAAAATAAATTTTCCTGATGGAAAAGATGTCAATCATATTTTATGGGAAAAATAATAATTAATCATTTGGGCGCAGAGCGCGGGGCGAACAATATCCTTTGCGATGGTTATGCTGTTGGTTTAGAGCCTAAATTTTTTTTTTTTCTGTTTTTGGGGAATTGTTTCTAGATGAATTGGGGTTTTGTTGGGTTCTTTTGTTTGTCTTTTATGGTATGCAGGGGTATGTTCACACGAAAAGAAGAAGAAGAAAAGGTGTAGGGGGTGCCGATTACGTTTCAATGAAAGTTAATCTCCTGCAGTAGAAATTTTACAAAACCAACTACTGCATCGGATGGGAATAATTTTCGCCAGATAAGTAAAATGTTTCCTTCATTGTGTCTTAATGGTCAAAACTGACATTGATGGCGCTCTTATGCCTTTTTCTAAATCATAAAGGTTCATGTACTGGATAAGCCGAGAAAGAACCCAAAATCTATTTAAAACTTTGAGTGGTGTGAACAAAAGTTGAGGCCGAATGTTCCCTCAACTTTTTGGAAAAACACTTTCAATTGAATAAAAATGAATTTCGTCAAATTTCAGAAAACACTTTCCTTAAGAGGTTTTGCCCAGAATGTTCCCTCAGTTTTTATTCACACCACCCTATGTCTTAGGGTCAGAACAATGAACTAGTAGGCCCCCGAGGATGCTCAGTTGATGGACTGGGCACTTCCCCCATCACCTGATCTAACCTAACCTAGGGTCAGAAACCCTGTAGTGTTATAAAAACAGAAGAAACTTCACTGCGCTCGTCAAGGAAAGTTGGTGCGAAGCATGGTTTGTGTCCTACAGCTGAGCAGACTATAGCAAGAATCGTCTTTAGAAAGTCACCGAAGAGTTTATATTTGACCAAATGGTGACGTAGAAAGTTGGTATCTGTCATGGGAAGGCTTAGGTTTACATGTTGCATTCATGTTGGAAAAGTTCACCACACAATTCGGGGCCTGATCTTTTTGAGTGACCTCTAAGACATTATGAATATTTGAAAGTTCACCTGGGGAGAATACCTACGCATTTCGGTCAAAAACCCCAGTTTCGCAGACCACTAAGTATAAGACTTACTATCGCCTGGTTACACTTAACTTTGAGTGGTTACTCTACCCACCAGCAAACAATAATCAGTCCGTCGACCGCCTTCAAATCCAATTCCTAGAAAACTTTCAAGTGCCTGGTGTCGACAACCTTCAGGTACTTGTCTTCCACTTGAAGAAAAAAAAATCGAATCCTCCCTCTCATGGCATTTTATTGATTCGAATCTCTAAAGCCAATATAATTGTACAAAATTATACGTATAAGCTTCGTAGGTGGTAGAAACCATAATACCGGTCTAGGGTCTATTTTAAAGGACCTGTCAGCTTCCTTCCGCATTGCGGCACAGACAATTATTACCTACTTATGCCCTCCCCACATTGTATAACCTCCCACCCGCCGCCACCCACCAATTAAATTTGATACACAAATAAATTCATCAATACCTAGGCTCATGTTCTCTCTGTTGCCTCGTTCCTCTCGCCAGGACGACAAAAGCGCTTGTCTCTATCGAGCTCCCAATTAAGGATTTTATTTATAAATTTTCTTGTTTTTGTGTGTTCACTCGGCATCTGGTAGGTAGGTAGGAAGGTAGGTGATAGTCTCCTGTGTGCGAAAAGTCACACGTGGGACTGTGATATTTGATATCGAAATCAATTGAAGGAGTCGCCTACATTGGAGAACAGGATCAAGGCAATGGCAAAGTCCTTGGTTTACTTCCATTTGTTTTGTCACGTAAATGGTGTAAGTTAACTCAAACCTAGAGGAGGTTGATTGGGTGGTTCGGGAAGCATTATGAAGGTTGTCGGGTAGGTCAAGTTCGGTTAGAGATGTTTAGAGAAGGTCAAAGTTCTGTTTGGACGCTCCCCTTTCCAGTGTAGAATTTGATGGGAAAAAAATGACACACGACGCGAGGGCTTGTCTTTGAAATACCATACTGAAAACTTAGATTTCCTCTAAGGACATTCCATTATCAAATTAATTATGGCCCTAGGGCGTATTTCTCCCAAACATACAATGGCAGAGCTAGGATTCTAACAATTCCTTTCTAATCAGTGCCCATCTGGATAGAATTCAACTGACAGCTCCTACCAATCGATTATTCCGTAACGAATTTCATTAGAAAGGCCGACGGTACCACTGCACCGCTTTCAGTAATGCGAATCGAATTTCAAACTGTTGTGGCAGCTCCTTACAATACACCGACACCGGCATCGATGCAACAAATCTCAAATTTCTCGCCACACATGCACCAGCATTGTCCTTTTCATCATCGTCCACATCATCTGGCATCGGGGATGTTCTCAACTGGAGCGTATAATCAAGTTAGCACCTCTGGTACCTCAATAATCTTCTCTAAACAATAATGATAATGCAATGAGCTTCCAATATCCTTTTGACTTGTCCAATACTAATGCGATTTTCCAAAGATATCCGGAGCGCAACAAAAAACTGCACAGCACAACGGTTCCAACAGGAGTTCTTAATTAGACACCATATTATCTCGTCCTTAACACTGAGTAAATCGTCGTCCTTTTCGCTTAAGACACTGCGAGTCATATTACAAAGGACTTCACAGCATCACTTCGGTATGCTTCATGTTTAAGTATTCCCACTCCGTCGTGATCCTGGCTGGATGTCTTCCTCTGTGTAGTAGTTTTTTTCGCACCTTAAGACGTCTTACTCCAGCGAGAGGAGTAACAGCAGGCACAGGATACTGTGCTCAGTACCCCATGCTGCTATCTATTGATGCAATTTAAACTGCTGAAGGTCTACGGAGTGTGCTGCCACATTGTATCGCAGAATTTTCTTTCTCCCGAAGGGAGAGGGTATAGGAACAATTTTTTGAAAAATTTCCCATTGTTCTATACGCCCTTTTGTTTATGCGGTGATGCTCTGTTGACTCCCTATTGACATTTCACATCCTGAATTTTCCTTCTTTTCATCCCAGGAGATGGGAAGCTGGATGGGAGAAGAGCCCGCAGTCATACGCAAACTCACCACGAGTCTCTTTGACTCCGAATTTCACTCCGAAATTGTGGGAAATTTTCTCTTGCAACCGGCTCTGCCTCTGCCTGTCTCTCTTGGGAGAGGACCTGATTTTTTTTTCTGTGTGTTAACTCTCACAGGAGTTTGTAAATTAAACATTATGCCACTCGAATTATTTCGCCTAGTAGGGAGTTAGGGACTCTTTAAGGACTCGAGGGGCTTTATCGCTCGACACAACCCATCGTGATGGGTACAATCTTCCAGAGTGTGCTCCGGTGTCTATTCACACACTCAACTCTGACATGGATACCGCGTGCTGCACACAAAAAAAAACACACATCCGCACTTTCGCGCAAAAAAAAAAAAAACCAGGACGAAGGAACGCCAACAGGCTTAAAACTGTCAAATCATTTGAGAAGTCAAAAGTGAGTGAAAAGAATGTGCTTGCACGAGGTTAAATGCAGGACGACAGAATGGCTCCTAGCGCTGTTGGAATTTCATGTTTTTCTTTCTTTGGCACTTTTCTACTTTCATTACGAATGCGGAGTGAAAGGATTTCGGTGGTAGCCGTAGCACTGCTGTCGAATGGGGTCATGACCTTGTCATAATCATGGCAATTTCTCATCTTGACAGCACTAGAAAATATCCTCGTTCTGTTTTGTTACACTTTTGCCGAGGAGAGTTGATGTGGAATAGCCCAGATGCACGCCATCATGGCACGAATGGAGTTTTAATAGTTTTTACGGATCTTTTTTCAAATCCTTTTCGGATGGATTTTGTTTTTGTTGGAGGCGCCTTCCTTCTTTGGCGCTTTCCAGATTGTTTTCCATGATTTTTCATGATTTTACGACAGAATTCGTATCATGTGGCCATGGTGACCATATGAGGATAATGCCAGTGCAACCACTCCCACTAGGTCATAAATCTTTTTCTTGAGAAAATCTCCGACTCAGCGGAATCCCTCTGAAGGCAAGTCATGTCCTTGAACTCAGGTTATTCCCACCCAACAGGTTGAGATTTTCGTATTGCGCTATTCATTACCTTTGTGCAACCGAAAATTGCCAAAGCCGGAGAACGTACGTCTTACGTATGGGTTGTGCGAAGGACAACTAAGAATTTCGAATGCACATTGTGCTTGGGTTATTCGTTGAGAAAACTCGTAAGGAGTCCTTGAAAGTCGGTCGAGTTTTTGGAGAAGATAAGTCACTTTAATTGCTGCGGTACGAGTGTGGCAAAGTTGATAATAAAGTTGACACCGGATAATTGATGATTGCCTCATTATATGGTGCTTAGGCTTCGGATTATGCGGTGTTTTTAGGCGCTTCCTTGACCTGATTTTGAGAAGTCGAAGGTTGAAGGCGGTAAAGGAGCGAATTTGAATCAGTGTGACAACAGCCTTAGTTGACGATTCCACTGTGTTTGGCTTTTTGATAACAGACAGCTGTGTATAGGAAAAGGGGAGCAATCGAACCGGTTGCCAGACCAAGACCAAGTGGCGAAACCATACCCTAAAAAAGTCTTTCATTTTTCTCTGTATCTTGGAGGTTAGTTGGTCCAAGACGTGGTAAATTTTAAAACCATTATTACTTAGCGTCTCGATTAACTCCTGATCCAAGACGAACGAAGCGGTGTATCCACCACTTTTCTTGGACATGGGAGTATTCAGAACCTCATTGTAGGGTTATGTGCCGATTCGTCATTATTTGCCTTCTTTGGGCTTTGGGAGGCGTCGTCTTGCGTTTTCGTTTGGCTTCGTTTTGATATAAAGTCGTTTTGGAAATAATGGCAAAGCGTCCTTCAGACTCAGGCTGGCAGTCCTTGTTACTACCGAATGGCCTACTTTGGACGGCTTTTTCGACGTAGATTTACCTGTTTTAGAAACTGGGTGACGCCCCTTGAGCAGTGGCTTATATATCAACAAGCTATTGAGGTGTTATCCCCCAACTGTTTCCTTTGGCGCATATGCTGATGGCTGCATTCCAGACTACAGTCATGAGGGGAATAGGTTAGGTTAGGTAAATGGGTGCCTTGTGACATTGTCACTGCTCACTTAGACCAGCAAAGGGTCCATTGTGCCAATCTTCCAATTTTACTCCGGGAACCTGCAAAGAGTAAGGGAGCCGCTGATTTAAAACCACTCAGATAAGGAAATGAATCTCAGGAGGTCTCTCAGCTCGATATCACCCAAGTCCTCCAGTTTCGTGAAGAAGTAACTACCAAGAGTCCTCATTCTTCTACTGGCGAGTGCAGGCCATTCACAGGTGTCGGACAGATTCGATCTCCTCCTCATCCATGCAACTTCTGCAATAGTCGTTGTGATGTATGCCGAGGCGCTCCGCATGAATACCAATTGCCTAGTGTTCAGTAGAGATGCCGGAGACTATCCTCGCTTCAAGACAACTTAGTTTGACCAGAGACAGAGATAACCTGTCCATAAGTTTCTAGCCATTGCACATGTGTCTAGCTGGATCTTCCGTGTATTGGCTCCACTTATAGCCTCGTCATCGATATACCTTTTCAACGAGCTTATTGGAATTCTGGCAAAATGGAGAACCTTTGAGGCATGCAGCGCTGCCCCCCTTTGTGCCAATTTTTCGTTTCGTTATTTCGATATCGATATGCCCTAGTACCCAACATAGGGTCACCGTATTGGTTCTCGATATTTCATCTAGATGCTCTTTACAGAGTTTTACAAGCCTTGACCTAGTTATCGCGGACTCCAGAGCCTTAACGGCTGCCTGGCTGTCGACGGGGAGGAATACAGATTGATGTCGCATTGGTTCAAACTTTTGAACAAAAGTATCAGACGTGAAAAACTAGCAGTTTCCAAAGGCAGAAGTAAATAGTGGACGCATAAAAGTTGCATTGACACAACTTCTTCAACGAAAATAGCAATGTAACTGTATTGTTTCTGCTTCAGAGGCAGGTGACAGAAGTAGAATGCGAACAAAGAAGTGTTTCAAATTTGTTAATCCAAGTGTCACAGAGGGAAATCGTCCTCCTGCACTGAAAGAACAACGAAGCATGAAAAAATGAATTAAAAAATAAGGCACTTCCCTGACAGCTAAACCTAATCACTTGCGACACATGTTAACTTTTGACGTGTGGTTTCTTCCTTGATCATAACTTGGGTGGCTTTCCCCATTTCAAATGTCAGTCATTAATTTTTCATTTATTTTCACCACAATGATTAATCATTCATTCCATCCAACATCTTAGCCGAGAGTCCTTAATCTCGAGTAGTAGTAGACCCATCTAAGTCAAATGAATAATTTTATCTGAAAACAACTTGGAAGTAAAGTGTCACACAACACGTGACACAATTCCAGAGAGTTGACAATTTTTTTTTTGCCGGCCTACAACTTGTCAATCATCATTGCCAGGGTATGGAGTGTGTCTAAGGGCATCGGGGCCATCTGTTTTTGGTTCGGTCTCGGTTTTCGAATCTGGCGGCTTCCCCAATTTTATGTTGCTCTTCAAAACAAAGAGATAAATGGTTTATGTTAGGCTGGAAGGAGTAGATCCATTGTCAAAAGGTTCTGTAGCCATAGAATAGAATTGAAAGGTTAAATGTACAACGATCCAGTGAGATGTCCTGGTTGCATTTGTTTTTAATTACCAGAAATGCTTGTTCCAATAAATCTGTCATGTTTGTATCGAGTGTCAAATTGTGACGTTTTCACCAGTATATGGATTCAACACACTTAAACCAAAAACGATCCAAACTTCCACTAAATCAGAACTACTTAAAAAACTAGGATAACTCCAGTAAATAGGATAACCTTCACTTGAAATCCGACGAAGGATATTCATTGTCAAAACAGAATTCATAAAAAGACTTCGTAAAACTAATGGAAGAAATACGTGTGTACTGGGTTCCAAGTAACCCACAATCTCTCTGTCACGAAAGGCGCTAAGCAACTGCCTTTAATGGCGCTTTGCATAGATACGCTTTAATTGATTGCAACTAAAGCAGATCCTTGTGTTAAGGACGTCCCATGTGTTCGTTCTAAAATTTCACCTAAAGTGCCTCCTTGAAGGGTACCACTCTCTCTTTGCCACTTGATACTTTTTCTTTGCGCATTTGTTATCCTTGACAGTTGATATGGGATCATAACCGATCGATGATCGTCTAACATGTTCTCGGGGAAACCACTTAAACGCCAACATGTCGAATATGACACCATTCCATGGATTTTTCTAAAACAACAAACTCTCGGATTAAGTGCCTCCTGACACAAACACACTCCCAGGAACAGCAGATGAGTGATACGCTCTGGATCCTAACTCGTTTGACTATCTAAAGCGATCGTGTTAAATGTTAGGAAACATTGAAAGGGAAATTGCTGATCTAGGCGATCGGCATTGAGACCGAAACCAAGACCAACTGTTGTTGTCGCTACCTGTGCCTGGCCGTGTCGGCGAAAGGGTCGCTCGTCCTAAACCTTTTTTTTTCGGGTTTCCGAAGATTTATTTCATTCGTTTCGGACCAGAACATGATCAGCATTATTCTCGTTCTCCTGCGCCTTGTTCTTTTTAATTTTTATTGGTTTCTTCTGTTCGTCGGGGTTTCGGGTAAATGGATAAAAAATTAGTTTTCCTCTTTTGTTGTTGTACACAAGGATCCACGCCTCTTTGGTAGCATATGGCGTTTGGTAACCATCGATCGGTTAGGGTAGGTCACATAGCATATGGCGGAGATGGTCCCTAGTTATTATCCTATTGGAATGGTATTATGTAGAGCCTATCATCGGAGGTGCCTTGTTAGGCACGTTAACGAGTTTTTTTTTCCTTCTGTCGGTTGGCATACCATCGATCTATCTTAAATCTCTGGAGATACACTCACACACACACACAAACACTGTTCGGTCTGTTTTTAGAAATTAAATTTAGAAAAAAGGATCGATGGATCCACTGAATTGTGTCTTGTCATGTGCTCCGGGATTTCTTTCGGTTTTCTCGTCACGGTGTTGAAGTAATTTCCTTCATCGTCGATATATCACAATAAGTGATGCGTGTACAATTTTTGGCCATCCCTTGCATCATTTGCCTTTCCCCTTCCAGAGTAGTTCTTGTTGTTCCCCCTTTGCCATGTGGTATGTGTTGGTACTTGCTGGCTTTGGAATTTTTTTTTTTTAACTTTTCACGATGATAACCCGGGACAACCTGATGTTCAGGGATTAATTGTGTTTGAATAAAATATTTTTCCAATAATCTATGCCCTGATACTGGGGTGCTGTTCCAGTTTACCTCCTGCAATTATGTTGATACAGACGATTAAAAGGGTTTTACATTGTCGTCTCTTACGATGATGATGGTGATGATAGAGGAGATTAGGTTTTTTGAGGTCGCAATCAGTGGGAAATTTCAAGGTTGAGCTAGTTTCGAGACCGGTATTTGATGAAACTATTTTTGCGGATCACGAGAGCTGGGTAAATAGAGTGATTCCCTGTTCGGCATGGCCGGGTGGTGAGAGGAGATTAATATTTTTTTTTTCCAAAAATAATTGGGGACCTGGTGAAACGTTCCTGTATAATCTGAGATAATTTTTATGAGGGGAATGAATAAATTAAAAGCTCTATTTTTGAACTGGTTATGAATATGTTCAGGAACGATATGTAACATGGCACTGGGAAGGGGTTTGATGGAACCCAGTCATTATCGGATTAGAAAGGGGCTTATCTTAAGATGAATCTGATGATGCAACGAACTATTTGGGAATTCGATTGACTCTCCCTCCAACAACGATCACTTGCTTCTTTTAAAATCAAGCGATTGTTGTCTAAATTGAGATAGGGAATCTATGGGTTTCTAATGAGCGGCTGATTTCTCTGAGTCAAAGTTAGCCAAGGGAGAGAAATGTGAACAATCCGAAAACGGAATGAGTTCTGCTCAAGAAATGTAAAATTTAATATTAAAATGTGGCAGAGCAAATGTAGTCGACGCATCTTGGCTCAAAGAATTTTCGATTAATCTTTCTTGTGCATTCTTGGACTTGATATCCGCTTAAGTAGTCAAAAGTTTGAATGTGCTGTCAAATCCACATTCAATTCTGTAGATCAGATTCCAAAGCTGGGTACTAAAAAAAAAATAAATAGCTGGCGCGACAGCTCGGGATGAGCCAAGGCCTAGCTTCTCGCAACCATTCATGCTGTGCGTGATACATTTTTCGCATGAATGGAAGGGACCTACAATTTATTGCCGACTCCGAACGGCGAGGTGAGAAGCTCTTTCATGACAGATTATACTCTCGGAGGCTTGTCATTCCCCGACGAGAGGTGGTGCCGCGAAAAATGTTTGGTGTTTTCCTGGCTGGGGCTTGAACCCACGCCGCTCGGTCAGCAGTTCAACGCACTAACCACTGAGCCACGGCGCCCACCCAAAGCTGGGTACTGGTTTCCGTAACCTAGTAGTAGCTGGGTACTAGGTTACGGAAACCAGTACCTGGGTATACCTCTCGCTATGTACCTTGTTAAATTGCACGCGATATGAAGAAACAACCTCGGTTTGGAAGAAAGTACGACGTGCCGAATGTGCAAGACAGATCTTGCTTAGGCTTGATTCAGCGACCACAAACCAATCCTATAGATTTCCGTTTTTTTTTTATAATCTACTTCGCTTCGCTTTCAGGGGTTTTGAATACCCTTTTGATGTTATTCGCACAGCGCGAGCGAGGTGCAGTGGTTTGAATGGAGGTAGTTTTAGGTTTCAATGTCTTCCGAGGGTTGTGTCTAGATTGCTTACTTAGGTTCGGTTAGGTAGAGTAGGGTTATGCAGCCACCGCTTGCATAAAACACTAGGCACCATAGTGGGCCCATCGCGATCTCTGTGAAATCAAAAAGGCAATACCTAAACAATTTCCTGTAAGCTTTTGATTTCCCTGCAGAATTTTACCATGTTCCTACAGTTATCATAGCCTAGCTATGATCTAGCTCCTCTAGATGCGTGTTTTGGCAATTCCCTGATATTCACATAATATGCGTGTTATGTACCTGCAGACATCTGTGGCTGAGACCCCTAATCTTTTAGCGTGCTTTCTGAGAAGACAGTGGCCGGACAAGATGCCAGTGACTAATTGTAGCTGTGCCTTATTTAAATTGAGAATACCTCTTGTTTTCCTGCGATCCAGAGCAGGCCCAAGAGTCTTGGATGCCGTATGCCCACTTATGTTGGACCATCTCTGGTTTGCCTTACTTACAGTTATTCTTAGGATCTCTTCTTTAGCCACACAGGAATGAGGATCCACGGTGATTCCCCCTCCATGTATTGACGTTCTCCACCTAGTCTGGCCAGTTCGTTGGCCCTTTCGTTTCCCTCAATGTCAGAGTGACCCGGCACCTAACAAAGTCCTACTCGATTCTGCGTACACAATGCCTTCAGCATGACGCGACATTCCGAGACTAGTGCAGATCTAACGACATTTGATTCTAGCGCTTAAAGTGCGGCTTGACTATCAATGTAAATGGCGATATCCCTTCCAGATATCGATTTCATCGTTAGTGGTCCTGAAGCTGTGAGCACAGTCAGAACCTCTGCTTGGAATACGCTAGAAGTATCCCGAAGTCTTATGGATACTTTGAGGTATCCTCCTCTTGGGAGTAAATCCTGTTCCGTTGGTGGTTTCAAACTATCCGTGGTCCCCGTTAGTGCGTTGGACTGCTGACCGAGGGGCTTCGGTTCAATCTCCAATGAACATTTTTCGCGAACCACCTTTCATCGGGGAATGATAAGCCTCCGGGAGTATAATATTTCAAGAAAGAGCTTCTCAATTCACCGTTCGGAGTCGGCAATAAATTGTAGGTCCCTTCCATTCCAGCGAAAAATGCAACGTAAATGGTTGCGAGAAGCTAGCCCTTGGCTCATCCCGAGCTGTCACGCTGGCTATTTGGTTTTGTTTTTTTTTTGTGAAGACCGAAATCTCATCCACTGAGATGACAACGTTTCTCTGCCAGTCTTCCCTCTCAGAATACAACGTGATGTATGGTGTATTAAATTCCATGAGGGAAGCCGTCTTATCCGTTCTTTTAAGAATGCCAAACTTATATTAACTCAGAGTGAAGCAGTGTCCAATACTGTTATTCCTAAAGAAGTCTGAATTAGTGAGTCTCAGCGCACTATTGGTTGCCTGGTGTTTTATTTGTAAGACTACTTACTTACTGTAAGTAAGTTAGCGGGCTGTCGACTCGTGAAGGGTATCTGCCTAAGACACGGCAGCTTTCCATCCTCTTCGTTTCCGGGCACACTGTATCCAGCTCCCCAGACCAAGTCGTTTGGTATACGTGATTGCTTGGTCTTCGAACATGAGGGCTGGGATTCGAAGATCGTTTTGACTGGAATATTATAGTCCTTTCGCTCGATTTGTTCGAGCCGGTGTAGCCTACGTGTTTTAGCTTTTCGGACTACATCCACATCATAGAGATCGCAGTTGTATCGTCTCCTCCATTCGCCCTCCTCACATACGAATTCAAATATCCAACGATTTTTTTCTTGAAAGTTTTCAATATCTGCTTTGCTTTTCTGCCTCTCGTATAGCTATTTAGCAGAACTGCCATGATTAGGGTTCAGTACAACCCACATTTCGCCTTCCGGTTTTGGAACCCATTGGTTGGAAGTTGCACCGGTTTGCTAGGGTCAGTCTTCGCCAGATATCCACTAAGGCGTCATTCGTGAAATTGATTTTTACTCCAAGTAGGTTAACTCCTTAACCACTTCAAAGTTATTGCTGTAAACAGTGACGTTTTGTAGTTAAGCGGTGGGCAGAAGCTTCTCTGTTTATTGACATCATTCATTTTAAATCCAACTCGTTTCGTCTGTTCTTTAACTGCCGTGAAAGCACGTTGGGAGCGAACAATGATGTCGATGTCATCTGCGTAGCCAGACAAATGGACAGATTTGTTAAAGTTAGACATTGCAGTAGAGGAAGGCATCGACTAAGGTGGCTTGCACAAGTAGAAGGGGACCTCAATCAAGTTGGTGTGCGCAACTGGAGGCAGTTAGCTAAAAACCGGGCTAACTGGAGAGGCTTGTTGGTTGAGGGCCAGGTTTACCCTGAACTGTAGCGCCACCTAAGTAAGTACCTTCCGTGTTAATACCTGCCCTGCGTCTATCTGTTCAAGCACGAGGTTGAAGAAATCCTTCTTTACCGAATTCTGGTATATGTTTGAAGGAGCTCAAATGAGCTGCTCTCAAACTGTACATTAAACTGCGCGTTTTCCAGGGTTACGCGGCACAGCTGTATCAGTTTTGTCAGAACCCAGAAGTCGGTCATCGCCGATGAATGCCATCATATGCGGCTTTAAAGCCGATGAAAGAATGATGAGTCTGAACTGAAAATTTGTTGGTCTTCTCCAGGATTTGCCTTAGTGTGAAGATTCGCCGAGCCAGAAGCTATGTTGGAATGTGCCCATTAGTATGTTGCAGAAGGGCTTCAGACACACAGCACATTGGATAGGAATTTATATGCGACACTTAGCAAGGATATATCCGACAGTTAGTGCAAGACATAGGATCTCCTGTTTTGTAAAGGGGCCACATGGAGCTGGTATTCCAGTCATCGGGTATACTTTCATTCACCCAAAACCAGTCGATGATTTGGTGCATACACTCTACGAAAGCTGGTAAACCCTCAGAGCCGGCGGCATTGTTGTTTTTTAGTTATTTGACAGCTATGCTTCCTTCTATGCTAGGAGGGAGGATTAGGTTAGTGGGCAGGCGAAAGGAAGAACCATTCGCCACAGGAGGGAGGATTAGTACTTCGTTGACTAGAGGTTGAGGCTCTTCTTGCTCTGTCCATTTAGAACCTGCTGGAAATGCTGATTAAACACGTCCTATAGATCTTGATGTTAGAAAACTAGGTCCTTTCTCAACTAGTTTCTGCAGAAGTACCAGTGGCAAGAGGGGGAACAACTAGTTTCCATTTCCTTTGCCTGTCTAAAAGAGAACTTCTCCATCTGATGGCTTACTTCTTCGATGAGTCCAGGGACTTTGCGAATATCGCTGTCAACGAGTCCTTCATTTCCCTAGTGGTTCTAATTTATTTCATTAGCCTTTGAAACAGTTTTGGATAAATATAAGATCCTGCTGTGCAACAGTATAAAGCGTTTGACGTAAGTGTGTCAACAGCCACTCTAACCTTACTTAACTTAACAATTCACTCAATGAAGATTAAGAATTTTTACGGTATTCCTACCATACCGTAGCCTATTCCACCGTTCACCACTTCACTGCTGATTCCATTTGAGTATGATCCTGTCTCAATTGAATCATAAACCTATATCTGCATTTCATTACACACGCTCCACTGGACAGTATCATTTCTTCATATCCCGGCGAAAAACTTAATGAACTTCCCAGTCACATGGAACAACTCCTCCTCGAACGAGAACACATTCAATATCTGCTCATGCGAGTACCATGTCTGCCACATCAATTTCTAATCCTTATCATGCTCTCATTCGCGGATTAAAACAGCCGCCGTGGTGTAGAACAGGAAAAATGAAAACAGCAACCCTATCCTCTCATTGTCTAGGAACCTACATCTGATGTGGGGACCATGCATGATATAACCGCAGTCAGTCACCATCATTCATCAGACACAGACAATTCCTGGAAAACTGAATTCGTAGCTTATGTAGGTGCCATTGCTGCTTTTGCAACTCCATCAATTTTTCCCGTTCGTTTTTTTTTTTCTCGCGGCAGGATATTCACCCGAGCAAAGCTGCACCAGATTGGAGTTGATGACACCAGCAAAAAAAAAAAAAAAACAAGGACTCGCAGTGAAATGATTTAAATCGATCGTCGAACTTTTCGTAGAAGAAGGATATCGCAAACATCCTTTTCATAATAATTTACCACTCAAGTTTCCACAGCCAGTGATGGTGATGATGGTGACTGTGGCAACAGCACACGTATGCTCCTAATGCCAATAAAACAGGACTTTTTCAATTTCGTATGTCATAACGATACCGCATGACCTAGATCTGAAAAAGGAGGCCCTAGCTAAGGTTTTTCGGTCCTTTCACTCTCTTCCTCTCTCTCCGGACTGTAACCCATTGTTTTGCAATTAAATGTCTCAGATGTCCCTTCGCTGTATTCTCATGACGTTTGTCATTCCAATCGGGCAATCGATTGACCTTCCCTAGGCGCACATTGCTGTCCGAACACCACCTCTCCACTACCACAAACAACACTCATCATCATCATCGGCGTTGTCCCCCGAGGGACGATACCGAATCACATATAAATCACAATCCCTACGGATGCATTCATCTATCCGACAGGCGGTGTTGCCTTTGCAAATCAATAATGCACGCAGGGGCCTGGACACAGGGTGGTACAGGATGGTGAATTGTGCCGACCTCTTCTTAATTATTTGACAATTTGTTTGATAAATTAAAAAATAAATCAACACACTTGTTACAGGGTAGGAGCGGGACGAAAAAACTCGATTGCACAGCATAGCACACATGTCCTGGAATTTGATTGATTTGTCTGGTATCCCCAGTGGGGAGCTGTATTTTTTTTTTAATTCCCTGACTCAATTCTTTACATTTAAATATTTCAATCACTCATCATCGGTCTCTCACTGACTCGGAACGAACCCATCGCGATGTATATAAAAGGGCGCTAGGGACACGTCATTCCATAATAGACAGACAGGAGGGACTACAAAAACACACCGCCAATCGATCAAAGCCCCTCCATTATATTCCCGATCCCTACTCAAACTCCTCGTCTATCACGGCAGACAGCCGACCGAGGCTTTCTGCTTTTTGATTGCCTTGCACCTTTTTCGTTGGGAAAGTCTGCTCCCTCAGGACACCGGAATCAATTAAAAACATCAATTCAAACGCGTTTTCTTTGAAAGTCTGCAATCGAAGGCGCTCCGCCCCGCACCCACCCAACCACACGGTGCATCCTTTAATAATTTATATTTTCATTTCCACTCCTGTGTTAATCAACATTGAAACGTTTTCACGAAATCCAAAAAAAAAACCAATTGAAATCCCATCCAGGACTCTCTATGCTTTAAACCTGTTTACATTCTGACGTTTTTCGTTCCCATAATGCTCCGCAATGAGGTACAGTTTATTTGCGAAAAATTAATTTTCCCAGCGAGTATTCCTTATCTCCTGACTTCAACCCGAACCCCGCACCCCACCCCCACGAAAACACAGAAGGCTCCGAGGAGTTCTAGGCCAAAGCAGCATCTCCCTGCCTCCCTGTCCCGAAACAATAAACACGTAAACAGTTTTTAAATGGCTTTTTCGCAACGCAGAGCGAAAAAGAGGAGAAACACCATGGCCCTGCGAGGCAAGGAAAATCGAAGGATTTCCTTTTAATTCCTTTTTTCGCTTTCACGAATCGGAAATCGTTTTCGCGAATCGTTTCTGATACCGTTAAAGGGATCTTTGGCAGTTTAAAAAGTGAACGCGCCTTGCAATTGTTGTAAATAAATATTGAGTGGGTTAATCGGAAGGCATTGGGTGTGTAGGTGTAGTCGGGAAAGGGAAGGGTGGGATTTGCAATGAATAACTTAATTTTCAATTAGAGAGCGAATAAGGGTTCACGACCGAGACCGTGTGTAGGGCTACGGAAATAGAACTGTAATTCTTGCGCAAAAAGGGCAACGAAAATAGAATAAACCTTTTAATCAAGGGTTCGACCGTAATTGGGTTGCCATAATGGTATGGCCCTCCCTCCCTCCAATCAATAGATTCGTTGGGATAGGTAGGAAATTACGCGTGGCTTATTTAAGAGTGAAGGCTTACTCAAGTTCGAGGATAAAATTGCTAGGTGACAGAGACTCTTAATCCATATGTCATGTGGCATGGTTTGGTATTGGGTTGACTAGGTTTTTCAGAAAAAATTGCGTTCGACCCTGCGTTGTTCCAATAATTGAAAGTTCTGTCTCCCTTCATCTGTTTAAATGAAGATCACCGTAGGTGACAGAGGCAGCCCGCAAGATAGTTTTCTATTTCCACTGGGGTGCAAACTAGTTGAACGCACTATGGAACAATAGTTCCTAGATCGAACTTTCTTGTGTTATTCCTGTCAAGGTTTAGAATTTCCTTGTAAGAAAAGGGCTTTATAAGTCTCTTGGATTGCCTAAGCCCGGGGATATTTTCCCAATGGACTAGGCGAAGTTGGTGTTCCCAATTGTTTAACAAAGATGTGGCGGTAGCCCAATTAACGCCACAGAAGGGTTCCGGTCGCAAGAGCGCGAAAGCCAAACCGGCCCTAGCCAGCTCATCAGCAGTTTCATTGCCTACAATGCCCTGGTGGTCGGGCACCCAACCAAGCTTGACCTTGTTGTCGCTGGCCAGTGATTTTAGGGTTTCGTTGATTGACATAGGTTGAACGAAGTGGGATGTCAATGGTTTAAGCGCTGCTTGACTATCTGAACAGATATGAATTTTTGCGCCTCTAATACCTTTACTGAGGTTTATACTGACGCAGATCTTAATAGCATGGGTTTTAGCCTGGAACACGCTGGGGTACATCCCCATTGTTATCGAGTCTTTAGTGCTGGGTCCAAAGACGCCAGCACCCACTCCTGAAGCCGTTTTTGATCCGTCGGTAAACCATATCAAACATCGTGGGTCTGACGTCGAAGATAGTGTAGAAAATGTCCATACTTGGAATTGAGTGAAGTATTCTCAGATGACCTACAAGATTACTTGATTTATACTTGTGTTCTAGCTTCAGCTTTTTAGCACAACGGGCAGCGGTCTTCCTAGTAAAGATATGTAGGGTTGTGAGTCTGATGACAGCCTCTATGGCTGAAGAAGCATAGCACCTGTAATACCGAGACAAGCAATTTTCTATAGCTTCTCAAGCTTCATTGCCGTAGTTGTTATTATGGCCGTATATGTTGTTATGGGTCTAACTATCGGAATGTTCATTTTGGGACTAAGTCCCCAAATTCTCCCGTAGAGCTTGATATGTGCATTCCAATTAAAGCGTCTGTCTAAGACAATTCCGAGGTACTTCACCTCGTTGGAATAGCCTACAGTGGTGACTTTGACGATGATAGGTCCGAGATTGATCAATCTTATTTTCGTAAAAGGGACTAGAACAGTCTTGCAAGGATTGATGGAGACTCCTTCAATGTTGACGATTATAAACCATGTAGTAAAGCACTTTGCCTCACGTTGAAAATCGTCGTCGATCACAGAAGAGGAGAGAGAACTCCCCCTTGGGGGCATCTTCTTACTGCGGTTACAGACACTGTCACTCCTCCTGAAGAAGAAGTTATTGTCGAATAAGTTAAGTGACGTCCCATTTCCACTTATGCGTTCCACATGAGTCGCGAGTTTCCTTGCCTGGGTCACTCTCCTGTAGTGGATTTTAAGATTCTGGTCCAACTGTCAGTTCAATTCAGTTGTCCAACTGTATAGCAAACTTTAGTGTCCAATGCAAAAGTTTTTAGCCAGATGTGGGGCTTGTCACAAGGGTAGCCCACGTATCTACAGGGAAATGACTATATCTTTTGTGTCGGTTTTTGAGTAGATGAAGCTTTTTAGTAAACCGCCGCTTTCGACAAGCTTAACAATCTGTCTTGACTGCTTGTAAGCTTTCCACAGCATGAGGTAAAATTATGCTGGGTCCCATGGACATGAGGGCATACCAGGGAATGAGAAGGCTGATGAATTGGCAAGGAAAGGATCTACGCTAGACCTGGTGCGGACTGATCAGTCAGTAAAAATCCCGCCATGTAAAAGCAAACACAAAGAAGGGATTACGACTCTAGCCGAAACGAATGAAAGATGGAGCTCTTTGGACTCCTGTAAGATAGTTAGAAAACTATAGCCAAGGTACAACGTTGCCAGAACTGATACACTGATGCAGAAGAACAGGAAAACCCTGTCCATCCTTGTAGGAGTAATTATAGATCATAATATTCTGCGTTATCCTATGAAAAAGCTAAGGCTAAGTGAAGACGACCTATGTAGGGGTTGTGGGGACGAGGAAGTCAATGAGGACACAACCCACTTCCTCTGCCACTGCCCAGGTCTTTGCCACCTCAAACATAGATCCTTTGGAAGGCACTTTTTTCAGGATACCGAAGAACTAAGGGACGTACCCATTAGGGGCATTTGGAGGTTCATTTAGGGTTCAAAAGGGTTCGAAAGCCTGGGACAATAGGAGAATGCTTTAGGTACTGCTCCATGAGCCCCCAATAAATGACCTTAAGATTAGTCTCTACTGACCTGAGTGTGGCGTTGAAGGCTTCTTTCCCCACGCCAACCCATCTACCTAACCTAACCTAACCTAGCTTTCCACAGTACCCAATATTGTGACAACATTGTAGGTACCCACAGCTATTTTTTGACAGATCCCAATTACTCAGAGTCTGAACTCAATACTTTATTTGAAACTTCCTGATGAAGTAGCCCTTCCCCCTCCCTGATGAATTAGTTGAAATAACAGCGATTGTAATAGGATCCCAATCAGGTGTTATAAACTTTTATCTCATAGAGCATTGACTCTTTCTCATCTAGGCATCACACCAATCAGACTTTTCACTTACCTTCAAACTTATTCCGCAGCTCACTAGTCGAACAGTCAAGATTCCTCAAGGTCAACAGTTATTCTTTTAGACTATAGCCCATTAGATTAATAATGGCGTCTTTCACCTGGACAAAAACCGAACAGAGCTTACAGATGACCTATAACTCATAAAATGACACTTAGCCTAGTGTGTCTCTAGGCTAAAGTCCCACATGAATGCCTTATTCCATCATAATGACCTAATGTCACCGTTTTACATTTACCACTCCCACCTACTTCAGGAATCCTTTCAACACTGGATTACTGTGATTATTTTAATTTTCTCGTTAAAAGGATATCTCCTCTCGTCAACCCCCTGCTGTTCAAAGATTAACAGAAAAACGATGTACGCGCATCTAAAGAAATTCTTTCATCGCACATTCTGCTGTGTGAGTTGTCATCCGCTTTGCAATTTGTGCACCATTATCTCATCTATTGTTCACCGGGAGGACCTTTTCTTTTCATTATCCGAACAATGAACAGAAAAAAAACCCACTCAAGCTAATTTTCTAAGGAGAGACGCAAAGTGCAGCTGTCATCATAGCTCAAGAGGTGTTTTTGTGTCGCTCAATTTTTTTCATTTTGAAGCTGGAGTGCGAGTGAGAGAGGGTCCGTTTTTCGTCCTTAATAGGCAACAACGACTGGTCTGGGACAATCAATAAAAAAAAATCCGCACACACACACAGCCTTAAGCTGAAGTTAGGATTCAAAGAATTCGAAAAGTGAAACAAGAAATAAACAGGGACGTGTAGAATCCATTGATTTAATCAGAGTCCTCCGGATGGAATCAATAAGGATACACAAGTGTCTATCCCGAGAAAATAGTATAAATACAGCTTGTCACTCTGAAAGGATCCTTGAAAGATCTGTTTCAATTCAAAGGTTTTTTTTGTGTGTTGTTTCTCCAGGACACGCTCCTCTCAGTATGTAAATCACATCCTTGTTTGCTATTTGTTCGTCTGTCTGTGCAGACAATGCACGTTTAATTAGAATGGTATTCCTTGCCTCTCACCCAAGTTTACAATTTTATGAATAAAAACGGGGAGCACACGGGGAAAAAAAAGGGATCAAGGAGCGAGAATGGAAAAAAAGGATTTTCCGGAATTAATTGAATTTGCTACGACGACACACGGTAGTGTGTGTGTGTTGATGAGAGACAAATGATAAGGACCTCGATTACATCCTAACCATTCTTTTTATCTTCATCCACTTCGCTTACCACCACATCATCTGTGTGTGCCACAACGCTATCGTCGTCGTAGTCCTGTCATCTCCAAAATCTCGTATTCTATCTGCATGTCCTGATTGAATATTTATTCTCATGTCGAGTGTGAGTTAGTGGTGTGGTGTACTGAAAGTGAATTGTACGGATTCACATTTCGCATTTTAGTTTAACTTTACGCGCAAATGAACTCGCATACGGTTATTTCTAACACACACGCTGCAAGAATAGTGTGTGTGTGTGAGGGCTTGGGTATGCTCCCGCGAGACTCACGCTATACCACATTTAAATTAATCAAATGATTGTGTGATTAGTTTTCGTGATAGGAGAGACAGGATTCCAATTCCGGGTGGATTGCCACCGAAAAGGATATAATAGAATCTTAGTACTTCCAGGATGTTGTTACAGAAAGCGAATGTGTATGTAACGCTAGTTAATCACAGCGCACTGTGTTGGGTGAAGTAATTGAATGGAAATTGTGTTGACACCTTTCATTCGGAGAGGTGCTTGGTATGCATACACATGGGTGGTAGGCAAGGATGTAACGATGCTCCTTCTCGGCGGGTGACGATGATGATGGAATGTTACATGTGTTAACCGCAGGATGCATTATGTGATATTTTCCAATTTTCTCGCTGTAAAGCGAAAATGGAGATGCGAATTTCGCTTTGGAGATAGGGCTGCGGATCGAGGTCGTTCATCTGCTCGCAGAGTGGGATTTACTTATTAAGAGGCGGAAACGACGATGGTGAGGGTTTTAAGTGTTCCGAAGTGCGGCAGGCTTTTTGATGAATATGAGTTGGAAGGATATTGGGATTTAAGTGCTCGAAGTTTGCTCATCCTATTTTGTTATGTCGATAATATGGTAGTGCTTCCAAACATTTCTTTTGAAATTTTTATGGAGCGAGTTCACATACTCTCTGTTGCTTGTCTTGTTTTAGACAGATGAAGTCTTTTTTTATTTATAAGTCTATTTTGGCCTTTATCACAACGAATAGGGAGTGTGAAAAACAACTAACTTTTGAAATCCGATTCGTCTCAAAGGAACGAGTACCTAGTTTTCTTCTTACCACATTACAACGAGCAAGAGCATTGATGATGGCACTGATGGGCACACTTACTTACTCAAGGTGGCGCTACAGTCCGGGGTGGACTTATAAGCATCTCCAGCCAGCTGCCTCCAGTTTCACACGCGAAGTTGGTTAAGATCCCCTTCCACTTGCGTGCGCCACCTGAGACGCGGTCTTTCACTACTGCGCCGTCCCTCGGGTGTGGATTCGAAGATTTTCCGGCCGGAGCATTGGTGTCCATCCGCTCTACATAATCCAGCCTCCGCAGTAGTTGGATCTTTAATCGTCGCCGTATAGCCCATACAGTTCGTCGTTGTATCTCCTCCTCCTTTGGTCCCGTCTGCATGGAGACGGGACAAATAAGAGCAACCTCATCTGCTTTTGACAGAGTCCATGCCTCTGCGCCGTTGAGCAGCACTGGGACCATTAAGGTCTTTTACAGGGCTTTGCTACTCAATTGTCTTCTTAACCTCAGCGCTGGTGTCGTTGTCTGAATAGAGAGTGGAGCCTATGTCGACAATCTATTGTGACGTTCTATCCAAGAGGGCGGTGTTGGGTGCCCTTTCTTGTTGACAGCATATACTTTGTCTTGCCCTCATTGACCGCTAAACCCATCTTCGCCGCCACCATCACATAACTTACGAACGCACATCGTCAGCGTATGCGAGTTATTGGCCGGACTTTTGAAAGATTGTACCTATGGTGTTGGCGCGTGGATTTTGGACAATTGTTTCAAGAACGATGTTGAAGAAATCGCATGACAGCACATCGCCTTGTCCGAAACCTTTTTTGACATCAAATGACTTGGTGAGATCTTGACCGACCTTGATGGAGCAGCGTGCATTTTCCATTGTCATCCTGCACAAGCGGACGAGTTTGGCAGGGATGCCAAATCTAAACATGGCTCTGTATAGCTCTTCTCGATAGATGCTATCGTAGGCGGCCTGAAAATTTATAAAAAGGTGGTGGGTATTGATTTGAAGTTTCTGGGTTTTTTCCAAGATCTGCAGCAGTTTGAATATTTGGTCGATGGCGGACTTTCCTGGCCTGAAGCCGCACTGATATGGACCGATTAGGTTGCTGGCGAACGGCTTCAGGCGTTCACACAATTCGGCAGATAAGGACTTGGAAGCGATCTTAGAAAGACTGGTGCCTTTTTAGTCGGCGCAGTTCAGAGGGTCTCCTTTCTTAAGAATCAGGCAAACAATGCTGAGGTTCAATTTATCGGGCATTCTATCCTCCGATCATATTTTACAGATGAGTTGGCGCATGCTCCTTACCAAGTCATCGCCGCTTTGAACAGCTCGGCAGCTAGGCCGTCAGCACCAGCTTTGTTGAATTTGGCAATGTTGGCACTGGATCTTCAGTTCTTGATGCTGGCGGCATAGGACCTCTTTAGAGATTGAAAGAGAATCGATCGGAAAAGGATCTGGTGATCTCTTGCAAGTGCGGCCGTCCGATGTTAAACTTCCTCACAGTAGGTTTGTCCTGGCGGCCTCTCGGAACGTTCGGATATCCATAATACTAGAGGAGTGCCTTGCGTCGATCGCAAGTTGACGGTTGACTGATCAGGAGATCTCCAATGTTCCTTTGTGAATATCGAGATGCGGAAACCGCGTACTAGCTATGTCAACGTTTCGCCCCGCAGCAAAGTCGATCAGCCTAAATTCGTTATCGGAGGGGGTGTCGTGTAGGTTGTACTTTCCGACCGCACTACCAAATATGCCCTCTCTTCCTAGCTTTGCATTAAAATCGCCTAGGACAATCTAAATGTCTTGTCCAGTGGCCTATTTCACCAACTTACAAATTTGTATTTACAAGCGTTTTTTAACAAAATTTGTGAATTATTTGCTTTACGTCGTTTCACCAAACTCTGGGTAATACAAATTTGTAGTTGTATTCTACAAAGGGAAATTTGTGGGAATTTTTCACTTTTCGTTTCACCAATAGTTCTTTATGTTTGTAATTTACAAGTTGCAAATTTGTGTAAAATTGACTTATTTGTGAGTTTGCGTTTCACCAAAGCAAATGAGTTTACAAATTTTGTTGAATATGCGAGAATATTTCACAAGTGAAAGTTGACGTGTAATTCCTCCTACAAGTTTTATGTCTTATTGAAACTAATCGAAAAAATGTCTTTGCGATAGTAGCAAAAATGACGAATATGATTGAGTTTTAAGAAAAAAAAATTATCGACTGCGTATAGGCTACATGTTTGTATGACATTTTGGAGTTCTTTAATTTTAATGAAAGATTTTGTCCGAGTCTATTCAAGACAGAGGAAATATTTGTTTGAAAATTGTATACGGCCTAAAGAATACGAAAGCATATGTGAGAGGTTTTACGATACCTATTTCCGGTAAATATTTTTTTTTTATTGGTAGCATTTCTTTCGACTGCCTTCATTGACCAACATTGAACAAAATATATGCTCTCAACAAGAAGAGACAACCAAACATCAACAGAACGTCGCAGTGGACAGCTATATCTTAGAGGTAGTAAGGAACTTCGTATACTTCGGCTCCGCTATCATATCCGACCAGCGCAGAAATCGGGCAAAGAATAAATCTTTCCAATCGCTGTTTCTTCGGGCTAAGAAGGAAATTGAGTATCAAAGCCCTCTCTCGAACAATTAAAGTGATCACCCCAGTCCTGCTCTATGGCCAGAGGCATGGACTCTATCGAAAACGAATGAAGATATCCTAGGTTGCTTCAAGGGAAAAATTCTTCGTAAGACATTCGCTCCCGTTTACGTTGACGGGCTCCGGAGGAGAAGATTAAACGATGTACAACAACATCCTCGTAGTCAGGAAGATACGAAGTATTAGGCTGAGATGGCTGGGCATCTAGAACCAATAAACACAAATGCTCCGGCTCATTGAGTCTTCGAGTCTAACACGGAGGGACAATGTAGTAGAGGAAAACCTCGCGCGCACAAGTGGAAGGGAACCTTAACCTACTTAGCGTGCGCAATTAGAGGCAGTTAGTTCAGGGCTGGGTAACTGGAGAGTTTTGTTGGTTGATACCCAGGTACTGTAGCGCCATCTAAATAATATATAGACGGGACAAATTTTGCACCGGAATGTCTCGAAGGTATTTCACTATTTCCAGTCTTTGTTGCTTAAAATACCTTGATACGTTACGCAGTTCAAAATATTCTTCCACTCGTTCATTTTCATATCGTGCGTTAGAGTGTTTGAAAATTTCCCAAACAAAATGTCTTTCTTATCCCTGATTAGAGACGCAACAAAGATTTTATTCTGTTTATTCATCGCCATAATGTTTTCGCCACGACGTTCAACAAACTTGTGAGAAAACATTTGTAGATTACAAGTCAATCGAAAATCCGGTGCAACGGAAATCTTGAACACTTGTGGTCAACAAGTTTTTTCTCACAATTTTTTTTGCATTCTTATCACAAATTTGTGGATTACATATTTGTAATTCGTGAAATAAAAAACGTGATTACAAATTTGTAGTTGTGATTCACAAGTACAAATTTGTGGTTGTAATTTGTAGTTTGGTGAAATAGGCTCGTAGAACCTGTCTTTGGTGTCGTCGTCTATCTCCTCTGTGGGGCATGCGCGCATATTAGGCTAATGTCGAATTTAGCCTTGATGCGGATTGTCGTGAGGCGTTTGTTTGCATACCTGAACCTTAAGACTTCTTGGCTAAGTCTGCTTCCAACGACGAATATACACCCAAATAAGCGCTGCTTGTGTGGCCGGTAGCAATCGCCGTAGTAAACATCGCAGTTTTTCACCCTCTTTTTGCCCAGCCCAACCAGTGCGATTGGTGATATCTGCTTTGCAGCAGTCTAGAGTCTACGCTAAGTGTCCGGCTGCACGTGGTCTGTTAAGGGACCTAACATTCCACGTGCAAATCCGAAATTGGTTGTCCTTAATTCGTTTGCATGGGTTGTCATCAGTGAATCCGTCCGTATGCGAGGCTTGTTGTTGCTTCGTAACACTTTTAAATTCTTCCATGGTTGGGCAGTTACCCTGGCGCAGAACCCCCAACCTGGGGGACCACGTCCATTGTAAAAACCTTTAGGACGAGGGACCGGTTTGACCGATATCAGTAACCCACTTCGGGGATGTGGGCGCTGCCATTGGCCCCTGTACGGCTCATCCGCCACCATCTCTTTTCCAAGATCCCAACGGGTTCTTGGAAATTTTTATCGGCCTGTTCCCGTTCCGCAAAATATAGACGCCACAAGGGAATTCGTCCGCTCTCGTGTTTATAGTGCTGCAATTTTGTTCTTCTAGTCAGCACTCGCGCTTATAAGTTTAGCAAGTTGAGTCCGGCTGGACAACAACCAGTACCCAATGGCTTCCGCGAAGAGGTAAAATGAACGCAATTGATGTGCAGTAACAGTTACAACACTGGGCTTCGCCAAGTTAATACCAATCAGGGTGATGGACACACGGTCTGGTATAATCCGACACCGCAGATTTATCACACGGTGTACTCACCCTTCCACCTTCGAAAAAAAACTTTTCTCGCTAAATGTCGATCCCACATGGTTCAAACTCCTCACCGAAAAAAAAAGAACTAATTTCTTCTCCGCAATTAATAAAGAGAAAATAAAAACAAGTCAGAGAGCACAAAAACAATGAAAAAAGAAAAAAAGGAGAAATCCTTCCATCTCCTTGAGAAAAACTAAGGAAACTCAACTCGCAACTCAACTTTATCCCGTTCCCATTTTCTTTCGAGAAATCTGATCTAAGAATCTCAAAATGTTTCCATAACTTTAGCACAAAAGTTTTCACTTTTTCACCCCTCTCTCTGAGCGGCCCTCCTTCGCCAGGCCCACCTACATCCTGCCTCCAGCGGCTTCCCCTCGTTTTTTGCTGTTTTCAATTTGTTCCTCTGCTGTGCCTGGATAAAAGTTCCCGAAACAAACCCTGACATGAAAAAAAGGATATCTTACCCCAGCCTTTGCACCAAAAGTTCAAATTTTATAAACAAGGCAATCCATCACTTCACTACACCCTCCAAAGCCCACATCCATACGTACACACTTAAGGAGAAAAGAAAGCGCCTAACCCCCAAGACGGAGAGGCTTAAGAAAGAGGCCAACTCAACCTTTTGGTAATTAAGATTAATTTTAAATTTTCTCTTCGAGGGAGGATATAAATAATTTTTTTTTTCCTTTCGGAGAGAAGGACGCAGAATAATGATGGACTATGGACATGGGACCCTTTTGCCTAAATGAGTCGATGATAGGCTGTTTGGGGGGAACAGCAAGCCAACGTCGACCCAGCTCGAGGGGCCAAGAGAAGAGAAAAAACTTAAAAAAAAAAACGAAACGAAACGCATTAAGCGACCCATGGAGAGATCTCCACCATCCACCAAACTTGCTGCCCCCCAGAAGTTTTCTTCACAAAAAAAAAAGGACATCATCCCCACGGCTGCTTCGAAATTCCAAAGTCAAATTGAGAGGCGACACCAAAGTCATAAATAAAAACAGAAAAGGATGCAAGAACCAGTGGGGCGACCGACAACGATTAGGATTAATGATCTCAAAGACATTGGAGAGTAAAATTTACTTTCTCTTCACACAATCGTCGGGAAAAGGACACCCAATGATAAAAAAAAGAAAAGGATTCGAGTTTTTTTTCTTCTCCTATTTATCGCGTCAATTTCGCAGAACATTTACTTATTTGCGCCTCAGGAGAGGTCGTCCTAGTCAGTCGTAAAAAGAAGGACGACACAAACATATTTTGTCCACGCATTGGGCCGGGTGGCTCTGGCTACTACAGGACGAAGAGCAAAAAAAAAATTCTGTTTTGATCCTAATTGAAACAGAGTGAGTGAATGAAGGAGCATTTTTATTAATTTCCCTCCTGCTGGGACAAAAGGGCAGACCCAGGCCGGGCCGTAATTAAAAACACTTTTCGAGGTTTGTCAACTGAGGTGGAAAGTGAGAAGCCTCAAAAGGATATGAAGAAGCTATTTGAAATTTAGCTGTGGGATACCCTACGTTTTACTCAGGGTTCTGAGAGTCCTTCAAGGGATTAGAAGAACATTTTCGAAGTTTCAGTTGTTCGAAAAATTAGATGGGACAGAAAAAACCAAAAGTGTCTGGAACTTGTAGCGGGCTTTCTGATAGGAATGAACTAGCAGGTTGAGGTCTAATTCCACCTCGGAGAAAAGTCTGATGAATTGGCAAGGAAAGGATGTACGCTAGATCTGAAGTAGGCTGATCAGTCAGTGAAAATCCCGCCATGTTGTTGTGAAATCCCGGTGCGCGAGCGAATAAGTAAACAATGGAAAGAGATGCGCGCAACCGAATTCCCAACAGCGGCAGCAACGATCTTGCTGACCCACCGGCTGCTCAGCTGGGTCGGGTTCGTAGAGAGAAAGGGGGATAAGGGCGCCACACAATTTTTGTAAGAAATTGTGAAAACTTGCAAAAAAGAAACGAAATGTTTTGGTATCCCAGATGGGGCAAAGAATATTTTATATATTTTTTTTTCTCACTCAGTGGGGGGAATAACAAAAGACAATTTTTGGCCAAGGCACAACAACAAGAAAATGTCAAAAGAAAATCACGATCAATTAACGAAATAGGAAACTACGGAACTTGGCCCAACGGGTTAGTTCCGGATTCCCTTGCGGAACTCAACAACGGGGTCGCGACGGTACAATGTAGCCGGTAGGGCTACGGTAAAGTAAATGGGGCGAAGGCTTATCCGCGGAAAGAACGTACCCTCACAAAGGGGATTTTAAGGGAAATAACGAAAGGGGTGGACCACAAAATGCACTATCACTTTTAAAAAACTACCACAAACCACTCTACTTATCTGTGCTTGGGGCTATCCTGGCTATCTCCGGGGATGAGGTGGGACGCTCTCCGCCACAGTCCGTCTTGTTGTATCTTTGTTCTTTGTTTTTGGTAGTCTTCGTTCCTTCACTTTATCTTTCGCTTTTTTTTTGTTACTCGTTCGGTTCTGTTCTGGGGTATCGTATATCGTCTTTCAATGTGTTTGTCTTCCGTTTTATTTTTGGGGTTTTGTATTTTTTTCCTCTTGTCTTCGCTTCCTTTTTTTTTCCACTTGTTTCGGGAACTCTTCTCGCTTCTAAGGTCGGCTATAGAGTGTCGGTCTCCGTTCTGTCGATCACTCACGCTCGCACACACACATTCACACATGGGACGAACTCAGCTATTCTAGCTTAAGCTGAATCCGCCCCGCCGCTGACTTCTCTTGATTCAGCTGTCAGAACAAAGGGAATCACATCCAGAGTTCCGACAGCTTCTCCATCAGCGGCTCCCATTCAGCATTCAGCATCTCTCACGGTCGTCGGGTCGTTGTTACGTATGGTTAGACGGGGACTGCTTGGGTTCGGGTCCCCTCCCAGCCGGAGATCCACATTTACGCTATGAGCCGCATTCAAAATTCCTAAGCACAGATAAATAGATAATAATAGATAATCAAAAATTGGGGCGCGGATAAGCTTTCGCGCAGATGTCAAGACAAGGGTAAAATGAGCCGCAGGGGAATCGAGAACTTTCCCTAACAAAATGAAATTTAAGTATATGTATAATATGTGGGGGAGGGGGTTTACAATACTAAATAATGTCGGTGTCGTCAAACAAACAATAGTTTTAGGTTGGGCTCTCAGCCTTTTGTTTATGGGCGTTGCGGACCGTCCGTCCGTTATACGGGGTCTTCGAGGCAAGGGGGGTGGACCGTCCGTCCGCAAAGAGATTCCAGACCGTCCGTCTGGCTCTGGGTCCGGGGTACCTGCTTTGTTATCCCCTCCGAACGTATGCCAAAGCGAGAGCACTGGATTTGAAGAATCCTAGTATACTCCCGCTGAGTCATAGTCCCAAGAGGACAACGGACTGAAAAAGACAAAAAGGCCGGGAATGGTGATGGAGAGGGATGGAGCGGACTGGGATTTTTGCTGCGTTATTTTAACGCAACAATGTAAGCATGAAGTAGGGATCAGGACTCTAGCGCAAGCGAATAAAAGATGGAGCTCTTTGGACTCCTGTAAGATAACTAGAAAACTATGGCCAAGGTACAATGGTGCCAGAACTGATACACTGATGCAAAAGGACAGGAAAACCCTCTCCATCCTTGTAGGAGTAATTACAGGTCATAATACTCTGCGTAATCATATGAAAAAGCTAAGGCTAAGTGAAGATGACCTTTGTAGGGGTTGTGGAGACGAGGAAATTAATGAGGACACAACCCACTTCCTCTGCAACTGCCCAGGTCTCTTCCATCTCAGACATAGATCGTTTGGAAGGCACTTTTTCCAGGATACCGAAGAACTAAGGGACGTACCCATGAGGGACATCTGTAGGTTCATTAAGGCTTCAAAATGGTTCGAAAGCCCGGGGCAATAGGAGAATGCTTTGGATACTGTTCCACGAGCAAGGGGTACCAAGGGTCCTCAGTTGGACTATTTTTCTCGGTAATTGTCGCAAGCTTACTGCCGTTTGGTGAGGTGTGATTCCAACACTACAGTGAATTTCTTCGAGCACTTTATTCTTTCTACTGGCTTTGAAGCTGTTGTTCTGCTCCGCCGTCTTCCTTGTCGATTCTATCTTCTCAGAGTTTTGGACATTTTCGGGCAATTTAAGGTTACGGTTTTAAGACGTCAAAATTTAGCGTTAAGTGAACGTCAGTCTATATGGCGAATTAGGACCGTGAAAGGACGGAAGGAACTTCATAGTTGACATTAGCTGATTCATCTTTGAAGGCTCGGTATCGGTTTGGTATGGTATGTGATGTGATTCCCTTAGGCGTCAGTGTTGCCCTGTTGTTAACGTCAGATCTGTAGAATAAGCACCGACTTGACGGCTGGTAATAATTGATCCTATACCTAACCGAAGACTATCTCAAAGCTTTCTGTAGAGATGGATGCTTAGAAGACCGGATCGGAGGGCCTCTTTCGTTCTAAGGATCGGTCTGGGCTGGATATCCACTGCCATCTACTTCTTCGTGTTACAATGAACTTCTCTGTGCTACAACCTACAAACTCTATCCGTACACACCCTACAGTCAATGGCATAAATAGGTATTATCCGTGCACTGAACACAAAGGAGAGAAAAATGTCCCTTATCCTTTTAAACCAAATTGTGTTGACTTTTTTCGCTCTGTTTTTATTGCGTGCCCTCCAGTGTCGAATTTTGTGGGTTTATTTTGACGGAACGGTGATTTATTTTGGCGCCCATATTCGATGTACATACTCCCTTCGTTCCGGTTTGTCCTTAAAACAAACACCCTGTCTGTCACAATGTTGTCATTGCCAGTGGTGCGTTTTGTTGTCTGTGAAGCAAAAGCATTTCCCAATGTCGTCGTGTCGTCGTCGTCTTGCATCATGTCATTGTCGTCGTCGTGATTTCTGGCACGAGTCCTGTGTCGGATACAGGCAAATGACTACGAAGCCGTCGCAACATCGGTTGCAGTTCCTATAGAACACTCATTTCAGCTTGTAGTCTGCAGATGGCAGCTGCTGATGACATGGAACATTTGAATCTCGTTAACATTATGGGAGTTTTTGGTGGCAGAGAAGGGAACGAGGACAATTGTAGAACCACTTGGCTGGTGTGTGGAGGTGGTAAATGAGGTCGTTAACGCACATTAGGAAATGATGGTATAAATGCAATAAAGGATGCAATTTTGCAGGAGAACGTTAAATTGAACAATTCAGCCTGTGGGTTGAAGTTGTCTTTAATTTTAGAAAATCTTGGAAGATTGTATGTCGTATGTCGATGGATAACATGGTTCATTTCCTTCATCAACTGTACTTCAAATGCCATCATACAATGTGGAGGAGGTTAGGTTCTAACTTGGCCTTTGATAAAATGTCATGACCATATGGGTACTGAGCGTGGTGGTAGGTTAGGTCAGTTTTGTGGGCTGGCTCATCACACTTAGATCCATGTAGACCCATTTTGATACCCATGATATTCCCTACTGCGGTTTTTAATTCCTTGGTGCCAACCATCCAGTTGCTCTAGTAGATTTGAGAAGTTTTGATGGCGAGCCATCAGCTAGTTCGTCGATATGATCGAAGAAGAATTTGCCTAAAGTCCTATTTCTAACTGGCAGAGGTATGGGCAGTGACAAAGGAAATGAACTGTGTACTCATGGACTTCCTCATCACCGTATCCCCTGCATATATCGTCGTCACTCAGGCGTAATTTCTTTGTGTGATATCTTAGCATGTTGTGGCCAGTAAGTATTCCCATCAGCATTGACAGTGATCTCCTGTCTTTTTGTAAACTCTGGCAGGTTTATGCCTTGTCATATTCTTTCCACAACCTTCTTAATACTTCACAGGTGGTTAGAGATTTCCACCTCTTATTTACTTCTGCGGTCGCCTTGACTCAGTGGTTAGCGCGTTGGACTGCTGACCGAGCGGTGTGGGTTCAAGTCCCAGCCAAGTACATCGAACATTTTTCGCGGCACCACCTCTCGTCGGGGAATGACAAGCCTCCGGGAATATAATCTGTCATGAAAGAGCTTTTTTTTTATTTGCTTCTGTTAGGGTTTTTAGGTACAGTCCACTTGCTCTCGGGCTAGGATTGAACCTATTCTTGCCAGTTCGTCAGCTTTTCATTACCCGGTACTCCCCTATGACCAGGGACCCAGCAGAGCTTAACATTGTGCTGCGTGTCAAGAATCATAAGCTCTTTGCGACAGCACTTCTGAAGCTTCGCTGTGATCTGCGTAGCACCTATTGCTTTAATGGCAGCCTGACTGTTAATGCAAATCCTAATATCCTCCCATGATATTGTAAGCATTGAGACTAGTTGGGCATCTTTTGTCACTGCTAGGACCTCCGCTTGGAGAACGCTGCTGTGATCCGGGAGTCTTGTGGAGCTGTTAAGTCTTAACTGTTCTGAGAAAAGACCTGCCCCTATGCCTACATCCATTTTTGAACCATCTGTGTAGATGCATTTAGACTTATTCAGAACTTCGTTATTTTGCCACTGTTCCCTGCTTGGGAAGACCCATGAGAACGGTTTCTCAAAGTCCATGTCCGAGACAGTTTAATCCGAGCTCACAATTGCGTCCAGATGATTGCTTAGTATCTCGGCATACCTATACGGATTTGGTCTTCAGTATTTAGATTGGCTGATTCTGAGAGCAGTTTTCGCTGCAGTCTCCTGCATGTAGAGGTCTACAGGCAAAAGGTTAAGATTTACCTCCATTCCCGCCAATGCAAGCTACTCTTTTGGTGGCAGCGCGCCACCAGAGCAGTCCCCCGAATGTGAGTATTGGTCTAACGATAGCTGAGTATATCCAAAGAGTTATTCTGGGTCTAGATCACCAATTTTTTCCAAATAATCTACTACAGGTATAGAAGGCAACAGATGCCTTCTCTACCCTTTCTTTGATGTTCATCTTCCAGTTCAGCTTTCTGTCAAGTATGAAACCTAAGTATTTTGCACTTTCAGACAGTTTAAGGGGAATTTCTCAATGGTCGGAAGCGTGAAATTTGGACTCGCTTTTTTGTTGGTGAACAACACTAGTTCGGTTTTTTGGGGATTTACCTCTGGTCCACATTGATTCGTCCAAACGTAAAGTGTGTTCATAGCTTTTTGCAATAGTTCACTGATAGTGGCTAGGAATTTACCCGTAGCAAGCAGCACTACATCGTCGGCATTAATAACCAGAATCCACAGAAGAGCGGATATGACCCCTCCCTGTGGAGTACCTCTGGAGGGCAGTTACCCTTAGGCGGGTTCCCAGAAGTTCGGCATTGATGTGCCGTCTACTCAACAGATTGACTATCACGATGACTATGAGCGATGTGGTAAGAAAGGTAGTCGTTCGGCTATCTGTGATATCAATCTTGCCTTTCTTCTTGAAAGGTAGGGTAGTGATAGGTGACAACTATCTGTCCAAGTCCTGGCAAATGTCTCTTAGAAATGTAGGCCGGTTGACACAGTGCTACCGGATGCAGCGCCTTGTATCCACGACAACTATAAATTGTCTGTCTTTTCCCTGATTCTCACTCCGGGATGTATCCTTTTTCAGATCAAATATCACAACCAATAGACTACCGATCAAAACACTTTTATTTCATTTGTCCTGCCCTCACATTTTACACGCAAATCAAAATTGTAACAAAATCCTGCGAGTCCTTTGACATGTACAGTATTTCACAAAACACCAACCCCCACCCATCGCATTCACCTTACTCGTCCATGTGAAACGATCTTGACATGTGCATGAAAGGCACAAAAGCCAGTTGACAAAACTAGAGTACCGAGTGTCCCAGCAAAATAATTCCCTCTACCTGAGCAAAGAGGATAAACGTTTTAATTCAATAAAATGGGAAAAAAAGAAGGAAATTTCGCAAATCCCATTTTGTCAAGTGTGCTGTTGTTGTCCTTTCGGCATGCCTATGCAAACATAGCATACCGCCGCACAAAGGCCGCACACAAAAATGAAAAATAAATAATCGAATTGAAATGTAAAAATGCCGAAATGTCCTTTAAAGGACAATACCTAGTATAATGCAAACATTTTCATGTTTATGCATGGAAAGGACATAGGGCACTTGGTCCTTTTTTTTCTGCTCTTCCCCATGACGAAATCAATTCATTTTCAATAATTCTTTCGTCCTTTTCGACACGAAAAAAAAAAAAAATCATTTCCAAACTCATTGTACAATTTAAGTGGAAAATGAGAATGAAACAAACCGAACAAATGATCGAACAAGAGTCGTCCTTTGATAATGTACAACAGGATAATTTATTTTTTCATTTTCATTGAATCGTCTTGGAAATACGAAGAACAAGAAGTAGAACAGCGTAATAATAAAAGGATATGCACTCATGTGTAAAATTTGTAAAATAGAAACTCCTTCGCCCCCATTGTTCTGCTTCTGGTTGATCCTTTATGATTTTTTTTGTTTCGTTCATCTCCCCTCTATGGATAATCATTTTGTAAATTCAATTAAATTTTATTTAAAAAGTCATCGAAGGAGAAGAACGACGACGGAGGAGGAATGAAAAATGTTTTATTAGTATCGAGTCCTTTTTCTTCGCATTTATAGTGGCTAGCCTGTGTGTTCAATTGTTTCGAAGACTAAACCCCGGGATGAGTCGTTAAACCAGCACAATGCATTCGAATTGGCAGTGTCCTTGAAAAAATGATATCCTTGTCCACAAAAAAGGTCCGAATCCGGGAAAATAAACGAAGAAAAACCATAGAAAATAGATTTCATTTTATGGTTGAAGCGGCTCTGGCGCTGATGGGGAAGCGTCATGACACGACGAGAAATGGTCAAACAAGGATCAATGGCCCGCGCCTCAGTCATTCATAAAACCAACTGGAGCAAGTGATAAGTCAGTGCAATCGGAACAGAGCGAGTCCTGTGTGCCCTAAATTTCCATTCCAATTCTATTTTCATTTTAAGTGGTCAATTGTTCAAAGATTTCATCCATGCCATGCACCGTGGTAGACACAAAGGACTATGATTTTTTTTGCGATACTTGGCCATCTGCAAGGATATCACAGTGGCAGAGAGGAAAGGAGAATAGCCAATAAAATTAATTTTTTTGCTTATTCAAAGCAGACACTAAGGATACACTGTGGAGGGTATGAATATGCGAGCCTCGTAAAAAGGATAATGCTCCTTAAGTAATGGCCATAAGCAATTGAAAAGAAGTTCGCTATGGCAAGCATGCCAGGGAAGGACGAAAAGAAAAAAAGTCAATTTACCGTGAAGCAAATAAATTACAATTATCCTTGTGAGATATAAAAATACTTATTTTTTGGTTCTACGAGGGGCAGACGAAAAATTGAAAAAAAAAAATTTCTTTCTAAGGATCTTTGGTTTACACATCTTCGTATTCGTCTTCATGCTTCGTCTTGTTGGCTTTTCTCTATTTTTTTTTTGCAGTTTTGTGGTCTTGCGGTTCTTAACTTTTCTCTCGTTGAATTCACTCCATTTGAGTTTCATGCAAGAAATATCCTGAATGAGAATAATTCAGATGGAGGATGAGAAGGGGGCTTGGCGTAGTTAGGTTTTCACCGCAAGAAGTCATTGCACCCAGTGCCTCCCTCTGGTGGTGAAGTGAAATTATGGTTCA